>JARQOC010000011.1:111920888-113170709 GCA_033576535.1 Allobates femoralis
ATTTAGAACAGTGGCATGTGGGGCGTTGGCAGCGTATTTGCGCCCGCATTCCAAAGATTGCTGTATGTATAACTGAATGCTGCCCTGGGACAAGGATGTGGTTGATGATGGTGCTATTTCTGCTTGTGCAACTACAGGTGCAGGATAAGAGGCATCTTCGCATGCAGTATGGACAGGGGATTGTCTTGCATGCACAACAGTGGAAGACGCAGCGGTGTCACCTGCAGACACTGCCCCTGACTCTGGTGTACATCCCACAAAGTTGGTTGCTTTGCTGACATGTGCCTGATCATGCTGGTTGTGGTCAGGCTCCTAGTTTTGCTACCCCTGCTGATGCTGGCATGGCAAGTGTTGCAAATGGCCTTTTTGGAATTATCTGCAGACACCTTAAGAAACAGTCAGACTCGGGAAGACCTAACAGTTGTACTGGCAACTTCTGTTGTGTTGTTGTTCGGGGGAAAGGTTGCCAGCCTTCTGCCTGCGGCCACCACCCTGCTTCTTCTGGCCTGCTGTGATGCTGCGCCTAACTCCCCCTGTGCACTGCTGTCCTCGCTCTGCATGTCCTCCTGCCAGGTTGGGTCAGTTGCTGGATCATCCACCACGTCGTCTTCCACTTCCGCACCCTGGTCCTCCTCCTGACTTTCTGGCAATTGTGTCTCATCATCGTCCACCTCTTGTTGAGACACGTTCCCACCGTTGCCTTCATTAGACTGTGGCTGCTCAAATATTTGTGCATCAGTACATACGATCTAGTCATGACCCACTTCAACTGGAGCTGGCGATAGGCCAGAATCTACGAATGGATAAGTGAACAGCTCTTCAGAGTGTCAAAGTGTGGGATCAGTTATGTCCGGGGCGTATACCGTGTTTTGGCGTATACTACTTGGAGATGCTAAATGAATGCAGACAAGAGTTGGTTTTTAGCAGGACACTGAGATTAGAGATTAAATCCCAGCAGGTGTACCGGTCAGACACAAACGCTAATGAGAATACCGAGTGTTTTGGCGTATCCTAATTTCCGTTACAACCCACTCCTGGTGCACACAAATGGTAAATGAAAGCAGACAAGAGTTGGTTTTTAGCTGGACACAGAGATTAGAGGTTAAATCCCAGCAGGTGTACCAGTCAGACACAAACGCTGACGAGAATACCGAGTGTTTTGGCGTATCCTAATTTCCGCTGCAACCCACTCCTGGCGCACACAAAAGGTAAATGAATGCAGACAAGAGTTGGTTTTTAGCTGGACACAGAGATTAGAGATTAGAGGTTAAATCCCAGCAGGTGTACCAGTTAGACACAAAAACTGACGAGAATACCAAGTGTTTTGGTGTATCCTAATTTCCACTACAACACACTCCTGGCACACACAAATGGTAAATGAATGCAGACAAGAGTTGTTTTTTAGCTGGACTCAGAGATGACAGGTTAAATCCCAGCAGGTGGACCGGTCAGACACAAACGTTGACGAGAATAGAGAGTGTTTTGGCGTATCCTAATTTCTGCAACAACCCACTCCTGCCTATAGAGAGCTAAATTAATCCCTAAAAGCAATGTTTTGGGATGAATGAGATTTCCATGACTGTCCATCAGCCTCAGATGTGATGCAGGCTGGTATACTGGCGCAACGAAGTTTGCTATATACCCTATCTCCCTGCCTGCCTGTATACAGCTATATTATTCCTCAGAAGGACTGTTGTGGTAATTAGACTGGTAGCCCTGCGCCTACACTAGCTGATAGGCCACAAATCTGTCCCTCAATCAGTAGCACCTCTCTCTACACTGACTGTCTGTGGAGCAGGGTGACGAGCACAACGCGGCCAGGTCTTATAAAGACTTGATCACGCTGTGCGGCCAGCCAATCACTGTAAAGCCACAACCAACAGGGCTGTGGCTTTACAGTGGCTGTTAGCCAATCCCTGCATGCGGGCTGGCTCTGTAAAGAGTGCCAACATGCAGGGAGGTGGACCCTGAGCATAGCAAGAATATCGCAAGATCACTGGGTACTCGCCGAGTACCCCGAGTACTGAGATATTTGTGCGAGTACCGAGTAGTGACAAGCATACTCGCTTATCCCTATTAGGATGGGCAGCATGGTGGCTCAAGTGGTTAGCACTGCAGCCTTTGCAGCACTGGGGTCTTGAGGTAGGTCCTGGGTTCAATGCCCACAAAGGACACTAAGGGTGCCGTCACACACATCAATTTAGTGATCACATGCACGCGCGATCGCTAACAATATTATTCACATCGCTGGTGAGCTGTCACACAGGCAGACTCACAAGCGATGTGGACCAGCGAGATCACTGGTAACCATGGTACACATCGGGTTACTAGGCGCCGCGCGGTGCTTAGTAAACCAAAGTTTTCCATAGATACCATCTCCAAGCATAGGCTCTACTGCTGGGAGATCGTTCATCGTGGTGTCACACACCACGATGATGCAGATTGATCAAGCAATAGTGATGAGCGAGTACTAAAATGCTCGGGTGCTCGAAGCTTGGGCCGAGCATCCTGAGATACTCGTGTACTCGGCCCGAGTACCGAGCCCAATGTTATCCTATGGGAGACCCAAGTATTTTTATGAAATGACTGCCGGCAGCATGTAGAAACCCTAAAAATGTCACAAAAGTCCCAGAAGAGTGCTTAAATGACATGGCAACACCATGGGGAAGACCCCTGGAAGCATTTCTCACTCAAAGTCACAGCTGTGAACAATCTTGTCCGACTTTCACGCCAATTTTACGGAGTCACCAGAAAACCTTCCAAAATGACACCAAAATGAATATTTAGGGTGGAAATGTTAAGGGCACATACCCAATAGTGAGATACAGCTGGTGTATGTTACTTTTTGTGATTACATGAAAGATTTTACGTGAAAACATTGTGCGGCACTCCAATGACCCTGAGAAGAGACGTACATGAAGCCCTGTCTTGACATAATGTGCCCATTTTGATGAACTGGGTCTATTGTAGTATTTTCCTTTGCCAGGGCAGACCAAAATTGGGAGGTTCACCAATGCCCCTGGATAGAGACGTGCAGGAGGGCCTGTAAACCTGAAGTGGGTGTATTGTACTATAGCCCTTTGGCAGGGCAGCCAAAAATTGGGAGGCTCCACATTGTCCCAAGATAGAGACGTGCAGGAGGGCCTGTAAACCTGAAGTGGGTGTATTGTAGTATAGCCCTTTGGCAGGGCAGCCAAAAATTGGGAGGCTCCACATTGTCCCAGGATAGAGACGTGCAGGAGGGCCTGTAAACCTGAAGTGCCCATTGTAAGGAAGTGGGTGTATTGTAGTATAGCCCTTTCATAGGGCAGCCAAAAATTGGGAGGCTCCACATTGTCCCGGGATTGAGACGTGCAGGAGGGCCTCAAAACATTTTTCCCATTGAAAAGGAGCGGGTATTCTGTCGTTGTAATGCCCATTCTAAAAGAATGGGCATAAAAATTTACTACTGGGGGTATACCTGAAACAACAGCCTAACTATTGTAACGGTCATCATGGTGGCACATGAGGAGAAGGAGGAGCAGTCCAGCGATTAGCCAAGGAAGAGGAAGACGACGTGGTGGATGATCCAGTAGCTGACCCAACCTGGCAGGAGGATATGCAGAGCGAGGACAGCAGTGCACGGGGGGAGGGAGGTGTAGCATCCCAACAGGCAGTACGAAGCAGGGTCGGGTCCGCAGGCAGAAGGAAGGCAACCGTTCCCCGGAACAACAACACGACACAAGGTGCCTGTGCAAATGTTAGGTCTTCCCTAGTCTGGCAGTTTTTTAATTAGGCTCCAGATGACTCTAAACAGGCCATTTGCAACACCTACCATGCCAGCATCAGCAGGGGTACGAAAACTAGCAGCCTGACCACCACCAGCATGATCAGGCACATGTCAGCCAAGCACCCGACTTTGTGGGAAGTACAACAGAGTCGAGGAGCGGTGCTTGCTGATGTCACTGCTACGTCTTCGCGTGTTGTGCATGCGAGCCAATCCCCTGTACATGCTGGCCGCGAACAAGCCTCCGGCCCTGCACCTGAATTTGCCCACGCACAAATAACACCACCATCAAGCACGTCCTTGTCCCAGCGCAGCGTTCAATTATCCATTCAGCAAACCTTTGAACGCAGGCGCAAATATGCTGCCAACGCCCACATGCCACAGTCCTAAATTGTCACATTTCGCGACTCATAGCGCTAGAAATGTTGCTTTCCGGCTGGTGGAGACGAAAGCATTCCGCGACCTGATGGCGGCTGCTGTCCCACGTTACTCGGTCCCAAGCCGCCACTATTTCTCCAGATGTGCCGTCCCCGCATTACATAACCACATGTCGAACAGCATCACACGTGCCCTGAACAACGCTGTTTCAGCCAAAGTCCACCTAACCACAGACACGTGGACAAGTGCTTGTGGGCAAGGCTGCTACATCTCCTTGACAAAACACTGGGTTAATATTGTGGAGGCTGGGACCCAGTCTGAGCGAGGGACGAAACACGTCCTTCCCACACCAAGGATAGCAGGACCTACCTCTGTCAGGGTTTCACCGACACTCTACAGCTCCGGAATGTCATGCTCTTCAGCCTCCTCCTCCTGCGCATCCTCATCCACTGTACCCTCCACACCAGTCCCAAGCTGGAAGCACTGCAGCACTGCCTCTGCGAAGCGGCAACAGGCTGTGCTGAAGCTAGTCTGCATAGGTGACAAACTCCACAATGCAGAAGAGGTGTGGACAGCTCTGAAACAGCAGGCAGATCACTGGCTCACACCTCTGAACCTAAAGCCAGGATAGGTCGTGTGTGACAATGGCCGGAACCTGGTGGCAGCTTTGAGGCGAGGCCAGCTGACGCATGTTCCATGCGTGGCCCATGTGCTCAACCTGGTGGTTCAGAGGTTTCTAAAGTCATACCCAGAGCTGTCTGAACTGCTGGTAAAAGTTCGCCGTCTGTCTGCACATTTTCGCAAGTCACCTGCTGCTTCAGCCGGCCTTGCCGGCTTTCAGCGCCGTTTGCGTCTTCCGGCCCACAGACTGTTGTGTGATGGCCCCACGCGTTGGTATTCAACTCTGCACATGTTGGTCAAGATATGTGAGCAGAAGAGGGTAGTTGTTGACTACCTGCATCACCTAAGCCGTCGGGAAATGGGTCAAACTCCACACATAACACCTGAGGAGTGGAGATGGATGTCCGACCTATGTACCGTCCTCCAAAACTTTGAGGACTCCACCAAGATGGTGAGCGGCGATGACGCCATTATTAGCGTCACCATACTACTACTCTGCCTTCTAAAACGGTCTCTGCTGAAAAACAAAGAGGATGCATTGCAGGCCGAGCGCGATGACTTGGAGCAAGAAACAGTAGTGGGTGTGGGTGAAAACACACAGCCCAGCCTCATCTCATCACAACGTGCAGTGGAGGACTATGACTAGCAGGAGGAGGATGAAGACATGGAGCAACTCTCTGGCCAAATTGAGGATATGACATGCACACCAGTCATACCCTCGATTCAGCGTGGCTGGCCAGAGGACAGGGGAGATGAGGAGGAGGAGGATGAGGAGGACAGAATGTTCAGTCATCGTGTTGGTCTGGATACTGAAGTGATGGCTGTTAAGAGTCTGGCGCACATGGCTGACTTTATGGTAAGCTGCCTGGCTCGTGACCCTCGCGTTCAGAACATCTTGGCCGACAATCAGTACTGGTTGGCAACACTGTTAGACCCAAGCTACAAGGAGAACTTTATGTCTCTCATTCCTGAGGCGGAGAGGTCAGCCAAAATGCAGCAGTTCCAGAAGGCCATAGTCACGGAAGTAGGCAAATCATTCCCCTCACAAAACGCTAGCGGCATAGGTCAGGAATCGGTGGACAACCAAGGCGTACGGCCGAGAGGGGCACAAGTCCAATCCGCCAGAGGTAGGGGAACAGTCTTTTTGATGTGGGACAGTTTTCTCAGCCCCTCATGTACCACAGCCACTCAGGTGCGGGTAGTGCCAAAAGAAATGCTAAGTTTGGCCAGATGCTGAAGGAGTACCTTGCAGATCGAACAACTGTACTGCGAGATTCCTCTGTGCCTTACAATTATTGGGTCTCCAAGCTGGACACGTGGCATGAATTGGCTCTCTACGCCTTGGAAGTCCTGGCCTGCACTGCCGCTAGCGTTTTGTCAGAGCGTGTTTTCAGTGCCGCAGGTGGAATCACTACTCATAAACGCACCCGCCTGTCAACTGAAAATGCTGACAGGCTGACTCTGATCAAGATGAACAAGGGTTGGATTGGGCCAGACTTCACCACACCACCAACAAATGACAACTGAATTTAAATTTTGTTATGGGAATTTGCCATGTACCTCCACTCACCCATGGGTACACACTTCTGAACTTCCGAGTGTCCAAGTGTGGGATCAGTAATGTCTGTGGACGTGTACTCGGCCTGGTGGTAGGAAGGAGGATTAGGTTGGGAAATGTGCGGTGCAGTATCACGGCTACTGACACTTGAGCGTGTGGAAGACAGGGTGTTTGTGGAGTTGCCAATCTGACTTGAAGCATTATCCGCTATCCAAGTAACAACCTGTTGACACTGGTGTTGGTTCAAGAGCGGTGTACTGCAGCGGGCCCCAAGAATTTGGGACAGGATGTGTGAGCGAGTAGATGTGCCCCTTTGTTGTTGCGAAATTAGTGCTTGCACACGACCTCGGCCTCTGCCTGCACCACCATCACGTTCACTTCCTTGTTCCTTGCCAACGCCCTTGCGCTTTTTGCTTGTATACAGCGACAACAGTCTGGTGACTGTAATGGTCACAGGAGATTAGGATTTTAGTCCCTAACCTGTATTAAGGTAGTAAGTACACCAATCTGGTGACTGTAATGGTCACAGGAGAGTAGGATTTTAGTCCCTAACCTGTATTAAGGTAGTAAGTACACCAGTCTGGTGACTGTAATGGTCACAGGAGATTAGGATTTTAGTCCCTAACCTGTATTAAGGTAGTAAGTACACCAGTCTGGTGACTGTAATGGTCACAGGAGATTAGGATTTTAGTCCCTAACCTGTATTAAGGTAGTAAGTACACCAGTCTGGTGACTGTAATGGTCACAGGAGAGTAGGATTTTAGTCCCTAACCTGTATCAAGCTAGTAAATACAACAGTCTGGTGACTGTAATGGTCACAGGAGATTAGGATTTTAGTCCCTAACCTGTATTAAGGTAGTAAGTACACCAGTCTGGTGACTGTAATGGTCACAGGAGATTAGGATTTTAGTCCCTAACCTGTATTAAGGTAGTAAGTACACCAGTCTGGTGACTGTAATGGTCACAGGAGATTAGGATTTTAGTCCCTAACCTGTATTAAGGTAGTAAGTACACCAGTCTGGTGACTGTAATGGTCACAGGAGATTAGGATTTTAGTCCCTAACCTGTATTAAGGTAGTAAGTACACCAGTCTGGTGACTGTAATGGTCACAGGAGAGTAGGATTTTAGTCCCTAACCTGTATCAAGGTAGTAAGTACACCAGTCTGGTGACTGTAATGGTTACAGGAGATTAGGATTTTAGTCCCTAACCTGTATTAAGGTAGTAAGTACACCAGTCTGGTGACTGTAATGGTCACAGGAGATTAGGATTTTAGTCCCTAACCTGTATTAAGGTAGTAAGTACACCAGTCTGGTGACTGTAATGGTCACAGGAGAGTAGGATTTTAGTATCTAACCTGTATCAAGCTAGTAAATACAACAGTCTGGTGACTGTAATGGTCACAGGAGATTAGGATTTTAGTCCCTAACCTGTATTAAAGGGAACCAACCACCCCAAATGACCCCCCCCAGACTGTTAATATGTGTCCCTACACCCACCACACACATTTGGGGCAATCGTTTTTGCTAAAAAATCTGTTTAGTAGAAGCTAAGATATAGCTTTATAAACTTTAAAAAATGTGGCCGACTGGGTGTTACCTCGCTTGTCCTCCTGCAGTGTTCATGTGCCTGTCTGCTGCTGCCTGGTAATTATGCACGCCCCTCTCTGCTTCTAAGAGCCTGGCTGAGTCATGAAAGGGGCGGGGCTAAATCGCGTCCTGCCGGAGCCCCGCCCCCTTTCATGACTCGGCCAGGCTCTTAGAAGCAGAGAGGGGCGTGCATAATTACCAGGCAGCAGCAGACAGGCGGGGCATTTGCGGCTTCCACAGAAAGAGAGAACTCACACAGGACAAAGTATTATAACCTTTTCTCTTACTTTACAAAAGCGATTTTTTTCTGCAAAAGGGATGGCTAGAAATGATAAGAGGGGGTTCAGGGATAGGTCTAAAGATAAGGGGGGTCAGTTTCTGGGTTTAGGATCACTTGAAAGGCTGAAACCTGAGAGGCTGAAAGGGCAGGGCTTTACTGAAGGGAGGGGGGGAGAGGAGGCTGACAGGCACATGAACACTGCAGGAGGACAAGCTAGGTAACACCCAGTCGGCCACATTTTTTAAAGTTTATAAAGCTATATCTTAGCTTCTACTAAACAGTTTTTTTAGCAAAAACGATTGCCCCAAATGTGTGTGCTGGGTGTAGGGACACATATTAACAGTCCGGGGGGGTCATTTGGGGTGGTTGGTTCCCTTTAAGGTAGTAAGTACACCAGTCTGGTGACTGTAATGGTCACAGGAGAGTAGGATTTTAGTCCCTAACCTGTATCAAGGTGGTAAGTACACCAGTCTGGTGACTGTAATGGTCACAGGAGATTAGGATTTTAGTCCCTAACCTGTATTAAGGTAGTAAGTACACCAGTCTGGTGACTGTAATGGTCACAGGAGAGTAGGATTTTAGTATCTAACCTGTATCAAGCTAGTAAATACAACAGTCTGGTGACTGTAATGGTCACAGGAGATTAGGATTTTAGTCCCTAACCTGTATTAAGGTAGTAAGTACACCAATCTGGTGACTGTAATGGTCACAGGAGAGTAGGATTTTAGTCCCTAACCTGTATTAAGGTAGTAAGTACACCAGTCTGGTGACTGTAATGGTCACAGGAGATTAGGATTTTAGTCCCTAACCTGTATTAAGGTAGTAAGTACACCAGTCTGGTGACTGTAATGGTCACAGGAGATTAGGATTTTAGTCCCTAACCTGTATTAAGGTAGTAAGTACACCAGTCTGGTGACTGTAATGGTCACAGGAGAGTAGGATTTTAGTCCCTAACCTGTATCAAGCTAGTAAATACAACAGTCTGGTGACTGTAATGGTCACAGGAGATTAGGATTTTAGTCCCTAACCTGTATTAAGGTAGTAAGTACACCAGTCTGGTGACTGTAATGGTCACAGGAGATTAGGATTTTAGTCCCTAACCTGTATATAAGGTAGTAAGTACACCAGTCTGGTGACTGTAATGGTCACAGGAGATTAGGATTTTAGTCCCTAACCTGTATTAAGGTAGTAAGTACACCAGTCTGGTGACTGTAATGGTCACAGGAGATTAGGATTTTAGTCCCTAACCTGTATTAAGGTAGTAAGTACACCAGTCTGGTGACTGTAATGGTCACAGGAGAGTAGGATTTTAGTCCCTAACCTGTATCAAGGTAGTAAGTACACCAGTCTGGTGACTGTAATGGTTACAGGAGATTAGGATTTTAGTCCCTAACCTGTATTAAGGTAGTAAGTACACCAGTCTGGTGACTGTAATGGTCACAGGAGATTAGGATTTTAGTCCCTAACCTGTATTAAGGTAGTAAGTACACCAGTCTGGTGACTGTAATGGTCACAGGAGAGTAGGATTTTAGTATCTAACCTGTATCAAGCTAGTAAATACAACAGTCTGGTGACTGTAATGGTCACAGGAGATTAGGATTTTAGTCCCTAACCTGTATTAAAGGGAACCAACCACCCCAAATGACCCCCCCCAGACTGTTAATATGTGTCCCTACACCCACCACACACATTTGGGGCAATCGTTTTTGCTAAAAAATCTGTTTAGTAGAAGCTAAGATATAGCTTTATAAACTTTAAAAAATGTGGCCGACTGGGTGTTACCTAGCTTGTCCTCCTGCAGTGTTCATGTGCCTGTCTGCTGCTGCCTGGTAATTATGCACGCCCCTCTCTGCTTCTAAGAGCCTGGCTGAGTCATGAAAGGGGCGGGGCTAAATCGCGTCCTGCCGGAGCCCCGCCCCCTTTCATGACTCGGCCAGGCTCTTAGAAGCAGAGAGGGGCGTGCATAATTACCAGGCAGCAGCAGACAGGCGGGGCATTTGCGGCTTCCACAGAAAGAGAGAACTCACACAGGACAAAGTATTATAACCTTTTCTCTTACTTTACAAAAGCGATTTTTTTCTGCAAAAGGGATGGCTAGAAATGATAAGAGGGGGTTCAGGGATAGGTCTAAAGATAAGGGGGGTCAGTTTCTGGGTTTAGGATCACTTGAAAGGCTGAAACCTGAGAGGCTGAAAGGGCAGGGCTTTACTGAAGGGGGGGGGGAGAGGAGGCTGACAGGCACATGAACACTGCAGGAGGACAAGCTAGGTAACACCCAGTCGGCCACATTTTTTAAAGTTTATAAAGCTATATCTTAGCTTCTACTAAACAGTTTTTTTAGCAAAAACGATTGCCCCAAATGTGTGTGCTGGGTGTAGGGACACATATTAACAGTCCGGGGGGTCATTTGGGGTGGTTGGTTCCCTTTAAGGTAGTAAGTACACCAGTCTGGTGACTGTAATGGTCACAGGAGAGTAGGATTTTAGTCCCTAACCTGTATCAAGGTGGTAAGTACACCAGTCTGGTGACTGTAATGGTCACAGGAGATTAGGATTTTAGTCCCTAACCTGTATTAAGGTAGTAAGTACACCAGTCTGGTGACTGTAATGGTCACAGGAGATTAGGATTTTAGTCCCTAACCTGTATTAAGGTAGTAAGTACACCAGTCTGGTGACTGTAATGGTCACAGGACAGTAGGATTTTAGTCCCGAACCTGTATTAAGGTAGTAAGTACACCAGTCTGGTGACTGTAATGGTCACAGGAGATTAGGATTTTAGTCCCTAACCTGTATCAAGGTAGTAAGTACACCAGTCTGATGACTGTAATGGTCACAGGAGAGTAGGATTTTAGTCCCTAACCTGTATTAAGGTAGTTAGTACACCAGTCTGGTGACTGTAATGGTCACAGGAGAGTAGGATTTTAGTCCCTAACCTGTATCAAGCTAGTAAATACAACAGTCTGGTGACTGTTATGGTCACAGAAAAGCTTGGATTCCGATCTGGATCACCCTGCCTATATCCTCCTAGATTAGTCCTGAGAAGGACTGTTGTGGTCAGCAGCAGCAGTTTGCAGCCTTGCTCCGGATCTACCTATGAGGGCCGCAAATCTGTCCCTAAGCAGCAGCAGACACTGTCCCTACACTCACTGTCTGGATGCCTGTGTGCAGAGCACAGCGCGGCCGGGTCTTATAAAGGCTCGGTCACGCTGTGCAGGCCGGCCAATCACTGCAATGCCACAACTAACAGGGCTGTGGCATTGCAGTGGTCTGCCAGCCAATCCCTGCATGTGGGCTGGCTCTCAAAAGAGCGCCAACATGCAGGGATGAGGACCACGAGCACAGCACGAGTATCGCGAGATTACTCGGTGCTCGCCGAGTAGCCCAAGTACAGTGATACTCATGCGAGTACCGAGCAGCGCAGAGCATACTCGCTCATCACTATCAAGCAACTATCGCTTGATTTGAGCTCCTGCTCACAAATCTGCGATCAAACAATCAAGCGATTTTACATTGTAAAATCGCTTGATTACACGCAGCGACGCACAGACGATATCGCTTAAGCAATCAAAAAAGGAGATCTCTCAAGTGATATAGTTCTGAAAATCTATGCATGTGACGTGGACCTAAGGCCAACATCTGCATGGAATTTGTATGTTCTCCCCGTGTTTGCGTGAGTTTCCTCTGGGCACTCCAGTTTCCTCCCACATTGTAAAGACATACTGATAGGATGTTTAGATTGTGAGCGTCAAGAGAGACAGCATTACTCATGTATGTAAAGTGCTATGGAATTAATAGTGCTATATAAATGAATAAATATTATATTATTAGGGACCCATCAGATGTAAGGTCACCTTGCCACTGTTGATGGGCAAACGCGAACCAAGACCTTACCTTACGAAGATAAGTACAAAAAAATCAATCCACAACTTGAGTTGTTTTGAAAATATGTATGTGTTTATTTTTTCTTAAAAATATAGGTGTTTTACCTCTATCTACAGTATATATTTAAATACTCACATGCAGTGACTGTGTGCTGCTGTGAACTATTTAGTGTACGTGTATATATAAATATAAAGAAAATGAAAAAGATAAATGGGCAGCACTACCAAAGAAAATTATGGGTGCAAAACCTGGAATGGCGAGTCCAATACCCTCACAATGTAATACAGAAAAAAACAGGCAGTACTCCCAAATCAAAGTGCAACTGTGGATACTTTATTGATCTATGACAACGTTTCAATGGTTACCCGTCTTTGTCAAGCAATGTGCTCACAGTCAGACAAGTTCTAAGAAGTGTTACAACATGTGTTCTTAATCAGACAATTAGTCTTTTTTAAACTAGTTACCATAATGACAGTTTTAAGGCCACTTTACACACACATATATCTGTGTCCAACTTCTGAACAGATCTCTGGTTGCAGTGAAATCATGGACACATTGTTCCATTTTGTGGCTGTGTACAAATGGAACAATGTGTCCATGATTTCACTGCAACCAGTAAGTTGTTCAGAAGTTGGACACAGAAGTTGGTGTGTGTAAAGCGGCCCTAAGTGTACATAATCATTCCATAGGAATTATGTGCAGAAAACCAGTTTCCTGGATTATAAATAAAGTGCTTCTATACAGTAAATTAAGGCTTATTCTTTAAATCTTAGTTTGATCATGCCACAATCTTATGAGGGTACTCCATGAATAGAAATCATTAGAAAAAACATTACATTATTTTTTTCTATGCTGTGATCGCCTCCGCCATTCTGTACCTTGTGGTCGGTGTTGTTTACTCCGCACTGCGCATGTGTTTAGTGTGCATCACTTCCGTCTAGTCCCGCAGAGCGCCTGAGCATGTGCTTTGGACATCTGTATCATCGTCGCCATTTGCACTAAGGGCAAGTTGCCCTCCATATGTACTATGCCTGCACTGGAGATTTATTGGGGACATGGATATAAAGCAGTAGCGGCCACTTGCATCAGATACACCTATAAACGATGTAATACCTGCTTGTGTGAATGTTTTAACTGGAGATGGCCAATATCATTCAGTCACTCCATACAGTATTTACCGGCACCGGTCTCCGTTGTTCACTAGAAATCACCAAAAGTGCAAATTACTTTCAGATTAAAGCAATCACACCAGAGGGCTTATTCATTCAAATGGAAAGGGGGAAGGGATAGGCCGCTCCACCGCCCATTAACCTCCTGGATTCCTGCACCTGGTGTGGCAGCTTGGCAACTGCCCAAGAATCAATGTAAAGTAGAAAACACCAGTGCTTGTCTTCTTGAATTTCTCTTTATTATTTTTTGAAAATTATAAAATCATTCAGCGTGCTAGCTGGGCGCTAGACGCGTTTCGGAAGAACAGCTTCCCTAATCATTAGCCACCAGAGGGCTGTCCATCAGTAACTGCAGAGACATGGCTAAAAACTCCATTATAGAAAAAGATCATTATTTATACGGTAATATAAATCTTAACTGATTATAGTGTACCCATCATAAATATCTAGGCATTCTTTTCACATCATGAAGTATCTGTAACATATATTTGTAAGTAAGAAAAAGAATGAGGTGACTAGAATACCTTTTGTTACAAACTTTTGTGAAGAAGGTTCTAAGATAACAGCAATTATAATGAAGCATTGGCCGACCTTGAGTAGAGGTTGTCCCCAGATTGCAGGCTTTAAGAAACCGCCAATCATGGAATACAGGAGACGCAAGAATTTAGGGGACAAATTAATCAAGGCTGAAATTGGCTACTCTATACAATCTAAACAAATGCCAATAAGAGGTGTGCAACGGGAGGGATGTTTCCCATGTTTATTGTGCGTTAATTGTCCTCTAATGCTTAAAGGATCTACTTTTCAGAAACCACGTACAGATCAGACATTGAATATGAAATACTTTCTAACTTGTACATCTGAGTACGTAATTTACATGTTGCAATGTCCTTGCCCCATGTATTACATTGGGGAAACAACGTGCGGTTTTAAAACCTGAATTAATCAACATAGATGTGACATACGTAAATGGCTTAAAGACTTGCCGGTACCAAAACATTTTACTGATAAAGGGCATACTGAAAAAGATTTGAGATTTAAAATTATCGATTATGTACCAGTTCATAGATGTGGGGTTAATTGGACAGAAATTTTGAAGATATTGGAGATGAGATGGATATGTGAGCAAAGGACGCTTCACACACAAGGATATCGTTAACGATATCCTTAGACAAGTTATGTGACAGAAATTGTACAAACGATATTGAATTATCGTTCGTGCGTCGTCACACACAAGGGTATCCGTAACGATATCTATTTTGGCAGCGCGCTGGAATCGGAGGGAGATTTTTCCATCTGATGCAGAACAATGGCGTTACAATAACAGTAACTGGCACAATATTGTATGTAAAAGTGTTTTACAAACTTTAATTTATTAAATCTGTGTGTGATTTTACATGTAAAGCCGCTCTGCAGCTCTGTGCTGCATGTCGGAACAGAGCTGCAGGAGCGACTGTGAACCCGGTGTTTAAGCGGTTAATAATATTGTGCCACATGGCCCCAGAAAGTGCCCACACTCCCTGGAGCCATGTAGCATAAAACCTTGGGAGGGCAGTGGTGGAATCATTTAGTTTTTAGAAGCCGCACACTGTCGGCTCTGCTACATCCATTCATAAAAAGCTGGTGGCTCCTCTCATTTTACAGTGCGCCGTGAACAATTGCTAAACAGCTTCCTCAATAGGGAGCTGTACCAGGTACTAACGCTAGATGCGTACTGTACCCATCTCTGTCCATGGTGCTGATTGCTTCAGCATTAATAAGTATAGCCAGCGCACCAGAGTTTCAATGTGTGCTGGCCATATTTATTAATGCTAAAGCGATCAGCACCATGGACAGAGACGGGTACAGTACGCATTTAGTGTTAGCTTCCTGAATAGTGAGCTGTACCAGGTACTAACGCTAAATGTGTACTGTAACCATCTCTGTCCATGGTGCTGATCGCTTCAGCATTAATAAATATGGCCAGTGCACATTGAAACACTGGTGCGCTGGCTATACTTATTAATGCTGAAGTGATCAGCACCATGGACAGAGATGGGTACAGTACACATTTAGCGTTAGTACCTGGTATAGCTACCAATTCAGGAAGCTGTTTAGCAATTGTTCACGGCTCACTGTAAAATGAGAGGAGCCACCAGCTTTTTATGAATGGATGTAGCAGAGCCGACAGTGTGCGGCTTCTAAAAACTAAATGATTCCACCACTGCCCTCGCAAGGTTTTATGCTACATGGCTCCAGGGAGTGTGGGCACTCTCTGGGGCCATGTGGCACAATATTATTAACCGCTTAAACACTGGGTTCATAGCCGCTCCTGCAGCTCTGTGCCGACATCTAGCACAGAGCTGCAGAGCGGCTTTACATGTAAAATCACTACCTAAAAATGTATTTATTAAACAGCTTTATAATAAAATGACAGCGGCAGAAATAGAAATCTTTTGAACGATATCGTTCAAACGGCTTCACAATGAACAATGTGGCACATAGTTCTGACGTTAATTGGACGACGAACAATAGATTTGAGGTCAGGATCTCAAATCTTGGATGAACGATCCAACGATCTTTTCATGTTATATCGTTCATATACACAATAGGATGAACAAACGATATCTTTTAGGCGGCCGTCACACGGAACGATTTCTTGCCCGATATCGTTTAAGCGATCTCCTTTTTGATCGCTTAAGCGATATCGGGCAAGAAATCGTTGCATGTAATCAAGCGATTTACGATGTTAAATCGCTTGATCGTGACATCGCTGATCTGAGCTCCGGTTCTCAGATCTAGCGATGAACGATTTAACGATCTCCTTCATCGTGGTGTATAACACCACGATGAATGATCTCCCAGCGCAGAGTCTATGCTGGGAGATGGTAACTATGGTACACGTCGGGTAACTAAGCGACGCGCGGCGCCTAGTTACCCGATGTGTACCATAGTAACGAGCGAGATCGCGGCTCCGCATCGCTGGTGAGTCTGTCTGTGTGACATCTCACCAGCGATGTGAGCGATATCGTAAGCGATTGCGCGTGCACGTGATCGCTTACAATATCGCTAAAGATATCTGTGCGTGTGACGGCCGCCTTAGGGCCAGGTCACACATACAGATATCTCTGCAGATATTGGTCACAGATCTCTGGTTGCAGTGAAATCATGGACACATTGCTCCATTTTGTGCCCGTATGCAAATGGAACATGTGTCCATGATTTCACTGCAACCAGAAATCTGTGAACAATATCTGCACAGATATCTGTGTGTGTGACGTGGCCCTTAAAGAATCACATATCTGTGACGTTTCAAGGATATCGTTCAGGATATCCTAGCGTGTAAACCCACCTTTAGAGACTCTCAAACCGACTGGATTAAATGTTGATTTTAAGGTACATACTATTTGTTAAAACTACATCAGTGTCATCAACAGTGAGTGTCTCTGTGTCCTAGATTTGTATGTGCTATTGATTTATTGATATGTATCTATATCTGGACTTTATTTTAATTGTATCTTTTATTTATATTTTACAGATACTTCATGATGTGAAGAGAATGCCTACATATATATGATGGGCACACTATAATCAGTTAAGATTTATATCTATTATATAATTGCCGTAGCGACTTCCGTCGCTACTTCCTGTGGCTTTGTTCGCGTAGCTCGGAACTTTCTCCAGGACTGTGTCCGGGGCACGCGAAGCAATGGCCGCAAAGCGGCCATTGCGAGCAGTAAACAACCACCACCACCACCCTATTGCACATGAGTCATCACACATGGCATTTTTACATAAGACATCACATAGTAACAAGAACACAGTCAGTCCCAAAGTCAGCTGTGACCACCTGGCCCTGGAGCCGTACTCGGTCTCTCACACCGCACATCTGACTGCCTGGCCCTTGGACACTGGCTGCCATGCACACATCAGGTGCACTAGCATGGAGCTGGCAGGCTCCCATCACTTACCCACTGGGGACGGATCACTTCCAGCACCTCCTCACATGGCAGTGCTCTGGACTTCTGAATCCCATCGTCCTCTCCTCACTCAGACACCTGGCAGGTTCCTATCCAGCCTGCTCACTCACAGATGCAACCCAGTGAGTCAATCAGTACATCTTCACTCACACACAGACCTGAGATGTGATTAACCCCCTGTGCACCATTCAGGTTTAGCCCAGCAAAGCACTAATCCCCACAGGTTCAGCCGCTCATTAGGCTCATGAATGTATCGGTTACTCAGCTCATGAAAACCCTTCAGCTGTTAACCCCCTGTACATCAGACAGGTTTCACACACCACACACAATCAGGAAAACCGGCCCATGTGAACACAGACCTGCATTGATAACCCGTGTCATGCACCCGGCCAGGGGCCACATCACCACACCTCACTTTCTCCGCACTTCACTCACTTTGTCCGCACACATACACACACACACACACACACACACACATACTCCGCTATACTTACCACCGGCCCTGCATCACCGACATGTCGCCGCCCCCGAACTACTCGATCAAATATCGCGTCCAAAAAGTCTCGCCAAACATCCCGGACGCCATATTGGATCCAGTCGTCCGCGGACGCCGACATGTCAACTCAGGATCCAGCCGGCAGGGAAGACGCAGGGTCGGTGCTAACTATAGCGAAGTGTCTGTGTGTGTGTGTGTATGTGTGTGCTGACCACTCTGCCCACAGCGCTGCACTCAGCACTCTGCCCACGCCACTGTGCTCACCAATCTCACCGCACTCACTGCTAACCACTGAGCCACCGCACTCACTGCTAACCACTGAGCCACCGCACTCGCTGCTAACCACTGAGCCACCGCACTCACTGCTAACCACTGAGCCACCCCACTCACTGCTAACCACTGAGCCACCTGTATACACACAAGTCATTTCACCCCACTCCCCTAACTATTAGTAAATATACTATATATGGATTCTAGACTACCCGATTCTTTCGAATCGGCCCGCCATCTATATATATATATATGTGATTATATAGGAATTATCAGTATTATGTATGTGATTATGTATAAATTAGTGAGTCGCGCCTATTCTGCAAGGACTCGCAACGGCCGCTTGGCGGCCATTGCGAGTGAGGCTTTGCGAATCAGTGGCGCCGGCAATGCTTCACAGGACGGTAACAGCGCCGAAACTTACGGAAGTGCGTTAGGGAAATTATATATTACATACTGATAATCTATTATATAATTGCTGTAGCGACTTCCCTCGCACACGCCGCTACCTCCGTGGCTTTGTTCGTGGGCGCGCATCGCCCACGCGACTCACTCGCAATGCCCGCGAAGGGGGTGTTGCGAGTCGTTGCAGCAGCCCGAGCAATGCCCTATACACAGATTCTTGAATCCCGATGCAATACTGATAATCTATTATATAATTGCCGTAGCGACTTCCCTCGCACACGCCGCTACCTCCGTGGCTTTGTTCGTGGGCGCGCATCGCCCACGCGACTCACTCGCAATGCCCGCCAAGGGGGCGTTGGGAGTCGTTGCAGCAGCCCGAGCAATGCGCTATACACAGATTCTAGAATCCCGATGCAATCGCATCGGGCTCACAGCTAGTTATAAATAATGATGTTTTTCTATAATGGAGTTTTTATCCATGTCCCTGCAGTTATTGATGGACAGCCCTCTAGTGTGATTGCTTTAATCTGAAAGTAATTTGCACTTTTGGTGACTACTACTACTTTGTACTAGTGGACAAAGGAGACCGGTGCCGGTAAATACTGTATGGAGTGACTAAATGATATTGGCCATCTCCAGTTACAACAGTCACACAAGTATAGATTACACCGTTTATAGGTGTATCTAATGCAAGTGGCTGCTACTGCTTTATATCCATGTCCCCCGTGCAGGCATAGTACATATGGAGGGCAACTTGCCCTTAGTGCAAATGGCTACGATGACACAGATGTCCAAAGCGCATGCTCAGGCGCTCTGCAGGACTGGGTGGAAGTGACGCACACTAAGCACATGCACAGTGCGGGGTAAACAACGCCGACCTCAGGTACAGAATGGAGCTGGCGATTACCGCATGGAAAAGGGTAATGTAATGTTTTTTCTAATGATTTCTATTCATGGAGTACCCTCATAAGATTGTGGCATGATCAAACTAAGATTTTAAGCATAAGCATTAATTTACTGTATAGAAGCACTTTATTTATAATCCAGGAAACAGGTCTTCTGCACATAACTCCTGTGGAATGATTATTAACACTTAAACTGTCACTATGGTAACTAGTTTGAAAAAAGACTAAGGCTGGTTTCACACTGCAGTTTTTTCCCTGATCAGTGTCCATCAGTGCTTGTGTGCCAAAACCAAAAGAGGAACCAGGAGAGGAACTTGCAGAGAAAAACTATAATTGAAAGATTGACAACTGTTCTGAGTTTTGGAGACACTCCTGGTTTTGGCACACAAACCTGATAAACCTGATCAGGGAAAAAACTGCAGTGTGAAACCAGCCTACTAGTGATGAGTGAGTACTAAAATGCTCGGGTGCTCGAAGCTCGGGCCGAGCATCCCGAGATACTCGTGTACTCGGCCCGAGTACCGAGCCCAATGTTATCCTATGGGAGACCTGAGTATTTTTATGAAATGACTGCCGGCAGCATGTTGAAACCCTACAAATGTCACAAAAGTCTCAGAAGAGTGCTCAAATGACATGGCAACACCATGGGGAAGACCCCTGGAAGCATTTCTCACTCAAAAGTCACAGCTGTGAACAATCTTGTCCGAGTTTCACGCCAATTTTACGGAGTCACCAGAAAACCTTCCAAAATAACACCAAAATGAATATTCAGGGTGGAAATGTTAAGAGCACATACCCAATAGTGAGATACAGCTGGTGTATGTTACTTTTTGTGATTACATGAAAGATTTTACATGAAAACATTGTGCGGCACTCCGATGTCCCTGAGAAGCGACGTACATGAAGCCCTGTCTTGACATAAAGTGCCCATTTTGAGGAAGTGGGTGTATTGTAGTATTTTCCTTTACCAGGGCAGTCCAAAATTGTGAGTTCACCAATGACCCATGCATACAGACATGCATGAGGGCCTGTAAACCTGAAGTGGGTGTATTGTAGTCTAGCCCTTTGGCAGGGCAGCCAAAAATTGGGAGGCTCCACATTGTCCCTGGATAGATACGTGCAGGAGGGCCTGTAAACCTAAAGTGGGTGTATAGTAGTCTAGCCCTTTGGCAGGGCAGCCAAAACTTGGGAGGCTCCACATTGTCTCTGGATAGAGACGTGCAGGAGGGCCTCAAAACATTTGTCCCATTGAAAAGGAGCGGGTCTCCTGTCGTTGTAATGCCCATTCTAAAAGAATGGGCGTAAAAATTTACCACTGGGGTATACCTGAAACAACAGCCTAACTATTGTAACGGTCATCATGGTGGCACATGAGGAGAAGGAGGAGCAGTCCAGCGATTATCATAGGAAGAGGAAGACGACGTGGTGGATGATCCAGTAGCTGACCCAACCTGGCAGGAGGATATGCAGAGCGATGACAGCAGTGCACAGGGGGAGGGAGGTGTAGCATCCCAACAGGCAGTACAAAGCAGGGTCGTGTCCGCAGGCAGAAGGCAGGCAACTGTTCCCCGGAACAACAACACGACACAAGGTGCCTGTGCAAATGTTAGGTCTTCCCGAGTCTGGCAGTTTTTTAAGTTGGCTCCAGATGACTCTAAAAAGGCCATTTGCAATACCTGCCATGCCAGCATCAGCAGGGGTACGAAAACTAGCAGCCTGACCACCACCAGCATGATCAGGCACATGTCAGCCAAGCACCCGACTTTGTGGGAAGTACAACAGAGTCGAGGAGCGGTGCTTGCTGATGTCACTGCTACGTCTTCGCGTGTTGTGCGTGCGAGCCAATCCCCTGTCCATGCTGGCCGCGAACAAGCCTCCGGCCCTGCACCTGAAGTTGCCCATGCACAAATAACACCACCATCAAGCACGTCCTTGTCCCAGCGCAGCGTTCAATTATCCATTCAGCAAACCTTTGAACGCAGGCACAAATACGCTGCCAACGCCCCACATGCCACAGTCCTAAATTGTCACATTTTGCGACTCATAGCGCTAGAAATGTTGCCTTTCTGGCTGGTGGAGACGGAAACATTCCGCGACCTGATGGCGGTTGCTGTCCCTCGTTACTCGGTCCCCAGCCGCCACTATTTCTCCAGATGTGCCGTCCCCGCATTGCATAACCACGTGTCCCAAACCATCACACGTGCCCTGAACAACGCTGTTTCAGCCAAAGTCCACCTAACCACAGACACGTGGACAAGTGCCTGTGGGCAAGGCCGCTACATCTCCTTGACGGAACACTGGGTTAATATTGTGGAAGCTGGGACCCAGTGTGAGCGAGGGACGGAACACGTCCTTCCCACACCAAGGATTGCAAGCCCTACCTCTGTCAGGGTTTCACCGACACTCTACAGCTCCGGAATGTCATGCTCCTCAGCCTCCTCCTCCTCCTCCTGCGCATCCTCATCCACTGTACCCTCCACACCAGTCACAAGCTGGAAGCACTGCAGCACTGCCTCTGCGAAGCGGCAACAGGCTGTGCTGAAGCTAGTCTGCATAGGTCACAAACCCCACAATGCAGAAGAGGTGTGGACAGCTCTGAAACAGCAGGCATATCACTGGCTGACACCTCTGAACCTAAAGCCAGGAAAGGTCGTGTGTGACAATGGCCGGAACCTGGTGGCAGCTTTGAGGCGAGGCCAGCTGACGCATGTTCCATGCGTGTCCCATGTGCTCAACCTGGTGGTTCAGCGGTTTCTTACATCATACCCAGAGCTGTCTGATCTGCTGGTAAAAGTTTGCCGCCTGTCTGCGCATTTTCACAAGTCACCTGCTGCTTCAGCCGGCCTTGCCGGCTTTCAGCGCCGTTTGCGTCTTCCGGCCCACAGACTGGTGTGTGATATCCCCACGCGTTGGAATTCAACTTTGCACATGTTGGTCAGGATATGTGAGCAGAAGAGGGCAGTTGTTGACTACCTGCATCACCTAAGCCGTCGGCAAACTCCAGACATAACACCTGAGGAGTGGAGATGGATGTCCGACCTATGTACCATCCTCCAAAACTTTGAGGACTCCACCAAGATCGGGTTGGAGGTCACTTGGGTAATAGTGATCATAACTTAATAAGCTTTCAAGTATCCTTTACTAAGACGTGTAGTAGAGGGGCCACAAGGACACTAAACTTCAGGAAGGCAAATTTCCAACGGTTGAGAGATGATCTTAGTGCAATAAACTGGGACGATGCCCTGAGACATAAAAGTACACAACACAAATGGGAGATGTTTATTAGCATCCTGAATAGGACCTGTGCACAATATATACCCTATGGGAATAAGCATGCTAGAAATAGGAGGAAACCACTATGGCTAAATAAAGCGGTAAGAAGTGCAATATGTGACAGAAAGAAAGCATTTAGGGAATTAAAGCAAGTAGGTAGTGATGAAGCATTAAATAAATACAGAAAATTAAATAACATTTGTAAAAAGCAAATCAAGGCAGCAAAGATTGAGACAGAGAGACTCATTGCCAGAGAAAGTAAAAAGAATCCCAAAATATTTTTTAACTACATAAATAGTAAGAAACTAAAAAATGATGGTGTTGGCCCCTTTAAAAATAGTCTGGGTGAAATGGTGGATGAGGATGAGGAAAAAGCCAATATGCTAAATGACTTTTTTTCAACAGTATTTACACAAGAAAATCCCATGACAGACAATATGATCAGTGATAACAAAAAGTCTCAATTAAATGTCACCTGCTTAACCCAAGAGGAAGTACGGCATCGTCTAAAAATCACTAAAATTGACAAATCACCGGGCCCGGATGGGATACACCCCAGAGTGCTGCAGGAATTAAGTACTGTCATAGATAGACCATTATTTTTAATATTTAAAGATTCCATAAAAACAGGGGCTGTACCACAGGACTGGCGTATAGCAAATGTGGTGCCAATATTCAAAAAGGGGACAAAAACTGAACTTGGAAATTATAGGCCAGTAAGCTTAACCTCTACTGTGGGTAAAATCCTAGAGGGTTTTCTAAGAGATGCTATACTGGAGTATCTGAACAAAAATAACCTCATGACCCATTATCAACATGGTTTTACGAGGGACCGTTCCTGTCAAACTAATCTAATAAGCTTCTATGAAGAAGTAAGTTCTGGACTGGACCAAGGAAATGCAGTGGATGTGGTGTATATGGACTTTTCAAAAGCTTTTGATACGGTGCCACACAAAAGGTTGATACATAAAATGAGGGCAATGGGGATAGGGGAAAATATGTGTAAGTGGGTTAAGAACTGGCTTAGTGATAGGAAACAAAGGGTGGTTATTAATGGAACACACTCAGAATGGGTCACAGTTAACAGTGGGGTACCACAGGGGTCAGTGTTGGGCCCGCTTCTATTTAATATATTCATTAATGACCTTGTAGGGGGCATACAGAGTAGAATCTCAATATTTGCAGATGACACTAAACTCTGCAGGGTAATCAATACAGAGGAGGACAATTTTATATTACAGGAGGATTTATGTAAACTAGAAGCTTGGGCTGCTAAATGGCAAATGCGCTTTAATGGGGATAAATGTAAAGTCATGCACTTGGGCAGAGGAAACAAAAGGTATAATTATGTGCTTAATTGTAAAACACTGGGCAAAACTATCACTGAAAAAGACCTGGGTGTATGGGTAGATGACAAACTCACATTTAGTGGCCAGTGTCAGGCAGCTGCTGCAAAGGCAAATAAAATAATGGGATGCATTAAAAGAGGCATAGATGCTCATGAGGAGAACATAATTTTACCTCTATACAAGTCACTAGTGCGACCACACTTAGAATACTGTGTACAATTCTGGTCTCCGGTGTATAAGAAAGACATAGCTGAACTAGAGCGGGTCCAGAGAAGAGCGACAAAAGTCATTAGAGGACTAAGGGGTCTGCAATACCAAGACAGATTATTAAACTTGGGGTTATTTAGCTTGGAAAAACGAAGGCTGAGGGGTGATCTTATAATAATGTATAAATATATGAGGGGGCAGTACAGAGACCTTTCTAATGATCTCTTTACTCTTAGGCCTGAGACTGGGACAAGGGGCATCCTCTACGTCTGGAGGAAAGAAGGTTTAATCATAATCACAGACGTGGATTCTTTACTGTAAGAGCAGTGAGACTATGGAACTCTCTGCCACATGATGTTGTAATGAGTGACTCACTACTAACATTTAAGAAGGGCCTGGATGCCTTTCTTGAAAACTATAATATTACCAGTTATATATACTAGATTCTTTGATAGGGCGTTGATCCAGGGAATTAGTCTGATTGCCATATCTGGAGTCAGGAAGGAATTTTTTCCCCCAATGTGGAGTTAAGTGTTGCCACATGGGTTTTTTTTTGCCTTCCTCTGGATCAACATGTTAGGCTATGGGTTGAACTAGATGGACTTAAAGTCTTCCTTCAACCTTAAAAACTATGTTACTATGTTACTATGTAAGATGGTGAGCGGCGATGACGCCATTATTAGCGTCACCATACCGCTACTCTGCCTTCTAAAACGGTCTCTGCTGAAAAACACAGATGATGCATTGCAGGCGGAGCTTGATGACTTGGAGCAAGAAACTGTAGTGAGTGTGGGTGATAACACACAGCCCAGCCTCATGTCATCACAACGTGTAGTGGAGGACTATGACGAGGAGGAGGAGGAGGAAGACATGGGGCAACTCTCCTGCCAAATTGAGAATATGACATGCACACCAGTCATACCCTCGGTTCAGCGTGGCTGGCCAGAGGACAGGGGAGATGAGGAGGAGGAGGACAGCATGTTCAGTCATCGTATTGGTCAGGATACTGAAGTGATGGCTGTTAAGAGTCTGCGCACATGGCTGACTTTATGGTAAGCTGCCTGGCTCGTGACCCTCGCGTTCAGAACATCTTGGCCGACAATCAGTACTGGTTGGCAACACTGTTAGACCCACGCTACAAGGAGAACTTTATGTCTCTCATTCCTGAGGCGGAGAGGTCAGCCAAAATGCAGCAGTTCCAGAAGGCCATAGCAACGGAAGTAGGCAAAGCATTCCCCTTACAAAACACTAGCGGCATAGGTCAGGAATCGGTGGACAACCAAGGCATACGGCCGAGAGGGGCACAAGTCCAATCCGCCAGAGGTAGGGGAACAGTCTTTACGATGTGGGACAGTTTTCTCAGCCCCTCACGTACCAGAGCCCGTGAGGTGCGGGGTAGTGCCACAAGAAATGCTAAGTTTGGCCACATGCTAAAGGAGTACCTTGCAGATCGAACAACTGTACTGCGAGATTCCTCTGTGCCTTACAATTATTGAGTCTCCAAGCTGGACACGTGACATGAATTGGCTCTCTATGCCTTGGAAGTCCTGGCCTGCCCTGCTGCTAGCGTTTTGTCAGAGTGTGTTTTCAGTGCCGCAGGTGGAATCATTACTGATAAACGCACCCGCCTGTCAACTGAAAATGCTGACAGGCTGACTCTGATCAAGATAAATAAGGGTTGGATTGGGCCAGACTTCACCACACCACACATAAATGACAGCGGAATTTAAATTTTGTTATGGGAATTTGCCATGTACCTCCACTCACCCATGGGTACACACTTCTGGACTTCCAAGTGTCCAAGTGTGGGATCAGTAATGTCCGTGGACATGTACTCGGCCTGGTGGTAGGAAGGAGGATCAGGTTGGGAAATGTGCGGTGCAGTATTACGGCTACTGACAGTTGACCGTGTGGAAGACATGGTGTTTGTGGAGGTGCCAATCTGACTTGAAGCATTATCCGCAATCCAAGTAACAACCTGTTGACACTGGTCTTGGTTCAAGAGCGGTGTACTGCTGCGGGCCCCAAGAATTTGGGACAGGACGTGTGAGCGAGTAGATGTGCCCCTTTGTTGTTGGGAAATTAGTGCTTGCACATGACCTCGGCCTCTGCCTGCACCACCATCACGTTCACTTCCTTGTTCCTTGCCAACGCCCTTGCGCATTTTGCCTGTATACAGCGACAACAGTCTGGTTACTGTTCGGGTCACAGGAGATTTGGATTTTAGACCCTAACCTGTATAAAGATAGTAAGTACAACAGTCTGGTGACTGTAATGGTCACAGGAGAGTAGGATTTTAATCCCTAACCTGTATCAAGGTAGTAAGTACACCAGTCTGGTAACTGTTCAGATCACAGGAGAGTAGGATTTTAGTCCCTAACCTGTATCAAGGTAGTAAATACACCAGTCTGGTAACTGTTCAGAGCATAGGAGAGTAGGATTTTAGTCCCTAACCTGTATCAAGGTAGTAAGTACAACAGTCTGGTGACTGTAATGGTCACAGGAGAGTAGGATTTTAGTCCCTAACCTGTATCAAGGTAGTAAGTACACCAGTCTGGTAACTGTTAAGATCACAGGAGAGTAGGACTTTAGTTCCTAACCTGTATCAAGGTAGTAAGTACACAAGTCAGGTAACTGTTCAGCTCACAGGAGAGTAGGATTTTAGTCCCTAACCTGTATCAAGGTAGTAAGTACACCAGTCTGGTAACTGTTCAGCTCACAGGAGAGTAGGATTTTAGTCCCTAACGTGTATCAAGGTAGTAAGTACACCAGTCTGGTAACTGTTCAGATCACAGAAGAGTAGGATTTTAGTCCCTAACCTGTATCAAGGTAGTAAGTACAACAGTCTGGTGACTGTAATGGTCACAGGAGAGTAGGATTTTAGTCCCTAACCTGTATCAAGGTAGTAAGTACACCAGTCTGGTGACTGTTCAGCTCACAGGAGAGTAGGATTTTAGTCCCTAACCTGTATCAAGCTAGTAAGTACTGTTATGGTCACAGAAAAGCTTGGACTCAGATCTGGATCACCCTGCCTATATCCTCCTAGATTAGTCCTGAGAAGGACTGTTGTGGTCAGCAGCAGTTTGCATCCCTGCTCCGGATCTACCTATGAGGGCCGCAAATCTGTCCCTAAGCAGCAGCAGACACTGTCCCTACACTCACTGTCTGGATGGCTGTGTTTATTTACTAATAGTTAGGGGAGTGCAGTGAAATGAATTGTGTGTATACAGGTGGCTCAGTGGGTAGCAGGGTATACGGTGGCTCAGTGGTTAGCACTGCGCGGTGGCTCAGTGGTTAGCACTGCGTGGTGGCTCAGTGGTTAGCAGTGAGTGCGGTGGCTCAGTGGTTAGCAGTGAGTGCGGTGGCTCAGTGGTTAGCAGTGAGTGCGGTGGCTCAGTGGTTAGCAGTGAGTGCGGTGGCTCAGTGGTTAGCAGTGAGTGCGGTGGCTCAGTGGTTAGCAGTGAGTGCGGTGGCTCAGTGGTTAGCAGTGAGTGCGGTGGCTCAATGGTTAGCAGTGAGTGCGGTGAGATTGGTCAGCGCAGCGCCGTGGGCAGAGTGGTCAGTGCAGCGCCGTGGGCAGAGTGGTCAGCGCAGCGCCGTGGGCAGAGTGGTCAGCGCATGTGCTGTGGGCAGAGTGGTCAGCGCAGCGGCGTGGGCAGAGTGGTCAGTGCAGCGCCTAGGGCAGAGTGGTCAGCACACACATACATACACACACACACACACACATACACACACTCCGCTATAGTTACCACCGACCCTGTGTCTTCCCCCCCGCCTGGATCCTGAGTTGACATGTCGCCGCCCCCAGATGACTGGATCCAATATGGCGTCCGGGAAGTTTAGCGAGACTTCTTGGACGCTATATTGGATCCAGTAGTTTGGGGGCGGCGACATGTCGACTGAGGATCCAGGCAGCGGATGCAGGGCTGGTGGTAAGTATAGCGGAGTGTGTGTGTGTGTGTGTATGTGTGTGTACAAAGTGAGGGAAGTGCGGACAAAGTGAGGGAAGTGCGGACAAAGTGAGGAAAGTGCGGACAAAGTGAAGGAAGTGACTACATACACACATATATACACATACTTTACATTGCATATGGAGGGGTGAGGAGAGCGGAGCCTGGAGGGGTGAGGAGAGGTGAGGAGAGCGGAGGCTGGAGGGGTGAGGAGGGGTGAGGAGAGCGGAGGCTGGAGGGGTGAAGAGGGGTGAGGAGAGCGGAGGCTGGAGGGCAGAGGACAGGGGAGGCTGGAGGGCAGAGGACAGGGGAGGCTGGAGGGCAGAGGACAGGGGAGGCTGGAGGGCAGAGGACAGGGGAGGCTGGAGGGCAGAGGACAGGGGAGGCTAGAAGGCAGAGGCTGGAAGGGAGAGGCTGGAGGGCAGAGGCTGGAGGGGAGAGGCTGGAGGGGAGAGGCTGGAGAGGAGAGGCTGGAGGGCAGAGGCTGGAGGGCAGAGGCTGGAGGGGAGAGGCTGGAGGGCAGAGGCTGGAGGGGAGAGGCTGGAGGGCAGAGGCTGGAGGGCAGAGGCTGGAGGGGAGAGGCTGGAGGGGAGAGGCTGGAGGGCAGAGGCTGGAGGGCAGAGGCTGGAGGGGAGAGGCTGGAGGGCAGAGGCTGGAGAGGAGAGGCTCGAGAGGAGAGGATGGAGAGGAGAGGCTGGAGGGCAGAGGCTGGAGGGCAGAGGCTGGAGGGGTGAGGAGGGGTGGGGAGAGCGGAGGCTGGGAGGGAGAGGCTGGAGGGCAGAGGCTGGAGGGCAGAGGCTGGAAGGCAGAGGCTGGAGGGGAGAGGCTGGAGGGCAGAGGCTGGAGGGGAGACGCTGAAGGGCAGAAGCTGGAGGGCAGAGGCTGGAGGGGAGAGGCTGGAGGACAGAGGCTGGAGGGCAGAGGCTGGAGGGGAGAGGCTGGAGGGGAGAGGCTGGAGGGCAGAGGCTGGAGGCAGTGGCGTAGCTGGACTGCTCCGGGCCCTGGGGCAAGATCAGCACCCAGGCCTCCCATATGAGGAACGGGGGGGTGCCTGGCAGAGAGATGTGAGGACCGGGGGGGCGGGGGTGTTGCTTGGCAGAGAGATGCGAGGGCCGGGGTGGGGGGGCTTTTTGGGGGTGCTGGCAGAGAGTTGTGAAGACCGGGGGGGGATTTGGGGTGCCTGGCAGAGATATGTGAGAACCGGGGGGGGGGGGTTCCTGGCGGAGAGATGTGAGGACCGGGGACCTGAAATTGTTAATTGGATTAACTGCTAAATCTTAATTATCTTTCAGTAATTCAGTTGCTTATCAGCAAGTTTCTATGTTAGAGAAACACATTTTTATCTATGTCCATTTCATTGTTATATGTACAATAAAAAACATTGTTAAAAAAGATTTATAAATGTTTTTTGTACATATAACAATCAAATATACACTGTAAAAGAGGGAGAAGTGGCGCACATAGGGTCTTATCTGTGTGGTAAAGGATATAACTTGATGTGTGATACACTCACCTTTGAGGGTTGTGCCAGATCAGAACACCTATTAATCGCAAAGAGCCAGGCTGCTGCATCTCCTAAGAGATCCAAGGTGTGTAAAAAATGAATGAAAAGGAGTTTCCACGTGCGCTGCCTCGGGTATTGATTGGACTTGAAAATTTGATCCAAGAATCTTTATTTGTAAAATGTCAACGCGTTTCGTGAGGTTCTCCTTAGTGATGGGCGAATCCTAAATTACTCGGAATCGCTTGACTCTAGCGAGTCCGAGCACAGGACTCGCTACTCGTTGCGAGTCTAGCGAGTCCAATGTTAATGAATGGGGAAGCGAGTAATAGCGAGTAGTGTGAGATTTACAAATCGCAGATGTGTCTCGGAAGCTTCAGCCTGAAGCAATCCTAGTTTTGTCATTTATTTGCATTGGACTGTTTACTTTGCAACTGTAATCGCTGGGAAACTCGCACAGATAAGAGAAGAGTCCTGTCTGCTCTGTGCAGCTCCAGGGTCCTAGAGCCTGCCTGCTGCCTGATGTAGCAGTGCTGAGATTGTTCTCAGTCTGCTCATTCCCTGTGTACAGACATGAATGTCTGTGCACAGAGATGATGTAGCAGAGCTGAGATTGTTCTCAGTCTGCTCATTCCCTGTGCATATACATCTATATCTATGCACAGGGGATGTAGCAGAGAGGACATCGCGTTTTGGACTGCGTCGGACGGAAGAGGATTTTTTTAATTAAAGATGGAAATTTCTCTGTGTTGTGTTTTTTTTAAAACAATTTAATAGAAATTCATGGCGGTCATGTCTAATATTGGCGTGACCGCCATAAATTTCGGGCTTAGGGCCAGCTGATAATACAAAGCCGGCCCTAACCTCTATTACCCAGCGTGCCACCGCCACCAGGGCCGCTGGAAGAGCGGGGTTCAGCGCCAGAGGATGGCGCTTCAATGAACGCGCCATCTTCTGGGGCGGCTGCGGGCTGCAATTTGCAGCGGGGGGTGCCCAGAAAGCTTGGGCATCCCTGCGCTGCGGATTCCAGCCCCCAGCTGCTTAGCTGTACCTGGCTAGACATAGAAATTGCGCGGAGCCCCACGCATTTTTTTGACTCCGACTCCGAGACGACTCCGACTCCGAGACGACTGCGACTCCGACTCCGACTCGACTCCGAGACGACTCCGACTCCGAGACGACTCCGACTCCGACTCGACTCCGACTCCGACTCCGAGACGACTCCGACTCCGAGACGACTGCGACTCCAACACGACTCCGACTCCGAGACGACTCCGACTCCGAGACGACTCCGACTCCGAGACGACTCCGACTCCGACTCGACTCCGAGACGACTCCGACTCCGAGACGACTCCGACTCCGACTCCGAGACGACTCCGACTCCGAGACGACTCCGACTCCGACTCGACTCCGAGACGACTCCGACTCCGAGACGACTCCGACTCCGAGACGACTCCGACTCCGACTCCAAGACGACTCCGACTCCGAGACGACTCCGACTCCGAGACGACTCCGACTCCGACTCGACTCCGAGACGACTCCGACTCCGAGACGACTCCGAGACGACTCCGACTCCGAGACGACTCCGACTCCGAGACGACTCCGACTCCGAGACGGCTCCGACTCCGAGACGACTCCGACTCCGAGACGACTCCGACTCCGAGGCGACTCCGACTCTGAGGCGACTCCGACTCTGAGACTCCGACTCTGAGGCGACTCCGACTCTGAGGCGACTCCGACTCTGAGACTCCGAGACTTTGCGAGTTTCCCTGCTCTCACTGGCACAGTAGCCGAGTCTAATGCAAACAATGGCAATCCGAGTTTTGTCAGCGTTTCTGACAAAACTAGGATTGATATTGATTTGCATTGGACTCGTGCGAGTAATTACTGGGAAACTTGCAGAGTACCGAGTCCTGCGAGTCCCTTACTACTCGCCGAGTAACGAGTCCTAGCGAGTAGATTCGCCCATCCCTAGTTCTCCTCACTTCATCCGGAGAGTCAAGCATTACATACATGGGCAGATATCTACTTATGTATATTAACAATGATAAAATGAAAAACCTGCCTTTCTGATGTCACACACGTCTCCAGACGTCAAAAAAAGTTTCAAGCACAAACAGCTTTATTGATCTCAAACAATCCCTAATCTCTGATATGCATTTGATTAGTTGAAAGTTCATATTACCCCGTGATTATAAATATCACATTTCATCCTTGCTGAGATATGCTAAAAATGTGCTACAAACTCTCTATAAATATCAACTATAAAATATCTATTAAAATCTATTTATTAAACATTCTAAAGGAACCCTCTGTTTATCCCCATTAAGAGTTCTCCTTATTCTCTCTCATTTACTATTGTTCATGGGAGGATACTACTCCAACTCCGATCATTTATTTTACTTTGCCCTCCGAGGTCTTGAACTCATATCCTCAAACAACCTATACTATCTCAATTGACACTGCTCTCCTAATCCTTCACTCCAAACGCCCCATTGTTCTCCTACCCTTAAGAACACATCCTATGCAAACGTCATTTTTTGCAGAGCCACCGCAGATCACCATCAACTATTTGCTAAGGCCGTCTTCACACTTGCGGACCCCTCCCCATCGTCCTGCGGAGGGGATCCGCAAGCAGACCGCAGCCACCGCCAGACCCTATCTTTATCATGGGAACACACGGTCATGCGCAGGTCTGCGCATGACCACCGTGCGCTCCCATTCACTGCAATATGTGATTTGTATGCAGGCGGATGCCCGCGTACAAATCACACACTCTTGTCCGCACCAGGAACGCAACATGGGCACGTTCCTGGTGCGGACGAGAGTGTGTGATTGTGTGTGATTTGTGTGCAGGCATCCGCCTGCGTACAAATCATATATTGCAGTGAATGAGAGCACACAGTCATGCACAGACCTGCGCAGCACCATGCATTCTCATTATAAAGATAGGGGCTGGCGGTGGCTGCGGTCAGTTTGCGGATCTCCTCTGCAGGATGCTGCGGAGGGTCCACAAGTCTGAAGCCTGCCTAAGGACCATCAACCAAAATACAGAGCCTTATCTGAAGAGGTCTGTAATCTCATTCGTTTGGCTTTAGCGTGTTTAATTTATAAATCCAATATATCACTTTTCTAGAGAGGATCTGTTCTCTGTTATTAGTTTCCAAAGGGACATGATCTATAGGTAGAATTGTCACTTTTGCTCGTTTATTATGCATAATTGCACAGTGCCTCGATAACCCATGAGACCTTCCCTGATATTAAACCTATGTGAATTCATTCTCTGATGCAATTCTTGCTTTGTTTTCCCAATATATCATTTCCCACATTCACATTGAAGTGTATAAATTACACATGACGAGCAGCAGTTCAGGTGATGTTTAATCGTAAAACTGATTTTCCTATCCGTGCAACTAAAAACTGAGGTCCCATCCTCTATCATTTTACAGCATAGGCACCTCTTATTATTACATCTATATGATCCATTATGATTGGAGACCACACTTAGAATTTTACCCCTCTCTCTATATTTAATTCTACTAGGGGCTACTACATTTTTGATAGTTGGTGCCTTCTTATATGTGATCCCAATTCTTTCTGGGAGATGCTTACCTAGGATGGGATCATTTTGTAAAATCCCCCAATATTTCATCAGAATAAACCTGATGCTAGTATTTTGTTTAGTAAATGTAGTGATAAAATTATAACTCATATCTTGCTGTTTCTCCGTATTTTTTATTATTTTTGGGACAAGGCAAGTTTCCTGATCCAAATCTATATTATCATTGTAAGCCTTTTCAACTAATTTTTTAGTATATCTTTTGTCTAAAAATCTATTCCTCAATATCTGCGATTGTTCCACAAAGTCTGTCCTATGGCTACAATTCTTTCTTATACGCTTATATTGATTTCCCGGTATGTTGTCCATCCATTTTCAATAGAGCCCGCTCTTATAGTCAATGTAACTATTGGAGTCCACCTTTTTGAAGACATTTTTTTGTCAGCATACAATGTGTTTCTCTAAGGCTGCCTTCACATCACGATTTTTAGGCATCCGAGTGTATCCATGTCAAATCGGATGCGATTGGGGCTCCAATGTATCTCTATGGGGCTACGGATTGTGCTTAAATTGGATGGCAAAAAGGACACATTCAAGTACAATTCGAGCCCCATAGGGATACATTGGAGCCACAATCGCATCCGAGTGTATCTGATTTGACACGGACACACTCGGATGCCTAAAAATCATTATGTGAAGGCAGCCTAACATCGAAACTTGTGGTAAGCAACTGACTTAATTAGTGATAATTAAGATATAGCAATTAATCCAATTAACCATTTCAGGTGGGTCTATACAGACCATGTAACATCCACCATCTGCAGAAAAGAGATCATACCTGAGGAAGGCTAATATTGGAGATAAGTAGCCGAAATGCGTTGTATTAGGTACTACTTGACTCATTAATTTTATCATTCTATATTTTTATAAATTTGAATAAATGCTTGAAGATAAACCGGATATTTTTACGACATCATATTAACTCAGAAATTTTGTAGGCTTTATAACTATGTTGTAGTCACATATGATAGTAGTCATAAAGATGTGAAACCGGGCACTGACCTGTATTCAATCCTTCACTTAACAAGATGGTGTCCAGGCACGTGTTGCTCAGCCCCAGCTGTACAGGTTGTGATCCATAGGAAAGAGAGGATGGCAGCACTTTTGTTTCCTGGTTGCAAACCAACTTTATTAAACCACGTGTATTACATCTAAGGGTGCAGGGAGGGAGGTGCTGAAGCGACGGTCACTGTTTTGCGGGTAACTTCCGCTTCTGCGGGCTCTGTGAGAGATTGTCAGGAATGACAGTCATGGATTTCTATTCAGTTGATACTCTCAGGTCAGGAGACCCGTCAGCTGGTCTTGCATTAGTTGCAGTGTGACTTCCATCTAACTCTAGGTCTATTAGGGAGATTTTGAGCTTTTCAGGAAAAATACAGAGCCCCAACCTCTAAAAAATAAACATTTGGAAATTAATCAAATTAGGTTTTTGGATCTAAAAATGACATGGCATCAAATGATACAGATTCACTTTAAACATCTTTAATTAAGGCCTTAGTGAGTTTAATTTGATTTCATTGGTAGATTATTATACTCAACTGAACACAGACCATTATGATTGGCCATTTTGGAGACATACTTTAAGTTGTAAACCATTCAATGTGTTTCAATGAGAATTTACATTTTTTTATTCTTTAAGTTGCCATTTTGGGGGTATACTCAATATAATAATTGCTTTTCAACAAGTGACTGACTATTGAAGGGTGTCTTTATTGTTTTGTTTTCTCCTTTTCTGTGGTGTAACTTATCTGTAATCTAGAGTGATTTCAATGTAGTAGAACAATAACAACAGTTATGTTGGCTTCATTTCATAGGATGGCTTGGAATAATGTTTCTGTGGTTACAGAATTTATTTTTCTTGGACTCACTGACAATGCAATGCTACAAATGATCTTTTTTATTATTTTTCTCATTATTTTCCTAACGATACTTTTGGGGAACTTTCTTATTATTCTTGTATATATCACAGACATTAGCCTTCACAACCCTATGTACTTTTTTCTTGCTAACCTTTCTTTTCTAGACATTTTCTACTCATCATCTACTATACCACGGATGCTGAGAGACTTTTTATCATCAATGAAAAACATCTCTATGGTAGAATGTGCTACCCAAATGTATATTTCCTGGTTCTGGGAGAAAATGAATGTATTCTATTAGCTATAATGGCATATGACCGCTACATTGCCATATGTTATCCATTGCATTATACAACTATTGTCCGCAAGTCTGTATGTATCAGACTAGCCTCTGGAACATGGATTTGTGGTTTTATAATGGCTATTCCAAGTGTTTTGGTAACATGGAATTTGGATCTCTGTGGGCAAAATGTAATAAATCACTTTGAATGTGAAATTCCAGAACTCATTTCACTGGCATGTGGAAATGTTGCCACAATTGAACTTGTAAACTATATATTTGGAACATCCCTATTAGTTTTGCCAATCATTTTTATTATTTCAACCTATGTTAAAATTTTAAGATCCATTTTAAGAATTGCTTCATCTTCAGGGCAGTGGAAAGCTTTCTCCACATGTGGTTCCCACATAATTGTTGTAACAATATTTTATGGATCAGCAATGTTTTCATATTTGAAGCCAAGGACTCTTTCTAAAATGGGCACAGACAAGATTTTTGCAGTCATTTATACTACCATTACTCCAATGCTAAATCCTTTAATTTACACTCTTAGGAATAAAGAAGTCAAAACAGCTATAAGGAAGGTCATCAAAAAAGTGTCATACCAGTAATTGCAAATATTAATAGAGAAGTCTTCTTATGTAGGTTTAGTAGATTAAATTTATGCTCAAATGTTCATAGACTTATTTATAGTTTATTAAACTACTTAAAGTTCATAATATTTATATTACACTGTGTGCAGAATTATTAGGCAAGTTGTATTTTAGATGATTATTTTTATTATTGATCAACAACTATGTCCTCAATCAACACCAAAAGACTCATAAATATTAAAGCTTAATATTTGTGGAAGTTGGAGTGTTTTTTTTTAGATTTGGTTATCTTAGGCTGGGGTCACACATAAGCCCTTGGTCCGTTTTTGGCTTCATTTTTGTCATTTTTTTTTTCTAAGTCCAAAAATTGACAGAAAAACGGATTGGATGTAATAAACACCCTGTCCGTTTTTTTCTGGACCTCAAAACATTGCTCTGTCCATTTTTGAGCCAAAAACGTTGCTAGCAATGTTTTTGGCATCAGTTAAAAAACGCATGCGTTTTTTAACATGGGGCCCTATGGGAAACGCATGCGTTAACGCATGGCACATATAGGCACTTGCGTTAACGCACATGCGTTTTTAATGAAAAAATGACTAAGTCCAAAAACGTTCAGGGGTGCAGGAGGCTCAAAAAGCACCCTATAAAAAACAGATTGGTGATGAAAATCACTTCCAAAAACGGACTTCCATGTGTGACCCCAGCCTTAGGAGGATATCTGTTTGTGCAGGTTAGGCTGGGGTCACACATAGAAATCCGTTTTTGGAAGGGATTTCCATGACCAATCCGTTTTTTTGGGGTGCTTTTTGAGCCTCCTGCACCTCTGAATGTTTTTGGAACTTAGTCATTTTTTTTCATTAAAAACGCATTGCGTTAACACATGCGTTAACGCAGGTGCCTATATGTGCCATGCGTTAACGTATGCGTTTCCCATAGGGCCCCGTGTTAAAAAAACGCATGCGTTTTTTAACTGATGCCAAAAATGTTGCTAGCAACGTTTTAGGCTCAAAAACGGACAGAGCAATGTTTTGAGGTCCAGAAAAAAACGGACAGGGTGTTTATTACATCCAATCCGTTTTTCTGTCAGTTTTTGGACTTAGAAAAAAAAAATGACAAAAATGAAGCCAAAAACGGACCAAGGGCTTATGTGTGACCCCAGCCTAAGATAGCCAAATCTAAAAAAAAACACTCCTAGCTATACTATTACTGTGCAGAATTATTAGGCAACTTAATAAAAACCAAATATATCCCCATCTCACTTATTTATTTTCACCAGGTAAACTAATATAACTGCACAAAAATGATAAAAAAAACATTTCTGACATGCAAAAACAAAACCCCAAAAAATTAGTGACCAATATAGGCACCTTTCTTTATGATGACACTCAACAGCCTTCCAGCCACCACAGCCTCCTAGACACTTTTCCCAGAGGTGTATTGTTTTCCCTCCCTGTAGAGCTCACATTTTAGAAGGGACCACAGGTTCTATATGGGGTTCAGATCAGGTGAACAAGGGGGCCATGTGTTTTTTTTTTCTTCTTTTAGACCTTTACTGGACAGCCACGCTGTGGAGTAGTGGGATGCATGTGATGGAGCATTGTCCTGCATGAAAATCATGTTTTTCTTGAACGATACCGACTCAACCATCCTCAACCTCAAAAGGTCCCACAAGTTCATCTTTGATGATACCAGCCCATACCAGTACCCCACCTCCATCTTGATGGTGTCTGAGTCGGAGTGGAGCTCTCTGCCCTTTACTGATCCAGCCTCTGGCCCATCCATCTGGCCCATCAAGAGTCACTCTCATTTCATCAGTCCATAAAATCTTTGAAAAATCAGTCTTAAGATATTTCTTGGCCTAGACTTGATGTTTTATCTTATGTTTCTTGTTCAAAGGTGGTCGTTATTCAGCCTTCCTTACCTTGGGCATGTCCCTGAGTATAGCACACCTTGTGCTTTTTGATACTCCAGTAACGTTGCAGCTCTGAAATATGGCAAAACTGGTGGCAAATGGCATCTTGGCAGCTTCATGCTGTATTTTTCTCAATTCATGGGCAGTTATTTTGCACCTTTTTGCCCAACACGCTTCTTGCGACCCTGGTTGCTATTTGCCATGAAATGCTTGATTGCTCGGTGATCACGCTTCAAAAGTTTGGCAATTTCAAGACTGTTGCATCCTTCTGCAAGACATCTCACCATTTTGTATTTTTCAGATCCTGTCAAATCTCTCTTCTTACCCATTTTGCCAAAGGAAAGGTATTTACCTAATAATTAAGCACACCTTATATAGGGTGTTGATGTCATTACACCACACCCCTCCTCATTACAGAAATGCACATCACCTGATTTACTTAATTGGTAGTTGGCTCTCAAGCCTATACAGCTTGGAGTAGGACAACATGTATAAAAAGTGTCATGTGATCAAAATACTCATTTGCCTAATAATTCTGCACACAGTGTATAGTTTAAGAAAAATTTACAGTTGTGTTTTGTGTTATTTAATCTTTCTCCAAATTTGGATTTGTGATGCGTATTATTTTGAAGTGCTTTCCTTTAAATTTATGTACCAGTACATCCTGTCCATTATGTTGGCCTGAGAGCTGTGCCTGTACGATCACCACAGGAACAGGGTTTAACTCACAGACAAGCTGCTGCTGTAACTGACTGAACAGGCTTTGTCTGTTTAACTCTGTAAATGACATGATTATTGGAGATCACAGCATATATAACTTTTTGAGATAGAGGGGACTCCCTCTCATGATACTGGCACCACCGTGAAGCTATTGCAGGCTGCTGATGGATGGCGTGACAGCAGGAAGTCAAAAAATGACCTCCGGGTCTGTCAGCTATGGTAGCTTGTTAGGCTTTGCTATAAGTGGGGTCTAAAAAGCATTTTGTCAGTATCAAACTGCAGGTCTAATGCATTGGAATGCATGTCTATTGCAATGCATTAGAACAGTGATCAGAGAAATAAAAGTTATAGTCCCATAAAGGGATTAAAGGAAACCAACAAGCAGGTTTTTGCCCTATAAACAAGTGGTAGTGCCATAATGGCACTAGGATGCTGATAAAAATACATTTAGTTGAGAAATCCGAGACTTTATTGCTGAGCAATCTTTGTCCAAGCCTTCCAAATTTTTGTACTTTGAGCACATGCTTGAGCATTGGGTTGGACATTGTGCATTGGGTCTCCTGTATATATTTCTCCCCTGCCTGCCTGCCTCTCCTTTCTTTACATTTTGCCCCTGTTGTAATTATCACTATTGCCGGTGCATGCGCAGTACTATTATTATGTTTTTGTGAAACTCTTCAATAAAATAGAGCTGGAGTCAGTGCATGCGCATACTGCGATCTCTGGGCCATTTCATTAAAGACACCATCTTCCAGAATATGATGAATGACTAAAAAAGCTTGTGTTGGCGGGGCTCTTGTGTGGTCATATTGTCTGTCCTCCTGACCATTGCAGGAGCACGCACACAGCAAAAGAGGACACCACTCCCAAAAGTACAATGCACACAAAAGAAGATGGAGTTCTAAAGGAGTTCAGATTCTAAGGCGGCCGTCACGCGGTGCAATATCTAGAACAATATCGTTTAAGTGATCTGCTTTTTGATCGCTTAAGCGATATCGTTTGTGCATCGCTACGTGCAATGTAAAATCGCTTGATCGTGACATCGCAGATATGGGAGCCGGAGCTCATATCAAGCGATGAACGATTTAACAATCTGCTTCATCGTGGTGTGTGACACCACGATGAACGATCTCCCAGCGGCAGAGCCTATGCTGGGAGATGGTATCTATGGTAAACGTCGGGTTACTAAGCGCCGCCGATGTGTACCATAGATACCAGCGATCTCGCTGGTCCACATCGCTGGTGAGTCTGTCTGTGTGACATCTCACCAGCGATGTGAATGATATTGTAAGCGATCGCGCATGCACGTGATCGCTTACAATATCGTTCGCGATATTGTAGCGTGTGACGGCCGCCTAAGGGATACCGTCAACATCACTGCAGCTCAGTTATAAACCATGGATCGCCGACATTAATCATCTTAAAACAAAAAGCTTAACCACACTGTGTCACCAATGTCTCTATATACATATATAAATAAATATATATATATATATATATATATATATATATATACATATATAAATATATATATATGTATGTAAAAAAACATAGGCAGCACTGCAAAAAATGCAGTTAATACAAGACCTTTATTGGTCAAGGACTAGGCAACCTTTCAATCCTTGGTGGATCTTTATCAAGCAGTGACTGGGTGTGCAACCATAGTTTAAATAGTGTTACATTTGCATGATCTCATTGTACAATGCTTTACATTAAAGTGCTTACATAGTGCTTTTTCACAGTTCTTTTTGTATTACAATGCATTTTTATAGTACCCCTTATAATCACATATCAGTGCATGCTAAGTTTTCTTGCATATTGTGCATAAAACCTTTAAAAATTGTACATCTCATTAATTGTGCTTAATCAGTGCACCTGTGTTTAAAATTGACCTAAGACTCACCCTTTTATGATTCAAATATGTGACCAAGTCTTCATTATTCATTATAGAAAAAGCACGCTGAGAGCTTGCCATGGCTTGCGGAAGTCTCAGTTGCGCATGCCCGCAACTTCTGTGATCTCGCAATACTGTGACACTGACCGTGCACCCTTTGCGCATGCGCAGTGGCGCCCAACGTCCCATACACCCACCGCGCATGTGCACTGGGTTTTCCTTACTCCGTGACATTCCATATAAATAGAGCATGTGCACTAGATGCCATGTCATAAAGCTCTCGTCGATTGTTACTCCATGTTTAGTGCTATTAATTCTATACTTGCTTAATTATAATGCTATTCAGCACTTTATAGTTAGATATATTAGATATATTAGACCAGGGGTCTAAAACTCGGCTGGGTTGGTGGGCCGCACATAGAAACATTTTTTTATCGGGGGGCCACATTGCTTGTAGGATTAAGTGACATTTTTAGTAATACCAGAATTTTTGCTCAATGTAGTACTGTCCAAATCCTTATCCCCTTCTTGTTGTAATGTCCCCATCCTTGTCCCCCTCTTGCACTAATATCCCCATCCTGATCCCCTTCTGTAGTAATGTCCACATCAAGATCCCTTTTGCAGTGATGACCCCATCCTGATCCCCTTCTGTAGTAATGTCCACATCATGATCCCCTTTTGCAGTGATGTCCCCATCCTGGCCCCCATAGTGTAGTATTGTTCCCCATGCTGATCCCCTTTTGTAGTAATGTCCACATCCTGGTCCCCATAGTGTAGTAATGTCCACCATGCTGATCTCCTTTAGTAGTGATGTCCACATCCTGGCCCCCATAGTGCAGTAATGTCCACTACAAAAGGGGATCAGCATGGGGATGTCCACATCCTGGCCCTCATAGTGTAGTAATGACCACTACAAAAGGGGATCAGCATGGGGATGTCCACATCCTGTCCCCCATAGTGTAGTAATGTGGGGGACATTACTACACTATGGGGGCCAGGATGTGGACATCCCTATGCTGATCCCCTTTTGTAGTGGACATTACTACACTATGGGGGCCAGGATGTGGACATCCCCATGCTGATCCCCTTTTGTAATGGTGTCCACATCCTGGCCTCCATAGTGTAGTAATGTCCCTCATGCTGGACCCCTTTTGTACTGATGTCCCCAGCCTGGTCTACGTTCTCTTTACACACACACACACATGCTCTCAGACACACACACATGCTCTCAGACACAAACATGCTCTCAGACACACACACGCTCTCAGAACACACACACACACACTCTGACACACACACATGTCCCTTATTGATGGCACACATCCCTCTGTGCTGGCACACGTCACTCTGTGCTGGCACACGTCCCCGATGGCTGGCACACGACCCCATTGCCGGCATGTGTCCCCCATGGCTGGCACACATCCCCCATGGCTGGCACACATCTCCCATGGCTTGCACATGTCCCCCATGACTGGCACACATCCCCTGTGGCTGGCTCACGTCCCCTGTGGCTTGCACATGTCTCCCATGGCTGGCACACATCCCCTGTGGCTTGCACATGTCCCCCATGGCTGGCACACGTTCCCCATGGCTGGCACACGTCCCCTGTGGCTGGCACACATCCCCTGTGGCTGGCACATATCCCCTGTGGATTGCACATATTCCCTGTGGCTGGCACACATCCCCCCTGCCCTGGCTATGGCCTCTATGCTCTTTCCTCACCCTCCTCCAGCGCTGTCCTCCGGGTCTCTCTCCTGCCGCTGCATTCCTCCACTTCCTGCTTCTCAGTGCCGGTCATGTGATCAGCAGAGAGACATTGTCTCTGGTGCCCGATCACAGCGGCAGCATGGAGAGCAGGGAGACAGCGGGAGGATATCGCTGGAGGAGGTAAGTAAAGTTTTTTATTTTACTCTGGGCAGCAGCATGGGAGGCCATATGGAACACAGGGGGGGCATGTGCCATCACTGAGGGGGGCACAGGCACATATAATATGCGCCCAGTCCATAACCGCGGTGCAGTTTCAGCACCATGGTGATGAACAGCGGCAGTGCATATTATATGATCAGGAGCAGGAGATCTCCCACTGCCTCATGCAGCCTCCCTAAGCCCCCTGATAGGCTCCAGAGCCCTATCACCTCCCCTGCAGCATAATCCAGTCTTCAGATTTTCCGGTATGCCGCGGTATGATTCACTGTCCATGGTGTCGGGGGCCTCACTGAGAAGCCCGGGGGCCGCATGCAGCCTGCGGGCCGTGTGTTTGAGACCCCTGGTCTAGATAAACCGTGCTTTACATAGCTGTTTCTTATATTGAATCTGTGGGAATTTATTCTTTGATGTAGGGACTGAGTAGTCCTCCCTACATATTGTTTTCCACATTCACAATCTATCAGATATATGACAAAGTTGGATGCGCAGTCCATTCTATAAGATATCGGATACATTTCTGATTTGTCAATAGAAGAACTAAAACTGGACACGTTGTGTCTAATACTCCCACAATAGAGGCAATTTCTTTTTCTACACTTATAAGACCCCGATTTTATTACACTATAAAAATTATTATAAGTAGCCCAAAGGTACCTTTACACGCCGCCACTGTGCCTAGCAACAGGTATCCACCGCACGTGCACGCGCACGTTTTTAACGGTGGATACCGATCGCTGATGCCGCATATAGATGCCACCATTGCGTTGTCATCTGAAGGTATCTTTGTTCCCCCGAAGTTCCGACAGATCCTGCGGCTTACTTCCTGTTGAATACCTTACCTGCTTTACACTCCGCTATCACAAAGGAATATGGGCGTACATATTTTGCGCTGCAAGTATATAGGTGTGACAAAGTTGTGTATTCCTTGACGCTAATACGCTGATTGGATAACGCATTAGCATCATGATTGGCCAGCCTGCGCATGAAGGTTGGCTAATACATGACGCCATTGCAATTGTGTAATGTGAATGGTCAGCTCTTTAAATATGGCGCCCTGTGCAGGGACAGCCAATCGTAAAACAGTAGCCCCCACCAATGATCGCTGATGGGGCATGGTATCCATGACACTGTGGCACGCCCCTGGGAGTTCACTAGCCGACGCAACATCCATGTCTGTGCCCCGCTTTGACGCCACTACCATGGCAATTGTGCCTTTGTGTTGCCTTGGGTTTTTGAGCACGGCTCAGCAACAAGTATTCGAAGCGACTGCAGGACACCGGGAGGAACTGCCCTATTTTCACGCCGCCATTTCGTAGCAATTTCATAGCAACAGGCACAATTATCCCCAGTGCCCGGCAGTTGCTACCTTCCAGTGGTGGCGTGTAAAGGGACGCTTATGGTGATTCGATTTCTTATATACTCTCAGTTTACTAGGAGCCAATATATTTTTAAGAGAAGGTACCCTTTTGTAGGTAATCATAGAGACTGGTAGAAGCACTTTTTTACAAACAGGATCATTTAAAAGAATGTCCCCATGTTTCCGTATTATCTTTTTAATTTCTTCATTTTCAGCAGAAAAAGTAGTATTAAAATTTATACTGGTTTCAAGTTTATTGTCTTTTACTGTATTTTTTATTAAAAATTCAACCTGGGAACAATCCTTTATTTCAGGGGTCTCAAACTCGGCTGGGTTGTGGGCTGCACATAGAGAAAAAAATTTTATCGGGGGGGGCACATTGCCTGTAGGATTAAGTGACAATTTTAGTAATACCAACATTTTTTGCTCAATGTAGTACTGTCCAAATCCTTATCCCCTTCTTGTAGTAATGTCCCCATCTTGGGCCCTTTCTTGTAATTTCCCCATCCTGGTCCCCCTCTTGTACTAATATCCCTATCCTGATCCCCTTCTGTAGTAATGTCCACTACAAAAGGGGATCAGCCTGATCCCCTTTTGTAGTGATGTCCCCATCCTGGCCCCCATAGTGTAGTAATGTCCCCCATGCTGATCCCCTTTTGTAGTGATGTCCCCATCCTGGCCCCCATAGTGTAGTAATGTCTCCATGCTAATCCCCTTTTGTAGTGATGTCCACATCCTGGCCCCCATAGTGTAGTAATGTCCACTACAAAAGGGGATCAGCATGGGGATGTCCACATTCCTGGCCCTCATAGTGTAGTAATGTCCCCCTTGCTTGTCCCCTTTTGTATTGATGTCCCCAACCTGGTCTACCTTCTTTTTACAGACACACACACGTTATCAGACACACACACACGCTCTCAGACACACACACACACACATGTTCTCAGACACACATACACGCTCTCAGACACACACACACATGCTCTCCAACACACACACGCTCTCTGACACACACACACACATTCTCTGACACTCACGCTCTGACACTCACGCTCTCTGACACTCATGCTCTCTGACACTGATGCTCTATGACACTCACGCTCTCTGACACTCACACACACTCTGACACACACACACATGTCCCCCATGGCTGGCACACGTCCCCCATGGCTGGTACACGTCCCCTTTGGCTGGCACATGTCCCCCATGGCTGGCACACATCCACCATGGCTGGCACACGTCCCTTGTGGTTTGCACATGTCCCCCGTTGCTGGCACACATCCCCCAGGGCTGGCACACGTGACCCATGGCTTGCACATGTCCCCCATGGCTGGCACACATCCCTAGTGGCGGGCACACGTTCCCCATGGCTGACACACGTCCCCTGTGGCTGGCACACGTGTCCTGTGGCTGGCACATGTCCCCTGTGGCTGGCACACATCCCCTGTGGCTGGCACACATCCCCTGTGGCTGGCACACATCCCCTGTGGCTGGCAAATGTCCTCTGTGGCTGGCACACATCCCCTGTAGCTGGCACATGTCCCTGTGGCTGGCACTCGTCCTCTATGGCTGGCACATGTCCCCCATGGCTGGCACATGTCACCAATGACTGGCACACGTCCCCCGTGGCTTGCACATGTCCCCCATGGCTGGCACATGTCCCCTGTGGCTTGAACATGTCCCCTGTGGCTTGCACACATCCCCCCTGCCCTGGCTAAGGCTCCCATGCTCTTTACTCACCCTCCTCTAGATCTCTCCCCTGCTGCTGCACTCCTCCACTTCCTGCTTCTCAGTGCCAGTCATGTGATCGGCACAGCAGAGAGACATTATCTCTGCATGCCCAACCGCAGCATCAGCAGGGAGAGAGGGGAGACAGCGCGAGATCAGCGCTGGAGGAAGGTGAGTAAAGTGATAGAAATAATTCTTCAGTTAGTTCTTCCTTTGTTCGATAAACTCCATAGACTGCGTCTTCAGAACCAAAAGTGGGTTTTATTCGGGTAGGAAAAAATACAGAGATATATGACAAGGCAATAATGACAGGCAGGCTTCAGAATGGCAGGCACACATGGCACACATGATGGAATAGTGTCGCCCCGCCTGTCTAAAGGAGGGAGTTTTTATACAATTTTCTACCATTGGAAAACGTTAGTGCCCATTATTGTCAATGGATACATAATGACCTCATCCTGATAAAGGCAATACTTACATTTCACGTAGACATGAAAAAGACACACTAATTTCATTACTAACTATATACTACACTTAAGTTCATCTATACAAATTATCTTATAATAGCCTTTTTGGGACCAAGCACAAATCATTACTTATTGACATTAATCAGCTCTGTTCTTGATTATAAGAAACGTCATATTAGCCTTGAGGGATAGAATACACCGTAAAATATCTAGAAATACTTGGCAATAAGAGTAAATAGTGAATTGGTTAACTATTATCTTGATGAACTTTTGATATATGCTCGGACCAAACCTAATTAGCTCCATGCCTGTTTCTCTTCCAGGCCTGGTTTCCTTATTACTTGAGACCTACAACAAAAGTTCTTAAACTGAAACTCTTACACAAGACAAAATGGCTGACAGAGGCCTTGGTACCCATGGCCTCCGTCTAACAAATACCTCTGTTGTACTTATGGTAATTTGATAATTTACCCTGAAGTACAAATTGGCATGAGTCTAATCCTAATTCTCATATATGGTATTGAGGGAATACATAATTTCGTACACTCCCTGGTCAGTAGGAGTGTTGGGAGGGACTGAAGGTACCCTTGGAAGAAGGGCCCTAACAATAGGTGTACCACCTACGAGTGAGCGTGGTCTGGCAGTAGGTACCCTCCCCGCGCCAGGTCTCCGGTATGGTATGATAAAAGTGGTACTATGTGTTATTACACGGGCCTGAAAGTTATTTAGTTCCTCAACATGAGCCAGATTCTTTTTTGAAAAACTTTTAGACTTTTAGGTTACTCCCTTTTAAACACATATAGGAAAAAACAAACAAAGTAGCAAAAAAATCTACAGTAAATATCACCAATGTAAGAGTTCCTAAGTATTAATGAGTCCCGTTACAATCTTTCAAAAAAGAAAAAATTCAAAAATTTTCTTTGTTCCATGGCTCCTAAGGTCTTATTGACAGTTCAGGTGTGGGCAAATAGTCCTAAAAAGAAGCAAAAAAACACAACAAAACAAAAAAATCATCACAGAAGTGAAAAAACATAAAGTGTCCGAGTCCCAAGTCCCATAACAGTCTCTGAGTCCTTTGATCCATGGCTCTCGATCTTGTTCTGTTCCCTCTGAGCTTCCACTGTCTTCCCCCTCGATCACACTGTCCGGGTCCCACTGGATGGTGTGAGATGTCATCTCCAGGGAAACAGGCGGATTCATGGATCCCGATCCAATAGGGGGCCTGAAAAATAAAATAAAAGCGCAGTATCAGTTCTCACCAGCATCACTAGGATTCTCAACTGGCAATATAACAAGCTTACATTGATCAATATGAACAATTTTAACACCTTTGTCTCTTGGCTTGCTAATCCTTAGCACTCCCAAAACAGTTGGGCCTATCACCTGTGTGATAACAAATGGGCCTTTGTAATTGGAATCCCACGGTCCTTTTTTTCCTAAGATTCTTAACCATGAGCTAAGCTCCCACAACAAATTTGGACTCATATAATTTCCTGTTGACTCTGAGACTACAGCTCTTATTGCCAGGCAAGTGGGACATGATTTGTCTCACTAAGTGAGGTCCATTGTCACTTTCAATTAATTTTGGGAAGCCCCAGTGTGAAAACACATCTTTCCACAAGAGGAGGCCATTGTTTGTGGCAGGCAGGGCCTCAACCCATTTTGAGAAAACATCAACAATGACCAAGGCATACCTGAATCCTCCCTCTGCTGGAGGGAATGGACCAATGAAGTCAATTTGAATCGACTACCATGGACCATCAGCCACTCTGGGGATGGCACATTTTTCCTATGTACTAGCTGTAAGAGCGCTTCTGGTTCTGGCTGAACAAAGACTGAATGATTAAATTTAATCAGAGACTTAATCATTATAGTTGGGATATATGGTAACAATTTGTCATCAACCCTATTGTAATACAGACATTCTCCTTTATCAATGGGTATTGATTCAAGGGAGTTAAATAAAGATGCATCACCTTGTTCTCTCTGTGCCTTTAAGAGGTTGTGGAACTGAGATGCAGAAGGGAGGGGCTCCTCCTGGAGTCTTCGTGTGACAGCAGAGATAGTAGCCTGTGGATATCTGTCAACGCCCATCAGGGCGGCTTCTTTGGCTGCGGAATCTACATATGCATTGCCAACGATGTGAGGGTCAGATGTGATCTTTTGATGTCCTTTGATTTTACAGAAGGACCATAAATTTGGAAATTCTTTGCCTCTCTGCACAATTTGCTTGAGAATATCTGCATGCTGAAGTGGCTTGTTCTGAGAATTCACACCCCAAGCTTTGCCTGTAAGCAGTGTTTTTAAGGTTACATGTGGGTTCTGCAGAATCAAGGTGAAAAGCCAATTAAAGTGCATGTTTTAAATTTTCAAAAGCCTGCAGGGCGTCTCCCTCTGTTGTGATCGTGGTAAACTCATTTTCAATACCTTTTAGGAGATCATACATAGGTCTAGCAAGGCAAGCAAAATCCTTAATAAATTCTCTGGAAAAATTCACAAGACCCAGAAACTTTCTGAGTTCTGTGATATTGATTTGGCACAGGTACAGCTTGAATGAATGTCCCCTCTTTTGAAACTGACACATTCAAATATTTAACCTCTGGTTGCATTCAGCTGTACTCTGTCCCGACTCACATTTAATATTGAGCTGCACAATGCATTAAACTAAATCTCTTTGTGTTCAGTTTCATCAACAATTTGAGTCCATAAATTTTAAATCAAGAAATCATTGACATATTTCAGGACTTCTTCTCCGTACCCAGGGGTTCCAATACCTGTGCCAACACCTGATGGAAATAAATTGGACTAGAACAGGAATTGCACATTTTCAAAGGTAAATGCAAAACGGAGAGCCGACTCAGGTGTAGTGGGCACGCAGAAAAAGCCATTTGCAATATTCAAACAAGAGAAAAAAAAAACTGACATTCACTCCTCAGCTGTGACATCACTTCAGGAACCGAGATGTGTTGCTGAGGGGTATATTTGTTTACAAGTCTTAAATCCATGACCATGCGATAGCTACCATCCTCTTTTGTTTTACAGGCAGGATTGGGCTATTGCACGGGGGGTTGCCTCGTACAATCACGCCCTGTTGTTCCAATTCACTGACAGCAATCCTTATGTAAGGAATAGCTTCCTCAGGAATACGGTATTGGCGCTGAAAGGGTGGTAGACGGTCGCTGTCAATCTTAATTAAAATTTGCATCAGTCCCCAATCTGTACATTTTGAAACCCATAAATGAGAAAAAGATTGCACTAATTCATGTTTCAAAGCAGTGTCATCAACATTTATCTCAGGCATGTCATCATCATTATCAACTGAGCACAAACTAACAATGGTTAATTTAAGACTGTGACATTTTCAACTCTGCAGCATCCATAATAACTGAACAGACAGTAGTTCCTTTGTCACGCCATAAGACCTTATTACACAAATCAACAATGATACCCATGGCTGACAACACATTTGACCCATTAATAAAAAACTTTAATTGCGGATTGATCCAAAATTCACACCGAATGCCTCTGCACTTCGATGTCCCCGTGTCCTGAAATTTCAGGTTTACTGGACAACTCCTCCTCGCCTGTATACAGGAGCCCTCAAATCCCACTAAAGTTGTGGTGTCTGGCAGCCCGGGGGGAGCTGCAATATGTGTCCTGTTACTGACTCCTGTATCAATTAAAAAGCTTTCCCAAATTTGGTACCCTCTATTGTCCCTCTGACATAAGATCGTCCATCTCGGCCTAGGGATAATTGTGCCAAGAGGTACAGGGGAACAGGGGGGTTTCAATGCATCAATCAGTACCGGCAGTAGGAAGCCCAAAAAAAAAATCCACCAACCTCACCAGAGGCAATTCTACAGCCCATTGCTGTCACCTCCGAGCCGGACAGATCGCTTGAAAAGAGCCATTTCCTCGTCCCCCCCCAGCTCCTGAATCAGTGGAGCATAAGGTTGGGAGGAAATCCTCCCGGAGGAGGGTGAGCTCTCCTCACAGCATGGATCTGTCCACTGGGATGGACAAGGGTCGCATAATTGGGTGATGGGGCAAAAGGCTCCCGAAAAACAGGGTTAACTATCTGAGGACCATTGTACTGCTGGCACGGTTTGGGGTCGTTAACCGCTGGCTGTCCAGGGTTCTTAACAGCAGGATCCTCATACGGATCTTGGGACATTGTAGAGGTAGGCTGCTACTGCACCTATGGATCATCCCTGGGAGCTAAATGGGAACACTGACGTCTAAGATACCATGATTGCCCACAAGGATAACATACAAGAGGACCCATGGAGTTCCGAGGGGTTTCTGCTGACTGGGACTGGCCCGCTGTCGGCAGTTGGCCATAACCCCCAGGAAGTCCTGGTCTCCTGTCATCAGCAGATGCCATTCGGGCAGGGCGATATGCAAAAATATCTGTATCATCGCCCTTAGTCTAGGATGGCATTTTCCCTAACAATGGTTACCAATGCCCTAATTTTGTCCTCCACAAATTTAGCATTATGTAAAATCCCTAACTTGAAAAACCTTTCCAAGTATTCTCTACAATCTATTCCATCAGATCATAATCATCTTTCTGATCTATTCTATCAAAAAATACTTATCAAACATTACACACCAGGGAGCCCATCTTCTAATTCTAAGATAATTTCCTTTCCTGATTTTAAAGGATGCTAACAATCATGGATGAATTTTTCTTCCTCCTTTCTGTCTGCCTCCAGCCGCTGTATCTCATACCCCTCCCTTTGTGATACTACTACTCCTGTCATTGTCTTAGTAGCTGCTGTGTTCTCTCCATACACTGCTCCGCTGCCCCTCCCTGTGTAAGCACATTAACGTACTGTCTTTGAAGCTGTCTTTCACTAGCCTGATCTGAGCTATAACTAACTTACACAAAGCCGCTATTCGGATGCCCTTTCTGCTAATAATTTCTTCTTGTCAAGATGTCTACTTTCTTCTGTGAACCACTGCATACAATTTAACCAAGTGGTTCAGCATTAACCCCTTCTAGCTATGGGGTTTCAGCGTGCCTGCCAGCCTGTTTCCGTCAGCCATTAAATAGTGGTGGGAGAACAAGGACGACTTTATAAATTGCCTTAATATCAACTATTGCAATAGTTAGATACTCACACCTCGATTATGGAAGACACGTGCCGGCTTTGGTCAACCAGAAGAGGTGTAGCCACATGTCCAGCCTCACTCGTTACGTTGCCAAGCGTCTCCTTCTCCGTCTTTATCACCCTCGGCGTTAATCTGCACGTCCTTGTTTAACTCACGTAGAGGCACTGTAGTCTTAGTTACTTCAGGGTAGACAGGAGCGCAAACGAGAGATTCTCAGCGGCTGATTTACTTAATGCGATTTCACGTGATGCATCACGCATTTTTTAGCAATAAAGGCAAAAAAAAGAGAAAGAAAAGTCCATTCCTCACCCTCTCACCACTTTGGTTCACAGCTTTACTTGCAGGAATCGTCTAGGTTCTTCAGAAAGGATGTGGGGTCTTCTCCCCCTTGCGACCGGGCTAGCTCGCCATTTGATAGAAATAATTATTCAGTTAGTTCTTCCTTTGTTCGATAAACTCCATAGACTGCGTTTTCAGAACCAAAAGTGGGTTTTATTCGGGTAGGAAAAAATACAGAGATATATGACAAGGCAATAATGACAGGCAGGCTTCAGAATGGCAGGCACACATGGCACACATGATGGAATAGTGTCGCCCCACCTGTCTAAAGGAGGGAGTTTTTATACAATTTTCTACCATTGGAAAACATTAGTGGCCATTATTGTCAATGGATACATAATGACCTCATCCTGACAAAGGCAATACTTACATTTCACGTTGACATGAAAAAGACACACTAATTTCATTACTAACTATATACTACACTTAAGTTCATCTATACAAATTATCTTATAATAGCCTTTTTGGGACCAAGCACAAATCATTACTTATTGACATTAATCAGCTCTGTTCTTGATTATAAGAAACGTCATATTAGCCTTGAGGGATAGAATACACCGTAAAATATCTAGAAATACTTGGCAATAAGAGTAAATAGTGAATTGGTTAACTATTATCTTGATGAACTTTTGATATATGCTCGGACCAAACCTAATTAGCTCCATGCCTGTTTCTCTTCCAGGCCTGGTTTCCTTATTACTTGAGACCTACAACAAAAGTTCTTAAACTGAAACTCTTACACAAGACAAAATGGCTGACAGAGGCCTTGGTACCCATGGCCTCCGTCTAACATAAAGCTTTTTTATTTTAATCTGGGCAGCAGCATTGGGGGTCATATGGAACACAGGTGGGGGCATGTGCCATCACTGAGGGGGGCGCAGGCGCATATAATATGCGCTGCTCCCCCAGCCCATCACCGCGGTGCAGTTTCAGCACCAGGGTGATGGACTGCGGCAGTGCATATTATATTAGCGGGAGCAGAAGATCTCTCGCTCCCTCCTGCAGCCTCCTCCAGCCCCTGGACAGGCTCCAGAGCCCTATCACTTCCCCTGCAGTATAATCCAGTCCGCCGCCAGCATGATTCACTGTCCACGGTGTCGGGGGCAACATGCGGCCCGTAGGCCGCGTGTTTGAGACCCCTGTATTAGACTATAAGCAAGAATTTGAGCATTATAGCCTCTCTTATATCTACTACTCTCCCCAGACTTTCCCTCATATAGCATGAAGGAGCCTCTGGATCTTGGGTGTGGTTGTACCAGTTGTTTACTGATGCCCCCAAAAAACTGCACCACCATGAGTGCAGATTAAATCCACCGCTCCAGCCAATGTCTATAATGCTTTATATGTTAGGGACTCTTCCTATACAATACTATTTATTATTATAGGGTCAGTTTCATGCATGGTTATTTTAGCCAGATATACATGCCATATTTTAATAATTACTTTCCCAAAAGGGGGTACGGACAGATATTTCATGCATGACTTCAATTACTCATATATTTAAAGAAAAATGTACAAAAAACAAAACTAGAAAACAAAAGGGATCTTTCTTCCCATATCTTACATTATTTTTCATATGAGGATGAGTCAGCTCAATGATGTTAATGTATTCATCTGTTGGATATACTTCTGTAAAAAAACAAAAATAACATATTAACACATACTGTACCTACATACAGTACATAAAACACATAAAATTGCAAAATTCACCTAATCATCTAAACTGCTTTAAATTAAGATAAGATCTCTATCTTTAGTTTAAAATCAACATTTAACCCTTTCGGTTTCACTGTATCTAGTCTAAAAATCCACTCCAGTTCTTTCTCCTTTAACCGCTTCTCTCTATCCTCACCATGTCTCAGAGGGGGGAACTGTGCTGATAATCCGACACTTCAAATCTCTTTCTTTGTGTCCAATCGCTGTGAAATGTTTAGGGATCGGCAAATCCAATTTTTTTTTCTAATACTGTATGTATGGTGGTTCATTCTTGTCTTGAAATCTAAGGTTTTCTCTCCTATATACCAGAGCTTGCACGGACACTCCAGTAAATATATCACAAACTCTGAGGAGCATGTTAAAAAATGTTATAATTCCATACTCTTTCCAATTGGCATAGTGCTCAAATTTGTTTCAGCATATAGCTACAATTAACACATCCCAAGCATGGGTAGCATCCTTTCCTTGTATCATCCGTTTTATTTTTTACTGGTATGTACCTGGCAAGTGGGAAAGCTGTAAAGGTAGGCCCTGCACCCTGGACTGTTTAATGTGCTGCTCTTAATTTTATACGTAACTAGCTGTAGTACCCGGCTATGCCCGGCAGGGCCGGACTGGGACCAAAAAGCAGCCCTGGAAAACAAGCCCCAGCAGCCCACACACTATATCACCCATCAGCCACGATCAGTGAAGTTTGCTTTTACGTTGTCGTGGCCTCATCACTTTCTTAAAGGAGTTATCTGAAGAGCCACATTTGAATGGTGCAGCAGAGGGAATAATCAACGACAGCTCCATTTACATGTTGATCTACAAAGCCACGTTTCTCGGGACTGTGGGGTCCCAGCAGTCAGATCCAGAGCGAAGGGAAAGTCATCACCTATACAGAAGAGAGGTGATGACTTCCATATTGGGGATAATTAATTTAAACACCATTTAAATGCTGAAAATCACAAAATCCAATACTGCCTCTCTGACAACAGGACAGGAGAAGTGGTACTGTGCAGAGTATATATACAGAATAATACAGATACTGAGGATTACACCCAGGATACAGGACAGGAGAAGTGGCACTGTGCAGAGTATATATACAGAATAATACATATACTGAGGATTACACCCAGTATACAGGACAGGAGAAGTGGTACTGTGCAGTGTATATATACAGAATAATACAGATACTGAGGATTACACCCAGTATACAGGACAGGAGAAGTGGCACTGTGCAATGTATATATACAGAATACAGATACTGAAGATTACACCCAGTATATAGGACAGGAGAAGTGGCACTGTGCAGTGTATATATACAGAATAATACAGAGATTGAGGATTACACCCAGTATACAGGACAGGAGAAGTGGTACTGTGCAGTGTATATATACAGAATAATACAGATACTGAGGATTACACCCAGTATACAGGACAGGAGAAGTGGTACTGTGCAGTGTTATATATACATAATAATACAGATACTGAGGATTATACCCAGTATACAGGACAGGAGAAGTGGTACTGTGCAGTGTATATATACAGAATAATACAGATACTGAGGATTATACCCAGTATACAGGACAGGAGAAGTGGTACTGTGCAGTGTATATATACAGAATAATACAGATACTGAGGATTATACCCAGTATACAGGACAGGAGAAGTGGTACTGTGCAGAGTATATATACAGAATAATACAGATACTGAGGATTATACCCAGTATACAGGACAGGAGAAGTAGTACTGTGCAGTGTATATATACAGAATAATACAGATACTGAGGATTATACCCAGTATACAGGACTGGAGAAGTGATACTGTGCAGTGTCCACCACACACATCCAGATGCACACACATACAGTATGGGCCTTTTCATATCTGAGTTATGGCTGTGTTCATTTGTGGTTGTATGTGTTTTTACCCCTAAAAACACATTCCAAAACGCACCCATAGGGTTTAATGCAAAAGCAATGCAAAACGCAAAACACATGTGATTTTGCAAGCGCAGCCAAAAGCGTGGGCTGCATTTGCAAAAAAACATACGTTTTGCATTAAATGAAGCCAAACGCAGCCAAAACGCTGAACTGGGCCTATATATATGTATGTATATATATATATATATATATATATATATATATATATATATATATATATATATATGCACATATATTCATATGACACACACACATCCATATGTACACACATACATTATATACACGCACACATCCGTATGTACACACACAGCATATGTGTATATGCAGACACATCCATTTGTACACACATATACATTATATATATATTTTTATATATACATATACACATCCATATGTACACACACACATCCATGTATACACACAGACACATGTACACACACAGACACATGTACACACACACATCCATGTATACACACATACATCCATATGTACACACACAGACACACATCCATGTATACAGACACACATCCATATGTACACACATCCATATGTACACACAGACACACATCCATGTATACACACACAGACACATCCATATGTACACACACATCCATGTATACACACACACATCCATATGTACACACACTTCCATATGTACACACAGACACACATCCATATGTACACACACACTTCCTTATGTACACACAGACACACATCCATGTATACACACACATCCACATGTACACACACAGACACACATCCATGTATACACACACATCCACATGTACACACAGACACACATCCATGTATACACACACATCCACATGTACACACAGACACACATCCATGTATACACACACATCCACATGTACACACAGACACACATCCATATGTACACACACACTTCCTTATGTACACACAGACACTCATCCATGTATACACACAGATCCACATGTACACACACAGACACACATCCATGTATACACACACATCCACATGTACACACACAGACACACATCCATGTATACACACACATCCACATATACACACACATACACACATCCATGTATACACACACATCCACATGTACACACACACACTTCCTTATGTACACACAGACACACATCCATGTATACACACACATCCACATGTACACACAGACACACATCCATATGTACACACACACTTCCTTATGTACACACAGACACACATCCATGTATACACACACATCCACATGTACACACACAGACACACATCCATGTATACACACACATCCACATGTACACACACAGACACACATCCATGTATACACACACATCCACATGTACACACACAGACACACATCCATGTATACACACACATCCACATGTACACACACACTTCCTTATGTACACACAGACACACATCCATGTATACACACACATCCACATGTACACACACAGACACACATCCATGTATACACACACATCCACATGTACACACAGACACACATCCATGTATACACACAGATCCACATGTACACACACAGACACACATCCATGTATACACACAGATCCACATGTACACACACAGACACACATCCATGTAAACACACAGATCCACATGTACACACACGGACACACATCCATGTATACACACACATCCACATGTACACACACAGACACACATCCATGTATACACACACATCCATATGTACACACACACACATATCCATGTACAAAGACACACATCCATATGTACACACATATCCATGTATACACACACACATCCATATGTACACAATCATACAGTACATACAAACATTTACAGTACACACTCACATACATGGAGGGATATACATAGTCTTATAGTGCTGCTCTGCTGCCTGAGTCACAATTACCATCCAGGACAGGACTCTGCTCTGCGGTCCATCGCTCTGTCTGTGGGATTGATGGCAGTTGCTTCACAGGTCACAGATCTGGGGGGAGAGGGGGGCAGTGAAAGTTCAAACAACTACCATAAATCCCCTGTGCCTCATATGGAGACCAGAGCCACCAGACAGCATCCAGACACATTGCAGAAACCTCCAGACCGGAGACATAATACTCCTTACCGCCCAGGATGAGGAGCTCAGCAGACGCAGGAGATGAAGCTGGAGGAAGGTGCCCGGTACCAGCCAACAGTGCAGGTACTGCATCGCCCCAGGCCCCCCTGGTCAGCAGGGTGCACAGAAGCTTCAGGGAGGCTGGAGCCGCTGAGGAGTGGAGAAGCTGTCATACTCCTCCTTCAAGAATCGGCTGCAGGAAAAGAGCCGGAAGCTCCACACCGGAAACGCGGCTGCGGCTACTGTGTAGCTCCCCGGCTGTGCAACAGTGCAATTCCACTTCAGCCCACCGGGAGAACTCCCGGTACGCCCTATGGCCAGTCCGGGCCTGATGCCGGGGTTAATAAATAACTGATGTTAGCTATAACAAAATAGAATTTGAATATGTCATATTAATGACCTGTAAGAAAACAGAAGCTGAGCTGTGATTGGTTGCTATAGGCAGCCTAATAAATCTCCAGCCAACAGTAAACCCTCCCCCTGGCCGGGTAGTATATGTTACCTAACACATATATATAATAGACAGCTCATGTGACTGACATCTGCCTTAATTCCCTATATGGCACATGTGTTGCACATTGGCTGTTTTAAATCAGATGTTTATGTTTGGAAATTAAAGATAGCACACGTATGAGGCGAGTTGTGTGAGGTGATTTGTGCACATCTGTGTCTGTCTGTGTGTTGTGTGTGTCCCTGGGGTGTGTGTATGTGTGTGTCCCTGTGGGGTGAGTGCATGTGTCCCTATAGGGTGTGTATGTGTGTGTCCCTGTGGGGGGGGGTCTGTGTGGTGTGTGTCTCTTGTGTGTGTCTCTTTGTGGTGTGTGTGTGTGTCCCTGTGGGGTGAGTGCATGTGTCCCTATAGGGTGTGCATGTGTGTGTGTCCCTGTGGGGGGGTCTGTGTGATGTGTGTGTGTCTCTTTGTGGTGTGTGTGTCCCTGTGAGGTGAGTGCATGTGTCCCTATAGGGTGGCTATGTGTGTGTGTCCCTGTGGGGGGGTCTGTGTGGTGTGTGTCTGTGTTGTGTGTGTCTCTTTGTGGTGTGTGTGTCCCTGTAGGGTTAGTGCATGGGTCGCTATAGGGTGTATGTGTGTCCCCTTGGGGGGGTGTGTGTGTCTCTGTGTTGTGTGTGTCTCTTTGTGGTGTGTGTGTGTTTGTTCGGGTGCATGGTGAGTATCCAGTGTTGGGGCTGCACCTTAGCGACTATATCCTTACTGTTACTCTTTGTGTGCGTGTGGTGTGTATACATGTCCCCGTGGTGAATATCTCATGTTGGGGCCCCACCTTAGTGACTATATGCTGGTATGTGCTGTTAGTCTTTGGCGCTATCATTAAATACCTCTCATTCACAACTGTCAACTGGTAACTGTCACTTTTTCCCGATAATGTAGATAGTGGCAAAATAGTTTGGTGAATTGGAATGCGTGGGGTTAAAATTTTGCCTCACAACATAGCCTATGACGCTCCCAGGGTCCAGACGTGTAACTGTGAAAAGTTTTGTGGCTATAGCTGACAGCTGTCGATTTTCCTCCAACACTTTTCCATTCACTTTTTCCCCATTATGTGGATAGGGGCAAAATTGTTTGGTGAACTGGAATGCGCAGGGTTAAAATTTCACCTCACAACGTAGCCTATGATGCTCTCGGGGTCCAGACGTGTGTCTGTGCAAAATTTTGTGGCTGTAGTTGCGACGGTGTTGATGCCAATCCCGGATATACATACACACACACATACATACACACATACACCCATTCAGCTTTATATATTAGATACTAGCTGTAGTACCCGGCTACGCCCGGGTTAATAAATAAATGATGTTAGCTATAACAAAATAGAATTTGAATATGTCATATTAATGACCTGTAAGAAAATAGAAGCTGAGCTGTGATTGATTGCTATGGGCAGCCTAATAAATCTCCAGCCAATAGTAAACCCTCCCCCTGGCTGGGCAGTATATGTTACCTCACACATACACATAATAGACAGCTTATGTGACTGACATCTGCCTTAATTCCCTATATGGCACATGTGTTGCACATTGGCTGTTTTTAATCAGATGTTAATGTTTGGAAATTAAAGATAGCACACGTATGAGGCGAGTTGTGTGAGGTGATTTGTGCACATCTGTGTCTGTCTGTGTAGTGTGTGTGTCCCTGGGGTGTGTGTATGTGTGTGTCCCTGTGGGGTGAGTGCATGTGTCCCTATAGGGTGTGTATGTGTGTGTGTCCCTGTGAGGGGGTCTGTGTGGGGTGTGTGTCCCTTTGTTGTGCGTGTCTCTTTGTGGTGTGTGTCCCTGTGCGGTGAGTGCATGTGTCCCTATAGGGTGTGTATGTGTGTGTGTCCCTGTGGGGGGTGTCTGTGTGGGGTGGGTGTGTGTCTCTGTGTTGTGTGTGTTTCTTTGTGGTGTGTGTATGTCCCTGTGGAGTGAGTGCATGTGTCCCTATAGGGTGTGTATGTGTGTGTGTCCCTGTGGGGGGGTCTGTGTGGTGTGTGTGTATCTGTGTTGTGTGTGTCTCTTTGTGGTGTGTGTGTGTGTCCCTGTGCGGTGAGTGCATGTGTCCCTATAGGGTGTGTATGTCTGTGTGTCCCTGTGGGGGGGTCTGTGTGGTGTGTGTGTGTGTCTCTTTGTGGTGTGTGTGTGTGTGTCCCTGGGGTGAGTGCATGTGTCGCTATAGGGTGTGTGTGTTTCCCCTTGGGTGTGTGTGTGTCTCTGTGTTGTGTGTGTCTCTTTGTGGTGTGTGTGTTTGTTCATGTGCATGGTGAGTGTCCAATGTTGGGGCTGCACCTTAGCGACTATACACTAGCTGTTACTCTTTGTGTGCGTGTGGTGTGTATACATGTCCCCGTGCGTGGTGAATATCTCATGTTGGGGCCCCACCTTAGTGACTACATGCTGGTATGTGCTGTTAGTCTTTGGCGCTATCATTAAGCCCCTCTCATTCACATCTGTCAACTGGTAACTGTCACTTTTTCCCCATTATGTAGATAGGGGCAAAATTGTTTGGTGAATTGGAATGCGCGGGGTTAAAATTTCGCCTCACAACATAGCCTATGATGCTCCCGGGGTCCAGACGTGTGACTGTGCAAAATTTTGTGGCTATAGCTGACAGCTGTCGATTTTCCTCCAACACTTTTCCATTCACTTTTTCCCCATTATGTAGATAGGGGCAAAATTGTTTGGTGAACTGAAATGCGCAGGGTTAAAATTTCGCCTCACAACATAGCCTATGACGCTCTCAGGGTCCAGACGTGTGACTGTGCAAAATTTTTTGTCTGTAGTTGCGATGGTGTAGATGGGAGGAAAATCGACAGCTGCCAGCTACAGCCAAAAATTTTGCACAGTCACACGTCTGGACCCCGGGAGCGTCATATGCTATGTCGTGAGGTGAAATTTTAACCCCGCACGTTCCAATTCACCAAACAATTTTGGCCCTATCTACATAATGGAGAGAAAGTAACAGTTACCAGTTGACAGTTGTGAATGAGAGGGGCTTAATGACGGAACCAAAGACTAACAGCATATACCAGCATATAGTCACTAAGGTGGGGCCCTGACATGGAATATTCACCACGCACAGGGACATGTATACATACCACATACACACAAAGAGTAACAGCTAAGGTGGATCCCCAACATTGGATACTCACCACGTACCCGAACAAATACACACACACCACAAAGAGACACACACAACACAGAGACACACACCACACAGAGACACACACCACACAGACACCCCCCCACAGGGACACACATACATACACACCCTATAAGGACACATGCACTCACCCCAAAGGGACACACACACACCACAGGGACACAGAGACACAGACACACACCCTTACAGGAACACACAGACCCCATAGGGATGGACACACACCACAGAGACACCCCTCCCCTCACAAGGACACACACCACAGGGACCCCCCACAGGGACACATGCACACCACTGGGACACACACACACCCCAGGGACACACACACCCCAGGGACACACACATCCCAGAGACACACACACCACACAGACAGACACAGATGTGCACACAACTCGCCTCATACGTCTGATATGTTTAATTTCCAAAAATAAACATCTGATTACAAACAGCCAATGTGCAACACATGTGCCATATAGGGAATTAAGGCAGATGTCAGTCACATGAGCTGTCTATTATGTGTATGTGTGAGCAGGGCCGCAGCATCCATGAGGCGACATGAAGTGTCAGCCTCAGGCGGCGAGCCCTGCTGGTAGACATGGGGCGGCATCTTCAGGAGTGCCTGGTGGTAGTGCGGCCCCCTGCAGATGCCGCTCCTACAGTCTTGGCCGCCGACGCTGCGACCAGGCTTGGCGTATCTGGGGCTGCTTGCGGGGCATCTGCCCCATGCTCAGCAGACTCCTGCTGCAGCGGCAGCGGCCGCGGCCTCCAAACACCAAACACCCCCCCCTCTAGTGTGGCTGTGTGAGCCGGCTGCGGCAGCGGCCGCGGTCTCCAAACACCAAACACCCCCCCCTCCAGTGTGGCTGTGTGAGTCGGCTGCGGCAGCGGCCGCGGTCTCCAAACACCAAACCCCCCCTCCAGTGTGGCTGTGTGAGCCGGCTGCGGCAGCGGCCGCGGTCTCCAAACACCAAACACCCCCCCCTCCAGTGTGGCTGTGTGAGCGGCAGCGGCCGCAGTCTCCAAACTCCAAACACCCCCCTGTGCGGCTGTGTGAGCCGGCTGTGTGAACCGGCTGTGTGAGCCGGCTGTGTGAGCCGGCTTCATGCTTCACTGTACCTCGCGCTGACAGGACCTGTGATGATGTCAAAGGAGGGGAGGAGTCAGGCGGGTCACATGATCAGCTCCTCAGTATGCAGCCAGGCCTCCACCATGGTGCTGGATGAGGTGAAGTTTATGTGTGGGGCTGAGGATTTACAGTGTAAATTAATGTAGCAGAGCTGTGTATGTATGAGGTATATGGAGTGGAGCTGAGTGTTCAAGGTGTACAGAGCGGAGGTGCGTGTGTATGAGGTGTATGGAGTGAAGCTGTGTATGTACGAGGTGTGCGGAGCGGAATCGTGGGTGTATGAGGTGTACGAGGATCGTGGGATGGTCGCGACTGTGTGTATGAGGTGTGCGGAGCGAGTCGTGTGTGTATGAGGTGTACAGAGTGGAGCATCGTGTGTGTACGAGGTGTACAGATGGAGCTGTGTGTGTATGAGGTGTACAGATGGAGCCGTGTGTGTACGAGGTGTACGAGCGGAGCCAGTGTGTAGAGGTGTACGGAGCAGAGACGTGTGTGGTACGGGGTGTTGGTACAGAGCGAGGCGTGTGTGTACGAGGTGTACAGAGTGGAGGCGTGTGTGTACGAGGTGTATAGAGTGAAGCCACGTGTGTACATTGTGGAGTGAGAGAGTGTACAAGGTGTACAGAGCGGAGCCGCGTGTGTACGAGACGTACGGAGCGAAGCCGAGTGTGTACAAGGTGTATGGAGCTGAGAGTGTACAAGGTGTACGGAGCGGAGCCGCGTGTGTACGAGGCGTACGGAGCAGAGCCGTGTGTGCGAGGCTTTCGCAGCGGAGCCCAGTGTGTACGAGGTGTACAAAGCGGCGCCACGTGTGTACAGAGCAAAGTCATATGTGTACGAGGTGTACAGAGCAGAGCCACATATGTACAACGTGTACGGAGCAGAGCCGCTTGTGTACGAGGTGTATGGAGCAGAGCCGCTTGTGTACGAGGTGTATGGAGCAGAGCCGTGTGTGTATGAGGTGTACAGAGCGGAGGCGTGTGTGTACGAGGTGTATAGAGTGAAGCCACGTGTGTACATTGTGGAGCTGAGAGTGTACAAGGTGTACGGAGCGGAGCCGCATGTGTACGAGACGTACGGAGCGAAGCCGAGTGTGTACAAGGTGTATGGAGCAGAGCCGAGAGTGTACAAGGTGTACGGAGCGGAGCCGCGTGTGTACGAGGCGTACGGAGCAGAGCCGTGTGTGCGAGGCTTTCGCAGCGGAGCCCAGTGTGTACGAGGTGTACAAAGCGGCGCCACGTGTGTACGGTGTGTACAGAGCGAAGTCATATGTGTACGAGGTGTACAGAGCAGAGCCACATGTGTACAACGTGTACGGAGCAGAGCCGCTTGTGTACGAGGTGTATGGAGCAGAGCCGCTTGTGTACGAGGTGTATGGAGCAGAGCCGTGTGTGTACGAGGTGTACAGAGCGGAGGCGTGTGTGTACGAGGTGTATAGAGTGAAGCCACGTGTGTACATTGTGGAGCTGAGAGTGTACAAGGTGTACGGAGCGGAGCCGCGTGTGTACGAGACTTACGGAGCGAAGCCGAGTGTGTACAAGGTGTATGGAGCAGAGCCGAGAGTGTACAAGGTGTACGGAGCGGAGCCGCGTGTGTACGAGGCGTACGGAGCAGAGCCGTGTGTGCGAGGCTTTCGCTGCGGAGCCCAGTGTGTACGAGGTGTACGAAGCGGCACCACGTGTGTACGAAACGGAGCCACGTGTGTACGGTGTTTACAGAGCGAAGTCATATGTGTACGAGATGTACAGAGCAGAGCCACATGTGTACAACGTGTACAGAGCAGAGCCACTTGTGTACGAGGTGTATGGAGCAGAGCCGCTTGTGTACGAGGTGTACGGAGCAGAGCCGTGTGTGTACGAGTTGTATGGAGCAGAGCCGCTTGTGTACGAGGCGTACGTGGTGTACGGAGCTGAGTGTGTACTAGGTGTACGGAGCGGTGCCATGTGTGTACCAGTGGTGGCCCCCCCCGAGCATGCCGCTCCTATAGTCCCGGCCGCCTCTGCCGGCAGCATTCTTCTCCCAAGTCCTTGCCGCCGCTGTCCACCCCTCTGCAGCTCAGCACGGCGGGGAACAATGATGTCATCACTTAGCGCCGCTGTGCTGAGACGTGCAGAGCGGCAGAGGAGATGCTGAGGAGAAGAGGTATTTACTATAATTTTTTTAATAGTTTTTTTTTAGTGAGTACACTGATGGGACACTATGTAATGTACAATATAATATAGGACAATGGGGGTATACTATATGGAGAACTATTGTGGCCCATTATATTATATGGAAGACTATGGGGGTGCATTATACTATAAGGAAGGCTATAGGGGATGCATTATACTATATGGAGGACTATGAGGGTGCATTATACTATATGGAGGACTATGGGAGTCCGATATGCTGTATGGAGAGCTATGGGGGTGCAGTATGCAATATGGGGGTGCATTATGCTATATGGAGGACTGTGGGGGTTCATTATGCTATATGGAGGACTGTGGGGTGCATTATACTATTTGGAGGACTGTGGAGGTGCATTAATCTATATGGAGGACTGTGGGGGTGATTATTCTATATGGAGGACTGTGGGGCTGCATTATTCTATATGGAGGACTTTGGGGTGCATTATACTACATGGAGGAGTGTGGGGGTGCATTATTTTATATCAAGTACTGTGGGGGTGAATTGTTCTCTATGGAGTTCTGTGGGGGTGCAATATGCTATTTGGAGGACTACGGGGTGCAATATACTATATGGAGGACTGTGGGGGTGCGTTTTTCTATATCGAGTACTGTGGGGGTGCATTCTATTTTATAGAAGACTATGGGGGTGCATAATATATGGAGGAATGCGGTATACTATGTGGAATACTATGGGGGTGTATTATATTATATGGAGCAAATTATACTATATGGAAGATATTATAATATTTGGAGGGCTCTGTGAGAGGCATGATAATACTTGGAGGCTACAAGGGAGCCTTTATACTTTATGAAGGGCTATTTGAGGGCTGTGTTGGGGGCCATTATACTGTACATAGGTCCATTTTACTACATGGAGGGCTGGGCGGCGGTCATAGTTGGGGATCATGCTGTACTGGAGTAGTTGCAGGAGGTGCAGTAGGGTCATCATACTGTGCGTGTGGAGGAATGCACTGTGGGGGATCATACAGTGTTTGTGGGGCACTTTTGTTGGCATCACACTTAAGAGGGGCAATGAAAGGGGAATCTAGGGGCTTCAGTAGGAGGAAAATTACTTTGTAAAGACTGACATATTGTGAGAGATGTACCTATGTGACCCAGCCAAATATTGCTTTTGTTGGGGGGGTGCCCAATTAGAACTTCTGCTATGGGGCCCTATGATTTCTATGATGCAGGATGCATTGTCCCTCTGCTGCAGGACTGATTGGCCATAACTTAGGCTGGTTTCAGATTTGCATTTGTGTCTGCATGCGCAGGGCATGCAAAGGCAGGGCAAACGGTGCCATACTGATGTGAACGCAGTGGAGATTCTCATCAGTATGGTGCTCGGCCAGCCAATCAGTGATCTCGACGGCGGCCAGGAGGCGGAGATCTGTGGCGGAGATCCTCCACCTCCACCTCCCAGCTGCCGAAATTTCAATGTGATCCGCAGCGTTCTCCTGCGCCACCATGCGGAGGACAGTGCGGATCCATTGAGATCCATGCATTGTTTGTGCACTCGCGGGCACTTGCTGATAAAACAAGCACCTGTGAACGCACAAAAAATGAAACATGTTGCATTTGGAGGGCGGAGGAGGGCGTATAAATTATGCGCGTCCAAACGGAACCGTTCCCATGTTAAACATAGGAACGCAGCGTTTGGATGCGTTCTGTTACGCTTGCGTTCCGAATGCAAATGTGAAACCACCCTTACACACCAGGTCCAGTGCTGCCCCTCGGTACATTCAGGCATCCAGCCATCTTTCTCCTGAGCAGCGGTTGGTCGGTGGTGCTCTTCCCCCTTCCTGCTCCCATATCCTTTGCTCAACCCAATAGGAAGGACACTGTTATTAATTACATAAAGACAGCCCTGTGTGTGGCGCTTGTGATTGGCTAAGCAATTCGGGAGTAAGTGTGGTCTGTTGGATGGAGAAGAAGTGCCATTTTACCAACTTAATGCAGTGGCGGCTTGTTGATGCTCAGACTGCAGGTCTTTACCTGTGTTGTGTGGAAGGTGCGGCATGGCGACTTGTCTGAATATTCAGTGCCAGGCAGCGGTCCAGAGTTTTGCAGGCGTGTGCCAGAGGTTGGCAATCAGTTCTGCCTGCAGGACCACGGCTCTGCCAGTTGTCATTATGTGTCTAAATGCTTGTGCCAAGCTGCCATTGCCATTAATGTTCCTTGTTGTGGATTCTTCTGTGTGGTTCTTGTATGTGCGTGTCATGGCGCAGACATCTTTGTGTGGACATCTTTTTTTTCTGTTTCTGTAAACTAAAATGTCCACTATTTTGCTCATTTTTATAGGATAAATATAAATCTGTAGGAACCAGATTTATTTTTATCAATTAAAATTTTTTTCTAGCGGGTGGGGGGGGCGCCGTTTTGCAGTTCGCCTCAGGCAGCAGAGAGGCTAGGTTCACCCCTGTGTGTGAGGTAACATATACTGCCCAGCCGGGGGGAGGGTTTACTATTGGCTGGAGATTTATCAGGCTGCCTATAGCAACCAATCACAGTTCAGCTTCTATTTTCCTACAGGTCATTAATATGACATATTCAAATTCTATCTTGCTATAGCTAACAGCAGTTATTTATTAACCCGGGCGTAGCTGGGTAGTACAAGTAGTATATATATATATATATATATATGTATATATATACCAGATGGTAGCCCGATTCTAACGCATCGGGTATTCTAGAACATGTATTAGTTTATGTATGAAGATTTAAGAATAATGCAATGCAAAGCTGGGTTTAAATCCCACTCCAATATCGCTGATTGGTCGCGCCTGGTAAGCCGCGACCAATCAGTGAAGCGTGGTTCAAAACCCACTCCAATTCACGGCCAGACTGCGCCTGTTGCTGATTGATCGCAGGCCGCTGGAGCGACCAATCAGTGACGCGGGTTTTTGGTTACAGACAAACAGAACATATTTAGACGATTATATAGTAGACTAGATGGCGGCCCGATTCTAAAGAATGGGGTAGTCTAGAATCCATATATAGTTTATTGTTAAAAAATTAAGAATAATACAATTAATCCATGATATCTATTCATGAACTATGTATAGTTGTAGGATGAATATTATTTTTGGACAATTGAATTATTATATTGTAGGGCTCTTGGTACACCGACTGGTTAATACTTGATACTCAGTAAGTAGCTTGATTTAAAAAATCAATATGGATATTCTGCGTATCAGCCTGTTTGTGTTTGCCCATCAACCACGTCAAGGTGGCCCTACGTCTCATGGGTCCCTACTCTAACTAATTCCTATTTATGAAGACTAAAAGCTGTTTTAGAGCAGCATTTTTCAGCTATTTGTAGAAGGTGGGGATATAATAAATACAATTTCCGCACTTGACACCTAACTTGCGACACACTTGCAGCAATTCTGATACAATGTATATGGAACTTGCGGTTAACCTGCCGTAAATGCAGCACACATGGCCTCGGCAGGTGCACGAAATGCAGCCGCTACAAAACCGCAGGTCAGTGCGTTTTTTTGCGGCCGAAACTGCCGTAACCACATATGTGGCACCTGCCGCAAGTGAACCACAAATTCCATATAAATTGCATGCAGCTTATGGCAAGTGTGCTGTAGATGAGGCCATAGGCAGCAAGTGCAGAAATTGTGTTTTTTTCCACCAAAACTTCCAGAAATAGTGAAAAAATGCTGATGTTAAAGCTAAATCTATAATTTTCTATCTATATATGAAACTATCTATCTATATGTACAGAACACACCTTGAGATGGAGATGTGTGTGAACAGCCATCCCACCCGTCTCTCAGCTGTTCACAAAAACCTCTCCCAGTGAAAAAAGAAATGCAAATTTCTCAGGACCTATAGTGCTGGAGCTTAAGATTGTGGTTCATATCACCAAATCCATAAATTTGGATGATACACATCTATTATCTTTTACTAAATGTGTGTTCATATATATATATATATATATATATATATACTATGAACTGTCTAAATAAAGGATTTAAGATGTAAAACTAAAAACTATATATGTTACGTGGCTATTTTCTAATTAAGTACATGAAATATATATATCTATGGTAAAACTAATTTTTTATTTTTTTTTGTCTTATATATCTATGACTAAACTAATTTTTTTTTATATATATATTCATCACTAAACTAAATATATCTATGACTAAACTAAAATAAAAAAAATTTTAAACTAAAACATTTTTATACACAATATTTCGTGTAAAAACTTTGGGACTATCAGGCAGTAATTGTCCTTGAAGTGGTGTATTGACCACTTTGACCCTGACATTGCAACGCTGTTTGACTCTGGAAAATGCAACATAGAGTTGACCATGGGCAAATGCTGGTTCTGGTAGACATATGAAAACTACTAGAAAAAAAGCAGCATCAGAAAACTTACCATCCATGCCAAAAACCGAAACCAAATGCACTTACAGGACGCAGTCAGAGCCCAAATGTGAAGCAAGCCCAGCTGCAGGCTGATAAATCACTTCTACCAGCAAGATGTGGGAGGCGACCTGCCATGCATACACTAGGCCTGCATAGAGCACCATTCACACTGATACATATGATGCAGAGTGTCTGAAAGCTACCCAACCGCTCCGCTGCCTGAGCATTGGGCCGCACAGTACAATGCTTCTGCACCACTAGATGAATGGCGCCCCTATGGGTCCAACTGTACCCTGGATGGATAAAAAAGTGCAAAAGTTTTTTATATGATAAATAAAAAACCTTTATAGATGGGATTTTGGTTCATGTGTTGGCCCAAGACATTTAAGCTGATGACCCACGACAAGGGATCCCATGCTCATCAGTCCTAACAAAATTGTACAACAACTACTAGAAAAAAAGCAGCATCAGAAAACTTACCATCCATGCCAAAAACAGAAACCAATTGCACTTACAGGACGCAGTCAGAGCCCAAATGTGAAGCAAGCCCAGCTGCAGGCTGTTAAATCACTTCTACCAGCAAGATGTGGGAGGCGACCTGCCATGCATGCACTAGGCCTGCATAGAGCACCATTCACACTGATACATATGATGCAGAGTGTCTGATAGCTACCCAACCGCTCCGCTGCCTGAGCATTGGGCCGCACAGTACGATGCTTCTGCACCACTAGATGAATGGCGCCCCTATGGGTCCAACTGCACCCTGGATGGATAAAAAAGTGCAAAAGTTTTTTATATGATAAATAAAAAACCTTTATAGATGGGATTTTGGTTCATGTGTTGGCCCAAGACATTTAAGCTGATCACCCACGACAAGGGATCCCATGCTCATCAGTCCTAACAAAATTGTACAAAAACTACTAGAAAAAAAGCAGCATCAGAAAACTTACCATCCATGCCAAAAACAGAAACCAAATGCACTTACAGGACGCAGTCAGAGCCCAAATGTGAAGCAAGCCCAGCTGCAGGCTGATAAATCACTTCTACCAGCAAGATGTGGGAGGCGACCTGCCATGCATACACTAGGCCTGCATAGAGCACCATTCACACTGATACATATGATGCAGAGTGTCTGAAAGCTACCCAACCGCTCCGCTGCCTGAGCATTGGGCCGCACAGTACGATGCTTCTGCACCACTAGATGAATGGCGCCCCTATGGGTCCAACTGCACCCTGGATGGATAAAAAAGTGCAAAAGTTTTTTATATGATAAATAAAAAACCTTTATAGATGGGATTTTGGTTCATGTGTTGGCCCAAGACATTTAAGCTGATGACCCACGACAAGGGATCCCATGCTCATCAGTCCTAACAAAATTGTACAAAAACTACTAGAAAAAAAGCAGCATCAGAAAACTTACCATCCATGCAGGCCTAGTGTATGCATGGCAGGTCGCCTCCCACATCTTGCTGGTAGAAGTGATTTATCAGCATGCAGCTGGGCTTGCTTCACATTTGGGCTCTGACTGCGTCCTGTAAGTGCATTTGGTTTCTGTTTTTGGCATGGATGGTAACTTTTCTGGTAGATATATCCCAACTCGATTGAGGGTCTGCCCTTGGGATTTATTAATGGTCATTGCAAATGCTGGTTTAATCGGAAATTGTCAATGTCGTAATTTGAAAGGTAATCCAGTCTCTGATGGACACACATCAATTCGTGGAATGAATACCACATTTCCTGCTGCTGAGCCACAAATTACTTTAGCTTGTATGATATTGCCATGTAACGCAGTGACAATCAGCCGAGTACCATTGCAGAGACCTTTCTTGGTGTTGATGTTTCGTAATGACATGACAATGGTGCCAACTTTAAGTTTTAGTCGATGTGAAAGCATTCCAGTTGGTGTTAGTGAATTTAAAAATTCCACTGGGTATTGGTCGAGGTCATCAGCTTCATCAGGATCGATGGAATCATCACTGATATATTCACTACAGTCACCTGGCAAGCGATCTATGACGTTAGAATTGACTTTCTCAACGTCTTCATTTTTTGAACATAAAATAGCATGAATGCAGAAAAAGAGTCCAATGACCGGGCACTACACCTGTGGAGCTCTGCTAAAAGCCTGTCGGCTATCCCCGGTGCCTGGTGTTGCACAGCCTTAAATGAATAATCAGAGATTCAAAAAAGAGAATAAAGAAAGGCGGCACTCACCGTATAGGCTGGTGGAAGGGTGTTTTACTGGAACCCGCAGAAGTATCACTACACGATACGAAACGGTACCGTCGTTCCGACGGCCTCTCACTCCTTCTCCCCACCACACTAACAATGTTTTAATGGATTGATTTTCCTGGATTAAAACACCCTTCCACCAGCCTATACGGTGAGTGCCGCCTTTCTTTATTCTCTTTTTTGAATCTATAAAATACCATGAGAAGCAGCAATATTTATGCTCTCGGTGTCATTCACAACAATAGAAAGTTTATCTCCAAAAATATCAGTGATTAAACAGCCAGTGCACACCATGTCTGGAGGAATTTCAAAGACATCGTTTCCAAGGTTATCTTCATTTGACAGCTGTCCATTTCCCAGTCGAAGCAACCAACTGCTGTATTCAGGATCAATGGAGCGCATGTTGTTGATAAGCGGCAGTCGAGCAAAAAGTTGCCATGTTTGTGAATATTTAATACAGCTGTCTACAATATCTGTTCTTGATCCATGAGCAATAACAGGAAGACATTGTCTAAAGTCTCCTCCAAGAACAATAACTTTTCCTCCAAATGGTGTTTTCTCTTTCTTAGCCACATTCGTTGTCATGATGTCTCGTAAAAGTCTATCGATGACATTCAAGGCATGTTTAGATAGCATTGTGCACTCATCAATAATAAAAAGTTTTGTATTATGTAAATGCTTAGCCGCATCGGTATCATTTTTATTCCTGGAAACAGATGTTTCATTCACAGGTATTGGAATGCCATAGAGAGAATGTATTGTTCGTCCCCCTTGTAGTAAATTAGCCGCAATTCCTGTAGTGGCAGCATGTGATACAATGTTTCCTTGTCCCCTTAGAAGATGTAGGAGGAGATGATATAGATAGGTTTTTCCACTACCACCAGGACCGTCAAGGAAAAAGCACTTGGGTGTTACATTATTGTCTTCTAAAGCCTGATTAATGGTATCATAGGCCAAAATTTGTTCCTCATTGAGAGTAGCTTTCATCTCAGCAGCTGTTCTTAGCTCATAATCCTTTATATACTGCGGGAGCAGTTGTGGTTTTCTTAGGGCCCTTTCACATCAGCGTTTTTTTAAATTCGCGGCAGATGCGATGAAAAAACCGCATCTGCCGCGATTACCGCATACTGGCTGCACTTGCGGCACGGTTGCGATGTGTTTGCGGTAAACGCCATACAAGGTATAGGCGGACTTGCGGCAGGTGCGGCAAGTGCGGTTTTGCACTTGAGGCAGGTGCGGCCGCAAAAAAAACTGCGGCTGACCGCGGTTTTTTTCGCGGCCGCACCTGCCGCAAGTGCCAAAACTGCACTTGCCGCACCTGCCGCAAGTCCGTCTATACCTTGTATGGCGTTTACCACAACCGTGCCGCAAGTGCAGCCGGTATGCGGTAATCGCGGCAGATGCGTTTTTTTCACCGCATCTGCCGCGATTTGAAAAAAACGCTGATGTGAAAGGGCCCTTAGCTGGGCGTGGTAAATTGACATCAGTATAACTTTTCCCGTGAACTTTTAGAACATCTTGGACATCTGTCATAGCATATCCTTCACAATTTATACAGTCTTCAATGTTGGAGTGGTATGCACGGCAGTAGTCTTGTACAAAGTGTTCTTTAAATTCATCCCACAACTCAACAGGATTAGCTGGAGGGCCAAATATACAGATATAGGCAAAGACGTCGCGAAGCTGTGCAGGCATATTAAGAATACAGGCATCAAGTAAGGTATTTCTCCAGACACTATCATCGAATAGTAATCCAAGTGCTAATGCTGCTTCTTTGAAGGTTAGATGTATGACTCCATTGACAGTTTTAAGACTCTCAAAATTGGTTGCACTTTTCACATGCAATAACTGTAAATAGTAGCATTCCTGGTCTTTGAGACTTACAGTATACATTCTGCCAATAATAGAGCTACCTGATCATTTTCTTTTTTCCCAAGATCCTTGTTGCCAAACATACCACTCAAGAATTTTGCAGTAAAAATACTTATGAGCATGTTGGTTGTCCTTATTAAGATTAAAGTAGGCCATAAGTGTAGAATTAGTATGAAGCTTTTGTTTGATGCTTGGAATGGAGTCATCCTCATGAAAATAGAGTTGTTGAGAATGAAGCAGATGGATGGCAAGGCAAATTATGCTGTGAGACTGTTTATGCATAGGATAAGCAAAGATTCTCCAAGCTGCCTCTGGTGCACTAACATATCTTGAATCCATGAATTGATGTGTTTCATCATGTTGGATGTTCGTCTGGCAAATTTCAAGATTGGCTTTATCATGTCCTTTATACACGTACTTAAATAAATATTTCACACTTTGAATGGAACCAAAAACTTCGACATTAATATGGCACTTGTATTTTAATAATAGGAAAGGATTGTATGGCACTACCCACGAATTATTAATCATCTTGGAATGGTGTTCAAATGAAGGACCCATGGATCTGCGATAAGTAGGATAGGCATCCTTAGCAATGATGGTAGATGGTTGTAAATCTTTTGGGAAACCTTTCGTACACTTTCCATTATCCATACAGGGAGAGTTGTTCTCCACAGGGACCATGTATAATGTGTTGCATAACAATTTTATGGAGCTGAGGGTAGTCGGTAGGATGAGAAATTTCTGCCCAGACGGTATTGTCTATGTCCTCCTTAGTTCTTAATTTGGAGTTGCTGTCCAGAATAATTAAAATGTGAGCATGTGGAAGGCCACGTTTTTGAAATTCAATTACATGAACCATAGCGCAAACTTTCCCAAATAATCCGTTGTGAATGTCTTTGAAGAGTGCTTCCAGTTTTATTTTGAAAACACGTGCCACCAAATCAGGTCTGTGTTCCACACGCTGCCAAGGTTCCAAATTCTGAGTAATCTCACTCCATTTTGGATTACAGGTCATGGTGATGAATAGATCAGGGCGACAAATTTAGTTACAATAGCCAAGGCATCCTGGTACCGCTGCTGCATATTCCTTGGACTGCCTTCAAATGAAGATGGTAAAATGACTGTTTTTCCAATGGGGATGCCCTTCTCAATGGATTTTTTCTGGAGATTTTCCTGGAGTACGCAATAATCCTCTACTTTCAAATCCTTTTGGTGTTGACGGATATAATTTAGGCGATTAGCCTCGATTTTAACATAAGCATCCACTAAGTACTGCTGAGTGAGTTTGCCACCATTCAGGATTGGATTAAACTAATTACGGACAGACAGCACATAGCAGTAATATTGCAGTTGTGTAATCCTGCGTGGACTTTGGCCTTGATGCTTGAGTCCATCATGCCAGCCCTGGTCTCCGTAAGGGAAAAATAAAGGATAGAGTAAAGCATCTAAATTAATGTGTAGAATGCTGACCTGTTGTGTTCTTGGCGCCAAAGGATTTTTGGGGTCCGGTTTTAAATGTATTAAAATATCACGATGGAATGGTGGCTCTCCATTGTCATTTTCGAATACGACAGCAACTTCATTGACAGTTGGATTATTATATCGGTGAGGGTCTTGATTCCGATCTTGTTTAAGGGCCATGATGATATTTGGCATGAGAGTGCCAATAGCTTCAGCTTTAAGATGTTCTTCATGTTCCACATCCCTTAACATTTTGTAAGCAGCAACAAAGGGATTTACATTGTTTAATTGAAGAGCAATTATACTCATCAAAGTGGGATGACATTTTTGATTTTGTTGACAGTTTAAATGTTGTTCATTCGCAGTATCGCTATCCAAAATATACAGTTGGGCATAAACTGGAACTTGATCATCAGAGGGATGTAGTGTTCCAGTACGATGATATATTTGTCCATGTATGCGGAAACAGTAAGGGCCATGTCCAGGTGGAGGGGAAATATTGGCACCCATGGAGGCGAAAGCAAATGAGCTGTTAAAGTGACCCTAAACCCGGAAGCCAACCCCACATCCCCTTCATACCTATACATGCAGCTTGTGAAGCTGCTGCCATCCATCCCTTTATCTTGCAAAACCGCTGGGGCATTCTTCATAAATCATACTTTTCATATCTCATTTCTGGGCGTTTCAGTGTAATTTTAAAGCCGCAGCAGGCGTGCCTGTGTGCCACTCTCCCCCTCCCTGTCCGTAATTCTGCACGCCCATGGCTGCGTGCATAAACAACAGAGAGGCGGCTCGCCTCATAGTATGGGCGGTGAAGCCGATATGACGTAATACGCGTCATACCGGCTTCACCGCCCATACTATGAGGCGAGCCGCCTCTCTGTTGTTTAGCACGCCCATCGCTGCGTGCAGAATTACGGAGAAGGAGGGGGAGAGCGGCGCACAAGCCCGCCTGCTGCGGCTTTAAAATTACACTGAAACGCCCAGAAATGAGATATGAAAAGTATGATTTATGAAGAGTGCCCCAGCGGTTTTGCAAGATAAAGGGATGGATGGCAGCAGCTTCACAAGCTGCATGTATAGGTATGAAGGGGATGTGGGGTTGGCTTCCGGGTTTAGGGTCACTTTAATACTACCGATGTTTTCCATGAGATTCTTACTGAACTCACTCTCCCCTGTCAGCAATCATTTAAAGACCTCGGGATATTGGGGTATAGGTATATGGACTTTACCCTTGTCACAACACAGAGTAAAATTTTTATCTGCTGGTATCTCAGCATTAAGATGGAATGCTTCACAATGTTGACATAAATAGTTCATAGGACCACAGGTGTGTTCTACTACAGTACTGTCATCATTAGTAAAACCTGTAGGGTGTAGAGGTTGTGGTAACGGAGCATTGGAATGGTTCTGTAAGCCAACATATATAAAGCGTGGACCTGGTGGGGGATCTTCACTGTCCACAGATTCAATCACTGAGGAGTTGGAAGGTGTATCGTGGTCAGGGTGTATCAATGTGGAGGTGCAAGCGTTTTTTTTTTGCGCCGTTGATGGCGTGCAGCAGCTGCATATGGATTGTTTGTTGCCTTAGAGGAGTCAGGTGTGAAGCATGTCTTATAAGCAGACTTAACAGTGTGCAGGCGACGGCGTTTATCATTTGGAGTGTTGGTAGGACAGTGTTTGCGCTTACGTGCAGATTTACCAAACGGTTGCAGGAGGTTCAGGCAGTGTGTGGCGCCCCGCAACGAGTGCGTCACAAGGGAGTATTGCAGCCGCAATATTCTCTGACAAAGCAGTGCAATAGTTAACTCTGAGATCCAACCCAACATACAACACCTAGAACAGGGGACCAATCCTAGGTCCTGGTGGGTGGAGTGTTAGGGTAGTGAAGTAGAACACACAGTAGTCAATAATCTAGAACTCGGAGAAGAAGGGTCTAGAACAGAGAACTTGGAGAGGAGCGGGGGCTCCGCACCCCGTGCGGGCCCCTGGGCCGTCACCGGTCGGGTGTCAGCACCTGAGGCCTTAACCACCGGGAATGGGCATTTCTACACGGGTTCCCAAAAGACTCCCGTGCCCACAACTCACAGCCGGTTCACTGGTACCGAAGCTGGCAGCAGTTCACCTCTGCCACGCGAACCAGCCCCGTGGAGGAGCAGCTTTATAGGAGCACCCCACCACCAGCCAGTTTCCAGTCGTCTAACCAGCGGTGTACCCACTGAGGGACCCAAGGCTCCCCAAAGAATCCAGAACGTACATCATGGATAGGGCATTGAAGCAGCCTCCCCGTACCCGACCTGGTATTCCTGGGCGACGCTGGCAAATCAATCAAGTTAGGTAGAATGGAGGAACACTGCGGATCTCTGAGGAGCACTATCACTGCTGAGTCCACCCGGTCTTCTACTCAACCACTGTAAGCCATGTACTGCCTGCTGGTTACAGTAAAGACCCGTTGCAGAGACTATCTGTGTCCGTGTCTCCTTATGAACTGTCCGTCCGCACACTAAGGTAACCGCAGCTGCCGCACAACATCTTGAGCAGCTCCAGCCTCCGGGGCTCACCGCTCAGCCTGTGGGGAGCGTAACATCTTGCTGCTGTCCATCACCCCGGAGGTTCCGCAGCGTCGGTAGCCCTTACCGAATCTACTCATAGGTGGCGTCACGAAGAAAACAAATTAAAACCCCTTTAATCTGTTCCCGTAAGACGTCCTCAATTTTGATCTGCACTACACCGGGCCCCACTACCGGCAGGCGCGGTCCACCCGTGACAAGGAAGGAGAAGAATCGCCTGTATCAACCGGAGTCCGCCGGCCACGGTGAGTCAGAAAATGGCGTCACGAACAGGATACGAGCAGGCCCGTTATCCAACGGGTATATTGTGCTTAAACTGGACTTTATTGTCTACAACTGGACTTTGTTCGTCCCTAAAAGAACTTTCCCGCCTTTACACCATTGGGTCAAGATGGCGCCCAAGATGGCGTTCCCGCCACAAGAAGCCGCCACGTGAAGCCCAGGAGTGAGTCAACCCCCTCCTCACTGGGGGAGGGCTAAGGACGAAAGGCGCCAAACTCTTTGTTCGCCCTGATTGCTCGAATCAACCATGGGGGCGGACACCAAAAGACTTTTCCCACGATTGGACTACAAAAGCCCAGAGGAGATGGGAGTGTCATACATAGACACACAGACGGAATTCTTCACCAGCTCTACCAGAACGCTTACCGGTTGATCGGGTGTGGTTTCCCTCCAAAGAAGAATGGCCAGCATGAGACTCCAAGACCTGATGCGGGAGGTCGAGGCGGAGGCCAGAGCAGCCATCAGCCAACCGGGTCCGGATCCTGCCCTTACCATAGACGGCAGTCCCGACTTCTGGCTAGAGGCTCTACAAGACCTCCGGGTGCGGTTACTAGAGACAGTGGAATGGACGATCCGTAGCTGGAGTGCGACCCTAGGCAGACGACTACACCATGCGATGCAGCAGAGCCGACCGGGTACAGCTTCTCCAAGCCCAGACGACGTCACCAGCTTCTCGACCGCCTCACCGTCGCCTACCACCTGTCCTGCTCCGTCACCTGAGCCAATAGACTGTGTCATTCCGGTGGAGGCCGCAACTCGACCCGTTCCAGCGACCAACATCGCAGCCGATTCCGTTCTTGAGCCGGAGCTCATAACACGCTCCATTGAAGAACTAGATCTTTACTAGGTTCCCACTGAGGAACCCGCGACATGTTTCACCACTACAGAGACAGTCGCCTGTTTTATCCCCGTACCGGAGGCTTCCCTTGCCATTGCCGAGGCCTACCTGGTAACCGGGATTGAAACACCTTTACCTGCGGAAACAGATGAAGAGGCAGGCAGCCTGGAAGCCCTGCAGGACGTCCCTACGGAAGGATCCGCAGCACCACCGCCCTGTTGTACAACGGAACAAGCTTCAATATCTCTCATCATCGAGCAGCCTGATGTGGTCATCGAGGAAGAGGTCGGAGAGGATGACGACGAGACCCACAGCACCGCTGAGGATTTCGACACCGGGTTCGCTTGGGGAGACAACAAGGAGTTTCCTTCCGGGCATACAGCTCGGGTACACTGGTCGGGTGCACTGCCGACACCTTCCCCTGTGCCGTTCCACCGGGTTCCAATACAGACAGCCCGCCAAGTTCAAGCTTCCCGCCAAACCACCAGCTCCATTACTCATCTCTACACCCCGAGCCGTAACGACGGAGATGTACGCCAGAGACGACGAGAGGAGTGGCAAGCCCGAGAACGCGCCAACATGCAGGCCCGTGCCGAGGCTCGCCGCCAGCCGCCGCTGCCTGATGAACTCCGCCGTGAAGGTAGAATTTCCACCTTTAACTTAAATACCGGGTGGGGGTTCGCTTGGGAGGTGGGTTTGAATGAGGAGGTGTTTGTGGGGCGCCGGGACGTTGAGTCTAACTTGCCAAGAGGACATCCCGATCGCGACCTATACCGGGGCGATATTATCACCTACGAGCGCTATGCTTGTGCAGATGGGTGGTTCGCTATCCGGGTGCGCCATCACCCTCAGAGCCAGTGACTTTAAAACTTGAACTTCATCAATGACTCTGTTCCCGTTAATCATTGACTGTGTGATCTCGCGGCTACAGCCTGGACTCTAGTTAAAGTACAGCCGACCGCACGCCGGGTCCGCACAAAGTGATTACCTGTTTCTGTGCTTATATCACCAAAGCATATCTTTACCTGTTTTTCTATTTTAATAAAAGTGTGTCATATGTGTTATAAAAATGCAAAAACCTCTGTAATGTGAGTAGTTTGACGCTTGGGGACAAGCTGATTTAACCAAGGGGGAGTGTGGCGCCCCGCAACGAGTGCGTCACAAGGGAGTATTGCAGCCGCAATATTCTCTGACAAAGCAGTGCAATAGTTAACTCTGAGATCCAACCCAACATACAACACCTAGAACAGGGGACCAATCCTAGGTCCTGGTGGGTGGAGTGTTAGGGTAGTGAAGTAGAACACACAGTAGTCAATAATCTAGAACTCGGAGAAGAAGGGTCTAGAACAGAGAACTTGGAGAGGAGCGGGGGCTCCGCACCCCGTGCGGGCCCCTGGGCCGTCACCGGTCGGGTGTCAGCACCTGAGGCCTTAACCACCGGGAATGGGCATTTCTACACGGGTTCCCAAAAGACTCCCGTGCCCACAACTCACAGCCGGTTCACTGGTACCGAAGCTGGCAGCAGTTCACCTCTGCCACGCGAACCAGCCCCGTGGAGGAGCAGCTTTATAGGAGCACCCCACCACCAGCCAGTTTCCAGTCGTCTAACCAGCGGTGTACCCACTGAGGGACCCAAGGCTCCCCAAAGAATCCAGAACGTACATCATGGATAGGGCATTGAAGCAGCCTCCCCGTACCCGACCTGGTATTCCTGGGCGACGCTGGCAAATCAATCAAGTTAGGTAGAATGGAGGAACACTGCGGATCTCTGAGGAGCACTATCACTGCTGAGTCCACCCGGTCTTCTACTCAACCACTGTAAGCCATGTACTGCCTGCTGGTTACAGTAAAGACCCGTTGCAGAGACTATCTGTGTCCGTGTCTCCTTATGAACTGTCCGTCCGCACACTAAGGTAACCGCAGCTGCCGCACAACATCTTGAGCAGCTCCAGCCTCCGGGGCTCACCGCTCAGCCTGTGGGGAGCGTAACATCTTGCTGCTGTCCATCACCCCGGAGGTTCCGCAGCGTCGGTAGCCCTTACCGAATCTACTCATAGGTGGCGTCACGAAGAAAACAAATTAAAACCCCTTTAATCTGTTCCCGTAAGACGTCCTCAATTTTGATCTGCACTACACCGGGCCCCACTACCGGCAGGCGCGGTCCACCCGTGACAAGGAAGGAGAAGAATCGCCTGTATCAACCGGAGTCCGCCGGCCACGGTGAGTCAAGTGCACTTTCAATGAATGCAGACATAGAAGCTGTATTGTGGGCAGAATCTATGACTGAGGACGTGGAAATATTATGTTTGCAACGTTGATGGCGTGCAGCATCAGCTTTATTAGTTAATCGATTAGTTTTTTCCTCAAAAGACACATTAGTGACGCGTTTAATGAAAGCAGCATTAACAGTGTTCTTGCGCTTGCATCTGTCCTCTGTAGTCTCGTTAGCACGCTGTGTGGCCTTACGTGCGGCATCGGCGGCTTTTAGCTCTGCGTCATTAATATACTTTCTATCACACCTGATCTTACGTGCGGCATCATATTTCACCGAATTATCGTCTAGAGGTTTATCCAGGGTAATTTATAGAATAATAAGGGATAACCTTTTTGTTCTCATTAACTGTTTTTATTTTAAGGGTTTTTATAAAAACATGGTGTAAAATAAGTGAATTTGTGCAAATGTGCAGACTTCCCACCCACCTAGACAACAAACACACAACACAGCCCACTAATAGTACTAGAGCGGAGGGTTTGGTGGGGTTCGCTTGACGGTCTGTGAAGTCAAACCCAAGATAGATTGATGCTAAAGGGAGGGACCACCGGATACACTGTGCATCATTGGTGGTCCACAACCGATAACAACAATTGGTAGGCGGTCGTGTGTATTGTAGTCGTCACCCTGTTACAGGTCCAAAGCCCAACCCTCAGTTCCAGGTCCACATCAGTGGTGATCAGTCAAGTCAAGGTCTACAGATTAGTGATATAACCTGCTTAGCAAACAAAATATAGTCCAAATATAGCCTTCAGCGCGCCGACCAATCAGAATAGCGGCGCGCGCAATGCCGCCATATTTGAAATACACTGAGTACAGTGTATTTGAAGGATGGCGCCATACAGCGCGCCGCTATTCTGATTGGTCGGCGCACTGAACGCGTCGACCAATCAGAATAGCGGCGCACTGTATGGCACCATACTTCAAATACAATGACTACAGTGTATTTCAAATATGGCGGCATTGCGAGCGCCGCTATTCTGATTGGTTGGCGCCTTCAGCGCGCCGACCAATCAGAATAGCGGCGCACGCAATGCCGCCATATTTGAAATACACTGTAGTCAGTGTATTTGAAGTATGGTGCCATACAGCGCGCCGCTATTCTGATTGGTCGACGCGATGAACGTGGCGACCAATCAGAATAGGCGCGCTGTATGGCGCCATACTTCAAATACACTGACTACAGTGTATTTCAAATATGGCGGCATTGCGCGTGTCGCTATTTTGATTAGTCGGCGCCTTCAACGCGCCGACCAATCAGAATAGCGGCACGCGCTATAACCGCCATATTTGAAATACACTGAGTACAGTGTATTTGAAGCATGGCGCCATACAGCGCGCCGCTATTTTGATTGGTCGGCGCGCTGAATGCGGCGACCAATGAGAATAAGCGTGCTGTATGGCGCCATACTTAAAATACACGCTGAATGCGGCGACCAATCAGAATAGCGCCGCGCTCTATGGCGCCATCTTTGAAATACACTGTACTCAGTGTATATCAAAGATGGTGCCATAGAGCGCAGGGCTATTCTGATTGGTCGCCGCATTCAGCGTGGCGACCAATCAGAATAGCGCTGCGGTCTATGGCGCTATCTTTAAAATACACTGTACTCAGTGTATTTGAAGTATGGCGCCATAAAGCGCGGCGCTATTCTGATTGGTCGCTCGCGGCTGGCAGCGACCAATCAGAATAGTGGCACGCGCTATAACCGCCATATTTGAAATACACTGAGTACAGTGTATTTGAAGCATGGCGCCATACAGCGCGCCGCTATTTTGATTGGTCGGCGCGCTGAATGCGGCGACCAATGAGAATAAGCGTGCTGTATGGCGCCATACTTAAAATACACGCTGAATGCGGCGACCAATCAGAATAGCGCCGCGCTCTATGGCGCCATCTTTGAAATACACTGTACTCAGTGTATATCAAAGATGGCGCCATAGAGCGCAGGGCTATTCTGATTGGTCGCCGCATTCAGCGTGGCAACCAATCAGAATAGCGCTGCGGTCTATGGCGCTATCTTTAAAATACACTGTACTCAGTGTATTTGAAGTATGGCGCCATAAAGCGCGGCGCTATTCTGATTGGTCGCTCACGGCTGGCAGCGACCAATCAGAATAGCGGTACGGGGCACGGAGCGGGCGCGAGGTAGCCGGGAGCTGACCTCGCCTCCCGGCTACCTTGCGCCGGCGGAGCAAGCGCGAGGTAGCCGGAGCTCGGCTCCCGGCTACCTTGTGCTGGGGATCTCCGTGGTGGGCATATCCGCGGCTCAGCTCCGGTGAGCCGCGAGCCAGCCGGGATTTGCCCGGTACCGCCGCCGCAATCAGAGGCAAGCCGCGGCATGGGGCCATGTTTCAAAATCTAAGTATTTAAAAAAAAATAAAATGTAAAAGATGGCGGCGCTCTTCTCATTGGTCGCCGCTAGGCGCGAGCGACCAGTGAGAAGAGTGGGGCGGGGCACGGCGCCATATTTGAAATCCAGCGGGAACTTTGGATTTCAAATATGGCGCTGTGCCCCGCCCCACTCTTCTCATTGGTCGCTCGCGCTCAACGGCGACCAATGAGAAGAGCGCCGGGAAACACGGCGCCATTTTTAAATTTTTTTTTTTTCACTTCTTAGATTTTTAAACATGGCGCTGTGCCGCGGCTTGAATCTGATTGGTCGCTCGCAAGCGAGCGACCAATTAGAATTGCGGCGGCGGTACCGGGCAAATCCCGGCTGGCTCGCGGCTCCCCGGAGCTGAGCTGCGGATATGCCCGGCACGGAGATCCCCGGCTCGCTCCGGCGGCGCGAGGTAGCCGGGAGGCGAGGTCTGCTCCCGGCTACCTCGCGGCCGCTCCAGGGATAAATGTCCACCGGAGGTCGGCCCTAAGCGCAGCGGACCTTCCTGAGGTCCGCTCCGCTTAGGGCCGCCATCTTGGTCCACTCTGAGCGGGTGTAGTAAACGCTGGTGACGCTGGTGACGTCACTTATCTCCGGACATTTATCTCCGGACATTTTATCTCCGGACAAAGCCCCGTCTCTGCCCCTCCAGTCCCCTCTTTCTGCCCCGTCCCTGACCCCCCAGTGCTCTTTTGTGATCTGTCTCTGCCTCCCCAGTGGTCTCTTTCTGCCTTCGGTGCTCTCTTTGTGCCCCGTCTCCCCCCACCCCCATGCTCTCTTTCTACCCCATCTCTGTCCCTCCAGTGCTCTCTTTCTGCCCCTTGTCTGTTCCCCCTGCTCTCTTTTCTGCCCCCGCTGCTCTCTTTCTGCCCTGTCTCTGCCCCCCCCAGGGCCCTTTCTGCCCCTTCTCCTTTCCCCCGTGCTCTCTTTTCTTCCCCCACCGTTGGTGTCTTTCTGCTCTGTCTCTGCCCACCCGTGCTCTCTTTCGACCCTGTCTCTGCCCCCCCATGCTCTCTTTCTACCCCGTCTCTGCCCCTCCAGTGCTTTCTTTCTGCCCCTTCTCCGTTCCCCCTGCTCTCCTTTCTGCCCTCCCCCTCACATTGGTGTCTTTCTGCTCTGTGTCTGCCCCCCCAGTGCTCTCTTTCTGCCCTCTGTCTCTGCCCCCCAGTGTTCTCTTTCTGCCCCCTGTCTCTGCCCCCCAGTGTTCTCTTTCTGCACCCTGTATCTGCCCCCAGTGCTCTCTTTCTGCCACCCAGTATTCTCATTCTGCCCCCTGTCTCTGCCCCCAGTGTTCTCTTTGTGCTCTGTCTCTGCCCTCCAGTGCTCTCTTTCTGCCCCATGTCTCTGCTCCACAGTGTTCTCTTTCTGCCCCCTGTCTCTGCCCCCCACTGTTCTCTTTCTGCCCCCTGTCTCTGCCCCCCACTGTTCTCTTTCTGCCCCCCACTGTTCTCTTTCTGCCCTCTGTCTCTGCCCCCCAGTGTTCTCTTTCTGCACCCTCTAACTGCCCCCCAGTGCTCTCTTTCTGCCACCCAGTATTCTCATTCTGCCCCCAGTGTTCTCTTTGTGCTCTGTCTCTGCCCTCCAGTGCTCTCTTTCTGCCCCATGTCTCTGCTCCCCAGTGTTCTCTTTCTGCCCCCTGTCTCTGCCACCCAGTGTTCTCTTTCTGCCCCCTGTCTCTGCCCCCCACTGTTCTCTTTCTGCCCCCCACTGTTCTCTTTCTGCCCCATGACTCTGTCCCCCTGTGCTCTTTCTGCCCCCTGTCTCTGCCCCGCAGTGTTCTCTTTCTGCCCCATGTCTCTGCCGCCCAGTGTTCTCTTTCTGCTCCCTGTCTCTGCCCCCAAGTGTTCTTTTTCTGCCCCCTGTCTCTGCCCCCCCCCAGTGTTCTCCTTATACCCTCTATCTCTGCCCCCCACTGTTCTCTTTCTGCTCCCTATGTCTGTCCCCCAGTGCTCTCTTTCTGCCCCCTGTCTCTGCCCCCCAGTGCTCTCTTTGTGCTCGGTCTCTGCCCCCCAGTGCTCTCTTTGTGCTCCATCTCTACCCCCCAGTTTTCTCTTTATGCTCCCTGTCTCTGCCCCTCAGTGCTCTCTTTCTGCCCCCTGTCTCAGCCTCCCACTGTTCTCTTTCTGCTCCCTGTCTCTGCCCCCCCAGTGCTCCTTCTGCTCCCTGTCTCTGCCCCACAGTGTTCTCTTTCTGCCCCCTGTCTCTACCCCACAGGGCTCTCATTCTGCCCCCTGTCTCTGCCCGCCAGTGTTCTCTTTCTGCTCCCTGTCTCTGCCCCCCACTATTCTCTTTCTGTCCCCAAGTGTTCTCTTTCTGCTCCCTGTCTCTGCCCCCCAGTGCACTTTCTGCTCCCTGTCTCTGCCCCCCACTGTTTTCTTTGTGCTCCGTCTCTGCCCCCCAGTGCTCTTTCTGCTCCCCGTCTTTGCCCCCCCAGTGTTCTCTTTGTGCTCCGTCTCTGCCCCCAGTGCTCTCTTTCTGCCCCCTGTCTCTGCCCCCCAGTGTTCTCTTTCTGCTCCCTGTTTCTGCCTCCAGTGCTCTCTTTCTGCCCCCTGTCTCTCCGCCCCCCGTGTTCTTTCTGCCCCCTGTCTCTGCACCCCAGTGTACTCTTTCTGCCCCCCCAGTGTTCTCTTTCTGCCCCCTGTCTCTGCCCCCCAGTGTTCTCTTTCTGCCCCCTGTCTCTGCCCCCCAGTGTTCTCTTTCTGCACCCTGTAACTGCCTCCCAGTGCTCTCTTTCTGCCACCCAGTGTTCTTATTCTGCCCCCTGTCTCTGCCCCCAGTGTTCTCTTTGTGCTCTGTCTCTGCCCTCCAGTGCTCTCTTTCTGCCCCATGTCTCTGCTCCCCAGTGTTCTCTTTCTGCCCCCTGTCTCTGCCACCCAGTGTTCTCTTTCTGCCCCTGTCTCTGCCCCCCACTGTTCTCTTTCTGCCCCCCACTGTTCTCTTTCTGCCCCATGTCTCTGTCCTCCAGTGCTCTTTCTGCCCCCTGTCTCTGCCCCCCAGTTGTTCTCTTTCTGCCCCATGTCTCTGCCCCCCAGTGTTCTCTTTCTGCTCCCTGTCTCTGCCCCCAAGTATTCTCTTTCTGCCCCCTGTTCTCTGCCCCCCAGTGTTTCTCTTTGTGCTCCGTATCTGCCCCCAGTGCTCTCTTTCTGCCCCCTGTCTCTGCCCCCCCCAGTGTTCTCCTTATACCCTCTTCTCTGCCCCCCACTGTTCTCTCTCTGCTCCCTATCTCTGTCCCCCAGTGCTCTTTGTGCTGGTCTCTGCCCCCCAGTGCTCTCTTTGTGCTCCGTCTCTGCCCACCAGTGCTCTCTTTGTGCTCCGTCTCTACCCCCCAGTTTTCTCTTTATGCTCCCTGTCTCTGCCCCTCAGTGCTCTCCTTTTGCCTCCTGTCTCAGCCCCCCACTGTTCTCTTTCTGCTCCCTGTCTCTGCCCCCCCAGTGCTCTTTCTGCTCCCTGTCTCTTCCCCACAGTGTTCTCTTTCTGCCCCTGTCTCTGCCCCACAGGGCTCTCTTTCTGCCCCCTGTCTCTGCCCGCCAGTGTTCCTTTCTGCTCCCTGCCTCTGCCCCCCAGTGCCCTTTCTGCTCCCTGTATCTGCCCCCACTGTTTTCTTTGTGCTCCGTCTCTGCCCCCCAGTGCTCTTTCTGCTCCCTATCTTTGCCCCACCAGTGTTCTCTTTGTGCTCCGGGTCTGCCCCCCAGTGCTCTCTTTCTGCCCACTGTCTCAGCCCCCCAGTGTTCTCTTTCTGCTCCCTGTTTCTGCCTCCAGTGCTCTCTTTCTGCCCCCTCTCTCTGCCCCCCGTGTTCTTTCTGCCCCCTGTCTCTGCAGCCCAGTGTACTCTTTCTTCCCCCCAGTGTTCTCTTTCTGCCCCCTGTCTCTGCCCCCAGTGCTCTCTTTCTGCCCCTGTCTCTGCCCCCCAGTGTTCACTTTGTGCTCCATCTCTGCCCCCCAGTGCTCTCTTTCTGCCCCCTGTCTCTGCCCCCAGTGCTCTCTTTCTGCCCCTTGCCTCTGCCCCCAGTGCTCTCTTTGTGCTCGGTCTCTGCCCCCCAGTTTTCTCTTTCTGATCCCTGTCTCTGCCCCTCAGTGCTCTCTTTCTGCCCCCTGTCTCAGCCCCCCACTGTTCTCTTTCTGCTCCCTGTCTCAGTCCCCCCAGTGTTCTATTTCTGCCCCCTGTCTCTGCCCCACAGGGCTCTCTTTCTGCCCCCTGTCTCTGCCCGCCAGTGTTCTCTTTCCGCTCTCTGTCTCTGCCCCCCAGTGCTCTTTCTGCTCCCTGTCTCTGCCCTCCACTGTTCTCTTTGTGCTCCATCTTAGCCCCCCAGTGCTCTCTTTCTGCTCCCTGTTTCTGCCCCCAGTGCTCTCTTTCTGCCCCCTGTCTCTGCCCCCCCTGTGTTCTTTCTGCCCCCTAGTGTTCTCTTTCTGGCCCATGTCTCTGCCCCACAGTGCCTCTTTCTGCTCCATCTCTGCCCCCCAGTGCTCTCTTTCTGCCCCCTGTCTTTGCCCCCCCAGTGTGCTCTTTCTGCCCCCCCAGTCTTCTCTTTCTGCCCCCTGTCTCTGCCCCCCAGTGCTCTCTTTCTGCCCCCTGTCTCTGCCACCCAGTGTTCTCTTTGTGCTCCGTCTCTGCCCCCCAGTGCTCTCTTTCTGCCCCCTGTCTTTGCCCCCCAGTTTTCTCTTTCTGCTCCCTGTCTCTGCCCCCCAGTGCTCTATTTCTGCCCCCTGTCTCTGCCCCCCAGTGTTTTTTCTGCCCCCTAGTGTTCTCTTTCTGGCCCATGTCTCTGCCCCACAGTGCTCTCTTTCTGCTCCCTGTCTCTGCCCCCCCAGTGTTCTCTTTGTGCTCCATCTCTGCCCCCCAGTGCTCTCTTTCTGCCCCCTGTCTCTGCCCCCAGTGTTCTCCTTTCTGCCCCCAGTGTTCTCTTTCTGCTCCCTGTTTCTGCCCCCCAGTGTTCTCTTTGTGATCCGTCTCTGCCGCCCAGTGCTCTCTTTCTGCCCCCTGTCCCTGCCCCCCAGTGTTCTTTTTGTGCTCTGTCTCTGCCCCCCAGTGCTCTCTTTCTGCCCCTTGTCTCTGCCCCCCACTGTTCTCTCTTCTGCCCCTCAGTTTTCTCTTTCTGCTCCCTGTCTCTGCCCCCCCAGTGCTCTCTTTCTGCCCCCTGTCTCTGCCCCCCAGTGTTCTCTTTCTGCCCCCCAGTGTTCTCTTTCTGCTCCCTGTTTCTGCCCCCCAGTGTTCTCTTTGTGATCCGTCTCTGTCGCCAGTGCTCTTTCTGCTCCCTGTCTTTGCCCCCCCGTGTTCTCTTTGTGCTCCGTCTCTGCCCCCCAGTGCTCTCTTTCTGCCCCTTGTCTCTGCCCCCAGTGTTCTTTTTCTGCTCCCTGTGTCTGCCCCCCAGTGCTCTCTTTCTGCCCCCTGTCTATGCCCCCCAGTGCTCTCTTTCTGCCCCTGTCTCTGCCCCCCAGTGTTCACTTTGTGCTCTATCTCTGCCCCCCAGTGCTCTCTTTCTGCCCCCTGTCTCTGCCCCCCAGTTTTCTCTTTCTGCTCCCTGTCTCTGCCCCCCAAGTGCTCTATTTCTGCCCCCTGTCTGTGCCCCCCAGTGTTTTTTCTGCCCCCTAGTGTTCTCTTTCTGGCCCATGTCTCTGCCCCCCAGGGCTCTCTTTCTGCTCCCTGTCTCTGCCCCCCAGTGTTCTCTTTGTGCTCCGTCTCTGCCCCCCAGTGCTCTCTTTCTGCCCCCTGTCTCTGCCCCCCAGTGCTCTCTTTCTGCCCCTTGCCTCTGCTCCCAGTGCTCTCTTTGTGCTCGGTCTCTGCCCCCCAGTTTTCTCTTTCTGCTCCCTGTCTCTGCCCCTCAGTGCTCTCTTTCTGCCCCCTGTCTCAGCCCCCCACTGTTCTCTTTCTGCTCCCTGTCTCAGTCCCCCCAGTGCTCTTTCTGCTCCCTGTCTCTGCCCCACAGTGTTCTATTTCTGCCCCCTGTCTTTGCCCCACAGGGCTCTCTTTCTGCCCCCTGTCTCTGCCCGCCAGTGTTCTCTTTCTGCTCTCTGTCTCTGCCCCCCAGTGCTCTTTCTGCTCCCTGTCTCTGCCCCCCACTGTTCTCTTTGTGCTGCATCTCTGCCCCCCAGTGCTCTCTTTCTGCTCCCTGTTTCTGCCCCCAGTGCTCTCTTTCTGCCCCCTGTCTCTGCCCCCCCTGTGTTCTTTCTGCCCCCTAGTGTTCTCTTTCTGGCCCATGTCTCTGCCCCACAGTGCTCTCTTTCTGCTCCATCTCTGCCCCCCAGTGCTCTCTTTCTGCCCCCTGTCTTTGCCCCCCCAGTGTGCTCTTTCTGCCCCCCCAGTCTTCTCTTTCTGCCCCCTGTCTCTGCCCCCCAGTGCTCTCTTTCTGCCCCCTTCTCTGCCACCCAGTGTTCTCTTTGTGCTCTGTCTCTGCCCCCCAGTGCTCTCTTTCTGCCCCCTGTCTTTGCCCCCCAGTTTTCTCTTTCTGCTCCCTGTCTCTGCCCCCCAGTGCTCTATTTCTGCCCCCTGTCTCTGCCCCCCAGTGTTTTTTCTGCCCCCTAGTGTTCTCTTTCTGGCCCATGTCTCTGCCCCACAGTGCTCTCTTTCTGCTCCCTGTCTCTGCCCCCCCAGTGTTCTCTTTGTGCTCCATCTCTGCCCCCCAGTGCTCTCTTTCTGCCCCCTGTCTCTGCCCCTAGTGTTCTATTTCTGCCCCCCAGTGTTCTCTTTCTGCTCCCTGTTTCTGCCCCCCAGTGTTCTCTTTGTGATCCGTCTCTGCCGCCCAGTGCTCTCTTTCTGCCCCCTGTCCCTGCCCCCCAGTGCTCTCTTTCTGCCCCTTGTCTCTGCCCCCCACTGTTCTCTTTCTGCCCCTCAGTTTTCTCTTTCTGCTCCCTGTCTCTGCCCCCCCAGTGCTCTCTTTCTGCCCCCTGTTTCTGCCCCCCAGTGTTCTCTTTCTGCCCCCCAGTGTTCTCTTTCTGCTCCCTGTTTCTGCCCCCCAGTGTTCTCTTTGTGATCCGTCTCTGTCGCCAGTGCTCTTTCTGCTCCCTGTCTTTGCCCCCCCGTGTTCTCTTTGTGCTCCGTCTCTGCCCCCCCAGTGCTCTCTTTCTGCCCCTTGTCTCTGCCCCCCAGTGTTTTTTCTGCTCCCTGTGTCTGCCCCCCAGTGCTCTCTTTCTGCCCCCTGTCTATGCCTCCCAGTGATCTTTCTGCCCCCTGTCTCTGCACCCCAGTGTTCTCTTTCTGCCCCCAGTGTTCTCTTTTTGCTCACTGTTTCTGCCCCCTAGTGTTGTCTTTGTGCTCCGTCTCTGCCCCCCAGTGCTCTCTTTCTGCCTTCTATCTCTGTCCCCCAGTTTTCTTTCTGCCCCCTGTCTCTGCACCCCAGTGTTCTCTTTCTGCCCCCAGTGTTCTCTTTCTGCCCCCTATCTCTGCCCCCCAGTGCTCTCTTTCTGCCCCCTGTCTCTGCCACCAAGTGTTCTCTTTGTGCTTCCTCTCTGCCCCCCAGTGCTCTATTTCTGCCCTGTCTCTGTCTTCAGTGTTCTCTTTGTGCCCCCTGTCTCTGCCCCCCACTGTTCTCATTCTGCTCCCTGTGTCTGTCCCCCCAGTGCTCTCTTTCTGCCCCCTGTCTTTGCCTCCCAGTGTTCTTTTTGTGCTCCATCTCTGCCCCACAGTGCTCTCTTTCTGCCCCCTGTCTCTGCCCCCCGGAGCTCTCTTTCTGCCCCCTGTCTCTGCCCCCCAGTGTTCTCTTTCTGCCCCCCACTGTTCTCTTTCAGCCCCCTTGGTCCTTCCCTGGAGGCATATCTGGCTAGTCCCGTGTTTGAGACTCTTAATCGAGGCTCCACGGACTCCATTTGCATCTTGTTTATCTAGGCACTTCAGAGACATTCATGTCGGGGATTTGTCATCTTTGAAAGTGAAAGGAATAGAACGTGTACAACGACCCTATCGGGGCGGGAACTGGAGCGTTCCCTGCACAATAGGGAATGATATTGGATTCTACAGCTGGATGTCCGGTCACCCAGGGGTATGAGCTACATGAGTGACATGTTATATGTTTATTAAAAGAACATGTGCCAGGATTAATTGCATTTGTTTTGGAAACACATATGCCTTAAACACTGTTTCCTACATATAACTTTTCCATGTGAGATTATGGCACTGTGGTCAGAGAAGACGTAGGGGACCATAGAGTGCCCACTCCTCCTGACTGCCCAAGAGGTGAACACAAAGTCAATCCTTGAACGTAGTGAGCCATCGGGCCGGCTGCATGAATAGTTCACGGATTTTTGCCCGATGGAACCCACGACATCCACAAGAGAGGTTTCGGTCACCATCTCGATAAGTAGTTTGGATGTTACGTCCAACTTAGCTGACATTCCGGAACTGCGTTCGTTCTCCTCAATCGGGTAGTTCAAATCCCCGGCCATCACTATGATCCTGGTGGTGGCAAGAAAAGGACGTAGGGCGTGGAGAAGCTTCAGTCGATCATTCTTCATGGGAGAAGCATACACGTTGATAAACCTGACCGGTTCCCCCGCCCAGGTGCCATCCACTAGCAGTAGCCTGCCGCAGACGAGCTCCTGAATGGAGTACAACATGAAAGATCTTTCCCTGATCAGAATGGCGACCTCCACAGACCTACAGTCCCCTCCCCCAGACCAGTAGGATGGACCATTGTAATGGATGCCCCCCACACCTTTCAGGTGAGGCTCTCATCTTAATTGTCTGCCGCTAAATTGGATGCTTTGTCTGAGTGTGTGCACGCCACGAAAGAACCACGCAGACAGCCATGTCAATGTAGAGCTTAATGACAAATACCTTTATTTTAGGAGTGGTTAGCAGTTTTATTACTTATCATTAAAGGGGCATTCCTTGGGGGTGGTTCTAGGTAATTGCATCATATTATGCTGAATATACATTTTATTCTGAAAAAACATTCAATTATATTCTGTGTGTTAGTTAGTTTAAACTAGCCTTGAATTGTACATCCAGTCCGAAGACATTCTGATAAGAACTTCTATACGGCTACCTCTAAGTCAAAACATTATATAAAAATCTGAGCCAGAGAAAACCTGAAGGTGGGAGGGAAGAAGGAGAGAGGGCTATAGGGAAAAGAGCAAGGCCTTTTTCCTACAAACAGGCCTCTAGCCTGTACTAAGAGATTTCTGAATGACTTCTAAAAACTAATATAAATTATTAACTATTTATTGCCATAATATTTCCCTCTTTGGAGACATTCAAAATCTTACCCTAAATCTTTGCACTAGGTGACAGAGGGGGAAAAGGTAGAGGAGGGGAAAGGAGTCTTCAACAACATTGAGACAACCGTAAAGTCTAACCGTAATGACAATCGTAACGCCTTGGTAGTTGGTCTTGCCGCACCCTAAACTGTTATCTAAGATGATGTCTCACCTCTCCGTATACTACTGATATACATAGTAAAAGTTTTTCACACATAAATATGGAGATTATATTTACTAAAATAGATTCTAAATATAATAAAAATGAATGCTGCTCCCACAGTTCCCTTCTCCCGTGGCAATGAGTGAATGCTCCAACCAAAGTGCACGCACACCGACCTTTCCAGGTACATTTTCCTCCCCTAGTAGAAGGAGCCGGTCTTCCTACACCACTTCACAGGATTCCCCACAAAGGTCTGTCCATTACACCATCGGATGGACACGAACACTCACAAACCATGACAAACAAGGAAACTATACGAATGCTGCAATCAAATACCGGTCATAATTATCACTCAACTGTTAGTCATCATTTTTGACATTCTCCATAAGTCGGTCCTCACTACGGTCTTATTCAGGAGGACATGGCCTTGTACCAAGTCAATGTTGCTGGTGGAAACTTCAGTCTTATCTAAAATAAGTCAGTCCCTGATATTCAAAAAAATAAAGGTGTCCTAAGCGGTCAGTGTCCCTTGGGATGTTTATATCCATCACATATAGGCCAGCGTCTGTAGTAAGAGACATTCGGTAGTTCTCCTGGGCTCGTCTGCCTTGTAGTGTAGATCTTGGATCTAGTTGGGCTGCCATTTGAGCTCTTCAGCTGTCTCAGTCATCCGCAGATTTTCTAACGTTTCTTCTGACCATCACTCCATCTCCAGACTGTGGGAAGTGACTTCGGTCCACAGTAGCTGCATGTTAAAGGGGGAGAGAAAGCTCAAAAATACATGTTAGACAAGCACTTTATAAGTGTCAAAACATAAGAAAAAGCCTATCTCGGGGAATCTATTACCTGGACAACATTTTCAACCATAATCTCATAAAAATTTGTACCATTTTCATAACTATCTATGACATAGTAATACATTGCAACAAAAACAAATCATAAAATTTTACATGTAACCTTAAGAATAGTCACCCCCCTTGAGCATCTTATCATCTAATATTACATATACACACCACCTTTTAAGGAAAAATATATAAAAAGAATATGGTATCAGTTCTTGACTTACCTATAGATGAAAAACAATCATCCCTAAGAGAAGAGATATACATTATATACAGTAATAGCCAAAAGTTTTGAGAATGACACCAAAATTATATTTTCACATGATCTGCTGCCCTCTGGTTTTTATTTGTGTTTGTCTGATGTTTATATGACATACAGAAATATAATTGCAATCATATTATGAGTACCAAAAGGTTATATTGACAGTTAGAATGAGTTAATGCAGCAAGTCAATATTTGCAGTGTTGACCTTTCTTCTTCAGGACCTCTGCAATTCTCCCTGGCATGCTCTCAATCAACTTCTGGACCAAATCCTGACTGATAGCAGTCCATTCTTGCAAAATCTGATGCCCTGAGGAAGGTGCTGGGACAGCACGGAAACGCGTAGGTTTTTGATGAATAAAGGACCTTATGATGGTAATACCCTCTTGTGAAATCCTTTGGTAAAGAGCAGCAGCGCGGACCGTGGATACCATTCCTGTTTGACTCCTTTTCTTGTGTGTGTGTCCATGCTTCCAGCCTGCCCTACACAGCAATGATTGCGCTATCATATTCCACCATTCTACCTTTACAGCCCCTGGGACCCCGCTCTACCTGTAGGGAGCCACAACACCTTGCTGGTGCCATCACTGGATCTACAGGTGGCGTCACAACATTCTTCTATAAACTTTTATCCCTGTAAATACCCCTTTTTGTTGTCACCCAAGGGCACAGACTCGGGCACCGACCACCCGTGACATCCCTGCACCCGACCGACAGAGATCTGAGTACCCCAGACCCTTGTGGGCCTGACAAATTTGGCGTCACAAACAGGAACCCCTGCCCGGTGTAACCGGAAACTGTGTGCCATGCATAGACTGTGTTGTGTGAACTGTTGATCTGGGCTGCCATTGCTGCGCCACAGAGCGGGAAGGAAAGGGGCGTTACAGCTGCAAGGGAGCAAGGATAGGCCCTGCCCCACGCTCTGCTGAGAACCGCCGAGTGCAGCAGCCTGATCCGGAAATACCCGAGGTGCTCCATTCCCTGCCTGCGGAGCCGACTATGTACGTTCGCTTTTCAGAGGCTGGCAGCGATTCACTAGGGGAAGCAAGAATGAGTGCCCTGGACGCAAACAACGCAGCGTCCCTTAATGTAAACCCGCTCGCCGTTGCAAGCGGGGCCCAGAATGGACAACCCACCGGACCCACATTCGCCAATCCACCCGGCGGCGCAATACCGGCACCTGCACCAGTAGCTCCGATAATGCCGATCTCACTGCCATATGTCCCTAACGCAGCCTGGTTGCCCAAGTATGCCAGCCAACCAGGCACCTTGGCCATGTTCAGGAGAAAGATCTGTAATGTGTTGGACATTTATGTGATGACTGGTAGACAGAGGGCATCTGTAGTGTTGGGATAGTTAACAGGTGCAGCGGAGCTGGAAATTCGAAACTGGTCAGAAGAAGATCAGGAGACTATTATTAAAATCTTTGAAAAACTGAAAAAGGTCTTTGAACATCACACTGAGACTGAACTTAGGATTCTCTCCAAAACCCTGATGCAGAGTTTGCCACCCTAAAAGAACTGGCCATTAAGGGACATCATCTCCCAGCAATACCAGACTTAGACCCGCAGCCGCGACGGGTTAATACCCCTTCCTCACAAGAAGCACCTTCCTTAGCACCTGTTGCAGAGGCCAACATGCAGACTGTAACCCCTGATCGGTTTGACCGCCTGTGCGATGAGGTGCGCCAGCTAAGCAAAGATGTGGCCAAGCTCCTGGCTGCCAGGCATCCCAAAACAGAGACACTACCACAAGGAAAGATACAGCTCGCTGACAGCCCGAAGGACGTCCCATGGATGAGGAAGAGGACACCACTAATCGAGGGAAACCCACAGACTGCTACAGTTCCAATGGGCAGCCCATCTTTCGCAAGTGCAACAAGGAGAGACACATCTACCGGTTTTGTCCATTAAACGAGCAACCCCTGGGTCCGGCAGCCAAACCCCAGAAGTAGACTGTCCGGACCCGTACAACTGGATAGATAAGTACGAGGGAGAGCGTCCGTACCTGTCCATCACCCTAGATGATATCCCTACACAAGCCTTGCTGGACACTGGATCCCAGGTGACCACCATCCAGAGTATCCTTTATAAACTATTCTGGTCTGAAACTGAACTTGACCCTCCAGACCCTAACCTGAATATTATTGCTACCAATGGGTTACCTGTCAACATAGAGGGGTGCCGGGAGGTAACAATAAAGTTGGGGAGGGTGAAATTAAAGAACCAAGGACTTATTGTGGTTTGAGACTAATCCTAATGAGAGGAACCCACATATTATACTTGCTACAAATGTCATTGGTAATTGTTCAGAAGTGTTGTTCTTACTCCAACAGATTGCAGACACTGCTCCTCCCGGGGAGAGGAGGGCTTTTCAGAAGGAAATCAGAACCCTCATGTACCAGTAACAGGTAAACCTAACAAGGGGTAACTGACCCAATTCCTATTGTGGTACAACCAAGAAGTGAAATGATGATCTGGTGTCAGGCAGCGATAGGCCTCAGAGGGCAGGACTACCAGGTGGTAGTGGAGCCAGTGATGTCTGAAATTAGTCCTACACTCCAGACAGCCAGGATGGTGGTTGATGTACGCAAAGGAAGAGTACCCATACGCATCCCTGAACTATGGTGATGATGAAGTTAAGTTACCAAGGTATTTAACTGTTGCTAAATTGTACCATGTAGACAACAACTCAATACATGCAGTAGAACCAATGACTCAACCAGGTTAAGATGAGGATCACAACTCCAAGAAGCAGTTAGAGATTTGGTGTCAGGAACTCCATGTAGGAAGCGATTACACACCTTCTCACCAGAAACACGGAGTTTATCAGGTAGTTCAAGAGTATGAATAGGTGTTAAGTAAGCATCCACTTGATTTTGGGAGGATAAAAGGGGTACACCATCACATACCCACAGGAAACCATCCACCCATTAAGGTACCGTCACACACAGCAATTTTGGTAGCAATTTCACAGTTAATTTGCTGGTTGCAGTGAAATCATGGACACATTGTTCCATTTGTACACGGAAACAAAATAGAACAATGTGCCCATGATTTCACTGCAACCAACAAATTGCCAGTGAAATTGCTACCAAAATTGCCGCGTGAGACAGTACCTTTAAGAAGCGATACAGGCCTATACCACCAGCACACTACCAGTGGGCTAAAGAGATGTTGCAGGACATGAGGGATGCAGGGGTCATCAGAGATAGTTGTAGTCCCTGGGCAGCTCCACTGGCCCTGGTTATAAAGAAAGACGGTAGTATGAGAATGTGTGTAGACTATAGGCAAATTAATCGCGTAACACACAAAGATGCTTACCCGTTACCCCGTATAGAAGAGTCACTTGCTGCATTGAAGTGTGCCAATTACTTTTCTACACTAGATCTTACTATTGGGTACTGGCAGGTCTCTGTTGCACAAGAAGACCGTGAGAAGACAGCCTTTACGACACCGATGGGACTATGTGAGTTCTACAGCATGCAATTCGGGCTGTGTAATGTGCCAGGATTGTTCCAGAGACTGATGGAGTGTTGCCTAGGCCACAGAAACTTTGAAACCGTTCTTCTGTACCTGGACAATGTCATAGTGTATTCTATGGGTACCTTCTCACGCCACAACCGCGGGAGACTTTTTTGGCGGCGATATTTCGTCCTGGAAATATCGCTGCCAAATTGCCTCCTTATTGCGGTGTGTATTTCGGGAATTTGGCGTCGATAAGACAAATGTCGCCTGGTTTCGATTTTACAGCACTGCTCTAAAATCGAAACCAGGCGACATTTGTCTTATCACCGCCAAATTCCCGAAATACACGCCGCAATAAGGAGGCAATTTGGCAGCGATATTTTCAGGACGAAATATCGCCGCCAAAAATGTCTCCTGCGGTTGTGGCGTGAGAAGGTACCCTAAGACCTATGAAGACCATCTGAAGCATCTAAGTGAAGTGTTTGAAGCATTGTCTAAGTACGGGATGAAGCTACAACCGTCAAAATGCCACTTGTTAAAACCAAAAGTTCAATACCTTGGGCATGTGGTCAGTGCAGAAGGAGTAGCACCAGACCCTGACAAGAGGTACGCCAATTCTTAGGACTGGTCGGGTACTACAGGAGGTTCATCAAGGGCTACACAAAGATAGCAGCACCCATGCAAGATCTCCTGGTAGGACAGTCTGAGAAGGGCAAGATCAGAGGTCTTCCATTCGGGTGGGGACAAGAACAAGAATAGTCTTTTAAGCAGTTTACAAGAGGCCCTGACTGGAGAAGAGATCCTGGGCTACCCTGACTACAGTCTACCATTCCTGTTATACAGCGATGCCAGCAACGTGGGATTAGGAGCTGTCTTATCACAGAGACAGAAAGGCAGAGAAAGAGTGATAGCCTATGCCAGCAGGAAGCTCCGTCCTACATAAAGGAATCCAGAGAACTACAGCTCATTCAAACTGGAGGTCCTAGCCTTGGTCTGGGCGATTACAGAGCGGTTGAAGCACTACCTGGCAGCTTCAAAGTTCACAACTTTCACAGATAACAACCTCCTGACACATCTGGAGACTGTGAAGCTGGGAGCAATGGAGCAACGCTGGATGGCCAGTTTATCAAACTATGATTTCACCATTAAGTACCGGGCAAGCCATAAGAACGCCAATGCTGATGCCTTGTCCAGGATGCCTAACTTTCCAGACGCGGGAGAAGACGTGGATGATCTAGAAGAAGTAGAGCTATCAGCCTTTCACTGCCCAAGTGCATCCCAGTTTCATCAATCAAGTTAGAGACATCAGGAGACAACAGTGAACCCGTTACCTCACCATGGATGGAAGAATACACAGCACAGTGACCCAGCTGTCAGCTTAGTCAAGGAGCTGATAACTAAAGAACATTCCTGCCTGAGTCAAGATGCTACACAAGAAGCAAAATACCTGTGGAACGAGAAAGGAAAACTGTTTGTCTACCAAGGGAAATGGTGCAGACGTCACATCAACCCTAGAACCCATGAAATAGTCAGGCAGATAATGGTACGCAAAAGAGATGTCCAGATGGTGTTGGAAGCATATCACAATGATGCAGGACACTTTGGTTGGAAGAAGCTAGAGATGTTGCTGAAAGACTGCTTCTACTGGGTCGGCATGAGAGGTTCCATTGAGAGATGGTGTAGAAATTGTGGAGCATTTCACCTGAGAAGAAAAAGTCCAATGTTAATGAATGGGGAAGCGAGTAATAGCGAGTAGTGTGAGATTTACAAATCGCAGATGTGTCTCGGAAGCTTCAGCCTGAAGCAATCCTAGTTTTGTCATTTATTTGCATTGGACTCGTTTACTTTGCAAACTGTGTCTGCTCAGTGTGCTGGCTGCCACAGCTCCAGGGTCCTAGAGCCTGCCTGCTGCCTGATGTAGCAGAGCTGAGATTGTTCTCAGTCTGCTCATTCCCTGTGCATAGACATCTATATCTATGCACAGGGATGAGCAGAGAGGACATCGCGTTTTGGACTGCGTCGGACGGAAGAGGATTTTTTTTTATTAAAGATGGAGTCCCTTTTTTTTTTAAATTCTAATAAAAATTTTTCTCTGTGTTGTGTTTTTTTTAAAACAATTTAATAGAAATTCATGGCGGTCATGTCTAATATTGGCGTGACCACCATAAATTTCGGGCTTAGGGCCAGCTGATAATACAAAGCTGGCCCTAACCTCTTTCTTACCCAGCGTGCCACCGCCACCAGGGCCGCTGGAAGAGCGGGGTTCAGCGCCAGAGGATGGCGCTTCAATGAACGCGCCATCTTCTGGGGCGGCTGCGGGCTGCAATTTGCAGCGGGGGGCGCCCAGAAAGCTTGGGCATCCCTGCGCTGCGGATTCCAGCCCCCAGCTGCTTAGCTGTACCTGGCTAGACATAGAAATTGCGCGGAGCCCCACGCATTTTTTTAAAATTATTTCATGAAATTCTGAGACTCTGACTCTGAGGGTGAGACTCTGAATCTGAGACTCTGACTCTGAGACTCTGACTCTGAGACTCTGACTCTGAGACTCTGACTCTGAGACTCTGACTCTGAGACTCTGACTCTGAGACTCTGACTCTGAGACTCTGACTCTGAGACTCTGACTCTGAGACTCTGACTCTGAGACTCTGACTCTGAGACTCTGACTCTGAGACTCTGAGACTCTGACTCTGAGACTCTGACTCTGAAATTCATGAAATAATAAAAAAAAAATGCGTGGGGCTCCGCGCAATTTCTATGTCTAGCCAGGTACAGCTAAGCAGCTGGGGGCTGGAATCCGCAGCGCAGGGATGCCCAAGCTTTCTGGGCACCCCCCGCTGCAAATTGCAGCCCGCAGCCGCCCCAGAAGATGGCGCGTTCATTGAAGCGCCATCCTCTGGCGCTGAACCCCGCTCTTCCAGCGGCCCTGGTGGCGGTGGCACGCTGGGTAATAAAGGGGTTAATACCAGCTTTGTTATACAAGCTGGTATTAAGCCCGAGATTCTTAATGTCAGGCCACGTTTGACCCAGCCACTAAGAATCTCCAATAAAGGGTTAAAAAAACACAGAGAAAAATTTTTATTTGAAATAAAAAAAAAAGCCATTAGGGACTCCATCTTTAATTAAAAAAATCCTCTTCCGTCCGACGTAGTCCAAAACGCGATGTCCTCTCTGCAACATCCCCTGTGCATAGACATAGATGTCTATGCACAGGGAATGAGCAGACTGAGAACAATCTCAGCACTGCTACATCATGTCTGTGAGCAGGCGGGCTCTAGGACCCTGGAGCTGCACAGAGAAGACAGCTGGACTCGGCTCGCAATGTAACAGCAGTTACTTGCGAGCTTCACTGCTATCACTGGCACAGTAGCCGAGTCTAATGCAAACAATGGCAATCCTAGTTTTCTCAGCGTTTGCAATTGATTTGCATTGGACTCGTGCGAGTAAACGCTGGGAAGCTCGCAGAGTACCGAGTCCTGCGAGTCCCTTACTACTCGCCGAGTAACGAGTCCTAGCAAGTAGATTCGCCCATCCCTAATTACAACAAACATGTGCCAGCTGAACCCTTAATACCTGGTGAAATGGTTCTAAAAACAAAAAGAAGAACTCATAAACTAGATGATCAATGGGAAGCTGAACCATACATTGTCATTCAATCTAATTTTGCTAACAACAAAACTTGCGTAATTAGCCGTGATGAAGGAATAACAACCTCGACAGTTTCAAGAGATCACCTCAAGAAATGTCCAGAACGGTTGAAACAGCAAGAAGAGAACCTACTCAACTCCACTTGAAGAAAAGAGAGAACGAGTAATCCACACTGTACTAGGAGACTTTCCTGAAGATTGGCCTCAATGTGATGGAGCCATCATAGTACCAGTACTCTTCTTTTATCAACCAGTTGAAGAACAAGTTCCAAACCAGGAAGAATTAAGAAGAGGAGAAGAACCTGTTCAAGTACTAGACGTATAGCCTGTTGTACGGGAACCAGAGATTCCTACAATCGGTGAACCTGTCAGTCCCATAGAGAGACTAAGACAATGCTACAATATCTCCAATCAGACACAGCACCAGTAGTAAAAATCAGGGTACTCGTTTACATTACCCAAAATTTGAGGCGCACGTCACTCCAGGGAGTTCCACCCAGACATCATCCAATAAATAAGCAAAGGACAGTACCTCAGAAGTTGGTGTTTATAGGTGAATCTGATTCCACTGATGTTGAAGTGGGTACCTCTGAAGGCGCCATTTTTTTTAGGCGAAACAAGGGTCACCAGAGGAGGACCACAGGGACGGCAAGAGGCACAAGAGGCGGAGCCACTCATCCCCAGAGGTCGAATGCGAGGAGGAGGTGATGGAGCCATTGGTGGTAAATATATCATCTATACAATTAAATGACACGCAGATAAGTGCTTTTTCTAAAGGTTTGTCGTTTTGTCCATCTAGTACCACTGGTTGGTTTGAGTTGGACAATGATCTGTATAGGTTTTTTCGTAGACTCAGATTGGCCACTTACTTCCAAGGAAAAGAAAAAGCTACTATAGCAATTCCAGCTGAGGCCCTCAGTCTCAGTAAGCTAAATTTGTACGGAAAAAGTAATTTTGAACCTCTAGTAAAAGACGTGGTGGTGGTGGAAACTTTTGGTGAAGGCCGATGTGGCAAAATTAAGAAAACAAAACCTTAAAATCGAACGATGTAATATGACTACTGTTGAGCTGAGGGAGATCAGAGAATTGTGTGATAACGGGTCCATCACCATAAAACCAGCCGATAAGGGCGAGGCAATTGTGGTGATGGACACGGCTCAGCATTGGAGGATGCTGAGGTCTGCGAAAGGCTTACTTCTAATCCAACCACATCCTTTCAAAAAGAGCTAAAGGAGATTATCGGTGATGCCTTACAAAAGAGTATAATTGACCAAGGCTTGGCTGACTATTTGATGGCGGAGCAACCGATTGTGCCAATACTTTATAAGCTCCCCAAAATTCATAAGGATCTGACCAACCCTCCTGGGAGACCAATCGTCTCTGGGAGGGGTTCCTTGTGTAATAGGGTTGCAATTTCTTTAGACAAACTTCTGCGAAGATTCGCAATTGAAGCACCCTCCTACACAAGAGACACAAGTGATTTTATTAAATCACTCGAAGCGATTGAGGTGTATGAGTCAACTTGGCTAATTTCGTTCGATGTGGTATCCTTATACACATTGATCGAACACGAAAAAGGTTTGGATGCAGTCGGTGTGACGGATTGTGCACGACTCACCTTGTCACTGCTGGAGTTCATCCCGGGGAGGAATTATTTCCTCTTCGGTGATGACTACTTTCTGCAGCGCCGCGGGACAGCTATGGGGTCCAATGTGTCCCCAACTTACGCTAACATCTACATGGCTGTCCTAGAGGGCGAGTACGTGTACAAGTCATCCTTCTGGCACCATGTGGAGGGCTGGCATCGTTATCGACGACATCTTCTTTGTCTGGAACGAGACCATGGGGGAACTTAATCTCTTCCATGATTTCCTGAATGGGATCTATCCGGAGCTGAAGTTTACCATGGAGTGTTTGCTGGAGAATATGCAATTCCTAGATACTTTGGTATATAAAAGAGATGGAGTACTGAAAACTGATTTGTTTGTGAAGAAAACGGATAGGAATAGTACTTTGCATTTTTCCAGCGAACACCCCAGGGGCATGATTGAGTCGCTTCCCTGGAGTCAGCTGTTGAGAGTGAGGAGGATAGTGGCAGACGAAAATGTGATTGATTCACGACTACAAGATAAGTTTGATACATTTTTGAGAAGAGGATATCCACAGGAGATCCTAGATCAATGTAAACAAGGGATCTTGGATGTGAAACGTGATGATTTATTGGTCCCGAAAGAAAGAACATGAGTCTATTGATGAGTTTGGCAGGCAGCCTCCGGTACTACGCAGATCAACCCGTAGCAACTTTGGTCAGCCACCAATCAGATTCAGAGAGTGAAGCGTAGAGTGTCAAAAGAGTAAAATGTAAATATGAGTACTTGTATGTAAATAGACAGTAAATATTAGTGTATAGAAGGGTGGAGGAACTGGGCACAGTCCCATGTACATTAAGTTAGGAACAGAAAGTGCATGGGATGGAGAGAAGGTAAGACCAAGCCTCCTAAGCAGAGACACCTGTAGGGAAATTGCGTATAAAGTTTGTTAACCCGTTACATTTTTGAAGCCTACAGAGACTTTACTGTGAGGACTTCACCCTTTTTCCCTGGATTCTCCTGTCTAACCATGAACCATAGCCACAGGACTGGTAGTGTGTAAAACAATTATTTCTTTTCTTTTACAGCCTGCGGCGGATGGACTAGCGCCGTAAGGAATGCTTTTTCATACTTTTGCTAGTTTTTCAGTGTTTTTTGTAAATATTTTAATTTTGAGACTCCGTTATGATACCTGTTATTGTGATTGTTGTTGTTATAATGTTACAAAAATCTTTACTCAGTCCAGGAGTACTGAAGGTAAGTAGGGAAGATTGTGGCGCCCTGTGCCAGGTAGCCACAGAACCAACTAGTACACAAAGGGATTTCCACATTTGGTATCCACATACACACATCTTCCACTCCAGGCCTGGGCCTGTAAGGGGAGCCCCACTTGTTGCTGTTAAGCCAGATCCCCTATAAATACAGGTGCTGGGGGCGGAGTTATCCAGAGTGTGCAGTTGCTAGGAGAACTGTGAGGATCAGGTCAGAGCCTAGTGAACAAAACTGGTTACCGGAGCCGTGCTAGGCCTGAAACCAGTGCACCACCAGAACCAGTGTGAGAGTCCAGAGAGTGAGGATCGAAGGCAGAGGCGAGGAACAGTACAGCAGGGGCGGAGGAGTCATACCGGCTCACACCAGGAGAAAACCAGTCACTGGAGTCCGAGTCTGCAAGGGAGAGATTAGCCCAGCAGAGAATCCCAGTACACCGTGGAGGCTTAGCTTCCTGGACAACCACAGCACTCACCATTTGAAAGTCAGGAGCTGCAGAGAGATAGCGGTAGCCAAGCGAGAGCCCTCAGTACAGCAACACGGGTGTGAGAGGGAAGAGAGGTCAGGCCTGGTTTCACACATGCCAGACTTCAGGACAAGGGAACAGGACAAGGAGGCCTATAGCCCACTTGGTGTTGAAATCCCAAAGTGCACCCTTTAAACCTGGAAGTGTACCTGCAAACCACCAGTAAAAATGTACAGAGAAAGACTTTGTTGTGTGTGTGTGTGTCCATCCTTCCAGCCTGCCCTACACAGCAATGACTGCGCTACCCTATTCCACCATTCTACCCTTACAGCCCCGAGAACCCCGCTCTACCTGTAGTGAGCCACAACAACTTATTGCCACCCCGGAGACCCCAGCAGCGCCGGTGCCATCACCGGATCTACAGGTGGCGTCACAACAATCTTCTATAAACGTTTATCCCTTTAAATACCCCTTTTTGTTGTCACCCAGGGGCACACACTCGGGCACCGAACACCCATGACATCCCTACACCTGACCGCCCGAGATCTCAGTACCCCAGACCCTTGTGAGCATGACATGAGCAGGGTAAAATGACCGGGTTTTATATGGCAAGGGCATGTGACATGGCCAGCCAATAACACAGATCCTTGTGTGAAAAAAGTGTGCTTTCCTCTAAGCATGCTGATAGGCTGACACAACAGACCACCCACAGTAAGTAAGCGGCAAAGAAAGAAAAATGGAGATCTGCATCATTTCAGCACACACGTCTCCACAGCCCCCCTCCCGCCCGCTATTTATTCCTAGACACTGAAACTCATAATTACGTTCACCAAAAGCATTGCTGTGAAAAGTCAGTGACGCTTTGGTGAACAATGCGTTATCGAACAGAAGCTCGAATTACCGAATTTTTAGTAAATTGTTTGAATTGATCGAATGACTCAAACATAGCCCAAAACAGGTCGAATTTGATATTGGCGAACAATTCTAATCGAACGTCGCTCATCTCTAGTCTCAAGGCGGTCACGGTAAGGAACAAGTATCCTTTGCCTCTCATTCCAGAGCTCTTTGACCGCCTTCATGGATCCCGAATCTTCGTGGGGCTTACAACCTCGTCAGGATTCGTTCCACAGAATAGTGGAAGACTGCCTACAACACTCGCAATGGCCACTACGAGTACCAGGTAATGCCTTTTGGTTTAAGTAACACACCTGCAGAATTTCAGGAGTTTGTCAACAATGTATTTCGTGACCTGCTCTACCTATGTGTAGTCGTGTACCTGGATGATATTTTGGTATTCTCCCCGGACCTCCCTACACATAGAAGGAATGTCTGCCGGCTTCTTTAACGGTTATGAGAGAATTATTTATATGCCAAGTTTGAGAAGTGTCTATTAGAGTGGAACTCCCTGCCCCTCCTGGGGTATGTTACCTCTGAAACAGGTCTTGAAATGGATCCTGAGAAGGAGTTTGCCATCATCAAGTGGCCACATCCTATTGTAGTCAAGGCCATTTAGTGATTCTCAGGATTCGCCAATTACTACTAGTAGTCTATCGCTCACTTTTCAGATCTTACCAAACAACTCACTGCTTTGACTCGAAAGGGATCTGAACCCAAGGAATGGACCCAGGATGCGGAGTCTTCCTTTCAGTCCCTCAAATAAGCCTTCTCCACCACTCCTGCTTTCCATAGACCTATGGTGAAAAAACAATTCTTCATGGAAGTGGACGCGTCTTCTTCTGGGGCCAGAGCCGTACTCTCACAGAAGCTTCCCTCCGGAAGAATGGTGACCTGTGGGTTCTTCTCTAAGGCGTTCTCACCTTGTGAGCGCAATTACTCCATTGGTGGCAGAGAGTTGTTGGCTGTCAAGTTGGCCTTGGAGGAGTGGCGCCACCTACTGGACAGTGTGGTTCATCCAGTGGTGATCTACACCGAGCATAAGAACCTGTCCTATCTGCAGTCTGCTCAGAGACTCAACCCTCGTCAAGCTGGATTGTCTCTGTTCTTCACTTGGTTTGACTTCCATCTCCATTTATGTCCAGCTGAGAAGAACATCAAGGCAGATGCGTTGTCCAGGTCCTTCATCTGTGATGACACAAAGGAGGAACCACATCCCATTATCGATCCATCCAAGATGGTAACAGTAGCACTGGTCCAGCTGATGCAGCTACCTCCAGATAAGATGTTTGTTCTCGATCCCAACAGAAGACCGGTAGGGATGAGCGAGTACCGCAATATTCGGACTCGCTATACTCGCAACAAGTAGGTCCCGGTACTCGGTACTCGTTGCAAGTATAGTGAGTCCGATTACTTTCAAAGAAAAGTGTCAGTACACCTAGGACCTTGCAATCTGGCCAATCAGGTGGCCGCTAGCGATCACGTGGTTGTGATGTCTCACCATCTGATTGGCCAGATCGCTACCGGCCATCTAATTGGCTGGAAGTCACAGGTCCTTGTCGTCCGGTGATTGAAGGTCTTCTGGGACGGTCCCAGGGTCTTCTTTGCCAGTCCCGGTGTAGGCGTCAGACAGGTGAGTATGTAATTTTATTATTTTTAACAACTTTTATTCACTTTTAGGGTACTTTCGCAGTGTATCTATAGATACACTGCAAAAGTGAATGGACTACTCGCTACTCCAGAGTAATCATAATATACTCGGAGAGTAGCGAGTACCCGAATACCGCTACTATTCGGCAAGTTACAAATAGTAGCGTGTATACTCGCTCATCCCTAAAGACCGGTTCTCTAAGATAGGTCATTTCATTCCTTTGTCTGGGCTTCCCTCTGCACCCAAGCTGGTGGAGCTGTTTGTCTAGCATGTTCTCCGTCTTCACGGTTTGCCTCTTCATATTGTGTCCGACAGGAGAGGGCAGTTTGTGTTCCGGTTCTGGTGTTCCCTCTGCAAGAAGCTGGATGTCTTTCTGGATTTCTCTTTGGCATGCCATCCGTAATTCAATGGGCAAGTCGAACGGGTGAATCAGGTATTGACCAACTACCTGCGCCACTTCGTCAACGCACACCATGATGACTGGGTAAACTTATTGCCTTGGGCGGAATTCTCCTACAACAACCATGTCGATGAGCCCTCTTCTAACACTCCATTTTTTATTGTGTATAATGTGAGGTAGCACCCCTGGGGAACCTGCTTGGCAACTGAAAAAACACCGACAACCATGTTTTTTTTTTTTTAATGTAAAACGTTATGCAGCAATTTATTGAGCTGTCATAAACTGCTGGTAGTAAATAATACACTTTACATTACACATATACTCACTTAATCATAGTAATGGACATTCACAAATCCCATTACATACTATATACACTATATGGTCAGCGGGACATTAACAAATCCCATTACACATTATATACCTGATAGGATCAACGGGACCACATACGACTAGCAGTCGGTCCCAATGGCGGTTGCGGCTGCCTGGCACTATTCACACATAAGCCTCCTTTAGGGCTATTCACATCACCACATATTCAGGGCGGCTATGCCTGCCTGTCACCTTTATACACCTCCCGTAGGGCTATACACATCATCACATAATCAGGGCGGCTATGCCTGCCTGGCACACGTATGCATTGTACATGTCCCCACCTTATGGGACACCAGAGACCATGGCAGTCTCTCTCACACCGGCCTATGTCCATGACGCTAGTCAGAACCAGGCCCAGAGCCGGGTCCAGCCACCTGAGCTCCAGGGCAAGCCAGGCATCCCTGAGAACTCCTCAGCACGTGTCTTCCAGGTCACCAGCCACTTCCAAGTCTGGCGTCACAGGCCCAGACTTCCAGGACAGTGGCTGCACCAAACCCGCCATCGCGCGCTCCTCCAGACTCAGCCAGTCTTCCCACCTACAGGTGCTGCAAACCCTCAGCCCTCTGACCTCATGGTTCCACTCAGTCGATGGGTCCTTTATCGACTATCCAGTCGGACCCAATGGCGGTTATGCCCGCCTGGCACTATTGACGGGGTTCATTCCCCATCACACATGTGTACCTCCAGTCCATGATACCACATCTATGGATGACAGCATATGCAGGCCATACACATGCACACATAATCACCGGGACCTTTCATGACCTAGCAGTCGGTCCCATTAGCGGCTATGGCCGCCTGGCCTTTGAGACCTTTGAGACCTCTTCAGTCTCTCACACTGATCAATGGGACCCTCTCACAGTTGGTCCCAATGGCGGTTATGGCCGCCTTGCCTCCGTGGTCTCCAACCCATCATAGGGCCCACTCACACACATCCACAGTCCAGCATGGACTGCAGCCTTCTCAGGACCAGACCAGGTTGTAAGTGGATGCCAAGCTTAACTGCTAGTGGCCATTAACGGGAACTAAGATCTCCATTTTTACCTTAGAGCAGTTACTGCAATTCATATATTCACTTGATCCTCATGTTTCCAGTGCCACTCATTATTTCATTTATTTCATTTATCATATATAGTAGTGTCGCGGCAGATGACCGTAATTGTAAGTACATTATTTTCTGCCTGCACCTACGCTTAAAGTGGTGATGCCGTCATAACCTGATTCATATATTGCTTATTTTTGACTGAGCTCCCACTATATTATTTTCCCTTCCCCCCTTTCCTTAGTTTGGTGTCCACACATGGACAACACTGTCAGAGCCCTACACACACCTTTTCATCATTCCCAATTAAATCTTTGGCATATAAACCTATTCACACTCACAATTCACTAGGGCATAGTGTTAGGACTTGGCAGTGGAGAGCTCCTTGTAAGTGGATGCCAAGCTTAACCGCTAGTGGCCATTAACGGGAACTAAGATCTCCATTTTTACCTTAGAGCAGTTACTGCAATTCATATATTCACTTGATCCTCATGTTTCCAGTGCCACTCATTATTTCATTTATTTCATTTATCATATATAGTAGTGTCGCGGCAGATGACCGTAATTGTAAGTACATTATTTTCTGCCTGCACCTACGCTTAAAGTGGTGATGCCGTCATAACCTGATTCATATATTGCTTATTTTTGACTGAGCTCCCACTATATTATTTTCCCTTCCCCCCTTTCCTTAGTTTGGTGTCCACACATGGACAACACTGTCAGAGCCCTACACACACCTTTTCATCATTCCCAATTAAATCTTTGGCATATAAACCTATTCACACTCACAATTCACTAGGGCATAGTGTTAGGACTTGGCAGTGGAGAGCTCCTTGTAAGTGGATGCCAAGCTTAACCGCTAGTGGCCATTAACGGGAACTAAGATCTCCATTTTTACCTTAGAGCAGTTACTGCAATTCATATATTCACTTGATCCTCATGTTTCCAGTGCCACTCATTATTTCATTTATTTCATTTATCATATATAGTAGTGTCGCGGCAGATGACCGTAATTGTAAGTACATTATTTTCTGCCTGCACCTACGCTTAAAGTGGTGATGCCGTCATAACCTGATTCATATATTGCTTATTTTTGACTGAGCTCCCACTATATTATTTTCCCTTCCCCCCTTTCCTTAGTTTGGTGTCCACACATGGACAACACTGTCAGAGCCCTACACACACCTTTTCATCATTCCCAATTAAATCTTTGGCATATAAACCTATTCACACTCACAATTCACTAGGGCATAGTGTTAGGACTTGGCAGTGGAGAGCTCCTTGTAAGTGGATGCCAAGCTTAACCGCTAGTGGCCATTAACGGGAACTAAGATCTCCATTTTTACCTTAGAGCAGTTACTGCAATTCATATATTCACTTGATCCTCATGTTTCCAGTGCCACTCATTATTTCATTTATTTCATTTATCATATATAGTAGTGTCGCGGCAGATGACCGTAATTGTAAGTACATTATTTTCTGCCTGCACCTACGCTTAAAGTGGTGATGCCGTCATAACCTGATTCAGACCAGGTTCTGAGCCACCTGAGCTCCTGGGCAGTCAAAGCATCACCAAGGTCTCCTCACCCTGCCCATGATGCCCGGCTGCCTCCAAGCCCCACCAAAACAAGCAGAGATCCCGGACGGCAGCTTCACCAACATGGTCAGAGTGAGCCCCCTACAAGTTCAGCCAGGACCCCCATACACTCAGGTGATCTACTAACCTCCAAGTCTGGTCACAGGCTTCATACGGCTCAGAGGGACCGGCGTCTTCAGCAGGAAGAGCCAGGCATCCTGCCTCATCCACCCAAAGGGAACGGGACTCCTCTGAGACACGTCCTCTCGCTCAGAGGATCATGTTTGGTCTCTCTCTCCAAACACAGGCCTAGTCAGCTATTATCTTATCTGCCACACCCACCTGACACACCCACACCTGGGAACTGTCAGCCATTAGCACACACTGCTTTTTTAGCGGCCACTCATTAGTCTCACCAGCCCCTTAGGTGTTAACCCACTGTGCACTGGTTCAGTCTTACAGCAATCACACCCAGTGAAACAGACTCATGTGAACAGGCACCTGTGCTGCAAGCCCATGTGATGCACCCCGGCAATGGGACCATGCCGGCTGTGCCTCACAATGAGTACCACCCTAGGATCCCGACTCCCTTGGACATCACGACCGACAACCCAGCAGCCAAGACACTTCTCTAAAATCTGGTTTCAAACATAAGCATCCCTGGAAAGGGCATCCAAGTGAATTAAGATTGATGCCGACAAGAGACGACTGGACCCACCTCCGTTCCAGCCCGGGAACAAGGGATGTAAAAATAAAAAGAGAGAATGCGCCTAGGTGTAGATCATTATATAAGGTTATAAACCCTCAACCTCACTGCACTCACCTCTTTTAGTTGTGCAGGCTCTGCACAACTAGGATTTTGAGCAGTGAACATGTCACTGAGAGGGAAAAATGAGATGCAGCTGCTGTGTAGAGTGATCAGCGTGGCAGTCTCCTCCAAGGGAAGTCACGTGATCCGGCCGTGTGATGCAGTGGGGCGTTCACTTCTGACATCAGCCCATGTCCTGTAACTTCTCAGAGCAGCTTCCCACCACTCTTCCCGAGGGGAGATGAGAACATGGATAGGAATAGAAAGTCCGGTGGGATCCCACCTGAGGAAGACAACGATGGCTGTCGTCGAAACGCGTTGTGGCGTGATAGAGAGTTTGCTCCTCTATTTGTATAATAAATTAGGTTGGTATATCAAATTTCAATTGTCCCAGTCCTGTTACTATCCCTGTAGCGCTCCTTAACACCGCACTTTCTATTCCTATCTGGGAACAAGGTATAGCTCTCTTCCAGGTTCATCCACCTCAAGGTTCCCTCCTTCGAGTTCGCTCCTCAGTACATCGGTCCATTTGAGGTTCTCCAGAGGATCAATGGAGTATGCTACCAGTTGAGATTGCCATCTTCCTTGCGGATCTACAACTCATTTCAAGTGTCTCTCTTAAGCCAATCGTTCTTGGACACTAATCCCAGGTTCAAAGTTCACATCCCTCTCCCGTTTCTGCAAGCAATGTCTTCGAGGTCAAGGCCATTCTGGATGTCAAGCGGAGAGGAAACAAGACATTATATTTGGTTGATTGGAAAGGGTTCATACCAGAAGAACGGTCTTGAGAACCAAGAGAGAATATCAACGCTCCTCACCTTATGTGAGGTTTCTTGCCGACTTAAGAAAGGGGGGGCATAAGGGGGAATGCACTGTCACCCTGCGGCCAGCGGAACCCATCCTCAGGGCGCAGGGGGATCGGGTCCCATCTGGCCTCTGGCGTCTCTGTTCTGCCTCCTCACTTCCTGGTTTTCTGGGGAACGCGCATAGGGCATGTGCCACTGTTTGCAAATTTAAAGGGCTAGTACATCTTTTTTCTGACACCACCTCTCAGCCAATCGCTGAGAGGCTGGTGGGTATTTATGGCTCCCACTTCCTAAAGGAGGTGCCTGGGCATCGTCGTAGTTAGTCTAAGTTGCCAGCTCAGGTCCCTAGCAGTGCATGCGGTTTCCTGTGTCTTCTGAGATCCTAACATGTTTTTCCTTGATTTCAGTGCCGAATCCCTCCTGTCTACCCACAGACTCATACCACTCTTGCTGGTCTCTGACTTCCTCCCGGACACCTTTGGCTGCACCACGCTCCGCCCATACCTTCTCCTCCGGTTCCCTGCTTTCCTTGTCGTGTTCTGCCTTGGGTCGGACCCACAGGTTGACTGGTGCATTGGACCCTCTCTGGCTGCGCTTGGAGGAATCCCTGTATAGGAGTAACCCTTTTTGTTGCTCCCTTAGGGGGAACCCGGTGCTCTAGCCCTGTGAACGTCCCTTGGGGATCTATCCCTTATTATACTTAATAAACCCTGTTCATTATCTGACTCTCTTGTCTGGCTGATTTCTGGTATCAGCCTCCACGGTATCTCAGTGATCTAGTGGGTCCACTAGTCATCTTCGCCTGTGGTGGCGTGACATCCCTCTTTCAAAATTTAAACAGATGCCTGACCAAGTCCCATACCACATGCCCAGATAGGGAATTAAAATGTTAAAATTACATTTGCCAGTGAATGTTTTTATTACCATTGAAAGCAATAACAAAAACGAAAGCAAAAATGCTACGTGTGAACATAAGCTAAAGGGTTGGGGAGGCTTTTTTTTCTTTTGCTTTATATAGAAGTCATTTTACAGGAACGATGGTTTCTTAAAGGGAACCTGTCACACACCCATAGGGCCTATTAAACTAAATGAGCCACCTATGCTGCATTTCATGAATGTGGCTCTTATCTCTCTGCCCCCCAGGGACACCTAAATAATAACTTTATAATATTTCCTCCCTATATGGTAATACCTCTAAAAGGTCCCGGAGGTATGCTCCCTTCCCTGGACCTAAACGCCTTGCTGCTGTCAGTCATCCTCCTGTGTTCTCTAGGGGGGGGACTCCTCTCCTCCTCCTGATGTCATCTGTGCCTGCCCAAATTAGTTAGTTCTCTGGCATGCTCCTTTCGCTATGCCCGAGAACGTAGGTCACAAGACATCCCCAGATTGTGCCTGCATGTAGCGCAGGCACCAGATCCCGGCCCTGTAGTATGATAGGCTGTATCCACGCTCTGGGGCTAGGAATCTGGCACCTACTCAGACAGCATCACTGCAAAAGGCGGAGGGAGAAAGGAGCAGGCACAGTGATGCTTTCTGCGTAGGCACCAGATTCCCAGGCCTGCATAATTTTATGCTGAAAAGGTAAAGATACTGTTCAGACTCATTTGTCTTTCAGCTAAAGGCTATACACTGGGTAGGGTCACATTTCAGGTTTTTTTTTAGAATCCTGATCCGGTTTTGAGCTTTCAAAAAGCTCAAAACCGGACCAGGAAACGCTCCTCATAGGAGCCTATGCAAAACACCGGATGGCTTTACAAGCCATCCGGTGGCCGTATCCGGCACTGCTGCCTGCGTTAAAAATCATGAAGGCAGCAGTTTTCGCAGCGTTTCCCTGTACCGCACTGCGGTAACCGGATGGCTCAGGATGTAACACTGATTTGCCACGTTGTTTGCCACGTTTTGAGCTGCGTTTGCAAAAACGCATGCGTTTTGCGTTTTACCAAACGCACATTCGTTTTGACATGCGTTTTTGCATGCGTTTTTCATGCGTTCCCATTAAAATCAATGGGGACAAAAACGCATGCGTTTTCATGCGTTTTTTGCGGTAAAAACGCGGAAAAAACGCAAATGAAGCAAAACGCAGCAAAACGCAGCAAACGCAGAGATGTGAAAGGGGCCTTATTGTTTTTAAAACATCATGCACGGTTGAACAGGAAATTGGGCAATGCATTATAGCTAGTGATGAGCGAGTGTATTCGTTACTATTCGCTATTCTCATGAATAGTTCGGTATTCGCATTACTCGTTATTCTGTGAGTATTTGTGAACTCGCAGTTTCGGCGCCTCCTTTGAAGCCACTAAATATGCTGGGCTTCTTAACCAATCATAGTAATTCGCAGACATCTTGGTTGTGGCATTACTGTGATTGGCTGGCCACCTAGCATCATAGGGTCTATTTAGGCCCTGCCACAGCCATTTTGCCAACATTGCATCCGGTACCAGTGTTGGAGAAATATAGGAAGAGATCGCTGAACTGCTAGGGAGACTGTTTAGGCCTCTTCATAACACAAAAGGACTACCTCTAGTGTATAATATGTCAGTGTACATTAGGAAGGGAGAGATATTGGAACAGAGACAGCTATTATTATTATTATTAGTAGTAGTAGCAGTAGAAGTAGTAGTAGTAGTATTTTATATAGCACCGTTAATTCCATGGTGCTGTACATGAGAGGGGTTATATACACAATTATAGATATAGTTTACCGTAAACAAATTACCAATAACGAACAGGTACAGAGGGGAGAGGACCCTGCCCTTGCGGTCTTACATTCTACGGGATATTCTGGAGGAGACAGTAGGCCAGAGGTGCAGCAGCTCTGGTGGTGGTGGTGGGGCGACAGCTCAGTCATTGCAAGCTGCAAGCTTTCCTAAAAAGATGGGTTTTCAGGTTCCGTCTGAAGGATCCGAGTGTGGTGGATAATCGGATGTGTTGGGGCGTAGAATTCCAGAGGATGTGGGATATTCGGGAGTAATATTGGAGGCGGTTGTGTGAGGAACGGATAAGTGTGGAGGAAAGAAGCAGGTCATGGGAGGATGGAAAATTACGTGAGGGAAGATAGTGGGAGATTATTTCAGAGATACAGGGAGGAGACAAGTTATGGATGACTTTATAGGTCAGTGTTAGTAGCTTCAACTGGATTCATTGGGGAATTGCGAGCCAGTGAAGAGATTTGCAGAGAGGAGAAACAGGGGAGTAGTGAGGAGAGAGGTAAATTAGTCAGGCAGCAGAGTTAAGGACAGACTGGAGAGCTGCAAGAGTGTTAGCAGGGAGTCCACAGAGGAGGATGTTGCAGTAGGCAGGAGATGGTGAGAGCATGTACAAGAGTTTTAGTAGATTGAGAGCTGTGGAAAGGACAGATTCTGGAAATATTCTTGAGGTGGAGGCGACAGGAGGTGGTGAGAGTTTGGATGTGTGGTTTGAAGGACACAGCAGAGTCGAGAGTTACTCCGAGGCAGCGAATTTGAGAGGTGGGAGAGAGCGTGATGCTATTTACCATAATAGTTAGATCAGGTGGTGAAGATGAAAGATGGGATGGAGGAAAATAATGAGTTTGGTTTTGTCTACATAGAGTTTTAGGAAGCGAGAGGAGAAGAATGAAGATATAGCTGACAGACACTCCGGGATTCTGGACAGCAGAGAATTGACATCTGGGCCAGAGATGTAGATCTGAGTGTCGTCAGCATACATGTGGTACTGGAAGCCATGGGACTTTATGAGTTGTCCTAGGCCAAGGGTATAGATAGAGAAAAGTAGGGGCCCCAGGACAGAGCCTTGTGATACTCTAACAGAGAGAAGGCAGGATGAGGAGGTAGTGTGAAAGTGGGAAACGCTAAATGTGCAGTTGGAAAGGTATGAGGCAATTCAGGACAGGGCAAGGTCTTTGATGCCAAGCAAAGAAAAAATCTGTAGTAGGAGAGAGTGGTCAACTGTGTCAAAGGCAGAGGACGGGTCTATAAGGAAGAAGATTGAGAATTGTCTGCTAGCTTTGGCTGTGAGCAAGTCGTTATTAATGATGGTCAGTTTCGGTGGAGTGGTAGGGCCGGAAGCCAGATTGTAGGTTGTCAAGGAAAGAGTTAGATGAAAGGTGGGAGGAAAGTTGACATGTTGAAAGGTGGACATGTTGTTTTAGGAGTTTGGAAGCAAATGGGAGCAGCGATATGGGGCGGTAGCTCGTCAAAGCAGTCGGGTCAAGGTTTGGCTTTTTGAGGATGAGCGCTACGGTGGCATGTTTGAAAACCGAGGGGAAGGTACCAGAAGATAGCGATAGATTGAAAAGGTGGGTTAGGGCTGGGCTGAGAGTGTTAGTGAGGTTGGAGAGGAGGCGGAAATGGATGGGGTCAAGTGCACACGTGGTGAGGTGTGATTTGGATAGGAGGCGAGTAAGCTCTCCTTCAGTGGTGTTGGAGAGGGAGGTTATGAGGGAAGTGCATTCACTGGGAAAGGGAAAGGGAAAAGGCCGCTCCACCGCCCATATCCTTCTGGATTCCTGCACCTGGTGTGGCAGCTTTGGCAACTGCCCAGGAAGCAATGTAAGGCTGGGGTTCCACATAGAAATCCGTTTTTGGAAGTGATTTTCATCACCAATCCGTTTTTTATAGGGTGCTTTTTGAGCCTCCTGCACTCCTGAACGTTTTTGAACTTTTCATTAAAAAACGCATGCGCGAACGCATGCGCAAACGCAAGTGCGCATATGCCATGCGTTCGCGCATGCGTTTCCCATAGGGCCCCATGTTAAAAAAACGCATGAAAACGCATGCGTTTTTTAACTGATGCCAAAAACGTTGCTAGCAACGTTTTTGACTCAAAAACGGACAGGGCAATGTTTTGAGCTCCAGAGAAAAACGGACAGGGTGTTTATTACATCCAATCCGTTTTTCTGTCAGTTTTTGGACTTAGAAAAAAAAATTAGAAAACTGAAGCCAAAAACGGACTGAGGGCTTATGTGGAACCCCAGCCTAAAGTGGAAACCACCGATGCTTGTCTTCATAAAATTTTGTCCTTTATTGTTAAATGAAATTTATAAAATCATTCAGCGTGCTAGCTGGGTGCTATTATGTTATGAGGGAAGAGCAGAGGTCTGGTACATGGAGTGGTTGTGGTGATGGAACAATAAAGGTTTGCCTTGTTTGGTTGATCTTATTTTTGAAGTATGTGGCAAAGTCATCGGCAGAGATGATGGAGGTCGGAGGGGTGGGTGGAGGAGAGAGTTAAATGTGCTGAGTTGTTTGGGGTTATAGGATAAGGAAGATACAAGGTTTGTGAAGTAGATCTGTTTAGCAGAGGTGAGGGATAATTTGAAGGCAAGTGTAGCTTGTTTGAAAGAGTGTAGCTTGTTTGAAAGAAGTGAAGTCATCTGGCAGGTGTATTTTCTTCCAATGCCACTCCGCAATCCTGGAAACTTGTCAAAGTTTTTTTGTGAGATTGTTGTTCCAGGGTTGCCTATGGATTCGTCACACCTTGCATTGAACGGGAGGGGTGACTGAGTCTATGGCTGATGTAAGGGTGACATTATAGAAAGCAGTGGCACTGCCCATATCATGGAGTGAAGATATGGATGACAAAGGTAGAATAGAGTCTGAGAGTTGGTGAATGTCTAAATGTGCAAGGTTTCTGCAAGGATGTGTGGAGCCCCAGGGTCCAGTTGCCACAATACTGTGCTTGGAAGCAAGAAAAGGTACCCACATCAGGTGAAACTCAAACACCCTACACCTTCCTAGCTCCAGGCAAGAAGGGGGAGCTCTAAATCCGAATACAGGGAAGGTCTCCTATAAATTCTGGTAATGGAGTGGGGTTTGGCAGTTCATTTCCTAGGAGGACTGTGGAATACGTCCTATGAACGGCAGCCGTACTAGCCTTGTCTTAGGAAACTGACTAGTCAGTGTGAGTGACCCATAGGTGAGGGTCTGAGGTGGAGGAGGAGTAGGTGTGGGGAGTGAAGCTAGTGCCAGCTCACCCCAGCACCGAGAGCAGGAACGGACACCAAAGTCCGAGGTCATGAAGTACATTATGTCCAGGAACCAACTCCAGAGGGCGGGTGATTCCAAGTCTCTCGCCCACCAAAAGGCCAGGAGACACAGCCACACCAAAGAGCTCAGGGAGACTCAGTCAGAAAGGAGTAACATAAAAAGAACTCAAGCCGCCTGTCACACGGGCCAGGACAGAAGGAAAGAGGAGAGGGTCGCAACATAGCTCTAAGCAGCCAGGGCCCACTGAGAGCAGCGCAGTAGGGAGGCCTCAGAACTCGCTAGGTGTGGGGAACCTCAACTTGCTTCCAGGCTCTGGATCCCTAACACCGCTTGAGGACAGCGCCATGGACAAACTTGCAACTTTCTTCAGTAAAGGTAAAGGAGACTGTCACCCCTGTGTCTGTCGGTTATTTTGCACACTAAGTCCTGCACCCCCAATAAACCATAAAATCAATAAATCAGCTCCATAGACTTTACAGTTGCCCTGGGACCCACTCTTCCCGTGGAGAGCTAAACCATCAAAGCTGCTACTCCCATCATCCCCAGGGGTCCAGGCTACAGCAGCGACTATACCAGCCGCATTTCACGGGTGGCGTCACAACACAAACTTTTATTTTTTTATTTTTATTTTCATCCCTTTTTCAAACTTCCCTTTTTTTCTGATCGGCTGACAAAGGGATCACAGACCGGGTCACGCCACAAGTGACGTCCCACAGCCCCAACGACTTCGGGAGGGCCCAGTTCCAAGTACCCCATGGTCTCCACCAGGGCGAGTCAGCTTTCTGGCATCACAAACAGGATCTACTGAAAGGTATCACCGGGTCTTGTGCGCCTTAGACTGTATTGAACTCGTTTTTTATATTAGAGGAAAGCAACACATAATGCAGAGGCGATCACCGAATTATATACAGTAATTCTTTATTTAGTAAAACACTTATCACACACTTGAAAGAGTAATTAAAATCAATTAAAGTAAGGGACAAAGGCCCTTAAATCAAACAGGGTCTCACTGAACAATAGTTAATGGCTGTATACAAATACATGGTAAGTACCTATATGTACATTAGATACATGCATTTCACAAGTAGATTTCCCCAAAGGGGGTAATTTTTAGTTAACCACAATAGTAACAGTACCAACACAACCGTATAAGCAATCTCCAACTCAACCTGTTGGACACAGTGGCTTCTCAAACCATACAGATGCATCAAAACATTTAGATGCAATAATCAGAACCGTTCAGAACAGATGGTGTTGGACCAGGGAAAGTTATTCATACAAGTTTTTAGGCAACCATACTGTGCCTCCACTTTCTAGCACACAGGGATCAGTAAACCGCTCGCCTGTGTATTTGTACACTGTGATACACTCACCCCATCTAGTACACACAAGACCAATACGACCTGTTGATATGCACCAAGCCCACTGTGCTCCAGGGGATGTCTCTGTGAAAGATTGCTAGTCTTATCAGGGGACCCCTCACACCGGCCTAACACGTTTCGTTGCGTAACCAGAGGTAACTTCGCCAGGGGTACAAGTCATATGGCAAGATACTGCTTTATATAATGTATATTATCTCATATTATTTCGAACAGCTGTGCCTAGGGCGTGTGGCGGTGTCAGTCGACTACTGCCTCTATTACAGCATCCAATCACCGGAAGTACATCACTGGAAGTGTGTCACCGGCAGACGTCCTTCAGGACATGGCGCTATGCGTGTCTGCACATGCGCGGGGAGGTGTATTGGCATCAATAGAAGTATAAAGATGGCGGTTTCAGCACATGCGCAGAAAGCGCTGTGCTGTAGGGCAAAGAGCGATAGAGCAATAACCCATACTATGGGATAGACTTTTTTTAGCATGTAAAAAATGGAATAAATAGAAAGGGAAAAAACGTATTAACCATAGGTTGTGGTTATCTGTTATCTCAGCAGAGCAATGATGTTACTTACCTAATATCAAGCTTAGAGAGGATATATATATATAAACAAAAATGAATAGAGCAGTTACACACTATATGATCACAGCTTAAAACAGGGCTAAATGTACAGTTACGTGCTACGATATCCTTAACAATATCGCTCAAATGTCATGGGTTTGGAGTCGTTCAAACGACATAGTTAGTACGTCGTTGCATGTGACACCGAGACACGACCACAATAAATCGTTCGATCGCTGATCACAGATTTATGAACATGTTCATAAATCTGTCGTTCGTTGTTCATTCAACGTGCTGCATCGTTGTGTGTGACACCGCAATAATACTTTGAATATTCATAACATTGAACAAGTATCGTTCGCTGAGCTGTGCGAACGATAGCTGCTCGCCACATCGCTGGTGCGTCGTGAACGATATCCATACTTGTGATGTCTCACCAACGATCAATTACCAATGACACGAGCGTGCTCTAGTGATGGGCGAGTCCTAAATTACTCGGAATCGCTTGACTATAGCGAGTCCGAGCCCGGGACTCGCTACTCGTTGCGACTCTAGCGAGTCCAATGTTAATGAATGGGGAAGCGAGTAATAGCGAGTAATGTGCGATTTACAAATCGCAGATGTGTCTCGGAAGCTTAAGGCTCTATCTGCTAGGACTCGTTACTCTGCGAGTTTCCCAGCGTTTACTCGCACAGTAACGAGTCCAATTCAAATCAATGGCAATCCTAGTTTTGTCAGAGACTCTGACAAAACTAGGATTGCCATTGACTTGCATTGGACTCGTTACTGTGCAAGTAATCGCAGGGAAACTCGCACAGTAAGGAGTCTGGCTGTTTGCTCTGTGCCCTCGGGTCCTGCAGGCTGCCGCAGCTCCAAGGTCCTAGAGCCCGCCTGCTGCCTGATGTAGCAGAGCTGAGATTGTTCTCAGTCTGCTCATTCCCTGTGCATAGACATCTATATCTATGCACAGGGGATGTAGCAGAGAGGACATCTCTTTTTGGACTATGTCGGACGGAAGAGGATTTTTTTAATTAAAGATGGAGTCCCTAATGGCTTTTTTTTTAAATTTCTAACAAAAAATTTTCTCTGTGTTGTGTTTTTTTTAACCCTTTATTGGAGATTCTTAGTGGCCGGGTCAAACTTGGCCTGACATTAAGAATCTCGGGCTTAATACCAGCTTGTATAACAAAGCTGGTATTAACCCTTTTATTACCCAGCGTGCCACCGCCACCAGGGCCGCTGGAAGAGCGGGGTTCAGCGCCAGAGGATGGCGCTTCAATGAACGCGCCATCTTCTGGGGCGGCTGCGGGCTGCAATTTGCAGCGGGGGGTGCCCAGAATGCTTGGGCATCCCTGCGCTGCGGATTCCAGCCCCCAGCTGCTTAGCTGTACCTGGCTAGACATAGAAATTGCGCGGAGCCCCACGCATTTTTTTTTATTATTTCATGACATTCATGAAATAATAAAAAAAAGAGGGCTCGCCTATATTCTTGTGTCCGGCCAGGTACAAATAGGCACCTGGGGGTTGGGGGCAGCCCGTCGCTGCCTGCTGGATCCGGCTGCTTCCCGAAATACGGCGAAGCCCACGTCAAATTTTTTTCTGACAAATCCATAAAACAATGTAAATAAAAGGGACTGCATCTTTATTAACCCCTGGACCATGGGCGAGGGGTTAATAAAGATGCAGTCCCTTTTTTAGGATTGTTTTATTGATTCTTCAGAAAAAAAATTACATGGGCTTTTCGTATTTCTGGAACCAGCCGGATCCAGCAGGCAGCGACGGGCTGCCCCCAACCCCCAGGTGCCTATTTTTACCTGGCCAGACACAAGAATATAGGGGAGCCCTTTTTTTTTATTATTTCATGAATTTCATGGCATAATAAAAAAAAAATGCGTGGGGCTCCGCGCAATTTCTATGTCTAGCCAGGTACAGCTAAGCAGCTGGGGGCTGGAATCCGCAGTGCAGGGATGCCCAAGCTTTCTGGGCACCCCCCGCTGCAAATTGCAGCCCGCAGCCGCCCCAGAAGATGGCGCGTTCATTGAAGCGCCATCCTCTGGCGCTGAACCCCGCTCTTCCAGCGGCCCTGGTGGCGGTGGCACGCTGGGTAATAAAGAGGTTAGGGCCAGCTTTGTATTATCAGCTGGCCCTAAGCCCGAAATTTATGGCGGTCACGCCAATATTAGACATGACCGCCATGAATTTCTATTAAATTGTTTAAAAAAAAACACAACACAGAGAAAAATTTTTATTAGAAATAAAAAAAAAAGCCATTAGGGACTCCATCTTTAATTAAAAAAATCCTCTTCCGTCCGACGTAGTCCAAAACGCGATGTCCTCTCTGCTACATCCCCTGTGCATAGATATAGATGTCTATGCACAGGGAGTGAGCAGACTGAGAACAATCTCAGCTCTGCTACATCAGGCAGCAGGCGGGCTCTAGGACCCTGGAGCTGCGGCAGCCAGCACAGAGCAGACAGCCTGACTCCTTACTGTGCGAGTTTCCCAGGGATTACTTGCACAGTAAACGAGTCCAATGCAAGTCAATGCCAATCCTAGTTTTGTCAGAGTCTCTGACAAAACTAGGATTGCTTCAGGCTGAAGCTTCCGAGACACATCTGCGATTTGTAAATCTCACACTACTCGCTATTACTCGCTTCCCCATTCATTAACATTGGACTCACTAGACTCGCAACGAGTAGCGAGTCCCGGGCTCGGGCTTGCTAGAGTCAAGCGATTCCGAGTAATTTAGGACTCGCCCATCACTAATTTGATACCTTCTACTAAAGATATACAGTTAGAAAACGGAATTGATTATAATAGTTCTCTAACAACTGAGGGAATGCATGGGAGTAACCAGAATTTATAAGTCTTCTTACTAAAATGAGATGGCCCTTACTACTTCTTGAGAGTATTAGCAACAAAAAAAGCAAAATTAAAGGGGTCTGTCAGCAAGTTTTTACTATGTAATTTGAGGGAATTATAAGATAGGGGTTGAGACACTGATTTCAGCGATGTGTCACTTACTAGCCTGTGTGCTGTTGAATCAATACAATGAGCGTAATATCAACAGGAGATTATCACTGCCCAGACCAGGTTCCTAAATCACATGTCCAGCACTCAACACAGAAAGTTGTGGCATGGGTATTAAAGAACCCATATAAAAGTTTAAGACAGCAGGGAGCTATCAAATTCCAGAAGTTTCAGCGGTTATCTAATTTTTTTGAAGGTAACCTATGATCAGAAAATTACTTATTATTAGTATCTAGCTACAGCTGATAATACTTTGTAAATTAACCACAACAGACAATGTCATAGCAGATCCTGTTCCCCCTCCCTTCACAATAACATCTGCACAAGCTTATTAGACACTTAAATGCAAAAGATAGTCCAGATTCATCCACTGTGGCTATGTACATACATTGCTTCCTGAAACAATAGAAAGTTAGGCCTCAATTAATTTAGACTGGCAGTTTGCACGCAAGTCTTAATGGTGATGTAGAAATGAGATGCACCATTTTGTTTTATTTTTTTTTTTCAATCCCTTTGTCAGGGCTCACATATTTAAAGGGCTCCTGTCACCTCCAAAACGCCTCATAAGCAAAACACGTCCCGGCAGCATATTATCACTAATCTCACACTTCTTTTGTCTCAAAAAAGCATCCTGTGAAAGTGCATAAAAACGTTGTATAACTTACTCATTAGTGATGTTAATTAGCTGGGGCTATATTCTTTAGTCACCAAGGCGGGCTCTCTTCATCATAAGATCACGCCCTAATAGGCGTGATCTTCTATTCATATTGTAATCAGCGCCTCCCTGCTCTTCTCAGCACTGTAAAGGCTGTAATGGGGCTGTAATTACGCGAATGGCATAATTTCCGGCATCGGGTGACGTCAGTACACCCACGCCTCTCTGTAGGCTTCTTGCACCACATTGCGCATGCGGCATGGGTGTACTGACATCACCCGATGCCGGAAATGACGTGATTTGCGCCATTATAGCCCCATTGCAGCCCAGGCATCGCCGAGGAGAGCTGGGAGGCGCTGAATACAATATGAATAGAAGATCACGCCTATTAGGGCGTGATCTTATGATGAGGCGAGCCCACCCACGGGGCTAAAGAATATAGCCACAGCTAATTAACATCTCTAATGAGTAAGTTATAAAACGTTTTTATGCTCTTTCACAGGATGCTTTTCTGAGACAAAAGAAGTGTGAGATTAGTGATAGGATGCTGCAGGGACATGTTTTGCTAGCTTAGGGGGCGTTTTGGAGGTGACAGGGTCCCTTTAAGAGTAATGCATGTAATGACGAACTTAGGCCCCTTTCACATCAGCGTTTTTTTTAAATCGCGGCAGATGCGGTGAAAAAAACGCATCTGCCGCGATTACCGCATAACCGCGACACTTGCGGCACAGTTGCGGCAAGCTCCATGCAATGTCTATGGGGCTTGCGGTAAGTGTGAGGCAGGTGCGGCAAGTGCGGTTTTGGCACTTGCGGCAGGTGCGGCCGCAAAAAAAACGCGGTCAGCCGCGGTTTTTTTTGCAGCCGCACCTGCCGCAAGTGCCGATACCGCACTTTCCGCACCTGCCGCACACTTACCACAAGCCCCATAGACATTGCATGGGGCTTGCCGCAACTGTGCCGCAAGTGTCGCGGTTATGCGGTAATCGCGGCAGATGCGGTTTTTTCACCGCATCTGCCGCAATTTAAAAAAAACGCTGATGTGAAAGGGGCCTTACTGGTCTTCACCTGTTTTCAGCACCACAGCGGTTACTCTTAAACCACGTAACTGTTTTGGTAACCTGCTGATTCACTGTACGTTCTGGAAGTCACTTTTATTGCTACAAGTCTATGTACCCAGGATGAGAATATTGAGCATCATTCTGAATCTCTGTAGAAGAACACAATGAAAGTTTTTAAATAGAGACCTCCACTTCACCCAACAACCACTGTGTGATTTGGCTGGTCACACCTGCTGTCATGTGGTGCCAGAGGAGGGCTGAAATGGGTGGAGATGGCTGGTGGTGAGTATGTAACTACATACACTATGCTTTGTGACAGTGATCGGGATGATCTGTGATGGCCGGTATGTGTCTCCCAGGTTGTGCTCCCTCCATGTGTAGGAAGCACTCCACTCCGGGTTCATAGAGACTTCCCCGGAGGTAAGCAGAGGGTTAAAAGCTAGGCAGGAACACAGGGTGTGGTTCTCTGAGTGAGCCTCAGTCTGAAGGAAGACTGATGAGGGTAGTGAGCGGCCAGGACAGGAGGAGAGTGAAGAGGCTGTGTGCTGATACAACACGGCCTAGCCCGGAGGGCTTGATCTTGGTGAGACCTGGACCAGAGAAAACCCGGGATACAGGACTGTGTGCCAGTCTTATGGTTGTAGGAAGTGTGCCCGGCTGCATCCCAGAACCCGGAGGTTTGTGTATACTGTGGATATGTGCATAATAAACCGTGTGCTGTGAACTTCTGTGACTGGCTCCTTGCCTTCTGCCATGCAATCCGACAGCGCTACCTCACAGCTTATATACAGTATCCTAAGAAAAGTGAGAAAAAACACAGCAGAGGGGCCTTTAATGAATTGGTTGCATATTATCACTGGCGTGTGCCTTGTCACTAATGTTACTCCATTCAGATTCAGACAATGATATATATAACATTATATATATAACATTTTTAGCTTAAGAAATGCTGTCACATGCTGTCACATTCAGTGAGATGGGCAGGAGGGCATAGCCACACTCCATGGTGCTCCTTCTCCTCCCCATTTTGGCGGAGCTTCTTGAAGCAGGTATGAAGATTCCACACTTTTATTTATTAGACACAGATTACAAGAAGCATCAGTGGCCAGCGCGAAAACTGTATTACTTCTATTATTTCTTTTTAATTGCTTAAACAAGCACAAAAACCTGATTTCAACAATGGGTAATTTTCTGATTACGGTATTCTTTCCCTGTAATATGACTTGAAGCCAAAAACTACCATATTAAAATGAATGAATATAATTTTCAGTTGAAGAGATTTATTCAATAAATATTCCAAATTGCAATACATTTAATAAGCTTTGAAACAATTGCAATGTAGGGAACATCGATAAGATGATCCCCGATCTAAAGCATGAACAGCAGATACTGAGATATACGCCATATTAATAATAAGCACTGTAAAGGTCCACTGCCTTTTGCAGTATGTCTTTGTGATTTGCATAAAGGGGTATCTTCTGGTCCACAACTTGCCAACGTACTGCAAATTCCTGTTCATGAGTTTCTATATTCTGAAAAACAAAACATTTCAAGAAATGTAATGAAGGAAAAGCTTTAAATATTTAAACAACATATGCACCTCTTATAATGTAATAGTTGCAACTTTTTTATATTGACTTGTAGCAATTTTCAAAGCCTAATTTATATGAATATTTTTTAAAGAATAGAGCAAATACACTCCTCTATATTGAAGTTGCAATACCAAGAAGGAAACGTAGTGGAATTATTCAAATTAATTGACATGTTAATGATAAGTAAATTAGAACATTTAAATAAAATTTTTAAAAATTCTGATTTTTTAGTATTGTACAAGATAGTCAAACACAGAAAATACACATTTTATTAATAGTATAAATCCTAGAAGCCATTGTAATAGCATTTAAATAGCCTTCTAAATTTCTCTCAGCAACACATATTATCCATATTAGAACTTTAGCAAATCAAACTGCAATGGTATAGGTAGCAAAATATATAATAACTTTTATTAAAGAATCAGGTGACATAAAACAAACATTAAAACTGTCCCATAAAACCACACACAGATATGAGCAATGCAGTCATCAGCAAAGTACCAGATAGTACACAGCAAGTGCCAAATTACAAACATAGAATCATAGTACAGGCATGTATAAGGATAAAAGAGGCTATCGCCCACATTAAGCATGTACTGTAAATAATAACAATGTATTACACGTCCCCTGTAGATTATTGCAGGCCTATGCAGGCAAAGACTACTCATTAAACCCTCATACTATAATCCCCATAGATACCTTGGTGCTGTACTTACCAAACTGCCCACCATCTCGACGCATGTTACGCTTACTGCTTTGTCAGGAAGTGCTGGGGAAGTGTTGGCGTCACCATTTTATGCCCTTGCCATTAACACACCTGTGAATGTCTATTGGCATGCACACGTCTGCCCATCACCGCATCTTCCGAGTTCCCTGGCGTCTCAGAAGTGCTGCTGCGCATGTCTCTGCGCATCGCAATCTGATTGAACGTTAGGAACAAAGGAAAGGTGGGGATGACACAGCTGCAGCGTGCTTTCATCCACAGAGCGTCAGCACCTTTATAACAGAGGGCACAAAGTTGCATGCATTGCCATGAGGTTATGAATGGTTGTTTAGGAATTTTCTGTTACGCTGAATGCATTTGAGCAAACAAAAGATAGCCATTCCAATAGTTCCATGGGTGAGCCATTCTATTACATAATTGCACTATCCCATCTTTTCCCAAAGTCCGTCCAGATGTCCTCGTATCATGCAGCCTGCACTTCCAGTCTAGCAGCCACATTTCCACACCCAAGTGATGGTTATGGAAATATGGCGGCCACAGCCTGGTGCACGCCCCCACAGACAGTCAGCCCAGTATCATCATGGGCTGGCCCCCACAGACGCCCCACCACAAACCCATTGCCACAGCCCTCTGCCCGCTGCAAGTACAACAGAATTAAATGCTCCAAGACCTGTGGTGACATCACCAAAGGTCCTATCCTGATCTTACCAGCTGTGCCCACTTACCCCCACTGTGACCTGCTCTGCCCTGCTCACCCCTGCTGTGTCCACTCACCCCCATTTTGCCGGATCATCCCCACTGTGCCCTCGTCACCCCCACTGTGCCCACTCACTCTCACTGTTCCCACTCACCCCGGTATGCCCTGCTCTACCCTGCTCACCCACGCTGTGTTCTGCTCACCCCTGCTGTGCTATACTCATTCCTGCTGTGCCCTGCTCTCCACCACTCTGCCCTAATCTGCTCTGCTCACCCCCACTTTGCCTACTTACCCCTGCTCTGCCTGCTCACCCCCAAAGAATGAGAGTGAGCACAGGGAAGAAGGCAGCAAGTGACAACTGCAAGAGGGCAGATCCACTACAGGGGGGCACAGCAACCATGCGGGAGGGCAGAGAGACAACAAAGTGGGGTCAGAAAGTGACCACAGGGGAAGGAAGAAAGCACAGTTATGGGAAGAGAGTGACTGCAGGCGGGCAGAGAGTGACCAAAGGGGGGCAAAGAGTTACTACAGGGGGGCAGGGAGACAATACAGGTGGTCTCAAAAGTGACCACAGGAGGGGCTGAGATACAATACAGAGGGGCCAGAAAGCGACCACAAGGGGTCCGACAGCACAGGTAGGGAGCCAGAGAACACGCATAGGGTGGAGTTAGAAAGCTCACATTGGGGGGGCAGCCAGCAAGAGAGCATGCACAGGGGTATGGACAGGGGGCAGAAAGTGAACATAGGGGGTGGGTAGCACACAGGATGGTGCCACAGATAGCGCACTGGTGGGGGGGCACAGAGCATGGACAGGTGGAGGATACAAAGCACACACAGGAGAGGCCAAGAGAGAACACATAGAGGGGGCACAGCACCTGCACAGGGAGAGCAGAGAGTGCACATGGGGGGCAGAGAGAGTGCACAGGGGGCAGAAAGCACATGACGGGGCAGAGAGAGCACAAAAGAGGGCTGTCACAATTTCTGCCTTCTTCAAATGTTACTCAACACGTGGTATTGCCACTTCTCAAAAATGTAACAGGAGGATAATTCTGACACATCAAAGCCAGGCCACATATTGCTTGTATTATTGTGACCAACATGCAGGTACTAAACATGCTACCATAGACTACAGTGTCCTCAGACTGATATCCCATTACCTACATCAGAAATGGTATTAACTCACAATTACAAAGGGAGCTGCTAACAGCAGATTGTTATGATTTTGATGATTAGTGTGTCCAAGTGAATTCAGCGTGGTAAAGCATTCCTCAGGCAACCATTGCTAACCTCATTATTAAGTAAATGCATTTATTTCTGCATGTGGTGCTTAAACTCATTACTGGATAAATTGAAAATATCTACTCTATAATTGCCGTAGGCATTTTCGTGTCGGACCCCGAAAAGACCATGGCTTTGTCACTCTGTGACGTCACCACGAGCGAAGCATTGCCCGTACGCGGGCATTGCGAGTCGTCGCAATGGCCGCGAAGCATTGCGACTCGCTGACTGAGTGCGAGCAATGGCCGCGAAGCGGCCATTGCGAGTCGGTGGACGAAAATCGAACCAGAGGTTCGGCTACAAAGTTAGCGATTTATCGCTCATGTAGCGCGAGCAATGGCCGCGAGGCCATTGCGAGTCGCTGCCTGAGCCGCGATCACTTGCCGCACCTGCCGCAAGTCCCCCTATACTTTCTATGGAAATTACCGCAACCGCGCCGCAAGTGCCGCGATTGTCGCATAAACCGTTACACTTGCGGCGCGGTTGCGGTAATCCCCATAGAAAGTATAGGGGGACTTGCGGCATGTGCGGCGGCTCAGGTAGCGACTCGCAATGGCCTCGCAGCCATTGCTCGCACTACCTGAGCAGTCAGCCGCGTTTTTTTTCGCGCCCGCACCTGCCGCAAGTGCAATACCGCACTTGCCGCACCTGCCGCAAGTCCCCCTATACTTTCTATGGGGATTACCGCAACCGCGCCGCAAGTGCAGCGGTTATGCGGCAATCGCGGCAGATGCGGTTTTTTCACCGCATCTGCCGCAATTTGAAAAAAAGATGATGTGAAAGGGCTCTAACTTTTATTTCGTTTATACAATATATTATATATATATATATATACTAATCATATACATATATATAATATTACATCTATATATATATATATATTAATCTATATATATATATATTATATATATATATATTATATATTATTATATAAATATATAAATATATATATATATATATATATATATATATTGCTTCCAGGTGCAAGTGTTTCTCAACCACCTGGACACGGTCCTTACTGTTTCCGGATTCACGGCCAAATTTGCCATAAAACTGGAACTCTCCACCCCGCTGAAGGTCAAGTTCCAGCATATGCACAGCTGTATATTTTGGATAGTGCTACTGCTACTGAACAACGCCTACAGTCTCCAGAAAATGTCAAATGTAATCCAGCCTTGATGAGAATTATTGCTGAGCAATTGGAAGGTATTAATCCCTTTGTTTCAGCTTACAAAATGTTACGGCAAGTGGAGGAAGAGGAAGAACAGAAAGCATTGGAACATGGCACAAACATGCCCAATATCATCATGGCAATTAAACAAGACAGACAGCAAGACCCAAGACGGTATAACAACCCTACTGTGAATTAAGTCGCTGTCGTCTTTGAAAATGCTGATGGAGAGCCACCATTTAATAGAGACATTTTAATACATCTAAAACCAGACCCAAATAATCTGTTGGCCCCCAAAACACAGCAAATAAGCATTTTACACAGTAATTTGGATGCATTACTGTATCCATTATTTTTCCCTCATGGAGAGCAAGGGTGGCATGAAGCACTCAAGCAGCAAGGCCAAAATACTCGCAGGGTGACACAACTGCAGTATTACTGTTATTTGCTGTCAGAACGGAAAGAATTCAATCCTGTCCTTAATGGTGGTAAACTGACCCAGCAGTACTTGGTGGATGCCTATGTAAAAATCGAGGCTAATCGTTTAAATTTTATACGCCAACACCAGAAGGATTTGAAAGTAGAAGATTATTGTCTCCTTCAGGAACATTTGCTGAGAAAATCCATAGAAAAAGGAATCCCCATTGGCAAGACGTAATTTTACCCTCTTCCTTTGAGGGAAGTCCCCGAAACATGCAGCAGCGGTATCAAGATGCCATGGCGATTGTAACTAAATTTGGAAGACCAGATCTTTTTATAACGATGACCTGTAATCCAAAATGGAGTGAAATTGCAACCAATTTACACCCATGGCAGCGTGCTGAACATCGACCAGATTTAGTGGCCCGTGTATTCAGGATTAAACTTGAAGCCCTTTTGAAAGATATTAATTGTGGATTATTTGGTAAGGTTTGTGCTATGGTTCATGTGATAGAATTTCAAAAGCGAGGCCTACCACATGCTCACATTCTAATTATTCTGGATGCCAACTCAAAACTAAGAACTGAGGTGGAAGTGGACAATACTGTTTGGGCTGAAATTCCTGATCCATCACATTACCCTGTGCTCCATCAAATTGTCATGCAACACATGATTCATGGCCCCTGTGGACAACACAATCCCAATTCTCCATGTATGGAGAATGGAAAGTGTAAAAAAGCTTTTCCCAAAAAGTTTCAAACAAAAACTGTTATACCTGAGGATGCATATCCAAGTTATCAAAGAAACGAAGGACCTTCTTTTCACACCATTCCAAGATGATTGATAATTCTTGGGTGGTTCCATATAACCCTTTCCTTCTATTAAAATATAAGTGCCATATTAATGTGGAAGTATGTGCTTCCATTCAGAGCGTAAAATAACTCTTCAAATATGTCTACAAAGGTCATGATAAAGCCAATCTGGAAATTTGTGAAACCAACTTCAGACACGATGAAACTCATAAATTCATGGATTCCAGATATGTCAGTGCACCAGAGGCAGCTTGGCGAATCTTTGCTTTCCAAATGCATAGACAATCTCACAGCATTATTCGTCTGGCAGTACATCTGCCTCATTCACAATCACTTTTTTTTCACGAGGGTGATTCTGCGGACAACATCACTTATTTAATGGACAGACAATCAACACTCATGGCCTACTTTGCCCTCAATGAGAATGATCCCAATGCTCGGGAGTACTTATATCGTCAAATTCCTGAGCATTATGTTTGGAAAGAAGGTGCATGGGAAGTTAGAAGGAGAGGAGGTGCTTCAGTCATTGGTAGACTCTACACTGTTAGTATTCAAGAACAAGAACGGTACTATTTAAGGCTGTTGTTACTCCATGTTAAAGGAGCTACAAGTTTTGACAACCTTAAGACTGTTAAGGAAGTCACATACCCAACTTTTAAAGAGGCGGCATTAGCCCTTGGATTGCTCTTCGATGACACTGTTTGGAGAAAAACTTTATTGGATGCCTGTGTTCTCAATATGCCTGCACAGCTCCGTGACATGTTTGCATATATATGTGTCTTTGGTCCTCCTAATCATCCCCTGGAGTTGTGGCAAGAATTTAAACAATACTTCGTTCAAGATTACTGCCATGCCTACCACCCCGACACTGATGATTGTGAGCATTGTGAAGGATATGCCATGACTGATGTCGAACATGTTTTAAAATTTCATGCAAAACATTTTAATGATTTTAATCCACCACGCCCAAAAAGAAAACCACACATTCGTCCTCAATACAACAAAGAAGAAGAGTTAGTAAGAGCACGTGAAATGAAAGTTACCTTAAATGATCAACAACGTTTGGCCTATAATGCAATCCATAAAGCTTTAGAGGATACAAGTGATAAGCCAAAGTGCTTTTTCATTGACGGTCCAGGTGGAAGTGGGAAAACATATCTCTATCATCTATTGATTCATGAACTGAGAGGAGAAGGAGAAGTTGTCTCACCTGCAGCCAGTACAGGGATTGCTGCTAATCTATTGCAAGGAGGAAGAACTATCCATTCACTGTATGGCATACCAATACCAATTAATGAGACATCCGTTTCAAGAATCAAAAATGATACTGATGCGGCCCAACATTTGAAGACTACCAAACTCTTCATCATCGATGAGTCTACTATGTTGTCAAAATACGCTTTGCATGTAATTGATCAATTATTACGGGATGTCATGACAACTGATGTCTCCAAGAAAAATAAATTACCCTTTGGAGGGAAAGTCATTGTTCTGGGAGGAGACTTTCGGCAGTGTCTTCCTATCATCTCTCATGGAACAAGGACAGACATCGTAGAGAGCTGCATTAAATATTCACGACAATGGCAGCTTTTCAATCAATTGCCGCTCATTAACAACATGCGCTCCATTGATTCAGATTAAAGCAATTGGTTAATTCAACTGGGAAATGGAGAATTGTCCAATGATTACAATCTTGGTGATGATGTCATTGAGATCCCGCAAGACATGATCTGCACTGGCTCTTTAATCTTGGATATATTTGGTGAAAACATTGTCATTGATGTGAATAATGACAAAAGTATTCAGAATGCTGCATCACATGCCATTCTTTGTCCCAAAAATGACGCTGTGGATTTGATCAATTCAAAAGTTATGGATTGTATTCCTGGAGAATACATTGAATATATGAGCGACGATTCCATTGATCCAGATGAGACGGAAAATATCAAACAATATCCAGTGGAATTTCTAAATTCACTAACACCAACAGGAATGCCTTCTCATCTCCTGAAATTAAAAGTTGGTACAATTGTAATGCTTTTGCGTAATTTTAACAGCAGAAAAGGACTTTGCAACGGGACTCGCATGATTGTTATTGCTTTGTTTGACAACATGATACAAGCAAAAGTAATTTCTGGCTCGGATGAAGGAAATGTAGTCTTCATTCCAAGAATTGATCTCTGTCCATCTGAGACTGGATTGCCTTTCAAACTAAGACGTCGACAATTTCCCGTGAAGCCTGCCTTTGCCATGACCATAAATAAATCACAAGGCCAAACATTGGAGAAAGTGGGGATTTATTTGCCAGAACCTGTTTTTGGTCATGGACAATTATATGTGGCTTTCTCACGTGTGAAGAGACGATGCAATGTGAAGGTGAAAGTGGTGGATTCATGCATTCAAGGCAAATTGGTGCCTAACAGTGAGAAAGTCTTCACCAAAAATATTGTCTATCGGAATATTTTGGGATGAACTTTTGCCTATTCTATTTTTATACGTTTTCTATTTAAAAAAAAAAAAAAAATAACAAAAAAATTAGTTTAGTCTTTACATTTTCAGTTTTTTATGTACATAGTTTATACAATATTTGTGGAAAAACACATTACAGATTTCATCGGAGATGTGTATCATTCTGATTTTCTCACAGGGTGATAGAAACCACTATTTAAAGCTCCAGTACTCTACGTGCTGAGAGATTTGATTCTTATTCTTTAAAGGGAGAGGTTTTTGTGAACAGCTAAGAGACGGGTGGGACGGCTGTTCACACACATCTCATTAGCAAGGTGTGTTCCACATGTTTAGATAGATAGGGACAAACATAAATTATTAATTAGATTCTACCACGCCATTTTTCTTAGATTTTTTCACTTTGTTGAGGAATATACTAAATGATAATAATTGATCATGAAGGACTCACCAACAACATACTTGCTGTAATTTTCATAATTGCATATATGTAATTTGTACTTAACTTGCGGTTTGTGCAGACAACATAGTTGCGGCAGTGTCATCCACATCAACTGCAGTCACCTGTGGTTAGTTAGTGGATGCATCTTATGCACCTGCTGAAGCTACGTTAACTCCATTTACCGTAGGTTAACTACAAGTTTTTTTGTTATTGCACGGATATTGCTGCAAGTCTGTAGCTGGTAACTCCTTCTGTATTAATTTAAAAAATTTATTATTTACATTACAATCCTCAAAAAGTCTAAGAAAAATCCAGCCATAAAAAATATCTAAATTATATCAATTCGGATTTAGTTAGAGTAGGACTCACCAGGCGTAAGGGCATCTTGACGGATTGGTGGGCTGACACAAACTGGCTGATACTCACATTAGTACTGTTAATTCATTAATTCAAACGATTGACACATTAAGAAGTATTGCTACTTTGTGTTCTAAACCCTTACAACATAATAGTTCAATTTTCCTTAAATGATATCAACCATACAAATATATGTAGTTGGTGTAAAGATGTCATTGGAATAATTGGATTATTATTTGAAAATCTTAAAAAAAAATTAAAAATATTCTAGACACCCGATGCATTTGCATCGGGCTCACAGCTAGTTTGAAAATAATGTTTTAACTTTTTATCATTTGCATAACATTAACATATCCATAAATCCTGTAATTTCCTAATTTGTGAATGAAAAGCACAAGTTATGTACAGGTGCAGGTATAAATAGGTACAGGCATTAGAAAAGAAATGGCCATTGAATACATTTCGGTCCCATTCTTGTTTCACCTTGTGTTCAACAGCCTGCGTCTAAGTGCAATAAGTGGGTGTGTATAACACAACCAGGTGAGCAAATCCCATTATATTTATCAACCTTTCTACCTTGTCGGGCTATTGTCTTTCCAGTTTATTCACTCAAACCATATTTTATTGGCATTTTCTGCTTTGTGTTGCAATTTAATGTTGAAGAGTTTATAAAACCATTGTTTTAAGCAGCAGAATCATAATAAAAACTATTTTAATATAATAAAGAACAATACTCCTGGGATAACAGTTATGACTTTATATTTTCATATTATTATAAATTTGAATAAAACTGGAGTGTAAAGTGTACCCATCACTAGTCTACCCTTTTTATTTAAGAAAATACTGGGCAAACTCCAATTTATTTTCATAAATATCATCTATTAGCAAAAGTGGTCCCAAGGTCCCAAATGGCCTTTAAAGGAACCTAGTTTCTAACAAAACCTTCTTTAAAATAAGTGTTTCAAATAGAGTAGCAGAAACCGTTACAAGCATTTTCTGTCTATAGTATGTATAAATACAAAGCACTACTGGGTCTATAGAGTGTGTGCGAACAGATGATAGAAAGGATCAAAATCTAAATAAAATTTAGGAAGAAAGAACAGAGAATAGTTAGGTTAGTGAAGTGATACACTTCGAGAAATTGCTTAAACCTGTGGATACTGGGAATTAACTGGATTGTCTGGTTTAGTGCATTCCAGAGGACTGGTCTAGCACATGAAAAATCTTGGAAAGTGTAAATATAGGTTGTATTCTATACTGAATGGTCAACCAATGTCATGACTGGTACAAGGTGAAAGCACTGGTGTAGTGGCTGGATATATGGGAAATATATGATCCTAGGTTTTGCATTCAGGATAGATTGTGGAGGGGAATATATAGTAAGAGAGAGTAGAGAGATGCAGTAGTCCAGGTGAGAATGATTAAGAGTGACATAGTGGGTTATAGGGTATGGACACACATCCGAGTTTAAAAACGCTCCGATTCACGGATCCGAGAGTCTGACAAGTGTCATCTGACTTTCGGTCAGTGTGGCTTGCAAGTGCTGTCCGAGTGCAATTTGTTTTTTTCCTCAGCAGCTAGTTACTGTATAATCATTTACAGGTGCATTTTGTACAGTTGTCTGAGCTACACAATGGTAATGTATCAATTAAAACTCGCATCAGACTCGGATGGTGCAAGTGTGGTCTGAGTGCAATCCGAGTTTTTTGTCGGACCCATAGACTTGTATTGGAGAGTCTCGTCCGTGACTCACATAGAATTGCAACATGTTGCGATTGACTCGAAATCCGACAATCGGATGCGGAAAAAGCGTATGAGACTCGGAAATGTGCTCTCGGACATTTGTTAACATTGGTCCGAGAGAAATGCGATTGTTCCGCACTGTAAACTCGGACGAGTTTCACTGATATGTGTCCGAGCCCTAAAAGGTAAAAAAAGGTGGAATTTGAAGTTACAATTTAGGTGCAGGTGGCAGGAATGAGTAAGTGGATGAGAAATAGCATTTGAGTCAAATACAATTCCAAAACAGCTGACATGTTCCTTGGGAGGTATGACAGATTAACACACAGAAATGGCCAAAGAAGTTTGATTTTAAACTCAGAAAAAGAAAACACCAGGAGGGTATTGGAAGGATAACTTGGAAAGCACATTTTGATGAAAAAAGAAGACCAACACACAATAAAATACATGTAGGTTTGTGGGTGTAAGGTGAAAAAATAGGTAAAGTTCACAAGGTACGAATACTTTTCAATGAACTGTAAATCTAGCAGTAAGATGTTGAAAAGAGAAAATGAGCAGATAGTTTAGTGTTTCTTGCATTGTATGATGGAAGTGGATGGTTTTTGAGTATTTAAGAATGCGAGAAAAGCATGTGAGCTGCTCATGGAAGATGGATTGAGAGAAGAACTGATGAGTAGAGTTAAATAAATGTGTGAAATATACAGTAAATTTGAAAGAAAAAATCAACTAAACATAGATAAACTAAATAAACATGAAAAAAAGTCATCATTCAAGTAAGCTGAAATAGATGCTTGTGTAAGTATCTTACATAACCTCTGATTTGCCCTATCTAACTGCCATGTTTAATTCCCAAGTATTTTGAAAAATATGGTATTTGGATAGGTCCAGCACTTTTATTCCCCTGTATGATTGCCTTCCCCTTGACAACGTTTACATTTTACAGGGAAGTATGTGCTTAGATATGGGTCTAATTATGGTTTGGTAAGAATGGGTTTATTAAACAATTAATTAACTAACGTAAGATTTAAATGGGTTGTCTGGCCTAAGCCCATATCTGCAGTCACTCTATGTGTCTGCAGATTTGTGAATGTGACTGCTAACTTGTGAATCCTCACACCGCATGCATTGTGCACTGTGTGGATTTGCCCATTTCAGAGCCAGGAATAGTGGTCATATGGCAATGTATATACGATATGCATACTTATGGGCACATTCTAACTAGATGGCCAAAGCCTCGCTTAATTCAAGTCTATTGAGCGAGGCCGAGCCCATCTAAATGAAATGTGGCCAGCAGTATATATATTGCATACTCACAACCATATCACTGCCATTCCCATCTCTGACACATAATGAATCCTCACAGTGCATGAGATGTGAGGATTCATAAGTCTTCACATGGATTCATAAACCTGAAGTCACATAGAGAGACTGCAGACTTGTGGATTTACACTGTACAACTGATTCAAAGAGGCAGTATTAAACAAACAAGCCAGGATGGACCACAAAATTCATAAGGTGAGATGACCTTATATCAATTATAAACACAGGCACAGTAATATGAAAATATACAAATTTTAAGCTTGCAAAGGTGAAAGTGACTTGTGTTCCAAAATATAGCTGCAATAGAGTCTATGGACAGGACAGTCTCCAGCACCAAAATAAAAAAAAGTTAAATTACAACTTTTAATAGTGTGGAAGAAAAAATATTCAAGAATATGTGCAGAAATAAAAAAGTAAGGCATTGATTAACAAATTTTGAATTAATAAAGTTCTTTTTAACCAGAAATTAGTAAGCCATGTATTATTTTCTAATTATGGCTAGGGTCACACTTCAGGTTATTTTTACAAAACCTGATCCGGTTTTGAGCTTTTAAAATGCTCAAAACCGGATCAGGAAACGCTCCTCATAGGAGCCTTTGGGTAGAGTCACATTACAGACATGAATTGCATTCACCGCATCCGGATCCGGATGCGGTGAACGCAATGCCGATCACACACATTTTGTGACCAAAATGCGTGCAGAATACCGCACTGCGGTAACCGGATGGCTCAGGATGTGTAATCCTGAGCCATCCGGTAACTGCATAGGTTGCGGATCCCGGCTATTGCCGGGATCAGCAAACTTAGTAAAGAGTTAAATTGATTATCTAAAGGACTGTTTGAGGTCTGTAGGGGGGCTTAGACCCCCCTACAGACCGGCCGCCCACTCTGGTGGGCTTCTTCTACAATTTGCCACCTTGCACGGGCTCCTCAGAGCTCCGTGCATGTCAACCAAAGTAACCCCCACCCCCCCGTATCACTATTGAGGGGTGTTTACACCCCTCTAGTACAGTTATACTTTAATTATGTGTTGTCCCCAAAGGATTATTACAGTGGCAATGTAAGTTCATACTTACATGCTCTCGTAGGCGGAGTCCAGGGATTTCCATGGGCGGGGCTGTGTGCAGCAGCCTCCGCCCGCTCTTTCTTGATGGCCGCCCCCTCTGGCCTTAATCCAGTGTTGTGAGGGCGGCCATGTCATGAAAGGGGCGTGGCTAACTATGTGCCGCGGTTAGCCACGCCCCTTTCATGACGCGGCCGCCCTCACAACACTGGATTAAGGCCAGAGGGGGCGGCCATCAAGAAAGAGCGGGCGGAGGCTGCTGCACACAGCCCCGCCCATGGAAATCCCTGGACTCCGCCTACGAGAGCATGTAAGTATGAACTTACATTGCCACTGTAATAATCCTTTGGGGACAACACATAATTAAAGTATAACTGTACTAGAGTGGTGTAAACACCCCTCTATAGTGATATGGGGGGGGGGTTACTTTGGCTGACATGCACGGAGCTCTGAGGAGCCCGTGCAAGGTGGCAAATTGTAGAAGAAGCCCACCAGAGTGGGCGGCCGGACTGTAGGGGGTCTAAGCCCCCCTACAGACCTCAAACAGTCCTTTAGATAATCAATTTAACTCTTTACTAAGTTTGCTGATCCCGGCAATAGCCGGGATCCGCAACCTATGCAGTTACCGGATGGCTCAGGATTACACATCCTGAGCCATCCGGTTACCGCAGTGCGGTACAGGGAAACGCTGCGAAAACTGCTGCCTGCATGATTTTTAACGCAGGCAGCAGTGCCGGATACGGCCACCGGATGGCTTGTGAAGCCATCCGGTGTTTTGCATAGGCTCCTATGAGGAGCGTTTCCTGGTCCGGTTTTGAGCTTTTTGAAAGCTCAAAACCGGATCAGGATTTTGTAAAAAACGCGAATTGACCTACCCTATGATAAAAACCGGATTGCTTCACAGTAATCGGTTTCGTCTCGGCTCTGCAGCCTGCATGAAAAATCATGCAGGCTGCAGTTTTCGGAGCGTTCTGTTATCTGCAATGCGGGAACCGTATTGTCAGGATGTGTACTCCTGAGAAATGCGTTCCCACATATAGTTTGCTTATCCGGCTGCTGCGGATAAGCAAAGTGTTCTGTGCCGATGTTGAAACTGTTAATTCAATAAATATGTTTGTACAATGTCTCGAGAGGTGCCGGCCCCCTAGAGACCTTACACCACTCAGGTGGCATAATGGTAAATCACTTGTACAGCAGCTGCTCTGACAGCTGCTGTAGTTTCATGATGAAAGCGCGGCGCCTCAGAGGCGCGCATAATTGCTATTGCTATAGTATGTCTGCCGCTGTTGAGGTCCTGAAGCAGCGCTGCCATAGATTTACTGTAATTGCTCAGGACCTCAGACGCAGCGCACATACTATAGCAATAGCAATAGTATGCGTGCGCTTGAGACCCCGCGCTTTCATTCATAAAACTGTACAGCAGCTGTCAGGAGCATGCTGTACAGAGGTGATTATACCTTATTGCCCACCTGAGAGGGTGTAAGGTCTCTAGGGGACTGGGCACCCCTAGAGACATTGTACAAACATTTATTTATTTATTAAATTAACAGTTTCAACGCTGCACAGAACAGTTTGCTCATCCCTGCGGCAGCAGGGATGAGCAAACTATCCGGTAACAGGATTGCTCAGGATTACACATCCTGAGTAATCCGGTTACTGGATTGCGGCTTCAGCAATCCGGTTCCCGGATTGCTGAATGTCAGAAGACAATTGCGTTCAGATCTGGATGCGGTGAACGCAATTCTATTGCAAAGTGTAACCCTATGTGGATATTTTGAATATTTTTTTTCTATATGAAATAAAAATTGACCAGCAAATAAAGGCAAATGTAAACAGGTGCAAGCTGAAATGCAATATACATAAAAAAAAATGTACAGCTGTGCACTGAAACGCTAAGGTATGCAAACATTGAATTTAGGAATTTTGGAACTGCATTACTGCTATTGAAAATAAGTTTAAAATATGACATACTTAGCGTATAAAATGGCTAGGTTATGACAGCCCAAAAGTCAGCAAAAATTAGTATTTCTTACCTAACATGCATCTCTCCGGGCTAAAAACCTCAAATTTTATGGGCAGGCAGAAATCTCCTTGAAATGAAATTTAAAACCACCTCAGGCTGGTGGAAGGAGTGATCAATCAGAAAGGATTTAACTACAACAGAGATGAGCGAGTATACTTGTCACTACTCGGTACTCGCACGAATATCTCGGTAATCGGGGTACTCGGCGAGTACTGAGTAATCTTGCGATACTCTTGCTATGCTCGGGGTCCACCTCCCTGCATGTTGGCGCTCTTTTCAGAGCCAGCCCGCATGCAGGGATTGTCTGACAGACACTGTAATGCCACAGCCATGTTGGTTGTGGCATTACAGTCATTGGCTGGCCGCACAGCGTCATCAGGTCTTTATAAGACCTGACCGCGCTGTGCTCGTCACTCTGCGCCATTAGACAGTCAGTGTAGGGAGAGCTGCTGCTGATTGAGGGACAGATTTGTGGCTTTTCAGCTAGTGTAGGCACAGGGCTGCCAGTCTAATTACCACAACAGTCCCTCTGAGGACTAATAGAGTAGTATACAGGCAGGCAGGGAGGCAGGGTATATATCAAACTTCGCTGTGCCAGTATACCAGCCTGCATCGCATCTGGGGCTGGTTTCCAGGCTCATATATCCCAAACACTGTGCTTTTAAGGATTTATTTAGCTCACTATAGGCAGGAGTAGGTTTTAGCTCAAATTAGGGTACACCAAAAGCCTTGTGCTAAAAAACAACTCTTGTCTGCACTAATTTAGCATCTAACTGCTGCTACTGTAGGTTGCAGCGTTAATTAGGGTACACCGAAAGCCTCGTGCTGAAAACCTACTCTTGCCTGCACTAATTTAGCATCTAAGTGCTGCTACTGTTGGTTGCAGCGTTAATTAGGGTACACCAAAAGCCTCGTGCTAAAAACCTACTCTTGTCTGCACTAATTTTGCATCTAAGTGCTGCTACTCTCTGATGCAGCGTAAATTAGGATACGCCAAAAGACTCTCTATTGTAGTCAGCGTTTGTGTCTGACTAGTCCACCTGCAGGGCCTTAATTTCAAAACTTAGGATCGTGCTAAAAACTTATTCTTGTCTGCACTAATTTTGCATCTAAGTGCTGTTACTCTCTGTTGCAGCGTAAATTAGGATATGCCAAAAGGCTCGCTATTGTAGTCAGCTTCTGTGTCTGACTAGTCCACCTGCAGAGCCTTAATTTAAAACTTTAGGGTCGTGCTAAAAACCTACTCTTGTCTGCACTAATTTAGCATCTAAGTGCTGCTACTGTCGGTTGCAGCGTAAACTAGGATACGTCAAAAGGCTTGCTATTGTAGTCAGTGTTTGTGTCTGACTAGTCCACCTGCTGGGCCTTAATTTAAAACCTTAGGTTCGTGCTAAAAACCTACTCTTGTCTGCACTAATTTTGCATCTAAGTGCTGTTACTCTCTGTTGCAGCGTAAATTAGGATACGTCAAAAGGCTTGCTATTGTAGTCAGCGTTTGTGTCTGACTAGTCCACCTGCTGGGCCTTAATTTAAAACCTTAGGTTCGTGCTAAAAACCTAATCTTGTCTGCACTAATTTTGCATCTAAGTGCTGTTACTCTCAGTTGCAGCGTAAATTAGGATACGCCAAAAGCCTCGTGCTAAAAACCAACTCTTGTCTGCACTAATTTAGCATCTAAGTGCTGCTACTGTCGGTTGCATAATAAATTAGGATACGCCAAAAGACTAGCTATTATAGTAAGCGTTTGTGTCTGACCATCTGCAGGGCCTTAATTGAAAAACTTAGGTTAGTGCTAAAAACCTACTCCTGTCTGCACTAATTTAGCTGTATACAGTCAGCACCAGATTGAAAATGCGCAAGTCCGGTGGCAAGGGACAAGGAACTGGATGTGATGGTGGTGCAGGCAGAGGGCGAGCCTGTATGCAAGCTCGAATTGCGCCATGACAAATGCCCACATCATCTCGCTCGACTTTCTTGTCCCAATTTCTAGGTGAACGCAGCAGTACTCCACTATTAAACCAAGACAAGTGTCAACAGGTTGTTTGTTGGATAGCGGATAATGCTTCCAGTCAGTTTGGCACCACCACAAATACCCTGTCTTCCACACGGTCAAGTGTCAGTAGCCGTGAGACTGGACTGCACATTCCACACCCTGATCTTCCTTCCTCCCCCGATGCCGAGTGCCCGGACCCGGACATAACTGATCCCACACTTGGACACTCTGAAGAGCTGTTCACTTATCCATTCATAGATTATGGCCACTCTCCTGCTCCAGTTGAAGTGGGTCATGAGGAGATCGTATATATCGATGCCCAAATATTTGAGCAACCATGGTCTCACAAAGGCAACGGTGGGAACGTGTCTCAACAAGAGGTGGACGATGATGAGACACAATTGCCAGAAAGACAGGAGGAGGACCAGGGTGCGGAAGTGGAAGACGACGTGGTGGATGATCCAGCCTGGCAGGAGGACATGCAGAGCGAGGACAGCAGTGCACAGGGGGAGTTAGGCGTAGCATCACAACAGGCCGGAAGAAGCAGGGTGGTGTCCGCAGGCAGAAGGCAGGCAACTGTTCCCCGGAACAACAACACGAGTGATGTTGCCAGTACAACTGCTAGGTCTTCCCAAGTCTGGCTGTTTTTTAAGGTGTTTGCAGATAATTTGAAAAAGGCCATTTGCAACACCTGCCACGCCAGCATCAGCAGGGGTAGCAAAACTAGCAGCCTGACCACCACCAACATGATCAGGCACATGGCAGCAAAGCACCCGACTTTGTGGGATGTACAGCAGAGTACAGGAGCATTGTCTGCGGGTGACACCACTGCGTCTTCCACTGTTGTGCGTGCAAGCCAATCCCCTGTCCATACTGCAGGTGAAGATGCCTCCTGTCCTTCACCTGTACTTGCACAAGCAGAAGTAGCACCATCATCAGCCACATCCTTGTCCCAGCGCAGCGTTCAGTTATCCATACCACAATCTGGGGAACGCAGGCATAGGGGAACACTCTCAAAGATCTGGGCCACTTTTCTTACCACCCCCGTACCACAGACCCTGAGGTGCGGGGTAGTTTCACAAGGAATGCAAAGTTTGCTAAGATGCTGAGGGAGTACCTTGCTGATCGTACTAAAGTGCTCCTAGACTCCTTTGTGCCTTATAATTATTGGGTATCCAAGCTGGACACGTGGCAGGAATTGGCTCTCTATGCCTTGGAAGTCCTGGCCTGCCCTGCCGCTAGCGTTTTGTCAGAGCATGTTTTTAGTGCCGCAGGTGGAATCATTACAGATAAACGCACCCGCCTGTCAACTGAAAATGCTGACAGGCTGACTTTAATCAAGATGAACAATTGTTGGATTGGGCCTGAATTCACCACACCACCACCAAATGATAGCGGAATTTAAATTTTGTGCCGGTAGATTCCCATGCACCTCCGCACACCCACACATCGGTACAGACTTCATGTGTTTGGCTACCTGCTGTACTGCTCCTCCTTCTCCTCATCCGCCACCATCATATAATCAGTGTGACCGTGGTTCATGATGCCACAAAACCATAATTTTTGGACATCATTTTTATGATGATGATGCACCTAACCATTCTAAAGTTAGGCATTAGTTTCATGTATACCTCCCAGGGGTAAATGTTTTAGTCCATGCTTCCAGAATGGGCATTACAAGTACAGGAGACCCGCTCCTTTGTAATGGGAACAATTTTTAGAGGTTCTCCTCCATGTTTCTTCCCAGGGGCATCGCAATGCCTCCCAATTTTTGGCTTCCCTGCCTATGGCAATCCTACAAAAGACCCACTTGCTTCAAATGGGCACATTATTGAAAAAGGCTCTCATGCATGTCTTTAGCCAGGGGCATTGAAGTGCTACACAATTTTTGGCTTCCCTGACTAGGGAAATACTACAGCAGACACACTTGCTTACAATGGGCACTTTATTTTAAAAGTCTCTCATGCACGTCTCTATCCAGGGGTATTGAAGTGCAACACAATTTTTGGCTTCCCTGACTAGGGGAAATCCTACAAAAGACCCACTTGCTTAAAATGGGCACATTATTGAAAAAGGCTCTCATGCACGTCTCTATCCAGGGGCATTGAAGTGCTACACAATTTTTGGCTTCCCTGACTAGGGAAATACTACAGCAGACACACTTGCTTACAATGGGCACTTTTTTTAAAAGGCTCTCATGCATGCCTTTATGCAGGGGCATTGAAGTGCTACACAATTTTTGGCTTCCCTGACTAGGGAAATACTACAATAGACACACTTGCTTACAATGGGCGCATTTTTTGTAAAGGCCCTCATGCACGCCTCTATGCAGGGGCATCTTAGTGCCTCCAAACCTTTGGCTTCCCTGCCTAGGGAAATACTACAACAGACAAACTTGCTTAAAATGGGCACATCATTTAAAGAGGCCCTCATGCACGCCTCTATCCAGTGGCATATTGGTGCTTCCCAATTTTTGGCTTTCCTGCCTAGGGCAATACTAAAAAAGACACACTTGCTTACAATGGGCAGATTTTTTGAAAAGGCCCTCATGCACGCCTCTATCCAGGGGCATCTTGGTGCCTCCAAACCTTTGGCTTCCCTGCCTATGGAAATACTACAACAGACACACTTGCTTACAATGGGCACATTATTGAAAAAGGCTCTCATGCACGTCTCTATCCAGGGGCATTGAAGTGCTACCCAATTTTTGGCTTCCCTGACTAGGGAAATACTACAGCAGACACACTTGCTTGCAATGGGCACATTTTTTTAAAAGGCCCTCATGCACGCCTCTATCCAGAGGCACCTTAGTGCCTCCAAACCTTTGGCTTCCCTGCCTAGGGAAACACTACAACAGACACACTTGCTTACAATGGGCACATTTTTTGAAAAGGCCCTCATGCACGCCTTATGCAGGCGCATGTTATTGGTGCCTCCAAACCTTTGGCTTCCCTGCCTAGGGAAACACTACAACAGACACACTTGCTTACAATGGGCACATCAGTTAAAGAGGCCGCCTCTATCCAGTGGCATATTGGTGCCTCCCAATTTTTGGCTTCCCTGCCTAGGGCAATACTAAAAAAGACACACTTGCTTACAATGGGCACATTTTTTGAAAAGGCCCTCATGCACGCCTCTATGCAGGGGTATCTTATTGGTGCCTCCAAACCTTTGGTTTCCTTTCATAGGGAAATACTACAATAGACCCACTTGCTTAAAATGGCCACATCATTTAAAGAGGCCCTCATGCACGTCTCTATCGAGGGGCATCACAGTGCCACAAAATGTTTGGCTTCCCTGCCTAGGGCATTACTACAAAAGACCCACTTCCTTATAATGGGCACATTATTTAAAATGGCCTTTATTTATGTCTCTTCCCAGGGGCATGGGAGTGCCACACAATTTTTAAAAACAAAATCTTTCATATAATCCAAAAAACTAACATACACCAACTCTGTCTCACAAGTGGGTAAGAGCCCTTAATATTTTTTCCATGAAAATCCGTTTTGGTTTATTTTGTAACGTTTTCTTGACAGTCTGTAAAAGTGGCGTAATAGTCTGACAACATTGTTCACAGCAGTGACCTTGGGGTCTGAAATGCTTACAGGGGTCTTCCTCATGCTGTTCCCATGTCATTTGAGAACTGTTCTGATACTTTTGTGACATTTTTAGGGTTTTTTATATGCTGCCAGGGGTCATGTCAGAAAAATACTCGGGTCTCCCATAGGATAACATTGGGCTCGGTGCTCGGGCAGAATACACGAGTATCTTGTGATGCTCGGCCCAAGCTTCGAGCACCCGAGCATTTTAGTACTCGCTCATCACTAAACTACAATATAAAATAAAAAACTGACTAGCACATCCAAAAAGACAAATATCAACAGGTGCAAACTGAAAATGCATGTGCCTGGGTCAGCCTCCACTGAGTCGGGGCATAATGATGGCCAACTGTTATGGTGGACTCACCAGCTGGCAATTCGTCCTCAGCAAAATAAATAAAAGCGGGTCAAAGTTGTGCAGACTTAGCTGCTCTCTATAAGCAATGTCCAGACTTCAGGTGTAACAGTAAAACTTACTGTTATTGCAACGATTTATGATTGTGTATTAAATTGTGAAAAGTTGTAATATCATCACCGAGTTGCAGCCTCTGATGATGTGATGAACTCAGCTCTCTGTCTGGCAATATATGGTAGCTCTCCTTACTCCCACTAGTTATGCCACTATACTATGCCTTTAAACCTCTTTTCTTTGTCTGGACCTTGGCATCCATGGTACCTCAAGCTTACAGGAAAGTACTTCAGCTTTCATCCCACTGCTGACAACTCAGGATCCCAACAAGGTAGCCATCACATACATCCTCACTACCTCTCTACTGTTCTCTAACTGTCCTTGTCTGGTAGTTGGGCACTACTGGGATCGCACAGGACACTATGTCCTATGTAAATGCACAGATTTTGCTGTGTCCCAACAGCAACCACAGCAGACCAGGTAGTGATTACAGGTGGGCTACATTATACTTTCTCAGTCTACTATATAACACCATGGTAAGCAGGGCTTTAACAGATTCCTCCCCTTAGGAAGCCGTCTTATAGGCGGCGACACGCGTCGGGTATAGGAATGCTTTGAGTCAGGTCTTTGTAGATGATGGGGATACCGGTAATTGTATACTGGACGGTGCTGCATTGTTTGTGCACCAATTGTCCTTTCATGTACCTAATCCTTTTTCTCCCTTTCTATTCTAGGGCTTGCTGGTTTATTCCTCTATCTCAGGTTGACATTACCACCTTTCTATTTTAGGAACTTATTTACATCAGCACTTGCACTTTATATAGCAGTTACTTGCTGGGCAGCCTTTTGTATTGTCTCTATATGACTCACTAGTTACTTTATTGATTCATGCTTTGAGCCCCAATGTGACTTCTTTTGTAATAATTATCTTTTAGGCATGCTTCTGTCCATATTGTTACTGATTGAATTTCTATAGAGTGTCAACTTGGGAGATAGGGTGCATTGTATTCTATATATATACGGGTCTACCATCATCTTTTATTTACTATGGTTGATATTTCCACTTCATTATTGAGTGATTTTTCGTGATTTCCATTACCTGACTACAGCTTATTTGGTGGGTGTTCCACCTTTTAACTGTTTTTAATGTCTATTGGTCCTTGTTTTCCTTTGGTGTATAATAAACAATAAATGATCATTTTGATTACTCATTTGAGTTTTTTCTTATTTCCCTGATCCTGGTCTTGCATACATGCTTCTTTGCCTTTTTTCCATATGTGTATTTGTTAAAGCATGTGACTGGCGGATCATTTGACTGTGCCCCCTAATCACACTTTTCTATTGCTGAAGAGCTGGTGTCTCACATCAGTGTTTATAGACTTTTGCAAAGCCTGACTCTGCAGGGTACCACACATGCATTGCATTTTCACTTTACCCCTTTTCACATTTGCCTTTTCTTAATGTGCTAGTAAGTTCTTTATTTCATATTGTAGTTCATTCCTTTTTGACTGAGCACTCCTCCCATCAACCTGAGGTAGTTTTCAATTTAAATTTAAGTAGGTTCCTGCCTTTAGGCTTTTAGAATGGATAAAGGCGTATTAGATTACAGACCCAACAAGGAAACATGCCTTATCTTTTCATAGTGCAGCTGTAAATATTTTCAGAAGTATTTTGTATTACATGCCATTAAAAGTTATGTTTTAACTTTGTTTTGGTGCTAGATAAAATGGATCACAATGCAATAAATCAGTGCAGTATCCTGAGTCTGAGAATTTCTGTTGTTCAAATTTTAAGTAGCGGTTTGAATGCCGCATCTCTGATTGGTCACCGCCAGCCACGAAGACCAATCAGAGACGCGGCATTCAAACTGTTCGCCAAGTCTCTGATTGGTCGCCGCCAGCCATAGTGACCAATCAGAGATGCGGAGCGCACTTTGAATTCTCTAGTCTGTGATTGGTCGCCACGGCTGGTAGCGACCAATCAGAGATGCGGCGCCCAGTTTGGCACGCGATTTGAATGCCGAGCGGTTTTCAAACACGCGCCACTTCTCTGATTGGTCACCGCCAGCCGTGGCGACCAATCAGAAACTTGGCGCACGGTTTGAATGACGCGTCTCTGATTGACTTCGCGGCTGGTGGCGACCAATCAGAGACGCGGCATTCTAACCGCGCGCCGAGTCTTTGATTGGTCGCAATGGCTGGGGCAACCAATCAGAAATGCGGTGCGTGTTTGAAAACCGCGCAGCATTCAAATCGCACGCCAAGCCGTGCACCGCACCTCTGATTGGTCGCCACCAGCCGTGGTGACCAATGAGAGATGCGGCGCGCGATTTGGCGCGTGATTTGAATGCTGCGTGGTTTTCAAATTAAACTCCATACATATTCTAGAATACCCGATGCGCTAGAATCGGGCCACCATCTAGTTTATTATATGGATCCAAGTAAACAGTACTGATTGAGAAATTAACAATTTTAATTTTCCACATTTTGTTAAAGTAAAACCTTAACATTCAAGTTCCCTTTTTTAAGATATTTCATTTGTTACTGGAAAAAAAAATAGATTCACAACAATAAACATGCAATTAAAATATTTACTGAAATTGGATATCACAACATAGTTTCATGATTGGTAAAATCAGCACAATAGCAATGTCCTTTCTTGATAATCCATGCATATAAAATCTTCAACATTCACAGGACATAATACTGTGGTGATGATACAATGATGAAACACTGTTTGTGATATCCAATTGTAGTATTTATTTTAATTGAATATGTTTCATTTATGTTTAGAATTTTGCTTTTGATCACGTGGATTGGAAGAGTCCATGGGCTACACATTTTTATCAGAATTACCTTTCCATTTAGATTATGTGTATGGAATTTCAGTTTTTACGCTATAATTGATACATTTTGTTACTGCATTGTTATATAAATTATATATATTTACCTGACTTAATTCTATTAATAATGGGTCATCCTGCCTTTCAAAATGAAGGCTTAGTGCAGTGGTTTCTATCCAAGCATTGTCTGTATTCCTTGGATCATCCACATACCCTTTGTACACCTGTAATAAGAATATATAACTTATTTTGGCAAAAATAATAAATAACTAAAGTCAATTATTCCTTATCTAAGGAAAATAATCTATTTAACCCCTTCTATCCATCAAACATCTTAAGGCCCCATTCACACACTGCTTTTTTTGCTGCGTATTTTTACGCACAAGCTCAAAAAAAGCCAGGCGTGGAACAATCAAAACCGGGAGTGGCACACTCAGAGGAAAGGTCTAATAGAAACAAGGGCTCCACTTAGGCCACGTGCACATGCTGAGTATTTGATGATTTTTTTACCTCAGGATTTGTAGTCAAAACCAGGAGTGAATAGTTAAATACAGAAGTGGTGATGTGTTTATATTGGACTTTTCCTCTGATTGCTTCACTCCTGGTTTTGTCTACAAATCCTGAGGTAAAAAACTCATCAAATACTGAATGTGTGCACATGGCCTTATATGTTTAATCACCCACTCCTGGTTTGTGATGAGCTTGTGCTTAAAAATACGCAGCAAAAAAAGCAGTGTGTGAATGGGGCCTAAGAGTCCATCAAACTTTTAAAGGTGTTGTCCACAACTAGGAAAACGCCTTCTCATCCTCCGTTTTCCCGCATTAAAATAAAAAGTTTATACTCAGTTCCCATGCCATTGTGGCTCCAGCAATGTCAGCACACATGGTCCTGGGGTTACTGTGAGGTTGTTATGTCACGCAAACTCTGCGCTCAATAATCACATGAGCCCCAGGTACATGAGTGGCATACTGGTGGAGTTACATCTGCACAATAGGCGATTATAAGCTTTTTTTATTTTATTGACTAATCAAAGTCATTTTTTCCATCTGATGCACCAAAAATAATTAGAGCCTACCTCAAAGATATGTAATTACACCAATTCCATGATACAAAAAATCCCCCCAAAATTAATATATTAAAAGGTAAAAAATGTTTTTACCGTGTTAGCCAGTATGATATAAAAATATATATTAGAATCCAAGAGTCCTCAGTGTTTGATACCTTTTAATGGCTAACTGAAAAGATGGTAAGAAAAAGCAAGCTTTTGACACTCTATGGCTCTTCATCAGGCTGATAATGACATATTGTGAACACACACACATATATACACATATACAGGGATGGATAATGCAGTAAATAAGACAGTTGGCGTAAAGCAGAATATAGTGATCAGTCTTGGGAGGGGGAAAGAGCAGCTTGGGGAGCAAAATAAGAGTTCAGAGATAATAGGCACAGATAGTTTTATTGTTCTTTGATTGGTGTTTGTTTTTGTCCAAAACTTGAAAATTCCTCAATGAATGTAGAAAGACAGTTCTGTGCACTTCAGGAGAGGCTTGGCTAGCTTGGGGTTGAATCCAGAGCATCAAAGAGATCTAGGATAACGAATTGCCAGCTGAAGATTCTGTGGAGACAGAGGTGTTAGTATATCGCAAAGCAATGGTCTTCCTAATGCAGGACACTGCAGGAGTGCAACCAGGGAACAGGTACATTTTAAGAGAATGAACAAGTTGCCCAGGCATCTCCCTTAGGGGGAGGATGCCTATTATGCACAGAGCAGCTCAGCAGTTAGGCTGAGAGCGGTAATAGGGAACAGGTGTACTGCTCCTTAAAGAGTGTGCAGGATGCAGGGTGCGCATCCTAAGTACATTCCCAAAAGATCTACTAAGAGGATGCAGGTTCCTTGAAGGCAAGGAAGCAGAAGGCTGCATGGAACCAAGGGCATGGTGATCAGAACCAGTGGAGCTGCGTGGTGGGTGCTGATCTTCCTGCTTAGCAGAGATCGGCCGCTCATCAGGGACCTACCTGGTGAGGCACATAGAACCATGGGATGAGCAATGGTCTCCCTGTCCATGAGAGACTGACCCCGCATCCAAGGGAATGACAGTACCCCTTCCCTTACATCTCCCTGTCTTCAAACTTGTCAGGAACTTTCTAAGGAGGACTGGAACATCAATGTTCTCTCCAGGCTCCCAGTATCCCTTCCAGTCGACCAGAAACAGCATCCTGACACCTCTTTTATTTATGGCCAGGATGTCCTTAACTTCACAGATGTTCTCAGCGCAGAGAGGAGAAGGAGAATTACCTGGGTCCTGGACGCAGAAACTGAGAACAACCAGTTTCAGCAGGGAAACATGTATGGAAGTAATGGATCTGCAAGGAGGCAGGCAGTTTCAAACAATAGTACACTCATTGATCCAGTGGAGCACTTCAAAGGGACCAATGTAACGAGGAGCCAGCTTGTAAGAGGGGACCTTAAGACGGATGTGTCTGGAAGACAGCCATACCTCATCTCTTGGTTGGAAAGGTGGTGGATCCAGATGTCTCTTGTCCACATTCTCTTTGGTTCAAACCAATATATGCTCCAGTGAAGTCTTAATCTCCATCCAGACCTTCGAGAAGTCCTTGGCCAGGGACTCAGCCACAGGATTGCCAGAAGCGAGAGGCAATGTAGTCGGACTCCTTAAAGCTGTCAATAAACAATAAAAAACAAGGCGTTAGAGGAGGACTCACCGACATGGTTGTTGTAGAAAAACAGCGCATCCCAGACGCTGTGGTTTCCATTCACAAAGTGTCGCAGATAGTCAGTGAAGACTTGATTTACACACAACACTTGGCCATTAGACTGTGGCTGATAGGCCAAGAGAAGTCCAGAGTTACATCCAACAGCTTGCAGAGGGACTGCCAGAATCGGGAGATGAACTGAAACCCTCTGTAAGAGACACTGTGGAGTTTAAGGCCGTGAAGCCAAAGGACATGCTGGATGAAGAGCTCTGTGAGTTTAGGAGCGGAAGGGAGACCAGACAGCAGAATGAAGTGTCCCATCTTGGAGAATCGGTCAACCACAACCTGGATTACTGTACAACCAATGCTTCTTGCAGATCCGTGATGAAGTCCATAGCAATGTGCTGCCAGGGAGCAGATGGAATTGGGAGTGGAAGAAGGCAACTGGCTGGCAGTTTCTTGAGTGTTTTGTTGTGAGCACAGGATGGACAGGTTTCAATGAAATTCAGAACATTTTGGTGCAATGTGGGTCACCAGTAGTGTCGAGATATCAGCTATAATGCCTTCTTTTGACCAGCAAGCTTAGAAGAATGACCCCAGCATAGGACTCACTTCTTGTCTGTCTAAGTTATAAGTTTCTTACCAGGGGGAAGCTGCGACATCCTGATTGGGGCCACTGTGATCATCTTATATGGTTCAATGATGTGCTGAGACTCCTCTACTAGGTTGTCTGACAGGAAGGACCTGGATAGCGCATCAGCCTTGGTATTCTTCTCTGCGGGATGGAAATGGAGAGAAAAATTGAACCAAGCAAAAAATAAGGACTAAAGAGCATGGCGAAAGTGGAGTCTTTGAGTAGACTGGAGATAGAACAGATTCTTATGATCAGTATAGATGATGACCGGATGACCTGCACCTCCAAGCAGATAACGTAATTGCCAATAACTATTTATGCCCAATTAAGTAGTTATGTTTTCAGGGCGAGAATGCTTTACAGAAGAAACCACAAGTCACCATCTTACCCGTAGGCAGCTTTTCTGTGAGGACTGCTCCGGCTCTTGATGAAGAAGCATCCACTTCAAGGAAACACTGCTTATTGATCATTAGTCTGTGAAGAGCTGGAGGGAAAGTGAAGGCATGTTTGAGGAGGCAAAGGCTGAATCGACCTCAGGAGTTCAATTCTTTGGTTTGGAACCTTTATAAGTCAAGGCAATGAGTGGTCTTACCAGAGAGAAGCAGTGGAGGAGAAGTGGAGGATAAATTGCCAATAGTAGTTGGCAAATCCCAGGAACCACTGAATGGCCGTGATTCTCACTAGTTGGGGCAACTTAAGCATGGCAGAGACCTTCTCTGGATCCATCTTGAGGCATGTATCGGAAATGATATAGCCAAGAAAAGGTAAAGACTTCTGCTCAAACAAACATTTCTCAAACTTCCGTATAGACAATTCTTCCTTAATCTTTGAAAAACAAGACTAACATGCCTTCTGTGTGTTGGTAAGTCAGGAGAAAACACCAGGTTCACCCCTACAAAGACATAGGATATCTCATTGACAAACTCCTGACAGACGGCAGGTGTATTACTATCCCGAAGGGCATCACCTGATATTCATTGTGACCATCCCGTATGCTAAAGGCAGTTCTCCACTCATCCCCAGATCATATTCTGAAGAGGTTGTAAGGTCCACAGAGATCAAACTTTATTTTCTCTTGATGGGGTGCTCCCATCTGAAGCTCTACCTCTTCGGTGATACCAAGAATGGAATCCTTCAGGGATCTTCCTTCTAAGGAGGTGATACGTTGGGGCTTTTGTAGCAAAACAATTGGAATTCCAAACGAATATAAAAGGTTAACACTGAAGCTAGCTTTGGGGAGGGGGATAGTTGTGGGTAACCAAGACCTCTGAATAGTAGTGTTGCTGCTTGAAAGTCTTAGGGTACCTTTACACGCGGCTACATTTCTAGGTGGCTACAGGTAACTTACTGGTTGCAGTGAAATCATGGAGACAAGGTTCTATCTTGTTGCTGTGTACAAATGGAATAATCTCTCCATGATTTCACTGCAACCAGTAAGTTACCTGTAGCCACCCTAGAAATGTAGCAGCGTGTAAAGGTACCCTTAGGGGGGTTCTGTGTGTGACACCTCCTTTTGGCTTATTGCAAGAAACTATTAGTAGAATAACACCCAGTGCTACACTGTCCCCATTGAGTATATGTAAAGAAACCACTAATTAAAAGTTTAATCTGTGTTTCTCCGGGATGTTTATTAAAATTAAAATTGTTCTAAAATAATAAAACTATATACATAACTATTTATAATTTTTGAAAATATTCAAAATTTTAAACATGGTAAAAATATGCGCTGTATTGAATGTTATTAAGGTCCGTGTTGTTTTGATGGATAATTCTGCTGTATCTGCTTCTGTAATCTTCTATATATTAGAGACCTATAGAGGATACAGAAGATGCTTATTTTAAAATTCAGCTTTGTGTTTAAAGGGACACTGTCACCAGGATTTTGCCATCTCATCTGACAGCAGCATAATGTAGAGACAGAGACCTTGAGTCCAGCGATATATCACTGACTGGGATGCTCAGTGTAGTTTTCATAAAATTACTGTTTAATCATCTGGAGATTAACATTATAGGACTAATCAAGTAGTCCAGCATATTCCTAAATCTAAAGCAGAGAAAACAGTAATTTTATCAAAATGACAGCAAGCAGCTCAGTAAGTGACACATCGCTGGAATCAGGCTGTCTATCTCTACATTATTCTGCTGTCAGGTAGAATGGCAAAAACCTGTTGACAGTGTCCCTTTAAATCTTTTTATTAAGTTTTATATATGAGTCACATTACATATTATACATATAAAATACATTACAATCATAATAGAAGAGATTATATATTGCTAATCATTTATCATCAAAATACCTTAAATAAACAATAACTAAAACAACTACTGTTTTATATCATCAAAGGAAGTTAACTGATAACTATTTACAATACATGAATTCTTGTAGAAAATAGAGGGTGCTTGGATAACAGGTTTTTTCTTGGTAGACAGTGTATTATTTTTAAATAATTCACATACATTAAACTATAGACCAATATATCTAGCTGTATGACTGTCAATTTGTTAGAGTAAGGGTACCGTCACACCTGGTGACATCGCCGCCGATTACACAGGCGACGCAGTGGCATGGCCTATTGGTGGCGACAGCGCCGCTGCATCGCCTAATGTAAAGGGGTGATGTCGGCGGTAAATATCGCCTCTGAGTGGTCGCCTGGTTTCTCAGCACTGCTCTGAAACCAGGTGAGTACTCTGGGGCGATAAGTGCACATCGCCCCATGAACCATGCTCATCGGCGATGTTACAGGCGATGGGAACCATAGGCTCCCATGTTACAGCATCGCCGCTGGGTGTTGGAGACACCCCAGTGGCGATGCCGCCTGTAGCATCGCCGAGGTATCGTCGCATGTAAGCACGCGTCGGCGACGCTGGCGGGGCGCCAAAAATGTGCACGCCCCCGAGCTTCGTCTGCGATATCTCCGGTGACGTCACCAGGTGTGACGGTACCCTAAGAGCTTGGAGATCAATTACATCAACGTCAAACTAAATTTAAGTTAGGTGCATATATTCTTATCCAATCTGACCATGTTGACTGGTATTTCCTCTGAGTTTTTTCCTTAGTGCATATCTGTATTCGAACATATGGGATATCAGTCTTTCCTTGACCTCTTGAATGGAAGGCGTTCGATTCTGCCTCCATAGTTAGGCAATGAGGCTTTTTGCTGCTTTTAAAATGTGTTATCAGAGGTCTACGTTTTTTTGGAAGATCACTTATACCTATGAGTAATAATGATAGTTCAGCAGTAAGGGTACCTTTACACGCCGCTACTGGCGGGTGGATACAACCAGCTACATGCTACAAATGTAGCTTGCATCGGCAATGTACCCCGTAGTAGCGGCGTGTGAAGACGGTAGGAGGCACCCGGCAGTAGATGCATCTGTTTCTGAGCACTGCCCTGAAACAGGTGGCTACACAGCCGATTGTAGCGAGCTGTATCGGCGTGTAAAGAAGGAACAGAAGGGTTGTTTCTACACCAGGCTATGTACCTGGTATGTAGCTGGGGCGTGACACAGGCTCCGGGTTACCGCGCCCCATCAGCGATCATTGGAGGAAGCTCTTGCATTACGATTGGTAGTCGCTGCATAGGGAGGCATATTTAAGGAGCTGACCAGTCACACTACACAATTGCTCGAGCGCCATGTATTAAACAGCCTCCTGCGATGCCTGCCCAATCATGATGTTCTTGCTTTGTCCTATCAGCGTACAGACGTCTCGTAGTCCACAATTGTGGCACGCCTATGTGCTGTCCCTGCTGCACCAGGTCCGCCCATATTAGCTTGTTGTAGTGGTGTGTAAATGAGGTAAGGTAAGCTACAGATGGCTACTTGTGGCACCCGGCGGTGATGAGGATGAGGATGAGGAAAAAGCAAATATGCTAAATGACTTTTTTTCAACAGTATTTACACAAGAAAATCCCATGACAGACAATATGATCAGTGATAACAAAAATTCTCAATTAAACGTCACCTGCTTAACCCAAGAGGAAGTACGGCATCGTCTAAAAATCACTAAAATTGACAAATCCCCGGGCCCAGATGGGATACACCCCAGAGTGCTGCAGGAATTAAGTACTGTCATAGATAGACCATTATTTTTAATATTTAAAGATTCCATAATAACAGGGTCTGTACCACAGGACTGGCGTATAGCAAATGTGGTGCCAATATTCAAAAAGGGGACAAAAACTGAACTTGGAAATTATAGGCCAGTAAGCTTAACCTCTACTGTGGGTAAAATCCTAGAGGGTTTTCTAAGAGATGCTATACTGGAGTATCTGAAGAAAAATAACCTCATGACCCATTATCAACATGGTTTTATGAGGGACCGTTCCTGTCAAACTAATCTAATAAGCTTCTATGAAGAAGTAAGTTCTGGACTGGACCAAGGAAATGCAGTGGATGTGGTGTATATGGACTTTTCAAAAGCTTTTGATACGGTGCCACACAAAAGGTTGATACATAAAATGAGGGCAATGGGGATAGGGGAAAATATGTGTAAGTGGGTTAAGAACTGGCTTAGTGATAGGAAACAAAGGGTGGTTATTAATGGAACACACTCAGAATGGGTCACAGTTAACAGTGGGGTACCACAGGGGTCAGTGTTGGGCCCACTTCTATTTAATATATTTATTAATGACCTTGTAGGGGGCATACAGAGTAGAATCTCAATATTTGCAGATGACACTAAACTCTGCAGGGTAATCAATACAGAGGAGGACAATTTTATATTACAGGAGGATTTATGTAAACTAGAAGCTTGGGCTGCTAAATGGCAAATGCGCTTTAATGGGGATAAATGTAAAGTCATGCACTTGGGCAGAGGAAACAAAAGGTATAATTATGTGCTTAATTGTAAAACACTGGGCAAAACTGTCACTGAAAAAGGCCTGGGTGTATGGGTAGATGACAAACTCAAATTTAGTGGCCAGTGTCAGGCAGCTGCTGCAAAGGCAAATAAAATAATGGGATGTATTAAAAGAGGCATAGATGCTCATGAGGAGAACATAATTTTACCTCTATACAAGTCACTAGTGCGACCACACTTAGAATACTGTGTACAATTCTGGTCTCCGGTGTATAAGAAAGACATAGCTGAACTAGAGCGGGTCCAGAGAAGAGCGACAAAAGTTATTAGAGGACTAAGGGGTCTGCAATACCAAGACAGGTTATTAAACTTGGGGTTATTTAGCTTGGAAAAACGAAGGCTTAGGGTGATCTTATAATAATGTATAAATATATGAGGGGGCAGTACAGAGACCTTTCTAATGATCTCTTTACTCTTAGGCCTGAGACTGGGACAAGGGGGCATCCTCTACGTCTGGAGGGAAGAAGGTTTAATCATAATCACAGACGCGGATTCTTTACTGTAAGAGCAGTGAGACTATGGAACTCTCTGCCACATGATGTTGTAATGAGTGAGTCACTACTAACATTTAAGAAGGGCCTGGATGCCTTTCTTGAAAACTATAATATTACCAGTTATATATACTAGATTCTTTGATAGGGCGTTGATCCAGGGAATTAGTCTGATTGCCGTATCTGGAGTCAGGAAGGAATTTTTTCCCCCAATGTGGAGATTAGTGTTGCCACATGGTTTTTTTTTGCCTTCCTCTGGATCAACATGTTAGGCTATGGGTTGAACTAGATGGACTTAAAGTCTTCCTTCAACCTTAAAAACTATGTTACTATGTTACTATGTTACTATGTATCTAGAGATAGATGTAACCTACTGTAGCGCACCTTGTGGCGGCGTGTAAAGGTGGTGCGATTACCGTTTGTAACCGTTTGTGCATGCTCGTGCACGTGAAGTAGCTGGTTGTATTCACCCGCCAGTAGCTGCGTGTAAAGGTACCCTAAGGGTAACATACAGGTTTGTTAAAGTATTAATTAGAAGCTGTACTTCATTCCAGAAGGGTTGCTACTTTGAACAGGACCAGAATATATGAATTAGGTTTCCGGTGGCCTTACAATTCCTCCAACACATGGCTGAGTTTTGAGGATTAATCACAAAAAGTTTTATGGTGGGGTTACATGCAAGGATATCCTGAACGATATCCTTGAAACATCACGGATTTGTGATTGTTCAAAAGATATCATTTGGACGTCCTTGCATGTAAACCAGCGATAAAGGACAAAAAAATAGTTAAATCGTTCATCAAAGATTTGAGATCCTGACCTCAAATCTATCGTTCATTGTCTAATTAACGCTGCAGCAAACTGCAGCATCGGACAGTGTGACACCATGATGAACAATCTCCTTCAGATTTCTCCTATTCCTGCCGCTGTCATGTACCAAAGTTTATTAAAAACCATGATACGGCCGTGATTTTACATGTATAAACCGCTCCTGCAGCTCTGTGCTACATGTCTTGAGATAAAAAAGGGGGGAACAAGAGGCGCAATAGTGCCCTATCAATGTGGCACTAAGTGTATAAGTGGTGAAAACAGGTATTCACTCACCTGGGGCAGTTGTGTAACCCACAACTGGCTTGAAGGCGTTTTTGATGATTGTTACCAGATAGCCGCTGCAGGACTTCCACCGTCCACACAAGTGTGGAAATACATCAGATGATAGGGAAGAAAATGGTGTGTCACAGTCCGCGCTGCCACGATCATCCACTCCAAAGAAAACACATGAAGATGGAACTTCCACGAATTATTTTATTTCCTCCTGCCTCCTACGCGTTTCGGTGCCCTCCTGGCACCTTCCTCAGGATACACACACCCACAATTCCAGACATATATATAGCCAACTTCATAACCATTATTAGTGGGAGTATCTATCAATAATGACGTGAAAAACGTCATCAGATGGGAAGGGTTACAATTTTTTGGCGCAAAAAACATTCAAACAAATATTATCTACATTATCAGTAACATAATATCACAAACACAATGTAAAAAATCCGGTTAAGAGAACCATATAAAAAAATCAAAGAAATTGTGAGCGGAACCGCTTGTAAAAGCATTTACAAAACAAGGCAAAATAAATAAAAACATCCTATCTTCCTCTCCGGGGGATAGAACCGACAAGTCACAATGAATTATAAGGTTTAGATCCTTATCAGTGTCTCATGCCACTGAGTTCTGTAGTGTCATACATTGATATAAGTAAGGATCAAGTTATTAATTCATATCCTGACATTGATTAATCTATTCTTCTTTGCCTTCCAGAGGGATAAAGACAAGAGAACAAGATAACCCAGATGTTATGTTGATTGTATCATTTTTGCTTATTGTTTCGATGAATTATATATATTTGATCAAATTTAATAAATTTAGTAAATTGATAACTAGAATAACTGGAATAAATTATTTATTAATAAAAATTGTTTAAAAATTTTTTATAATATGGAGGAAATAATGGTAATAATGAAAAAGTGGAAATGACAATGATAATAAAATCCATCAAATTTTAATAAAATTTAAATAAAAACATGAAGTCCCTCTTTTCATGAGTATCACTGTGGAGTGTCACAAAGTACTCAAACCTATTGTGTGAGCCTCCTGGGTTTATTCCAATGCCAATAGTCTCTCATCTAGTGCCATCTTGTGGTTCATTCAGCTCATTACGCCATAATTTAGAATATTCAGGACCTCTAAGTAGATACAAGGGAAACGAAATAATCTTAATGAACTGGCGTGGGTGTATATACATTTGCTCTGATAAGAGGTGAATCATCTTGCCTGCCTCCGTACAGGGGGATAGAACCCAGGAGGCTCACACAATAGGTTTGAGTACTAAGGATCTAAACCTTATAATTCATTGTGACTTGTCGGTTCTATCCCCCAGAGAGGAAGATAGGATGTTTTATTTATTTTGCCTTGTTTTGTAAATGCTTTTACAAGCGGTTCCGCTTACAATTTCATTGATTTTTTTATATGGTTCTCTTAACCGGATTTTTTACATTGTGTTGTGATATTATGTTACTGATAACGTAGATAACACAGGTCAACAAAAAAAATTTTTTTTTCTGGTGCCCAAAATATTTTAATGAATTGGGGTATTTTTGGGTGCTGATTCTGAATATGCTATCAGTTTTGCCAGATTGGCTCAAGTTTTTGAGATTTTTGGTATCTTATTTATAGCACTTGTTGGTAAATGCGACGCATCATCTCATTAATTTCTTTGGATTAGTACTTGAACTGAGCAGTTCTCAATATAGTTTGTGTTAATTAGTGTTCTAAAAGTTTGTTCATAGCTTGATTTTTGCACTAACTTTATGTTGTTTCAGTTGTCCAGTGAAAAGCATGAACTCATCAAGAAGAAGTTGTCTTAACGATCCAGACTCATTCTGTTACATTTATGGTGAATATACACTGACAAAACATAGAAGAAACATAACAGACTTCGTTAAAAAAGTAGCAAAAAACGTCTTTTTTTTAACACATTTTACGAAAAATCTCAAAAACTTGAGCCAATCTGGCAAAACTGATGACATATTCAGAATCAGCACCCCAAAGTTACCCTAAATTCAATGAAATATCTTTGGCACCAAAATGCTGTTGACCAGTGTAATATTTGTTTTGAATGTTTTTTGCGCCAAAAATTGTAACCCTTCCCATCTGATGACGTTTTTCACGTCATTATTGATAGATACTCCCACTAATAATGGTTATGAAGTTGGCTATATATATGTCTGGAATTGTGGTGTGTGTATCCCTGAGGAAGGTGCCAGGAGGCACCGAAACGCGTAGAGGCAGGAGGAAATAAAATAATTCGTGGAAGTTCCATCTTCACGTGTTTTCTTTGGAGTGGATGATCGTAGCAGCGCGGACTGTGACACACCATTTTCTTCCTATCATCTGATGTATCTCCACACTTGTGTGGATGGTGGAAGTCCTGCAGCGGCTATCTGGTAACAATCATCAAAAACGCCTTCAAGCCTATCATCTGTGCTACATGTCGGCACAGAGCTACAGGAGCGGGTATATAAAACCATGTGTTAATGGGTTAATGTTAGTGTGCCACATGGCCCCAGAGAGTGCCCACATTCCCCTGGAGCCATGTAGCTAAAAACATTGGCAGCGCTGAGGTTATGTCATGTACTTCCAGAAGCCGCACACTGTGGGCTCTGCTATATCCATTCATAAAAAGCCACTGGCTCCTGTCATTTCACAGTGCGGCGTGAACAATTGCTAAACAGCTTCCTGAATAGGGAGCTGTCCGAGGTACATATGCAAAATGTGTAATCTACATGCCGCTATCCAGGGTGCTGAACAGTTATACAGCACTCCTATTGTGGTGCGGTGCCCATAGAACTGCTGTATAAAAGCCTCACCAATTGTTCACGCGCACTGTGAAATGACAGGAGCCGGTGGCTTTTATGAATGGATATAGCAGAGCTGACAGTGTGCGGCTTCTGCAAAGTACATGACATAACCTCAGCGCTGCCAATGTTTTCAGCTACACGGAACCAGGGGAGTGTGGGCACTCTCTGGGGCCATGTGGCACACTAACATTACCCATTAAACACCGGCTTTATATACCCTCTCCTGCAGCGCTGTGCTACATGTCGGCACAGAGCTGCAGGAGTGGTATGAAGCTGGTGTTGTAAGGGTTAATGTTATTGTGCCACATGGCCCAGAGAGTACCACACTCCCCTGGAACCATGTAGCCCATTACATTGGCAGCGCAGGGTAAAATCATTCAGTTATCAGAAGCCGTACAATGTTGGCTCTGCTACATTCATTCATAAAAAGCTGGCGGTACTGTCATTGTGCAGTGCACCGTGAACAATTGCTAAACAACTTCCTGAATAGAGAGCTGTACCAGGTACTAACGCTAGATGCGTACTGTACCTGTCCCCGGCCATGCTGCTGATCGCTTCAGCATTAATAACTATGGGCTGCGCACATTGAAACTCTGGTGTGCGGCCCATAGTTATTAATGCTGAAGCGATCAGCACCATGGCCAGGGACGGGTACAGTACGCATCTAAAACACCGCCTTCAATACCCGCTCCTGCAGCTCTGTGCCGACATGTAGCATAGAACTGCAGGAGCGGCTTTTACATGTGAAATCATGAAGGGATTTCACATTCAAAGTTTATCAATGACTTTTTAAACATACAATATTGTGCCAGTGCTGCTGTCACAGCACTGGCACAATATTGTAAAGGCATTGCTCAGTATCGGATGGAAAAATCTCCCTCCGATACCGGCGCGCTGCCAAAATAGATATCATTACCGATATCCTTGTGTGTGACGACGCACGAACGATAATTACAAATCTTCTAAGGATATCGTTAATGATGTCCTTATGTGTAACGCTACCATTAGAGGCATGAAATACCATCTGGTATATATTTTATATTGTGTTTCTGTAGGAGACACACATGTGATGTTTGAGTAGATAGTCCCTAAAATATTGGAGAAGTTGTCACTCTCTATCACCATTTTCACTCCTAGTTCCTTCTCCTAGGTCTTCAGATAATTTAGGTTTGAGGTCTGAGTGTATTTGCCCATAAATTGCTAAAGTTTGTTAGTCTTCCATAAGGTATTATTTTTAGGATGCTCTAACAAGTCCACCAGGTCGCAAGGAATATTAAAATAGATATTGTTTTTTGTTATAATATCTTTATCCTAATTTCAGATAAATTAAATCATATATATATAGATATTTATATCTATCTATATATATATATATATACATATATATATATATATATATATCTACTATATAATTGCCGTAGGCAAAATCGTGTCGGCCCCCGAAATCGCCGTGGCTATGTCACTATTGTGACGTCACCACTGCGAAGCATTGGCCGCGTAGCGGCCAATGCGAGTCGTTAGCTGCGCGAGCAATGGCCGCGAGGCCATTGCGAGTCGCTAGCTTCGTGCGAGCAATGGCCGCGAAGCGGCCATTGCGAGTCGCTGGCCGAAAATAGAACCAGAGGCTCGGCCACAAAGCTAGCGATTTCCCGCTCAGGTAGCGAGTCGCTAGCCTCAGCGGGAAATCGCTAGCTTTGTGGCCGAGCCTCTGGTTCTATTTTCGGCCAGCGACTCGCAATGCCCGCTTCCATAAGGATTACCGCAACCGCGCCGCATTGCGACTCGCTGGCTGAGTGCGAGCACTTGCGGCGCGGTTGCGGTAATCCCCATAAGGATTACCGCAACCGCGCCGCATTGCGAGTCGCTGGCTGAGTGCGAGCACTTGCGGCGCGGTTGCGGTAATCCCCATAAGGATTACCGCAACCGCGCCGCAAGTGCAAATTGCGGCGCGGTTGCGGTAATCCCCATAGAAAGTATAGGGGGACTTGCGGCAGGTGCGGCAAGTGCGGTTTTGCCGCACCTGCCGCAAGTCCCCCTATACTTTCTATGGGGATTACCGCAACCGCGCCGCAGATGCGGTTTTTTAATAAAATAAAATAATTTTAATACAAATAAATTCACTTAAAATAACAAATAATAAATAAATTTAATAATAATAAAAATAGTAAAAAAAAAATATAAAGAAATAATAAAATAAAAAATAATAATAACAAAAAAAAATAATAATATATTAAATTAAGATATTAATTACATTAACTAATTAAAATATAAGTATTGGACCCCCCAAAAAAAAGTATTGGACCCCCCCAAAAAGTATTGGACCCCCCCCAAAAAGTATTGGACCCCCCCCAAAAAGTATTGGACCCCCCCCCAAAAAGTATTGGACCCCCCCAAAAAGTATTGGACCCCCCCCAAAAAAGTATTGGACCCCCCAAAAGTATTGGACCCCCCAAAAAAGTATTGGACCCCCCCAAAAGTATTGGACCCCCCAAAAAAAGTATTGGACCCCCCCCCAAAAGTATTGGACCCCCCCCCAAAAGTATTGGACCCCCCAAAAAAAGTATTGGACCCCCCAAAAAATGTATTGGACCCCCCCCCCAAAAGTATTGGACCCCCCAAAAAAAGTATTGGACCCCCCAAAAAATGTATTGGACCCCCCAAAAAATGTATTGGACCCCCCTCCCCCCCCACAAAAAAGTATTGGACCCCCCAAAAAAAGTATTGGACCCCCCCCCCCCAAAAGTATTGGACCCCCCAAAAAAGTATTGGACCCCCCAAAAAATGTATTGGACCCCCCCCCCAAAAGTATTGCACCCCCCAAAAAATGTATTGGACCCCCCCCCACAAAAAAGTATTGGACCCCCAAAAAAAGTATTGGACCCCCCCCCCCCCCAAAAGTATTGGACCCCCCAAAAAAAGTATTGGACCCCCCAAAAAATCTATTGGACCCCCCCCCACAAAAAAGTATTGGACCCCCCAAAAAAAGTATTGGACCCCCCAAAAAAAGTATTGGACCCCCCAAAAAAAGTATTGGACCCCCCCAAAAAAGTATTGGACCCCCCAAAAAAGTATTGGACCCCGCCCAAAAAGTATTGGCCCCCCCCCCAAAAAAGTATTGGACCCCCCCAAAAAGTATTGGACCCCCCCAAAAAAGTACTCAGACCAGCTATAACTCTTATAAGCACATTTATGCACGTTCTAGAATCCCGATGCATTTGCATCGGGCTCACAGCTAGTATATATATATATATACAGTATACATATAATATCATTCATTAACCTCCAAATCTTAATTTCTGATAAATTATATTTTTCTTAGGGAAGATTGAATGGTTTACCCATCTCCAAGATATCAGATACGCTCCTGATTCCTTTTTCTCTCCAAGAATGTATCTTTATCTTTGCAGAGATGGCTGTAAGAATCCAAGTAGGGTCTTCAGTTGTGAAACTTTTTCTCGATTTTTGCAAGAGAACTTTCCATGCTTGTATGGTTGCTCTGATGGTGAGACTTCTCTTGGGAGTCTCTTCTGAGGATTAAATAGATAGGCTGTCACTGGAGAACTAAGAGATTTGCTTGGAATGGTTAGTTCTTCTACGTTCACCCAAATGGTTTGTCAGTTGTCTCTCACCATTTTTGACTATTTTTAATCAAACTTGCTTGATAATAGGTTACAATATTGGGTAGGCCCAGTCCTCCTCTCCTTTTGTGCTTTTCCAGGACAGACCTGGCTACACACGGCTTTTGCTGACTCCATATAAAACTGACCAGTTGATTATGAGTTTTTTGTAAATAGCCTTTTGGAATATGTATTGGGATGGATCTGAATAAATACAAATGTTTGGGGAGTATGAACATTTTGCAAGTGTTTATCTTTACTTTCCATGAAATGTCTAGTTGAGCCAAGTAGAGAAGGACCCTTTGAAAAGTTTTATGTATGTTAGTTAGGTTGTTGCTAATTATCTCGGAAAAGGGATTTGTTAAATATTTTTTTAAAATGATGCGTTAGAGAATTCCTCAATGGTGAACATCAGACGCCGAATTGAGTTTAGGGGTTCTACTAATGTAAGTAGGTTGTCATCTGCAAACAGTAATAGTTTATATTGTCTGCTATTCGCGGGGATTCCGTTGATCAAGTTATTTGTTCAAATGTTTTCTGCTAGCAGTTCAATGAAGAGATCAAAAAGAATTGAAGAAAGGGAACAGCCCCCTCTGGTGCCATTTGTAAGATACATTTTATCTGATAGATAATTATTGGTCAGGATCCGAACTGATGGGTTGTAGTAGAGGGCTTTTATTGTATCGAATGTTTCCTTTAAAACCAAAACATTTTAAAGTATTAAAGAGAAATCCCCAATGGACTCTGTCAAAGGCCTTTTCGGCATCAAAGGCTATAACCACTGTTAGTATATTTAACTTTTCAACATTCCACTTCCATTTCACCTGGAAGAGGAGTAGTGTGTGATACTGCATTAATTAACTTAGTGAAATAAGGGGTTACAGAGGAGGTGTAAGCTTTATAGTACTCATTTTGAAGACCACCTGGCCCTAGGGATTTGCTGAGTTTTAGAGAGTTAATGGAGTTGGAAATTTCACTTTCAGTGTTTGGAGAGTTAAGAGTAGCTAAATCCTCTTCAGATATGGTGAGAAGGTGAATTGAATTTAGAATGTTTTTAATAGAAGTCTTGGAAGGTTGGCTTTCATTAGAATTATCATTTAAATTATAAAAATGTTTGTAAACATTTACAAATGCTTTAGAAATATCTTTAGGATTTTTATAAATGATGCTGTTCTTACTTTTTTATATATAATTTTTTTTATTTCTGTATTTTTAATCTTTTTGCAAAAAAATTAGTCAGTTTGTTCATACAGTTATAGTAGTTCACTTTAGAATTTTTTATGATTTTATCATATTCAGAGTACAGGAGAGACTACAATTCTATTCTGAGTTGAAGAGATTTTTAATGTATTATCTTAGATGGTGAGGGAATTTGACTAAGTTCTAGTGCTCTCATTTGGTTAATAATCTCCACTGACTTCATCAGTTTCAATTTATTCAGTCCTATGTGTAATTGAATAAGGACTTCTCTGATGACAGTTTTATGAGCTGTCCATTAAGTGGTAATTGGGATTCCCTCCGTGTTATTTTCTTCAAAGTAATGATCTAAATTATTTTGAATTTCCTCTTTAAATATAATATATATACCGTATATACTCGTGTATAAGCCGAGTTTTTCAGCACAAAAAATGTGCTGAAAAGTCCCCCCTCGGCTTATACACGAGTATATACGGTAATAATAAAAAAAAAATATATATATACCCGGCTGTATACAGCCCCCCCGTGGTATACCGGGCCCCCCCTGTGGCAACCTGTAAAGGAAACGATGATTATACTTATTGGGTCGCTGTCGCCGACGCCGCCGCTCTGTCACCGTCTGTCACCGCGCTCCTCCTGGTCTTCATGCTTCCTTCACCGTCGCACAGGAAATGACGTCATTTTCTGTGCGCCGATGAAGGAAGCATGAAGACGGGAAGGAGCGCGGTGACGGACGGTGACAGAGCGGCGGCGTCGGCGTCGGCGACAGCGACCCGATAAGTATAATCATTGCTTCCTTTACAGGTGGCCACAGGGGGGGCCCGGTATACCAGGGGGGAGGGCTGTATACAGCCGGGTACCGCTGTATACAGCGGGGGCTGCTGTATACAGCGGGGGCTGCTGTATACCCCTCTGGGGCTGCTAAATACCCCTCTGGGGCTGCTGTATACCCCTCTGGGGCTGCTGTATACCCCTCTGGGGCTGCTATATACCCCTCTGGGGCTGCTATATACCCCTCTGGGGCTGGGGCTGCTGTATACCCCTCTGGGGCTGCTGTATACAGCTCTGGGGCTGCTGTATACCCCTCTGGGGCTGCTGTATACCCCTCTGGGGCTGCTATATACCCCTCTGGGGCTGCTGTATACCCCTCTGGGGCTGCTGTATACCCCTCTGGGGCTGCTATATACCCCTCTGGGGCTGCTGTATACCCCTCTGGGGCTGCTATATACCCCTCTGGGGCTGCTGTATACCCCTCTGGGGCTGCTGTATACAGCTCTGGGGCTGCTGTATACAGCTCTGGGGCTGCTGTATACCCCTCTGGGACTGCTATATACCCCTCTGGGGCTGCTGTATACAGCTCTGGGGCTGCTGTATACCCCTCTGGGGCTGCTGTATACCCCTCTGGGGCTGCTGTATACCCCTCTGGGGCTGCTGTATACAGCTCTGGGGCTGCTGTATACAGCTCTGGGCTGCTGTATACAGCTCTGGGGCTGCTGTATACCCCTCTGGGGCTGCTGTATACAGCTCTGGGGCTGCTGTATACCCCTCTGGGGCTGCTCTATACCCCTCTGGGGCTGCTGTATACCCCTCTGGGGCTGCTCTATACCCCTCTGGGGCTGCTATATACCCCTCTGGGGCTGCTATATACCCCTCTGGGGCTGCTGTATACAGCTCTGGGGCTGCTGTATACAGCTCTGGGGCTGCTGTATACCCCTCTGGGGCTGCTATATACCCCTCTGGGGCTGCTGTATACCCCTCTGGGGCTGCTGTATACAGCTCTGGGGCTGCTGTATACAGCTCTGGGGCTGCTGTATACAGCTCTGGGGCTGCTGTATACCCCTCTGGGGCTGCTGTATATACCACTGGGGAGGCTACTGTATACTACCACTGGGGAGGCTGCTGTACACTACCACTGGGGAGGCTGCTGTATACCACTGAGGGGGCCTGTATACCACACTGCTGGGGGCTGTATACCTGTGCTGGGGTCCACCCTCGGCTTATACACGAGTCAATAGGTTTTCCCAGGTTTTGGGGGCAAAAGTAGGGGGGTCGGCTTATACACGGGTCGGCTTATACACGAGTATATACGGTATATTTATAATATACCGTATATACTCGCGTATAAGCCGAGTTTTTCAGCCCAAAAATTGGGCTGAAAAGTACCCCCCTCGGCTTATACGCGAGTCAGTGCGGGGGCTGCTGTATACAGCGGTATACAGCAGCCCCCGCATCCCCAGTAATGCAGGGCCCCCCCCTCATGCTCCGGTCACCTGTAAAGCAAGTTATACTTATCAGTGCCCGCTGCCGTCCGCGCCCGCCGCTGCCGACATGCGATCCTCCATCTTCATTCATCTTCTTCCTGCTTCTGTGCGCGTCGCAGGCAATGACGTCATTACCGGCGACACGCACAGGAAACAGGAAGAAGATGCATGAAGACGGAGGATCGGGATGTCGGCAGATGCGGGCGCGGACGGCAGCGGGCACTGATAAGTATAATTTGCTTTACAGGAGACCGGAGCATGAGGGGGGGGCCCTGCATTACTGGGGCTGCCTGTATACTACCACTGGGGCTGCTGTATATAGGGGCCCTGCATTACTGGGGCTGCAATACCACTGGGGCTGCTGTATATAGGGGCCCTGCATTACTGGGGCTGCAATACCACTGGGGCTGCTGTATACAGGGGCTGCAATACCACTGGGGCTGCAATACCACTGGGGCTGCTGTATATAGGGGCTGCAATACCACTGGGGCTGCAATACCACTGGGGTTGCTGTATATAGGGGCCCTGCATTACTGGGGCTGCAATACCACTGGGGCTGCTGTATATAGGGGCTGCAATACCACTGGGGCTGCAATACCACTGGGGCTGCTGTATTTAGGGGCTGCAATACCACTGGGGCTGCAATACCACTGGGGCTGCTGTATATAGGGGCTGCAATACCACTGGGGCTGCAATACCACTGGGGCTGCTGTATATAGGGGCTGCTGTATACACCACTGGGGCTGCAATACCACTGGGGCTGCTGTATATAGGGGCTGCAATACCACTGGGGCTGCTGTATATAGGGGCTGCAATACCACTGGGGCTGCAATACCACTGGGGCTGCTGTATATTGGGGCTGCTGTATACACCTCTGGGGCTGCATATACCTCTGGGGCTGCATATACCTCTGGGGCTGCTGTATACTACCACTGGGGCTGCTGCTGTATACTACCACTGGGGAGGCTGCTGTATACTACCACTGGGGAGGCTGCTGTATACCTCACTGCTGGGGGTTGTATACCTGTGCTGGAGTCCACCCTCGGCTTATACGCGAGTCAATAGATTTTCCCAGGTTTTGGGGGCAAAAGTAGGGGGGTCGGCTTATACACGGGTCGGCTTATACACGAGTATATACGGTAATGTAGAAATAGGGAGGAGAGCGCACAATAGGGTCTTATCCGATATAATCAATTGATTGCAGATATGGTTGCACTCACCTGGTCGGGTTGTGTGTGACACAGCCACTAGTGAACACGATGGTATCTTCCTGTAAAACTGCAGCAATCAGCCAGAGATGTGTTATAACGGTAAAAATAGTAGGATGAAAACTCGGCTTCTAGATTGCGCTGTTCAGATATTTAAGTAAGGTATTCACTCCATGGACATCGGATCTTAATACAAAGATCTTTATTCCTCTAAAACACGATGCGTTTTGTGTACCCACTGTACACTTCCTCAGGAGTATAGAGTTACACAGCCAACATAGATCACACATGTTAAATATAGCCATTGGCCGGAAATGGGGTCTGAAACACGTCACAGAACTCATCATCATATAAAATCACACTCAATCATGGTAATCATTATATGAATGTACATAAATCCAATAACAATCAAAAAGAAATCACATTACTCCATAAAATTATTCACCTTTAACATATAATAAAACAAATAATAAAACATAATCCACTTTTATATTCTTATATTCATTCTATTATCCCTCACAGTCTGCATACTAAGCCAGATAACAGAAATCAAAAAGCTACAAATCAATCATATAGTCTCCTTCATATACAGGCTATCCGATCTTTAAAACTTTATTTATTAACCCTTCCTTGATCTCTACCCATTAATTGGTAATGTCATAACGGTGTGTTCGGTCTTTCGTGCTGTCATCATGAGATCTCAGCTGTTATAACTCCTACATTTTTTCTGAAGCGCCACTGTGCTGCTCAGGGCTCAGTGCTAAAATAAAGGACCCGATCAGACTAACTAGTCCTCTGTTCGGATCATGATGTTAATTAACCAACCATTGGAATCAAAATCACAAAGTATTTAGATATACAATTTCCCTATTACAGCAGCTATCAAAGTTAGTGAACCATGTCAGTGTCTCTGCTCATAAAGTGTTTCAATCCTTTTCGCTCCCAGTCTCCGGTTATACTCACTATCTAGCAATTGATCAAAGTTGCATCGGGGAGTGCTTTAAGGGAAAAGAACCCTCCCACTAACACTGTCATAGGTCAACCCTCTAGTATGGATCACAGAAACACACTCTCATTTACCAAGGTAATCTATATTCCAGATCACGAGAAGGGGCATGCATTATACCAGTACTCGGGTCATGATGGTATCATATTTTAACCCTAATGTAGACACCATAATTATTCAGATCACATTTCAGCACGTAAGAACTATCATTTAAAGAGATCAGAAATCTCATTCAGACCATACGGCTGCAAAGTCTGCAGTCTATGGATCCAATAGATCTTCTTCCTCATCAATGCAATATCCCTATTTGGAGTACCTTTTAGTACATCAATCAGAACCACTTTACATACATAGTTTTCTGTCATGTTTAATAAAACAATGTTTAGAGAGCCCATGTAGTAAATAGCCCTCTTTTATGTTATGTCTTTGGGAGCTCATGCAATTATGCAACTACTGTGTTGTTTTCTCGACATATTGCAGTCCACACTCACACTGGATCAGATAGATGACAAAGGATGTCTTACATGTCAAGGAAAACTTAATATCAAATGTCATGTTATTTTGATTAGATTTAAAGCAGTTGATACTATGTCTTATCATGGTACAGCATAAACATCTACTGAATTTTTGTAGAGTATATATATCAGAAAACACTAGATCAATCCTTGCAAGGGAATTATGTGTGTTGGAGTAATGGAAAAATTACGTTAATGAAGAATTTAAACATTGGAACACATCGAATAATTTCTCCCTGTTGAGTCAGGGTTCCAAGTTGATACTGGATTGCCTGGCTATGTTAGGTGAATCCATAGTTGTATTCGGAACTGCATTAAAGTCACAGAATAGCATCAGTGCTCCTTTCTGATGTTTCCTAACTATGGTGAGAAGTTTGTTTAGCAAGGAAATCTGGCCCTTATTGGGCATGTAAACATTAACTAGAGTATGAAGTGAATCATCTATCTTACAGATTAATACTGGAAATCTGCCTTTTTGGTCCGGTATATGCTCTAATTCTTTGAAATTTTAACTGAGTCTTTGAGGATGAATGCTACTCCAGCCTTTTTTTCTTATTTGATACTAAAATTATTTTGGGGTATTGTCTATTTTCAAACTTGGGAGTCCTATCAACGGTAAGTTTAGTTTCCTCTAGGCCTGCTATATCAATGTTTAATTTGGACAATTCCCTCCAAGCTAAGTATCTTTTTTGTGGTGAGTTTAGACCGTTGATGTTCAATGAGATATATCTAGTCGCCATGAGAGTATTTTAATTCTTTGGAAGACTTAGTAAAAAACTTGGTGTATTTCCAGGAATATTGATCTATTAAATTTATCATGTTTTTAAAACTTATTTTATTCATGTCAGTTAGTAAGAGGCAAAACAAACAGTTTAAACAAAATTAACTAAATGTTTGTTCGGTGGTTATTGACTAGGTGGAGAAGTTCCAAGAACCAATGAAATGTCTCCTATTGGGTAATATTTTGCCCTCCTGTGATATGAAAAGAAACTCATAGGACTAACTAGTTTGAGTTGAAATTAGTCATAGATATTAACCCCTTCATGACCCAGCCTATTTTGACCCTAAAGACCTTGGTATTTTTGTCAATTCTGACCAGTGTCCCTTTATGAGGTAATAATTTTAGAACGCGTCAACGGATCCTAGCGATTCTGAGATTGTTTTCTCGTGACATATTGGGCTTTATGTTAGTAGTAAATTTAGGTCGATAATTTTTGCATTTATTTGTGAAAAAATCTAAAATTTGGCAAAAAGTTTGAAAATTTTACAATTTTCAAATTTTGAATTTTTATTCTGCTAAACCAGAGAGTTATGTGACACAAAATAGTTAATAAATAACATTTCCTACTTTACATCAGCACAATTTTGGAAAAAAAAATTTTGGGGTGGGAAGTTATAAGGGTTCAAAGTTCATCAGCAATTTCTCATTTTTCCAGCAAAATTTACAAAACCATTTTTTTTAGTGACCACATCACATTTGAAATCGCTTTGAGGGTGTACATGACAGAAAACACCCAAAAGTGACACCATTCCAAAAACTGCACCCCTCAAGCTACTCAAAACTACATTCATTAAGATTATTAACCCTCCAGGTGCTTCACAGGAACTAAAGCAACATGGAAGGAAAAAATTGACATTTTAATTTTTCTAACAAAAATGTTATTTTAGCCTCAATTCTTTCATTTTCACATGGGCAACAGGATAAAATGGATCCTAAAATTTGTTGGGCAATTTCTCCTGAGTACACCGATACCTCATATGTGGTCATAAACCACTGTTTGGGCGCACGGCAGGGCTCAGAGGGGAAGGAGCGCAATTTGACTTTTGGAGCTAATTTTCCATTCAAAAAGTGAAATGGTGCTCCTTCACTTCTGAGCCGTGCGCCCAACAGTGGTTTATGACCACATATGAGGTATCAATGTACTCAGAAGAAATTGGTCAACAAATTTTAGGATCCATTTTATCCTGTTGCCCATGTGAAAATGAAAGAATTGTGGCTAAAAGAAAATTTTTGTGAAAAAAAATTTACTTTTTCATTATTACGGATCAATTTGTGAACCAACAGGGGGTTCAAAGTGCTCACCACCCATCTATATAAGTTCCCTGGGTAGTCTAGTTTCCAAAATGGGGTCACTTGTGGGGAGCTCCAATGTTTAGGCACACAGGGGCTCTGCAAATGCGACATGGTGTCCACTAACAATTTGAGCTAATTTTCCATTCAAATTGTTAGCTTTTTTCATTTTTACAGATTAATTTGTGAAGCACCTGGGGGTTCAAAATGCTCACCACCCATCTAGATAAGTCACATCGCTATCTGCAGCGTCATCTCCATGCAGGGAGATTACCGGGCAGAGAATGCTTGTACAGGTGGCAGGGGGGCACAGGAGGGGAGGGGGTGACTGGAGGAGGAAGAGGGCACAAGAAAACGGGTGTAGGAGCGCAGAACACAAAGGTGTGGGGTGCAGGACACAAGGGTGCAGGGCTGCAGAAACCTAGCGGTGCAGAGATGCAGGGGCGCAGGGTTGCAAGCTACAGGGCACAGGGCAAGGAGCTGCAGGGGTATGGGCTGCAGGGGCACAGGACATGGGTGCAGAGACGCAGGGGTGCAGTCTGCTTGGCACAGGGATGCGGGCTGCAGGGCACAGGGGTGCAGGGAAGCATGGCACAGAGGTGCAGGGCACAGGGGTGTGGGGATGTAGGGCACAGGGATGCAGGGCACAGGGGTGTGGGCTGCAGGGCACAGGGGTGCGGGGCATAGGGGTGTGGGGCACAGGGCTGCAGGCACAGGGGTGCGGGGCGCAAGGGTGCTGGGCTGTGGGGCACAGAGGTCTGGGGCGCAAAGGTGCGGGGTGCTGGGCTGCAGGGAACCAGGAAGCAGGGGTGCAGGCTACAGGGGTGCAGGGCTGTGGGCTGCAGGGCACAGAGGTGCGGGCCACAGTGCACAGGGGTGAGGGGCACAGGGCTGCAGGCAAAGGGGTGCGGGGTGCAGGGATGCTGGGTTGTGGGGCACAGGGTTTCGGGGCATAAGGGTGTGGAGTGCAGGACTGCAAGGGGCACAGGGATGCAGGGGTGCTGGGCTGTGGGGTGTGGGCAAATAGGTGCGGGGCACAGGGCTGCAGGCACAGGGGTGCAGGGCGCAAGGGTGCTGGGCTGTGGGGCACAGGGGTCCGGGGCGCAAAGGTGCTGGGCTGCAGGGCACAGGGACGCAGGGGTGCAGGCTACTGGGGTGCTGGGTTGTGGGCTGCAGGGCACAGAGGTGTGGGACGCAGGGCACCAGGGTGCGGGGTACAGGGGTGCCGGGTTGTGGGGCACAGGGTTTCAGGGCTCAAGGGTGCGGTGACAGGGCTGCAGGGCACAGGGGTGCAGGGATGCAGAGGTGCAGGGCTGTGGGGTGTGGGCACATAGGTGTGGGGCACAGAGCTGCTGGGCACAGGGGTGTGGGGCACAGGGCTGCAGGCACAGGGGTGCGGGGTGCAGGGGTGCTAAGCTGTGGGGCACAGGGGTCCGGGGTGCAAGGGTGCGGGGTGCAGGGACACAGGGGTTCAGGGCTGTGTGCTGCACGGCACAGGGGTGTGGGGCACAGGGCTGCAGGCAAAGGGGTGCGGGGTGCAGGGGTGCTGGGTTGTGGGGCACAGGGTTTCGGGGCATAAGGGTGTAGAGTGCAGGACTGCAAGGGGCACAGGGATGCAGGGGTGCTGGGCTGTGGGGTGTGGGCAAATAGGTGCGGGGCACAGGGCTGCAGGCACAGGGGTGCAGGGCGCAAGGGTGCTGGGCTGTGGGGCACAGGGGTCCGGGGCGCAAAGGTGCTGGGCTGCAGGGCACAGGGACGCAGGGGTGCAGGCTACAGGGGTGCAGGGTTGTGGGCTGCAGGGCACAGAGGTGTGGGACGCAGGGCACCGGGGTGCGGGGTACAGGGGTGCCGGGTTGTGGGGCACAGGGTTTCAGGGCTCAAGGGTGCGGTGACAGGGCTGCAGGGCACAGGGGTGCAGGGATGCAGAGGTGCAGGGCTGTGGGGTGTGGGCACATAGGTGTGGGGCACAGAGCTGCAGGGCACAGGGGTGTGGGGCACAGGGCTGCAGGCACAGGGGTGCGGGGTGCAGGGGTGCTAAGCTGTGGGGCACAGGGGTCCGAGGTGCAAGGGTGCGGGGTGCAGGGACACAGGGGTTCAGGGCTGTGTGCTGCATGGCACAGGGGTGTGGGGCACAGGGCTGCAGGCACAGGGGTGCAGGGCGCAAGGGTGCCGGGTTGTGGGGCACAGGGGTCCGCGGCACAAGGGTGCAGGGCACAGGGGTGCAGGGCTGCGGGCTGTAGGGCACAGAAGTGCAGAGCGCAGGGCTGCAGGCACAGGGGTGTGGGGCGCAAAGGTGCCGGTTTGTGGGGCACAGGGGTCTGGGGCACAGGGGTGCTGGGCTGCAGGGGTGCAGGCATGCAGGGCTGTAGGCTGCAGGGCACAGAGGTGCGGGGCGCAGGGCTGCAGGCCACAGGGGTGTGGGGTGCAAGGGTGGGGGCTGTGGGGCACAGGGTTGCAGGGACGCACGACACAGAGGTGCAGGGCACAGGGGTGTGGGGATGCAGGGCGCAGGAATGCAGGGCTGCGGGGTGTGAGCTGCAGGGCACAGGGATGCGGGGCGCAAGGGTGCTGGGCTGTGGGGCACAGGGCGGCAGGTGGGGTGCAGGTCCTAGGCAAGGGGTGCAGCTACAGGGTGCGCACGTGGGGCTGTGGGCTGCAGGGCACAGGGCTGCAGACACAGGGGTGCGGGGTGCCAGGTTGTGGGGCACAGGGTTTGGGGGCACAAGGGTGCAGAGCACAGGGGTGCAGAGATGCTGGATTGTGGAGTGTGGGCACATAGGTGCAGGGCACAGGGGTGTGGGGCACAGGGCTGTAGGCACAGGGGTGCGGGGCGCAAGGGTGCTGGGCTGTGGGGCACAGAGGCCCAGGGTGCAGGGCACAGGGGTGCTGGGCTGCAGGGTGCAGGGATGCAAGGGTTTGGGCTGCAGGGCACAGAGGTGTGGGGCACAGGGCTGCAGGCACAGGGGTGCAGGGCGCAAGGGTGTTGGGCTGTGAGGCACAGGGTCTGGGGCACAGGACTGCGGAGCTGCAGAGGTGCAGGCATGCAGGGCTTGTGGGCTGGCTGCAGGGCACAGGGGTGTGGGGTGCAAGGGTGTCGGATTCTAAAAGGTACAGACCAGACGCAGTGTGGAGCAGTGATGATGGGGGTAATCAATCCCATCAGATCACTTCCCATCATCACTGGAGGGGACTGGTATACCCCCTCCAGTGATGATGGGAGTGATCTGGATGTGATCTGATAGGAATAATCACTCCACATTATCGCCGCTCCACACTGCGCCCACTCTGCTGTCTCCTCTGGTCCTCCCACTCCCAGAGGAGAACAGGCCCAGCACGGCATAGGAGCGGAGGGCCGGCACAGGAGCCGGATGATCGGCGGTGCGCAGGGAAGTGCAGAGGACCGGGTAGAGCGGGCGCAGGATGATAGGAGTGATATGGGAGTGATCAATCCCATCAGATCACTCCCAGATCACTCCCATCATCACTGGAGGGGGCGATAGCCAATTGCTGTACTCTGGGTCTAAAGATTGCATGTTGTTAATTAGTTTGAGTTGAGTAAACTGTTTCCAAAGATCAGTCATTTTTAAGCTGGACTCACTAACATCTGTTCTTGTTCCATTTGATATGACTGGAAGGCATTGCCTAAAATCTCCACCAATGACAAAACTTTACCTCCAAACGGAATTTCCTTCTTTTCACCAACATTTGTAGTCATTACTTCACGCAGAAGTCTGTCAATTAAGGTCAAAGCATATTTGGGTGCCATGGTGCACTCATCAAGTATCAAAAGATGTGCGTTGTTTAACTGTTTTCCAGCAAATGTGTCTTGTTTTATTCTGGAAACGGAAATTTCGTTGACAGGAACTGGTATCCCAAAGAGTGAATGCATAGTGCAACCTCCTCGTAAAAGATTTGCTGCAATACCTGTTGTAGCTGATGTCAATTCGACTTTTCCCAAATCTCTAACGTGATACATTAAAACTTCATTTAGGTATGTTTTACCACTCTCTCCTGGACCGACATTAAAGAAACATTTTGTCCTTGTCTCTGCTTGGTTTTCTATGGCACTCACAATAGTATCATATGCAATACGTTGTTGTTCATTTAAGGAGTTTATTTTCTGTGTTGCCAACAGTAATTCGTAAGCTTCATCATACTCTAGAAGTTGTGGAACTTGAGTTGCAGGTTGTGGCAAATTAAAGTCTGAAAATGTTTTTCCATGCAGTAGTAAGACATTTTGGACATCTCGTATGGCATAAGATTGGCAATTTTGACAATCTCCACTTTTGTTGTGAAGACGTAAGCAGTAATCCTCGATTAGATGTTCTTTGAAATTTGTCCAAAGTTGAGCGGGATTTGTAGGTGATCCAAATACACAGATGTAGGCAAAAAATTTGTTGCTTAGGCATATGTAGGGTAATTGCATCTTCTAAAGTAAGTGTCCAAACAGTATCATCCAATAAAAGTCCTAAAGCCAAAGCTGTAGCTTTAAATGTATGTGTAATACTCTGTTAACTGTTTTCAAATAATCATAACTTGTAGCTCCTTTGCATGCAGCAGTAACAGCCGAAGGCAATATCTTTCTTGATCCTTGACACTAACAGTATACATGCGTCCAATTATTTTGCTAACTCCTTGTTGTTTTGGCTTCCAAGTTTTATTCCAAAAGTAATGCTCTGGAATCTCGAGATACAAATACTGTCTTGTGTTGTCGTCACGTTGGTTCAGCAAAAATCATTCCATTGATGTTGACGTCGTGCTTAAAGTTTGAGACATCTTCGACATGACAATTTTCATAGAAATAAAGCTGTTGTTGATTAGGTAAATGGATAGCTAAACGTATAATGGCATGGGACTGTGAATGCACTGGAAATGCAAATATCTTCCAAGCAGCTTCTGGAGCACTCACATATCTTGAGTCAAGAAAAGTTGATGATTCATCGTGATTGATTGTTGTCTGTTGTATTTCCACATTAGGTTTGTCATGGCCCTTATAAATGTACTTGAAAAGATATTTGACACTTTTTATTGAAGCACAGATTTCTATTTGATGTGACAGTTGTAGCGTTTTGATAAGTATGGGTTGTATGGGACTTCCATGAGTTATTTATTATTTTTTTTGTGAACAATGTTATCAATGTGTGCTTGCCGGTAGGATGAGTAGCCATCCAAGTCTTTAACAGTGTGCTGTTTTAACTTCTTTGGAAAGCCATTAGTACACTTGCCGTTTTCCATGCATGGACTTTTTGGATTTGCTTCACTGCATAGACCATGAACCATATGAGAGATAACAATATCATACAGTTCAGGATATTTTTATTGATTAGGAATTTCAGCCCACACTATGTTGCCAATTTCTTCCTCTGTGCGAAACTTAGAATCCGCATCTAAGATAATAAGTATATGCGTGTACCATTTCTACAACTGTTCCAAGGAGGCCATTTTTTATATCTTTCAAAAGGCTGGTGAGTTTGAGTCGAAATACGCGTGCAACTAAATCCGGCCTGTGTTCCACTTGTTTACAAGGTTCTAGATTTTCAGTAATTTCTGGCCATTTAGGATTACAGGTCATTGTCACAAAAATGTCAGGTCTTCTATAATTTGTGACTATTGCCATTACATCTTGATAACGTTGCTGCATGTTGCGGTGACTACCTTCAAACAACGATGGGAGAATTACTGTTTTTCCAATGGGAATTCCCTTTTGAATTGATTGGTTTTGCAAATGTTCTTGAAGAACGCAGTAGTCTTCAACTTTAAGTTGTTTTTGGTTAATTTTTATAAAATTTAGGCGATTAGCTTCAATTTTAATGTATGCGTTGAGTAAGTACTGTTGTATCAGATTCCCACCGTTTAAAATAGGATTGAAGTAATTTCGTACAGACAAAAGAAAACTTTAGTACTGCAGTTGTGTAATTCCTCTTAAAGTGCCTTGCTGGTGTAGGTTTTCATGCCACCCTTGATCACCTCTTGTAAAGAATAGCGAATACAGAAGAGCATCAAGGTTGCTGTGCAAAATGCTAATTTGCTGTGTCTTAGGAAGGAAAGGGTTGTTAAGGTCTGGCTTAAGATGGACTAATATATCCCTTTGAAAAGGAGGCTCTCCATCATAGTTTTGAAAAACAACTGCAACCTCACTTACACGTGGTTTGTTATAACATCGGAGATCTTGTGTACGTTCTTGTTTAATTACCATGAAAATAGAAGGCATTTCAATCCTATTTTGTATAGCTCTCTGTTGCTCCTCAGCTTCAACGTCTTTTAGCATGTGATATGCGGCAGCAAATGGGCTGATTTGTTGTAAATGTACGGCAATGAGATTCATCAGTTCAGCATTACACTTTTCGCTTTCTTTCAGAATCATCCTTTGTTCTGTAGCCTCATTTGCATCAAGGATGTATAATTCTGCAAATTTTGGTGGTTGTCATATTTCTGGGTAAAGTGTTCCAGTACAGTGGTAGATCCGGCCATGAATTTTAAAACAATACGGTCAGAATCCAGGGGCGATGCAATGTTGGCACCAAATGAAGCAAACGCATGAGAACTGTTGATGATTCTATTATTGTCCATAAAATGTCTACTGTGTTGTTCCATTCCTTTCATCAATTGCTCAAACTGATCTGAGTAGTGAAGTCTCGGTAGCATAACTTTCCCTGTTTGGCAGCATTGAGTAAACTTATTGTAAGATGGTTTTTCATCAATAAGATTTAGAGAGTTGCATGTAGAGCAAACTAAATTCATATTCCCACAGTAGTGTTGAATAATTGTCATTTCATCATTTGTGACGTAACATGCAAGTTGTTGAAGATTCTCCTGGGCTTGCCTTAGTTGGTAGAGCATTCGTGTTGTATGAATGGCGTGAACATGTTGTTGTCTGTTTGCCCTGTCTTCTGGAGATTCATTCAGCCGATACTGTCTATGAGATTCGGCATCTTGGGCTTGTCTGGCAATAGTTTTTTGTGGTGTCTCCTGTTGCCGACGACGTCTGTGAGATGCTGCATCCTGGGCTTGTCTCTCGGCAGTTTGTTGTGGTGTCTCTTGGTGACGACGTTGTCGTTGCATTGCTGCTTCTGCAGCTTTTTGTCATCGTCATTGGCGTATTTGTGCTTACCAGCAATTAAACCCATTGAATAAACGTGACTGAAGTAGTTCAGGCTGTCACTGACACAACGTGTGAAGTAAATGTGACTGAAGAACAGCACACTATGACTGACAGCCTTGTAAACAGCAGTGACGTGCGTCACACTATGAGCGGCAGCCTTGTAAACAGGAGTGAAGTGCGTCACACTATGAGCGGCAATTCAAATTGCGAGCCAATATACCAAGCTGTGCTCCGCTTCGCTGATTGGTTGCTGCCAGCCACGGCGACCAATCAGAGTACTTGGCGCGTGTTTTAAAACACGCTTCGATGATTGGTCGCCACGGCCGGCGGCGACCAATCAGTGGTGCGGGATTCATATTTCCCGCCAAGCCGCGGTGACCAATCAGCGAAGCGTGTTTTAAAACACACGCCAAGTGCGCTGATTGGTCGCCATGGCTGGCGATGACCAATCAGTGAAGCGGAGCACGGCTTAGCAGGGGGATTTTGAATCCCGCGCCGCTGATTGGTCGCCGCTGAGAGCAGCAACCAATCAGCGGCGCGGGGTTCATATTTCCCAATGCGCTGCTTCGCTGATTGGTCGCCTCGGTCATTGGCGTCCAATCAGTGAAGCGTGTTTTAAAACACTCCCCAAGTGTGCTAATTGGTCGCCGTGGCTGGCGGCGACCATTTAGCAAAGCGGAGCATGGCTTGGCAGGGGTTTTGAATCCCACGCCGCAGATTGGTCGCCGCTAAGAGCGGCGAATAATCAGCGGCGTGGGATTCATTTTTCCCTCCAAGCTACACGGCTTTGCTGATTGGTCACCGCTAGCCACAGCGGCGAATCAGAGAAGTAGTGCGACTTGGCGGGGGATTTGAATCCTGGCCGCCATATAGGAATAACCATAATGTGGGTGTTTCAATAGGGCAGTCGGGGTACTACCGCTGCGAGCTGACGCCGGTCATCTCCCGGCTGGCTCGCCGCGGATCTCTTTGCGGCAGTAGACGAGCTGCATGTATCCCGGCGATAGTTACGCTGATGCGTCCCCGTTGTCAGGTTTCAGCTTGGTGCGAGTTTTGAATGCACGTGGCTGTTTTGCATACACTTCTCTCATTGGTTGCCGCGGCTGGCGGTGACCAATGAGCACTGGCGCGCGATTTTCTGGACAAACAGACATGATTAGGCAATTATATAGTAGACTTGTGGTTAAAATTTTCAACGCTTTAATAGTTTTAAGGCCCACATCTGTATTTTCAATTATAATGTTTTTTTCTCTTGAATGTAAAAATTAACTTGTTGGGGTGGCCCTAGCGATAAATGATTTCATTCTTCTGAAGAATCTCTGTCACCAGTTTGAGAGCCTTACGTCTTTTCAGGGTCTCCGTTAATAAGTCTGTGAATACATTCAATTTATAGTATGGGGCTGGTAAAGTTTTGTTCTTTCTTATGTAGTCTGTACGTTATTCTCTTGTTTGAATAAAAGTAAATTTTATTATAATTAGAGATGAGTGAGTAGAATCGTTACTAATCGGTACTCGCTGAATAGTAATGATATTCGGGCTACTCGCTACTCCCCGAGTTTCTTGTGATTATTCAGGAGTAGCGAGTATTTCTTTAACTTTCGCAGTGTATCTATATATACACTGCGAAAGTGCACTAAAAGGGAATAAAAGTTGTTAAAAAAATAAAAAAATATCATACTCACCTACCCAATGCCTGCACCGGGACCGGCAAAGAAAACATCCGACCTGTGAGTCTGACAGCCAATCAGATGGCTGGTAGCGATCTGGCCAGATTGGCCAGATTGCCAGCACATTGATGAATGTTCAAGACCTGGCAATCCGGCCAATCAGGTGGCTGGTAGCGATCAGGTAACCACGTCTGGCCATCTGATACCAGCCATCTGATTGGCTGTCAGACTCACAGGTCCTTTCATTGATCGGATGTCTTCTTTGCCGGTCCCGATGCAGGCGTCGGATAGGTGAGTGTGATATTTTTTAACAACTTTTATTCACTTTTAGTGCACTTTCGCAGTGTATATATAGATACACTGCGAAAGTACTCGCCCGCCCATTCACTGCCATTGGACTCGCTATACTTGCAACAAGTACCGACTTTCGGGACCTACTCGTTGCGAGTATAGCGAGTCCGATTCTTGCAGTACTCGCTCATCCCTAATTATGATGTCTCTTGGGACATCATCTGACAAAAAATAAGGTTTAGGTAACCTATGAGCGCGCTCTAATGAATACTCTAGTTCTGTGATTGATGGTAATGTTTTTCTGATTATCAACTTTATGTATGGCAACAGGTCTGTGTTTTAAATTTTTTTCCAATATTCCTCTTATTTTTAAATTGCTTCTATAATCTCAATTCCTATCAGTCTTTATTTCAGGAGTTTGATTTCATCTTTTAATTAATCTTGGTCTTTTTTTATCATTTTGGTATTTTTGGTCAGGTTAGCCAGCTCTCTCTTTGTAGTTTCAGTTCTAGAAGCTATCATGGCTTAGTGAAATTTTCTGCTCTTCAAGGTCAATTTTTATATTTTTATTGAACTCTTTGAAAAGTTTAAGAAACCATTCTCTATCTACTGGCTGTTTACCTTGGGAATTCAGAAGGTGGTCTTCCTCAGTAAGGTGGATTCTTAGTTTTTGCTATACTAGGCTAGATATCTGGGATGAGGTCTCCTCAGAATCAGTATCATCCGGTAAATTAGAATTTAAATGGGGTTTAGAGATGGTGTCCCATTTCTTTCCTTTTAGTTTTACTTTTGATGGGATCCTGAATCAGCACATCATCACTTGTTGCAGTTCCCAGTTATCTTCCCTGCAATCCCTCTTATCCAATTTTGAAAAGGATGATTTTTGGAAAATGGATGGAGTTTGGTCCATTCGTGTCTCGTTGTTATGGTAATTGAGGTTTGTTTTAGTAAAGGAGCTGCTTTTTTTTTATTTTAGTGGCATTGCGAGATTTTGACTCAGTGAGGTGACTAAGGGCACCTTCACACGCCTAATCTCGCCTAGCAATATGAGGCGATCTAACAAGCGCGTGCACGTTTTTCATGGTCTCCTCAGATCACCGATGGCGGCATTACACACCGCAATCTCGTCCTGAAAGTAAGGTGATGTGTTGCTCCGGAAATCTCCTCACCTACAGCGGAACCAATCTTGCCTCATTCCATCGCCGCTTCACACGCCGCAATTCCAAAGGCAATGTGGGCGTACATGGTCAGCGCTGCTAGGAGATAGGCGTGCCACAGTGGTTTATACCACGCCACAAATGCGCTCATTGGACAATGCAACAGCGTTATGATTCGTCAGCCTGCTCTGGAAGGCTGGCTTATACATGATGCCATTGAAGATGTGTGTGTTGCTGAATGGACAGCTCTTCAAATATGGCGCCCAGTCAACTGACAGCCAATGGGAACACAGTAGCCAACACCAATCATCGCAGACGGGGCGTGGACCACAGAATGGTTGAGGCACGCCTATGGGAAATTCTAGGCAACGCTGGTTCCATCACTATCGCCCTATCACATGCCAAAACACGGAAATATCGCCTTCATGGTTGCGGCTGATTTCTGAGCACTGTTCAGGAATCAGGCGACGGCCAAGAGGAGATTTATCGCTGCGAAATTCCAAAACACATGCCGCAACCATGAGGCATTTCACGACGATTGCTCCGGGGCGATATATCGCCTTTAGGATTGCCAAGGGGGGATTGCGGCATGTGAAGGTACCTTAACTCTTTATCTTGAATGTGTTAATTTTAGCTATTTTTTGTTAAAAAATCATTTACAGAAGAGGTTGGTGCAATTCTTAGGTTTATGTTTTAGGTCTCTAATAAGGTTGAAACGTTACACTAGATTATTTGTATAACTGATAAGCAGTTATTAAAACATCATCCACCTCTATTAATATCATTCAGATCTTATCTTATATATATAGCAGTTAACTTAAACAACAGATAATAGTAAGATTATCTGTAGATTTTATAGAAGGTTGTAGTGAAATAAAAGCTTGATGATGTGCATTAACACACTGTATAATAAAAGAGCCCCAATACAATTCTGTTAGAAATAAAGTTTGTGCTATACTATCTTAGATCAATACTAAAATAAGTTACAGTTGCTCAAAATGGGCTTATTAAGCTCATCTGTAAGCACCAATCTAGAAGTAGCTTGAGATACCTCTGCCACAGACAACCTCAAAAATAGTGGGCATTGATATATACATTATTCTCCAGATGTTCTAATTTTTTATTTTAAATAGAGAACGGGATAACCAGTAAACTAAGAACATACACAAGAAATATAGAGATAGAAGAGCTCAGAGAAAACAATTAGACACCCTGACCACTATATGTCTTAGAGTTTAGACCAGGCTATTTGTTTGACCAAGATGTGCTCAACATGACCAGTATAAAACACAAAACAGAGTTCTATTACTTAAAATATCAAGCTGTACAGTATATACTATTGATAAATTATATTATAACAATAACAATAGTTCACTAGTGAGAGGGAGAAGGTATCTCAGGAAAGAAAAATCAGATCTCCAGGTTAATATGCCCTGCCAAGGAGCCGTATCACACCCTTGTAATACTTCGTACTCCAATCCTGGAAGTTCCCTATGACATGCTCACAGGAATCCTGCTCTTGTTAAATAAAACATCACTTATTGTCTGGGGATACTGGGGTAAGGGGGAGGGAAAGGTCGCAGGGACTCCCTCTGGTCTGCTCAATCCAGTCTGCAAAATTGGGGGCGGAGTAGACCTTTTGGTCCAACTTGCACCTGTCTTTCTCCGTCCTCTTCCTATCCACCAAATCTTTTCCTCATGTGAGCTGTCTGGTTGCTATACAGTCCGCAGACTTCTTTGTGTCTCTAGGGATGTGCATTCTCCTCAGAAACAGTCTGAGCCGCCTCAGCTGCAAGCGTGATCAACAGTGCGGCTGTTGTCCTGCGGTTGTGGAGATAAAATAACTCCGGTGACAGAGTCACTTTTGGCTTATTCTCACCACAGTTTGGCACATCTCAATTCTTTCATTTTTAATAGGCCGCACACCCAAGTGCTTTCTGATCTTGGTGTTACTTGAATAAAATGTAGTAATAAATCACTTCTTTTTTAAACCAATAGTTTTTTATTGAGATTTAAGGGAACAATACAATGGGAACAAATCAAGGAAACACAAACCTTGAAAATAGTGTTTCAGGGTGAGGGGACAAAAGGGGAAGGGTAAGAAGGTCAGCATCCATAAAGCAGAGTTACAATGAGCAATTTTCATAAATAACATAGAAATGACATACATAGCTAGCGACAAGCATCAGGTTAAATTATGGAGGTAAAATAATTGTGTTATGTGGCGAAGAGACCCAAGGATCCCACCAGTTTAAGATCTTTTTTCTATGTTTTAAATCATGTGCTAGCATTACCTCATAAGAGAAGTGTTGGTTCAGTCGATACAAACCTCGGCTATCGTAGGGGTTATAGGAGATCTCCAGTGGGAAGCAACGGTGAGACGAGCTGCAATCAAGACATTGGTAATAACTGGTCTGAGAATGGAATGATATGTGTCCAAATCCAATCCCAACAATGCTAATGGGGGTTCCAACGAAAGAGGGAGACCCATTAGTAAGCAGAGGAGGGTCTCTACTCCTTGCCAAAACTGGCGAATACTTGGACAGGTCCACCACATATGAGATTCTGTGCCTGGAACTGAGCAGCCCTTCCAGCACTGAGATGAATCAGGAGAGTACGCCCTCAAAACTTAGAAATACGAGCCGGGGTGAGATACCAGTCCAGCATTAAGTTTTTGGATTGCTCCAGATGGTATAGTGTGTCGCGTGGCCTGAGGCAGCATGCCATTGCTGGAGTGATGCCGAATATGTAAATATAGATTCCCACTTCAGCATGTAAGGGAGTTTAGCCTGAGACCTATGAGAGAGCAATTCTTTAAAGATAACTGACACTCCTCGACGCAAATGGCCGCTCTGTTTGAAAAAAGTCTGTAGGGAGAGGCTAATTGTCGATAAGTCACAGACTGGGATGGGAATGGAAAGGAGAAAATGTCGGAGTCTAATATATGTAAAAAGGGCAGACATCGGTAAGGAGTATCTGGATACTAGGGCGTTAAAGGGTCTCAACAGTCCCTCGTCTAAAACGTCTCGCAATAGAATAGCCCTCCTGTTCTCCAAGCAGTGAAAGAGGAGTCGCTTAACAAAGCTTCAACTGCACTCAATGTAATGTGGGAGAAGAGGAATGGAAGGTGTAATTTAGCAAGTTTGAATCAGGACCCTAAAATCGAACTCATGGAGAGTAAGGAACCAGGAGGTGGAGTGGATTTAAGAAGGGACATTTCAAGCAAGAGTCTGGTAGATCTGCGAGGGGCGAACCAAGTTTCAATTTGAAGCCATAAGGAAGGGGGGATTCCACCCACCAAATCTTGGCTATGTCCAATGAAGTTGCGTAGTAGTAGGCAGCGATATCAGGAACCCCAATTCCACCTGAACCACATGGAAGGGTTAGAGTGGACATCGCTACCCTATGAGACTTGCCGCTCCAGACAAACCGACCCAGAATCGCCTGGAATGAGTTAAGATACTTACGAGGGAACACGATGGAAATGCATCTAAAAAGGTATAGGATTTTAGGGAGTATCATCATTTTGACTGTTTGTATTTTAGCTATCCAAGATAATTGTAAGGAAGAGTAATAGGTAAGAGTGGTCCTAAGACTCGAGAGGAGAGTTTCGCAGTTAATTTTAACAATCTGTCTGGGATGGATAACATGGATCCCTAAATATCAAAAGCCCTCAGGGGCCCACAAGAGGGGAAATTTGGTGCGAATGAGTAGTTGGAATGCCAAAGGTATATTAACCGGGAGACTGGAGGACTTGGTGAGGTTCAGTCTATAATAAGATGCCTAAGAAAAATCCTTCAAAACTGAAATAATTGCAGGGATTGAGATTAGGGGTTCAGAGCACGTGAGGAGAACATCATCCGCATACAAACTTATCCTGTGATCAACTGGTTCAACCGCAACACCCGAGATGTTGGGGTGAGTTCTGATGATAGCGGCTAGCAGCTCCAAGATTAATGCAAATATACAGTAAGAGGAGAGAGGGGGCAACCCTGGCGGGTTCCGTTAGATATGTGAAAAGAGGAGGAGGTGAATCCCCCCGCTCTTACTAAGGCGGATTGAGTCGGATACAACACCATTATATTACACATACTAAATTGGTTTTTGGAGAGTTTTCTATACCAATGATTCAAATGCACAATTTTCACTGCTTTTCATAAAGATGCTTTTATTATTTCATCAAGGAGATTAAAAATTGCAGGTACAAAGTGCTCAGTTATAAAAGTAGTAAATTTTACATGGATCTGGAAATGAGGACACTAAGGGGTTAAGGTCATTTTATCTCACACTTCAAGTCAAATACATGGTAGCTATATCAAACAATAACTATTATGCAATGCTGGTATACATATGGTTGAGGGCTTACAGCCTAGAAGTGTATGGAGGGTTCAGTATCCACTTCCCCCTTCTAATACACCAGTGTACTGAATGTTAGCCCAAACTTCATTATGCATATGGTTGAGAGCTACAGCCCAATGGTGTATGGAGGGTTCAGTAAGAACTTCCCCCTACTAATACATCACTTCACTGATTGTCATCTCAAACTCCATTAAACAGTATTCTTAGCAACATAGCGATTGTGCCCCAGCTTACCCATGTCAGATGCCAAGGTGTGCAGATGACCACTAGGGGACGCCCCAACGCGTTTCCCTGAATGCTTCCTCAGGGGGCATGTTTGGCTGTGTCTCCCCCATCCTAATATACCCCCCCGCCACCCCTCCCGCCACCTGTCTCCAATTCGCGCCTCTCAACGCCGCAGAGGGGCGGCCGCGCCGTCCCGAGCGGCGGTTTCCGGCATTCACACGCCGGAAGTGCGTCATATGACGCTCCTTCCTGTGTTATTGAAGCCTTTCACCGCAGCCCGAGGCAGCGCGACCGCGCATGCGCGGACTGCAAACGCCATATTTGAAGAGGGCAAAAATGCCCATCTATCTTGTATGTACTCTCGAGGTTTAAGTATCCAGTTAGGGCCAGAAATATTTGGACAGTGACACAAGTTTTGTTATTTTAGCTGTTTACAAAAACATGTTCAGAAATACAATTATATATATAATATGGTCTGAAAGTGCACACTCCCAGCTGCAATATGAGAGTTTCCACATCCAAATCGGATAAAGTGTTTAGGAATCATAGCTCTGTAATGCATAGCCTCCTCTTTTTCAAGGGACCAAAAGTAATTGGACAATGGACTCTAAGGGCTGCAATTAACTCTGAAAGCGTCTCCCTCGTTAACCTGTAATCAATGAAGTAGTTAAAAGGTCAGGGGTGGATTCCAGGTGTGTGGTTTTGCATTTGCAAGCTGTTGCTGTGACCAGACAACATGCGGTCAAAGGAACTCTCAATTGAGGTGAAGCAGAACATCCTGAGGCTGAAAAAAAAGAAAAAATCCATCAGAGAGATAGCAGACATGCTTGGAGTAGCAAAATCAACAGTTGGGTACATTCTGAGAAAAAAGGAATTGACTGGTGAGCTTGGGAACTCTAAAAGGCCTGGGCGTCCACGGATGACAACAGAGGTGGATGATCGCCGCATACTTTATTTGGTGAAGAAGAACCCGTTCACAACATCAACTGAAGTCCAGAACACTCTCAGTGAAGTAGGTGTATCTGTCTCTAAGTCAACAGTAAAGAGAAGACTCCATGACAGTAAATACAAAGGGTTCACATCTAGATGCAAACCATTCATCAATTCCAAAAATAGACAGGCCAGAGTTAAATTTGCTGAAAAACACCTCAAGAAGCCAGCTCAGTTCTGGAAAAGTATTCTATGGACAGATGAGACAAAGATCAACCTGTACCAGAATGATGGGAAGAAAAAAGTTTGGAGAAGAAAGGGAATGGCACATGATCCAAGGCACACCACATCCTCTGTAAAACATGGTGGAGGCAACGTGATGGCATGGGCATGCATGGCTTTCAATGGCACTGGGTCACTTGTGTTTATTGATGACATAACAGCAGACAAGAGTAGCCGGATGAATTCTGAAGTGTACCGGGATATACTTTCAGCCCAGATTCAGCCAAATGCTGCAAAGTTGATTGGACGGCGCTTCATAGTACAGATGGACAATGACCCCAAGCATACAGCCAAAGCTACCCAGGAGTTCATGAGTGCAAAAAAGTGGAACATTCTGCAATGGCCAAGTCAATCACCAGATCTTAACCCAATTGAGCATGCATTTAACTTGCTCAAATCCAGACTTAAGACGGAAAGACCCACAAACAAGCAAGACCTGAAGGCTGCGGCTGAAAGGCCTGGCAAAGCATTAAGAAGGAGGAAACCCAGCGTTTGGTGATGTCCATGGGTTCCAGACTTAAGGCAGTGATTGCCTCCAAAGGATTCGCAACAAAATATTGAAAATAAAAATATTTTGTTTGGGTTATGTTTATTTGTCCAATTACTTTTGACCTCCTAAAATGTGGAGTGCTTGTAAAGAAATGTGTACAATTCCTACATTTTCTATCAGATATTTTTGTTCAACCCTTCAAATTAAACGTTACAATCTGCACTTGAATTCTGTTGTAGAGGTTTCATTTCAAATCCAATGTGGTGGCATGCAGAGCCCAACTCGCGAAAATTGTGTCACTGTCCAAATATTTCTGGCCCTAACTGTATGCTTTAATGGATACTATACACCTATGGCATCTCATTACACACTAGATATATCACCAAAAAATGAGTCCGCATGTGTATATTTGGTATACACATGTGGATACTATATGTACATAACATCATAATATACGCAGGATACGTCACAAATACAGGTACACGATATTATACATATAAGACGCTCCCATTATCCATATGTGCTGATGTCTTCCTTCATATAGCCATTCATAAAGGTGATTCAGATTATGATGTTCTATCGCCACTGTAGAGATCCAGATCAAAATAACATCCAGAGGGTAACCGGACTGGTGTTAGGTGGGGGGGTTTTTTTGGGGGGAAGGAGGGTACAGAACAGCTAAAAACACAGACAAACGATAAAAAACAGTTAAAACCATATCACAAAAATACCTAAAGGGACCCTCAGGGATAACTGGGGGTCCACAGCATAGTCAACGGCTAAGATCCTACATATACAGCCAATCAAAAGACAAGAATATCCCTCATCTTTGAGGATAGGACATAGATCTCCCTCCATTTTGGAATTGAAGACCATCTCCATATCCTTAACCCTAGAAGCTAATGAGCTGCTTCAAAATCAGAGATATGACACAAAACTTAGTTTTTCATTAAGACCATCTGGGGACTGCGTCCCCAGACGGACTATCCATTGACATTCCCTCCTTGCAAGAGATTTCCTATAGTCTCCCCCTCTTGCTCCCAAATGGCACACGTCTATAGCTTTAAATTTTAAGTTGGTTGGGTCGCAACCATGTTTGGATTTAAAGTGGCGGGGCAGGGTTTTCAAATTAGGGTCACCGGGTTCCATCTTTTTAGCCGCCTCTATGTCCCTGATATGCTCCCTTACCCTGACACGGAACTCTCGAGATGTAAGGCCGATGTATATCAGGCCACAGGGACATGTGGCATGGTATATCACATTCTTTGTGGTACATGTCAGGTAGTGTTGAATATCATATAGCCGATCACTATTGGCTGCTCTAAATATTCTCGTCCTCTCCATATTGCGACACGCCAGACATGAACCACATGGAAAAAATCCCAGAGTCCTCCTTGATCCACTCACTAATGGTTTCAATTCCCTCACATAATGACTATGTACCAACATATCTTTTAGACTGTTGCTCCTCCTTGCAGTCAACATAGGTTTTTCCGTGACTACATCGCTTAATCCAGGTACCAATTTCAGAATCCCCCAGTGTCTCTTCAGGATTCCCCTAATCCTGTTCCATTTATCATTGTAAGTTGTTATGAACCGAACAATCTGGGTCCCTTGGTTTTCCCTCTTCTCCTTATGCCGGTCTCCCCCCAGCAGAAGGGTGTTCCTATCCCTCCTTCGGGCCTCGGTGTATCCCCGCTTAATGCAACGCTTACTATAGCCCCTCGCCAGAAAAAGATCCCTCAGATCTTCAGCCTGTCCCTCAAAAAAACCCTCCGTTGAGCATACTCTCCATGCTCTTAGATATTGGCCGACAGGAATCGCAGAGATCGTTGCTGGGGTATGGGCTGAGGAAGCGTGCAACACTGCGTTTACTGATGTAGCTTTTCTGTACATATCGGTTTGTATGGATCCGTCGGCGTGGATGTAGAGTTTAATATCTAAAAAATCCACCGATGATGTGTGATGTGTGTAGGTCAATCTTATGTTGTATTCATTAGAATTTAAGTATCCCAAAAAGGTCTCCAATTGAGATACCGTTCCCTTCCACAACATCAACACATCATCGATGTATCTCATCCATGAAAGCACTTGGGTGGCGGCCTGGGCGCCCCCCCGAAAATCTCTCTCTCCCAATAGCCAAGAAAGAGATTTGCGTAGGAGGGCGCGCAGGCCGCCCCCATTGCTGTCCCCCGCTGCTGGAGGAAGAACCGGTCTTTAAAGAGGAAAAAATTATGTGTCAGGATATACTCTAGGAGATCCAGAATCAAGACACTGAGGGATTCTTCCATACTGCTACTTTCCAGGTAGAAAGCTACAGCTCTAAGTCCATCATGATGACAGATAGATGAATATAAAGATTCAACATCTGCCGTAACTAGACGTGTGTCGGGATCCACAAAGATCCCATCAACTTGCCTCAGGACGTCCGATGTATCACGGACATAGGAGGGCAGTGTTTCCACAAGTGGGTGCAGGTAAAATTCGATAAACCTGCACACTGGGTCACACAGCCCCCCTATCCCAGACACAATCGGACGCCCCGGGGGGTTGAGGGGATCTTTGTGGATCTTTGGGAGAAGATAGAAGGTTGGGACTATAGGTTCTTTAATCAAGAGTCCTGCCCATATCTTTTTTGGGATTATACCGTCCTGATATGCTTTGTCCACAATCTCAAAAAGTTGAGACAGGAAACTTTTTAGAGGATTATAAGGCAAACTTGAATAGTTTTCTTTATTTTTTAACTGTCTGAAGGCTTCACGTTCGTACATTTGCACAGGCCAGATAACCACATTCCCCCCCTTGTCCGCAGGTTTTATAACTACATCTTGTAGTGCCCTCAACTCTCTCACAGCTATTCTTTGGTGGTATGATTAGTGATGGGCGAATCTACTCGCTAGGACTCGTTACTCGGCGAGTAGTAAGGGACTCGCAGGACTCGCTACTCGGCGAGTTTCCCAGCGAGGACTCGCAAAGTAGCGAGTCCAATGCAAGTAAATGGGAATCCTAGTTTTACTAGCGAGACTCGCTATATCACATCGCTATGTAGGTTGAATCTCCCCCAAATCGTTTAGAGAATGGCACCGCTTCACGGATACCCGCTGTAAGTAGCGATTCCGAGCGAGTCGTAGCGACTCCTAGCGAATCCTAGCGAGTCTACGAATCCGAGTCCTGTATTCTGTATTCGGGACTCGCGAATACAGAATCTGTTATGTTCCGACAAATCTTCCGAGACAGCCTAGCGTGTTAGGTCAGACAAACTTGTGAAGATGGACAAGGATGTTAGCCAATCTTATTCAGTAATGCCACAGCCCTCTTCTTGTGGCATTACTATGATTGGCTTCTGTCCATCGTGATGGCTATGTCATCGATGACAGGCAAGGCTGTATATAAGCCTTGCCACCGCCATTTTGAGCACATTTCTCTGAAGATCTGAGCTAGAACAGGGTGAGGTAGATTCTGGAGCAGATCATAGGGATTGTCAGTGAGTGTAGGGAACTTCAAGATTCCTTATATTAACCCCAAACAGCTCTTGTGAGAGCTAGCAGGAGGACAGAGGAGTACTGTGTACTGTGACACTGTAGGCAGGCAGGGAAGCAGGGAGCTGCAGCCTTTACAGTGTTCACAGGAGCGACCTCATAGCTTCGCTTACTCACTCAGCTGTTCTAATAGCTGAAGTGAGAGGCTTAGCTGAGGTACTATTTACAATTTTTTGCCAGCTGATAGATTTTGGGTCCTAAAAACCCCTTCAGCGTTATTTTGTCTGTGGCAGAACAGTGCGTTGCTGCTCTCCTAGCTGCAAATAGCACGTACGCCACCTACTTCTGCGACTAATTGTGCGCACTTAATAATTTTTTTTCAGGGAATAGTGTGCTGCTTCACTGCCAAGTGTTAGCACACACTTAACCCGCCAGTAAGTGACGCCTACAGCAACACCAAACTCCATCTCGGTGGCTGTGCGCACTTTCTAATTTTTTCAGGGAATAGTGTAGTGCTTCACTGTCAAGTGTTAGCACACACTTAACCCGCCAGTAAGTGACGCCTGCAGCAACACCAAACTCCATCTCGGTGGCTGTGCGCACTTTCTAATTTTTTCAGGGAATAGTGTAGTGCTTCACTGTCAAGTGTTAGCACACACTTAACCCGCCAGTAAGTGACGCCTGCAGCAACACCAAACTCCATCTCGGTGGCTGTGCGCACTTTCTAATTTTTTCAGGGAATAGTGTAGTGCTTCACTGTCAAGTGTTAGCACACACTTAACCCGCCAGTAAGTGACGCCTACAGCAACACCAAACTCCATCTCGGTGGCTGTGCGCACTTTCTAATTTTTTCAGGGAATAGTGTAGTGCTTCACTGTCAAGTGTTAGCACACACTTAACCCGCCAGTAAGTGACGCCTGCAGCAACACCAAACTCCATCTCGGTGGCTGTGCGCACTTTCTAATTTTTTCAGGGAATAGTGTAGTGCTTCACTGTCAAGTGTTAGCACACACTTAACCCGCCAGTAAGTGACGCCTACAGCAACACCAAACTCCATCTCGGTGGCTGTGCGCACTTTCTAATTTTTTCAGGGAATAGTGTAGTGCTTCACTGTCAAGTGTTAGCACACACTTAACCCGCCAGTAAGTGACGCCTGCAGCAACACCAAACTCCATCTCGGTGGCTGTGCGCACTTTCTAATTTTTTCAGGGAATAGTGTAGTGCTTCACTGTCAAGTGTTAGCACACACTTAACCCGCCAGTAAGTGACGCCTGCAGCAACACCAAACTCCATCTCGGTGGCTGTGCGCACTTTCTAATTTTTTCAGGGAATAGTGTAGTGCTTCACTGTCAAGTGTTAGCACACACTTAACCCGCCAGTAAGTGACGCCTGCAGCAACACCAAACTCCATCTCGGTGGCTGTGCGCACTTTCTAATTTTTTCAGGGATATGTGAGTGCTTCACTGTCAAGTGTTAGCACACACTTAACCCGCCAGTAAGTGACGCCTACAGCAACACCAAACTCCATCTCGGTGGCTGTGCGCACTTTCTAATTTTTTCAGGGAATAGTGTAGTGCTTCACTGTCAAGTGTTAGCACACACTTAACCCGCCAGTAAGTGACGCCTACAGCAACACCAAACTCCATCTCGGTGGCTGTGCGCACTTTCTAATTTTTTCAGGGAATAGTGTAGTGCTTCACTGTCAAGTGTTAGCACACACTTAACCCGCCAGTAAGTGACGCCTGCAGCAACACCAAACTCCATCTCGGTGGCTGTGCGCACTTTCTAATTTTTTCAGGGAATAGTGTAGTGCTTCACTGTCAAGTGTTAGCACACACTTAACCCGCCAGTAAGTGACGCCTGCAGCAACACCAAACTCCATCTCGGTGGCTGTGCGCACTTTCTAATTTTTTCAGGGAATAGTGTAGTGCTTCACTGTCAAGTGTTAGCACACACTTAACCCGCCAGTAAGTGACGCCTACAGCAACACCAAACTCCATCTCGGTGGCTGTGCGCACTTTCTAATTTTTTCAGGGAATAGTGTAGTGCTTCACTGTCAAGTGTTAGCACACACTTAACCCGCCAGTAAGTGACGCCTGCAGCAACACCAAACTCCATCTCGGTGGCTGTGCGCACTTTCTAATTTTTTCAGGGAATAGTGTAGTGCTTCACTGTCAAGTGTTAGCACACACTTAACCCGCCAGTAAGTGACGCCTGCAGCAACACCAAACTCCATCTCGGTGGCTGTGCGCACTTTCTAATTTTTTCAGGGAATAGTGTAGTGCTTCACTGTCAAGTGTTAGCACACACTTAACCCGCCAGTAAGTGACGCCTGCAGCAACACCAAACTCCATCTCGGTGGCTGTGCGCACTTTCTAATTTTTTCAGGGAATAGTGTAGTGCTTCACTGTCAAGTGTTAGCACACACTTAACCCGCCAGTAAGTGACGCCTACAGCAACACCAAACTCCATCTCGGTGGCTGTGCGCACTTTCTAATTTTTTCAGGGAATAGTGTAGTGCTTCACTGTCAAGTGTTAGCACACACTTAACCCGCCAGTAAGTGACGCCTACAGCAACACCAAACTCCATCTCGGTGGCTGTGCGCACTTTCTAATTTTTTCAGGGAATAGTGTAGTGCTTCACTGTCAAGTGTTAGCACACACTTAACCCGCCAGTAAGTGACGCCTACAGCAACACCAAACTCCATCTCGGTGGCTGTGCGCACTTTCTAATTTTTTCAGGGAATAGTGTAGTGCTTCACTGTCAAGTGTTAGCACACACTTAACCCGCCAGTAAGTGACGCCTGCAGCAACACCAAACTCCATCTCGGTGGCTGTGCGCACTTTCTAATTTTTTCAGGGAATAGTGTAGTGCTTCACTGTCAAGTGTTAGCACACACTTAACCCGCCAGTAAGTGACGCCTGCAGCAACACCAAACTCCATCTCGGTGGCTGTGCATTTGTCAACAATGTCCCAAAAACACCAAATTCCCAAAAACCAGTCTGCTAAGGGACAGGGACGAGGTCGGGGCCCTAGCAGTCGTGAACAACAAGGCACTGGTAGAAGTAGACAGACAAGGATTGATCGATCCACCTTCCTGCTGTCTAAATTTCCCAGTACTCAACCGAAACGTGTCTTGAGGCCGGAAGATCAAGACCAAATAACATCTTGGATGGCTGACAAGACATCAACCACGGGTTCTGGCAGCACACAATCATCCTTGACACCATATTCAAGTGCCGCTACTGACAACGCGGGGTCATCTAATCCACAAAATCTTCCTATTTCCTCAAGCCATCGCCAGACGGAGGAAAATTTAGACCGCGAACTTGGGCATTCGGAAGATTTATTTGGTTCTTATCAGCCATTCAGACAACCGGACCTTTCTTTGTCACTGCCTGAACAGATACTTGAACCAGACGTACATTCCATCTATGGACAAAGTTTGGATTCACCTCGTCCTGAAGAACGTCCCTTTCAACAAAGCCATAGGCCGTCTCAGGAGGTGGAGGATGATGATGATGATGAGACACACATCTCATCTGGCCAGCCTGACCAGTCACGTTATCCAGATGACTTTGAGGAGGAGGGGGTGGATGATGAGACCACTGATCCAACCTGGACACTTGACATGCAGAGCCAACAGAGCAGCCAGGAGGAGGAAAGTGGTTATGTACCACCGCCTAAAGCACCCAGGCTTACTCCTTTATCCCGAATCCAAGCTGTGACAACAGTAGCCCAAATTGTGTCAACTGTTGCACAAACTGTACCAACTGTTGCCCCAACTTTAAGAACAGTTGGCCAAAATGTGTCTACAGTTTGTGTTGGCCAGACTCATCCTTCAGTTCCTACACCACAACCTAAAGGACGAACATCCATTGTCTGGAAATTTTTCAAAGATAGCCCATCAGTACCAAATGTGGTTATATGTAACATCTGCTATGCCAGGCTGAGCAGAGGCCAGGGCAAAGTAAACTTGAGCACCAGCAGTATGCGAAAACACATGACTCTTAAGCACCCTAGTCAGTGGTTGGCCCATCAGGGTTCGACAGCAGGGCCTTCTGACCTCAACACCGTTATGCCACTTCAGAATCGTCCTTCACCATCTACTGTTCATGCAGCAGCTCCTACTCATACGATCTCACCACAAGCTGCATTAGACCAGAGATATGACAGTAGTCAAGTGACTTGTGAGTCTGCGCCAATTGTCCAGTTGTCTGTTCCACAGCTGTATGAGAGGCAGCGGAAACACCCATCCACACACCCTTTTTCTCGACAAATGACAGCGCAAATTTCTAAGCTGTTAGCTGTAGAAATGCTGCCATTTAGGCTTGTTGATACTGAGGCTTTTAGGGAGTTGTTGGCTGTGGCAGCACCACGATACACTGTCCCCAGTCGCAATTTTTTTTCACGTACTGCCATACCCGCGCTACATCTGCACGTGGTTAACAACTTGAAGCGTGCACTGACAAATGCTGTGAGCGGAAAAGTTCACCTGACAACTGATACCTGGACAAGTACTTGTGGACAGGGCAGATACATATCCCTGACAGCTCACTGGATCAACCTTGTCGAGAGTGTCCCAAAGTGTAATAGTGGAATATCTGCGATCCTACCAACTCCACGAATAGCGGGCACAGCATCATTCCGGGTGTCCGCGGCCTCATATACTTCTACAACACAATGTGCGTCTTCAACTTCCTTGACCACTGCTGATTTGTCCGCCACATCACGTCAAAGTTGGGAGCTTTGCAGTACTGCATCAGCCAGGCGACAACAGGCTCTTCTTAAGCTCATCTGTCTAGGTGACACACCTCACACTGCAAACGAGCTGTGGAAAGGTGTTAAACAACAGACAGATGAGTGGCTGGCCCCACTGCAACTACAAGCAGGTCTTGTTGTCAGTGATAACGGACGAAACCTTGTTGCAGCAATAAAGCTCGGTAAACTTCAACACGTGCCTTGCATGGCTCACGTACTGAATCTTGTAGTTCAGAAATTCTTGAAAAATTACCCAGAGTTATCTGATCTACTAGAGAAGGTGCGTAGAAATTGCGGACATTTCCGACATTCATCAACGGCACTTGCAAGTCTATCTGCCCTTCAACAGCAATTTAATTTGCCCAAACACAGATTAATTTGCGACATGCCCACACGATGGAATTCTACATTCCATATGTTGGCTAGGTTCAATGAGCAGCAGAGGGCTATAGCGGAATATCAGCTGCAACATGCCCGTTACCCAGGAAGTAATACAAGACACATTGGTACGATGGAGTGGGTCTGGATCGCTGACCTTTGCGAGGTTCTAGAGAACTTCGATTACTGCACAAAACTGGTCAGCGGTGATGAGTCCATTATTAGTCTCACCATCCCCATGCTGTGTTTGCTTAAAGATTCTCTCCTGAATCTTAAAACAGAATCATTGAGGGCACAGCAGAGGGCTATGGATCCACATTTTAACATCCAGGATCAGAGCCAGCAAAGCCAATTTCAGCCGGCAACATTGGCTGCAGAACAAAACAGTGATGAGGAAGATGAAGACGATTTATTTCTCCATGGTACTGAGGTGCACCCTGATGGAACTCCCAACCCCAGTTTTATGTCGGTACAGCATGGGTGGGCTGAAGAGCAGGAGGCGGAGACCGATTTTGAGACCATGATGCCTATTGTTCATCAGTCAGGTGACACAGAAGACATGAGTCTTTGTAGCCTAGCACACATGTCTGACTTCATGTCTCAATGTCTGTCCCAGGATCCACGCGTCATTAACATCTATGACAGCGACCTCTACTGGTTGTCAACATTCCTTGACCCACGCTACAAAGACAAGTTTCCATCGCTGCTGTTGCAGTCACCAAGGGGCTTAACGATGGATTATTTCAAAAGTGTGGTGGTTGACAATTTAATGTCAATTTCACCATCTGACTCCGCTATACCACGAACAAGCAGCTCTTTGCCACAGCAGCCTTTGGTTCGAACACAAACTGCCACATTGTCAAGAAGAGGTGGTGGTAAGATGTCCACCAACTGGGCGATGTTTAACAGACCTTCCAATCTGCAACGGATTGTGCCTACGGTCCCCTTGTCTAGGAGACAAACATTGTCAAACATGTTGAACGAGTATGTGTGTGACACTACCAGCTTCTTAACCGACCCCTCTGTACCCTTTAATTACTGGGTTTCCAAGCTTCACGCTTGGACTGAGCTGTCTTTGTATGCCTTGGAGTTGCTGGCCTGCCCAGCTGCTAGTGTGACATCAGAGCGTGTTTTTAGTGCCGCTGGGGGAATTGTCACTGATAGAAGGTCACGGCTGACAACAGAAAATGCCGACAGACTCACTCTCATTAAGTTTAACAAGGACTGGATATCATCAAAGTTCTTAACCCCTTCAGACGACAGTACCCAAACCTAGAGGGACATTTTCAAATTTGTTACGTTTGGCTCAGTGCGGTTTAAACATTATGTCCTCTTCTGACACAAAGGATAAACAATGTCCCTCTGCTAAGAAGATTGGATAAATAATGTTCCTGCTACACTTGCTGCATGACAACAAAACTACACAATCAGTGTCAGTAATGTTACTTTAATAATGCATGCACTTGTGATGTTTTTTGACCGTTGAATTATGTCAGACAATCCAAAACAGTCTCTTGGCTGAATTTTTTAAGGCAACAAGCCTATGCCTGCATTGTGGGCATTTCTCAAACTGAAATAAAACATATAGTTTGGCTCAAGTGCCTTGCATAAATTTTAAAAATGTTGATCCCGCCCCTTGGGCTAATTTTTTGAGGCAACAAGCCTATACCTGCATCGAATACGTTGCTTGTACTATGCTCTCAGGACAAGCAAATAGTATGGGCCACGCGCCCTCCTCAACTTCAAAAAAGAGTTGATCTCGCCCCTTGGGCTAATTTTTTGAGGCAACAAGCCTATACCTGCATCGAATACGTTGCTTGTACTATGCTCTCAGGACAAGCAAATAGTATGGGCCACGCGCCATCCTCAACTTCAAAATAGAGTTGATCTTGCCCCTTGGGCTAATTTTTTGAGGCTACAAGCCTATACCTGCATCGAATACGTTGCTTGTACTATGCTCTCAGGACAAGCAAATAGTATGGGCCACGCGCCCTCCTCAACTTCAAAATAGAGTTGATCTCGCCCCTTGGGCTAATTTTTTGAGGCAACAAGCCTATACCTGCATCGAATACGTTGCTTGTACTATGCTCTCAGGACAAGCAAATAGTATGGGCCACGCGCCCTCCTCAACTTCAAAATAGAGTTGATCTCGCCCCTTGGGCTAATTTTTTGAGGCTACAAGCCTATACCTGCATCGAATACGTTGCTTGTACTATGCTCTCAGGACAAGCAAATAGTATGGGCCACGCGCCCTCCTCAACTTCAAAAAAGAGTTGATCTCGCCCCTTGGGCTAATTTTTTGAGGCAACAAGCCTATACCTGCATCGAATACGTTGCTTGTACTATGCTCTCAGGACAAGCAAATAGTATGGGCCACGCGCCATCCTCAACTTCAAAATAGAGTTGATCTTGCCCCTTGGGCTAATTTTTTGAGGCTACAAGCCTATACCTGCATCGAATACGTTGCTTGTACTATGCTCTCAGGACAAGCAAATAGTATGGGCCACGCGCCCTCCTCAACTTCAAAATAGAGTTGATCTCGCCCTTGGGCTAATTTTTTGAGGCAACAAGCCTATACCTGCATCGAATACGTTGCTTGTACTATGCTCTCAGGACAAGCAAATAGTATGGGCCACGCGCCCTCCTCAACTTCAAAATAGAGTTGATCTCGCCCCTTGGGCTAATTTTTTGAGGCTACAAGCCTATACCTGCATCGAATACGTTGCTTGTACTATGCTCTCAGGACAAGCAAATAGTATGGGCCACGCGCCCTCCTCAACTTCAAAATAGAGTTGATCTCGCCCCTTGGGCTAATTTTTTGAGGCAACAAGCCTATACCTGCATCGAATACGTTGCTTGTACTATGCTCTCAGGACAAGCAAATAGTATGGGCCACGCGCCCTCCTCAACTTCAAAATAGAGTTGATCTCGCCCCTTGGGCTAATTTTTTGAGGCAACAAGCCTATACCTGCATCGAATACGTTGCTTGTACTATGCTCTCAGGACAAGCAAATAGTATGGGCCACGCGCCCTCCTCAACTTCAAAATAGAGTTGATCTCGCCCCTTGGGCTAATTTTTTGAGGCTACAAGCCTATACCTGCATCGAATACGTTGCTTGTACTATGCTCTCAGGACAAGCAAATAGTATGGGCCACGCGCCCTCCTCAACTTCAAAATAGAGTTGATCTCGCCCCTTGGGGTAATTTTTAGAGGCAACAAGCCTATACCTGCATCGAATACGTTGCTTGTACTATGCTCTCAGGACAAGGAAATAGTATGGGCCACGCGCCCTCCTCAACTTCAAAATAGAGTTGATCTCGCCCCTTGGGCTAATTTTTTGTGGCAACAGGCCTATGCCTGCATCGAAAACGTGGCTTTTACTAAGATCCTGCTGGAGCATGGCGAAGGGTCCCACTGTACGCTACGGAGATAACGCGTAGACGCGCTCTGTTGCAAGTAGACGTCCCAGCCTATCGCATCTGTGTTCCCAGTGTTGTTGCCATACCGAGTCATTAAGTAACCCCCCCACAAACACAGGCACTATTTATTTGTCAGCAACATTTGTATGTGCAGTCATGATTTTCCACATAATAACCAAGGTGCCTTCATGCGCCATGCGGGCCGTAAAGTACTTGCTAATGATGATGACTTTAAGCCCACCCACAAAAAAAACCTACACATCCATTCCCTGAAAAAAGACAGACACAAAGCAGTTTTTGTCAACTGGGTATTATTTCGCCATAATGGCAAAGATGTCAGAATTTTTTTTTTTTTTTTTTTTTTTTTTTTGGGTTTAAACTTTGTAAAAACAAATAATAACATAACAAAGAAATTGTGCAATGCACAGGAACAAAAAATAAACAAAAAAAAAAAAAGGGGTCTACAGCTGGTGGTAGGTTGCCGCATCCTCCGGCCTTGGCTGTAACGTGGCACCATCACCCTGCTCGTTGAGTAGGTCCAGGGCCCCATGCAGTACCTCACCCAGTGGTTGGAAGCCTGTAGGCTGGGGCATCTGGGCCGGTTGGCCTTGGCTTGGTAGGCCCCTGATTCTTGGACACCACCTCTGGGTCGCAACATACCTGTCCCGGGGTGTGGCCCTGTCCAGGATGTTTTGATCTGCTGAGCCGCCACTCCTCCAAAAAATCAAACACCTGCCCAGGATGGTTTGGGGGCCTACACGCATCGAGGACAATGTGTATTGCTGACCATGCCCGCAGTCGTCTCTCGAATGGAATGTCATCCAAGAACGGTATGAGACTGCGGGCAAAGTCAGCACTACACTGTCCTCTGCGGTCTTGTGGTGCCCCCGGGATCAGAGCAGGGCTGCTGGGGTTCCAGTGACTCCCCACACTGCTGCTGGCAGTCGGCACTGGAGGGCGCTGGTGTGGCCCTTCATCCTCCTCTTCTTGTCTCTGCGGCCCCAAAGGTGGTGGTGGTGGGTGGTGGTGGTGGTGGTGGCGGTGGTGGTGGTGGTGGCGGCGGTGGTGGTGGTGGTGGCGGTGGTGGTGGTGGTGCTACTCCCTCCTCCTCATCTGGTGGGGGTTGAGGGGCCTCCCTCCCCTCCTCAGGCAGCTGTGGTGGCGGGTTCCAACGCCGCCTCCGAAAGTGAGCAGCTCTGTGGGTAAATATAAAAAACATTTGGTGAATGGGTTGACTTTGGAAACAAAACCATAGGCCAAACATAACATGTGCACGCTTTTTTGACTCAGTGTATCTGTGTATTCTGTGTCTTTTCATTGTTGCCCTTAAGATGGAATTGCAGCAAATAAATTAATGACATTTTTGGCTCATGCCTCAAACTATATTGTATGTGTGGGTACTGTTGCTCCACGATTTTTTGCCATTACATTACAAATTTTAAAATTAGTCTGCACTATTACACTGTGCCCTGACTTAGGCAGGACAGCTATGTAGTCACTTGAAGACATATTAGTGGCCACAACTATTGTTTTGACTTTTTGTGGAAACTTTATGTGGACAAAGCTATAGCCTGACACTGTGAGGCAAACACATTATTCAGGGTTGTTTGCCATCAGATGGACACAAAAACACACAGTGTGGACGGCCTTGGTCTCAATGCACATAACCCAGATCTATAGGGCAGGTGAGCAAGACAGGAAATGGAGTCCTGCAGCATAGGTGACACATGAGCATTTGGCGTTAGTGGCCTACACTCCTTGTTGCTGCCATGTATGCTAATCAGGAATGTCTTGGTAAATAAAACACACCAAACAGATGGCTTGGGATTTGAAACGACTGTAATGGACATAGAGTATGGGGTTGTCTTTGAGCAGCAGGTCACACATCGTTGGTGCCAAACAAGGTGGTATGCACAGATGGACAGTTTTAGTTATTCCAACGGGGCCGAACAAAAAAACGGGAACAGCAAGGACAAACCTCGGGTTTCCTAAAGGACCTTGGACATAAAAGGCTGTTGCACTTAAAATATGGCCCTCTTTAGTTTGATTTAATACAGCATTAATACGCTATCTTTTCCGGAGGATTCGTAATGTGGCCATGAGTTAACGACAAAAAAAGTAAAATTCACATGTGGGCCCTAATATCTACACCATCACCTTGCAGCCCCAAATAAACCCATGGGAAAACTGAACCACACATATTTGTAGTGATACAGGGTATGTTCTGAAATGTGTGTGAATGTGTCAGCAATCTGGGATGGTGTACAAACAGTTTAGTGCAAAAGGGGTATATCCTTGCAACGTTATTTCGCTGAAAAAAACACCCACAACTAAATGTGTAGGGATGTATGTGGCCCTTATGCAAGTCGAGGCCATTAGGAACTGATACAACTGAGGCTTATGACAGGCAAACCAGACAGGGCCACACACCTTAGAGGCCATTGGAGGGAAGAACATGGCTTTGTTCCACAAACATGCCAACAATAATAGCTAATTGTGAGGTCACGGAACATTGTGTCTGACCACCCTGCAGAACATTGCTTATTTGTCCAAACGTCACAATGTGACTATAAATGTGTATGTCCTGGATCATTGCCAAAGGTAATAGAATTGTGTTGCACCATGGCAGAAACAAACCCCTGTGTGGGTATGTAAACCAGCACACTCATTATAGAGCTTCATACGTACATTGTGTGCCCTCGTGGACAGGGTCCTCTCCTCTTGTACCTGTATGACCTGATTGTCTTCATGGACTGTTTTTTGTCGTTAACCCTTATCCTCATGTAAAGTGCCATGGAACCTAATGGCGCTATATTAAAAAATAATAATAACAATAATAGTAAACAACAGTGCGGCAGACACATACCTTGGCATACGGGCCACCGGTTCCAGAAATGACAGCCGTTCATAGTGGCAATATATGATCCCGTGACCAGCTTCCGGGCCCCCCTCCATGATCCTCCGGTGTTGCCGCTTAAATTGGTCGCGGCAGCTCCTCCAGCGCTTCATAATGTGGTCAACTGTGAAATGATTTCAAACCGGGTTTAGACCTCTTTAACATTTGAAACACTAAAAGTATGTGTACAAATCAACAATAACATTTTAATGATGTTGTGTGTGAAATGTGTATACAAGGCACATGGAAACGACAGTGTGGAACATCATCAACAGCATTACGGACATTGAGCTCACGTGGCCACAATCACAAATGGGGCAGGGCACATGTCAACGCATAGAGAATGTAATAGTGCGGGCACCAGACTCCGCTCATTAGTGGTATTTATATACACCCAACCCCCTGGCCTTCAGAGCCAGGAGGAACAGCCCTTAAACTAAGTGTACTATTGTGAACCCATCCAAATATAGGCAACCATGCAACGGCGCATTATAACACATTGAGGGCCCTGTATACCCTACTATGGGGGCCCTGTATGCCCACGGGGCCCTGTATACCCACTGCTGGGGTCTTGTATACCCACGGGGGGCTGTAGACCCTACTATGAGGGCCCTGTATAACCACTGGGGGCCATGTATACCCAGTGCTGGGGGACCTGTGTACCCACGGGGGGGCTGTATACCCTAATATCGGTGGCATATATACACACTGGGGGGCCCTGTATACTCTGCAGGTGGAGCTGTATACTCTGCTGGGGGGATGTCTAACAGTGATAGCCGCTGTATACAAGAATGGCGGTCAATATGGTTTCCCACTTTTTTGGGGCTAAAGTAGGGGGGTCGGCGTATACACGGGTCGGCTTATACACGACTATATACGGTAAATGCAATATAACGTGTGAACACATTTAACTCACCCATATTGGTCTGCACATCATGGCCACAACGATGAAACGTTGGGAAAACGCCCTGTGCGATCTCCCTCCAGGCCGTAGTCCGCTGGACATTATCCCCATATGCAGGGTCAGTGGGCAGCCAAAGCAGGGGCCGAGCCTCCACCAGAGCAATTAATTGCAGGGTGTCGACAGGAGCCATGCTTCCTCGCTGTGACTTTCTGCGCGTCCAGCCAGGAAGCTCGAGTCGGCTTATTTCCTGTTTGCACAAAGCATGGGGTTTGCTGCAGAAAGTCGCTTGCCTCGCCTCCAACACATGCGACTTTGGCCTCGGAGACAGCAGCAAAATACAGTTGCCAGTGGGGCTTCCGACACGGCAATGCGAGCGCTTTCCGACACACATATGCGATTTTTAAATCACACATTACTCGCTATTATTCGCTTCCCCATTCATTAACATTGGACTCGCTAGACTCGCTACGAGTAGCGAGTCCCGGGCTCGGACTCGGTAGAGTCAAGCGAGTCCGAGTAATGTAGGATTCGCCCATCACTAGGTATGATAAATTGTCAGCCCCTTCCCGGTGACCAGACAGTTTTTTTAAATCCTGTGCCACCAATCTGTGGAAGGTCTCTATTTCTGGGCATACAGACAAAGGGGGGAATGTGGTTGAACGTGGAAACAGTGACCTCGGGAAATCATGGGAATTACCTTCCACGTTATCCTCCTCTCCTTCTTCTAAGTCCTCCAAGATCCCAATAGCATTCTGCTCCTCTCCCTGCACGTCAACTTCTGTTTTTTCTCCTTTTTTGTGAAGTTTTTTGAGGATTAATTTGCGGGTAAAGAGATGCAGATCTTTTAGGGCTACAAAAAAGTCAAAGTTATTCACAGGTACAAAAGATAACCCCAATCTCAACACTTCCAATTGGTGTGGTGTAAGTACGTGTGAGGAAAGATTAACTACCTGCAAATTGCTGCCCCGGCTCTTCTTGCCCTGTGGTTCTGGGGGAGTTATACTTCGTTTCCCTTTCTCTTTCCCCACATTAAAATCCTCTCTTGGTAGAGGTGGCCAATTTTTACTACCTCCTTGTGGTTCTTCCAGTGACGATAACGAGGATACGGAGCTTGGACTTATAGGTGGGTCTGCTGGAGGAGTCTTAGATGGTATTTTGGGGGGACTTTTCGGCGTATTCTTGGGAGAGCCATGCGGCTTCTTTTTCCCACTCTTCCATCTATACACCATATGGTTTTTATAGTCTGACACATCCCTTTTATATTTTTTAGTTTTTGTAGTTAGTATTTCCTTTTCCCATTTCAGAAAACTATTCTCGAGGTCACTATTCAGTTTTGCCAGTGCTTCCCCAGTCAGTTCCGTATTCAGCTTGACTTAAATTAGGTTTATCTCTGTTTCAATTGTCTCCAGGGACCTTTCGTTCAATTTGACCAAAAGACCCATATATCCCTTTGAGCAGTTAGTGGACAAATCCTCCCATTGGCTCTTGATTTCAGGATCTTCCACCTTGAATGAAGGGAAGACTTGTATTCTAAGTCCTCTTGGTATTAAATCTCTAGTTAAATAGCGTTCCAGGAACGCCTTGTTCCACCATATTCTCGTCTTTTGATTAAGTAACTGCTTCAATCTTGGCGTCTGACCTGCTGTGGCCCTTAAGTCGGGATTAACTGGTATCCCTATTGTCATCAAATACCAGATCCAGTTTGGATCGCCAGGATGTTTCCCTGGCTTTATGATCCACGTTACCTAGAAACACCGCTGTGATAAACAGAAAAATATATGTTTTATATATCCAGGATAGACATCTACTCTATAATTACCGTAGGCATTTTCGTGTCGGACCCCGAAAAGACCGTGGCTTTGTCACTCTGTGACGTCACCACGAGCGAAGCATTGCCCGCGAGGCCATTGCGACTCGCTGGCTGAGTGCGAGCAATGGCCGCGAAGCGGCCATTGCGAGTCGCTGTCCGAAAACAGAACCAGAGGCTCGGCCACAAAGCTAGCGATTTACCGCTCAGGCAGCGACTCGCAATGGCCGTGAATCGCGCGAGCAAAAGTCCACACACACCCCCAAAAAGTCCTCACACCCCCCCAAAAAGTATTCACACCCCCCCAAAAAGTCCTCAAACCCCCCCAAAAAGTATTCACACACCCCCAAATAGTATTCACACCCCCCAAAAAGTATTCACACCCCCCCAAAAAGTATTCACACCCCCCCAAAAAGTATTCACACACCCCCAAAAAGTCCTCACACACCCCCCCAAAAAGTATTCACACACCCCCAAAATGTCTTCACACACACCCAAAAAGTATTCACACCCCCCAAAAAGTCCTCACACACCCCCAAAAAGTCCTCACTCCCCCCCAAAAAGTATTCACAACCCCCCCAAAAAGTATTCACACACCCCCAAAAAGTATTCACACACCCCCCCAAAAAGTATTTCAACAACCCCCCCCCAAAAGCCTCACTCTCACACCCCCCAAAAAGTATTCACACCCCCCCAAAAAGTCCTCACCCCCCCCAAAAAGTCCTCACACCCCCCAAAAAGTATTCACACACCCCCAAAAAGTATTCACACCCCCCCAAAAAGTATTCACACACCCCCCAAAAAGTCCTCACACACCCCCAAAAAGTATTCACACACCCCCAAAAAGTATTCACACCTCCCCCAAAAAGTCCTCACACCCCCCCAAAAAGTATTCACACCCCCCCAAAAAGTATTCACACACACCAAAAAGTCCTCACCCCCCCACAAAAAGTATTCACACACACCCAAAAAGTATTCACACCCCCCCAAAAAGTATTCACACACACCCTAAAAGTCCTCACACCCCCCAAAAAGTATTCACACCCCCCCAAAAAGTATTCACACACCCCCAAAAAGTATTCACACCCCCCCAAAAAGTATTCACACCCCCCAAAAAGTCCTCACACCCCCCCAAAAAGTATTCACACACCCCCAAAAAGTCCTCTCACCCCCCAAAAAGTATTCACACCCCCCAAAAAGTATTCAAACCCCCCCAAAAAGTATTCACACACCCCCCAAAAAGTCCTCACCCCCCCCCCAAAAAGTCCTCACCCCCCCAAAAAGTATTCACACACCCCCAAAAAGTATTCACACACACCCAAAAAGTATTCACACACACCCAAAAAGTCCTCACACCCCCCCAAAAAGTATTCACACACCCCCAAAAAGTATTCACACACCCCCAAAAAGTATTCACACACACCCAAAAAGTCCTCACACCCCCCCAAAAAGTATTCACACCCCCCCAAAAAGTATTCACACACCCCCAAAAAGTATTCAACCCCCCAAAAAGTCCTCACACACCCCCCAAAAAGTATTCACACACCCCCAAAAAGTCCTCTCACCCCCCCAAAAAGTATTCACACACCCCCAAAAAGTATTCCCCCCCCCAAAAAAAAGTATTCACACCCCCCCAAAAAGTATTCACACCCCCCAAAATGTCCTAACCCCCCCCAAAAAGTCCCACACCCCCCAAAAAGTATTCACTCCCCCCCAAAAAGTATTCACACCCCGCCAAAAAGTATTCACCCCCCCCAAAAAGTCCTCACACCCCCCCAAAAAGTATTCACACCCCCCCAAAAAGTCCTCACACCCCCACAAAAAAGTATTCACACACCCCCAAAAAGTATTCACACCCCCCCAAAAAGTCCTCACCCCCCCAAAAAAGTATTCACACACCCCCAAAAAGTATTCACACCCCCCCCAAAAAGTATTCACACCCCCCCAAAAAGTCCTCACATCCCCCAAAAAGTATTCACACACCCCCAAAAAGTCCACACACTCCCCCAAAAAGTCCACCCCCCCCAAAAAAGTCCTCACACCCCCCCAAAAAGTCCTCACCCCCCCAAAAAAAGTCCTCACACCCCCCCACAATGTCCACACAGCCCCCCCCACAATGTCCAAACAACCCCCCCACCATGTCCAAACAGCCCCCCCCCACAATGTCCACACAGCCCCCCCCCACAATGTCCAAACAGCCTTCCCCCACAATGTCCAAACAGCCCTCCCCACACAATGTCCAAACAGCCCTCCTCACACAATGTCTAAACAGCCCTCCCCACACAATGTCTAAACAGCCCCCCACACAAAATGTCCACACAGCCCCCCCACAATGTCCGCACAGCCCCCCCCCCACAATGTCCGCACAGCCCCCCCACAATGTCCGCACAGCCCCGACGCCGTCGATCACTTACCTGTCTTCATGACATCTGATTCGTCAGGTCCAGTCTTCCATCCGGCCCAGGCGTCCTCTTCCTTCAGCCCGGGCCACGAGTCTTCCATCCGGCCCAGGCGTCCTCTTCCTTCAGCCCAGGCCACGAGTCTTCCATCCGGCACAGGCGTCCTCTTCCTCCGGCCTCGGGGGTCTTCTTTCTTCCTTCAGCGAGCTCCAGGTCCTGGATGTTCTGTCTTCGGTCCGCTCCGCTCACTGACGATTAAAGATGGCCGCCGCGAGTTTCTGGAAGCCCCGCCCACGGATCCAAAATGCACCAATCACATACACATACACAGCAACCAATCACATTCAAGGCTCATTCATACATTTTTATCAATGGGAAAAATTTACTACATTTAAAGACAATAAAAATAAATAAATAAATACACATAAAAATATTTAAAAATACAAATAAATTCACTTAAAATAACAAATAATAAATAAATTTAATAATAATAGAAATACTAAAAAAAAAATAATAAATAATATAAATAATAAATAATAAAATAAAAAATAATAAAAAAAAAAAAATTGAATATATAAAATTAATATATTAATTAAATTAACTAATTAAAATAAAAAAAATAATCTAATACAAATACATTTCATTAAAATAAAAAATTAATATACAAATAATAAAAATAATAAATATTAAAATAAATCAAAATAAAAAAAAAATAAAAAAAATAAAAATATATATAATTAAAATATTAATAACATTAACCAATTCTAAGAAAATCAAATTACTCAAATAAAAAAAAAAATCAATTAAAATAAAAAAAATAATAATATTCTAAAAATATTAAATAATAAATAATTACAGTAATAAAATAATAAAAAAAAATATTCCATATAAAAATTCATAACATTAACTAATTCTAATAAAATAAAACTAATAAATAAAATATTCATAACATTAAGTTATTAAAAAAAAATGTAAATAAAAAAAAAAAAAAAATAATATAGCTACTATAATCTAATTAACGCACGTTCTAGAATCCCGATGCATTTGCATCGGGCTCACAGCTAGTGAATAATATTTACAGAAAGTATAAACTCTCCCACATACTATATTACACATACTAAATTGGTTTTTGGAGAGTTTTCTACACCAATGATTCAAATGCACAATTTTCACTGCTTTTCATAAAGATGCTTTTATTATTTCATCAAGGAGATTAAAAATTGCAGGTACAAAGTGCTCAGTTATAAAAGTAGTAAATTTTACATGGATCTGGAAATGAGGACACTAAGGGGTTAAGGTCATTTTATCTCACACTTCAAGTCAAATACATGGTAGCTATATCAAACAATAACTACTATGCAATGCTGGTATACATATGGTTGAGAGCTTACAGCCTAGAAGTGTATGGAGGGTTCAGTATCCACTTCCCCCTTCTAATACACCAGTGTACTGAATGTTAGCCCAAACTTCATTATGCATATGGTTGAGAGCTACAGCCCAATGGTGTATGGAGGGTTCAGTAAGAACTTCCCCCTACTAATACATCACTTCACTGATTGTCATCTCAAACTCCATTAAACAGTATTCTTAGCAACATAGCGATTGTGCCCCAGCTTACCCATGTCAGATGCCAAGGTGTGCAGATGACCACTAGGGGACGCCCCAACGCGTTTCCCTGAATGCTTCCTCAGGGGGCATGTTTGGCTGTGTCTCCCCCATCCTAATATACCCCCCCGCCACCCCTCCCGCCACCTGTCTCCAATTCGCGCCGCTCCACGCCGCAGATGGGCGGCCGCGCCGTCCCGAGCGGCGGTTTCCGGCATTCACACACCGGAAGTGCGTCATATGACGCTCCTTCCTGTGTTATTGAAGCCTTTCACCGCAGCCCGAGGCAGCGCGACCGCGCATGCGCGGACCGCAAACGCCATATTTGAAGAGGGCATAGGTGTATAGTATCCATTAAAGCATATACTTAAACCTAGAGAGTACATACAAGATAGATGGGCATTTTTGCCCTCTTCAAATATCGCGTTTGCGGTCCGCGCATGCGCGGTCGCGCTGCCTCGGGCTGCGGTGAAAGGCTTCAATAACACAGGAAGGAGCGTCATATGACGCACTTCCAATGTGTGAATGCCGGAAACCGCCGCTCGGGACGGGGGAGACACAGCCAAACATGCCCCCTGAGGAAGTATTCAGGGAAACACGTTGGGGCGTCCCCTAGTGGTCATCTGCACACCTTGGCATCTGACATGGGTAAGCTGGGGCACAATCACTATGTTGCTAAGAATACTGTTTAATGGAGTTTGAGATGACAATCAGTGAAGTGATGTATTAGTAGGGGGAAGTTCTTACTGAACCCTCCATACACCATTGGGCTGTAAAGCTCTCAACCATATGTATACCAGCATTGCATAATAGTTATTGTTTGATATAGCTACCATGTATTTGACTTGAAGTGTGAGATAAAATTACCTTAACCCCTTAGTGTCCTCATTTCCAGATCCATGTAAAATGTACTACTTTTATAACTGAGCACTTTGTGCCTGCAATTTTTAATCTCCTTGATGAAATAATAAAAGCATCTTTATGAAAAGCAGTGAAAATTGTGCATTTGAATCATTGGTATAGAAAACTCTCCAAAAACCAATTTAGTATGTGTAATATAGTATGTGGGAGAGTTTATACTTTTTGTAAATATTATTCATGTCTATCCTGGATATATAAAACACAACACCATTATAGCTGATTTAAAGTTGCCTTGGATCAGAAATTTATCTAAGACCGCCGCCAGGTACCCCCAGTGCACACGATCAAACGCCTTCTCTGCGTCAAGTGAGATGAGCGCACCGGGGGTTCCCCTCTCCTCTAGAATCTCTAAGAGATTTATGACCCTCGTAGTGGCATCTCTCGCCTGCCTGTTCGGGATAAACCCTACCTGGTCTAATGCGATCAGGGAGCGAAGCACGACCATGAGACGATCCGCTAGCAGCTTTGAATAGAGCTTTAGATCACAGTTAAGAAGTGCTATGGGACGATAATTACTCGGCAACGTAGGAGACTTATCTGGCTTAAGGATAGTTGTAATGGTTGCCTTCAGACTCTCAGGCTTGATGGTCCCCTCCTTCTGCCAGAACTGAAACAGCTTCAGAAGAAAGGGGGACAAAATGGGAGCAAATAGGGAATAGTATTGGTAGGGAAATCCGTTTTTTAGCAGAGCGAATAGTTTCCAGAATCTCCTCTTGAGTGAAAGGTCTGTTAAGAAACTCTAATTGGTCTGGGGACAGGGAAGAAAAGTGGGCCCTCTTTAAGAAATCAGCGATAGAAGCAGAGAAGGGTTGAGGAGTAGTGGGGGAGGAATTGAGATTATAAAGGTCATTATAGTAATTCTTAAACGGTTCAGCTATCAATATCGGGTTTTGGATGGATTCACCTTGCGGGGAAACAACTTGCGAGATCCTGTGTTGGGTTTGAATTTTCTTCACTCTATGTGCCAGGAGTGCTCCCGCTCTATCACCCATCCCATAGTAGGCTGATTTGGTTTTCTTAAGATGGTGTTCTACTTTGAACAAGAGGAGGGTCCGAAGTTGGGTTCGGGTTCTCTGAATCTCCGACAAGATCGAAGACCCAGGAGATCGTGACTGATTCAATTCCAATTCTTTGATTTTGGAAAGGTTTGCCCTGAGGAAGCAGCAGGTCCTGCTGTGAAACGCGTTGGCTCAATAAACGGACATCAAACATACCCTTCCTGCTTGGTGGTCTGCGCGGAATCTAAACCTGGGCTTTTTTCTACATAAACAGATTTTGGTAAGAAGGGAATTCAGGGATTGGTTATACATTTTCTTGGCATGTGCCGCTAATTTAATAAAAGAGTAAAAAAAATCCCTGGTCTGTGGAGCGCTAGGGCTAGAGATAAATGGCACTAGGGTTATTTTAGAAAAGGTTTCTTTATTAACCTCTTACAGGCCACTACGCGTTTCTGCAGCAGAGCGCTGCCTTCATCAGGTGATGCAAGAGGGTATTGCCAGAAAGTGACTTAATATATAAAAAAACACATCAACATATCATTGGTTGAACAATAAAACAATTAAAACAATTAATGATTACAACATTAACCCTACAGATACCAAGTTAAAACAAAGAAACCCATATAAAAAATCTAAAATGACATACACTATCAATTATGCATAACAAGCATAATATTATACAGAATAATAATATTAAATATTAAAAGAGCATTATAAAATAACTTTACTACACATAATCGCACTGTATGCAATACAATGAGCGGCATCGGAAGTGAGAGGAGCAGACACCGGCAGAGCGGGGAGGGTATACAATTCTTTATTTTCTATATTTTCAGGCTTTTAGTTTTTTCCCATGAACAGTGCACACAGATGTCACAGTGTAAACATCTACGTGCAGGGCATTTTAAATAATATAATAAAGTGAGTACTAATGAGCGGCACAATAAGAGAGAGGAGCAGACACCGCCGAAACAATCCTATATAATCTATATTTTCAAGATTTTAGGTTTTTGCCCAAGGTCAGTGCACATGGAGGTCACAGTGTGAATATCTGCGTGCAGGGCATTTTAACGGAAAATTTTTTTTTTTTTTTTTTTTCTCCTTTCCTCCCATGGTTCCTCGAAAAAAAAGGAAAACATATCACCGCGTGGGGCACACACAGACGCGATCTGCGTGGAAAAACGGACGTGTGACTAGGGCCCAAAGGATTTCATAAATTGCAAAAGATTCGTCTGTATATCCCAAACGTTTAACGTTTCGCCACATTCTCTATACTGAGATTCAAACCTTCTGGGGCCAGGGTTCCCAGTTTGAAAATCCAATAACTCTCTTTTCTTATGAGACTTGTTAGACGATCAGGATCTTTACTATCAATGTGGTCGATGATGGTCAGCCGTATTTGACCAGGGTCCCTCTGATGGACCGCATTAAAGTGTCTGGATACACTGTGTAGTTGGTATCCTATTTTTATGTTATGCCTGTGTTTGTTCAAGCGGGCATGCATGGTCTGCACAGTACGTCCAACATACTGCAGACCACACATGCATTCCAGCATGTAAACAACAAACATAGACTGACACGACAATCTATGTTTGATGGGGTACTCAATCCCCGTAGTCCTTGAGGTGAAATTGATTTCCCCATCTAGAATACTACGGCAACACAGGCATTTAGGAGTTAGACATCTGTAACAACCCCAATCTGAATTAACAGTTGTTTGTACTGAAGAATCTTTATCAGATACCTTACTAGGTGCCACTAAATTACGCAGACATTTGTTCTTCCTATAAATAATCATAGGTTTATCAGGGATGTGATCCGAAAGAATAGGATCCCCCTTAAGAATAAACCAATGTTTATTAAGTAGGCCCTGTATAATATTATGGGGCTGGCAGAATGTGGTTACCAGACTCCATCTATTGAATTTCGATGTTATTGTTTTCTCCCTTCTTTTTTTAAACACTTGTTCCACACATGATTCCTGAGACAAATCTTTTGTTTTTTTAAAAGCGTCCTTCAAGATTTTTTTAGGGTAACGTTTTTTCCAGAAACCTGTCACGCAAAACCAATGCCTCCTTTCTATAATCGGAATCGTCTGTACAATTTTTTCGGATCCTCCAGTATTGGCCATATGGCACATTCCGAATCCAACTGGGGAGGTGCCCACTGTCGAACCTCAAATAACTGTTGACATCAACAGACTTAAAGAAGGTCGACGTGGACAACCCCCCAGGTCATCGAAACGCACCAGCAGGTCCAAAAACTGGAGGGCCCTGTTAGAAAGGGATGCCGTAAAAGACAACCCCCAAGTATTATTATTCAGCTCATCAACAAACCTCAGGGCCTCTTCCTCCGTGCCCCCCCAGACAAGGAAGAGATCATCTATATAACGACGATATAGAACAATGTGGCCTCCAGCCGAGGTGGACTGCGCGATGTAGGCGGATTCGAAAGCACCCATGAAAAGATTTGCGTAACTGGGGGCGAACCTCGTTTTTTTATATATTAAGTCACTTTCTGGCAATACCCTCTTGCATCACCTGATGAAGGCAGCGCTCTGCTGCAGAAACGCGTAGTGGCCTGTAAGAGGTTAATAAAGAAACCTTTTCTAAAATAACCCTAGTGCCATTTATCTCTAGCCCTAGCGCTCCACAGACCAGGGATTTTTTTACTCTTAGCTTCTTGCACTTGTGCACACCTGGCAAGAGCAGCTCTGGACAAGAGATACCATTAATCCTAGATCCTAAGTTCCATGACCTAGCAATACAACACGGTCACCGTTGTAGGACCTGTGGTGACATCATTCCGGTCATTGATCGCGACAGGAGCTGGAGCTCCCGGAGCAACTTTCGGTGCCTCCACTATACCTCCAGGCGGAGGTGGATTCACAGGCGTAAGACCGCAGTTGTGCAGGGTTGCACAACCACCTCTGGTGAGTGGCTACACAGCCCTGGGCCTAAATCCACTTCAAAAACTTTCTTCACATGCGCTCCCACCCCCTCCCCCCTTTTTGTCTTGCATATTGAACGCTTTGCGTGGTTTAATCCACTGGGAAGCTGCAGTGAAGATTGAAAAAAGTCTACAGCATTACATCAAGATCCAGAAAGTGCTCAAGTATTGATTTAAAAGGACTTTGGAAATTATTATATAAAGTGGTTAAAATTTGACTTTTTTTACCAATATATAGGTTTTGATACTAGAATAAGTTGGTTATAGGTATCTAGCATATACCAATTAGCGTTTTTGTAGTTTTCTTATTAGGTGATAAGAATAGAACTGTGTTTTATTGTTTTATCATTTTATCATTTTCACATAATGGATTTTTTTAAGGCCAGTCGAGAATCACATAGAGAATCTATGATCCTTAATGCCTTAGGCATGGCAGACAGTGCCTGCACACCTGATAATAATCCCTTGAAAAACCAACACTGTTTAAATTATGCTGATAGGAAACATATGGCAGCATTATTTTTAGAGTATGAACAAAAAAGTAAGTCTGAAATTGTGAACCACATAGACACAATGTTTCTTCAACGATACATTTTTGAGAATATTGTTCAGAAAGGGTTGACACTGTCCCAAAAATCATCATTTCCAAATGATCTTGAATTTACAAAAAAATGGGAGGAATATTCACTTCAATGTTCTATTGGACTGATGAAATTACTAATAATGAAAAGAAATTCCTTAGCTGAGCAAGCTTTGGAGGATCTTAAATCTTTGAGGAATAATCTTGATCTTTATTCCTTGTCCTCAGATTTTAGGGAGTTTAATATTAATCTCAGGGTAAAATTGGATAAGTTTGAGGAGGACACTATTAAGAGGAAAGTGGTGAAACTATTACGTGATAGGAAAAATATTAATGTCATAGTTGAGGATATGGATACGAATGAAGCTTATCCAAAAGGTGAAAAGGATATATCTGACCCAGGTCCTCCTCTAATAGCTGACACTGTGACTACCAGTACTAAGGTGAATAATAAGGAATCCTTATCCTATTTAAAATCGGACAAACAGAAGGCTTTTTATGAACAACATAAGAGTAAATTACAAATGAATAAGGGGCTACATAGAAACAACAAGAATAATATCAGTAATAAAGACGCTGGAAAGAGCATGGGTTCAAATAGTGCCGTGGAAAATAGATCCATACTCCCTTCTGTAAACAATATTATAGAGAAAATAATGGTTACACCCTCTGAGTCAGTTTTCCTACCATCTCAGAATCATAGTCATATAAGATTTGAAAATGGTTTCAACAAATCTGATCCCCCCTTTACTGTGTTTGATAATAGTTCACAATTCTGCACACTCACTCAGTTAGTAGATTATAGTAATACACTGAATACTTCACAAACAGTGACACATCAGGAGGTCACCTCTTTGATAGAGTCCACTGCCACTGTAGAACCCCCTCAGATTCAAGAGGGGAATCCACTTAATTCACTAGTGAATACTCAGGATGTTAATTCACTTATTATCACGTCCACACAAACGGGAGATGGTAGAGTAGGAGTGAATACGCCACCTAGTGAAAATCAATCTGTGGATAATTTGCATAAAAATCCACTGATTGACATCATGGTTGGGATTGGGACGACGGTGGGCTCTACGGGTTCTCCCATTCCTGCAGGCCCCGAGAGGGAGCCGGGGTGGCTCGGAGTTGCACCAGTCAATAACCAAAGTGTTTTGAATTTAGGAGTGGTGGAGAATACTCAAATAGAATCAGTCCCCTGTGGGGTTAATGTAGAACAGGGAATTTTGAAAACTAATGTAAACAGTGTTCTTGAATTATACCCCTCTATTGAGGACAATTGCACTATAAACGTAATATCATTAACCCCCACCCCAAACCTTACTTACAATTCTCAAGAATCTATAACAATTGTCCCCGTTACTACGATGAACACCAATCCCATTTTGAGGGACACTAAGATCACTCATTTTTTTCGGGTGGTCCCGGGGCGGCAGGCGAAAAGAAAAAGGGAAAAAAGAGGGAGCGGGGATGTAGAGGAGGAACAGGGACAACAAAGAGATCATGTAATAAATCAAGATCCTCTTATAAAGAAACAGAAGGCGAATTAAACAAATCCAATCGGATTTACCACTGAATTTGAGAAATTTGGGGATCTTTAATCTGTCAGATCACATACTGACTGTTGATGAGATATCTCTAGTAAAACGCGGTTTATCCTTTTGCCCCACGTCATCCCTAAACTCTTTTTCCCTATATTTAGATCTGAATGAATTTTTTAAAAAAATCACCGTACAGCGCCATTTTTTAATGGAAGAGAGGAGTAAACCAAAGACTCAAACTAACCAGACCAATCAATATAATGATATTACCCCTGCTGGGAATACAATACATGTAGATTTGAAAGGACAACCAAGCAAATTCTATCCCCTGCATCATAAAGGGTCACATATTGAGACCTTCCAGCAACTAATCCTTAAAGAAATGCGTTCATTGGATTTCTCTAAAAAGAAGGACAATCTAACCCCAGGAGAGAGGAAGGCAATCACCACCCTTACTGACAATAAAAATCTAGTCATTAAGGGTGCTGATAAGGGGGGAGGTATTGTCCTTATGAATAAGGATTGGTATATCAACGAAGGAAAGAGGATTTTGAGAGATGAAGCTTTTTATGAAATATTAGATCAGGACCCATCGATTACCATCTTTTTAAAATATAATATAATGATTAAAGATGCGTTCTCAAGGGGCTTACTGGATAAGAAAGAAAGAACCTTTCTCGATATCCCCCAATATAAAACACCATACTTTTATTTTCTCCCGAAGCTCCACAAAGACCCTGAAAACCCCCCGGCCGCCCTATTATTTCAGGGATTAATTCCATTACTTGTAATTTGTCACATTATGTAGACCTTCATTTGCAGAAACATGTAGTGGGGTTACCCTCCTACTTAAAGGATTCTACGCAATTGATTAAAGAATTGAGGGATCTCCCCCCTAGAAAAGGATGTTTATTACTAACCTTGGATGTCGCAGCTCTTTATAGCAATATATCGCATGAACTAGGTCTTAGAGCGGTAGACAATTTTTTGTCTCTTGATGATACTTTACCAAGTGAACAGAGAGGTTTCCTATTAACGGCCATTAGGTTCATCTTGGAGAACAACATATTCACCTTTGAAAACTCTGTGTACCGACAGCTGAGGGGATGCGCGATGGGGACGAGGTTCGCCCCCAGTTACGCAAATCTTTTCATGGGTGCTTTCGAATCCGCCTACATCGCGCAGTCCACCTCGGCTGGAGGCCACATTGTTCTATATCGTCGTTATATAGATGATCTCTTCTTTGTCTGGGGGGGCACGGAGGAAGAGGCCCTGAGGTTTGTTGATGAGCTGAATAATAATACTTGGGGGTTGTCTTTTACGGCATCCCTTTCTAACAGGGCCCTCCAGTTTTTGGACCTGCTGGTGCGTTTCGATGACCTGGGGGGTTGTCCACGTCGACCTTCTTTAAGTCTGTTGATGTCAACAGTTATTTGAGGTTCGACAGTGGGCACCTCCCCAGTTGGATTCGGAATGTGCCATATGGCCAATACTGGAGGATCCGAAAAAATTGTACAGACGATTCCGATTATAGAAAGGAGGCATTGGTTTTGCGTGACAGGTTTCTGGAAAAACGTTACCCTAAAAAAATCTTGAAGGACGCTTTTAAAAAAACAAACGATTTGTCTCAGGAATCATGTGTGGAACAAGTGTTTAAAAAAAGAAGGGAGAAAACAATAACATCGAAATTCAATAGATGGAGTCTGGTAACCACATTCTGCCAGCCCCATAATATTATACAGGGCCTACTTAATAAACATTGGTTTATTCTTAAGGGGGATCCTATTCTTTCGGATCACATCCCTGATAAACCTATGATTATTTATAGGAAGAACAAATGTCTGCGTAATTTAGTGGCACCTAGTAAGGTATCTGATAAAGATTCTTCAGCACAAACAACTGTTAATTCAGATTGGGGTTGTTACAGATGTCTAACTCCTAAATGCCTGTGTTGCCGTAGTATTCTAGATGGGGAAATCAATTTCACCTCAAGGACTACGGGGATTGAGTACCCCATCAAACATAGATTGTCGTGTCAGTCTATGTTTGTTGTTTACATGCTGGAATGCATGTGTGGTCTGCAGTATGTTGGACGTACTGTGCAGACCATGCATGCCCGCTTGAACAAACACAGGCATAACATAAAAATAGGATACCAACTACACAGTGTATCCAGACACTTTAATGCGGTCCATCAGAGGGACCCTGGTCAAATGCGGCTGACCATCATCGACCACATTGATAGTAAAGATCCTGATCGTCTAACAAGTCTCATAAGAAAAGAGAGTTATTGGATTTTCAAACTGGGAACCCTGGCCCCAGAAGGTTTGAATCTCAGTATAGAGAATGTGGCGAAACGTTAAACGTTTGGGATACACAGACGAATCTTTTGCAATTTATGAAATCCTTTGGGCCCTAGTCCGTTTTTCCACGCAAATCGCGTCTGTGTGTGCCCCACGCGGTGATATGTTTTCCTTTTTTTTCGAGGAACCACGGGAGGAAAGGAGAAAAAAAAAAAAAAAAAAAAAAAAAAAATTTTTCTCCGTTAAAATGCCCTGCACGCAGATATTCACACTGTGACCTCCGTGTGCAGTGACCTTGGGCAAAAACCTAAAATCTTGAAAATATAGATTATATAGGATTGTTTCGGCGGTGTCTGCTCCTCTCTCTTATTGTGCCGCTCATTAGTACTCACTTTATTATATTATTTAAAATGCCCTGCACGTAGATGTTTACACTGTGACATCTGTGTGCACTGTTCATGGGAAAAAACTAAAAGCCTGAAAATATAGAAAATAAAGAATTGTATACCCTCCCCGCTCTGCCGGTGTCTGCTCCTCTCACTTCCGATGCCGCTCATTGTATTGCATACAGTGCGATTATGTGTAGTAAAGTTATTTTATAATGCTCTTTTAATATTTAATATTATTATTCTGTATAATATTATGCTTGTTATGCATAATTGATAGTGTATGTCATTTTAGATTTTTTATATGGGTTCTTTGTTTTAACTTGGTATCTGTAGGGTTAATGTTGTAATCATTAATTGTTTTAATTGTTTTATTGTTCAACCAATGATATGTTGATGTGTTTTTTTATATATTAAGTCACTTTCTGGCAATACCCTCTTGCATCACCTGATGAAGGCAGCGCTCTGCTGCAGAAACGCGTAGTGGCCTGTAAGAGGTTAATAAAGAAACCTTTTCTAAAATAACCCTAGTGCCATTTATCTCTAGCCCTAGCGCTCCACAGACCAGGGATTTTTTTACTCTTAGCTTCTTGCACTTGTGCACACCTGGCAAGAGCAGCTCTGGACAAGAGATACCATTAATCCTAGATCCTAAGTTCCATGACCTAGCAATACAACACGGTCACCGTTGTAGGACCTGTGGTGACATCATTCCGGTCATTGATCGCGACAGGAGCTGGAGCTCCCGGAGCAACTTTCGGTGCCTCCACTATACCTCCAGGCGGAGGTGGATTCACAGGCGTAAGACCGCAGTTGTGCAGGGTTGCACAACCACCTCTGGTGAGTGGCTACACAGCCCTGGGCCTAAATCCACTTCAAAAACTTTCTTCACATGCGCTCCCACCCCCTCCCCCCTTTTTGTCTTGCTAATTTAATAAAGTGACCTCTCATTACTGCTTTATGCGTAAACCATAAAGTATCAGGTGACATGTCTTCGACATCATTAAGCTGAATGAATTAAGTTAAGTGATTAGTAAGAGCGTCGCAGTTAGAGGGAAATGATAAGAGCCTTTCATTAAGCATCCAATGAGAAGAGGGAGGAAGAGGGGCTCAGTCACCGAACGTCAGGGTAATAGAAGCATGGTCCGACCAGGTGATAGTATCAATGGAAGCAGAAATACAATTGGGTAGTAAGGAGTCGTTAACTAAGAAAAATCAATATGGCTGAATGTCCGATGTCGAGGGGAGAAGAAGGTATAGTCTCGTTCGGTGGTGTGTAGGTATCGCCATATATCGTGCAAATTATGAGCAGAAATTACCGGCGCTAAGTCAGTTCTGTAGTCTGACGTGGAAGAGCAGTCAAGAAATTTGGTAAGAGGAGCATTAAAGTCGTCCACGATTAATTTGAGTCCTTGAAAGGAAGTGGCAAGATCCTCTAAAAGCTTTCTAGTAAAACAGGATTGTCTAGTATTAGGTACATAGACTGATAAGATGGAGTAAAGGGTATCATTTAGATGGCATATCACTAACACATATCTGCCCTCAGGGTCAGATATCAGATTAACCAGTTCAAATGTGATTGCAGAACGTATAAATATAGTGACCCCCTGCTTTTTTACTGGAGGCGTTGGCAAAGTACTGATGGGTTTAAAATCGTGACACCACTCTATAATTGTCCCCTTCTAGTGAATGAGTCTCCTGCAGCAAAACGACATCAGAGCAAAACTTCTTGAGGTGACCCCAGAGAAGTGTTCGCTTCCCTGGTGAATTCAGACCATTTATATTCATAGCTAATACCGACACATGCATATTGAAAAAATAAAGATGATCTTATGCATATTGTTCATGAAATAGGAACAATTACAAGTGATGCTAACCTGCAGGGAAGGGGAAAAAAGAGGAAGGGAAAGCAAATGTTAAATTCAAAGGCTTTAACAACTAACTGAGTCATAACGTACAGTAGGTACAGTGTTAGCTCCCAAACAGGGAACTCAAAAATTCTAAAAAAAAAAAAAAAGAAAAACATGGAAAACCCCAAAAAAGCAGTAGGGTTCAAGAGCGTATGAAAAAAGAAAAAAAAAGACGCTCACAGGGCAATACTCCCAGAGTAGAGAAGGCAAGCAAAAAAGGGAAATGGAGAGGGGGAGGACATGGAATTTAAGAGAGCAGGAAAGAAGGGTAAAGGAGAGTGGAAAGAGCAGGAACAAGAGAGTGATAAGTAGCAGGGAGAAAGAGGAGGAAGCAGAGTATGAAAAAAAGAGTCCGAGAAGTTGCCTGAGAGAGAATAAAAAGTCCAGGAAAGCGAGCCCAGAGCAGGGCATTCAAGGTAGTGCAAACCAACAATCAGTCATAGATACTTGTTCAGGCTACATCCCAGTCCCAGTCGATCTTCCGTCATCGGGGTTTCTCCAGGTTCATAGGAGGATTGTCCAGCTGGGCAGACGAGGGTCTGGACTCTGGAGAAAATAGCCCCCATTTCACAATAAATCACTTCTTGACTTCAAATATAGAGGCAAATTGAGAGTTAAGGTATGTAAGGCAATGAAGATGAATTTGGCCAGTAGTAATGGCGGCCTCAGCTTCTCACAGCCACACAGGGTCACTTTAGATGTTGTTCTGAAGGTAAATAACGTCCGCAAACACCTTGGAAGAGTCTAAAAAAGGGCTAAATGAAGAAGTAAAACAACCAGATGCTTTAGTTTATAAATATTGCTTTTTAAGCTGATTCTTAATTTTTAGCATTAATCTTTTCTTATGGAGGGTTTACATGCTAGGATATCGTTAGCGATATCCTTGGAACGATCACGTGACCATGATCGTTCCGACATAGTTAGTGCGTTGTCACACACAAGGATATCGCTAACGATATCCTAAGCGGCAACACAACTGTTAAATAGGAGTGGAAGGAGTGAGCGATGTAACAAAGCAGCAGGAACAGGAGCTTTTTGAACGATATCGTTCAAAAAGCTGTCACACTGAACGATGCTGCTTCCTGAAGCAGCGTTAATTGGATGACGAACGATAGATTTGAGGTCAGGATCTCAAATCTTGGATGAACGATCCAACGATCTTTTCATCCTATATCATTCGTTTACACGCAACGACGCCCGAACGATATCTTTTGAAGGATCACATATCTGTGACGTTTCAAGGATATCGTTCAGGATATCCTAGTGTATAAAGCGGCCTTTACAGGCTGCTATGACAACCTACAAACTATTATAAAGTGGCTGAGTAATGGTGGCTTCAGCCTCACTTGCTCCACCAAGTACAATGTGGAGAGGTGAAAAATGCTTTTAAGAACCCGGGAAGGGTCTCAAAATGATCCTGATGTTTTAAATAAAGTAGTCCAGATGTTTTAGTTGGGAAATTCAGCCTTTAAAAAGGTTCAAGTCCAAGTCGCTGTAGGTAATCACAGGAAATGAGGAGAAGTATGTCTACCCCATTCGGCTTGCAGGCCCAGCTTTTTTTTAAAAAAAAATTAGGCTTTATAGACTCAATGCTAATAAGATAAACTGAGGCTGTTATTATTCTATTCCTTTCTCCTTACCTATATAAGGTTTCCTTTTCGTGTATGAAGATTTTCTTACTCTAGCAGTCTGACAAAAGTTTGTATTACCTATAAATAGATACTATATGTTGTAATTAGTCATGAGTACCGTAATATTCTTAATCACTCTACTCGTTATGAGTACTTTCTAATAATCGCGTATTCGTTCCGATTAGCGAGTACAATGTAAGTCAATGAGAAAAGCGATTAATTTTCTGCTGGACCCTAAAAAAGGGATCTGGCTTGAGGAAGAGGCTGAAATGGGTGGGAAAGTGATGAAACAGAATGGGAAGAGCCTGGAAAATATGCCTGTATGCATTTGTGACTCACATATGGTTTGTGTGAATAGCTTTGTCGCAGGATTATGCCACTGTTACAGATACACCAAAACCACTACCAAACCTAACCTAGATCACATTTAACAGGCCAAAAAGATTCACAAACATATTTTCATGCATAATCACTTGTATGCAAGGCTAAATACACCAGAGAAATGAAAAAAATATTGCTTTTAGCATTTGTGTACACGCACTGTTGTGGCATTTTTTTCACCTTTTACAATTGGGAGGGCCCTGATTTATACATTTTGTAAGTCCCTCTGTCACACATCATTTTTAGTTAGCGATTCCCCAGCACTTTACAAGTCCAGCTACAACATACCAGTAGGTATCTTCCAAATAGAATACATTTGTGTGCACCTCCATTATGCTGCAAACCATCGGTCAAGAGTAATTGCTCTGAAAACACCAGTTATCAAACACGGATAGTGCCCAGTTTTCATCTTCTAAAGAGAAGGTGGTCCTGTAACATACATTTTGGAGGGATCGCCCTTTCTTAGACATATGGGTGGTCCCTCCCTCATTGACACTGTGACAATGGAATGTATATTCCATAGCACTTTACAATGTGCCCATTTTAGCGTTGGGTAAAATCCTCCTCCTCCTCCTCCACCACCATGACTTTTTGCTGCCCTAAATTCAAATGTTCAGAAGGCCTGCAGTAGGCAGGAAACCTGAGATTGTTGAAGGCCCAGAGATGGCTCTCTAACGTATGTTTTGGAGGGACCGTTCTTACTTAGAAATTTTGGCAATCCCTCCCTAATATTGGCGTGACCGCCATAAATTTCGGGCTTAGGGCCAGCTGATAATACAAAGCTGGCCCTAACTTCTTTATTACCCAGCGTGCCACCGCCACCAGGGCCGTTGGAAGAGCGGGGTTCAGTGCCAGAAAAAGGCGCTTCAATGAATGCGCCATCTTCTGGGGCGGCTGCGGGCTGCAATTTGCAGTGGGGTGTGCCCAGAAAGCTTGGGCCTCCCTGCGCTGCGGATTCCAGCCCCCAGCTGCTTAGCTGTACCTGGCTAGACATAGAAATTGCGTGGAGCCCCACGCATTTTTTTTTATTATTTCATGAAATTCATGAAATAATAAAAAAAAAGGGTTCCCCTATATTCTTGTGTCTGGCCAGGTGCAAATAGGCACCTGGGGGTTGGGGGCAGCCCGTCGCTGCCTGCTGGATCCGGCTGGTTCCAGAAATACGGCGAAGCCCATGTAATTTTTTTTCTGAAAAATCAATAAAACAATCCTAAAAAAGGGACTGCATCTTTATTAACTCGCCCATGGTCCAGGGGTTAATAAAGATGCAGTCCCTTTTATCTACATTGTTTTATGGATTTGTCAGAAAAAAATTTCACGTGGGCTTCGCCCTTTTTCTGGAACCAGCCGGATCCAGCAGGCAGCGACGGGTTGCCCCCAACCCCCAGGTGCCTATTTGTACCTGGCCGGACACAAGAATGTAAGGGAGCCCTTTTTTTTTTATTATTTCATGAATTTCATGAAATAATTTAAAAAAAATGCGTGGGGCTCCGCGCAATTTCTATGTCTAGCCAGGTACAGCTAAGCAGCTGGGGGCTGGAATCCGCAGCGCAGGGATGCCCAAGCTTTCTGGGCACACCCCACTGCAAATTGCAGCCCGCAGCTGCCCCAGAAGATGGCACATTCATTGAAGCGCCATCCTCTGGCGCTGAACCCCGCTCTTCCAGCGGCCCTGGTGGCGGTGGCACGCTGGGTAATAAAGGGGTTAATACCAGCTTTGTTATACAAGCTGGTATTAAGCCCGAGATTCTTAATGTCAGGCCACGTTTGACCCGGCCACTAAGAATCTCCAATAAAGGGTTAAAAAAACACAACATAGAGAAAATTTTTTATTAGAAATAAAAAAAAAAAGCCATTAGGGACTCCATCTTTAATTAAAAAAATCCTCTTCCGTCCGACGTAGTCCAAAACGCGATGTCCTCTCTGCTACATCCCCTGTGCATAGATATAGATGTCTATGCACAGGGAATGAGCAGACTGAGAACAATCTCAGCACTGCTACGTCATCTCTGTGAGCAGGCGGGCTCTAGGACCCTGGAGCTGCGGCAGTCTGCACAGAGCAGACAGCTGGACTCGGCTCGCAAAGTAACAGCAGTTACTTTGCGAGTTTCCCTGCGATTACTTGCACAGTAATCAGACCAATGCAAGTCAATGGCAATCCTAGTTTTGTCAAAGTCTCTGACAAAACTAGGATTGATATTGATTTGCATTGGACTCGTTGCTGTGCGAGTAATCGCTGGGAAACTCGCAGTGTACCGAGTCCTGCGAGTCCCTTACTACTCGCCGAGTAATGAGTCCTAGCGAGTAGACTCGCCCATCCCTAGTGGCAGAGACTACCTAGAAAATGGGCAAGAGACAAGGAGTAATAGAAGGTAGCAGTGAGTGCGGCCTGCAATCCTTAGGTTTGGCTGAACTCTGTGAATCGGAAAGATAAAGCTGCAGTAATCAACTGGATGATCAGCTCAAATAAATCTCTTGTGCAAGTCAATGGACAAAGAATATATGTTGCCCCCCCTCCAGGATGGGTTGGAGAAGCTTCTCCAAATGGCTCAGAGATTGTGATTGACAATATTCCTCAGATCATACAGGAAGAGAAGACTTCTTGATACTGTTCTATTTTGTCACTGCAGAATGTGCATCGTATTTTCAAAATCGACCCCTGCATGATGTGTCTTAGGTGCAGAAAGATACCATGTCTAGGGCTTCCCTTGGCTAACATTATCTACGATGTACTACTGTAGTAGTTGTGGTCTCCAGTCACAAATAGTAGCTAGACTGGAGTAGGAATACTGTCTTGCTTTGTCCACTGCACAAAGTGGCTATGGTTTTTAAAAAATTAGCCCTATGAGCTGAGTGAACATTGATGCAAGAAGACACCATCCCAAGAGTCTTCAATACAAATAGTAGCTAGACTGGAGTAGGATTAGTGTCCTGCTTTGTCAACTGCACAATGTGCATAGGGTTTGCAAAAATTAGCCCTACGGGCTATGGTTGACAAAGAGAGGAAACAGGTTTTTATGTGAAAGGGTTGATATTCACAGCAGTAGCATGAAGAATCTGCATTTTGGGTGAATTTAGGTTGGTTTGCTGTCATCTGTAGGCATTACAAACTGTGAAGATATCCAGTGCTTGTTGAATTTTATCAGAGTAAGTCTGTCTGCATTTTCCGTTGATAGGCATGTGCGCCTATCAGTGATAATTAACCCAGCGGAACTGAAAACACGCTCTGACATGACACTAGCAGCCGGGCTGGCCAGCACCTCAAAGGCGTATAAGGAGAGGTCAGGGTAAGTGTTCAGCTTGGACACCCAATAACTAAAGGGAGCTAAAGCATCAGAAAGGACGCATGTATGGTCATTTAAGTACCCCTTAACCAAGTTCTGCAACTTCTCCCTTTTTGGCATTGTCACAGGCACAGATAGCCCTTGCTGTTAAGCTGGCTTATTGAAATTTGCCCAAATACTGCACATTTTCCCTCAACCTCTGTTGGGCCTAGTGATCATGTTTCTCCCCATAATAACTTGATGTTGAAAAGAGACGGTACCTCTGCCACCAGCGTTGCCTGAGGGCGATGTTTTCAGCAACTGATCTACAATGACCCTCTTGAAGGATTTTATTGTAAAACTGTTGGTTGACTTCAAAAGGAGAGCTGGCAATTTCTCCTTGAAATGTTGATCGAGAAAGGTGGTAAACCAGTATAGGTTGTGGGATAAAATTTGTATCACGCACGGGTCTTGCCACAGACAATTACACATGAACTGTGCCATGTGGGCCAAGCTGGCAAAATGCAATTCTTTGGTGTCCCTAACAGTAGGACCAGTACTCATCCTCTTCTGATGCTGACTCTCCTCCTCCACCTCCTTCTCTCCAGTCCATCCAGCCTGGACAGTCATGAAGCTTGGGTTGGGTGTCCCCTCTATAGTGTTAGAAGGCCCCTCGGTACCACAGTAAAACAAGCTCTCTTCCTCCTCATCCTCCTCATCTTCCTCCACATCACCGAATGTTGCCTCAGAATATTGGCTGGGCTGGGTACTATCACCCATTGGGAAATTTGTTTCCATGCCAACATGTTGGCCACTCAAAGCTTCATGTTTGCGATTAACCAGTGATTGTTTTAGGAGACACAGCAGTGGGATGGTTACACTGATAATAGCCTGATCACCGCTCACAGGGTTGGTGCAGAACTCAAAGCTCTCGAGAGCCTCATAAATGACAGCGATCCACACCCTCTCAATTTTAGTTACAGTATGTGTGGTGGCTGCCTTTCAATCTGATGGGCAAGTTGAAGTTGGTATTCAGCTACTGCTCTCTGTTTCTCACTAATGTGGCACCCTGCAGTAAAGGTAGCCACAGGAACACCTAGGGCATGGAGGGATTTCCACAACAGGTAATCTACACACTCAACATTTTCCACCCCAGGCCTGTAGGGGGAGCTCCACTTGCTGCCTTTAAGCAAGATCCCCTATAAATACTGGTGCTGGGGGTGGAGTTAGGTAGTGCAGTTCCAGGGAGGACTGTGAAGACGACCTGGTGTCGGAGCCACGCTAGGTCCGTGCCAGAGTACCGCCTTAGCTAGTGTCAGGAACCCGAGAGTGAGGGTTGAAGGCAAGGCAAGGAAGCAACAAAGACCAGAGCAGATTGGTGGCAGAGGAGCCATACCGGCTCACCCCAGGAAGCAACCCGGACACTGGAGTCCGAGTCTGCTAAGGAACAGCAAGCCCAGCAAAAAACACCAGTTTTCCGAGGAGATTCTAGTCTCCCAGACCCCTGTAACAGCATCCAACCCAAGGGCCAGTACCTGCAGAAATTCCCTGAGGTAGTGGCAATCCAGAGAAGGTTCTCACCAACTACTACAGGAGGGAAAGACGTACAGGAGGTCAGACAAGGTTCTAAGCAGGTCAGAGCTTCAGGACAAAGTAAAGCAGAAACAAGGAGGCCTTATAAATCACTCGCTGAGGAAATCCCAAAGTGCTTCCAACACCACCTGGAGTGTACCCTGGACAGTGCCGGTTTGTCATTAGTAAAGGTACGGAGAACTACTTTCAGTGTGTGTGACTGTTATTACCGCCCTGATCCTGTCCCGTCCAGAGACTGTAAATACCACCCACCTGCAGAGCCACAACCATGTACCCACACTCCATTCCCCATCACTTCCCTGGGGGCACCGCTCCACCTACGAGGAGCCACAACACCCAGCTGCCCATCCATCACAACCGAAGGTCTGTCGCAGCGCTGGTGCCTTCAGCAGACTCCATAGGTGGCATCACAACATCTTCAATCAAGATCCCTGTAAATAATTCCCCTTTTTCAAAAGCGACCGCAAGGCACGGTCTCGGGCACTGGCCAACCGTGACATCCCCCGTAATCAATGCCCGAGATCCGAGTACCTTCTGCCTGCGGGTGACACAACCTTTTCCTGGTGTCACAAACGGATACCGTGCGCAGTGTTACCGGGTACTGTGTGTATTGACTGTGTTTTGTGAACTGTTGAAATCGGGCCGCCATTACTGCGCCACAGAGCAGGGAGAAAGGGGGTGTAATGGCCAAAAGGGCACAAAGACAGGTCCCACTTCACACTCTGCTGACAGCTTTCGAAGAACCATGACCAATCCGGAAACTCCCGAGTGCTCAGCTCCCCGCCTGCGGAGCCACAGCTTGCTTCGTATTAAATAGACTGACCATGATTCACTAAGGTGGAGAGAAAACAGATGCACCGGAGGACGTCGCAGTTCCTAACCCAAATCCCCCTAACAATGCACTTCCAACTGGTACTGCAGCCGGGACCTCAACCGGTGGAGCCGCCGCAGCACCCTTGCCTGTGGCATCGGTCATGCCCATCTCTCTACCGTATGTCCCGGGAGCTAAGTGGTTGCCCCAGTATGACGGCCGGCCGGACGCCCTAGCTTTATTCAAAAGAAAAATATGTAGCATACTAGACATGTATGCAATGACTGGTAAACAGCGAGCATCTTTAGTACTAGGACAGTTAACGGGTGCCGCAAAGCTGTAAGTAGAAACCTGATCAGAGGAGGATCAGGAATCCGTCACTATTATATTTGATAAACTTAAAGCGGTTTTCGAAAACTGTACTGAGGCTGATTTAAGGATGAAGTTTTATGACTGTAACCAGAGGCCGACAAATACCATCAGAGACTATGCCTGGCGCCTACAGGAGGCGTTGTGAGCCCTCAAACAGGTCAACCCAGCCAGTGTACAGGATGAAAACAGAATGTTGGTTGAACAATTTATTAATGGATTGAGGTCACCAAAGGACAGCAGAACAGTGCACTGGTGGACCCTTGATTACTCTGATACAGACTTTGATACTGTTAAAGACCTAGCCTTCAGAGGGCTGCAAACCTTCGCAGTCCCTGACCCTGCACCTCAACAATGGCAGAATAACCCTTCCCCGACACCAGAGCCATCTTGTTCTTCATCTGCCACAGGGGTAAATGTGCAAACTGTAACACCAAGCAGGTTTGAGAACCTGTGCTCGGAGGTGCATCAGCTGAGCAAAGAAATGGCCTCCGTCATGAAATCACAGCTTAAAATAGAGACCAAGCCATCTGACAAGATTCTGCTAGCTGACAGCTCAGAGGATGTTCCGTGGATGAAAGGAAGGAAGAACATGTTGCTCCGTGGGAGGACCAATGATCGCTATGGCTCTTCAGGAGAACTCGTCTGCCGATGTTGTGGCAAGCAAGGCCACTATGCAAAGTCTTGTCCATTAAACCAGCAACCCCTGGGTACTGCGGGCCAAACCCCAGGAATGAACTCATCAGGCCCACCAGACTGGTATGACAGGTATATTAGTGGACAACTGTGTGATGACATCGACCCCTTTAAGGTATAACATATGAGGATTTCTTATTTATCCAGACAATATTGTATTTTGTTTGCAAACTAGTACTATGCCACTCATGGGTTACAAAAGATTTCTAGGAGCCTGCTAGAATTTAAAGTGGGTAATGTAATTATCTGGCCTCTTTGTATTGTATTTTATTTCCTACCATGTGAGGGGCCACTCATTGTTCTCACCAGTCTTGTAGATACTTGGTGATGTTGACCGTGGGTAATGTAATTATCTCATCTCTTGCTCACAGAGGGACAGAGGCTCAGAAAACCTAATTATGCTAACCACCCTTTGTATTACTAGGTATATTGCCGATTCTATGTAAATTACATCAGCTATTATTGTTGTTGTTATGGATGGCATACTAAATGTCATCCTCCTTGACCCCTCTCTGCCAATTATCACTTAAATTAACTTTGTCCAGGCAGCTTGGAAATTGAGCCAATGAGAATACAGTCTTTTTCCACCAATCGTGAAGTCCCCAATATCCTGATTGAGTGGTCATAGGGATATAAGCAGAGCTGTTCCTTAAAGTGATCCTAAACCCAGAAACTGACCCCCCCTTATCTTTAGACCTGTCCCTGCACCCCCTCTTGCCATTTCTAGCCATCCCTTTTGCATAAAAAAATCGCTTTTGTAAAGTTAGAGAAAAGGAAATAATAGTTTGACCTGTGTGAGTTCTCCGTTTCTGTTGGAAGCCGCAAATGCCCCGCCTGTCTGCTGCTGCCTGATAATTATTCACGCCCTTCACTGCTTGCTGCCTTTGTGAGTGTGTGGCCGCGTCATGAAAGGGGGCGGGGCTCCGGCATGACGCGAATTAGCCCCGCCCCCTTTCATGACGCGGCCACACACCCACAAAGGCAGCAAGCAGAGAAGGGCGTGAATAATTATCAGGCAGCAGCAGACAGGCGCCTCCTATCTCGGCTTCCAACAGAAACGAAGAACTCACACAGGTCAAACTATTATTTCCTTTTCTCTAACTTTACAAAAGCGATTTTTTATGCAAAAGGGATGGCTAGAAATGGTAAGAGGGGTGCAGGGACAGGTCTAAAGATAAGGGGGGGTCAGTTTCTGGGTTTAGGATCACTTTAAGCAGGGAGATTCTGTCTAGTGTCCTAAGTCTAGGTATTTCGGTCCCGACTAGAGGTGCACAGGATTTGATACAGGCAGCTAATCTAGGATCTTCGGGTCCGATTAGCAGGCCATAACCCCAGGCCTAGACATTTCGGTGCCGACCGAGGGGATCATAAGGCTACAAGGACTTCAGCATCTAATGAGCGGATTTGGCTGAGATAACAAAGACTGCATAGGGAAGCAACCCAGGTTGGGACTATCCAGTCACCTGGCTACAGACTTTGCTGTGCTATATTCTAAACCCTGGTGAGCCAGCGGAAGGGTGAGACTCTCTTGCCTGTTACATTTTGTGTTTTGCTGTTTATGTGTTATATGCTGTTAACTGTTTGGGGATCCAATAAAGCCTTAATATTGTGGTTCCCTCACCCTGTGTTGTCTGAGTAGTGTTCCACCATGGTTAAGGAGTTTGGGCGTTCAGTTTGGGGATGAGTCCTGGTCCAGGCAGTCTTGCAAAGGTGGCTGGGCCAGCGGACGAGAGCACCCACTGACTTAACTTGTCCATCACCTGAGATGGTATACCTACACCTGCCTTGCTGGACACAGGTTCGTAGGTGATCACCATACCGCATATTCTTTACAAAAGATTTTGGTCTGATGCAGAACTGGAACCACCAGACCCCAACCTTTTAATAAATGCTACTAATGGTTTGCCACTTAAACTTGTGGGCGTTAGAAAGGTACCAATAAAGGTGAAGAGGGTGGAATTGCAAGACCAAGGACTCATAGTGGTTGAAACACACCCTAGTGTAAAGGATCGATACATAATCCTTGGTACAAATGTGATTACTAATTGTTTGGGAGAAGTGTTGTTCTTACTCCAACAGATCACAGATACTGACAATCCCCGGCAGAGGAGAGTGCTTCAGGAGGAAATCGGGGCCCTCCCGCACCAACAACAGGTAAAACTTACCGGTTGAGAAATTGGTAGTGTACGGGTAACAGACCCGATTCCCATTGTGGTACCACCAATGAGTGAAATGTTAATCTGGTGTCGAGCAGCAATAGGATACAGAGGGCAGGATGACCAGGCTGTAGTAGAACCCATAAGCTCGAGAAGTAGGCCTACAATAATGACAACCAGAGGGGTGGTTGATGTACACAAGGGAAGGGTACCCATACGCATCTTGAACTGTGGGGAGGGCACAGTCAAATTACCCAGGTACTCTATCATTGCCAAATTATATACCGTAGACAACGATGCCATAAATGCAGTGGAAGCTTTGACCCCGCCTGACTCAGCGGAGGATAACCATTTCCAAAGGGCATTTGAAGGACTGGTGTCAAGAGCTCCATGTAGGAACTGATTGCACACCTTCACATCAAATGCAAGGTGTCTACTATGTGGTACAGGAGTATGAAACAGTATTCAGTAAGCATCCACTTGATTTTGGGAGGATAAAGGGGGTACAACACCACATAGCCACAGGAAAGAGTCCTCCCATAAAGAGCGATATATCCCTATTTCACCAGCTAATTATCAGCGTGCCAAAGAGATGTTAAAGAACATGAAGGACGCAGGGGTCATAAGAGATAGTTGTAGTCCCTGGGCAACTCCACTAGTCCTAGTCAAAAAGAAATATGGCAGCATGACAATGTGTGTAAATTACAGACAGGTCAAACGCATAACACATAAGGATGCCTATCCACTTCCTCGCATAGAAGAGTCACTTACTGCACTGAAGTCTGCTAACTACTTTTCCACTCTAAATCTTACTAGTGGGTATTGGCAGGTCTGCATTGCACCAGAAGACTGTAAGAAGACGGCATTCACAACTCACTTGGGCTTATGTGAATTCAACAGCATGCCATTCACCCGGAACGTTCCAAAGATTGATGGAGTATTGCCTGGGACACCGAAACTTCGAAACCGTATTGCTCTACCTGGATGATATCAGAGTGTATCCAAAGACCTATGAAGAGCACCTGACACCTGGCCAAGGTGTTTGCAGCACTGTCTAAGTTCGGGATGAAGTTGAATCCGTCCAAATGTCATCTGCTATAGCAAAAGGTTCAGTACCTTGGACACGTAGTCAGCTCTGAAGGCGTGGCACCAGATCCAGACAAAGTCACTGTCATCAAGGAATGGCCAGCACCAACCAATGTTCGCGAAGTACGTCAGTTCTTGGGCCTGGTAAGATACATCAAGGGCTACACTAAGATGGCAGCACCCTTGCAAGATCTCCTTGTAGGCCAGACCAAGAGAGGCAAGTCCAAAGATCCTCCATTTGAATGGGGTAAGGAACAGGAAGAGTTCTTCAAGCAAATGAATGAGGCCCTAACTGGAGAAGAGATCTTAGCCTATCGTGACTACAACCTACCATTCCTATTGTATACAGATGCAAGCAATGTGGGGTTAGGAGCTGTCTTATCCCAGAGACAGCAAAGCAAGGAGAAGGTGATTGCCTACTCCGTCCCACAGAAAGGAATCCTGAAAATTACAGGTCATTCAAGCTGGTCTGGGCCATCACAGAGAGGTTTAAATATTACCTAGCATCCGTCAAGTTCACCGCCTTCACAGACAATAACCCTCTCACACACCTAGAAACCGACAAACTGTGTGCCATGGAGCAACATTGGATGGTCAGGTTATCCAACTACCACTTTACCATTAAGTACTGGGCAGGCCACAAGAACGCCAATGCAGAAGCCTTGCAAATAAATATGTGGACCCTTGTTTAGGAGTCTCAACACAGGACTAGCCAGATATCCCTCCAGGGAAGGACTTAGCCATGGGGTGGCTCTTTGAGGAGACCACCATAATCACCATATTAAGTGGCCCTTTGAGTCAATATCCAGCTCTTTACAAGCTTACAGATATGACAAGGGAATACCAAGGCCAGGTATCCATCAACAGACAGCTGTTTTGGGGTGTTGCTCCTCATCAGTGTGGAGTAGGATTCTGGCTAGGTGGGAGAATGCCTAGTCTCCTCAAAGAGCCATCCCATGGCTAAAACCTTCCCTGGGGGGATATCTGGCTAGTCCTGTGTTGAGACTCCTAAACAAGGCTCCACAGACTCTATTTGCATATTCGTAGTTCCCAGGGAGCAATGAGCCTAGGAATTCACTGTGTTGAGCGCTTTAGCCGGCTGCCCACAGTGTTTTCTTGGACTGGTCTCCTTGAGATCAGTGATTGCTTTGTGTTGTTGGTCTGCTAGGCATTGCTCCCACCTAGCCAGAATCCTACTCCACACTGATGAGGGGCAACACCCCAAAACAGCTCTCTGTGGATGCATACCTGGCCTTTGTTACTCCCTTGTCATATCTTTAAGCTCGTAAAGAGCTGGATATTGACTCAAAGGGCCACTTAATATGGTGTTTATGGTGGTGTCTTCAAAGAGCCACCCCATGGCTAGGTCCTTCCCTGGAGGACTATCTGGCTAGTCCTGTGTTGAGACTCCTAAACGAGGCTCCACAGACTCTATTTGCATACCCAACCAATGACACAAGCCGTTTTGTGCAAAAAGTGCACTTTGCTCTATGCATGCTGATAGGCTGACAGACCGGACCACCCACAGTAAGTGTGGGAAGGAAAAAAAAATGGAGATCTGCATTATTTGACCACAGACCTCTCCCCAGCCACCCCCCCTTCCCCTCCTGTGAAAAGTCAGTAACGTTTTTGGTCAACGAAATGTTATCGAACATAGAACATAACCTCGAATTACCGTATTTTTAGCAAGTTCTTTGAATTCATCGAATGACTCAACATAGCCCAATACAGGTTGAATTTGAAATTGGCGAACAATTCTAATCGAACATCGCTCTTCTCTAGTGGACACAAGCACCAGTGGAATAAATGCACTGCTGTGAGGTTAGTAGCAGGTTGTAGCAATTTTTGGAGTAATGCTGCTTTAAGTTGACCCTACAGACACTGATCATGCTCCAGTCACTCGCCCTCCCTATAGTCTAAAGGGCCGCTTTACACACACCAACTTCTGTGACCAACTTCTGAACAGATCTCTGGTTGCAGTGAAATCATGGACACATTGTTCCATTTGTACACAGCCACAAAATGGAGCAATGTTCCATGATTTCACTGCAACCAGAGATCTGTTCAGAAGTTGGACACAGAAGTTGGTGTGTGTAAAGTGGCCATAACTCTCTACTGTCTCTTTAGCTCTCAAAAGAGCCATTAATTTGGTTCTATGATGCAGCTATGAACGGATCCTTTCAACTTTCCCTGCTCCAATATCTCTCCCTTCCTAAACTACACTGTCATTGAGGTACACTCAAGGTAGCCCTCAAAAGGGCTTTTTTGTTTTGAAGAGGCCAAACACTCTCCCTGTCAACTAAGCGATCTCTCACTATTTTTTTCCAACACAGGCTCTGCATGCAATGCGGATAAAATGGCGACGGCAGGGCTTAAATAGCCCCTATGAGTCATCTATGATGCAGGGCGGCCAGCCAATCACTGTAATGCCAATTACAATTTGTTTGCGGCATTACTGTGATTGGTTAAAAAGCCAAGCATGATCAGTGGCAGCAAAGGAGGCGTCAAAACTGGAAGGCAGGACATATGAATATAGCGAAGCGAGTACACAAAAACTTGCCGAATAACGAATAATGCGAACATCGTACTATTCATGCGAATAGCAAATAGTGACGAATACACTCGCTCATCACTAGACACAAGCACCAGCGGATTAAATGCACTGCTGCGAGGTTAGTAGCAGGTAGTAGCAACTTTTGGAGTACTGCAGTTTTGTGTTGGGCAAACCGTCTTTTTAGAATGTGGATTCAAGCACCATTAGATTAAAAGCATTACTGCGAGGTTAGTAGCAGGCAGTAAAACTCACTGAAAAAATAGCCATGACAAACATCCATCACACTTAGCAGGAAGCTACTAGCTCCACTGAGAGGTAACACAGGTGTCTAATACCAGTGCACAATCTCCTTCAACCAGCCAAGCATTGGGGGCGGTTGTGTCACCTGCGACCAGCCATGCTATGGGGAAGGTGATTGGTGGTATTTATAGACACAAGGTTACCATAGGGTATCAGCCACACAAGCACATGTGTCAGTATGCAGCCTCTTGATCAAACCCACGCTAATAGATCAGGTGGGCTGCCCCGCACCAAGTACATGCATCACACAGATATTGATATTTGAAATAGAATTGTGTTTAGTTATCACCTTCATTGACAGGACTGAGTGCAGCATAATATTTGTATATATGACATGGGTCCAGCACCCGTATGCTAGCACCTTTCCTCACTCCAGTTGTTAGATAAGCTTTTGCTCTCTGGTATCAGTATCTAGCATGCCTAAGGGGTTAACCTCTTTTCCCAAGGCACTGATTGCACATTCAAGGCACCTGTCTTTAGTTATAATACTGCAATTCCATTATTTTCTGTCATCAGCCGATGAGGAAAAGCCCAGAAAGACACAAGGCAGTGACATTAGTGTTAGGACCCAGTTAACAGAGATCGCCTCAGCGTGGCAACTGGGTGAATTACACTGGTCAACAGCATTTTTGGTGCCAAAGATATTTAATTGAATTTAGGGTAACTTTGGGGTGCTGATTCTGAATATGTCATTAGTTTTGCCAGATTGGCTCAAGTTTTTGAGATTTTTCGTAAAATGTGTAACAAAAAAGACGTTTTTTGCTACTTTTTTAACGAAGTCTGTTATGTTTCTTCTATGTTTTGTCAGTGTATATTCACCACAAATGTAACAGAATGAGTCTGGATCGTTAAGACAACTTCTTCTTGATGAGTTCATGCTTTTCACTGGACAACAGACAACAACATAAAGTTAGTGCCAAAAACCAAGCTATGAACAAACTTTTAGAACACTAATTAACACAACTATATTGAGAACTGCTCAGTTCAAGTACTAATCCAAAGAAATTAATGAGATGATGCGTCGCATTTACGAACAAGTGCTATAAATAAGATACCAAAAATCTCAAAAACTTGAGCCAATCTGGTAAAACTGATAGCATATTCAGAATCAGCACCCCAAAAATACCCCAAATTCATTAAAATATTTTGGGCACCAGAAAAAAAAATTTTTTTTGTTGACCTGTGTTATCGATTTGGCCATTTCCATAATACTAAATATCTCTACTTTTTCATTTTTTTATGTTTTTCTCTATTTAGAATTAAGTCTGTGTCGAGTGCAACTATTTATATTTGAAATAGAATTGTGTTTAGTTTGCACCTTCATTGACAGGACTGAGTCCAGCATAATATTTGTATACCAGCCATGCTAGGGCGGAGCTGATTGATGGAAAGTATAGATACAATGTTACCATAGGGCGTCAGTCACAAAAACACGTGTGACACATAGTGTCAGTATGCAGTTTATTAATCACGCCCACACTATCAGGCAGGCTGCCCCACACCATGTACATGCTTCACACAAATAACAGACACCCTCCAGAGGGCTCAGCCGCACACTGCAAGTGATAAAAATTTGCAAAAAACACTATGGATGATGATGTGAGGTGTTAGTGAATATTTTGGCCAAAATACGTAAGCTCGTAACCCACCGTCATGGGCCCTCACACTTATGAGTCCTAACCATATGTCTGTTTTAGCAGATAAACACTGAAGGACAAAATATACTGGTATTTTTCCTCCAACGCAGGCTGTGCAAGCAATGTGGGTAAAATGGCGGCGACATCTATGACATCTATGACATTAGGAGGCCAGCCAATAGCTATAATGCCACAAACAAGATGTTCGCAGTAATACTGTGATAGGTTAAGAAGCATGGGCGTACCCAGCTTGGGAAGGGAGCCTGCGGAAGCCTGTCAGTGGAATATCTACGGGAACCTGGCGGTGCATTTTTCCCGGGTGAAGCAGGGGTGGCACCACCTGGCCTCCTGCTGCAGCGCCCGAGGTCTCTCCCCGCCAGCCACATCTTCCGTCTCCCCCCCCCCCGCAGTGTGAGCCAGCTTTTCTCTGCCCCCACTATCTGAAGCCGCCGACTCCTGCAGTCCATTGTACACGAGGCGTCTATTAGACGTTCTGTATGTACAATGGAAGCCCTGATTCCCGGCATTTCCGGGTCAGGGCCACGTCATCAGGTCACTTGATTACACTGATGATGTCACCCGGCAGAGGCAACAGAAGGATGGAGCGCAGCATTCCGCACTGCAGCTGAGGAAGACAGGGGGAATTAAAGTAATTAGGGGAAGGGGGACAGGGTTGGGGGAGTGTATGAGGAGCAAACTGGGGGGAGAGGATAGGGGGTGTATGAGGAACACAGTGGGAGGAGTATGAGGAGCAAACTGGGGGGAGAAGATAGGGGGTGTATGAGGAGCAGAGTGGGGGGAGTATGAGGAGCAAACTGGGGGAACAAGGTGGGGAGAGAGTATGAGGCACAAGCTGGTGGAGTATGAACAGCAAACTGAGAGGACAGGGTGGGGGGGAGTGGATGGTGGGAGTATGAGGAGCAAACGGGGGGCAGGGTGGGGGGAGTGGATGGGGGGTGTATGAGGAGCAAACTGGCGGACAGGGTGGGGGGAAGTAAAGGCAAACAGGGGGAGAGGGTGGGGGGAGAATATGTGAACCAAACAGGGGGAGAGGATGGGGGGGGAGTATAAAAGGAGCAAACGAGGGGGAGAGGGTGTGGGAGTTGTGTATGCGGAGACAGCATGAAGAGAAAATAGGGGATTTGAGGACACAATACGGAGCAAGGGGGGATGGGTATAGACACAGTATATGGAGGACAGTATGGGAAGCAAGATGGTAAATTTGAGGATCCAGTATAAGGAGTAAGGGAAAGATGGCTGCGGCACAGTATGTGGAGTGAGGGGGGATTATATGGGTGTGGAGACAGTATGCTGAGTGAGGGGCATGGTTGCGACACAGTATGTGGAGTGAGTAGGGATAGGTGTGGACACAGTATAAAGAGTTAGGGGGGGTTACATGGGTGTGGATACAGTATAAAGAGTGAGGGGGGAAGGCTGTGGTACAGCATGTTGAATGAGAGGGATCAGTGTGGGCACAGTATGAGGTGTGAGGGGGATGGCTGCGGCACAGTATGTGGAGTGAGGGGGGATCGGTGTAGACACGGTATGTGGAGTGAGGGGGATGGCTGGGACACAGAATAGAGTGTGAGTAGTGTGGGGTTGTATGGAGAGGGGGCAGCATGCAGGGACAGTATGTTGAGAATGGGGAGTTTGATGAGATAGAACAGTATAAACAGTGGGCAGTATAGGGGGACAGTGTTAGAAGGCAGTGTGACCAGGGCGCCCAGTATGGAGGGAGAGGGCAGAGTGGAGGGCATGTGCCATGAGAGGGACAGTGTGTAAATCATATTATGTGCAGGGAACAGTGAGGAGGAGCAATTATTTATTCTGGGGTAAATGTAGGGCAGATATTTTTACTTAGGAGAATTTTGCCAATTCTGCTATTTTTAAGGGTATCGTGCCTGGATGTGCAGAAGACCGGAGAAGATGGATGTCTGCAGAGATGAACTGCGGATGTGAAAAGTCATCAAGGTGCCTGGACAAGATGAAGCAAAGAAATAGACGACTCCGATCGGAGACAACTATAGATGAGCGGTGTTCGATTCGAATTGTTCGCCAATCTCAAATTCGAGCTGTTTTGGGTGGTGTTCGAGCATTCGACGAATTAGAATAATTTGCTTCAAATTCGGCAGTTCGAGGTTATGTTCGATAACGCTTCGATCACCAAAAGCTTAACCCTAACACTGTTAATGAATGTTAATATCCATTTTCTGTGTATAATGTGCAGGGGGGGGGGGGGGGGTTAATATCAGTGCTGCAGAAATAATAGTGATCTCCATTTTTTTTATCCCCAAACTGCAGATACAGTGGGGCAGTGTAGGCTGTCTGCCAATCACACACACAGCAAAGTGCATTTTTGAACACAAGCAAGGTCAGGCATCATTGTCTGTGTAAGTCACATGTCCTAGCCCTATAAGACCCAGCCATTTTCCCCATCGCCACCATTTGCTCATTGCTGTAGCTCTGTGTCAGATGGCACCGCTGCTGCTGTGGGCGCTATACAGTGAAATCAAGCAATTGTGCTCTGATTCAGCTAGTGAGCAAATACAAAGGTAGGCTGGGGTCACACATAGAAGTCCGTTTTTGGAAGTGATTTCCATGACCAATCCGTTTTTTTTTTAGGTTCTTTTTGAGCGTCCTGCACCTCTGAACGTTTTTGGACTTAGTCATTTTTTCACCATGTTAAAAAAACGCATGCTAGCAACGTTTTTGGCTCAAAAACGGACAGAGCAATGTTTTGAGGTCCAGAAAAAACCGGACAGGGTGTTTATTACATCCAATCCGTTTTTCTGTCAGTTTTTGGATTTAGAAAAAAAAAATGACAAAAATGAAGCCAAAAACGGACCAGGGGCTTATGTGTGACCCTAGCCGTAGATAGATAGGTTTAGGGAGTAGGAACTGGAGGGATGGTGCAAATTTTAGGAGTATCAGCCCTTTTGAGGGCTGCTTTATAGGTGTAGGGATTAGGGACTAGGGACTAGTAGTCTAGCAGCCCTTTTTCAGATCTTCTTCATAGAAGCAGGGACTAGTTTTAATTCCAGCCCTTTTGAGGGCTAGGTTAGAGCAGTCGCTATTAGTTTTTGCCAGGCAGGTGTGTGCCAGTGCTGTGCAAGTGTTTTTCACAGTATCTGGCGACATCTAGTTCTGTGAATCCTTTAGGACAGGTAGTGTAGCACTGCTGTGAAGAAAGCTACATCACCTGTCTTAGGCTAGGGTCACACATAAGCCCTTGGTCTGTTTTTGGCATCATTTTTAGCATTTTTTTTTTCTAAGTCCAAAAACTGATAGAAAAACAGATTATATGTAATAAAGACCCTATTCGTTGTTTTCTGCACCTAAAAACATTGTTAGGAACGTTTTTTACCCAAAAACGTTGCTCCCAATCAATTTTATTAACATGGGGCCCTATGGAAAACGGATCCCTTTTTTTTGCCTTAAAAAACGGATTCGTTTTCTAGCATCTTTTGGCAAAAAATGACTAAGTCCAAAAACGTTCAGGGGCACAGGAGGCTCAAAAAGCACCCAAAAAAAACAGATTGGTCATGGAAAACACTTCCAAAAACGGATTGCTATGTGTGACCCTAGCCTTAAGTAGGCATTTTTTGGCTGCAGCTAGTCCAGGCAATTTGTTCAGGCTAGTACTGTAGCACTGTCACTTACACAGTGGTGTAGCCTACTTGTGAAACAAGCTACACCGCCTGTGTAATTGGTACTAATTTTTACCTGCACCTTGCCCAGGTCTGACTCAGGTCAAGTAGCAGTGTCACAAATACCTGTAGTGCAGACCACTTCCAACAGAACCAACTACACTGCCTGTGCGGTTCATACTAATTTTTAACTGCACCTTGACCAGGTTTCACTTTGTGTCAAGTAGCAGTGCCACAAAAACCTGTAGTGTAGGCTACTTCTAATACAACCAACTACACCGCCTGTGCAGTTCCTAATCATTTTTAACTGCACCTTGCCCAGGTCTGACTTATGGGCAAGTAGCAGTGCCACAAAAACCTGTAGTGTACGCCACTTCTAATAGAACCAACTACACCGCCTGTGCGGTTCATACTAATTTTTAACTGCACCTTGCCCAGGTCTAACTTCGGGTCAAGAAGCAGTGCCACAAAAATCTGTAGTGTAGGCTACTTCTAATAGAACCAACTACACCGCCTGTGCGGTTCATACTAATCTTTAACTGCACCTTGCCCAGGTCTGATTTATGGTCAAGTAGCAGTGCCACAAAAACCTGTAGTGTAGGTCACTTCTAATATAACCAACTACACCACCTGTGTGGATCCTATTAATTTTTACCTGCACCTTGCCTAGGTCTGACTTCGGGTCAAGTAGCAGTGCCACAAAAACCTGTAGTGTAGGCCACTCCTAATAGAACCAACTACACCGCCTCTGCGGTTCCTACTAATATTTACCTGTACCTTGCCGAGGTCTGACTTCGGGTCAAGTAGCAGTGCCACAAAAACCTGTGGTGTAGGCCACTTCTAATAGAACCAACTACACTGCCTGTGTGGTTCCAACTAATTTCTACCTGCACCTTGCCCAGGTCTGACTTCGGGTCAAATAGCAGTGCCACAAATACCTGTAGTGTACGCCACTTCTAATAGAACCAACTACACCACCAGATGAAGAAGGTTCTGACCTTCATGTAGACCCTCATTCCCTAAGGCTGTGGTCACACATAGAAATCCGTTTTTGGAAGTGATTTTCATCACCAATCCGTTTTTTTCTGGGTGCTTTTTGAGCCTCCTGCACTCCTGAACGTTTTTGGAATTTTCATTAAAAAAAACGCATGCGCGAACGCATGCGCAAACGCAAGTGCGCGTTTGCATGCGTTCGCGCATGCGTTTCCCATAGGGCCCCATGTTAAAAAAAACGCATGAAAACGCATGCGTTTTTTAACTGATGCCAAAAACGTTGCATGCAACGTTTTTGACTCAAAAACGGACAGGGCAATGTTTGGAGCTCCATAGAAAAACGGACAGGGTGTTTATTACACCCAATCCGTTTTTCTGTCAGTTTTTGGACTTAGAAAAAAAAAATGAGAAAACTGAAGCCAAAAACGGACTGAGGGCTTATGTGGAACCCCAGCCTAACAGTAACTACTCTTGATGGACACAAGGAGGATGATGCTGATGAGACTCTGATACCGGATTGGATTGACTAATTAAGTTTTCGGTCTAGGCAGGAAGAGGTTGTCTCTGAGGAGGACGAGGGGAGTGAGAACACAGAGGATTATGATGAGGTTGGAGATCCCTCTTACTGTCAACCCACATTAAGCCAGTCGATGAGGTCAGCACAGGAGGTGGAGGAGGATGTTACTGATGACGAGGTTAGGTTGTGCCTTCCTGGACATAGACGGAGTACTAAAAGCATGTCAAGAATTGCATCCACAGCCACAACTCTGCCTCTGAGCGGAAGTCGTGGTGACTCTGCAGTTCCCATGGGCTCTAAGCCTTGCCTAGCCTGGGCCTTTTTTGACATCACCAAGGATCTCCCAACTCATGTCATCTGCAAGATTTGTCACCAATCTCTGAGCAGAGGCCAAAAACTCACTAGCTTGAGTACTTCATGTATGAACCGCCACATGGACATGAAGCACAAGTTGCAGTTGGAAGCTCACTGTGCTAGAATGTGGGCTAGTGGGGCGGGCCTACCACCATCTGCCCCATTAAGTGCATCCGTGTGCTCTTCATCGTCTGTGACTGTGGGGACAGCTGTCACACATTCTTTTGGATGTAGACCTTCCACCTCTTTACCCGCAACAGGCAGTGTGATTGGCAGGTCATCACTTGGTTTTCAACTGGACAATGATGGTGATGTTGAGCTCTCTCAGACATCAAGAGCACCACATTTGGATGAAGGCAACATTACATCTTCGCCTGCACCTGCCTCCAAGACCAGCAGTTTGCCAGGGACACCCTACTCAATTGTGTCTCAGCACAGCAGCCAGCCCTTCGTCCCTCAGATGTGGACAAGTAAAAGATTATTTCCTCCTAGCCATGAGAAAGCTAAGCGCTTGAATTTCACGATCTGCAAGCTGTTGGCTTCAGAAATGTTGCCTTTCTGCCTGGTGGACACAGAGGATTTTCGAGACCTTATGTCCGTCGCAGTGCCCCAGTACCAGATGCCCAGTTGCCACTACTTCTCCAAGAAAGGTGTGCCTGCGCTACACCAGCATGTCGCAGACAACATCACCGCTTCCTTGAGAAACTGTGTGTGACCGGGTGCATTTCACCACAGACACTTGGACCAGTAAGCATGGGCAGGGGCATTACATGTCGCTGACTGGGCACTGGGTAAGCATGGTGAGAGCTGGAGAAGGGTCTGCTGTCCAAGTCTTGCCATCCCCACAAGTTGTGCGTCAATCCTCTAGGTAGAAGTTCCTCCACTGCTTCTGCCTCCTCAACCTCATCTTGGTCCTCCACTTACGCCCAAAGCCTGTCTGGTAATGCCACCAGCGTTGCAACTGCAGTGAAGGAATCCTGCAAACCTCCCAACTATGCTGGCAGCAGGGCTCAACGCCATCAGGCGGTCTTTATGACTCACCATTGCCAATGTTCTCAGGTCTCAGGCGATGCGTCACTTGTCACGGTTCCGCGCCTGAAGCTGTGGAGCCCGGTGGTCAAATAAAAAGTCTAGGGGATTGGGATAAGGTATTGATTGTCTCGTGACGCCACCTGTGGGTGTCCGGTGATGGCACCGGCACTGCTTGGGCCTCCGGGGGATGTGCTGCAGCTAGATGGAATGCTCCCCACAGGATGAGCAGTATTCCCCGGGGCCAGGAGCTGCACTGGATGGGATACGGCAGCTCGGTGTTGTTGGTAATAATCCGGGAAGAATGTACAGACAAATAAAGTCTTTTCAGTACCTTTTACTGGTGTTAACAGGTACACTCGACCGGGTGATGAAGTAGACACTTCTGAAGGTTCCAAAGCAAGCAGTGGTGTAGGCTTCCTGATGTACGTAGCTTCTAGTGGGGTCTAGTGGACGTGGAATCCTACCAAACCAGAGTTGACTTTCTGGTGTGACAGGTTACACCCGAGTTTGCTGCACTAAGGGCACTATAAAGGAATATTGCTGAGTACTCGACTCCGGGCTCTCAGCTGGTGGTGCTTCAGGTGTCCAGGGAGCTAAACTCCCTTGTGAGGTGCTGGTTTCTCTGTAGCCTGAGCTATGGCTCCTGCAGCTCGGACCCAGTGACCGGACTTGTTAGGGTGAGTCAAATAACTCTTCTGCCCCTGTAAGGTGTTTGCCTCCTGTTCCTATGACCTCTATTGCGGGGGTCTACCACTTTCCGGTGTGCTAGTATGGGCCTAGTGTGGCACCAGTACCAGGTCAGCTCTCCTAGCTGTTTACAGTTCTAAAGTGACTGCACACTCCACAGTTTCTCCCTCCAGGACCCGTATTTATAGGGGAAACTGGCTTAAAGCAACCAGTGGAGCTCCCCCTACAGGCCTGGGGTGAAAGGGTGTTGTAAGTAAGTGGGGGCTGCTTGCTGTGTACTTTCCCATTGTGTCCTAAGAGTTCCTGTGGTGCCCCAACACCCTTAGTTAACTTCAGTTCTCCCGGACTGAGCAAAAGTTTTTCTTTACAACTTAACACTTTAAACATTTTATACACATTTAATAACCGGTATTTACAAAGTCTTAAATTGAAAATTTACAAAAATCACTGAAAAAGAAAGGGAAAAATATGAAAAGCAGTCCATATTGCACTAGTCCATCTGCCGCAGGCTGGGAAAAGGGAAAAAGATAGTTTTTGTCACGCAAGTCCTGTGACTATTGTCCAAGTTTAAGAAACGGGAAAAAAGGGTAAAGTCTAGGGGTAAACACATTGACGGGTACACATTTTAAATTTTACACAATTTCCCTATGGGTGTCTCTTGTTAGGAGGCCAGGTCTAACCTTCTCGCACTACCCAGGCACTTTCTGTCCCCAACTAAATTTACTTGGGACAGGGCCCAGTTCCTCCACCCTTCTGTACACTACTTTTTACAGTTTTTGAACACAGTTACTATTTACATTGTGTTAACAGGTATTATTATTCCTTTACACTTTAAACCCATTCTCCATATCTATTTGGGGTTTGTCCTTGTGTACTACGTGTGGATCTGCGTAGTATTGGCGTGTCAAAATCTGATGTTGGTGTAGTGTATGCACTATCTCTTCCTCTACTTAACCTATGTGATTCTGGAATTCCGTAATAAGTACGTTATCGTCTACTGGACTATCTTCTGTTAAAGATGGTAATGTACCATATAAACTCATGTATAAGCCGAGTTTTTCAGCCTAAAAATTGGGCTGAAAAGTCACCCCCTCGGCTTATACACGGGTCAATACGATAACTATTTTGCTGGGCAGGCTGGAGGAGGCGGGGGGAGGCTGATGAGTGAGCGGCCTGTCACGTGGGGCTGCTCATTAGATATGCACGGCTCAGGGGGAGCCGTGCATACAGCCCCCCAGTGTATACAGGCAGCCCCCCAGTGTATACAGGCAGCCCCCCAGTGGCTCTAGCCCCCCCATCATGGAAAGAGCCCCCACACTTTGCAGAGCCCCCCCGCTGCTTTATCTTACCATCCAGTGTCTTCGCCGCGGGTCCTGCGCGCTGTGTTCCGGTCTCACGTGGCCCGGCGCGATTACGTCATTCCACAGCGACCACCGGGTCACATGAGACCGGGAAGACAGCGCGCCAGGATGGACTGCAGGACCCGCGGTGAAGAAGACCCTGGATGGTAAGATAATGCAGCGGGGGGGGGCTCTGCAAAGTGTGGGGGCTCTTTCCATGATGGGGGGGCTAGTGCCACTGGGGGGCTGCCTGTATACACCTTGGGGCCTGCTGTATACCTTTGGGGCCTGCTGTATACCTCTTGGGCCTGCTGTATACCTCTGGGGCCTGCTGTATATACCTTGGGGCATGCTGTATACCTTGGGGCCTGCTGTATATACCCTGGGGCCTGCTGTATATACCTTGGGGCCTGCTGTATATACCCTGGGGCCTGCTGTATATACCCTGGGGCCTGCTGTATATACCCTGGGGCTGCTGTATATACCTTGGGGCCTGCAGTATATACCCTGGGGCCTGCTGTATATACCCTGGGGCCTGATGTATATGCCTCTGGGGCCTGCTGTATATGCCTCTGTGGCCTGCTGTATATGCCTCTGGGGCCTGCTGTATATGTCTCTGGGGCCTGCTGTATATGCCTCTGGGGCCTGCTGTATACCTCTGGGGCCTGCTGTTTATACCTTTAGGGATGCTGTATATACCACTGGGGAGGCTGCTGTATACTACCACTGGGGAGGCTGCTGTATACTACCACAGGGGAGGCCTGTATACCACACTGCTGGGGGCTGTATACCTGTGCTGGGGTCACCCTCGGATTATACACAAGTCAATAGGTTTTCCCAGGTTTTGGGGTCAAAAGTAGGGGGGTCGGCTTATACACGGGTCGGCTTATACACGAGTGTATACGGTAGATAGTTGTCTGTGAATTCTTTCTCTTACTATGAGACTAGCAGGTTCACCGATTATAGGAATCTCAGGTTCCGGTATAATATAACAGGCTGCATTTCTTGCATTTGAACAGGTTCCTCTTGAACTGGTTGAATTGGTTCTTGATTTTCTACAGGTTGGTAGAACGAGATTACTGGTATGATAAATGCTCCATTATATTGAGGCCAGGGGGCTGGTAAGTCTCCAATTTCTGTATGAGCTAGCTTTTCTTTTAGTTCTTCAACTGGTATTGAAGGATAACTTGTTGGCTGAGCTTTTAACTGTTCTGGACATCTCTTCAAATGGTCTCTGGATACAGTTGTAGTTGTTTTTCCTTTATCTTTGCTGATTACACAAGTTTTGGAGTTGTCGTATCTTGACAGTATTATTGTGTAAGCTTCTGATTCCCAATTGTCATCCAATTTATTGGTTTTTCTCTTTCTTTTTAGTACTAATTCACCTGTGGTTAAAGGTTCTGCTGAAGCGTGCTTATTGAAATCATGCTCTTGTTTGCTTCTGCTTAGATTCAGATTTCTTTCAACACTTTCTTGTACCTTCCTGTACTGTTCTTGGCGTTTGTTATTCCAATCTTCCTCTGGAGGATCTTGTGTTGGTTCAATCGTTCCCATCTCTAAATCAATTGGAAGTTTTACTGGTCTCGCTCGCATTAGAAAAGCGGGTGTGTAATTAGTTGCACTAACTGGTATGTGGTTGTAGATATCCACAAGGTCTGGAAGTTTTTCAGGCCATTGATTTCTCTCATCAAGTGGTAGAGTGTTCAACATATCAATCACTATGTGGTTCATTTTCTCGCATAAACCGTTTGTCTGAGGATGATATGGCGTGGTCCGTATCTTCTTACACCCATATAGTCTTAGGAATGCATGGAACAAGTCTGATTCGAATACTGGTCCTTGGTCAGTTAAGACTTGGTCTGGATACCCGTGCAGGCAACAAAAGTAACTCTGAAACGCTTTAGCTGCTACCTCTGTGGTTAAGACTTTAACTGGAACAACCACGAGGAATCTTGAATAGTGATCAACCATGGTGAGTGCGTAAGTATAACCGGTTCACTGGTTGGGTTTAACTTCACATGGTCTAAAGCAACTATTTCAAGAGGTCTCTTGGTAATTATTGGCTGTAATGGTGCCTTCTGACTCAAGTGGTCTCTTCTTCTAAGATGACTCGGTCCACAATTCTTGCACCATCTGTCAATTGAACCTCTCATACCGACCCAGTAGAAACGCTCTTTCAGTAGCATTTCCAGTTTCTTCCATCCGAAGTGTCCTGCATCGTCATAGTAGGCTTCCAGGATCATTTGGACTTCTGTTTTTGGAACTACTTTTGCCAGATAAGTTTGTGCGTTCTGGGATTCAGGTATCACCTGCATAGTTTCCCCTGGTAGACAAATAACTTCCCTCTTTCCTTCCACAGGTGTTTGGCATTTGGTGAGGCACTGGGATCCATACTGGCGTGCTCTTGGGTTATCAGTTCTCTAACCAAGCTGACGTCTGGATCATTGGCTTGAGTCTCTCTCCAGTCATGGTGGGGTAAAGGGTTCACGATCCTCTCCCCACGTCTCTGACTTGCCTGATGACACATTGCTGTACCTGTGCAATGGAAAGCTGGTAATTCTATCTCCTCTAGGTCATCTATGTCTTCTCCTTCTTCTGGAGGTTAGGCATTCTGGACAGGGCATCAGCGTTGCCGTTTTTGTGACCTGCCCGGTACTTCACAGTAAAGTCGTAGTTTGACAATCTTGCTACCCAACGCTGCTCTAGGGCTCCCAGCTTTGCAGTCTCTAAGTGTGTTAGAGGGTTGTTGTCAGTGAAAGCTGTGAACGGGGATGACAGCCTTGAAATGCTCGGTGATCGCCCAGACCAGGGCCAGGAACTCGAACTTGAACGAGCTGTAGTTCTTCGGGTTCCTCTCTGTTGGACGGAGTTTTCTGCTGACGTAGGCTATAACCTTTTCCTTGCCTTGTTGTCGTTGGGCTAGAACTGCTCCTAGGCCTTCATTGCTAGCATCCGTATACAACAGGAACGGTAGATTGTAATCAGGATAAGTCAGATTTCTTCCCCCGTTAAGACATCTTTTAACCTCTGGAAGGATTGTTCCTGTTCTGGTCCCCACCGGAACGAAGGACTCCTGATCTTGCCGTTCTTGGATTGACCTTCCTGGAGGTCTTGCATGGGTGCCGCTATCTTGGTGTAGCCTTTGATGAATCTTCGGTAGTAACCGACCAGTCCTAAGAATTGGCGTACCTCCTTAAAGGTGGTTGGTGCTGGCCAGTCTTTGATAACTGTCACTTTGTCTGGGTCAGGTGCTACGCCTTCTGCGCTGACCACATGTCCAAGGTACTGGACTTTAGGTTTTAGCAAGTGACATTTGGACGGTTTCAACTTCATACCGTATTTGGACAGTGACTCGAACACTTCACTCAGGTGATCTTCATAGGTCTGGGAGTAGACAATGACATCATTCAGGTACAGCAGCACGGTCTCAAAGTTTCGGTGACCCAAGCAACACTCCATCAGTCTCTGAAATGTTCCTGGGGCATTACACAACCTGAATGGCATACTGTTGAACTCGCATAGCCCCATGGGTGTCGTAAAGGCTGTCTTCTCCCGATCCTCTTCTGCAACGGAGACCTACCAGTACCCACTAGTAAGATCTAATGTGGAAAAGTAATTGGCAGACTTAAGTGCAGCTAGTGACTCCTCTATGCGGGGCAACGGATATGCATCCTTGTGTGTGACTTTGTTGATTTGCCTATAGTCTACGCACATTCTCATAATACCGTCTTTCTTTTTAACCAGGACTAGTGGTCCTGCCCAGGGACTACAGCTATCCCTAATGACCCCTGCATTTTTCATGTCCTGAAGCATTTCTTTTGCTTTCTGGTAATGTGTGGGTGGTATAGGCCTGTACTTCTCTTTGATGGGTGCATGGTCGCCTGTGGGGATGTGATGTTGTACCCCTTTAACCCTCCCAAAGTCAAGTGGATGTTTGCTGAACACTTGTTCTTACTCCCGAACTACCCAGTGAACTCCATTTTTTGATGAGAAGGTGTGTTGTCAGTTCCTACGCTGAGCTCCTGACACCATTTCTCTAGCTGATCTTTGGAGTGAGGGGGTTCGTCAGTTGCTGTTTGTGAAAAGGATTTTAAGTCATGTATAGCATTGTTTTCAACCTGGTATAATTTGGCAACAGTGGAATATCTTGGCAGTCTCACTTCGTCATCACCGTAATTTAATATGCATACAGGGACACTTCCTTTTCTTACGTCAACCAACCCTCTGGCTGTCAGGAGTGTAGGACTACTATCAAACATTACAGGTTCTACTACAGCTTGGTAGTCCTGCCCTCTGAGGCCTATTGCTGCCTGTCACCAGATCATCATTTCACTTCTGGGTGGTACTACAATTGGATTAGGATCTGTTACCCGTACACTTCCAATTTCACCGTTTGACATGTTTACCTGCTGTTGATACACCAGAGCTCGGATCTCTCTTTGGATAGCTCTTCTCTCTCTTGGTTTACCAGCATCAGCACTCTGTTGGAGCAAAAACAACACTTCATCTAGGCATTTAACCATTACATTGGTACCCAGTATCACGTGTGGATCCGCTCATATGGTTTGTCCTGAACCACTATGATACCCTGGTTCTTCAGCTGCACCCTTCCCACCTTTACTGTAGCTTCCCATTGTCCCTCTATTGTAACTAGCAAACCATTAGTTGCCTCAATGTTCAAATCAGGGTTTGGGAGTTCCAGCTTAACATCTGACCAGAACCGTTTGTAAAGGATACTCGGGATGGATGTCACCTGGGATCCAGTGTCTATCAATGCTGTGGTAGCGGTGCCGTCGATGATGATTGACAAGTATGGACGGTCTCCCACGTACTTGTGCTCCCAGTTGGTTGGACAGTCTACACCTGGGGTTGGCCCTTCTCACCCAGGAGTTGCTAGTTTAAAGGACTGTAACAGTAGGTATGTCCTTCTTTGTCACTCTTTTGGCAGATGCGAGGTCCATCAGGGCAGTAGCGGTCGGTAGGTTTCCCTCACGGCGGCGGTGTCCTCTTCCTCATCTACGGGATGTCGTTGGGGCTGTCAGCGAGCTGGATCTTGTCTGATGGGCTTGCTTCTGTCTTGGGTCTTCTTTCACCTCGGAGCTTCGCCACATCCTTAATCAGCTGCTGCACGTCGGTGCACAGTTTATCGAACTGGTCGGGTGTTATAGTCTCTGCACTGGCCTAAACCGTGGGGAGGGAAGACGCTGCTTCCGTCACGGAACGGGTGTTAGCATACTGCGGCTGTGAGGTTAGATCTGGCACTGTAGGGAACTGCTGCCCTCGCACTGTTAAGTCTCTTAGCGTAGCGAACTCTGCATCAGGGTTCTGCAGGGCCCACCAGCGTGCCTGTTTCTTATTGTCAGATAGTCTAAGTCCCACAACAAACTGTTCAATTAACGCTTTGTTTTCGTCTCTAACACCAGCGGAATCGGCTTGTTTTAACAGTCTCAGCGCTTCTTGTAAGCGCAGTGCATAGTCTGGGACACTCTCCTATGCCCCTTGTTTGCAATGGTAAAACAGTCTTAGTTCCACCTCGGTGTGGTGTTCAAAGACCCGGTTTAGTTTGGCAAATATCTGCTCAACAGACTCCTGAGCTTCTATAGACCAGTTTCGGGTCTCCAGCTCTGCTGCATCTGTTAACCGTCCCATTATTACTGAAGCTCTCTGCTTACCGGTCATGGCGTACATATCCAGTACTTGGCATATCTTCCTCTGGAACATACTTCGGTAACCAGGCCGCATTCAGGACGTACGGCAGGGATATTCGGCATTATCGGAGCTGTCAGTGCGGGCTATTGTGGCTGCATGGCGCTGCCGGGTGGCTGACCGACCGGGGGTACGTTCTGGGGCCCCGGTGGAACAACTGGTTGGTTTACTTGCGGGGATGCCGTGTTGTTGGAATCCGGGTCACTGATTCTCGCTCCCTCTTAGTTAGGCGCGGCCAGTCCCATTTGAGTTCAGCGGAAGTCGTCGGCCTAGTGGTGGGGAGTGAGGCACCACGAGAGTTTCCGGTTCTTGCTGTGTTCAGCGGAACTCGTCAGAGCGTGGGGCGGGGCCTATCTTCGCGCCCTTTGCATGGTAACGGCCATTCTTTTCCCGCTCTCTGCGCAGCAATGGCAGTTCAAATTTACATTTCAATATTCACAGTCATTAAATAGCACACAATACCCGTTGGGAGACGAGCCTGTTCGTGTCCTGTTCGTGAACGCCAGATTTTGACTCACCGTTGCCGAGGTTCTCAGGTCTCAGGCGATGCTTCACTTGTCACGGTTCCGTACATGAAGCTGTGGGGCCCGGTGGTCAAATAAAAGGGCTAGGGGATTGGGATAAGGCATTGATTGTCTCGTGACGCCACCTGTGGGTGTCCGGTGATGGCACCGGCACTGTTTGGGCCTCCGGGGGATGTGTGGCAGCTAGATGGAATGCTCCCCACCAGATGAGCAGTAGTCCCCGGGGCCAGGAGCTGCACTGGATGGGATACGACAGCTCGGTGTTGTTGGTAATAATCCGGAAAGAATGTACAGACACATAAAGTCTTTTCAGTACCTTTTACTGGTGTTACCAGGTACACTTGACCGGGTGATGAAGTAGATACTTCTGGAGATTCCACAGCAAGCAGTGGTGTAGGCTTCCTGATGTACGTAGCTTCTAGTGGGGTCTAGTGGACATGGAGTCCTACCAAACCGGAGTTGACTTTCTGGTGTGACAGGTTACAGCCGAGTTTGCTGCACTGAGGGCACTATAAAGGAATATTGCCGAGTACTGGACTCCGGGCTCTCATCTGGTGGTGCTTCAGGTGTTCAGGCAGCTAAACTCCCTTGTGAGGTGCTGGTTTCTCTGCAGCCTGGGGTATGGCTCCTGCAGCTCGGACCCAGTGACTGGACTTGTTAGGGTGAGTCAAATAACTCATCTGCCCCTGTAAGGTGTTTGCCTCCTGTTCCTATGACCCCTATTGCGGGGGTCTACCACTTTCCAGGTGTGCTGGTATGGGCCTAGTGTGGCACCAGTACCAGGTCAGCTCTCCTAGCTGTTTACAGTTCTAAAGGGACTGCACACTCCGCAGTTTCTCCCTCCAGGACCCGTATTTATAGGGGAAACTGGCTTAAAGCAACCAGTGGAGCTCCCCCTACAGGCCTGGGGTGAAAGGGTGTTGTAAGTAAGTGGGGGCTGCTTGCTGTGTACTTTCCCATTGTGTCCTAAGAGTTCCTGTGGTGCCCCAACCAGGGTGCCACATTTACCTTGAAATGCCTGGGAAATGTGAGTCACACAGCTGAGGAGTTGTGGTCAGCTCTGGCAACCGAGTTTCAGCAATAGTTGTCTCCACTCAACCTGCAGCCAGGGAAGGTCGTGTGTGACAATGCTGCAAACCTTGGTGCGGCCCTTTGCCGGGGCAATATCACACATGTGCCTTGTATGGCTGACGTGTTGAATCTGGTTGTCCAGCAATTTTTGACACACTATCCCGGCCTAGATGGGCTTCTGCAGAGGGCACGGTCGCTGTGTGCTCACTTCTGGCGTTCACATCCCGCAGTTCAACAATTTACTTCGCTCCAGAAGTCTTTTGGCTTGCCTGTTCACTGGCTGAAAGGCGATGTGCCGACATGCTTGAATTCTACTCTGCACATGTTGCAGCAACTGTGGCAGCACCGCCGAGCCCTGGTGCAATACGTTATGACATTTAGCCTGGACCAACAAGATCCAGAGGTGAGGCAGATCATGCTGCAGGAGTGGTCTCAGATCAAGGACCTATGCACCCTTCTGCACACTTTTGAGATGGCGACAAAGATGTTTAGTGCTGACAATGCCATTATCAGCATGACTTTTCCGCTCATCTACATGCTGGAGCACACTCTAAATAATATTCAGAGTCAGGTGGTGGGACAAGAGGAGGTGGAAGAAGTACAAGAGGAGTCCTATGCGGAAGGGATGACAACATCTCCAAGGTCCTCACAGTCGACAGCACCAAGACGGCAGGCATTGGAGGTTGGTGGAGAGGGATTAACGAGGGCGCATGGTAGCAGCCAAACTGCTGAGGAAGGTGCAGGAGCCCAGGAAGAAATTGAGGATGAACTGGCGATGGGCATGGAAGAATCAGCAGATGAGGGAGACCTTGATGACATTTCTGTTGTGCGAGGTTGGGGGAATAGGCCAGAAGAAAGAAGCATGATTCTCACCTCCCTATCAGCAACACAACAAGGACTTGGTCCTTCTGGATGCACAAGACACTTGAGCGCCTTCTTGCTGCACTACATGCAACATGACCCTCGGATTGTCCGAATTAGAAGCAATGTCGACTACTGGGTTGCCACACTACCTAGATCCCCGGCAGGGACGTCGCTATGCATTAAGAATCGGGGCTGCAGCCCCGATTCTTATGCATAGAGCCCCGAATCTCGCCGGCTGTCAGGGCCAGGGCCGCACCATCCATGAGCCGACCTGCAGCGTGGATCCCTGTGGATGCCGCTCCGCTTCTGAAGTCCCGGCCGCCGCTTCCGGCCACTTTCTGTTAAGTCCCGGCCGCTCTACAGCACAGCTTGGCAGGGGGCGGTAACATCACTGAGCTGTGCAGAGCGGCCGGCAGACACACGCTGAGAGGAGGAGACTGGAGCAGCTCATTGAGGACTGAGGAGAGAGAGGTGAGTATTTATGTTGTTTGTTGTTTTCTACACTGATGAGAGACTATGGAGATGCAGTGCAGGGGAGATCATATGGCTGGTGTAGGGCATCAGAGACCAGAGCGGGAAGGGGCCCCGGAGCTAGGGAAAGTGAATGCCGAGACAAAGTCAGTGCTGACAGGAGGAGATGCAGGGACAATGTGCTGCAGATGAGTATGCTGATAATGCTGCTGCTGGTTGTCTGTATAGTCACTGAGGGGGAAGGGAGAGGCACTCAGTGTGGCCCCCACTGCTCTCTGTGCTGCTGCTGATCCATGGAGAGAGAGGGAGCAGGACATTAACCCTATCATACCCTCAATAAGAGAGAGAGGGCTGTGCAGTGTGATCCCTGCTCCATCCATATCACTGCACACAGGGACATCTGTGCCTCATCTCCTATCAGCCAATCACAGATTTCACTTTATAAGCACATCTGTGATTGGCTGCCAGCAGATGATAGTGTCCCCTGTGCCCTGGAGCTGCAGATTGTAGGAGCTGGAGCAGGAGACATCTATGGCCCCTCTGACACCATAGAAAGACTCACAGCCTCTGGGGAAAACTGTGTAAGAATATATTTTTTAATAATTTCTCTAAAACTTAATTTCTGTATGCGCATGTTGGCAGTAGTAGTTGACTTGCCCCGTGGGGGCTGTGGGGTACTTGTCTTCAAGTGTCTGGGGTGATGTCACAGTGGCGTGACCCGATCTGTGGCCACCCGGATGGGCAGTCAATAAAAAGGGGGTTAAAAAATTAGGGAGTAGTTTGTCATGACGCCACTCGTGGTATGCAGCTGTAGTGGCCGCTGCTGCAGGCCGGGACCTCTGGGGATGATTTAATGGCAGCTGGTATGGTGTCGCTCCCCACGGGTGGAGCAGATGCCCAGAGCATCCAGAGTAATGGAGTGTTAGGGTGCTGGGGAGCCAGCGGGGCTGATCGGGCTGCAGGGAAGGATCGGGACCAGTGGCGTAGCATGGAGGGGGGGGGGCATCGGTCCGCGCCAGGCGGCACGTGTGTGGAGGCGGCAGCAGGGCTGTATTTAAACGGCAGGGGAGCGCAAGCGGTTTTTTTTTCTTTACCTCCCTCCCCCAGACTCCATATGAAAACTGGAGTCTTTGTGGGTGAGGGAGGGTGTTGCCGCTGGTAGTGCATTGCCGCCCGGCTGTGGCGCCCGCATGTACTGTGCCCCCTCCTGGCCCCCCAGCGCTGAGAGCGATCACGCTGACAGGAAGCCGCTGGGAGCTCTGCTGCTTCCTGTCCCGTGATGGCTCCAAGTGCTGGTGCAGTGGAGGCGGCTGCGGTGCTGGCGGCTCCTCCACCCAGCTGGCCCCCCATGGACCCGGAGAGGTGAGGGAAACTGTGCAGGGGATAGGGGACAGGGGAGCAGAGGAGAAGAGGACAGGGGGGCAGAAGGACAGGAACAGGGGGACAGAGGAGAAGAGGACAGGGGGGCAGAAGGACAGGAACAGGGGGCAGAGAAGAGGACAGGGGGGCAGAAGGACAGGAACAGGGAGACAGAGGAGAAGACGAGCAGCTGCAGGGACAGAGGAGAGGAGGACGGGTGTGCAGCAGGACAGTGGAGAGGAGGACAGTGGTGCAGGAGAACAGAGGAGCAGCAGGAGGGACAGAGGAGAGGAGGACGGGGGTGCAGGAAGGCAGAGGAGAGGAGGACGGGGGTGCAGGAAGGCAGAGGAGAGGAGGACGGGGGTGCAGGAAGGCAGAGGAGAGGAGGACGGGGTGCAGCAGGACAGTGGAGAGGAGGACAGTGGTGCAGGAGGACAGAGGAGCAGCAGGAGGGACAGAGGAGAGGAGGACGGGGGTGCAGGAAGGCAGAGGAGAGGAGGATGGGGTGCAGGGGGACAGAGGAGAGGAGGACAGGGTGCAGGGGGACAGAGGAGAGGAGGACGGGGTGCAGCAGGACAGTGGAGAGGAGGACAGTGGTGCAGGAGGACAGAGGAGCAGCAGGAGGGACAGAGGAGAGGAGGACGGGGGTGCAGGAAGGCAGAGGAGAGGAGGATGGGGTGCAGGGGGACAGAGGAGAGGAGGACAGGGTGCAGGGGGACAGAGGAGAGGAGGACGGGGGTGCAGGAGGAACAGAGGAGAGGAGGACGGGTGCGCAAGAGGAGTGGGGCTGTGTGTGGTGATAATGGCAGCTGTACCAGGTGTCTCTGCCTACATGCGGCAGCCTCCACCTTCCTGTGTTGGCAGGGTGTGGCATGCTGGGAATTGTAGCTCTCCTACCTGTTCTGGCATTACTGTATGGTTTCTGGGTAGTGTGTTGGGTGCTGGGAGTTGTAGTTCTTCTGGGTGGGCTCAATGTTCTCCCGCCTCCTTTCTGTGGTTATTGTGCCTCTTCTGGGATGTCCTCGGCTCCGTGCTGTGCATAGACAGTGTACCGTATATTGTCTGTGCACAGCACGGTGCTGGGGAGTTGGTGGTACACTGTCTCCCGCCGCCTTAAAATCGGTCTGTTTCTCATCCAGGAGAGTCGGATGAGTGACATCTGTTTTTTGGTCTGTTTGGCAACTGCTGTGCGAGTGTCCGACATTTTTCTCAGGTCACATCCGTGTGCAATCTGTTCTTTCCTCAGCAGTTATTACAGTATAATCATTTACAGGAACATTTTACAGTTGTCTCAGCTACAGAATGAGAATGTATCCGTGAAGAAAACTGATCCCTCTCGGATGGTCCGTGTGCGGTCCGTGATTTTGTCGAACCCATAGACTTGCATTGGCGAGTCTAGGTGTGAATCACATACTGTCACAGCATGTTGCAACTTTTTTCTCATCCTGAATCTGGATGAGAAAAAAGTGTCCAACACACGTCAGTGTGCTCTCAGAAATTGATTGCAATGCGAGAAAATCGCACATTGCACTCATCAGAGTTTCACGCCAGTTTGTCCGTACCCTAATACTAAAATCCATATAGTAATCCTACTGGTATGGGGAGGATTTATGGCTCAGTTAGTGCACACTCCATACTTCTTGTTATTAACCAGTTAATGCTCTCTTGTCCACCGCACTGCAGTGTCAAAAGAGGAAGACAGTGACACAGGCAGCGACATGGCGTCAGAGAGCCCCTGACCTCCAAATAGAAGATCCTCGGATCCCGGTATTGTGACATAATATTAAGAATAAAGTTTTTTGCACTTATATTACATTATGAACTCCACAGCACAGCGGTGAAAATTGCTCCGACCCCGGGCCCTCCTTGAGTCCTGCTTGTTGCCATACACTAGGGTTGTGCAGAGATGGCGGTGCACAGTGACAACCCCAATAGGCGAGTGGCTATTTGGCCCAATACTTACCCCCAATTGCACCCCTTCTCTTTGTGTTTTAGTATAGTAGTTATATTCTTGTATATAGGGGCAGACAGTGTATAATATGTATACTTCCGGATTATCAACAACCAAAGGGGCGGCAAATTTTTCGTCCCCGGGCGCCACAAACAGTTGCTACGCCACTGATCGGGACATCTCTCAGGCAGGCTTCTGCTGCCTGCGTGGTGTTTCAGCCTACCGCTCCTCAAGTAGGAAAGGAACAGTCTCACACAATTCTGAGTTCCCAACCCGGTTTACTTCACTTTTCTCTGCATGTACTACAGGTCACAGTTCAAGTACATTGGCGGTGCGGGTAGTCTGCTCTCCTCCTTCCTGCACACACCTCTGCGCACAGAGCCCCAATCCAGCAGTCACAGGCCTTGTCGGGCTACCGGCTGTTTCCCCTGACCCTAATACAGCTGCCTACTCGGCGGATGTGCTGGGAGTTGGCCACAGCTCCTCTGGACCTCGTGGCCACCGGTTCTGTAGTTGGAGCTTGGAGTCTACTTCCTATCTTTCAGGGTCGGGTCCCTGGTGCTCGCCCTGACCCTCCACTTCACTGCAGACTCGGGCGCACAGGCTCCTTCCGTCTCTCCACAGTCTTGTCCCGGGACGAGCCTCATCTTTGCTCAAGTCCTCCGGGTCCTTTCTCTCTGTCCTCCATTATAGAACATGTTCTTTAATGGCGTTTTTTGACAGCGAAATTCATGCACTTTAAAATCACAGTATTAACGCCAGAAAAGCGCTCATGTGAAAGAAGCCTTAGGATTACTTGGATGTTGGCCTAATACTGTTATATTTTGTGTATTTATTGAGTGCATGTTGGCAATCTCTATAATGTTTTAAAGCATTAAATCTGTTAATATTATATATGTAGAGTGTCACTGGTTATTAAAGTACATTTTACTTGTGTTTTATTTAAATTTATTCTGAAAAATGCAGCTCAGTGGGCCCGAGCCCCGGATGTTTTTTGACCCTAGCAACGCCCCTGATCCCTGGTACAAGACCAAATTTTCCGAAATAATTCCTTCCATTCAAAGGGACGCACACATGCAGGAGTATCAGCAGAAGCAGATACATAAGCTCAAATCAGCTTTTCCACAAACCACCAGTGGTAGACAGAGTGAATCTCACAGTTCTCACTTGTCAACCATGGGACTGTGGAGTCATCATCACTCACACCATACCAGTAACACCGTATCTGGTGGTAACAACAATTTTGTGGCCTCGTTTCACAATTTTTTTAGACCTTCGTTTGCAAGGCCTGAAGACATGAGAAGTCTGACACATAGTCAATGCCTGGAGCGGATGGTACATGAGTATCTCCAACTTAACATCGATGCCATGACTGGAGAACTGGAGCCTTGCTCATTTTGGGCTTCCAAACTGGAAAAATGGCCTGAGCTCGCCACTCTCGGAACGTGTCTTCAGCGCTGCTGCTGGTGTGCTGACAGAAAAGCGTATGCATCTGTCCGACCAGAATGTGGACAGACTAACGTTCATAAAGATGAAAGAACTTTTCTACCCCTGTGTCATCCTAGGGAGACTAAAGCCTTGTGGATTTTTGCCTAAAAGTAACCATTTAAAGTTTGCAACTGTGGGAAAAAGTTTGCAATTTTGGGAAAAAATGGAGACTCTTCTTGTAGTCCCCTAAATGTGACACAATACTCTGCGTCTACACGAGGCCTTACAAATACTGAGGAAAAACCCTCACCAAATACTCATTGCCTGCACAAGGCCTTCCAGATACTGATGAATAACATCACCAAATACTCCTCGCCTGCACAAGGCCTTCCAGATACTGAGGAATAACATCACCAAATACTCCTCGCCTGCACAAGGCCTTCCAGATACTGAGGAATAACAACACCAAATACTCACGAGGCCTTCCACATACTGCGCTTAAAATTGCACCTAATACTCATCACCTGCACAAGGCCTTCCAGACACTGAGGAATAACATCACCAAATACTCCTCGCCTGCACAAGGCCTTCCAGATACTGAGGAATAACATCACCAAATACTCCTCGCCTGCACAAGGCCTTCCAGATACTGAGGAATAACAACACCAAATACTCATCGTTTGCACGAGGCCTTACAGATACTGAGGAATAACATCACCAAATACTCATCGTCTGAATGTGGCCTTACAGATATTGAAGTAAAACTCATCAAATACTCATCGTCTCCACGCGGCCTTACAGATAGTGAATAAAAAACCCACCAAATACTCATCGTCTGAACGTGGCCCTAAGGTACCTTTACACGCGGCAACTTTTCTAGGAATTTCATTGGCAACTTACTGGTTGCAGTGAAGTCATGGAGACATTATTCCATTTGTACACAGCAACAAGATAGAACATTGTGTCCATGATTTCACTGCAACCAGTAAGTTACCAGTGAAATTCCTAGAAAAGTTGCCGCGTGTAAAGGTACCCTTACAGATACTGAAGTAAAACACACCAAATACTCATCGTCTGCACGAGGCCTTACAGATACTGAAGTAAAACTCACCAAATACTCATCGTCTGCAAGAGGCCTTACAGATACTGAAGTAAAACTCACCAAATACTCATCGACTGAATGTGGCCTTACAGATACTGAAGTAAAACTCACCAAATACTCATCGACTGAATGTCGCCTTACAGATACTGAAGTAAAACTCACCAAATACTCATCGTCTGCACGAGGCCTTACAAATTCTTGAGTAAAAAAGATTTGAGAGGGGCATGACTTGCCTATATCTGTGTCTCCTCCTCCTTTTACTCATCCATCTCTTTTCTTTTCACATTTTTATATGTACTTGTAACTTTTCCATGTGTTTGTTGTGTCTTCTGAGTAGATTGTCACCTTTTCGACACCTTAGAAGGTGTTTTCTATGTGTTTGTATGTAATTGTGTTTGGCTGCCATTATTTTCAATGGGATTCGACGGTGTTCGACGAACATTCAATGAACATTTGACGAACACACATCAAATTCGACGAATCGAATCGAATTCGAACACTGGGGTGGTGGCTCATCTCTAGAGACAACGTCGTCTATAAGGTACCTGGATGTAAATAATTATTTGTGATAATGACTAATTCTCATGAGTACTGTGGTTCCTTTATGCTTCTATTGATGGCTGGTAGCAACAACTCCAGTACCCTTACCATTGTTAAGGATGTAGTAGGAGTTTTAGGTTAATGTAGTACAAATGTGTGACCTGACATTTCAATAGTTTTACCAAGTACTGATGGTGTTTGTGATGATGAACTGTGTTAATGATGAGGGTTCTATTTACAGTATGTATTTCTGTACCTCTGGTGGGTCTGGTGATGCATTGATGTGGGTTTTGACATAGTGTATCTGCACTAATTGAGGTTATATGGATGTATTTATGTAACTCTAATGGGTCTGGTGATGTAGTTTTGTGGTGTTTGTGCTGTAGTTTTGTGCTCGCGAGATTCGGTCACAGGTGTGCTTGCATTGAGCATGCAGACCTGTGCCACTGCGCAGGCATGAGAGCAATGTGACATACACAGGAGCAGTGGCCTTTTCACAGGAGCGAGGTGGGCATTTCAACCAGTTAGGCGACAAAGACCAGAATGAGCAGATCCTCCTGGACCATTGTCAGCTAATTTCCATACCGCTCAGGAGATATTAAAAGTTCATTTTTGAGGTACACAGGGGAACCACTGAGCATATAGAGTGGTCACAGGAATCCCAAATACACCATGTATAAAGTGGTGGGTAGGGGTTAGAACGGCCAAAGGGAGTGAGAGGTTAACTTTAAAGGGAACCTGTTAGCTCTTTTTGAAATTCCCACCTCCTGTGGTACTCTGATGTGCTGACCGAAACATCATATCCAACCCAGTGCATTGTGGGGGTTGATCATGTGTTCGTCCTGGCTTCAGTAATGCGCACTTCATATGCGCTGAAGCCCGGCCGAACACGTGATCAGCCCCGACAGTGCACCGAGCCGGATATGATGCTCCGAACGACCATGGCTTGCCCCCCCTAGTTTTGATCCTGGGTACGCCCATGTTAAGAAGCGCAGCATGATTAGTGGCTGCAAAGGAGGCATCAAAACTGCAGGGAGGGTCATCCAAAAATAGCAAGGCGAGTACACAAAACAATCGCCGAATAACGAATAATGCGAATATCGTACTATCCGTGCGAATAGTAAATAATGACGAATACACTCACTTATCGCTAGTTGCACGTTGTCTTCTAATTTTTCTATGTTAGAGAACACTATTATTAATAAGGGTCACTAAATGCTAATTCATCTGTAGTTTGAATAATGAAGAAATGCACTCAGTAAAGAAACTTTATGCCACACTATACGTGGAATCATACATTACATGGACATGTAACATTACCTTAAGCGGTTACCATGTAGTATTAAGATGGTTGTAGACTTGTATGTGCCTTGATGTTCCAAGGTGTCTTGGCTAGAAATTACATGTAGGAATTTATAATTAACCATAAACTGGTGCTCCTGATAAATTAGCCCCTAAGCACTGCTGTGCTTCTATACTATGTATAAGTGTGATTCAAAAGAGCACTATACTTGTTTGTGTGCAGATCTTGTTCGGGGAATAGTTGCTACTGTCCTTCTCTCCTTTGGGTAAATGTTCCTCTTGGTAAAACTCTTCATGCTGAGATGGTCATGCTAGAGTCCGGGGCTGTAAATGGAGATGCCGGGTTGGAGATACACCGTGACCAGTGGCAGTATGTTTCAGGGTTCCTCACTCGGCAGCTGGTGTCTGACGTCACCGTCTCATCAGAGTAATCTGTCAATATTGGCAGAAGGAGGGACAAAGGATAGGGGAGGATTTGCTTGCAAGCGCTGATTGTCAGCTTTCATCCGACGTGCTTTGAAGGAAAGGCGTCCTTCTTCATCAGGGTCCCTGATGAAGAAGCTAATCCTCCCCCCTATCCTTCATCCCTCCTTCTGCATCTTCTGTATCTTCTATAGTTCTCTAATATACAAAAGATTACACAAGCAGATACAGCAGAATTATCTCCATAAGAAAAACTTGGACCATAGCAACATTCAATACAACGCATATTTTATCATTTTTAATATTTTCAAAAATTACAAAGAGTTATGTATATCATTTTGTTATTTTAGAACTATGTTAATTTTAATAAACATCCCGGAAAAACATTGGTTAAACTTTTAATTAGTCTTTTCTTTATATATACTCACTGGGGATAGTGTAGTGCTGGGTCTTATTCTACTAATTGAATCCCGAAATGCCTGTCCACAGCTTGCTGGATGACGTTTCCTCCAGACCCGGAATCCAGATAGGCTGTCTCGGAGAACCACACCTTTTTGAAGATCATCTGTATAGATATAGGTAGTGGGTGAGAGGAGTCATTCTCACCCAGGAAAGCCTATCTTATCTGTTCTAGGAGAAAGAGTTTTCCATCCTCTCAGTACCACTGCATTGACTGGAAGCAGAGTATCTATCATATCGATGAAGATTCCTAGTGTGCTTGTCCTGTTGCTGATTCTTCTCCACTTTGACCTGGTCAAGCTTCATGAGTTCGTCCTCAGGACTCAGAGTGGACCAATAAGGAAGCCGAGATTTTGGTGTAGAAGATGCTGGATAGGGAGATCGCCTCTCAAGAATCCTCTCTCTGGAGCGCTCCTGGAGACGCAGGTCACTCAGAATGGTGAAGTATATGAGATCATCCAGAGTCTCGGGTAGGTCCCTGACCACCAATTTATCTTTGATTCTTTCAGATAATCCTCTCTGGAAGGCTCCAACCAGAGGCTCGTTGATCTACTGGAGCTTTGAAGCCAGGGTGCGGAAATGAATGGCATAATGACAGAGATGGAGCCCTGTTGCAAATTGAAAAGAGACTCCATGGCAGATGTGGCGCAGCTGGGTTCATCAAAAACCTTGTGGAATATGTTCAAAAATTCCTGCAGATTAGACACTATGGAATCATTCTGCTCCATTAGTGGATTGAACCAAGCTAAAGCCTCTCCACCCAGGAGAGATGCTAAGAAAGCCATCTTGGCCATGTCGGTCAGATAATGCTGAGAAAATAGATGAAAATGCATCAAGAATTGGTTGAGACATCATCTGCACAACTTAGGGTTACCATCCTAATACGGAATGCAATAATAAATGTGGTATATAGAAATGAGCGCTAGGGATAACGGAACAAGCCGAACGCTTTTGTAGACATTACCTATAAGTTTATTACGATAAACACAGTACAGGTCCTTCTCCCACAACGCGTTTCGACGCTACATGCGTCTTCCACTTGAGAAAGACGCATGTAGCGTCGAAACACGTTGTGGGAGAAGGACCTGTACTGTGTTTATCGTAATAAACCTATAGGTAATGTCTACAAAAGCGTTCGGCTTGTTCCGTTATCCCTAGCGCTCATTTCTATATACCACATTATTATTGCATTACGTTCCTTTCTCCCTTCGGGGAGAGTGGTGCGAGCAGCTCTGGGAGAGGACCTTGCTGAAGAAAACAAAAACCTGGCCCCTGCACGTGCACGGGACGGTGCACGTGTGAGAGACGGAGCACAGACCTGGGTGCAAAGGGGAGACAGGCAATAGATGAAGACAGGGATCCTGCATAAAAAAATCTCACCTACTTGCGGTTAATCTAGTTGTGCAGAGGGCACAACCAACTTAGGTGAGTGAAACGTACAGTGTAACGGGAATTTATACCCCTAAATTTGCAGTGTGGCGCAACCATCTATTTTGATTTTTTTGCATCCTAATACGGAGGCTTGCAGAGGCGAGTATATAGTCCCATTGTAAACACAACAATCGGGTTCTGTACCGATGGCTGAAAAGCAGGGTGCACAGCAAATAGCTTTAACTTAGTTAACCGCTTATCCACGGAGGTCATGTAGTCCAACATGCATGTTTGGATTTCACGTTGGCAGCAGAGTTCCTGGTGAAAATCCGCCAGCTGAGTTGCATTGGTGGGCTTGGCAGCCTGTAGATTATTCATGCGGGCATCCAGGGTTTGCATGAAGGTCAATGGCTGATCCTAGCTTTGATGGAGACTAGTCAGTTCTCTCTGGGCTGAGAATTGGGTATCAGTGGAGACCATGGCCTGGCAAATTGTTATGAATGAAGGTCATATAGATGTAAAGTGGACTCACTGGGTCACTGGTGGAGTAGTAGCAGCTGAAATCCCAATACAGCAAGAGACTGGAAAGAGACCTCAGTAAAATCAAGGATGTTTATTAAAGGAAGGTTAACAAACAGAAAGGTGTCTGAGTGGAGAACCCACTTGATCACAACACCATTCTCTTATCACAGAGCACTGACAAAGTAACCACTATACAGGAATTCATATGGTACAGCACCAGGAGTAGAAACTTGATTCCAGCTCACCCAGTTGCTTTATGCTCATCCACCTGTAGCTCAGACACCAGCCACACCCTGGCCTCACATCAAGGATAATAGAAAACATTTTTTGGAGACCGGCTCAACAGGACTGGATTTTTATTTTATTTTTATTTTTATTTGAGTCATGAGTAAGACTGCTTGGTGCAGTCGAAACGCGTGGACTAGGTCATGTCGACCATGTAAATTTTTCTTTTGTATGCACTTTACATTCTTTTGAAAATTAAAAAGAAAATAAAAATCCAGTCCTGTTGAACCGGACTACAGCACCAGGAAGTCTAAATGCCACAAATCCCAAACCAGAGGGGCAATGCATACAGACCAAACAGAAGAGAGGAGAAGACTGTGGGACACTGGCTCTGTCAGTAGGTTTAATCCTGTGAGCTCCGGGCAATCCCGGAGAAGCTGGTACAGCCGGTATAGGAATTTGGACAGTTCCGTGCAATTCAGGAGAGGCTTAGCCAGCCTGGGGTTGAATCCGGAGCATCAGAGAGATCTAGGATAACGAATTGTCAGCAATGGATTCTGAGGAGACAGATGGTGTTAGTATAAAGCAAACCAGCGGTCTTACTAATGCAGAGCACTGCAAGAGTGTGACCTGGGAAGAGGCAATGTTTCAAGAGAATTAATAAATTGCCCAGGCACCTTCCTTAGGGGCAGGATGCCTTTTCTGCACAGAGCAGCTCAGCAGTTAGGCTGGAGCCCTATTATGGAACAGGTGTACTTTAGTGTGTGCAGGATGCAGGGCGCACATCATAATAACATTCCCAGGAGTCCAGCCAAAAGGACGCAGGTTCCTGGAAGAGAAGGACCCAGATGGCTGTATGGAAAAATGGACAAGGTAAGCAGAACCAGCGAAGCTGCGTGGTGGGCGACAAATTTCTTGCTTAGCAGAGACCAGCCTCACAGCAAGAACAGAATGGATGAGACACATAGAGCCATGGGATGAGCATTGGTTTCCCTGTGCATGAAAGATTGACCCTATGGCCGAAGGCATGAAAGTACCATCACTACTGAAGCCACACTGGCACAATAGGTGAGTATTATTATTATTTATTTATAGACCGCCATTGGTGCCATGGCGCTTTACATGTGTAAGGGCAGAACAAGGACGAGAACATAAATAACGACAAATAAATCATACAGGTACATTTGGGCAGAGATCCTGTCCACAAGGGCTCACAGTCTATAGAGTATAAACTTTTATATTTTAATGTAGGAAAACATGGAATGAAAAAGGAAGTTTCTAGTAGTGGACAATGGCTTTAACTTTTTGCCATTTTTATATTAATTTTCCATTACAATATTATTAATCCCTTATATGAAATCTGACAGAAAGTTTTAGAAATATAATCTGAGAGCAGTATAGAATAGGAAAAAAAAAACCTGATTCCACTGATGACTTACCGAATGTATTTGTGCAGTTTTGATAGAGTCCTTGTTAGTCTGATGTAGATTAAGCCCTTAATGCCTACTGGTACGTATTCGTATAATACAGTTCAACTCATATGTATGCATATATAGATTTTAATTCAGGAAATAAAGGGTTAAGTGGAGTGAAGGCTTCTTAGCTGTGTATAGGCTTGCCCATACACGTTACTGGAACCTTCCTGTGAACGGTCAGTGACTGGTCTGTATGTGAGATGTAGTCCTTAGTGTTAATCCCCTGCTGATAAAACTCTGATTGTATTAAAACTAGGGATGAGCAAGTCTACTCGTTACTACTCGTTACTTGGCGTAAAGTACGGTACTCACTCAACTCGTTACTCTGCGAGTTTCCTAGCGATTACTCGCAGAGTAACGAGTCCAATGTAAATCAAGGGAAATGCAATTCCTCTGCTGCTGGACCCTATAAAGAGGTTTGCAGCAGAGGAAAAACCTGCAAATCCCCATTTCATTGTTTAAAAGCCAGCGGTAAAAAGACGCTGGCTTTTAAACAATGCTGACAGCCGCTGACAGCTTCCCCCCGCCTGACAGCAGGATCCTCCTCTCCCCCCACCGCCTCCCCACCTATCCTAACTTAGGATCGGGTGGGGAGGCTGTGGGGGGAGCGATGGATCCTGCTGTCAGGCAGCAGGGAGTGCAGAAACGAATCCGGTTTTTCTACCACGCTGGCCACGGTCAGTTCTGCGCTCCACGCTGCCTGACAGCAGGATACATCGCTCCCCCCACAGCCTCCCCACCCGATCCTAAGTTAGGATAGGGTGGGGAGGCGGTGGGGGGAGCGGAGGATCCCGCTCTCAGGCGGCGGGGAAGCTGTCAGCGGCTGTCAGCATTGTTTAAAAGCCAGCGGCTTTTTACCGCTGGCTTTTAAACAATGAAATGGGGATTTGCAGGTTTTTCCTCTGCTGCCAGACCATCTTTGTAGGGTCCAGCAGCAGAGGAATTGCTGCAATACTCGCTTCCCCATTGACTTACATTGGACTCGCTAGACTCGTAACGAGTACTGAGTATTGGGACCTACTCGTTACGAGTCTAGAGAGTCCGAGTATTTTAGTACTCGCTCATCCCTAATTAAAACTCAAAACAGGGGCTTCTGCTCTATATTATGCTACTCTCAGTTGAAATGGTAAAAACTTGCTGACTGATACTCTTTAAATGATGGAGTATTTGGGATGTTAGGACACAGCCATATTTTTGCATCTGGCATTAGTCAATTTAAAAAGTAACATTAGCTTTGTAAAGCCTTTACATATGCATGTGATTACGAGATTTTTTTATGATGCATCATCATTTTCTTCAATAGTAAAATTATATTGACATGTCTTGAAATAATTAAACAATCCTTGCAATTGACAACCAACATGGAAAAATGTTCACTTTCAAACTTTAAATGTGTCTGTCCTTAAAATAGATAGTCATAACGTACAAAATAACTTATAATTAACGTGTAACAAAAGTCTACTTAAGGCATTTTTTATACATCCATATAATTTTGAGGGGATATAAAATGGTTTATAATTTAACCCCTTAACCATGGAAGACTATGGTTGTCATAAGTCACCTCTCTGCCCCTGATGCAGGTGTGCCATTCTTTCCCCTCATTGGCAATCTCACAATGTAATTGTGGGATGCAGAAGTGATGCCATGACATCCAGGCGTCTGCTGAAGACCCCTGTATCGTCATCACTGTAATTCTGTGAAAACCAGCCCATGGCTGTCATTTATTGGAGGCCATGATTTCGGCTATGTAAGAAAAAGAAAAGTTTGAAAAAAATGGGAAAAAAATTAACACATACATAAACTAGTACATCTCAGTGAATTAGAATATCATCAAAAATCTATGTAATATTGCCATATTCTGGGAGCCCTGAAACACGCTGACTAATAAATCAATATTATATTCACCCTTTGATGGCTTGTGGAATACGGCAGCGCAGTTTTTAACCATTCATCCTCCCTACTTTAATTTTTTGAGAATGACCTTTGGATTTTCATTTGCTGTAAACCATAATCATCAACATTTACATAAATAAACACTTGAAATAGATCACTCTGTTTGTAATGACGCTATATAATATATACATTTCACTTTTTTAATTGAATAACTGAAATAAATTACCTTTTTGGTGATATTCCAATTCATTGAGATGCACCTGTATTTGGTAGTGCTACATTCCTAAAATAAGTCAAATCTTTAAAACATTTTAAACAATTAATTCGACCAGTAGACAGCAGAACAAGAAAAAAATTAAAAACACCTGAACTGCAGATTTTCTTGCACTGCAGCAACAGAAAAAAAATAATAACAGAGCACCAAAATATTGAATATATCCCAAATTGATACCAATAAAAACATCGGCTTGGGGCACTAAAAACAGGCCCTCATACAGTTCCATATAACAAAAATGTCAAACATTATGGCTCTTGAAAAGTGGCAACACCATCAAAATTGTATTTTGTTTAACAAATTTCTGATTTTATTTTTCAGCACTTTACCCCTTCACGCCCAGGCGACTTTCCGTTTTTCCCTCTCCTTCCAAGGGCCATAACCTTTTTATTTTTCCATTAATAGAAACATATGAGGGCTTGTTTTTTACCGGAAGAGTTGTAATTTTAGATGAAATCATTTATTTTACCATATAGTGTATGTGAAAATGGGAAGAAAATTTCAAGTGCAGTAAAAAATTGCCAAAAACTGCAATTCCACGTTTGTTTTTTTGGGTGTTTATTCACAAAATTCACTATATGGTAAAACTGACATGTCGTTATGATGCCTCAGGTTGGTTTGAGTTCATAGATACCAAACATGTATACTTTTACTGTTATCTAAGTACCGTATATACTCGCGTATAAGCCGAGTTTTTCAGCCGAAAAGTCACATGACCGGCCGGCGTCGCGATGACGTCATCGCTATGAGCCCCGGTCACAATGCAGGAAGACACAGAAGAAGATGGAAGCCGGAGCCGGGAGCCGCGATCCGCCACCGGAGGATGACAGCTGACAGGCTGGTAATGTATGAGCGCAGCGCTGCGTGCGGGGGGGGGGCATCCTGAGGTGGGGGCGCCAAAAAGTGAGGGGGGCCTGGGACTGCTGTGTACTACCCCTGGGGCTGCTGTATACACCCCTGGGGCTGCTGTGTATATACCCCTGGGGCTGCTGTGTATATACCCCTGGGGCTGCTGTGTATATACCCCTGGGGCTGCTGTGTATATACCCCTGGGGCTGCTGTGTACACCCCTGGGGCTGCTGTATATACCCTTTAGGGCTGCTGTATATACCCTTTAGGGCTGCTGTATATACCCTTTAGGGCTGCTGTATATACCTTTTAGGGCTGCTGTATACTACCACTGGGGAGGCTGCTGTATACTACCACTGGGGAGGCCTGTATACCACACTGCTGGGGGCTGTATTCCTGTGCTGGGGTCCACCCTCGGCTTATACACGAGTCAATAGGTTTTCCCAGGTTTTGGGGGCAAAAGTAGGGGGGTCGGCTTATACACGGGTCGGCTTATACACGAGTATATACGGTAGTTAAAAAATTCAGAAGTTTTTAAAGAAAAAGAATTGCGCATTTGTCGTCATTTTTCATGACCCGTAGTGTTCTGATTTTTTGGGATCTGGGTCTGAATGACAGCTTATTTTTTGCGGCTTGAACTGAAGTTTCTAATGACATCTTTTTTGGGTAGATACATTGCTTTCATTGCCAGTTGTTACATTTTATTGCATGCAATTTCACTTGCACCTTACCGGTTGCAGTGAAATCATGGATACATTGTTCCATTTGTACACGGCAACAAAACAGAACAATGTGTCCATGATTTCACTGCAACCAGTAAGGCTGGTTTCACACCACGGTTTTTCCTTGATCAGGTTCGATCAGGTTTCGTGTGTCAAAACCAGGAGAGGAACTTGCAGAGAAAAACTATAATTGAAAGATTGACACCTGTTCTGAGTTTTGGAGACACTCCTGGTTTTGATACACAAACCTGATTGTACCTGATTAGGGAAAAAACTGTGGCGTGAAACCAGCCTACGTTGCAAGTGAAATTGCATGCAATGTTGCGACGTGTAAAGGTACCCTTAGGCTAGGGTCACACTTAAATATAGAATTGCGTTCACCGCATCCAGATCCGGATGCGGTGAACGCAATTGGCTTCAAACAACCAGCAATCAGAGAACCGAATTGCTGAAGCTGCAATCCGGTAACCGGATTGCTCAGGATGTGTAATCCTGAGTAATTAGGTTACCGGATAGTTTGCTCATCCCTGCTGCAGCAGGGATGAGCAAACTGTTCTGTGTGTGTAAAAACTATTATTTTTATTATTAAATGTTGCTATAATGTCTCTAGGGGGTGCCTCTAGTTGGGCAGATAATGGTTTATTCACTTATGTACAGCAGTCGGCTCCTGTCAGCTGCTGTACAGTTTTATCATTGAAGGCGCTGGGCTCCTCTGAGAGCAGCGCGCATACTATATCTATTGTAGCTATAGTATATGCGCTGTCCGAGGTTCTGAAGCCATTTACAGTAGATCTATGGGCAGTGCTGCACTGTACTGTATAAGATGAGGTGCAGAACTTGAGTACATAGCACAAATGATCACTGTATGTGAATGTTGGCCCTCGCCAGCCATACACAGGAAGTGATCCCAGTTAATTTCTGGGGCTATGCAGGGGACAGATCGAGATCCCATGATTGCTTCACGAGATCTCCGATCACGACAGGGAACAGCGTGTATTGGATTGTGCTGTCAACGAATGACAGCGTTATCCAAAAGGTGCTGATCAGATCGTGGATCTGATCAGGGCTGTTAGATACACATCTCAGCTGATGATATTAGCCGAGATGTGTAAGGGATTGTCACGATTAGCTTAGTCAGGACCTGCAGCTCTCTGGCGCCCCCTTAGACTGCTGGCCAAATCCGGTATTGCCAGAGGATAAGAAAGGTGCCCAGCTGCTCTAATTTATGTGGTCTATTGCGGCACGTGAGGTGACAGGATATATATATACCTCCAGTTCCTTCCAGGAACGTATATATACCTCAATCCAGTCACCCTCAGGCCACAATATCACATAAATACAAAAAACGGTATTCTGCCACCACTGATCTCTTGCAGGCGGATCAGTAACCTGTGCGATAGCGTAAAAAGAGCAGGGAGGTCGTGAGAAATCGTTCATAGGACAAGGAGATCGAGACTAGTAAATTAAAATAGTTTACTCCGAAATATGGCAGTGACTATATATAAAAGAATTACAAGATATTACACCAGAGACAATATTACATGTATGAATAACAGTTATAAAAAATAAAAGGAATAACGTAAGAAAAGTTTCAGACCTAGTCAGGCTTGGTACTTAGTTTCTTGGAGGAGGCCCTTCTCCTGGATGGGTAGATTCTGTCGACAGTTAGCTGGTGTTGACTGTCAGACCTCGAGAGCAGAATGACCCAAAAACCCTTCTTTGCTTTTATTAAACCGGGGGGAGTGTGTGGCCCCCACCGCTTGGAGTGACCACCTCCTGTGGGCTTGTCCACTAACCCCTCCTCTTTCACAATGCTTCATAAGTCCCCATTTTCCATATCTGTGGGTGGGGCCGTCTCACAATTATGATTTATAACTCATATTTCAGGTCAGGTTATTCTGAGAAGTTTGATACCAAATATGACTTGCTTGTCATATTTACGGTGGCAGCATTCCCTTCTCAGGTTCCTGAACGTCGTACGACTGTATGGAACACATCATTGAATGCAAAACACGATGACGAATCTGAAAATATGAATTCTGTGTTTGTGGCATGAACGGTTCGTCTTGAATTCAATATTGAAAACACGGTGGATTTAGACAAAAGATTTTCTTTAGAGCTGGACAAACTGGTTGGAACTGGTGTCCAGCTCTACCCCCTTGAAAGTTATTTATTGGGGCGTCGTAAATGGCTTAAGCTGGGGGATGCTGAAATTGTTTCTATGTAAACTGCACAGAAACCAACAAAAAGGGAGGGGGAATGAGGGAGTTAGCCTGGACTGACTCTCCAATACCTTAAAAATCATGAGCAATATTCATTTTCATGACACCTCCCCCTTTTCGATGACGCTATGGAGGAAGAACCTCTCGGTACTCCTCCAAGCGTGTCCCTGTGGGCTCTCCCCGCCGGGATAACCCATCGGCATTGCCATGCTCGCTGCCTTTTCGGTGGTGCACGGTAAAGTCGTACTGTTGGAGCGTGAGGCTCCAGCGTAGCAACCTCCCGTTGGTATCGGACAGGGAGTTCAGCCAGCTCAGGGGGTTGTGGTCGGTCACGACAGTGAAGGGGCGCCCGTACAGGTAGGGCTGCAAGCGTTGCAGAGCCCATACAATGGCCAGACACTCTTTCTCTATCGTGGAATAGGCCACTTCCCTCGGGAGGAGCTTTCGGCTGAGGTACAGCACTGGGTGCTCCTGGTTCCTTGAGTCGACCTGGCTGAGCACAGCTCCGAGGCCAAACTCACTAGCATCAGTCTGTACTAGGAATGGCTGCTTGCCGTCAATCGCCCTCAGCACAGGAGAGCTGCTCAGGGCCGTCTTCAGAGCCTGGAAGGCGACCTCGCAGGCCTCGGTCCAATCGACTGCCTGGGGTAGGTTTTTCTTGGTGAGGTCTGTGAGAGGCTTCGCAAGGCTACTATAGTTTGGCACAAAGCGCCTATAGTACCCTGCAGTGCCCAAGAAGGACAGCACCTGTTTTTTGGTCCTGGGGGTGGGCCAGGACACGATAGCGTCCACTTTCCCGGGCTCTGGTTTCAGCGTGCCCCCGCCTACCCGGTGCCCCAGGTAGTGGACCTCGTTCATGCCCATCTGGCACTTTCCTGGCTTAATGGTCAAGCCTGCCTGGCGGATGCGCCCCAGCACCTGCCGCAGATGCTTGAGGTGATCCCCCCAGGTGGGACTGAAGACGGCAATGTCATCCAGGTACGCCACCGCGTACCTCTCCAGTCCCAGGAGCAGGGAGTTAACCATTCTCTGGAAAGTGGCCGGGGCATTTTTCATGCCGAATGGCATGACCGTGGATTCGTACAATCCAAAGGGGGTGATAAAGGCTGACCTCTCCTGGGCCTCAGGGCTCAGGGGAATCTGCCAATATCCCCGACTCAGATCCATAATGGAGAGATAGCTTGCACTAGCTAACCGCTCCAGCAACTCCTCAATGCGTGGCATTGGTTGTGCATCGGAGGCCGTGATAGCGTTGAGCCCCCTGTAGTCCACACAGAATCGGGTGGTCCGGTCCTTCTTTGGCACCAGGACTACAGGTGAGGCCCACGCGCTCTTGGACTCGGTAATCACTCCCAACTTCAGCATCTCATCAATCTCCTGGCGCATGACGTGCTGCACCTCGTCGGAGATTCGATAGGCTGTCCGCCGGAGTGGGGCATGATTACCAGTGTCCACCTCATGGACCGCTACCGCCGTCCTTCCAGGCATGTTGGTGAACATGACTTGGAAGGATTCCAACACCGCTCGCATCTGAGACCGCTGGCTTGTGGATAGCAAGGTGCTTATCTCCACATCCTCAATGGACCCGCTGGCCTTCGCTTGGGCCAACATGTCCAGGAGGGGATCTTCCTCCCCATCCTCGGGCAGGTTGCAGACCGGTAGGACACAGGGCCCACGTTCTTGATGAGCTTTCATCATGTTGACGTGAAAGGCCTTCCGCCTACCCGCTCGGGGTCGAGGGTGACCACGTAGGTGACTGAGTTGAGCTGTTGGTGAATGACGTAAGGGCCCTCCCAGGCTGCCTGAAGCTTGTCCTTTGGTACGGGGACCAGCACCCACACCATCTGACCCACCCGGTAGGTCCGCTCACGGGCGTTCTGGTCGTACCAATGCTTCTGGTCAGCCTGGGCTTGCGCCATGTTGACATTCACCAACTGTGTCAAGGTCTGCATTTTGTCACGGAAACGCATGACATACTCCACGATGGACACTCCTGGGGTGCTCTGCTCCTCTTCCCAGGATTCTCTTACTAAACCAAGGGGTCCCCGGACCCGTCTGCCATACAGGAGCTCGAAGGGAGAGAACCCTGTCGAGGCCTGTGGGACCTCTCGGTAAGCAAATAGCAGGTGTGGGAGGTAACGTTCCAGTCGCGTCCCTGGGACTCAACCAGCATTTTCAACATCTGCTTGAGGGTTGCATTGAAGCGTTCGCACAAACCATTGGTTTGCGGATGATACGCACTCGATACCAGATGCTGCACCTGCATTTTCTTACAGAGGACCTTCATTATGCCAGACATGAACTGGGTCCCCTGGTCGGTAAGCATCTCCCTGGGAAATCCTACTCGGGAAAAGATGGCCAACAGGGCATCCGCCACCTTATCTGCCCTAATTGAAGACAGAGCTACTGCCTCTGGATACCGGGTAGCAAAGTCTACCACAGTAAGGATGTACTTCTTTCCAGAATTGCTGGGTATGGCCAGTGGTCCCACGATATCCACAGCAATCCGCTGGAAAGGCTCCTCTATCACTGGCAAAGAGTTCAGGGGTGCTTTAGGAGCCGGCCCTGCCTTTCCCACTCTTTGGCACGTGATACAGGAGCTGCAGTAGTTTTTCACATCTGTCCCCATTTTGGGCCAATAGAAGTGGTGCGACAACCGGGCCTTGGTTTGGCTAACCCCCAAGTGTCCAGCAAGGGGGATCTCATGGGCAATCCGCAACAACTCATCCCTGAATTGGTAGGGAATGACCAGCTGTCGTTCTCTAGGCCAATCCTGTTGGGGTGTACCGGGCACAGTCTCCCGATACAACCTCCCTTGGTCCCAGAATACCCTCTCCTTATCCGTCTCGGAGGGGGGCTTACTGGCGAGGATCCTTAACGTCTCTAGGCTAGCATCTGTATGCAGAGCTGCCTGAAACTCCTGGCTGGAGGCAGCCAGGAGGGACTTTAAGGCCACATCCTCCTCGGGACTCTCTGGGACCTGCTCTGGGTCCGAAACCGGTTCGGTTATTCCTCTGGCTGAGGAGGGTCCAGAAGGCAGGGGGTTCCTGGCGTTCTGGGCACTCTGACTGCGGGTGACGGCGGCTATGTAGGCCGTCTCCCCGGGGAATAACACCGTCCCATCAGCCTGTCTGGCTGTGGGTACTACTTCCCCATCATCCCCTGTTACCTTAGGAGCAGTGCTCATCATGGGGCAGCTACCATCAGCCCTGTCACCGTCTGTGGGGACACGGATCAGCTGCATGGCACTCCCTGCCTTATGGGCCCCGGGACTCTTCCCATCACCCTTAGCACTAACACTGGCTCCTGGTAGGGGATCCTCAGCAATATCACCCCGCAGAGTGACATGGCTGAGTTCTCCTGTACCTCCTGATACATTGTCATCATCATCATCATCATCATTATCATCATCATCAACATCTTCAGTTAAAGCATTGACATTCCCATCATTAGCATTAACCTTATTAACCATATCAGATTGGGGAGGGGAGTCAGGGACATAATAAGCGAACATTTTCCCCAAATCAGTCCCCAGTAAAACATTTGTGGGCAAGTTTTCGGACACCCCCACTTCCTTCACCCCACTCCCCGCACCCCAATCAATAAAAACCCGGGCCATTGGCAGGGGACAGCGGACGCCCCCAATCCCGGTGACAGTCAGGGTTTTTCCTGGGATCAACTCTTCGGTGGACACCAGTTCAGGTCGGATGAGGGTACGTTCGGCCCCAGTGTCCTTGAGGCCCACAGTGACAGTGTCCCCCACAGTGACAGACTGCAAATTTTCACAGGCCCTCCCAACCGACCCACCCACAAAAAAAACTGATGCCTTCTGCCCTGGAGCCTTGGGTGGTAGATTCTTCCTCTGCTTCTCCGGGCAAGTGGCACTGAGATGACCGGTCTGGTTGCAGGAGTAACACTTGCGGAGATCGGATACCGGCCGAGGGGTGTTGGGAGGGGGGCCGAGGCCTCCAGAAGGTCGGCTGGCAGGGGCAGGGGTGGTGTTGGATGTCTTACCCCCCTTCCAGCTGGTGATGATCGGCTTCCATCCCTCTGGTCTCCGGTTGGCCTCATAGGTGTCTGCGATCTGCGCTGCTTTGTTCGCATCTGGTGGCTCCCGATCCATCACGAACTGTCGCACCTCAGTGGGGCAAAGATGCAGGAACTGGTCTTTCACCATCAGATCCTTTATCTGCTCAAAGGTGGTCACTTTCAGTCCTTGGATCCACTGCTCAAAGTTGGTTCTGAGCCCGTGGACCACATCACTGTAGCTGTCGTGTGGTCCACGCTGGAGGTTCCGGAACTTTCTGCGGTACACCTCCGGGGTCAGCTGGAACCTCTGGATTAGAGCCTCCTTAATGGCTGCATAGTTCCCATCTAGCTCTCGAGGAAGAGCCACGAACGCCGCCATAGCTTTGTCTCTCAACGCTGCAATGAGGAACGGGGCATACTGGTCACGTGGCAGCTGGTACTGTAAGCAAGCCTTCTCAAACCCCCTCAGGAAAATGTCCAGGTCACCGTTGTCATCCAGCACAGGGAAATGCTTTGGATTCGGCTTGAAGGTGGTTGAACTAGTCGATTCAGAGTTCAATGGGGTAGATGACTGCCTTTCCAGCTGGGCCATCCGCAGGTCGTGCTCTCTCTGAGCTTGGGCCTGCCGCTCGGCTCTCTCAGCCTCTTGCTCGGCTCGCCGCTCTGCTCTCTCAGCCTCCTGGTATTGCTGAATGAGCTGCAGGCGTCCTTGGGAATCCTCAGCGGGATATTGCTGTAAGGCCAGTTGCAGGTAGGGGTCCATGCTGACCTGGTCGCTGACGCAGCGTGCGTCTACAGGTGGGACCCCTGTAGGAACACCTGCTAGGACTTGGCTTACATCCACAGGTGGGGCCTCAGTAGCAACACCGTCCATGCTCTGACTGACCTCTGCAGCCGGACGCGGTGCATCAGCACTGACATGGCTTTGGCTGGCCTCTCCATTCACTGGGCTCTGGTGACGGGCTTGCTCTGCTTCAAGTCGGGCCAGCACTGCAGCCATTTGGTCTCTGGTTTTGCCCTTAGGGTCAATGCCGTTGGCCGTACATATTCCCACTAGAACGACCCTTTTCATCTGGCCGTAACCAAGCTCTCCAACCAAGACCATGGTTTCCAAATCAAAGATAGGATAGAAAAACGAAGAGGGGGGGGGGTAACTGCTACACACACAGTATTGTCTCAGATCTAATAACCACTGAGTTCGATCTTCAAAACTTTTGTGCAGAGTTCTTGTAAGAACCGTGCAAGTTTTTAGTGAGAGGAATGATTGCTCAAACCAGATCACTAATGTCCTATGATCCCACCGCTCTGCCACCAATTGTCACGATTAGCTTAGTCAGGACCTGCAGCTCTCTGGCGCCCCCTTAGACTGCTGGCCAAATCCGGTATAGCCAGAGGATAAGAAAGGTGCCCAGCTGCTCTAATTTATGTGGTCTATTGCGGCACGTGAGGTGACAGGATGTATATATACCTCCAGTTCCTTCCAGGAACGTATATATACCTCAATCCAGTCACCCTCAGGCCACAATATCACATAAATACAAAAAACAGTATTCTGCCACCACTGATCTCTTGCAGGCGGATCAGTAACCTGTGCGATAGCGTAAAAAGAGCAGGGAGGTCGTGAGAAATCGTTCATAGGACAAGGAGATCGAGACTAGTAAATTAAAATAGTTTACTCCGAAATATGGCAGTGACTATATATAAAAGAATTACAAGATATTACATCAGAGACAATATTACATGTATGAATAACAGTTATAAAAAATAAAAGGAATAACGTAAGAAAAGTTTCAGACCTAGTCAGGCTTGGTACTTAGTTTCTTGGAGGAGGCCCTTCTCCTGGATGGGTAGATTCTGTCGACAGTTAGCTGGTGTTGACTGTCAGACCTCGAGAGCAGAATGACCCAAAAACCCTTCTTTGCTTTTATTAAACCGGGGGGAGTGTGTGGCCCCCACCGCTTGGAGTGACCACCTCCCTGTGGGCTTGTCCACTAACCCCTCCTCTTTCACAATGCTTCATAAGTCCCCATTTTCCATATCTGTAGGTGGGGCCGTCTCACAATTATGATTTATAACTCATATTTCAGGTCAGGTTATTCTGAGAAGTTTGATACCAAATATGACTTGCTTGTCATATTTACGGTGGCAGCATTCCCTTCTCAGGTTCCTGAACGTCGTACGACTGTATGGAACACATCATTGAATGCAAAACACGATGACGAATCTGAAAATATGAATTCTGTGTTTGTGGCATGAACGGTTCGTCTTGAATTCAATATTGAAAACACGGTGGATTTAGACAAAAGATTTTCTTTAGAGCTGGACAAACTGGTTGGAACTGGTGTCCAGCTCTACCCCTTGAAAGTTATTTATTGGGGCGTCGTAAATGGCTTAAGCTGGGGGATGCTGAAATTGTTTCTATGTAAACTGCACAGAAACCAACAAAAAGGGAGGGGGAATGAGGGAGTTAGCCTGGACTGACTCTCCAATACCTTAAAAATCATGAGCAATATTCATTTTCATGACAGGAATGATGTGAGCTCAGCGCAGGAGCTCACATCAGAGGGAGGGAGCTGGCACATGACGTACCCAGTATGTCATGTGTTTTAAGAGGTTAAATAAGAAAAACACTATATATATTTGGTGTATGTGTAATTGTTTTGACCTGGAGAATCATATTGACAGGTTATTTTTACCATAAAATCATTGCTGTAACTAAAAACTAAGAAAAAACAATTGTAGAATAGCACTTTTTTTGCTATTTTGCCAGTTTGATTTTTTTTCACTTTCCAGTACATCATATAAAAAAATGGAATATGTCATTCAAAAGTACAACTCATCCTGCAAAAAAGCAAGCCCACTATCGATGGAAAAATAAAAAGAGTTATGGTTATTGGAATAAAAAAAAGGAAAAAAAAAGGAAAAAGGAAAGGGTAAAAAGAAAAATTACCCACTCCTTAAGAGGTTATGCAACATCTTCTTACTTTTTTAATAAACGTTCAGAACCCTATCCTTTTTGTGATGATTCATATATTAGAAAGCATTGCTAAAGCCATCCAATCTCATCAAAGTGTAATTACTGTATGTTTGGATGGTCCTTGTCAATTATGTCCTTTGTATATTGGCCACATAGCATATTTGTGCACTTGTACGGTATATTAATTTGCTGTGTGTGTGTGTTCAGTGTGCCGACATATATATATATATATATATATACTTTATACTTTTGTAATATAAAATATTTATGAAATATATGTATATTTTGTAACATGAAATCTAACTTGTATTATATATGTATTATTTGCTACGTACCGTATATACTCGCGCATAAGCCGAGTTTTTCAGCCCAAAAATTGGGCTGAAAAGTCCCCCCCTCGGCTTATACGCGAGTCATATACAGCAGCAGCCCCAGTGGTAGTATACAGCCCCCCCATCGGTATACAGGGCCCCCCCTTGCTGCCGCAAACCTGTAAAGTAATACATCATTATACTTATCCCTGTCGTCGCCGCCGCCATCGCGCTCCTCTGGGTCTTCATGCTTCTTCCGGCTTCCTCCTCCGGCGGGTGCAGGCAATGATGTCATTGTCTGTGCACCAGAGGAGGAATCCAGAAGAAGCCGTAAAAAGCATGAAGACCCAGTAGAGCGCGATGGCGGCGGCGACGACAGGGATAAGTATAATGATGTATTACTTTACAGGTTTGCGGCAGCAAGGGGGGCCCTGTATACCGATGGGGGGAGCCTGTATACAACAATTGGGGCTGCTGCTGTATACTACCACTGAGGCTGCTGCTGTATACTACCACTGGGGCTGCTGCTGTATACTACCACTGGGGAGGATGCTGTAACAATGCTGGGGCCTGTATAGACCACTGGGGAGGCTGCTGTATACCACACTGCTGGGGGCTGTATACCTGTGCTGGGGTCCACCCTCGGCTTATACACGACTCAATAGGTTTTCCCAGGTTTTGGGGGCAAAAGTAGGGGGGTCGGCTTATACACGAGTATATACGGTAATTAACTGACTGTGGAAATATCAGAAGTTATTTGTATACACATCACCACTGCCTTCCTGGATGAAGGAAAAATAGGGATAAATACATACTATAAAAATATAAAAACAAGAGAGGTCAATACACATTTCTATACAAAAGTTGTATACAACACATATGAAATTTACTGCAATGAACAAATTAAGGTTTTGGCCATAGTAAATTATCAGAATTAAATTTTTACTTCTTCAAAGCTGATTTGATATTGTAATTAGCAATGTGATTTTTCAGTATGGTCAGTATTTCTGAACTGAGTAAGGCCGGTTTCACATCACGATTTTCGGTCATCCGAGTGTATCCGTTTCAAAACGGATACACTCGGATCCGAAATCGGATCCCATGTATCCCTATGGGGCTCAGATCGGATTGGATGTGTGCCTTTTGCCATCTGATTTTGACACCATCCGATCCTGTCCAATTTAAGCACGGACACAAAATTGCAGCCTACTTCGATTTTGTGTCCGAGAATGAAATCGGACAGCCTCAGATCCAAGCCGATCCGACCCCCGATAGAATAGGAGCCTATGGACATCGGATCCGAGTCAATTTCGGATCCGATGTTGGCTCCGTAGTGATGTACTGAGCATGCTCAGAAGCACTGCTCAGTACATCTTCCCTGTTCTCCCTCCTCCATCCTCTCTCCCCCCGCTTATCTATTGTGACCGCCGCTCATCTCTCCTGTCCCCTGTCTTATTACCTATCCTATCCCCTGTCTTCAGCCCTCCTTTGTCCTCCTGTATGTTAAAAATAATAATACTCCTCACAGAGGATACATCACCTCTCCGGGGGCTCCAGCATTGCGACCATCTTCTTCTGCCTGCAAGGACCTCTCATTAGGTCACTGCACGGTCAGCTGATCAGCGCGGTGACCTAATGAGAGGTCCTTGCAGGCAGAAGAAGATGGTCGCAATGCTGGAGCCCCCGGAGAGGTGATGTATCCTCTGTGAGGAGTATTATCATTTTTAACATACATGAGGACAAAGGAGGGCTGAAGACAGGGGATAGGATAGGTAATAAGAGAGGGGACAGGAGAGAAGAGCGGCGGTCACAATAGATAAGTGGGGGGAGAGAGGATGGAGGAGGGAGAACAGGGAAGATGCAGGGAGAGACAGGGACCAGAGGATCCACACGGATCCTGCATAGACTCGGATCGGATGGCTATTTGCCATCCGAGTGCAGGGATCTGTGTGGATCCGTGGCTGTCTGTGGGGATCCTGCTGAGACTCGGATCCCCACGGAGAGCCACAAATCGTGATGTGAACCCGGCCTAAGATTTTGAATAGAATTTTACTTTAAATTGAATCATAGTTAATTGGATATTACCTGGTTTGATTTGCAAATGAAAAACATTATCTATACTTATTACACTATTTACACTATATTCGGCATGGTAAGTGGTGCACATGGGTAACAAATAAACAAAAGACTTCATCTTACTTCAATACATTCATTTAACAATTGCTGAAATTTCTCCAAGAATTTGAATTTTAGGATCCTCTTTAGCTTGTGTGGAAGGGTTTCCCCTGGTTCAAGTGATCCCTGATGATAAAAGATGAATATGATAAGTGGCTTATAATGACTTCTGCAGAAAACATTTAACTTTTATTTTACCTTGCTGCTAAGAAAAGTAAAATAATAATAATGAACACTCATCCACCTACTCACTTAATTATCAACCTCCCACTACTTCTCTGGTTTTGTACCCTGTCATTCTCTGAGCTTTCTCTAATGGTACCTTCACACGCCGCAATTTCAGCTGGCGATATGAGGCGATCTAATGTGCGCATGCACCTTTTTCATGCTTGCCTCAGATCGCTGATGGCGGTATTACACGCCGCAATCTCGCCCTGAAATAAAGGTGATGTGTCGCCCCGGAAATCGCCTCACCTCACAGCAGAACCAATCCAGTCTAATTCCCTCACCGCTTCACATGCAGCAATCCCAAAGGCAATGTGGGCGTACATGGTCAGCGCTGCGAGGAGATAGGCGTGCCACAGTGATTTACACAGCGCCCCATTCGCGCTCATTGGACAACGCAACAGCATTACGATTGGTCAGCCTGCTCTGGAAGGCTGGCTAATACATGACGCCATTGAAGATGTGTGTGTTGCTGAACGGACAGCTCTTCAAATATGGCATCCAGTGAACTGACAGCCAATGGGAACACAGTAGCCACCACCAATCATCGCAGACGGGGCACGGACTACAGCACTCTGTGGCACTCCTACGGGAAATCATAGGTGACACTGATTCCATCACTATCGCCCTATCACACGCCACAACCCTGAAATATCACCTTCTAGATTGAGGCTGATTTCAGAGCAGTGCTTAGGAATCAGGCGACAGGCGATTTATCGACGCAAAATTCCCCAATCACACACTGCAACTGTGAGGCAATTTCACGGCGATTGTTTTGGGGCGACATATCGCCTTTAGGATTTCCAGGCGAGATTGCAGCGTGTGAAGGTACCATTAGGAAAGGACTGGATTGCATGTGGCTTCCTGGTGCCATTTCTGAGTTCCGGGTCCGTGAATTTCACGGACCCCAACACAGAAAGGGCACTTTCACTTCCGCAATGTATATACATACATTGCAGAAGTGAAATAACGTGAAAGAAGGGTTAAAAATAAAAAAAAATGCTCACCTCTCCCGCATGCCCCTTCTTTCACTTAATTTCACTTCCGCAATGTATGTATATACATTGCGGAAGACAAATTAGACGGTACAGAGCGGTTTTAGTGCACTGAGCATGCTCAGTACACTAAAATCGGGTCCGAGAAACGATCCTGTGTTTTCTCGGACCCGTGCTCCATGTTAAAGGCCGCGGATCAGGTCGGATCCAATTCGGTCCAATTTGGTCCGCTGTGCCCAAAATCGAAGCAGTCTCCGATTTTTGGCACAGCAAAAAATCAGACAAAATTGGATCCAACACACATCAGATGTCATTAAGGGTAAATCTGATGTGATCCGATGCCCATAGGGGCACATGGGGGATAAATCAGATCCGTGGCTGTCCGTTTTACAAAATCGCTATGTGAAAGGACCCTTATAGTCAGGATAAGGTGTTAGCTCCTTGTTAGCATATTGTTCTGATGGTTTATAGGTAATACAATTACTGCTAACATGACAAAATATACATCCTTTAAAACAATAGATGTGTCATATTTAACTTTATGCCTTTTAGAGATCATTTCATCTTCAACTTGCTTAACTGTTCATGCTAAGAGTAATTGTGACCAAGGGGGCCTTAAAAGTTTACATGCCACTGTAGCTAAATTTATTTTAATAGAATAGTTTTTATATTGCTTCATAATACCCTTTTGTGGGTACATATGTAAAGTTTTGACAAACTCAATACTCTCTTTAAATCTATGGTGGGGAACTCCAGGCCTCAAGGGCTGTTTTCAGGATTTCCTTAGTATAGTACAGGTGATAATATAATCACCTACACTGGTGATGATTTCAACTCATGTGCTATGCTAATGAAATTCTGAAAACATGACCTATTGGCGACCCTTGAGCCCTGGAGATCCTCACCCCTGCTTTAGATAGTTAATTTACAAAATAGAAAAATCCAAAATTAGGCATGAAACCCTGCAAGAGACAAGGTTGCAGATGAACTGGCAGTCCCACTTCGTAAGTGTATTATATTTAATACTAGACACAACATTTACAGGGATAGGAAAAAGTGAACTATGTAGTGTGAATAGTTGCCTAGTTATGAAGGGGATAAAGTGTAAGGGCACAGACACACTCTTCTGAGTTTGACTGACAAGACTCGGAACAGGCTGGAGCAGTGACTCTGAACGCCCTCTCCCTCTCTGCACGGGGAATGCGATTCTGCACAGAAACACAAGCAGCTGACATTGCCGGTCCAGACAGGGAGAGGCCATTCAGGGTCACTGCTCCAGCCTGCTCCGAGTCTCGTCCGTCAAAGTCGGATGAGTGTGTCCGTACCCTTAGGCTGATTTCACACTGCAGTTTTTTTCCTGTCAGGTTCCATCTGATTTGTGTGCCAAAACCAGGAGAGGAACTTGCAGAGAGAAACAATAATTGAAAGATTGACATCTGTTCTGAGTTTTGGAGACACTTCTGGTTTTGGCACCTGAACTGGATGGACACTGATCAGGGAAAATCCTGCAGTGTGAAACCAGCCTAACTCTTGATATGTCTTGGAGGTGGGGCACCTACATAATGAGATATGTCAACCAATGCTAAGATATTCAAAGTTTGAGACAGAGAAAATATTTTCTAGGAATCTTAGAATTCTCTAAAAATATTGCATTTGGCACAAAAAGGGATCCACGAGATCTAAAAGCTTACTGAATTTGGAAACTGAATGAAAAAGATATATATTTAGTGCTTTGGCTATTTTAGAATAGCATCTTGAAAAGTTTGGAGCTAATCCAGACAAAATGTTATATTCCCACTGTTCCTTCTATCAATACTCACAGCTCAGGTATCACTATATAAACAAACCTGATAAATGTAACAATGAGAATAGGTCTTATGTTGACCCAATTAAACCCAGTAAAAACAACCAGTGGTAAGAGTTTTCTGTTTTGTACCTGCTTGTATTTCAGAGAAAGGCAAATTTGATTAGAGTGGCTTCTATAAATATTAAAACTTACCAATTGCAGCCAAAAACAAATCCAACACAGCACTTAGGCTGGTTTCACACTTGCAGATGCATCTGCAGCGTTTTGCAGATGCATCTGCAAGTATCAGCATGCAGACCGCGGCCGCGGTCTGAAAGCTCTCATTCATTCCTATATGTGAAGCGTCCGCAGGCGGATGCCTGCTTACAGATCACACTCTCCCGCCGCACCAGGGACGCAACATCTCGCGTCCATGGTGCGGGCGGGAGAGTGTGATCTGTAAGCAGGCATCCGCCTGCGGACGCTTCACATATAGGAATGAATGAGAGCTTTCAGACCGCGGTGCACCCTATTATAAACATAGGGGCCGCGGTCTGCATGCTGATACTTGCAGATGCATCTGCAAAACGCTGCAGATGCATCTGCAAGTGTGAAGGCAGCCTAAAACAGGATGCAGTCAGACCCAATAAATAGAGCAAACACAGGAGCACAGAACCAATAAAAATCACCATCAACCTGCCAAGACATGGGGGAGGCGATTTGCTATGAACAGCTCAAGATTTGCATGCACAGGACGCCATTCACATTGATATATATGATGCAGAGTGTCTGATAGCTAACCACTGACTACTGATCCTGCCACCAGACCAAACGGGCAGCCCAGCACGATGCTTCTGCACCACTGGATGAATGACGCCCTATGGGGCCCAGCTGCACCCCGCAAAGATGATAAAAAAGTGCAAGAATTTTTATATGATAAACAAAAAAATCCTTTAATGGGGTATTGGTTAGGTGTTTTGGCCAAGACTCAAGCCAAAAACAAATCCAACACAGCACTTTATTGGGGTCTGATTGCATCCTGTTTAAGTGCTGTGTTGGACTTGTTTTTGACTGAAACTGGTAAGTTTTTCTATTGCTTCCATTTTTTCAGTAGTTTTTCTATGAATATTAATCAAAAAGGCACAAAAGAATCCTGATGGAAATGTGAAATTCTAAAAGGGAAAAAAAAATGATTAGGGCCTTTTCACATTTGCATTTCTATTCTGTTTGGGTTGCAATCCATTTTTGACAGCATATGTGGCAAAAACACATTGCAAATGCATGCGTTTTTGCCCCCATTGATTTCAATGGAAAACGCATTGAAAACGCACTTAAAAACGCATGTTATTTTCTGAAAACGCAAAACGCATGCATTTTTACAAACACAGCCCAAAATGTGTCCTGCAATGTTTTGGCCTGTGTTTGCAAAAACACGTGTTCTGCGTTTTCAGAAAATGACATGCGTTTTTACTCGCGTTTTCAATGCGTTTTCCATTGAAATCAATGGGAAAAATCGCATGCTTTTCATTGTGTTTCTATGCGTTTATGCAGTGCAAAAACGCTTGGAAACACGATCACAACCCCCTTAGATGTGAACGTAGCCAAAGTCTGCTCACCTATAAACTCCTTTCTAGAGCTTCCTCTTCTCTGCTTGGATAGCAGCAGGCTGCTGCAGTGAATACAACTTCAGACCAGAGTCCAGCGAGTGAGGACACTCCAGAGATGTGGTGTAATTAAAATTTCCATTTATTTGAAGAATTATATTTCCATTAAAAAAATGCACTAACAAAAAGGGCCAATTCACACCATGTGGGCAAACAGAGTAAAAGAAAGCTACGTGTTTTGGTTTAGAAAAGCCTTAAAGGGAACCTGTCAGGTGGTTTATGCCCCCCCAGCTATCACTGTCTGTAGCTGCAGCTTTATAATATTATTCTAATCATCCCTGTCTGAGCTCATAGTGTAATGTGAAAGGTGAAAAAAAAGCATTTATACACTTACATTTTCTCAGGTAAATGAGGCACAGTCTACATCTCGGAGACTGTAGTCTATCTGGTAGATTAACAGTTAACATTTCAGCCTTATGTTAGAGCAAGTTGGGAGACCTGATGTGATGTCGTAACCATATGACTACAATAGGACATAATAAGTGTGCTCGCTTAGCTCCCCCCACTATGGTCACATGATCGCTACATCACACAGGTCCTTTAGCCATGCAAGTTAATAGTGAGTTAACTATTATTCTGACAGTCTCCCTCCTCCAAGGTGTAGACTACTGAAATGTAAGTGCATAAATGCTTTTTTTCACCTTTACCATTACACTATGAGCTCTAATAGGCTTGGTTAGAATAGTATTATGAAGTTGCAGGGACAGACAGTGATGGCTGGGTGGCATAAACCACCTGACAGGCTCGCTTTAAACATGGCTTTTCTAAGCCGTTTCTAAACATCTCTGTTTGCCCACATGGTGTGAATTGGCTCTTTTTGTAAATGCATTTTTTTAAAGCAATATAATTCTTCAAATAAATGGAAATTTTAATTACACCGCATCACTGGAGTCTCCTCACTCGCTGGATTCTGGTCTGAAGTTGTACCAAAAGTGAAAGCGACTCTGTCAGCACAGAATGACCGTTCAAATGAAGTACAGGTATTCGGTGCATCATGGCAGGGCCAGTCATTTAAATACACTTTTCCACCTGATTGTTTTCCTTTATCTCCAACCTACCATTGCTCTATAAAGCCAGAGCTGTCAATCAAAGACTAGGGATGGGGAGATGCACTTAAATCTTTGGCCATATCATGATGCACTGAGCATCTGTTCTTTCTGTGAACAGTTATTTTGTGCTGACATAACTTCCACAGCAACAGAACTACGGTATTTAAGAATCTATAAATTGCCAAAGCTTCTTTGTGCCTACTACAACCTCTGGCAAAAATTTTGGAACCACCTGGCTCGAAAGATGTTCATTCAGTTGCTTAATTTTGTAGAAAAAAATCAGATAACACATATGGCATAAAACTAAAGTCATTTCAAATGGCAACTCTCTGCCTTGAAGAAATAGTATTAACCAATAATAAGGAATGGGTGAAATTTTTTCACAGTTTTTGCTCTATGGAAGGATGCGCTATCATCTTGATAAATAATTTCATCATCCCCAAACATCCTTTCAATTGATGGGATAAGAAAAGTGTTTAAAATATCAATGTAAACTTTTATTGAAGATGTAATGATAGCCATCTCCCCAGTGCCTTTACCTGACATGCAGCCCCATATCATCAATGACTGTGGAAATTTGCATGTTCTATTCAGGCAGTCATCTTTATAAATCTCATTGGAATGACACCAAACAAAAGTTTCAGCATCATCACCAGCCAATGCAGATTTGCGATTCATCACTGAATATGACTTTCATCCAGTCATCCACAGTCCATTTGCTTTTCCTTAAGGGGGTGTCACACGCGTCAATGTCGTCAGCGATCTGATCGCTGACGACATTGACGGCTGATCGCTGGTGAGCTGTCACACAGACAGACTCACCAGCGATCAATTGACCAGTGACATCATGGAAACGATTTAAATATCGTTTCCACGATGTCCTGCTCCCGCTGCCAGCCTGCTGGAAGCGGGAGCAGCCTGGTCTCCAAGGTACACTGCGGGTAACTAGGCAGCGCGCGCTGCCTAGATACCCGACGTGTACCTTAGTTACCAGCCTCCTCCGCTCACCCGGTGAGCGGAGGAGGCTGGTAACTAAGGTACACGTCGGGTATCTAGGCAGCGCGCGCTGCCTAGTTACCCGCAGTGTACCTTGGAGACCAGCTCCCAGCGCTTGTGACAGGCGCTGGGAGCTGGAATATCGCTAGTCCCGGTGTCACACGCAGCGATGCTGCGTGTCCACCGGGCGACAATCGCCAGGTTTCAGAGCTGGTTCTGAAACCTGGCGATCATCAACCAGCGATTTATCGCTGGTTGATGCAGTATGTCACACGCGTCAATATCGCTGCAACGTCACGTGCAGTCGATATCGTGCAGGCGATATTGACGCGTGTGACACCCCCTTTAGTCCATTCTAACCATGTTTTTTTCTGTTTAGGTGTTAATGATGGCTTTTGTTTAGCTTTTTTTGTATGTAAATCCCATTTCCTTTAGGCGGTTTCTTACACTTTGGTCACAGACATTAACTCCTTTTTCCTCCCATTCGTTCCTCATTTGTTTTGTTGTGCTTTTCCTGTTTTGGAGACATATTGCTTTAAGTTTCCGGTCTTGACGCTTTGATGTCTTCCTTGGTCTACAAGTATGTTTCGATTTAACAACCGTCCCATGTTGTTTGTATTTGGATCAGATTTTAGACACAGCTGACTGTGAACAACCAACATCTTTTGCAACATTGCGTGTTGATTTACCCTCTTTTAGGAGTTTGATAATCCTCTCCTTTGTTTCAATTGACATCTCTTGTGTTGGAGCCATGATTCATGCCACTGCACTTGGTGCAACAGCTCTCCAAGGTGCGATCACTCCATTTTAGATGTAGACTAACGAGCAGATCTTATTTGATGCAGGTGTTAGTTTTGAAAATGAAAATTTACAGGGTGATTCCATAATTTTTACCTCGTTTGGTCTACAAAAGTAACCGTTACTGGCTAGCACATTTTTTTTCAAGGTTTCTTTTAGTGTTTCTTCAAGGCAGAGAGTTGCCATTTGTAATGACTTTCGTTTTGTGCCATGTCTGTGATCTGCTTTTTTTTCTGCACAATTAATAAACTGGATGGACATCCTCCGAGCCAGGTGATTCCATAATTTTTGCCAGAGGTTGTATTAAAAAATACTGAACAATGATGATGTTCATAGGAGGGCACCACAAAGGAAGCTGTCAACATGCAAAAAAAACCTAGGTTAACAAAAGTTTTATAATGCTCCTGAGAAATCTTTTTTTGCACATATAAGAAAAAACTGAAGCCTTTCAGCACACAGAATGTACTATGCTATGTGTTGACGAAATAGACCATCATGCACTAAGGCTGCGTTCGCACGCTGCACATTTTTGCATTTACACAGCGCATTTTTGCGCTTGAATAAATGCAGTGAAACGCATCGCTAGAAGCATATCCCATCAAAAGCAATGGCTTTTGCTGAAATGTGTTCAGACGCTGCGTATTTTTACATATTTTGCAAAAAGAATGACCATGTCAATTCTTTGCACCTTTTTCAGTGCGCTTTTTCCGTAGGACACCCCCAGGTTTCACAGAAAACCTCAGATGAAAGGCGCTGACCAACCGATCAGCCCTTACAAAATGAGCCAGAACCCAGGACCATTCTTTGAGTCCATACCCCTTCCATTGCACCAGATATTGAAGGGAATTCCCGACCATTCAGGGATCAATGATCCTCTGCACCTCATATTCCAAGCTCTCCTCAATGGACACCGGAGGAGGCGGGGCAAGGGAGACAGAGCAGAGGGTATAAACTCCTTCAACAACGACTTGTGTAACACATTAGGAATACGGAAACACCGGGGGAGTTTTAATCAGAAGTTATCTGGGTTGACCAACTCCAGAATCTCATGTAGACCAATTAACCTAGGACCCAACTTCAGCGAGGGCATCATCAATCTAATATTCTTTAAAGGATAGCCATACCTTGTCTCCCACTTTGAAAACAACCCCTGACGAGTGCCTCCTATCAGCCTTCCATTTCTGAACCACCCCAATGTTCCTCTTAACCTCCCTCCAGACATCCCCCTGCTCTTAAATGGTGACATCTACCCCAGGACACCCAGAACCTATCCTGGAGTATTCACCAAAATGAGGATGGAACCCATAATTACAGAAAACGGTGAGGTCCCAGTGGACTGATTAACCCGACTATTGAAGGCAAATTCAGCCAGAGGAAGAAATGACAACCACTTCTCTTGATGATCAGTGACAAAACATCTCAAATTTTTTTCCAGAGACTGATTTGTGCTGAATCTTAGATTCAGGGTGCTAAGCAGAGGAAAAGGACAAATCAATCCCCAGTTTTTTACAGAATGCCCTTCAACATCTAGAGACGAATTTTACTCCCCTATCAGACACAATATTAAGGGTAATCACATGTAATTGTACCAAACAAATAATAAACAGTTTGCAGAGAGTTTCAGCATTGGATAATCCAAATAATGGGACAAAGTGAGCTTGTTTGCTGAATCGCTCGCCTCTCACCCAAAAAGCAGTCATCCCCCCTGACAAGAAAATCAGAAATAAATTCCATGGACAAATGAGTCCATAAACTTTCCGGAATTGGCAAAGGAGCCAATTCCCTGGCTGCCCAGCAAGGCTGTACTTTGGCGTAAGCGTAGTTTCACAAGGTGACACAAAATCTCTAATATCTTTATGGATAGCGGATCACCAAAAGAGTCTAGCAACTGCCTTCTGGGTGGCAGTGACACCTGGATGACCACTCAACACAGAATCATGGAATTCTTGCAAAATATGTAATATTAGATGCACAGAGACAAACAACTTGCATTCAGGGGTATTAGAAGGAGCCAAGGACCGAGCAGTACGAATTTCAGCTTCCAACTCAGAGGAAACCATGGCCATAACAATTCTCTGAGAAAGAATGAAGGAGCTAGCATGCTTAAGTAGAGGCCTAATTAAGGGACATGAAGACAGGTGATTGCAGCACACCCCCAGCACAGACAAACAGCTTCCACAAAAATAGTAAAAGACAAGGGCAGAGTGGAGATCATGACACCTAGTAAATGGCACAATGCTGGAATCAGGATCTCTTACTTTACATTATGCTGTGCTCAGATCAGGTGGCAGAAATCTAATGATAGATTAATTTTAAAAACAGACCATTATCTGAAAATGAAGACATTTTGGTTGATGCGAAGAAGTAAGTCAACTAAAGAGTGGTTCAAGATAACTATGGAGTACTATACACAAAACTAAGACATACTGTAGAATGAAGTAAACGTTGCAAGAAAGCATTATTCATTGTACCAGTGTTCCAATTTTCAGTCAACTATTTCCATATGTTCAGATGCTTCAGACAATGAGTCCTACATTCGAGTGGCCATATAAGCCTTTGAGTAATACAACCCCCTGGCAAAAAATGTGGAATCACCGGGCTTGGAGGATGTCCATTCAGCTGTTTAATTGTCAAGAACAAAGTCCAGTTTGGCATTGCAATATGTGTGTCGCTCACACCAGAATCTACCGTAATTGGCCCTATGAGAGCAACACTAAGCAAGACATACTCATTTGTCTCTAGAAAAACAACACAGGATACTGAGTACCACGCAAGTAAAATGTATTTTATTTAGAAAAATTCTAAAAGCAGATGTCTTCAGGGAAGACACAGGAAGGAAAGTCCTGAATTACACGCAGCCACATCGTGGTCTTTTCAAGGCAACAGGCACAATTGTGTCCGATGCCTGCCTGTTCCTACCTTCCTGTGGCTGCATGTAAATGTACCATAAAAGAAATCTTGAAAAAAAAATGTGCTAGCCAGAAACGGTTACTTTTGTAGACCAAGCAGGGGGAATAATTATGGAATCACTTAATTCTGAGGAAAAAATTATGGAAACACCCTGTAAATTTTAATTGCCAAAACTAACTGCATTTAATGTTAGCTGGAGGTCTCCTGACCGTGGTCTCCCCGTGTCACCTAAGTGACCAGAAATAGCCCAGAAAATGTAATTCTGTATTACATGGTCTGCATCCTCATCTCATCATCTCACCCATCAATTCTTCTCATCCACAGGTATGACTTTCTGAAAACTCATGTATCTAATCCTACCCTCTGTGATATGCCTGCTGAATTATGTATCTAATCCTATGATACAACTTTCTGAAAACTCATGTATTTAATCCTACCCTCTGTGAGACTGCCTGCTGAATTGTGTATCTAATCCTATGTTATTATACAAATTTGATAATTCCTGACCTAATCCACTCCTGATTATCACTTTGCATGTCTCTGATTTGCACACACTGTTTTACATATGCCTCAATGGTACAGACCTGGCTCCCTGCTGTTTAATTATGTTAGTTGTGTCCTGTTTCCTGTGAGTTAACTCACCTTGGGTGTTCTGTTTAACATACACCCCTCATGCCCCTCCCCTCTGGTCAGCTGCAATCACTCTCTGGCCTCACATAACTGCATGTAAATGTTAGCTGGAAGTATCCTGACCTTGTGGCACCCTGGCACCCTGGTTGGGGCACCACAGAACTCCTGGTACACAAATGGAGTGGAAACAGCAAGCAGCACTCACAACAAACAAAACACCTTTAACACCCTCTTTCACCCCAGGCCTCTAGGGGGAGCTCCACTGGTCACCTTAAGCCAGTTTCCCCTATAAATAGGGTCCTGGAGGGGGAAACATCAGAGTGTGCAGACGCAAGGAGAGCTGCAGGAAGTGTGCAGTCACTGGCACTGGAGCTATACTAGGGTCAAACCGGCACACCCAGCTAGTGAGAGGCCCTTGCAATTGGGGCCAGAGGACAGGAGGAAAGCACCTCTCAGGGACAAAAGAGTTATCCTAACTCTCCCAACAATCCGGTTACTGGAACCGAGCTGTGGGGATTACCACGTAAACCAAATAGAAACCAGCACCATAACCAGAGAGTCTAGCCCCCTGAACGCCTGAAGCACCACTTGATGAGAGCCCAGGGAAGAAGAGAATATGTCTTAATCCCTTTAATAGTGCCCTCAGTGCAGTTAACACAGGTGAATCACGTTCCACTGAACGTACAACCCGGTCCAGCAGGATTCCACATCCACCCGACCCCACCAGAACAGTAGAGGAGGAAGCCTACACACTGCTTGCTGTGGAAGCTCCAGGAGTGTCAACCTCATCACCCGGTCCGAGTGTACCTGTTGCCACCAGTAAAGGTACCTAAAAGACTTTGTGTGTGTCAGCGCATTATTCCTGGATATAACACGCAGCACTACAAAGCTGCCATACACCACCAAGTGCAGCTCCTGGCCCCGGGGACTCCCACTCGTCCTGTGGGGAGCGTCCCATCTTGCTGCTGTACATCCCCCAGAGGTCCAAGCAGTGCCGGTGAACTCACCGGAATTCCCGCAGGTGGCATCACGACAAGAAGAATTAACCCTTATCCGTTCAGCCAACCCCTTTTGATCTGGACCACCGGGCCCCATAGCCTCGGGCGTGGAACCGTGACAGGGAGAAGCAACGCCCGAGACGTGAACACCCGGCTATGGTGAGTCAACCTTGGTCCCCCTTGTCACCTAAGTGTCGCTAAGTGTCCAGAAATAGCCCAGAAAATACACAGAAGTAACCAGAAGGTACCAGCTATACCTGTCTGCTAACAGTCTTTGCTACTTTACATTCAATTTTTTTTTGTTCCTATACCATGTCCTTTACTTCACTGTCTATAGTTCTATGTGCCTTTGCCATTCACCTTTACCGCCCCATCCCCCCCCCCATCACCCCTCATTCACATAAGCCCCTCTCTCCTTCCCTCCACTTTATTGAGCTCCCATACTGTCTTCAATTTACTGAATAATCTCAGAACACCATATTCCAAGGCATTACATCACAAACAAAGTCACAATTAAAACAACTATTTGCCTTTTCTCATTTTACTGCCGTTTCTGTCAGGTGATATCTCTCCAAATCCTGGTCTACCCTCTACCAACTTCAACCCCTTCCCACCTCATATAGAAACCCCACTAACATTATTAATAGGGATGGGCGAATCTACTCGCTAGGACTCGTTACTCGGCGAGTAGTAAGGGACTCGCAGGACTCGGTACTCTGCGAGTTTCCCAGTGATTACTCGCGAGTCTAATGCAAATCAATATCAATCCTAGTTTTGTCAGAAACGCTGACATAGGATTGCCATTGTTTGCATTAGACTCGCGAGTAATCACTGGCTACTGTGCCAGTGATAGCAGGGAAACTCGCAGATAACTGCTGTTACATTGCGAGCCAGTCCAGCTGTCTTCTCTGTGCAGCTCCAGGGTCCTAGAGCCCGCCTGCTCACAGACATGATGTAGCAGTGCTGAGATTGTTCTCAGTCTGCTCATTCCCTGTGTACAGACATGAATGTCTGTGCACAGAGATGATGTAGCAGTGCTGAGATTGTTCTCAGTCTGCTCATTCCCTGTGTACAGACATGAATGTCCGTGCACAGAGATGATGTAGCAGTGCTGAGATTGTTCTCAGTCTGCTCATTCCCTGTGTACAGACATGAATGTCTGTGCACAGAGATGATGTAGCAGAGCTGAGATTGTTCTCAGTCTGCTCATTCCCTGTGTACAGACATGAATGTCCGTGCACAGAGATGATGTAGCAGAGCTGAGATTGTTCTCAGTCTGCTCATTCCCTGTGTACAGACATGAATGTCTGTGCACGGAGATGATGTAGCAGAGCTGAGATTGTTCTCAGTCTGCTTATTCCCTGTGCATAGACATCTATATTTATGCACAGGGGATGTAGCAGAGAGGACATCGCGTTTTGGACTGCGTCGGACGGAAGAGGATTTTTTTAATTAAAGATGGAGTCCCTAATGGCTTTTTTTTTTATTTCTAATAAAACATTTTCTTTGTGTTGTGTTTTTTTTAAAACAATTTAATAGAAATTCATGGTGGTCATGTCTAATATTGGCGTGACCGCCATAAATTTCGGGCTTAGGGCCAGCTGATAATACAAAGCTGGCCCTAACCTCTTTATTACCCAGCGTGCCACCGCTACCAGGGCCGCTGGAAGAGCGGGGTTCAGCGCCAGAGGATGGCGCTTCAATGAACGCGCCATCTTCTGGGGCGGCTGCGGGCTGCAATTTGCAGCGGGGGTTGCCCAGAAAGCTTGGGCATCCCTGCGCTGCGGATTCCAGCCCCCAGCTGCTTAGCTGTACCTGGCTAGACATAGAAATTGCGCGGAGCCCCACGCATTTTTTTTTTTATTATTTCATGAAATTCTGAGATTCTGACTCTGAGACTCTGAGACTCTGACTCTGAAATTCATGAAATAATAAAAAAAAAATGCGTGGGGCTCCACGCAATTTCTATGTCTAGCCAGGTACAGCTAAGCAGCTGGGGGCTGGAATCCGCAGCGCAGGGATGCCCAAGCTTTCTGGGCACCCCCCGCTGCAAATTGCAGCCCGCAGCCGCCCCAGAAGATGGCGCGTTCATTGAAGCGCCATCCTCTGGCGCTGAACCCCGCTCTTCCAGCGGCCCTGGTGGCGGTGGCACGCTGGGTAATAAAGAGGTTAGGGCCAGCTTTGTATTATCAGCTGGCCCTAAGCCCGAAATTTATGGCGGTCACGCCAATATTAGACATGACCGCCATGAATTTCTATTAAATTGTTTTAAAAAAAACACAACACAAGGAAAAATTTTTATTAGAAATAAAAAAAAAAGCCATTAGGGACTCCATCTTTAATTAAAAAAATCCTCTTCCGTCCGACGCAGTCCAAAACGCGATGTCCTCTCTGCTACATCCCCTGTGCATAAATATAGATGTCTATGCACAGGGAATAAGCAGACTGAGAACAATCTCAGCTCTGCTACATCATCTCTGTGCACGGACATTCATGTCTGTACACAGGGAATGAGCAGACTGAGAACAATCTCAGCACTGCTACATCATCTCTGTGCACGGACATTCATGTCTGTACACAGGGAATGAGCAGACTGAGAACAATCTCAGCTCTGCTACATCAGGCAGCAGCCGGGCTCTAGGACCCTGGAGCTGGCAGCCTGTACAGAGGAGACAGGATCTTATCTGTGCGAGTCAGGGATTACTTACAAAGTAAACTAGCAATGCAAATAAATGACACAACTCGGATTGCTTCAGGCTGAAGCTTCCGAGACACATCTGCGATTTGTAAATCTCACACTACTCGCTATTACTCGCTTCCCCATTCATTAACATTGGACTCGCTAGACTCGCAACGAGTAGCGAGTCCTGGGCTCGGACTCGCTAGAGTCAAGCGATTCCGAGTAATTTAGGATTCGCCCATCACTAATTATTAACATTCCTTGGACACCTTCATCTCCCTCTTTTAATTGCGCTCTCTGGAATCCACGGTCTGTATGCAACAAATTTCCCTTCATTCAAAACTACTTTCTCACTAACTCTCTTAACCTCCTGGCTATCACAAAAACCTGGATCCAGGATTCAGACACTGCTTCCCATGCTGCTATTTCTCATGGCAGCTTACATTTCTCTCATTCCCGGAGACCTGGGAACAGACATGGTGGTGGAGTTGGCTTACTCCTGTCCCCACAATGTACTTTCCAGGTCATCCCTCCAGCCCCATCACTCTCATTCCCCTCTTTTGACGTCCACTCAATTAGATTCTACTCCCACTGAACTCACGACATGTCCTAGGTACTGCACCTTTGGCTTGAGAAGGTGGCACTTGAATGGTTTGATCTTCATGCTGTATCCGGACAAGGCTTCAAACACTATTGCCAGGTCTTGTAGATGTTGTTCATATGTCTTGGAGTAGACTATGACGTCATCCAGGTACAGGACAGCAGTTTCAAAGTTCTTATGTCCTAGGCAGCTCTCCATCAGGTGTCGGAAGGTACCGTGTGCGTTGCAGAGTCCAAACAGCAAACAATTGAACTCACATCGGCATAGTAAACACTGTCTTCTCCTTGTCAGCCTCTGCCACAGGAACTTGTCAATACCCACTAGTCAGATTTATGGTGGAAAAGTAGTTAGCAGATTTTAATGTGGCTAATGACTCCTCAATCCTAGGTAACGGGTATGCCTCCTTGTGTGTAATACGGTTGATCTGCTGGTAGTCTACGCACATTCTCATGGTCCCATAATTCTTTTTAACCAACACTAAAGGTGCTTCCCAGGGGCTACAACAGTCTCTTATTACCCCTGCAGTTGTCATCTCCTTGAGCATAGCTTTGGTGGTTTGATAGTGAGCGTGTGATAATGGTCTATACCTCTCTTTTATAGGATGATGGTTACCTGTGGGTATAATGTGCTCTACCCCTTTAATTTGCCCAAAGTCTAACGGGTGTTTGCTGAATATCTGCTCATATTCTTTTACTACCCGGTATACTCCATGCTTTTGATGGGAAGGTGTAGAACTGGTACCCATGTGTAGTTTTTGGCACCAATCCTCCAGCTTTTCCCCTGAGCCATTGTCATCCACCTGACTTGACGGGTTCAAGGGCTCGACGGCTGTGATGGCATTGTTATCAACCATAAATAATTTAGCCATGGTAGCATACTTCACTACGGTGACTTCATCTTCTGCGCAATTTAGAAGGCATAATGGCACTCTTCTCCGGTGTACCTCAACTACTCCTCTGGCTGTCAGTATAGTGGGCCTACTGTCTGAGTACACGGGTTCTACCAGGGCTTGATAGTCTCGCCCTTTAATGCCTATTGCGGCTCTACACCAGACCAACATTTCAGTTTTGGGAGGTATTACAATGTGTATTGGGTCACTTACCCATACACTGCCAATTTCACCTCCTGATATTTCTACCTGCTGTTTCAGCATCAGGGCTTTTATTTCCTTTTGCAGGAGTCTCTGTTGCCCGGTTCTGACAGTCTCGGTGATCTGCTGTAAGACAGTAATTACCTCGGGAAAACAATTTTCAATTATATTAATTCCTAGCAACATTACTGGTTCACATTCTCGCCGGTCAACATCTACAATTATAATACCCTGGTTCTTCAATTCTACCTTCCCAATCTGAATGGTCATTTCTCTGAACCCAACCTGTGGTATTAGTTCACCATTGCTAGCCCATAAGTTCAATGCAATGTTAGATGGACCACTAATGTCTGAATCAGCCCAGTACCTCTTGTAGAGAACATGTGGAATTGATGTTATCTGGGACCCGGTATCCAACAAGGTGCTGAAGGGAATGCCATTCAACACAATAGGGATGACTGGAAGTCCTCCCACGAACTTGTCATACCAGGCTGAAGGACCTTGAGAGTTTATACCTGAGGAGCGGCCCGCCTTCCCAGGGGATCCTCGTTTAAAGCACATTCCCTGGCAAAGTGACCTGGTTCCTTGCAACGGCGGCAAATGGGCTGTCCATCCGGCTGATAGCGGTCGCTGGGTTGTCCTCTTGTTGCTTGGTACTTCCTGGGCTTGATCCAAGGGACATCCTCCTTACTGGTTGCCAACTCGATCTTGGGTGCAGGCTTGGATCCATGAAGCTCCTTGATGACTTTAGCCATGGAAAAAACAGTGTCTGTCAGGGCATCTAGCTTTTGGTTGAGGGCCTCATTAGAGATAGGCTCTTTGAGGTCAGCAGCAGTCCCTAACATGGCAGATGTCGCTGATGCTCCTGGCTGCTGAGGTGCTGCTGTAGGGCCTTGAATAGAGTTTATATCCCGGGGCTCCTCTATCTGCTGGAGGCAGATGGCTCTATCTTTTAGCTGGGCAAAAGTTATTCTGGGATTTTGGATGGTCATCATGCTCAAATGTCCTCTGTGAGAAGGGGATAGGAGGCCATCTATGAACTGATCTATCAACATCTTATCAGCTCCTGGGGCTAAGGCTGGTTCTGCTAATTTGAGTGCTTTGAGCACTTCCTGCAGGTTTAAGACATAATCTATTGCGCTCTCTTTAGGCTTTGTTGGTATCCAAAGAACCTCATTTTAGCCCGCGTGTCAGCACTGGACTCAAATGCTGCTTTCAGTCCAGCCACAAGATGCTCTACAGTGTCTTTTTCTGTGTCCGGCCAGGACGTAACTTCCCGCTGTGCATTGCCGGTTAACTGCCCAATAATCATACCGACACGCTGGGCTTCTGTTAGGGTGTATATAACATAGTACGCTTTTATTTTCATAACAAAGTCATTAAGGGTATTGGGCTCACCTGAGTATTGTGGTAGCCACATTGCTCCTGGAGTGTATGGCATCAGGAACGGCATGATGGGTGCTGCTCTTTGCGCCGCAGCACCGCCGGGTGCTCCGCTGCTGTCCGGTGCCGCAGCATCTCCTTGTTGCGACAACTTGCACTCCCTTAGTTAATGTCTTCCGCTTCCATCTTGATGTCTACCAAAGGTTCCGCTGTGAGACAGGAATTCTCTTCCCTCTCCTGATGACATCAGAGCGCTTTGCAGAGTGCCGCCCACAATGACACGCCCCCTTTTCTTCCCACGCGTCGCGCGCTTTGTAATGGCAGCAATTCAAAAATACAGTCTTTGTGGTGCAGTTTAAATTCTGTTTGCCCCGCGCTCTGTAAGGGCGGCAGTTTCAAAACAGTTTCTCTCACAAATCACGGCACACAATGCCCGATTTACCGGGCACGGTAGATCCTGTTCATGATGCCAAGTTGTGGAGCCCACTGGGACGAGGTACTCGGTAACGGACCGGAGTCTTACAGGGGTTATCACGGCGGTCTTGGTCCGACCGTGTCCCGAGCCCACAAGTAAAGGTTGGGGGTTATTTACAGGAGAGAAAGTCGTGACGCCACCCGTGGTATGTGTCAGGGTGACCACCGCTGCTGCAGAACCTCCGGGGATGATGAATGGCAGCCTGTGATGTAACCGGCTCTCCACGGGCAGAGCCTGGTTCCCCGGGGCAGTAGGGATGAAATACTTTGTGAGGGAGAGTAGGGCTCGAGCGCAAGGATTATACAGACTCACGGTTTTGTAGTTTTCCAAGTCTTTACTGTACATGGCATTTAGCAGAGTATGGTCCACGGAGTCTGTACAGGGGCTGGGTTGCTTCCCACCCTGTCAGGGTCCTTGGCGTCCTACTCCTGCACTGTGTGTGTGTGTGTGTGGCCCTGCTGCGCTTTAGCTAGGCTGCCGACCCTGTCTCCCCTCAACGGGTACCAACTTGCTAGGCAACTTGAGTCTTATTTTTATGTTCCTGGTCCCACCGTGTTGCTTCGCTGTGGTACAGTGAAGATATATAATCTTCACTAATCCGGTGTTTTCTGTGCTGTTTGTATCAGGCACAATTTTGGTTCCGGTATCCGGTCTTTGCGCTCCTCTGAGGCGAGTTTCAGGGTAACTCAATCTCCCAGATGTGTTCCTCTGCTTCTCCTATCTCTGTTCCTCAGACCCTGGCTAGGCCTGGAATTGGACAGTGGACTGTGGGATGAGCATAACGCAGCTCTTTGACACCCAGGTCCTTCTTCCTCAGTCCTCCCAGGAACTGAACTGTCCACTTCCTCTCCACACCAGAATATATAGGGAAGCAGCTTTAGCGCCCCCTTCTGGCCTGGAGGCTCTAGTGTATTGTTGTGGGTTGTGTGGGGATTTAACCCTTGGTGGTGTTACTGTGACACATGAACCCTGGGGTGCCACACTATCTCTAACCACCTCTCTTGGCCTCTCACAGCTCTCAACCTCTGAGACACACAAAGATGGTAACACCCTTGACATGATCTTTGTCCGGCTCTGCTCAACTTCCTCCTTAGATAACTCACCTCTTCCCCTCTCTGACCACAATATTCTCTCCTTCACGCTCACAAACTCTCACCCACCCCAACACAGTCCGACCTATCATACATTCAGAAATCTACAGGCCATTAACACTCATACACTCACAGACTCTCTACACTCATCATTGTCCCCAATCTCCTCATTCTCCTGTCCCGATCTTGCAGAAAATCACTTAAATGAATCTCTCAGATGCACCCTGGACCAAGTAGCGCCCCATAACCCTCAGAACCTCCAAACACCCTGGCTCACATCACACACTCAATTCCTCCAGAGATGCTCTAGGAGTTATGAACGTCTATGGAGGAAAAGCCGCACTCCAGAAAACTTCATTCACTATAAATTCATGCTGAGAACTTACAACACTGCCCTTCACCTCGCCAAACAAACCTACTCCCCATCTTATGTCTCACTATCCAACAACCCACAAAAACTCTTTGACACCTTTCACTCCCTCCTCAGTCCTAAAGTGCAGGTCCATATCACCAACCTCTGTGCTTATGACCTGGCTTACTTCACAGAGAAAATAGAAAACATCCATCAGGAAATCAACTCCCAACCTCAAATCGCTGTTACCCCTACCTCTCCCCACATTTCCTCCGGGTCACCCTCCACTTTTGGCCCAGTCACAGAAGTAAAAGTCTCCAGGCTCCTCTCTTCCTCTCGTCCCACCACATGCACTGCTGACCCCATCCCCTCACACCAACTCCAGTCTCTCTCTCCGGTGGTCACTACTCACCTAACTAAAATCTTCAATCTTTCCCTCTCTTCTGGCATCTTCCCCATCCTCCTTCAAACACTCTATCATTACTCCATTATTAAAGAAAACTTCTATCGACCCATCCTGCACAATCAACTACAGACCAGTCTCCAATCTCCCCTTAATCTCTAAACTTCTGGAGCGCCTGGTCTACTCCCGCCTCATCCGCTACCTCTGCACTCACTCTCCTCTAGACCCATTACAGTCTGGCTTCCGCCCCCACATTCTACAGAAACTGCTCTCACCAAAGTGACCAACACCTTCTGACAGCAAAATGTAATGGTGACTACTCTCTACTTATCCTTCTTGATCTCTCTGCAGCCTTCGACACTGTTGACCACCATTTCCTACTCTCCATGCTGCACTCCATCGGCATCAAGGACACGGCTCTCTCCTGGTTCTCTTCCTATCTCTCTGACCGCTCTTTCAGTGTTTCATTTGCTGGCTCTACTTCCTCCTCCCTTCCACTCACTATTAGGATCCCTTAGGGTTCAGTCCTTGGACCTCTTTTTTCTCTCTCTACTCGGCCCCAATTGGACAGACCATCAGCAGATTTAACTTTCAGTAGCATCTTTATGCTGATGACACACAACTATACACTTCTCCCCTCGACCTTACTCCCGCTCTAATAAAGAACACCAATGACTGTCTAACCGCAGTTTCCAATATCATGTCCACTCTCTATCTGAACTCAACTTCTCCAAAACTGAACTTCTTTTGCTTGCGCCGTCCGCTACCCACCCTTAATATGACATCTCTCTCAGTGTGCGGCACCACAATTACACCTAGTCAGCAGGCTCGCTGTCTGGGGTTATGTTTGACTCTGATCTTTCCTTCACCCCATATATACAATCTCTTGCCCGCTCTTGCCTCTTGCACCTGAAGAACATCTCTAGAATTCGCCCCTTTCTCACCTTGGAAACCACAAAAACTCTCACTGTGGCCCTGATTCACTCCCGACTTGACTATTGTAATTCTCTTTAATTGGCCTCTCATGAATCATGGCTCCAACACGACAATGTCAATTGAAACAAAGGAGAGTATTATGAAACTCTTAAAATAGGGTAAATCAACTCGCAATGTTGCAAAAGATGTTGGTTGTTCACAGTCAGCTGTGTCTAAAATCTGGTCAAAATGCAAACAACATGGGAATGTTGTTAAAGGGAAACATACTGGTAGACCAAGGAAGACGTCAAAGTGTCAAGACTGGAAACTTAAAGCAATATGTCTCCAAAACAGGAAATGCACAACAAAACAAATGAGGAACGAAGAACGAATGGGAGGAAACTGGAGTCAATGTCTGTGTCCGAACTGTAAGAAAACCGCCTAAAGGAAATGGGATTTACATACAGAAAAGCTAAACAAAAGCCATCATTAACACCTAAACAGAAAAAACAAGGTTACAATAGACTAAGGAAAAGCAATCGTGGACTGTGGATGACTGGATGAAAGTCATATTCTGTGACGAATTTCGAATCTGCATTGGGCAAGGTGATGATGCTGGAACTTTTGTTTGGTGTCGTTTCAATGAGATTTATAAAGATGACTGCCTGAAGAGAACATGCACATTTCCACAGTCATTGATGATATGGAGCTGCATGTCAGGTAAGGCACTGGGGAGATGGCTGGCATTGCAGCTTCAAAAAATGCCCAAATTTACATTGATATTTTGGACACTTTCCTTATCGCTTCAATTGAAAAGATGTTTGGGGATGATGAAATCATTTATCAAGATGATAATGCATCCTGCCATAGAGCAAAAACTGTGAAAACAGTACTTAAAAGAAGACACATAAGGTCAATGCCATGGCCTGCAAATAGTCCGGATCTCAATCCAATTGAAAATCTTTGGTGTAAGTTGAAGAAAATGGTCCATGACAAGGCTCCAACCTGCAGCTGATTTGGCAACAGCAATCAGAGAAAGTTGGAGCCAGATTGATGATGAGTACTGTTTGTCACTCATTAAGTCCATGCCTCAGAGACTGCAGCTGTTATAAAAGCCAGAGGTGGTGCAACAAAATACTAGTAACGTATCTGAGTGTTGTTTTGTATGCTTGTTTGTTTGTCATGATTCAATAATTTTTCCCCCTGCTTGGTCTACAAAAGTAACCGTTACTGGCTACCATATTTTTTTTCAAGATTTCTTTTAGTGTTTTTTCAAGGCAGGGCGTTGCGCCCATAGTTAGTAATCTTCACTGACTAATGGTGAAACGCCAGAAACACGTCTACAGTAAGAATGCATCTCCACTATCATGGGTGCTTTTATATTTTAATGATTTGATATAATAAAGTAAAAAGTATTTTAAGGAAGACTTCTCCCACATTTTTTTCTTGTAAGATTTTGCAGCATGGATTTTGCTAGTCTTATTCAGATTATGGAAGGTACTGAACATGGATCTGGGTTGTCTGTTCATAATTTTTAAAGAGATAAGGAGGTAATGAACCGAATATTTTAAAATCCATCAAAGCAGACACAGAGCAGTAGTGACATATGAGCTGTTTTATTATCTATGAAATTTACTGCTTATTATGTACCTTAGGTTATTCGATTTATTTATTTAAAAAAATATGCAAAGAATATATCTTTAAAGGTAGCATTCGAAAAAAAAAAACACTTCTATATTCTAGAGTAATATTAGGTCTGATGCAGTGGCTTGCTACTTTGCCAAAATGTCTGCTGGGGGTGTGTCCTGGCTGGCATTGTACATCCCCTGGGTGTGTCACATTTGATATAATGTGACTTCCTCCTGGTCACATGGTCTCTGATGCAAGCAAGGTCTCTGTGTGTTTGGGAGTGGCTGGGACGCTATCTTCCTGTAGTCACACTGGGGACACGCTTCAGGTGTTTGAGTCGATTGTAGGTCCTGGAGCCATACTTTGTCTGGATACAGAGTGTGACCCCGCGAGAAGTCCAAGCAGTGGATGAACTGCACAGCCTAATAGGTGCAGCTCTGACAGCTAAAATGGCCAGACCTAGCAAAGGTAATGGACTATGAATAATGTGGACTCTGATGTTTTAACCTGCTGACGTTAAAGGACTAAATGCAGATTGCTATTTGTCTGAATGTCGGTTCTGAGCCTAAGTGGTTTATGGATGTAATAAACCAAATGGACTAATTTATGTAGAAAACCAGTGCTGTATGCATCTTTCTGCTAGAAAGCAAGCATCCCCCAACACGCTACGTAAGTACTACCTCACATAGGTTACCTTTTTTTCAATATACCTTTATTGTATGCTAAAACGTATTTGTGACAATTTTTCATGTAGTCGTAATAATGATCATAATGCAAAGAAACCTACTCCAGGAAGAGCCCAGCGCTCTGAAGAGGTGTACTTTATGGCTAGGATTTCCAGAATCTTCTTGGATTTTTTTCTACTAATAGATTCATCTTTGTTTCTCTTCCATCTGCAGAAAGAAAAATTAATAGAAATAATTGGGCTATATTGTTAACATTAGGATAAAATTGCCTGGTGCCTATGTATAAATAGATAATTTGTTTAAATATCATTATGTAAAAGTAAGTTAAACTGGTAATGATAATATTATTAATGAACGACTGTTCTTTTGTTAGTAAGACATGTTGGACTTCATGATATGTTAGCCCACACTTGCAAAGGGCTGGTAGACCATTATAGATTTACCATTCCACATTACAGAAATAGACACATGACAGTTTTATGCATGTCAGCTTGCATGAGAAGGAGGTGCCAGTTAACGGGGTTTGTAGTGCTAAAAGCATAAACAGCAAGCATGTGGGCACAGCAAAGCCACAGGAGCATTGGCAAAAGTTTTTGCCTTTTGCATCTAATAGACTATTGTGTGTATGAATGTCCAGGTGAGTTGTTTTGGATCAAGAAACCTATCAACCCAGTTGACAAAATAGCAGAATCCTTTGGTAAAATCTGGCTACCTGGATGCCTAACAGAAGGCCTGTATAGAGTGTTTATCTAGCTTGTGTGTGTCGATGAGAGGTTTAGCCAAACCATAAGCTGAACATTTGCTAGCAGTCAGCCCTCCTCCTGCATAATACAACCAATGCCAAGTTATGTTTTTGTAATTTAATATGTACTTTGAAGGCAAACACAATTTGCTTGTCAAGTTTAAGTTAAGTGAAGTGTCTAATTTATTTCTATGTCAAATTGTGTATAATTGCTACTATAATGCTCCCGTCACACACAACAACAAAACAGCGATCCCGTCAACGATAACGATCCTGTAGGGATTGTTGGTGCGTCATTACCTGGTCACTGGGGAGCTGTCAAACAGGCAGATCTCCTCAGAGACCAGGGACTAGAGAGCCACCTCCACATCGCTGGAAGCGGGAGGACACTGGTAACCATGATAAACAGTGGCTATCTAGGCAGCGCGCCACCTGCTTACAGGCTGCACTAAGTAGGGATGATGCTGGTAACTATGATAAACAGCGGGTATCTAGGCAGCGCACGCTGTCTAGATATCCGCTGTTTATCATAGTTACCAGCGTCCTCCCTGCTTACAGCCTGCACTAAGCAGGGAGAAAGCTGGTAACTAGGATAAACAGCGGGTATCTAGGCAGTGCGCGCTGCCTAAACACCCGCTGTTTATCATAGTTACCAGCGTCTTCCCTGCTTAGCGCTAGTAACCATTGTAAACACTGGGTATCTAGGCAGCACGCACTGTCTAGATACCCAGGTGTTTACCATGGTTACCAGCCTGTGAGGTCGCTGATCGTTGGTCTCTCGCTGTCACACACAGCAATGCGTGCTGACCAGTGGGAGTGCAACAACCAAAAAATGACCCAGAGCACTTTGTAACAATCAGCAATCTCACGGCAGGGGTCTGATCGCTGCTAAGTGTTACACATAGTGACATTGCTGGGGAGATCGCTGTTATTCACAAAACCTGTGACGTTACAACAATCTAGCTAATTATCTCGTTATGTGTGACGGGGACTTTAGGCTGATGTCACACAAGTCTATGACATCAGATGTGAGACAATTGGATGCAATATACTAATGACACTTGGCTCAAACTTTGCTGCGAGGGTGAGCTGAGTGTCATGCAACTTGTCATCCGATCCTCTCGCATGTGAGAATTTTGTGCTGATATCAAAAACTGCTCTCGGATGACATCCGTGTGCATCTGATGTGTCACACACACACCCATAGACTTAAATGAGTCTGCCTGATCCAATTCACGGAAGAACACACAGCATGATATGGTTGCCAAATCGGCATGAAAAAAAATTGCAGATCTACTTTGTGTTATTGATGAACATTGGTTCCATTGCAGTATAAGATTTTCTTGCATTCTTCTCATCTAAGGCTGGCTTCACATTGCGGCAGCATCAGGTCCGGGGTTGTCCGGTGTAAACCTGACAGCCCCAGACCTGATTTTGCTGTTATGCAGCCGTATGGGGCTAAATGAACTGGTTTCCATCTGGTTTCCATCTGTCCGGGAGGATTCGGGAGAATTCGGATTTTCCTCCCGGGCACAAAAACGTTGCTTGCAATGTTTTTGTGTCCGGGGGAAAAAATCTGCCCAAATCGGATCCTCCAGGATCCTCCCGGATTTGGGGCAATCCGGCACTCCCTAACATGGGAGTCTATGGCGCCGGATTGCCCAGATCCTGGAGGATCCTGGAACCGGATGCTGGCGGCAGAAGTTCAGCAGCGAGCGCTACTAAACTTCAGCTGTCCTCTGCTTGATGTGATTTCAGGACCGCGGTTAACTCCCCGCTAGCCGCGATTTTGAAATTGCAGCAGCTGCGGCTGCCATCAGTGGCGTCCAGATGCAAACCGGTTCTGTTTGCAAATCGAATCACATCGGACAGCCCCAAACCTGATCACACCGCGGTGTGAAGCCGGCCTAAGTCATATGCTTGTTGTGAGTGAGGCCTTTTTCTTTCCTCTTTCCCTCCTTCTTTCCTTCTTTCTTTCTTTTTTTTCTTCTTTTTTCTTTAGATCACATTCCACGACAGCATAGGAAGTTGCCTCTCCACGCCCTATTAGAGGCAGGAAGCACAAGAGAAGTTAAAAGGACCCTCCCACCTCAAATGTCTTTCCTGTCCACATGGGGCAGCGATCGTGGCATACCTTTTTTCTTCCCAGCCAGGCAGTGTTGGTCGGGCTCCACGCTCCTCCTTCTGCTGCTCCCGTCTCCTTTGGGCGACAGGATGGCTTTCCCAACCTTCCGACACTTTCTTGAGGCAATGCATGCTGTGGGCTCCCTGGCCAGCCACCTCCATGGGCCCATCGGCCTCCTCCTGCTCGTGCGCTGTCCCGAGCAATCCAGATGTGATGTTGGTAGGCGGGACATTCGGGTCAATTGTTCCCCTGTGGAGTGCGGTGCTTCTGGGTTCTGGCCTCAGGATCCTGGTGTGGACAGCGTGCAGGTCATGCCAAACCTGAGGCTGCGGCCTGTCTGAGACCCTGGGTAGGAGGTGGACACACATGAACACCTGGCGCTGAGGGGCAGGCTTTGGAGTATAAGGATGCCCGAAGACTTCTGACACGGTAAGTAAGCCACAGATCCCTGGTGATAATGGCAGATTTGTCTTCCCCTGCATCTGCAGAGCCCAGCGCTGCCCCAGTCATAGTAAGTCTGTGGAATGGGGGTCCCTATGCCTGATATGTCAGGCTGATACTGATGGCACCCCCGTCCTGTGTTTTTTCTAGGGAGACAAGGCGGCATCTAAGAAAGCCACAGGGAAGTCCAACAAATGCCCTGTTTGTGCAAAGAAACTCCCTGCAGTTTCTGATAAGAAACTCAGTCAGGTTTGCACGGACAGGATTGCTAGGGCTGAACATCCTTCCCTGGTGGATAAGTTAAGATCTTTGGTGAAGCAGGAGATACAAACCTCCTTAGCCTCCCTCACACCTGCTGCCCCTGTACCTGGCCCCCCATCTCCTTAGAAGAGGAAGCTCCAGACGGACCCTTCAGACTCTGAGGAACAACCCGATTAAGATTCTGATAAGATGGATGATGCCTCATCCTCCAAGCGGGCAGAAATTCGGAAATTCATGTTTTCCTCTGAAGATATGGGCGAGCTCATTAGTGCTGTATGTAGCTCTATAGACCTAGAAGAGGAACAAGTTCTTCATTCAGTCCAAGATAAAATGTTTGCAGGCCTGAAGTCGACAAAACAGGTTGGCTTCCCTGTCCATGCAAACATCCTGAACCTCATTTCTATGGAATGGGAATTTCCTGAGAAAAAGTTCAAGAGAGAACATGTTTTACTGGGACATCCCGAAGGTGGATGTGCTGGTGGTGCATGTTGCCAAAAAGACTGCACTCCCCTTTGAGGATACTTCTCAACTCAAACATCAAATGGATTGCAAGATAGAAGGTTTAATGAAAATGTTCTGGGAGGCATCCTCTTCTACCATTCAGGCTAATATCGCCTCCACCTGCGTGTCCAGATCCCTGCTCAGGTGGTTGGATCAGCTTGAAACTCACATATCTCAGTGTACCCCTAGGGATGAATTGCTAGACTTCCTTCTTTGTGTTGAAAAGCTACCAGCTTTCTTGTGGATGCATCCGCAGAGTCAATACGTCTAGTAGCAAGGACTTCAGTGTTGTCAAACTCCACCAGATGTGCAATGTGGCTCAAGATGTGGAGCAGGGACTCCACTTCCAAAATGAGGCTGTGCTCTATACCCTTTAAAAGGGAGTTGGTTTTTGGGTCAGCTCTTGATGATATCTTGGAGAAGGCGACTGATAGGAAGGCTCTTCCTGAACAGAAACCCCCCAGGATGCAGCCTTTTTGTCCCTCTGTGCCTCAGACATCCCAGCCCAAGGGTAAGAGGAAGTTGGGTAAATGGAGTTATCAGAAGGGTAGAAGTAAAAACATCCTCGTCCCTTCTCAGCAGCAGCAACAGCAGCAGGACAAACAGTGACTCAGCTCAGGTGGGGGGGTGGCTCTCGAACTTTCTTCTCCACTGGCGGAATATCCCCAGTTGCCTGTGAGTTCTCAAGGTCATATCAGAGGGCCTCCTCATAGAGTTCAAGTTCCCCTCTCCACCAGGCCTTAAGATCACTGCCATTCCCTCGCAGGGAGCCCAGGATCTACTGTATTCCAACCTACAGGTGCTCTTACAGTCAAAAGTAATTTCCCCTGTACCAAAGCAAAAAGAAGGAGGGGTCATTACTCCCGCCTCTTCTTGGTCAAAAAACCCTCTGGAGACACCCATATCATCATAAATCTGAAGCATCTGAATCAACATGTCAGATACCGCCGATTCAAGATGGAGTCAATAAAATCGGCTGTTCCAGTGATAGGGCGACACTACCAGATGGATACAATAGACTTAGAGGACGCTTACTTCCATGTGCCCATCCACCACCAGCACAGGAAGTTCTTGTGATTTGCAAGCCTTTACAATGGCACGGTCCTTCACTACCAATTCAATGTGCTCCCTTTGTGGATCTCCTCAGCCCCAAGAGCATTCTCTAAAATTATGTCAGAGGTAATTGACTTCCTAAGAACACAAGGCATCTGTCTAGTACCATATTTGGATGACCTCCTTCTCATTGATCCTTCAGCTCAGACCCTCGGGAGGCATGAAGAGGCATCACTGAATACACTTCAATCCTTGGGTTGGATTCCCAAACTAAAGAAATCTCAGCTGCAACCCTCCTCCACAAAGAGGTTCCTGGGGGTACTGTTAGATTAAGACAAACAGGTGTCATTTCTCCCAGAGGATCACAGGTTGACCCTTATATCAAAGATCTCAACACTATGCCGGCAGAAGACTCCCACCCTTCATGCAGCTATGTCCACCCTGGGGTCCATGACGTACTGCATACCATCTGTATTGTGGGCCCAGGCTCACTCTTGCTGTCTGCAGGATCATATCCTATCACATTGGAACTGACATCCTGCTTCCCTAAACAAGAGATTTCACCTGTCGGGTCAAGTAACCTCATCCCTCCTCTGGTGGTTGAATCCCAGGAACCTGCTCAGGGGAGTTGCCTGGTCTCAGATGCCTTTTGTTACTCAGACAACAGATGCCAGCCAGAGGGGATGGGGTGCTATGGTTTCCCAAACCCCACTTCAGGGTATCTGGAGTCACTCCATCAGCTCCCAGTCCTTCAACTACAGGGAGCTGAGGGCGGTCGAAGAAGCCCTCCTTGCAGCTCAGGATCTGGTCAAGGACTATCATGTTCTTGTCTGTTTGGACAATGTCACAACAGTGGCGCATCTCCGCCATTAGGGCAGTACAAGGTCCGACAACCTGAAGTCCGATTCCTAACAGATCTTCCCCTGGGCCAAGCAATTCCTGCTGTCCCTCTCTGCAGTTTACTTAAAAGGGTCTTTGAATCTTCAAGCGGACTTCTTGAGTCGTCAAGATGTCCACCCAGGGGAGTGGAGCCTGGACCAAGCAGTCTTCTGCACCCTAGTGGCAAGTGGGGTTCCCCAGAGATCGACCCATTTGCATCAAACCAAAATAAGAAGGTTGCAACCAGCATGGAGAGGCCGAAGCATTCTGGGCCCCCCATGCTGCGAATTACAGCCCACAGCCGCCCCAGAAAATGGTGCATTCGTTGAAGCGCCATTTTCTGGCGCTGTACCCAGACACTTCCAGTTGCCCTTGTGCCAGTGGCAAACTGGGTAATTTATGGTTAATACCAGCTTTTTTATTGGCAGCTGGTACTAAGCCCGAGATTCATAATGTCGGGCCAATGTTAGACACAGCCATTAGGAATCTCTAATAAATAGTAAAAAAAATACAACACGCAGAGAAAAACCTTTTTATTAGAAAAAAGACAAATACAATTTCAGACTCCATCTTTATTACTCAAACATACCCTCCGATGTAGTCCAAACTGATGGTCCCATAACGTTCGATCACCTCTGCTACATCCAGAGACTGCAGCAAGGGATCAAGTGTCCTCTTGTTGTAGTCTCTGGGGTCATGGTGTTTGTGCACTCTATGGCAGATCATTGCCATACAGTGCACAATCCATGCGACTCCAAAGATTACAACAAGGGATCAACTGTTCCCTTCTTGTAGTCTGTGGGGTCATGGCGATTGTGCACTGTATGGCAGATCATTGTCATACAGTGCACAATCTCTGTGGCCCCAGAGACTACAGCAAGAGGACACTTGATCCCTTGTTGTAGTCTTTGGGGTCACGGTAATTGTGCACTATATGGCACATTATTGCCATACAGTGCACAATCACCGAGACCCCAAAAACTACAACAAGGGATCAAGTATCCCCTTATTGGAGTCTCTGGGTGATCATTTGCTATGGTGATCGGCTCCTCTGCAGGGATATGAGACTGCAGAGGAGTCAGGACAAGCAGCCATGGTTGCCATGGTGATCGGCTCCTCTGCAGGGAGATGAGGCTGCAGAGAAGCCAGCACAAGCAGCCATGTCTGCGATGGTGATCGGCTCCTCTGCAGGAATATGAGGCTGCAGAAGACACCGGATCGGCGGCAGTCGGCGGCTGAGGAGGAAGGGCACCCACCGGTGACACTTCCCCACATGGATAGCATCACATGGATGCTATCTCCAATCAGATCTGGAGGGGGTGACACAGGTCACTCTGCTCCAGCCAATGCCTGATGCTATTGCTGCAACAGGCCATGGCTGGATGTAATATTTCACCAAGTTTTATTGGTGAAATATTACAATCGCGGTGATTGGCAGTTTACTTTCAACTGCTAATCACCACAATCAGAAGCACGGGGGTGAGGCAAAGCCTCCCTCCCTCCCGACATCACCTTACGGTCCCCTGCTTCCTGTAGCCCCGGTGAGATTTCGCCAACACGGGTCACCAGGGCTACAAGACAGGGATCCTGTCATGACATTGTGGGACGTCACAATATTAAAAATAAAACGGACAGCGCCACAGACCTTTGATGGTGCAAAAAATCCTTGTATGTTTATTCCATGTGGCGCTGTCCGTTTTATTTTTAATATTGTATAATGATCCGGATGTGAACTCTCCGGTGTGGACGTGCGTCCAGGTGCTGGCTGGAAGTTGGGAAGGCCTAGCAAGTAACCCTAGGTGCTGTGACCAATTATCTTTTTCATATACATTGTGGGACGTCACAGGTCGGGAAGGCACTGACTTCTATGACTTCACACAACATCATAGGTCGGGAAGGGGTCAACCCCTTACAAACAATGACATACCTATAGTCCTTGGCCGTGTCCCTGACTTTGATGTGGGCTTACACGCTGAGCCCACTTTTCCCTAATTATGTGCAGTTAACAGTCGCAGGTGGGTGCGCCTGTTAACTGGTTAGGTTGCATTGTCAAACTCTGACAGCGGGATCTAACACACTGGTAGGGATCGCTCCGTTCCCCACCCACCCATCAACAGTGACCCAGTAACGCGATCACAGGGCAGTTATGAGTTGTTATGACAGCGAGGGGTCAGATGATGACCTCTGTCACTATTATAATAAAGTTCCTGTTACCATTGCCTGAGCGCCAGCGTTCACAGGAGATTATCATTTCTGTAGTACAGAGGGTTGCTGAAGCATCGCTTTGTACAGCAGAAGTGATCAGTTACTGCGTTATACGTTTTTATTGCAGAAACGTATAAACCAAAAGGCCCTGTTTTTGTCACGGCACTGGCTATTTATTTTTACAGCAGAGCGCCTTTTGTGTGATTCTTATACGGTTTTTGCATTGGTTTTTCATGTTTTTGGTGGGGATTGGTCGCAGTTCACACTGCTGCTTCCAATGTGTGCAGACTCATATATTTTGCCTTCGTGTACCTCCTGCTGGTAACAGCAGATATTGGAGGCACCTGCCCCTCCCTTATGAAGTCTGCACACAGAGCTGCCATCCACACAGCCTTACAAGGTGAGATTGTCCTGTGCTCTCCCGCACCCTGTCCAGAGGTATGTACACACTGGCAGGTTTTTAACGTAGCATCTAGGGACAGAGTTAGGACTGTCTCTACCAGGGCCTACCGTGGAGTGGGTGAGACAGCTTATTGTACGTCTTTATTGCTGAAACGTATAAACCAAAAGGCCCTGTTTTTGTCACGGCACTGGCTATTTATTTTTACAGCAGAGCGCCTTTCTGGGGATTCTTATGCGGTTTTTGCATTGGTTTTTCATAGTTAGGTTGCATTGTCAAACTCTGACAGCGGGATCTAACACACTGGTAGGGATCGCTCCGTTAACCACCCACTCATCAACAGTGACCCAGTGACGCGATCACAGGGCAGTTATGAGTTGTTATGACAGCGAGGGGTCAGATAATGACCTCTGTCACTGTTATAATAAAGTTCCTGTTACCACTGCCTGAGCGCCAGCATTCACAGGAGATTATCATTTCTGTAGTACAGAGGGTTGCTGAAGCATCGCTTTGTACAGCAGAAGTGATCAGTTACTGCAAGGCTTCAAGCGCACTAAGGGGACTGGTAAAAACAATAAAAAGTGTAAAAAGTAAATAAAAAAGTTCAAATCACCCCCTTTTTGTCCCACTTTAAATAAAACTATGAGAAAACAATACACATATTTTGTATAGCTGTGCTCAGAAAAGCCAGATCTATCAAAATATACAATCAATCAGATCTGTAAATTGTGGAATGAGAGAAAAAATCAAAATGCCAGGATTGTTTGTTTAGTCATGTCAGCATTGTAAAAAAATTGCAGTAATGGGTGATCAAAACATCACGTCTACCCAAAAATGGTATCATTAAAACGTCAGCTCAAGACGCAAAAAATAAGCTGTCACACAGCTCCAGATCCTGAAAAAAGAACGCTATGGTTCGCAGAAAATGGAGACATTTTTTTTTTATTTAGATATAAACTTCAGATATTTTACACCACTTAGACAACAGTAAAGTATACATGTTTGGAATCTACAAACTCATACCGACCTGAGGCATCATAATAACATGTCAGATTTTACATACAGTGAACATGATGAATAAAAACCAAAAAAATAATAGGGAAATGGCACTGTGTTTTTGCAATTTCACTGCACTTGGAATTTTTTCCCATATTCCTATACACGATATGGTAAAATAAATGATGAAATTCAAAAGGACATCCGCCTGCGCACAGATCACATATGGAGTGAATGGGTGCTCACGGTCATGCGCTGTCAAGCGCAGCACCGTGCGCTCCCATTATAAAGATAGGGGCTTGCGGTGGGACTGCCTCGCAATAGCTGCCCCTTCGCCAAACGTGACCCAGGGAGCCTACAAATTAAAGTGCAGCCTAAGGAACAGCCTATAACACGTGACAATTCATGTCGACTGGCCAATGATGCACTATTACACCAGAAATGGAGTTCTGACGAACCATTACATGAGACCGTGATCACTGGTGAGTTACAGCAGCAATGATATCGATCACTCGTCAGAGCATTAATGCCCAGCCTTACCATTAGGTAAATCTTGCAACACTGTTGCAGTGAATATGGACCACATTGTTCTTACATGGCAGACTAAAATGCGCCAATTTCACTGATTTCACACAGTGAATTGCAAACATGTTCACTGTGTAAGGTACCATGACTTCCTGAATATGCACCAGAATGCAGTTCATGGGAATGGTTACATCATACATTATGAAGCTATACCCCAAATAACCTCTTTTACTGACATTCAGGCTGTACTCTCGTAAGTGAAACTCCGGATGGTACTTCTACACTGTTACTAAGAAAACCCACAATTTTCAGCACTTGAGTTCAACATACTTAATAACCTACATCCAGACCCCTTACTCCCACCCTGAAAGGTAGCAGCTGCCTGGCATTGGGGATATTAATGCCTGTTGCCATGAAATTGCTACGAAATGGCAGCGTGTAAATAGGGAAATTCCTTCCTGTGTCCGGACACAGGAAGGAATTTCCCTATTTACATGCCGCCATTTCGTAGCAATTTCATGGCAACAGGCATAAATATCCCCAATGCCAGGCAGCTGCTACCTTTCAGTGGTGGCGTGTAAAGGGCCCTCAAGGATATTAGTGTTTTGGGACATGATAGATCTTCTTTAACCCCTTATTGACATCCGCTGTACATGTATGGAGTGTAAAAAGTGGTGTCATGGGGTGATCTCGCTCCATACTCCGCAGATAATGCCTGTGTGTTACAGCCAGGGCCAGTCTCTGAGTACCCCCTTAGAATTCTGTGAGCCAGAATGGCAGCTAAACGTATATATGGAGCTATGTGAGGGCTCCTATTATATATAGGAAACTATGTGGGCACTCATCCTATATATAGTGGACTATGTGGCTGCTCATACTTTATTAAGGAGTTTATATTTGCTCCTGCTGTATACATGTTCTATGTGTGGGCTCCTACTGTATACAGAGTCTATGTGTTTGCTCTTGTTGTATGCAGGGTCTATGTGTTTGCTCCTGCTGTATGCAGGGTCTATATATTTGCTCCTGCTGTACACAAGGGCTATGTGGAGCTCCTGCTATATATAGGGGCTATGTGTGAGCTCCTGCTACCTCCAGGGGACTCTGTGTGGGCTCCTTCTGCCTCCAGGGGGCTCTGTTTGGGCTCCTGCTGTCTCCAGGGGGCTCGGTGTGGGCTCCTGCTACCTCCAAGTGGCTCTGTGTGGGTTCTTCTTAGTTCCAGGGGGCTCTGTGTGGGTTCCTCCTGGCTCCAGGGGGCTGTGAATGGGCTCCTCCTAGCTCCAGGGGGCTCTGTGTGGGCTCCTGCTACCTCCAAGGGGCTCTGTGTGAGCTCCTCCTAGCTCCAAAAGGCTCTGTGTGGGCTCCTCCTAGCTTCAGGGGGCTCTTTGTGGGTTCCTCCTAGCTCCTGGGGACTCTGTGTAGGCTCCTGCTGCCTCCAAGGGCTCTGTGTGGGCTCCTGCCTCCAGGGGGCTCTGTGTGGGCTGTATACAAGGTCTATGTAAAGCTCCTGTTATATATAGGGGCTATGTGTGGGTTCCTGGTGCCTTCAGGGGCTCTGTGTGGGCTCCTGCTGTATGCAGGGGTCCATGTGTGGGCTTCAGCTGTATTTAGGAGCTATGTTAAATTAATTTCCCATCCCTGCTTTATTAAGTATAGCCATATGTTATATATAGCGTTGTTTATAAGGGCGAAAAGAAGTCTTTGGCGTGCTGCAAGCAAATATTTTTCTCCTTTACTTCTACAGAAGTGTGCCTATTTGCTAATCATACTACTTATTACATTATCTATGAAAAGATAATCATGTGACATGTCACATGGTACTTTAGGTTGGGAGACCCTGCCTTCTAAACAGCCTGGGGCCCTGTCTACCCTTAATCCACCCCTGCTCACCAATGCAAGTTTATGGATTTAAGAAAAAAAATGGATAGCATACGGATAATCTGTATGCTGCCCAATTTTTATGGATACATTACCATTCTGTAGCATTTAAGTGGTAATGTAAATGATTTAGAATTATAATTGCTGATAAAAAAAATTGCATTGCAAATGCATGGTATGTCATACAGATGATGGGCGGGGAAAACAATTGCACACTCACATAGCATTCGTATGATATATGAAATAACAAACAGACTTCACTGGGAAAGAAAAAGGCTCTCTCTGCTGCTGAAAAGCAAAAAACAGTGCAATGCCTTGGAGAAGAGATGAAAACATTAGATATTGCACGAAAACTTAAGCATGATCATCGTACTGTGAAGAGATTTATGGCTGATTCTGAGCACAGATGTGTTCATGCAGATAAAGGCAGAATGAGGAAGGTTGGCAAGTTCATCGGGTTAAGAGAGCAGCTGCAAAAAAGGCCTTACAAACCAGTAAACAGATATTTGAAGCTGCTAGTGCCTCTGGAGTCCCTCGAACCTCAAGGTGTAGGATCCTTCAAAGGCTTGCAGTGGTGCATAAACCTACTATTTGGCCACCCATAAACAGTGCTCACAAGCAGAAATGGTTGCAGTGGGTTCAGACATACATGAAGACTAATTTTCAAACAGTCTTGTTTACTGGTGAGTGCCGAGCAACCATGGATGGTCCAGATGGATGGAATAGTGGATGGTTGGTGGATGGCCACCATGTTCCAACAAGGCTGCGACGTCAGCAAGGAGGTGGAGGAGTCATGTTTTGGTCCAGCATCATTGGGAGACAGCTGGTAGGCTCTTTTAAGGTTCCTGAAGCTGTGAAAATGACCTCTGCAAAGTATATAGAGTTTCTGACTGAGAACTTTCTTCCATGGTACAAAAAGCAAAAACGTGCCTTCAGGAGCAAAATCATCTTCATACATGACAATGCACCAACTCATGCTGCAAAGAATACCTCTGTGCCATTGGCTGCTATGGGCATAAAAGGAGATAAACTCAGGTGTGGCCACCATCTTCCCCTGACCTCAACCCTATAGAGAACTTTTGGAGTATAATCAAGCAAAAGACCTATGAGGGTGGGAGGCAGTTCACATCAAAACAGCAGCTCTGGGAGGCTATTCTGACATCATGCAAAGAAATACAAGCAGAAACTCTCCAGAAACTCACAAGTTCAATGGATGCAAGAATTGTGAAGGTGATATTAAAGAAGGCTTCCTATGTTAACATTTAACATGGAGTTAAATAGCTTTTTATTTCAGTGAATGTGACCTACTAATGCTGCAAATCCAACAAATGAGCATTTTCAGTTTTTTCAAATATATCAAATGTTTAGAAACTCTACTGTGCCTAATAATTTGGAACAGTGCATTTAGAGTTTTTTTTTAATTTTGAAGATTATACTGTTATCATTGGGAGGTTTCTTCAATAAAATTTGATGTATACTCTAACGGGTGATTACTTTTATTACACTGCAATCTACACCGACCATTTAGGGAAATCAGAGAAAAACAACATTTGCATAATAATTTGGAACATGGTGTATAACTCTCTTTTTTTCACAAACCCAGCTATGTGAGGATTTGTTTTCAATGGGATGATGTTTTTAGTGATAGGTTTTCTTTATATACGACTTATTATAGAAAACCTTTCGTGTCAAAAAACACTATTAACAACCAGCAAATATGGGATTCATATACAGGTTAATAGAGTTCTAAAATTGCCCCACCACTGAACTAAAAGCCCAGCTACTGAGATAAAATTACCTTTATACCTCCTGGCAGAGTAGGACTTTTAGTGATGGAGGCAAGGCTGGACCAATGTCAGACATCACTGAGTGTAAGCCGGCCCCATTAGTGATTGACAGTCAGCTCAGAAGTGATGCAATGCAATATCGGCTTTGAGTCAATGTTAGGGCCTGGTTACAGCCACTGCTTACTATACACTGAGTGGAGAGTGAAATTGTGCTAGCCATGCCTCTGTGACTGAAAGACTGAGAATTCAAGTAGGACTAAAGTTAATTTCCTTGCAGTAGTCATGTGTTAAGTGTGGAGGCCTGGTGTATTAGAACATTATTAACCTGCATATTAACACCATATCTGCAGGTTTATAGCTGTGTTTGACATGACAGGTTCCCTTTAATCATTTTTCAGCCTACTGTTTGTGAAAGGATATAACGAAAAAACTATATTTTTGTCATAATCTTTTCTTTACACCATTTAATGGATTAATAAAACAGTTTAATAGCTTGAAAAGCAGCAATAATAAGTGTGTACTTCATTTTTGTATAGTTGACTAATGTGCTTTAAGTGACAAAATATTTTCTCAATATTTTCCATTCTTCCTTTCTTTTTCAAATTTTTTAACTTTTTTCACCAATTTATTTAGTATTGCTATGGAACTTGAAACAGGCTTGTCTATCACTAGTCAACTACAATCACTGGTGTACCCTGCAATACTCATTTATTGCCATGCATCATACCTGTTAATGTTACACTGAGAGGAAGTCTATTAGATCATGCTAAGGACAAGGCTTAACGGGCCACCAAACACAAAAAAGTCAGCAGTAATTTGTGGACCGCCTGTTGTCATGATAACAATTGGCAAACCACCAAGACAGGTCGGGGGTGTGAATGGTATTAAAGAGAGGTCCCTCTCTCTCATAAATGTCTATATGCAGAGGTTGCTATTGAAATCGACTTCTAGAAGGTTAAATAGCAAGAATTGTTCATAGCACCGATTCCCTTGCTTTTGCATAAGTAGCTTGGTTGCCAGTAAAGCGGTGCTCCCAGCGGTGATGGTGCAGGCACAGCTCTTGTGCCAACATTGACAAAAAGTATGAAAATCAGTATGTCTAATGTCAGGAAGTGGTTATAATAGAATGGATATGATGAATATGAACAAAATGACAACAATGAACAAGAGGGTCATTCCATGTCAAGTGAACCAATGATTATTACCTCTATATTTTTAATTCTTTTGAGATTTTGTTATTTGATAATAGCATGTCAGACAATGCAAAATGTGAAGAGAAAAATTTTTTAAAAAATTTATTTTTTTTTAAATGATTTTCAAAGTTCGGAAAAAGTGTGAATTTCGCTGTTGCCTGCCTTTACGTTTCTCCTCATAACTCAGGCTAGGAATAAGATAGAGAGACAAAATAAACACCATTCTACTCAGAACTATACAGGCTTTCACCAGATATGTCACAAGAGGATCTTTGTTAATATTTTACCCATGTGATCGCAAGCGCAAAACTTTAAAACGTATTTCCGAAAAATCGGCGCGCTTTAAATATTTCAAAAACTGCCCATGTGTCTGCTATGCTCTTAGCCACATCTGTACCAAATTTCAAGTTGGGATCGCAATGGGATCATATTTTAACATATTTTACTATTAATAGCGTCAATGGGTCATTCCATATCAAGTGATCTAAATATGAATATTTTTTTTTTACCTGACGTCTTTAGATTTTTTTTTTTTTTTTTCCTTTATGAAGTACTACTTTAGTTAATTACAAATTAAAAGTTTGGAATTTTTTTCTTCATCAGTTCATTTTTTACAGATTTTTAAAGTTTAAAAAAAGGGTGAATTTTGGCCTGGTATGACTTTACATTTTTTTATCTCGGGCTAGAAATAAGATAGAGAAACAAAATAAACACCATTCTACTCAGAACTGTCCAGGCTTTCACCAGATATGTCACAAGAGTATATTTGTTAATTTTTTATTTTTTACCCATGCGAATGCAAACGCAACATTTTGAAACGCATTTCCGAAAAAACGTTTTAATAAAAATTTTCCAAAACTGCCCATGTGTCTTTTATGCTCTTAGCCACATCTGTACCAAATTTCAAGTTGGGATCGTGATGGGATCATATTTTAAAATATTTAACTATGGTTAATCTCATTTTTATTAAATTTTGAAAAAACATATGAAAGACATACATTCAATCTTTTAACAAAATCTTGAGACATATAAAATATACAAAAAGAGAATTCACAAAGTTATTACGGTAGTAACTTTAAGATAAGCTGCAAATTTACTTTTGCGCTTATCTCTGGTGCAATATATACTACAATCTAAATATAATTCCAAACACTCAAGTATACAACCTTTCTCAGGGTTTTGAGATGTTCTGATGTCAAGGGGACAAGCAGCCCCAGCAGAATGATTTTTATCACTTGGCCCCTTCTAACAGGTTGACCACGTAAGTGGGTCATTACCCGTTGAGGCCTAGTTGGAATAGTCTATCGACTGGTGTACCGGAAAGGAAGGCCGAAATATTAATGATCTACTCACAGCTCAGAGTTTCCGATACCTGTCTAATGTTCACTAGAATTCTGAAGGTATAGGTATAGAAAGGAAATACCTAGACTGAATGTATCAGATGGGAAGAAAAGAGAGATAGAAAAGAAGAGAGAGAGAAGAGAAACAAAAACCATTAGAAAAAGTTATACTGGGAAAGAAAAGCCACGTAAGAAAAAAAAGGAGGGGGGGGACGGGTGAGGTATGGGAAGGAGAAAGGGTACTCATCCCACTGGCTCCCCATCAGCCAGAGGTCGAGCCATATTATCTGTGCTGGAAAAGATACTCCTAAATTCTGCAGAGTCGTGAAAAAGAATCCATTCAACCCAAATCCCTAAGAATTTGTTCCGAGATCCCGACGCATCAGCTGCGAGCTCCTCCATTCGATATATGTCCATCAATTCTTTGAACCAATCAAGTAGAGATGGAGCCCGGCTTGATTTCCAGAACCTCGGGATCACAGCACGAGCAGCCGAGATGCAAAAGCGGAGAATATCCCTCTTCTGTAGCCCAATAGGACCTGGAAAAATGGATAACATTGCCGATTCTGGGCAGCATTCGGCTTGTTTACCTGTTATCCGGGCGTATGCATTGAAAACCTTAGACCAGAACCGCCGGATTTTCCCACAACTCCACCAAATGTGTATCATTGTACCCTTCTCTTCCCCACAGTGCCAGCAGGTATCAGGGGTTCCAGGGAACATGTTCCGGAGTGTCGTCGGGCACAAGTACCATCTAGTGAGCAGCTTATAGCTTCTTTCTTGTGCAGAACAAGCGCTAGCTAGTGAGTGAGTAAATATAAAGCATTTCTGCCAATTAGCTTCTGAAATGCTACACCCCAATTCCCTCTCCCAAGCACGTTGGAAGTAAAGGGTGCCCTGCTCTCTCATGGACCCTAAGGCCTGGTATAGAACTGATATTTTGCGCCTCGGTGGAGCCTCCAGTTGGAATAACCTCTCCAATACGTTGGGCGTAGAATCTTACCCTGGTCAGCTGAATATAAGTATGCTCTGTATTGGAGAAATTCGAATCACTTAAGAGGTCTCGTAGGTTCTTTGAGTTGTAGCTCTGCCATCGGGGGCAAACCACCACTGGACAGAGTCTGTCCTACTCGGGTGTCATCCACACTCCGCCAACATAAAAATCTCTGCCTGTCAAATCTGGGTGGGAAAGATGGGTTGGAAAAAAGGGGAGTCAAAGGGCTAAGTCTGTCGTTTAAGCGGAGGGTTTTCGTCACTAGGTGCCATACCTTCAAGGTGTTTCTGGTCATGTCTGTCAAAGGTACTAGGTCTGTGGAGTCTTTAGGGGAAATCCAAAGCAGGTGTTTCAGCGGAATCCCCAAACCCTCTTGCTCCACCCTACCCATTTCTTGGAGGACGCATGATAATGCCAATCTAGAGCTCTAACAAGAGAGGAAGCCACAAAGTACGCTCGTATGTTGGGTAGTCCAACCCCTCCTCTGGTCTTGGGCAAGGATAGGATATTCATTCGCAATCTAGACCTCTTGCCCCCCCAGACAAATCTAAGGATCATAGATTGAATTTTGGAGAGGAAGCCTCTATCCAATAGAACAGGAACTGTCTGAAAAGTATATAAGAGTCGGGGCAAGACATCCATCTTGACTACGTTTATTCTCCCGAACCAGGATAGCTTTAATTGTCTATAGGAGGTAAATGCCGATTCCGCGTTAGTCAAAAGGGGTTGATAATTTAAATTGAATATTTGTTTAAGATCTTTTGGTATAAGGACTCCCAAGTACTTAATGGCTTCTACTTTCCATTTAAATTGGAACTGTTTAGATAGATGAGAAACCAATTCTCCAGGCAAAGAAATATTGAGTGCCTCGGTTTTGGAGCAATTCACTTTAAAGTTGCTCAATTGTCTGAACCGTTCAAACTCCATTAAGACCGAAGGGATGGAGACCAGGTGCTGGGAGATGTAAAGTAGCAGGTCATCTGCAAATAAGGCTAATTTGTGATGACTCTGTCCCAGCTTGACCCCATGGACGCATTCATTGGACCTAAGTGCAAAATATTTAACTATTATAGTGTCAATTCAAAAATCACCAAGAACACAATCAGTCATTTTTTCACAATTGCCCGTCAATAGTTTGAATTTGAATATAAAAAATAGTCTTGTAACATCTCAAATGAAAGCTGTTACCGTTCTGAGTAAAATGATGCCTCTCCCACTTCATTATCTTATTTCTAGCCTGAGATAAAAAAAATGTAAAGTCATACCAGGCCAAAATTCACCCTTTTTTTAAACTTTAAAAATCTGTAAAAAATTAACTGATGAAGAAAAAAATTCTAAACTTTTAATTTGTAATTAACTAAAGTAGTACTTCATAAAGGAAAAAAAAAAAAACATCTAAAGACGTCAGGTAAAAAAAAAATATTCATATTTAGATCACTTGATATGGAATGACCCATTGACGCTATTACTAGTAAAATATGTTAAAATATGATCCCATTGCGATCCCAACTTGAAATTTGGTACAGATGTGGCTAAGAGCAAAGCAGACACATGGGCAGTTTTTGAAATATTTAAAGCGCGCCGATTTTTCAGAAATGCGTTTTAAAGTTTTGCGCTTGTGATCACATGGGTAAAATATTAACAAAGATCCTCTTGTGACATATCTGATGAAAGCCTGGACAGTTCTGAGTAGATTGGTGTTTATTTTGTTTCTCTATCTTATTTCTAGCCCGAGATATGATAGAAAATGTAAAGCCATACCAGGCCAAAATTCGCACTTTTTTAAAACTTTAAAAATCTGTAAAAAATTAACTGATAAAGAAAAAAATTCAAAACTTTTTTTTTGTAATTAACTAAAGTTGTTCTTCATATAGAAAAAAAATTAAAAAAATCTGAGGACGTCAGGGAAAAAAAATATTCATTTTTGGATCACTTGACATGGAATGACCCAAGAAAGACTTATAACTAGAATCATTTTAGAAAAAGCAGAACAAATTTTTTATTTCCTTTATATTTTCATTGCAAGCTAATGCTATGACTTACTAGACACACAATTTATTTGAAAATAAATGTTATTAAATTGTCCTAAGTCTACATACTGTGTAATTATAAGGTGAATGGCATGATTGGGTCCAAACCAAGAAAGGCTTCCTCTGCCTTTAAGACCAGTTCTTCCAAATGGATTCCTAGCACAGGCAGAAGACAGAATTCATGATAAGAAAAAGTCATTTTCAGAAATGCATTATCACTCTATTATAGCAATCAAATTCATTAAGGGTAATCTATTTGTTTTTGCTATGTCATCTGAGAGCAGTTTGATTTAGGGACCAAGAGCATGATTTCATCTAATATTTGCTGAGCAGATTGTTGCAGTTTTGATCCAGTGCTTTGTCTCTATTGCAGCCCCAGTCTCTATTGTTTGGATGCAGGGGTAACATCATGTTGAAAGCACTGCAGTGAACAACTGAGCTCACCATCTCATTACTGATCTTACCACCTCCTCACTAATCTCACCACCTCCTCACTGATCTCACCACCTCCTCACTGATCTCACCACCTCCTCATTGAGATCACCACCTCCTCACTGATCTCACCACCTCCTCACTGAGTTCACCACCTCCTCACTGAGTTCACCACCTCCTCACTGATCTCACCACCTCCTCGCTGAGCTCATCACCTCCTCACTGAGTTCACCACCTCCCCAGTGAGTTCATCACCTCCTCACTGAGTTCACCACCCCCTCATTGAGCTCATCACCTCCTCACTGAGCTCACCACCTCCTCACTGATCTCACCACCTCCTCATTGAGTTCACCACCTCCTCATTGATCTCATCACCTCTTCACTGAGCTCACCACCTCCTCACTAGCAGGTTCTTAATATTTGCATCTATATTTTACCCTTTATTAATTTATTTTCTTTGGTTCTGCTTTATTTTCCAGTCAAACATTTCAAACTCATGAAACACCCCTTATATTTGACCTATTGGGATCTTCTTCCACTTACATAATTGCTTTGTCGGATCCATCATCAACTTCTGCCATCTTCATGTCCTCCTATCCTCTGATTAGCCAGAGGCCAGAACAAGTTCTGGTGGCCATATTTGCACACACAAGTTATGGGTTTACAAATGTGACGCCCACTGGCGATACCACCAGCATTGCTGCCGATAGCAGACAGTGACGCCACCCAAAAATGCCCCACCCCCACCACAAACCCATCACTGCAGCCCGATGCCAGCCATCTGCCCCCTGCCCACCACAAACACCATATAGGATCTATGGTAATGTCATGGTTATGGGCGAAGCCAAATCACATGACTCACACATCACCACAGGTCCTTTCACTGATTCGGAGTTGGGGTGCACAGAGAACAGGACACTGACAATGCTGCCCTCATCTTCTCCAGTCTCCCCACATTGCCTTCACAGCAATCACCAGCCATTCGCCCCCTGCCTACCACCCTAAAGGACCCATGGTAATGTCAGACATGGGCAGAGCCGGATCACATGATGGTGACATCATCACAGGTCCTTTCCCTGACACAGAGTGGGGTTGCACAGAGAGCGGAGCACACACTGTGCTGCCCTCACCTCCCCTGGTATCTGCAAGCAGCCTTCACCTCTCCCGGTCTCAATGCACTGCCCTCACCTCTCCTGGTCTCTGCGCGCAGCCCTTACCTTTCCCAGTCACCATGTGCTGCCCTCACGTCACCTGGTCTCCGTGCGCTACCCTCACCTCCCCTGGTCTCCATGCGCTGATCTTAACTCAACTGATCTCCATGCGTTGCCCTCACCTGCCCCTGTTACCTTGCTGCCCTCACCTCTCCTGATCTCCACACGTTGCTCTCACCTGGTCTCCACATGCTGGGGGCAGAGAGAGCGGACAGGGATGAGAGAGGGCACATAGGGGAGCAGAGAAAGCACATGGGGGCATAGAGAGAACATAGGGCCAGGGGTGAGTGCACAGGGGGAAGAGAGAGTGTACAGAAGGAAACAGCTCAAAGGAGAGAGCACAGGGGAAAGAGAGACAGCACATGGGGGAAAGAGAGACCAAACAGGGGTGGGCGCACAGCAGGGATGACAGCCGCCGCCCCCAGCACCACAGAGCCCACCCTCATTGTGATGTCACCCCGAATCCCAATGTTGACCTCCAAAGATGACAAACAGAGTAATGGTGTATACTCTGTTTATTTTACCATTTGCCTACGCATTTCGTTGTGTAAATACAACTTCATCAGATGCCCTGATGAAGTTGTATTTACACAACAAAATGCGTAGGCAAGTGGTAAAATAAACAGAGTACACACCATGACTCTGTTTGTCATCTTTGGAGGTCAGCGGGGTGATTTCTTTCAACTCAGCGCTTTCTGTTTGTTCATCTTATCTTCCCCTGCTGGGCACTGCTGCGACCTGAGGAGAGAGCTGTCAAAGTTGGTTGTGACTCATACAACCTGACCAGGTGAGTCTTTCCATAGAAGGGGGACACCGGGTGGCTAAACTAATAGGATATCACTCTATGTGCGCTCCAACTATTTTATTTCCCGAATTCCAATGCAATAGCATTAGGCCCTCATTTAGTATTTGATATTTTCCCATATCCACTGCATTGTGTCTACATTTCTGTTTTGCTTTAGAATTAGTCCCTTCTGAACTTGTCACAATTTTTTTGTTATTATGGACTCTTTTTCAATATGAATGTTGTATTTTCATTTTTATGTACGGTATGTATTCCTTTTTTGTTGCTTTTCTATATTTTTTTACTTAAAGGGGTGGTCCAAAATCAAACTACCAGTAAATTTCTATCTAAATCCTTATCTATTTAGTGTCATAATCTAAGCTATTTTGTAATATACTTTTCTAATATACTAAAAATTCCCTACTGTTCTTGAACTAGATTATCTAATTTATACATTTTTCCAATTTCCTGTGTGATGATGCTACAGTTCAGAGTCTCAGTGCATGATATGATACTCAAAGCATCATCAGAGCAGGGAAAAAGGCTGCAATAAGGCTGGGTTCACACTTGCGGACCCCTCCGTAGCGTTCTGCAGAGGGGCACCGCAAGCTGAGTGCAGCCACCGCAAGCCCCTATGTTTATAATGGAGATGCACCGTGCTGCGCTTGACTGCGCATAACCGTGCGCTCCCATTCATTTGCCTGTGTGATTTGTACGCAGGCGGATGCCTGCGCACAAATTACACACTCTCGTCCGCACCAGGAATGCTACATGTAACATTCCTGGTGCAGACAAGAGTGTGTGATTTGTGTGCAGGCATCCACCTGCGTACAAATCACACAGGCAAATGAATGGGAGCGCACGGTTATGCGGTGCATCCCCATTATAAACATAGGGGCTTGTGGTGGCTGCACTCAGCTTGCAGATCCCCTCTGCAGAACGCTGCGGAGGGGTCCGCAAGTGTGAACCCAGCCTAACTTTCACAGCCTCTGCCCCCTCTCTGAAATGAAGTGTCATTAGTGACACTTGTTTCAGGGGCTGTGTCACACCCTGCGAGCTGTGCACTACGTGATCTGCACAGTGACAGCTTGCGCCCTGTACACTGTGTGTAGAATTATTAGGCAAATGAGTATTTTGATCACATGATACTTTTTATACATGTTGTCCTACTCCAAGCTGTATAGGCTTGAGAGCCAACTACCAATTAAGTAAATCAGTTGATGTGCATCTCTGTAATGAGGAGGGGTGTGGTGTAATGACATCAACACCCTATATAAGGTGTGCTTAATTATTATGAAATGTCTTTCCTTAGGCAAAATGGGTCAGGAGAGAGATTTGACGGGCTCTGAAAAGTCCAAAATTGTGAGATGCCTTTCAGAGGGATGCAGCAGTCTTGAAATTGCCAAATGTTTAAAGCGTGATCACCGAACAATCAAGCGTTTCATGGCAAATAGCCAACAGGGTCGCGAAAAAACATATTGGGCAAAAAATTTGCAAAATAACTGCCCATGAATTGAGGAAAATCAAGCGTGAAGCTGCCAAGATGCCATTTGCCACCAGTTTTGCAATATTTCAGAGCTGAAACGTTACTGAAGTATCAGAAAGCACAAGGCGTGCTATACTCTGGGACATGGCCAAGGTAAGGAAGGCTGAAAAATGACCACCTTTGAACAAGAACCATAAGACTGATGAAATGAGAGTGACTCTTGATGGGCCATAGGTTGGATCAGTAAAGGGCAGAGAGCTCCACTCCGAATCATACGCCAGCAAGGTGGAGGTGGGGTACTGGTATGGAGTGGTATCATCAAAGATGAACTTGTGGGACCTTTTCGGGTTGAGGATGGAGTGAAGCTCAACTCGCGGACCTACTGCCAGTTTCTGGAAGACAACTTCTTCAAACAGTGGTACAGGAAAAAGTCGGTATCGTTCAAGAAAAACATGATTTTCATGCAGGACAATGCTCCATCACATGCATCCAACTACTCCACAGCATAGCTGGCCAGTAAAGGTCTAAAAGAAGAAAAAATAATGACATGGCCCCCTTGTTCACCTGATCTGAATCCCATAGAGAACCTGTGGTCCCTCCTAAAATGTGAGATCTACAGGGAGGGAAAACAGTACACCTCTCAGAACAGTGTCTGGGAGGCTGTGGTGGCTGCTGCACGCAATTTTGATCGTAAACAGATCAAGCAACTGATAGAATCTATGGATGGAAGGCTGTTGAGTGTCATCATATAGAAAGGTGGCTATATTGGTCACTAATTTTTTTTGTGTTTTGTTTTTGCATGTCAGAAATGTTTTTCTAAATTTTGTGCAGTTATATTAGTTTTCCTGGTGAAAATAAACAAGTGAGATGGGAATATATTTGGTTTTTATTAAGTTGCCTAATAATTCTGCACACTAATAGTTACCGGCAAAAACAGATATCCTCCTAAGATAGCCAAGTGTAAAAAAAAAAAACACCCAACTTCCAAAAATATTAAGCTTTGAGATTTATGAGTGTTTTTGGTTGATTAAGAACATATTTGTTGATCAATAATAAAAATAATCCTCTAAAATACAACTTGCCTAATAATTCTACACACAGTGTAGTCAGCTTAGACTAGTAATAACCAGCCTGCAACAGAGTGCTGTCAATACACAGTATGTAGGAGACGAGTGGCGTCACTAGAGGGGGATAGTCTCCTGCACACTGAGTATTTTGAAATCATTCTGTTGCCAACTGATCATTATTGATCAACAGGTCGGATGTTGTCATTGTGCAGATTGCATAGTGCACAGCTCACAGGGAGGGACACAGAAGGGATAAGCACAGCCCCAATGTTGACATTTTATTTCAAGGAAGGGGCAAGGACTGTGACATTGATAGCAGGCTCTGTCCACTGCTTTGATGATGCTTTGTTTGAGTATCCCAGCATGCACTGGCATTATGAAGTGAAGCATCTTCTGGCAACAATTAGAAAAAAAACACCAGTTAGATAGTGTACTTAGGGAACAGTAGGGAATTGTTAGTACAAGTATATTAGAAAATAGCTTAGAATACAGCACTTAACTAGATAGGGATTTAGAATAAAAGTTTAGTTTAATGGGAACCTGTCACCCCCTCCCCCCAGGGCCTATTAACGTAAAAGAGACGAAAACAGCGGCCTTTAGCTGCAACACATATACAACTCTAATCCACCTTCCCTAGACAACGCATGGATTCTTTGGCTGGTACGCCGCAGTCTTTTTCAGCTGTCTCCTCAATCCTTCACAACTGTCAGGAGACTCCTAGACAGGATAGTGACAGCACGAAAGGCAATTCCTTCACAATGGATGCCAGTAGTCTCGTCCTTACTCGAAGATGGCCCCAATCTATGACTATTCGAGTAGTATGTCTAATACTGACATTATTCAGTCTCCGTCTGGCAGTCGAACAGGTCAGGATACAGCCAGACAATGCCACAGCTGTGGCACAGGTCCGCTACCAGGGTGGAACATACAGTGTACAAGTGATGACAGATGTTCTCCTCGTCTTTCCCCGGGTAGAATCCTTGAACACTGTACTTCAGCTGTTCTCATTTCGGTGTACTCATCTAGGAAGTGTTTTTCCTAACCTACCAAGAGATGGACTCAAGGAAAGTGTCCCTTCCTCTACAGGTCCTCCACCCTAATGTACCCATAACTGATTTGTCGTTTTTACCACTTGTCGTTGTCTGCCCTTTCATTTGTGAAGCGCCATGTAACCTAATGGCGCTATGTAAATACTTTATTATTATTATTAATATTAGTATGTCCTCCGTCAAGGCTGCCACCGCCAGGGAACTACAGATGTGGACCTGACTGTCTCGCCTCAATGCCAAGGTTCTGTTCTTGTTGGCCAGGTCCTAGGACCTGCAGTCAATAGGACAGTCGCACTAGTCTAAGACTGGACCCTTTTGTTTCCGGCTCCCCTTCATTCCTCCCCCACTGCCAGGATATTGCGACATGTCACTCAAGAATGTCACCGGATCATCCTTGTGGTCTCAAACTGGCCCAGAGGTGCTTGGACGCAAATGTTGTCCAACCCATACCAGCAGTACCAAGAAGACTAACAAATAGTCCATACTTGCTCTCCCAGGGTCAGTTCTCCCTTAGAAGTCATCAACTCTGAACTTAATGACGTGGCCTTTGACAACTGGAACTTAACCCAAGAGTTTCTTTCCTAGGATATTGTAGCGACCATAATCACAGCAAGGAAACCAACCTTATCGACGATATGCCATCACACGTGTATTCGTTTTGTTTTTCTTTCTGCCTAGGACTCCTCTAGAGGTCATTTCCCTTGGCCCTATTTCATACCAAGATCTCTGTCTTTTCCACTCAGACCTAGACTCAGGTCTGTCCCTGGGGTCACTCACACAGCAGGTTGCAGTCAGTTTCACCTTATTCAAAAAAAAAAAGAGAATTGCCACCAGACTTCTAGGAAATCCCTTCTTTCCAAGGATCTGCCGTTTACTTTCTCCATACAACAAGACTTCACCCGTGGGATCTGAATTTCGATCTCACGACCCTACAAGAATCCTCTTTTGAGCCTCTATGGGATATTACCCTTAGCATTCCCATCCAAACAGTGGTAGGTTCCGTGGCACTTACTTTCCCTGCAGAGGTGGCGGTACTTACAGCGCCCTCAGGTAGTCCATCATTTCTGGCCTTCCTCCTGGACGAGATTGCCCTACGGCTGATTCCATCCTTTTTTCTTTCTAAGGCGGTATACTCCTTCTACCTAATTGAAGACATATCTCTGTCTTCGCTGCACCCGATTTCAGTCTATACAGCCGCGAAGAAACTACATATGCGGGGTCTTGTCAGGACCCTACGCATTTACGTATCCGACACAGTGCCTTCCGAAGAGGTCTGATTCTTCTCTTCCTTCTTCCAGACGGCAGGAATAGTCACGTTAGTCTCTACAGCTTCCCTAACCATGGGGAATTGCCTAAGCATTCAAGACGCTTATACCATCAAACCTCATGCCCTTCGGCAGGGTCATAGCACATTCTACTACGGGCGTGGGGGCCTCCTGGGCCGTTCGGCACCAGGTGTCTACGCAAAAAGAGTGTAGGCGGCCAAATGGCCAGCCCACACATCATTAAGTCACTACTGTGCTTACACTCAGTTCTCGGCACACGCTGGTCTAGGTAGACGCTCCTTCCAGGCGACAGCAGCCCGCCTGTCGGTGCATGGTTCTTCACTGACCAGGTTCAGTGTTATTAGTTCCATTGTTGTTTCCCACCCAGGGACTGCTTTGGGATGTCCCACGGTCTGTGTCCCCCAATGAGGCGAAGGAGAAAAGAAGATTTTTGTGTACTCACCGTAAAATCCTTTTCTCTTAGCCTCTAATTGGGGGACACAGCACCCACCCTGTTGCCCTTATGGGCCTTTTTCTACAGTTCTTACATAGCTTTTCAGCTGTTACATGGTTAACATGCCTACTCATACTTGCCTATTATCACTCTGTTAACTGTTGAATGTTTAAACTTGTGCCTGTTTTGTTACAGACCTTTTTAGTACTGTAAGCCTGTTTAGTTACAGGCCTCATTATACGGTTATTACTCTGTTAACTCTTCACGATTTACTCATACGCCTGCTTAGTTGCAGACCTTCTTGTACTACTTTTACTCTGCTAACTTTTACGTGTTTATACACTATTACCTTGTTAGCTATATCTGTTTTACTGTTATTATCTGTTAACTCTCCTACTGCTTTAGCACAAAACTGGTGAGGCAATGGCTGCTCCAGGGGTGTAATACTGCAGAGGAGGAGCCACAACTCTTTTGCAGATTCTGCCTAGTGTCGCCTCCTAGTGGACAGCAGCATAACACCCACAGTCTGTGTCCCCCAATTAGAGGCTAAGAGAAAAGGATTTTACGGTGAGTTCACAAAAATCTTTTTTTTTAATGCTGCTCAGGGTTTATATAACAGTTTAATTTGCCGACTGTGACTTCACAACTGCATGTACTGACCAGGCTTATTGTCGATTATCATTGCAGGGGCCACTACCCCAATCATGGTTCAATTCATGATTTATTTCTGTGTTTTATTTGCATCTTTGCACTGTTTTTAATAGTTTTTAATCAATTGTGTGTTCATGTGTCCCAATAAAATTATCTTGTATATTATATATTGATTTTGTGGAGTGCTGCAGCATTTGTCAACTCTTTCTCTTTAATGTCTATGTCTTCTCCATTGACAAACAGTACCCCTTTCTTCTTGATACGTGATTTGAGCGGTGCACCCACCCCCTTCTTTCATATTTCATTGCATGACATGAACCACAGTACAGTATCCAGAGGTGTATCTAGGTTTTCTGGCACCCGGGGCAAGACTTCAGTTTGGCGCCCCCCCCCCCCCCCCCATCATGTGGCCGATCATTCATATACGATTTGCACACTTACAGTCAGCTGCTCTACCTAATTCTCTTAATGTTTAATGAAAAACAAATTACGGTATATTACACGCTGTTAGAATTTGGCTACAGGGCTTAGTGTTTAAATTACGGAGCTCACCAGACCCACCAGAGGTAGATAAATACATCCATATAACCCCTATCCTTACAGAGACACTATGTCAAAACCCTCATCAGTGCAGAAAGACATCACCAGACCCACCAGAGGTACAGAAATACATCAGCAAAACCCTTATCAGTGCAGAAATGCATTACCAGACCCATCAGAGGTACAGGAATACACAACTAGAACCCCCATCAGAACAGGAATATATCCATATAACTCCCATCACTATAGAATCACAGCATCAAAATCCTCATTAGTACAGAAATTCATCATCAGAACCACCATCAGTACATGGTAAAACAATTGTAATGTCATGTCACACATTTGTGCTGAATGAATCTACAACTCCCATTACATCCTTAACAATGGTAAGGAGTCACTGGGAGTTGTTGTTACCAGTCATCATCAGACCATACAAGAACCACAGCACTGATGAGAAATAGTCATTATCACAAATAATCTTTTACATCCTGGTACCTTATAGATGACCTTGCCTCTGATCGAGGTTGTCTTTTTCTTTTCTTCATCTTGTCCAGGCACCATGATGACGTTTCACATCCACAGCTCGTCTCTGGAGACTTCCATCTTCTCCGGTCTTCTGCAGCACATCCCGGCACGATACCCTTACAAATAGCAGAATGATCAAAATTCTTATGACTTAAAATATCTGCCCTACATTACCCCGAAATAAATAATTGCTACTCCTCAGTCTTCCCTGCACAAAATATGATTTATACACTGTCCCTCTTCTGGCGCACGCCTTCCACACTGCCAGCTCATCACCCTGCCCTCTTCTTTCCATACCGTACTCCCTGATCACACTGTCCTCTCACACGGTGTCCCCCTTTTCTGTCCACTGTTTATACTGTTCTTCCTCATCACACTCCCCCTCCTCGACATATTGTCCCCTCCTGGCAGGGGCCTCAAACTGTCCACACAGGATGACCCCTCTCCATACACCCTCACACTACTCACTCTCTATTCTCTGCCCACTTATATTTTTCTCTTGCATACTGTTTCTTCACTACCTCACTCCCCCCTCTAACTTCACATACTGTGTCCACACCAATGTCCTCCTCATTCCACATACTGTGCGCAGCCATCCCCCACACTTCACATCTCTGTCCACACCGATCTCCTCCTCACTCCACATTCTGTGCCGAAGCCATCCCCCTCAACACCTCATACTGTATCCACACTGATCTCCCCTCACTCCACATACTGTGCCACAGACATCGCCCACACTTCACATAATGTGTCTAAATCAATCTCCTCCTTAAGCCACATACTGTGTCGGCAGCCATCCCCCTCACTCATACTGTGTCCACACTGTTCCCCCCTTACTGCATATACCATACCACAGCCATACCCCTCTCACTCCACATACTGTGTCGGCAGCCATCCCCCCACACTCTTCATATTGTGTCTACACTCTTCCCCCCTCACGTGACATACCATAACGCAGCCATCCCCCTCTCTCACTCCACATTATGTGCTGCAGCCATCCCCCCTCACTCCATATAATGTGTCAGCAACCATCCCACCTCACTCCTCATATTGTGTCTACACATTTCCCCCCTTATATCACATACCATACCGCAGCCATCCCCCTCTCACTCCACACACCGTGCTGCAGCCATCTCTCCTCACTCCACATACTGTGCTGCAGCCATCCCCACTCACGCCTCAAATTTACACGCTTTGGTCACATATTTACCCCAACCTTTCCCCCCCCCCTAGTTTGGATCACATATAATCTCCCCCTCCAGTTTGGCTCAGATAGTCTGTCCCCACCCTTCCCCCAGTTTGACTCATATGTCGTCGTCCCCCCAGTTTGGATCACATATACTCCCCCACTCCCCCCAGTTTGACTCACATATAATCCCTCACACTTTCCACCCCCCAATTTGACTCACATATGATCCCCCCATCCCTTCCCCCAGTTTGACACACATGTTCCCCCCCAGGTTGGATCACATATACTCCCCCCTCCTCCCAGTTTGACTCACTTATAATCCCTCACATCCTCCCCCCCCCAGTTTGAATCACATATGACCCCCACTATCTCCCCCCCAGTTTGACTCACATGCCCCTCCAGTTAGGATTACATATACTACCCCCCTCCCCCCAGTTTGACTCTCATATAATCCCTCACACCCTTCCCCCCCTCCCAGTTTGATTCACATATCACCAACCCCCCCCAGTTTGGAACACATGTACTGCCCCCAGTTTCACTCACATATAATCCCTCATACCCTCCTCCCCAGTTCAACTCACATATCACCCCCACCCTCTCTCCCCCAGCTTGGCTGACATATATACCCCCTTCCCCTAATTACATTAATCTTCAGGGTCTTCAGCTCCTGTAGCTGGAGCACTTTTCCCCATCCTGCCGTCAATGCAGGGCCGCTGGGTGTCGTCAGCAGCGTGGTCAGGTGATCTGATCACGCTGCTGAGGTCCTATCTGACCCGGAAGTGCGGGAAGCAGGGCGGAAGAACGGCGCAGGCTGCTTCCATAGGCTATGGGATTGCAGGAGCCGGCACACGCCACTTTCTCTGCTCCCCGCTGTCAGATGACCACGGAGAGCAGAGAAAAGCCGGCTCCCATGACGGCGGCAACGGCGGCGGCGGCGGCAGCAGGGGGGGGGGCGCAATATATGGCAGGCGGGGAGACTCCTCGGGCACTGCAGCAGGAGGCTGACAGCGCCCCCCCTGACTGCTGCGCCCGGGGCAAATGCACCCCCAGCCCCCCCCTAGATACGGCCCTGACAGTATCTATTTTTCACATTGTCAATACTGTGGATCATGTTATGCAATGCAATGTGTACTGTGGTTCATGTCCTGCAATCGGTACTGTGGTTCATGTAATGCAATGCAAGACATGACCCACAGTACCGACAGCATGACATGACCCACAGTACACATTGCATGAGCCACTAACTCCATGACATTGAAACACAGTACACACTACATTGTATACCATGCATTCAGAGAGGCATTTAGAGAGACAGCCAGACAGACAGATAGACATTTTTAAAGCATGTATACTTACATCCAGGGTCTTGAGATCCTTATAGAAGCACTTCCTTTTTCCGCACCCCCTTTTTATACAGCTGGGAATTGGGAGGGAAATTGGGAGGACCTGAAGTCACCTCCTGGACATGCTCAGTGTGAAGTACGCAAGTGCACCAACGCATCCATGCGCATGTCCTTGCATTATGATGCATATCCATAGACAAAGTTTGTACGCAGTTATCCACATGCACACGGTTGGGCATATTTTGAGCATCAAAAATGCAACATGTTGCTTTCAGCGGGCACCTCAGAACTACACAAACTAATGCATCCGTATACAAACTGTTGGCTACACCTGGCCTTGTGTATGCAATGTTAAATATAGGTACGTAAAACGCATGTGGATCTTAGAAAAGGAGGACACATACGTACGCTGCGCTCACAAGCACCAATGTGAAATCGGCCTAAGCTTATGTGGTGAAATGAGAAAAGATCATGTAACACAATCTATAAATGCTACAAAAGCAACAATAATCAAGCAGTCGTGTACTTACAGTGGTAGTCCATCTTTTACCTCATACGTAACACAGTGGCTTTTTCGATTTATTTTTCCATCAATATTGTTAAATTTTATTTTTTGAAGAGTTTCTAGAGAGCTAAAAATATATATTGAATTATTGACATATTTATGCAGTTTAAAAAATGTAATAATATTTAGAAACTTGCTTATTTCTTACTCAGTATAAGGATCATGAAACGATTTGTCCTTCCTAATAGCGGTATAAAATGGTGGATTATATATGCAAAATGTTACCTATAAAAAAGCACAGGCAGATTGTTAGTCATAATTATGGAAAATCTATCTATCGATCTATCTATCTAAAGTTCATAGTATAGAACACAATGTATATTTTGTGTATAGAAGAAGACCTTCTTATGAGACATGCAGGACTGGGGCCTCAGAATGGCTGGAGTACAGATCTCTACACTTGTTGTTGGAGATAATATTATGCACAGTCCAGTTAATACTATGCTGATAGAGGGAGCTTCATGGATCAGTTCTATTGGACCCAGTTTCTTTGTTCCTTCTGAAGTGGCACGCGCCCTCGAGTACGTGTCTGAGACCTAGTGTAGAGGTATTCATAGTTTTGGAGCTATCATTCCCTATTACAAGGAGTAGGGCAGACAAAGATTGTAGCGCAGAAGTCATGAACCACTGGTTCCAAACAGAGACTTATAGAAAACCCAGTATGCAGAGAGCAAATATTCAGCCTTTTTGTAATTTGGTTCTCCTTTTTTTCCATTCATACAATTTAAACTCTGATATACCCCTTATATTTGATGTATTGGGATCTTACTTAATATTCTCCGTACCCAATGCATTGTGTCTACATTCTGTTTGCTTTAGGATTGGTCCTTTCTGAACTTGTCATGTATTTGAAGCTTCACTCTTTTATGGAGAGAATGACAATAAGATAGATGTCCCCTCAGTATAGACTGGAATAGAGATTTTGGGATCAGTAGTGCTTCCTTTTTCTTCCTGGACTAGACCGGATAGTGATGTGTTGATAGAGACACAGAGACGGCTCCCTGCTTTGAATGATGGGAACCGACACCCCAGTGAAAGCCACTAAATTCTATTAATGGTTATTACTTACAGTTGGATTCCGGTTGTTCAGCAAATGAAACCCCGCCCATCTGAACAAAAACAGCCCAATCATCAATTTAATTGGCACATTGCTAGTGGATGGGTTTTGGCAGTGGGGTGAACACATATTTCATAGAAATCCATGTAAGATTGAAAAGATCTGGCTCATTTTGGTGAGCGGAATCAAGGGAGCTGGATCCCCAAAAAGAGCCGGACTGCCCACCACTAATACTGAACAAGGCTTGTTAATTCCATCGCACAGGAAGTGTCTCAGCACTGAGGTGGGAGCCACCCCCAGTTGTTTCTATGGTAATTTGCGGCAAGGAGATTGAATACTTAAGTTTCATATGTATATATCAGCCAGTAGATGGCAGCAAATTACAAAGCAGAATGTATTTTTATCAAACTTCAGCGTACGCACATTAACACATTAATACACATAATGCATTACATATTTTTTACTCAAAGTGCTTAATGGAACAACTGTTTCACTTAGTGTGGCGCCGTGCTCACGCAGGTAGCCACAGATTTCTCTACATGCACAGCTGGGTTTCCACAGCAGGTACCTAATACATACAACATCTTCCACCCCGCCACAGTAGGGGGAACACCACTTGTTGCCCTTAGGCAAGATCCCCTATAAATACTGCTGCTGGGGGAGGAGTTAGTCAGAGTGTGCAGACGCTGGGAGAGCTGCGAAGACGTCCTGGTGGTCGGTGCTGCGATTAGGCCCGAACCAGTGACCCGGAGTGGCCCTTCTACATCCCGCAAACCTAAGTGGGACTGAAGGCAAGGAGCTTAGGACAGAAAAGGAGCGAGGAACTTAAGGAGTTCGCCCAAAGAGAACCACCGGATATTGGGGATCCGCACCTGTGGGATACTATAGGACCACAGAAAATCCAGTTGCACCGTGGAGGCTTCGGCTACCCGGTTTCCTATGCGGTCAAGATAGGGAGCCAGACACAGCAGGGCAAAGCCGCAGTGATCAGAAGAAGGTAACCCGGAGACCGCACAGGAGGAGAGACAAACACCAGAGTCAGGAAGAGAGAGGAGGCAAGTCTGGCTGCAAGCAGGCTGTGCATCAGCATCATTACAAAAGAACAGAGGAGACCTTATACCCACTTGCTGTGGGGACCCACTTGCAACCTGTCCTCCCGTCAGTGCCCTGGATCATTTTACCTGCTCAACATCAGTAAAAGGTAAAAGAGACTTTGCTGTGTGCGTGTATCCTTCTTCTCCACTCCCAGTATCCTTCATAGACTGTTCCAACACTCCCTATACCATCCCAGCTCCACTCCAAGCTGCCCCTGCTCTCTACGCTGCCCTGGAGGTCCCAGTCCTACCTGTGGAGGACTATACCATCCTAGCCGCAATACCATCAACCTCTGGTGGACTGTGGCGGCGCTGGTGCAAATCACAAGTCACTACAGGTGGCGTCACAACCACAAACTGTATATAATTCCCTGTATATTAAACCCCTTTTCAAAAGATACCCCAGGACACGGAGTCAGGCGCAGCCGCCATCCCCCGTGTCAACGGGAAAGTTAACCCTTGCCGCCTGACATCCGAGTACACCAAAGCCTGGGCGCTACATTAGCAGTAGTAGATCAGGTACAGGTATACCACAGCTAGAGATGATGGAAGTGATTTGCTGGAAAACAGCATTGAATCGAATTTATACCTAGTTCATGGGGAATTCAAAAAATGTACAATTCAATTTGTACAGATTGAGAAATAAATATACAGTGCCATTTCACATAATACATAAGATTGCATGAGCCAGAGAGTGGGCTTCCATGACGACAGGTGTGGCTGAGTTGGCTTTTCCATAATGCCTTGCAGCTATCACATCACAACAGGGTGAGGTGGGGGGACTATTATTGCCACTAAAAAGATGTGTCAAGGAAAGTAGTGGCCTATGGACCCTAGGATGCACAGCTCATCATTGCAGATAGGTATAGAAAGGTCTAAAAAAGTAGTGCTGAAGGTCACAGAAAATAAAAATGGTAATCTCAAGTCTGTAAATTTTAAGTGATAAGGTGGTTAGTGAATAGTAAACATTGCTCGAACATGTTCGCCATTGTTCGTTCGGCCCCTCAAACACAAACGTTTTGCAGAAAAGTCAGTACGTTCGGGTTTTGTTTGGCAATTGTTTGGAAGGCAAAAAGCATTAGTGCATTTGCTAATGCTTCTGTTCTAGGTGGCTGTGTGCCCACACTGCAGGTTTCCCTTATATTTTGCCACAAATTTATTGCTGATATGCTGCAGATCTGACACACAGTAATGTGCAATGACGTGCAAGCAAAGTGTATGTAAATGCAGAAGACCTTTGCCCATGCTGTGATTGTTTGTGTGCGGGAAAATCTGCAGCATGTAAATTCTTGCAGCATATTTTGCCATCATTTTTACCCATAGACCTCAGTGTTACTCAATGACTGTTACAGCTGCAGTGAGTCCTGGTGCAGAATGACATGACATATAGCCTTGGCCTGGAGGTGGGGCAAATCATGCTGGTGGAGTGGGCACAGATCAAGGATCTCCGCACCCCTCTGCACAGATTTGAAATGGCTAGTAAGATAAACACTGACGATGCTGTTATCAGCATGACTATTCTGGTCATCTACATGATGGAGTACACTTTGACCAGTATGCAGAGTCAGATAGTTGTCCACGAAGAAGAGGAGGGCGTTAGAGGAGGAGAATGCAAAGGGGATAGCAAAATCTAAAATGTCTGGATTGTCATCAGCACAGAGACGGGTAGCATTACAGAGTGGAGTAGAAAGATCAACGAGGGCTCATGGTAGCAACCAAACTGTTGATGAAGCTGCAGGAGCCGAGGAAGAAATGGAGGTAGAGGCGATGGGCACAGACGAGTCAACAGATGAGGGAGATATTGATCACCTTTCTGTTGTGTGAGGTTGGAGGGAGTGGTTGGAGGTAGCAAGTGGGAATGTTACTCTGCCGCTACCAACACAACAAGGACTTGGGCTTCATAGATGTGCAAGACACATGAGTGCCTTCTTGCTGCACTTTCTGCAGCATGATCCTCGTATTGTTAGGAATTGAAGTAATGCAGACTATTGGGTTGCCACACTGCTAGATCCCCAGTACAAGACAAGATTTAGCCAAACACATGCAGGAGTATCAAAAGAAGCTTTTACACAATCTTAGTTCTGCTTTTCCCCAAAACACAAGGGGCAGACACAGTGCACATCACAGTTCTACAAGTCCAAGTCTAACATATAGTGGATACCATAATGAATGAGAGGATGGTGCAGGATGGGGTATCTACAGCTCAATATTGATGCCATGAGTGTGGACCTTTTGCCCTTTTCTGTGTTCCCAGCGCTCCGCCTGATCACACTTTTCCCTTCATTTATCACTATCCTTCTCTGAGGGCTGCAGATGAAGCAGCACAGTCATCAATACTAGGAGACCTGCAGGACCTTTGATGATGTGTTTCCAGTCACATGACAGCTCCAAACCCCACAGCCCGACGACCAGGTCCTCACTAACCACAGGCTTCAGGTTGCACAACTCGGATAGGTGAGTGGATCACTGCTTTAATAGATATACCACTAGACCATCAGGTATAACTCTATGACCACCCCCCTGCTCTTTTCATTCTCTGTTATTATTTAATACTGTTCATTGTTTGGATAGCATGAATTTCATGACAGTCTCCTTTTAAATGTAAAAAAATAACACAACCATGTATATCATACATACAATACTTTGCGCTGGTATGTTGCAGTAATCCTGTGTTGTATTCTCCATATCCACTGAATGCATATTCATATCTGTCTCTCTCTTTGTACTGTCCAAATGTTCATATTAACTACAATCTGTTAATTTCCCCCTGCTGTGAGGTGTTCTTCTGCTCTCTCCTCCTTGCCTCTGCTCACACCTGATTCATTTTTTTAGCATTTGAATGGTATACATTTGATGGAGCAAGTCTGAATAGACCTTGGTAAGAAGTGATATAATTTTAAATGTGATATCTTTAAAGTGTACCAGCAGACATATATCAGAAATTTGTCAGATTGTGAGAGATACCACTGTCTACTAAATATACCTGCCTTTTTTTCTCACCCTGCTCTTTCATCATGCTCACATTTGCCCTCACAGTTTTTGTTCCACTTAGCTTCACTCTCCTTCACTTTCCCCAAAATCCAGCACCCTCTAACCAAATAACTAACGCCCCCTCTCTCTTACCCCCACCTCATGTCATCTGCAGACCTACTCCTTAATCTCAGACCTCTACTGCAATATAAAACAAACCGGCCACTCTCCTTCACCTACCTGGTTTCCCTTTCTCTGCTTCTTCTCACTGCTGGTGACATATCTCCCAATCCTGCACCCCCCCACCCCATATGACCCATCAATCCTCACCCCTGTCCTAAACTGAGATAAACTACCGCAATCCTTCATACATAAAACCTTTGCCCCTGACCCCACCCCCCTGATTCCTGTCTCTGGAGCACTTTAGAATGCCCGCTCCATTCACAAAAAGCTCCACGTGATCCATGACCTCTTTACTTCCCGGAACCTTTCCTTCCTGGGCCTCACTGAGACCTGGCTGACACTCTCTAACCTCCTCTGCTGCACTGAGCTGTGGTGGCCTCCACCTTACCCACACTCTCATCCTGGCAACAGACATGGCAGAAGACTGGGTTGTCTTCTTTCTACAAACTGCTCCTTCAACCCAATCCAACTCCCACCCTCCCTTACCCTCCCTTCTTTCACTCTTATCTACTCTCTCTACAATTTCCAAAAGGCCATTATATACAAACCTCCAGGATCGGCCACTGCCTTCATTGACCAATTCTGCATCTGGCTTCTTCACTTTCTCTCTGCTGACATTCCGACCATCATCATGGGTGACTTCAATATCTCTACTGACACTTGCCAGCCGGCAGCTTCCAAACTCTTTTCACTTACCTCATCTTTTGGACTTACTCAATGGTCGTCCACAGCCACCCACACAGATGGACATACATTAGACCTCATCTTCACCTGCCTATGTTCCCTATCTAATCTTACAAACTCCCCCTTCTTCTATCTGACCACCATCTACTCACCTTCTCATCCTTGTCCTCCTCACCAGCCCTTAATGTTCAGCCGCTAGCGCAGACTCTCAGACTCTATTTTACCTCTGTCTCCCATATCTTCACTCCATGATGTGGATAAAGCCTCCACTTTCTACACCACCCTCACATCAGCCATAGACTCAGTCGCCCCTCTTGGGCAAGGCAAGGTGTGACAAATCAATACGCAACCCTGGCACAACAATTTCACCAAAAAACTTCAACCAGTGTCCAGGGTTGCGGAGCGGCGTTGGAAGGGACACACCTGCCAGTCGACTTCACTGCATTCAAACAAGCAACACTTGCATCCAAATCAGCCCTCACCTCTGCTAAACAGACATAGTTCACAAACCTTGTATCTCAACTGTTCAGCATATTTAACCCTCTCCTCCACCCACCACTGCCCCCTCCGACCTCCCTCATCTCTGCTGAGGACTTCACCACATACTTTAAAAATAAGATCAACCAAACAAGGCAAACCTTTATTGTTCCACCACCCCAACCATTCCATACACCAGACCTCTGCCTTTCCCTCACAACCTCCCTCTCCAACCTTACTGAAGGAGAGCTTACTAATTTCCTCTCCAAAGCACACCTCACAACTTGTGCACTTGACCTCATCCCTTCCCACCTCCTTCCCAACCTCACTATCATGCTCATCCCAGCCCTAACTCATCTCCTCAACCTATCGCTAACTTATGGTACCTGCCCCTCTGCTTTTAAACATGCCACCATCATGCCCATCCTCAAAAAGCCAAACCTTGACCTGACTGCTATGCACAGCTATCACCCCATATCTCTTCTCCCATTTGCTTCCAAATTCCTTAAGCAGTATGTCCATGCTCAGCTTTCCTCCCACCTCTCATTTAACTCTCTCCTTTACAACCTACAATCTGGCTTCTGGCCCCACCACTCCATCAAAACTGCCCTGACCAAAATTACTAATGACTTACAGCCAATGCTAACAGACAAATCTCCATCCTCCTCCCTCTTGATCTGTCCTCTGCCTTTGACACAGTTGATCACTGCCTCCTACTGCAGAGCAGAGAATACCGGAGTGTCTGCCGGCCACATCCTTCTTCTTCTCCTTTTGCTTCTTAAAACTCAACATCGACAAAACCATACTCATCATCTTTCCTCCATCCCATCTTTTCCTATCACCACAAAAGTACCCATTGAGAGAGGGGACAGTAAACCTACAGAGAAAAAGGGACGGTTCCGCTTGCCTCCTCAGTTGGTTTCCTGTTCTTATGCGAACCTGCAGCAAGATGTACCTGGGTCCAGCGTGCCTCTGTGCAGTACCTGTGGGGATGGCAAAGTCCAGGATTCCAGTAGCAGCATCAGGGGAGCCCTGCCTATCAGACTCCCCCCTCTGCTGGGAAGGAGGCTTGATTCCGTGGTCCGGGTGGTGCCGCCATTGGTCACGTAGGCATAGCACAGGTGATCCCTTTGCTCATCTGGAGGGTGCAGGATGTGGGCATTAGCCACCCTGAACCTTGTGCAGGCCACTTCCGGGTTCTTTCACTGCACATGCGTGCTTGCCGATGACGTGTTAGAAACCCAGAAGTAACTCAAATGACTTTGGGGGGACCAGGGAGGTGCATCTGCTGGCGGGAATGGTGGGGACCTGGCCATAACTCGAAATAGGCCGGCGTCTTTGCACAGGATGTGCTTCTACAATGTCTTTCCCCGGAAATTTGGAGTGGCACTCACCACTTGAGGTGGTCTCTAAGCAGTGTAAGAGTAGCAATGGTGGTCATCCTAATGGCAGTGATACCACTTGATACCAGGAGTGAGCAAAGTCTTCGCTCCAATCCCTCCAAATCCAGCACTGTGCCTCCACCTCCAGAGCCAGTATCCCATTAACAAGCTTCAGATAGTCATTTTATATATGATCACCTCATAAGCTGCATCTCCCTTCTTTTCTATGTACCCTTAGGCTTAAAAGAAGTAATCCGAAAGCAAGCCTAGAGAGTACCCTGTGTATGCAGCCCTTTCCTGAAGCTTATGCGAAACGATTATGTCAGGACTGCATCTCTCAGACTCTGGACGAGGAAGAAACTGTCCATACTTCTTATTTTAAATAATTTATTAGGGAGGAGATCAGAAATTTCCTTAAAGGGGTTCATAAATCTTAAAAGGGCAAGACCACTCATAAGGTGTATAAGTGTGAGTCTGATTCCTCTGTGGATGTACAACAGGAAGGGTCAGTAGATTTTTCCTTATCATTGTCTTCATCTGATGAAGAGATTGTGTTTCTCTATTCATGATATGGACAATCTAGTCAAGTCTGTTTGCTCTACAATGCATATAACAGACGCCAAGGAGACTAAAGGTGGGGTCACACGTGGCGATGTCGCCCACGACATCGCCGAAAAGTGACGTAACAGCAATGTCGCGGGCGATATTGCAAGTGGGTCGCGCTGTGTGACAGCGCGACGCAACTGCAAATTATCGCTGGTTGCAGGTCGACAGGTTTATGAACATGTTCATAAACCTGTCAACCTGTGACCAGCGATTAGGCTGGATCGCGCCGTTTGACACTGTTGGCGGCGCGATCCAGCCTATACCGCAGCGTAGCTGCGGATCGCTCGCTGGGCTGAGCCCAGCCCAGCGAGCGATGTCACCGCCCGCATCGCTGCGGTGTCGCCGGCCGCAGCGATGCTGTGTGACAGCTGGCCAGCGATGTCGGAAGCGGGCGGGCACCCGCGCATCTCTTCCGACATCGCTGGCCAGATCGTGCTGTGTGACAGCACCTTAAATCTTCTTAAGAATTTTTGCTCGCAGACCTTTCACAAAGAAAACAGAGATCCTTTCCCATCAATGAGATGGTAAAAAATCTTGTATGGAAGGAGTGGGAAAAGCAGGATACCCATGGTTTCCGTCCCTCCTCTTCAAAGTGAAAATACCCCTTTGATGACACCCATCTGTCAGAATGGAGGAAAGTACCCAAAGTAGATGCAGTAGTTGCCTCTTCCTCAAAAAGATCTGTACTGGTGATGGGGGCTTCCTTAAAGACCCAACTCACAGAAGGGCTGTGATGTTTCTGAAGTGAGTCTGGGAGTCATCTTCTGAAGCCTTTAAACAAGCAATTGCCAGTAATTGCATTGCAAGGTCATTGCTGGTATGGTTGGACCAGCTAGAAGACCAGATAAAAGCGGAAACACCTAGAGGCAAATTGCTAGCCTCTGTTCCTCAGAAAGGTGCTTACTTCAGTGCGGCTTTGTCATCCAAGTGTAGAAGCAAGTACCGTTAACCCTAATCCCCCAGTGGGTGGTAGACTAATATTTGTTTTTTACAATAATTAAGTTCAGATTACATGGATTCTTGATATAACTTCCTCTGGACTAAAATTGGAATTTCAGAGAATCCCTCAGGATTTTTTCCTGCAAACTACTTTAACTAATCCCGTCCAACAATGGGCTTTGGAAGCCGAAGTTACGGATCTGTTAGAAAAATGAGTTCTGATGGAAGTTCCTGAGAGCGAGGAAGGGAAGGGGTTTTATACCCCTCTGTTCTTGGTTGACAAGCACGATGGTTCCTTTCGAACCATCATTAATTTACGGAAGTTAAATTCCTTCATCTGATTCCACACCTTTAAAATAGAATCCATAAAATCTACACTCAAACTTTTGTTTCCCAGGTGCTTCATGGATGTCCTGGATTTAAAGGATGCGTACAATCACCTTCCCATACATTGAGACCACCAACAGTATCTCAGGGTAGCAGTGTGTCTAGACGACCAGGTCAATCACTTACAGTTCACTGAAATGCTAATTGGCCTATCCATGGCTCCTCGCATCTTCACGAAGGTAATTGCAGAGGTGATGATTCATTTAAGAGAACGAGATACCCTTGTCATCACATAACTGAATGACTTCCTGATAGTGGGGAGTTCTGTGGCTCAATGCCTGAATCACATAATATCTTTATAGGATCTGGGTTGGATCATCATCCTGCAAAAATCAAGACTGGCTCCGTCGACCCTTCAAATTTCCCAGGCCTTCATCTAGATTTAGTTACTCAACAGTGCTTTTTCCCATAAGACAAACTACTGGGTATAATCAACAAGGTCCGCAGAGTAGTGAACAACCGAAAACTATCTTTGAGAGTCGCTATGGCCCTGCTGGGGTCTCTGACCTCCTGTATCCCGGGTGTCCAGTGGGCACAATGCCACTCTATAGGTCTGCAACACAACATCCTCAAGGCAGACAGTGACTTGCAGGGTCACCTGGAGGGCTGCATGCTTCTATCAGTGTCTACCGTGTATTTTCTATCTTGGAGGCTAGATCAAACTCATCTGTCCAAGGGGATCCCATGGGTCATAATGCCAGACAGCACAGTAAAAACAAATGCCAGTCCCTCGGGATGGGGTGCTCATATGCGAGTTCACATAGCCGAAGAGAAGTGGACCCCAAAAGATCTTCTAGGCACCTCAAATCTAAAAGAATTGAAGGTGGTGAAATATGCTCTCAGATTTTTGCCAATCCTTCAGAAACCACATATATGAGTCCACACCAAGAACACTAAAGTGGTTGCCTACTTAAATCATCAAGGGGGTACACAGTCACAGTCCCTGACATCCACTACGGTGTATATATTCATGCCAGCAGAAAAATATCTCCTCTCCTTCTCAGTCCTGCACATCAGAGGGATAGACAATGTGAGAGCCAATTAACTCAGGCGCCATTCTCTACACCAGGGAGAATGGTCCCTGAACAAACAGATTTGCAGACAGATAATACATCTGTAGGGTATTCCCGACATAGACCTTTTTGTGACCAGGAACAACAGATAGGTTGATCAGTTTGCTTCTTCACAGGTAAAAGATCAGCCAGAGGTAGCAGATTCCCTGCAAGCTCGATGGACTTACAACCTACCTTATGCCTTTAACCCCGATGTGTCTGATTCAACTAGTCCTCAAAAAGATCAAGAAGGAGAGAGCGAGAGTAATTCTCATTGCTCCCTTTTGGCCCAAGAGACAATGGTTTCTGTGGCTGTCAGTAACCGACCCGTGGATCCTACCAACAGGTCCGGAGCTGCTCACTCAGGGTCCATTCCGTCATCCTCAAGTGGAGGGTCCCCATCTGATGGCGTAGAATTTGACAGGCAGCTTCTAAGGCAGAGAGGATTTTCGGAAACCTTATTGTATATTCTTCTTCACAGTAACAAAGAAGTTACTACAAATTTATTGTAGAGTGTGGAGAAAATTTTTGCAATTTTATTCAGGTCCCCTTTCCACCTAGGTGCCTATCCCAGCAATCCTAGAATTCTTACAGAAAGGTTGTGAGCTGGGTTTGTCCATTATCATCTTAAAGAGGACCAACCAGGAGGTTTTAGGACCATAAAGTGAAGCCAGTGGCTTACAGGCTCTGGAATACTGAATGCACTCATGCCTTTACTTTAATGACTGCATGTATGATTGCTGAGATAAATGTTATAGAAGTCCTTAGAAAATGTGCAGCAGGGGCTCAGCGTGTGTAGCACATTAGCATAACAGAGGTTGGGTTTCTTTGTATTACTGAACCTGTTTTCAATAAGTCAAATCCTCCCCCTCCCTCTCTCCCTCCCTCCTTCTCATTGTTTGTGATCCTCACAAGCAGGAGAAGCCCAGTCCCCTCCAGTCTCTACACGTCCTGATTTGTCTCCTCTTACAGACCTGGACAGATCCTTGCTATTGTCATCACAAATGTCAGATCACTACCACCGGAGCTGCTGCCTCACCACCATCAGAGCTGCCACCTCACAGTCACCGAAACTGTCGACTCACCACCACCTGATCTGCTGTGTCCTCCCCAATATCCTGTAGAAAGTAAGCATGGTCCTCTCCCCTCTGTACCAGTCTGTCATTGTTAATTTGTTTACTGTGACTATATGTATCATTTTGTACGTAATCCCTTCTTATGTACAGCTCCATGGAATTAATGGTGCTATTTAACCCCTTCACGACCCTTGGCCCACCGTTTGGGCCATGGAAACAAGTTCGTTCCCGACCCTTGGCCCAGGGGGTGGGCCATGGATTGATCGGGCTCCTGCAGGCCGAGTGAGGGTCTCACTGACCTGTCATTCGGCCTGCAGGTACATGGGGTGTTGTACAACACCCCATGGGGGGTCGATTTGCCCCCACCCCCACCCCCCCGGCTACAGGCGCGGTGATTGGCGCTCAAAAGTGAAAGTGAAAATCACCGCGCCTGTCATGCTTCCCTGCCTGCCCCTGCTCTCCCTACCCTCCGATCTGCTACCCTGGCATCCTCTAAGTGCCCCCCTGTCCCCCACCTCTCTATCCTGCCCCCTCTTCATCTTTCTTACCCCCCCCCCCCCGCTTCCTGTCCCTGCGGCCGCTTCCTGTCCCTACCGCGGGCTTCCTCTTCCTGCCGCCCGCCTGCTCCTGCCTGCCCCCGCTTCCTGTGAGTGCCCCCCCAAGCCCTGTCACCCCCCCTCTTCCCCCTGCCTGCCCCCCCCGACCACCGGAGCGGCGATCGCTTCTCCCACTCACCCCTCCGGCGATCGCGCTCCATCCTGCTGCACGGCTGCGTCCCGATCCTCCTCCTCTTCTCTCCGGCCGCTCGCATCTGACAGCTCTGTGCTGGAGCTGTCAGATGACTTCTACAGCTAGATCCTGAGGATCCAGCTGTAGGAAGTGATCTGACAGATCCAGCACAGTGATCCACAGTGACCATTATGTGATCACTGTGGATCACTGTACTGGATCTGTCAGATCACTTTCTACAGCTGGATCCTGAGGATCCAGCTGTAGGAAGTGATCTGACAGATCCAGCACAGTGATCCACAGTGACCATTATGTGATCACTGTGGATCACTGTACTGGATCTGTCAGATCACTTCCTACAGCTGGATTCTGAGGATCTAGCTGCAGAAAGTGATCTGACACCCCGGGCGCAGTGACCCACTATGTGCATCACTGCGCCTGGGCTGCCAGATCGCTTTCCGCAGCTCGATCCCCATGCATGGGGATCGAGCTGCAGAAAGCTATCTAACAGCCCGGGCGCAGTGATGCACATAGTGGGTCACTGCGCCCAGGCTCTTAGATTGCTGCTCTGCAGCCCGATCTCCCTGCATGGGCATCGAGCTGCAGAAAGCAATCTGACAGCCCGGACGCAGTGATGCACATAGTGGGTCAATGCGCCTGTGCTGCCAGATCGCTTTCCGCAGCTCGATCCCCATGCATGGGGATCGAGCTGCGGAAAGCGATCTGGCAGCCCAGGCGCAGTGATGCACATAGTGGGTCACTGCGCCCAGGCTCTTAGATCGCTGCTCTGCAGCCCGATCTCCCTGCATGGGCATCGAGCTGCAGAAAGCAATCTGACAGCCCGGACGCAGTGATGCACATAGTGGGTCAATGCGCCTGTGCTGCCAGATCGCTTTCCGCAGCTCGATCCCCATGCATGGGGATCGAGCTGCGGAAAGCGATCTGGCAGCCCAGGCGCAGTGATGCACATAGTGGGTCACTGCGCCCAGGCTCTTAGATCGCTGCTCTGCAGCCTGATCTCCCTGCATGGGCATCGAACTGCAGAAAGCAATCTGACAGCCCGACGCAGTGATGCACATAGTGGGTCAATGCGCCTGTGCTGCCAGATCGCTTTCCGCAGCTCGATCCCCATGCATGGGGATCGAGCTGCGGAAAGCGATCTGGCAGCCCAGGCGCATTGATGTACATAGTGGGTCACTGCGCCCAGGCTCTTAGATCGCTGCTCTGCAGCCCGATCTCCCTGCATGGGCATCGAGCTGCAGAAAGCAATCTGACAGCCCGGACGCAGTGATGCACATAGTGGGTCAATGCGCCTGTGCTGCCAGATCGCTTTCCGCAGCTCGATCCCCATGCATGGGGATCGAGCTGCGGAAAGTGATCTGGCAGCCCAGGCGCAGTGATGCACATAATGGGTCACTGCGCCCGGGGTGTCAGATCACTTTCTGCAGCTCGATCACCATGCTGGCGGATCGGGCTCCAGAGTAGCGATCTGAAAGCAAAGGTGATCGAGAGTCGTGGGACCTTCGTTGTGGACTACGTCGGAGACAAACGTCGTGGGACCTTCGTTATGGACTACGTCGGAGCGATCGAGCGTCGTGGGACCTTCGTTGTGGACTACGTCGGATCTTTTTATAATAAAGATGGAGTCCGAATTGTGTCTGTTTTTTTTTCAAATAAAAAGATTTTTCTCTGTGTGTATTTATTGACTATTTACTGTACTAGAGATTCCTAATGGCGGGTCTAACATTGGCCCTATATTATGAATCTCGGGCTTAGTGCCAGCTGCCAATAAAAAGCTGGCATTAACCCCTTTATTACCCAGTTAGCCACCGGCACCAGGGCAACTGGAAGAGCGTGGGTACAGCGCCAGAAAATGGCGCTTCAATGAATGCGCCATTTTCTGGGGCGGCTGCGGGCTGCAATTCGCAGCATGGGGGGCCCAGAACGCTTGGGCCTCTCTATGCTGAGGATTCCAGCCCCCAGCTGCCTAGTTGTACCTGGCTGGACCAAAAATATGGCGGAGCCCCACGTAATTTTTTTTTCTAGAAATATTTCTAGAAATAAAAAAAAAATAGGCTTCGCTGTATTTTTGGTTCCAGCCAGGTATGACGAGGCAGCTGGGGGTGGGTGGCAGTCCGTAGCTGCCAAGTTGTACCTGGCTGGACCAAAAATATGGCGGAGCCCTATGTCATTTTTTTTCTAGAAATATTTCTAGAAATAAAAAAAAAATAGGCTTCGCTGTATTTTTGGTTCCAGCCAGGTATGACGAGGCAGCTGGGGGCTGGTGGCAGTCCGTAGCTGCCAAGTTGTACCTGGCTGGACCAAAAATATGGCGGAGCCCTATGTCATTTTTTTTCTAGAAATAATTCTAGAAATAAAAAAAAAATAGGCTTCGCTGTATTTTTGGTTCCAGCCAGGTATGACGAGGCAGCTGGGGGCTGGTGGCAGTCCGTAGCTGCCAAGTTGTACCTGGCTGGACCAAAAATATGGCGGAGCCCTATGTCATTTTTTTTCTAGAAATATTTCTAGAAATAAAAAAAAAATAGGCTTCGCTGTATTTTTGGTTCCAGCCAGGTATGACGAGGCAGCTGGGGGCTGGTGGCAGTCCGTAGCTGCCAAGTTGTACCTGGCTGGACCAAAAATATGGCGGAGCCCTATGTCATTTTTTTTCTAGAAATATTTCTAGAAATAAAAAAAAAAATAGGCTTCGCTGTATTTTTGGTTCCAGCCAGGTATGACGAGGCAGCTGGGGGCTGGTGGCAGTCCGTAGCTGCCAAGTTGTACCTGGCTGGACCAAAAATATGACAGAGCCCCATGGGTCCCCTATGCTGCGAATTGCAACTACTAGACTAGTATGTTTTTTCACATAAAGTTTCTTTATTCATTTATACGTCTCAATTTGTGAAGCACATGGTGGTTCAAAGTGCTCACTGTGCATCTAGATATGTTCCCTGGGGGGTCTAGTTTCCAAAATGGGGTCACTTGTGTGGGAGCTCCAATGTTTAGGCACACAGGGGCTCTCCATACGCGACCTGGTGTCCGCTAACAATTCCAATTGTTGGCAAACACCAGGTTGCGTATGGAGAGCCCCTGTGTGCCTACACATTGGAGCTCCCCCACAAGTGACCCCATTTTGGAAACTAGACCCCCCAAGGAACGTACCTAGATGCATAGTGAGCACTTTGAACCCCCAAGTGCTTCACAAATTGATCCATAAAAATAAAAAAGTACTTTTTTTCCACAAAAAAATTATTTTTTCATTTTTACAGATCAATTTGTGAAGCACCTGGAGGTTCAAAGTGCACACTATGCATCTAGATACATTCCTTGGGGTGTCTAGTTTACAAAATGGGGTCACTTGTGGGGGAGCCCCAATGTTTAGGCACACAGGGGCTCACCAAACATGACATGGTGTCCGCTAACAATTCCAATTGTTAGCGGACACCATGTCGCATATGGAGAGCCCCTGTGTGCCTAAACATTGGAGCTCCCCCACAAGTGACCCCATTTTGGAAACTAAACCCCCCAGGGAACATATCTAGCTGCATAGTGAGCACTTTGAACCCCCAGGTGCTTCACAAATTGGTCCGTAATAATGAAAAAAGAAATTTTTGTGGAAAAAAAAGTGCTTTTTCATTTTTATGGATGAATTTGTGAAGCACCTGGGGGTTCAAAGTACTCACTATGCATCTAGATACGTTCCCTGGGGGGTCTAGTTTCCAAAATGGGGTCACTTGTTGCGGAGCCCCAATGTTTAGGCACACAGGGGCTCACCAAACGCAACATGGTGACAGCTAACAATTTGAGCTGATTTTTATTCAAATTGTTAGCGGACACCATGTCGCTTTTGGAGAGCCCCTGTGTGCCTAAACATTGGAGCTCCCCCACAAGTGACCCCATTTTGGAAACTAGACCCCCCCAGGGAACTTATCTAGATTGATAGTGAGCATATTGACCCCCCAGGTGCTTCACAAATTAATGGAAAAAAATTGTTTTTGCGGAAAACAAGTACTTTTTCATGTTTACAGATCAATTTGTGAAGCACCTGGGGGTTCAAAGTGCTCACTATGCATCTAGATACGTTCCCTGGGGGGTCTAGTTTCCAAAATGGGGTCACTTGTGGGGGAGCTCCAATGTTTAGGCACACAGGGGCTCACCAAACGCGACATGGTGTCCGCTAACAATTTGAGCTCATTTTGCATTCAAATTGTTAGCGGACACCATGTCGTGTTTGGAGAGCCCCTATGCGTCTCCACATTGGAGCTCCCCCACAAGTGACCCCATTTTGGAAACTAGACCCCCCAGGGAACATATCTAGCTGCATAGTGAGCACTTTGAACCCCAGGTGCTTCACAAATTGGTCCGTAATAATGAAAAAAGAAATTTTTGTGGAAAAAAAAGTGCTTTTTCATTTTTATGGATGAATTTGTGAAGCACCTGGGGGTTCAAAGTACTCACTATGCATCTAGATACGTTCCCTGGGGGGTCTAGTTTCCAAAATGGGGTCACTTGTTGCGGAGCCCCAATGTTTAGGCACACAGGGGCTCACCAAACGCAACATGGTGACAGCTAACAATTTGAGCTGATTTTTATTCAAATTGTAAGCGGACACCATGTCGCTTTTGGAGAGCCCCTGTGTGCCTAAACATTGGAGCTCCCCCACAAGTGACCCCATTTTGGAAACTAGACCCCCCAGGGAACATATCTAGATGGGTAGTGAGCATATTGAACCCAAGGTGCTTCACAAATTATTGAAAAAAAAAGATTTTTGCGGAAAAAAAGTACTTTTTCATTTTTACAGATTAATTTGTGAAGCACCTGGGGTTCAAAGTGCTCACTATGCATCTAGATACGTTCCCTTGGGGGTCTAGTTTCCAAAATGGGGTCACTTGTGGATGAGCTCCTATGTGGAGACGCACAGGGGCTCTCCAAACGCAACATGGTGTCCGCTAACAATTTGAGCTCATTTTGCATTCAAATTGTTAGCGGACACCATGTCGCGTTTGGAGAGCCCCTGTGCGTCTCCACATTGGAGCTCCCCCACAAGTGACCCCATTTTGGAAACTAGACCCCCAAAGGAACGTATCTAGATGCATAGTGAGCACTTTCAACCCCCAGGTGCTTCACAAATTGATCCATAATAATGAAAAAAGAATTTTTTTGTGGAAAAAAAAAGTGCTTTTTCATTTTTATGGATGAATTTGTGAAGCACCTGGGGGTTCAAAGTGCTCACTATGCATCTAGATACGTTCCTTGGGGGGTCTAGTTTCCAAAATGGGGTCACTTGTGGGGAGCCCCAATGTTTAGGCACACAGGGGCTCACTAAACACAACATGGTTACAGCTAACAATTTGAGCTGATTTTTATTCAAATTGTTAGCGGACACCATGTCGCGTTTGGAGAGCCCCTGCGTGCCTAAACATTGGAGCTCCCCCACAAGTGACCCCATTTTGGAAACTAGACCCCCCAGGGAACATATCTAGATGGGTAGTGAGCATATTGAACCCCAGGTGCTTTACAAATTGATCTGTGAAAATGAAATAGTACTTTTTTTTTCACAAAAATTTTCTTTTAGCCTAAATTTTTTCGTTTTCACATGGCAACAGCATAAAATTCATCCTAAAATTTGTTGGGCAATTTCTCCTGAGTACACCGATACCTCATATGTGGTCATAAACCACTGTTTGGGCGCACGGCAGGGGTCAGAAGGGAAGGAGCGACATTTCACTTTTTGAATGTAAAATTAGCTCCAAAAGTCAAATTGCGCTCCTTCACTTCTGAGCCCTGCCGTGCGCCCAAACAGTGGTTTATGACCACATATGAGGTATCGATGTACTCGGGAGAATTTGCACAACACATTTTAAGATCCATTTTATCCTGTTGCCCATGTGAAAATGAAAGAATTGAGGCTAAAAGAACATTTTTGATAAAAAAATTAAAATATCCATTTTTTGTTTCCACTTTGCTTTAGTTCCTGTGAAGCACCTGAAGGGTTAATAATCTTCTCGAATGTAGTTTTGAGTAGCTTGAGGGGTGCAGTTTTTGGAATGGTGTCACTTTTGGGTGTTTTCTGTCATGTACACCCTCAAAAGGACTTCAAATGTGATGTGGTCACTAAAAAAAATGGTTTTGTAAATTTTGGTTGAAAAATGAAAAATTGCTCATGAACTTTGAACTCTTATAACGTCCTAACAAAAAATTTTTTTTTTTCCAAAATTGTGCTGATGTGAAGTAGACATGTGGGAAATATTATTTAATAACTTTTTTCTGTCACATATCTCTCTTGTTTATCAGAAAAAAAAATTAAAAATGTGAAAATTGTGAAATTTTCAAAATTTTTGCCATATTTTTGATTTTTTCACAAATAAACGCAAAAATTATCGACTTAAATTTAACACTAGCATGAAGCCCAATATGTCACGAAAAAACAATCTCAGAATCGCTAGGATCGGTTGAAGCGTTCCTGAGTTATAACCTCATAAAGGGACACTGGTCAGAATTGCAAAAAAGGCCAAGGTCTTTAGGGTCAAAATAGGCTGGGTCATGAAGGGGTTAAATTAATAATAATAATAATAATACAAATAAAACATTTACCGTCCAAGGTACTTTCTCGTCAGGAACAGGAAACCGCTGAACATTGGACTTAGGGTAATGAATATTCCTCGCATTGATATGGCTTGAAGAAATAAAAATTTCATCTTTGTCCTTTAAATCTATTTCACCAAGTAGCTTACTGGACACTATTAAATGGAAAAGAACAACAAGTAAAAAGGAGTCAAAGGAGTTGTCTTAAGAAGATAAATGGGTAAAATTGGGCTGTGAAAAAAGCAACTTTACAATATATCTATTATTAAAAATTATTTCCAGTCTCAAGAAAATTCAGTATTTTCATAGTATCAAGATTAAAAGAAGACTAATGTCCATCAAATTCAACCTGTTACCTAACAAGTTGATCTGTGTTAATCCAGAGAAAGGCAAAAATGCCATGAGGAAGATGCTAATATAAAATAGGAAGGGGGAACAAGAGGCGCAATAGTGCCCTATCACTCAGACACTAAAAGATGAGAGGTATATTGTCAAAACCACTCACCTATTCCAGTTGTGATGACCCACAACTGGCTTGAAGGCATACAATCAATACCGGCTGCTGCAGGACCTCCACCAACCACTCGCACGTGGGAAGACTCTCAGGAAGCTGGGAAAAGGTGTGTGACAGTCCGCGCCACCGGGTACCAAAGAAATCACCTGGGATGCAGGAAGTTATTTCAAGCTTTATCTTTATTCTCCAACATGTTTCAGCGCTCCACCTGGTGCCTTCCTCAGGGATATCCCTGAGGAAGGCGCCAGGTGGAGCGCTGAAACATGTTGGAGAATAAAGATAAAGCTTGAAATAACTTCCTGCATCCCAGGTGATTTCTTTGGTACCCGGTGGCGCGGACTGTCACACACCTTTTCACAGCTTCCTATGAGGAAGATGCTGGTTGCACCATATTAGGGGAAAAAAATGTCTGTACCGTGTTAGCCAGTAGATAGAAAAATATTGGAATCTGGGTCCTCAGTGGTTGATACATTTTAATGGCTAACTGAAAAGATGGTAAACATAGCAAGCTTTCATGACTCCATGGCACCTTCATCTGCCTGACGAAGGGGCCACAGTGTCCCGAAAGCTTGCTATGTTTACCATCTTTTCAGTTAGCCATTAAAAGGTATCAACTACTGAGGACTCTCAGATTCTAATATTTTTCATATTAGGGGAAACATTTTCATCTGACTTCAAATATGGTAATCAGATTAGATACCCTGATCAACTGCCTATTCTGAAAATGTGTTTGTGTAGAAAAAAGCCCAGGTTTAGATTCCGCGCAGACCACAAAGCAGGAAGGGTATGTCTGATGTCCGTTTATTGAGCCAACGCGTTTCACAGCAGGACCTGCTGCTTCCTCAGGGCAATTCTGAAAATGTATTACACATAACTTGTAATATAGCTCTTGAAATTTTTTTAGTGAATCAACCTTTACAACATGTTTTGCCAGTGAGTTTCATTATCTCACTTCTCACATAGTAAGAAATTACCATATGTCTAAAGCTTCTTTCCGCTAGGTTTAGATCTCCCTTGTCAACTTTGCAGGCCTATCTTTAGAAAGATCTCTACACTGTCCATTCATAAATTTGTAGTAAGATCACATTTTTCCAAACTCTTTAACTCAAATTTAATACCTATTCCCTTAATAACCTTGTTCTTTTCCATGCGTGGTCACGCTAGTTTTTTTGTACAGAGCAAAACAATGTTCTTGATATGGACATCTATCCCTTATCTGCCTCTTTGATCTTATTTGTCTTGGCAGCTGCCTGGGACTGGTTACTAAACTTGAATTTCCTAGCCACTAATACCCCCCAGAATTTTCAGTGACAATTTTACTTAGTGTTATTGTGACGCTAGTCACTACCCATGGGCTAGCTGTGAGGCTTGGTAATGAATAGCTTGGGGTAGGATACCAAGAGAGTTCATCATAACAAAGGGGTAAGACAAAGTCATAGTAAGTTCACAATCCTAGGTCATAATTCCAGGAAAATAGCAGAAGACGACAAAGGGGTTAGTCAAATCGATCACCAGAAGCAAGGTCAAAGATCGGGTAACAATAGATCATTGACGAAGTACGGGAGCACAAAGCATGCAAACACCACCAAGCTACAGCCACAACTGATAGAAATTGGAGGCTTACAGCCAGCTAAATAGCCCAGTAATCACTCGGACAGGAAACTCATGAATGAAACCCCATACACCCAGGTCTTGATTGGGTGGCTGGACTATTAGTTAGCACTGACAGCTCAGCAGTGTCTAGCCTCTGACAGCTCAACCATGCATACTAACAGCTCAGCATGCCCCTGCCCAAGATTAACAGATGAATTGTTACGCACAGCGTCCAGACACAGCAATATGAGGAGTCATGACAGTAACCCCTTTTTTATGAGTTATCACCGGACCCCAGGTTTCCTAGGAAACTTATGATGGAAGGTACTAACAAGATGACCAGTCTTCACAAAACAAGCTGCCAACCAGGATCTTTTCTTGGGGCCGTATTTCCTCCAACAAATTAGATATTTGAGAGAATTTTGGACCCTATGAGAATCCACAATCCTTTGCACCTTATACTCCAAACATCTATCAACAGAAACATGAAGAGATGGGGAAAAGGCAGACAACACTGATGGTAAAATATCTTTTAACAGGGATATGTGGAGCACAGTTGGGATACGAAGAGTTGGAGCAAGTAATAATGTAAAGGCCACCAGATTAATAACCTTTAATATTTCATATGGGCTAATAAAATCAGAACCCAAGTTTGCTGATGGTGATTTTACATTTATATTTTTAGATGATAACCAAATCTTATGAACTACATTGAATATGGGACCTGCCAAAAGCTTCCAATAGTCTTCCATTTTTTGCAAAGCTAAGTCACCTTAATATTCTTTAGAATCTCCCTCTAGATATATAAATGTTCCTGTATGCCGACGTCCAAGATACTCAGTGTAAAAGACCAAATTAACCCCTGTCTAGATTAACCCTGTGTTTGGCCCTGGCAAGAGTATACCCAGAGGGATAAACAGTCCTAGGATATATCAAAGAGGATTAATTTCTAAAATATAACTTTTATTTGATTTTGTTAAAAAGAAACCTATAGTTCCTGTGATGCGGTTTATGCAATCCAAACCTTACCAAGGGGATCTAGGGGGGTGGGAACGCTGTCCCTATACTCTCCCTATCTCACCCTGCCTTGCAATGGAGTTTTAGACACGTAAAATTCTTGCTGGTGTCCCATACCACGGCGACTGCCCCTCCTAACCCTGATTGCACACTAGGGTGAGGGGTTATGGGTCTCACAATTTCACACTAACATAAAGACCTATTTGTCTCGTATATGTGTCATGGAAGTGCAAAAAGAAGTCCTACTAGCAGAGTCCGGGTCAATCCCCGTTACTCAGTGGAAAAAGCCACATAGGACGTGTTTGTACAAAAAATCTGTTTCTTGTGATAGGGACCCCCTCTATCACAGGGTGTGTGTATAGAGGCGTGTTAGTGTGGTGACCTATTTTCCAATACCAACAATGGTTGGCAATAAACCAAATCTCAGATGAGATATATGTCACACTTTACCTATAACCAACACACACCCATAAGATATGTACATAAAAACACTGTCAGAGACCAAAACCTGGCCCAGAACCATAGCATGTAGGACATATAAGACACACAACCATGCCACTGAGGGCACCTGTAAGGTAGGGGTGTAGTACCCAATGTAGCTAGCCACTAGTCACTTAGCTTAGCATGATGATGCCGCGTCTTTCACTCTACGCGTTTCCCCCACCATAGTTCTCGGCGGCCGCCATTTACCATACTGAAGGGGAGAAGGAGGATCATCATCTCCTTCAACCTGGGCGACCCAGGGCACAGACCGGTGCCCGGTGCTGCAGAGGATCACTCCTGAGGAACCCGCCGACCAGAACTACAGTGGGGGAAACGCGTAGAGTGAAGGACGCGGCATCATCATGCTAAGCTAAGTGACTAGTGGCTAGCTACATTGGGTACTACACCCCTGCCTTACAGGTGCCCTCAGTGGCATGGTTGTGTGTCTTATATGTCCTACATGCTATGGTCTGGGCCAGGTTTTGGTCTCTGACAGTGTTTTTATGTACATATCTTATGGGTGTGTGTTGGTTATAGGTAAAGTGTGACATATATCTCATCTGAGATTTGGTTTATTGCCAACCATTGTTGGTATTGGAAAATAGGTCACCACACTAACACGCCTCTATACACACACCCTGTGATAGAGGGGGTCCCTATCACAAGAAACAGATTTTTTGTACAAACACGTCCTATGTGGCTTTTTCCACTGAGTAACGGGGATTGACCCGGACTCTGCTAGTAGGACCTCTTTTTGCACTTCCATGACACATATACGAGACAAATAGGTCTTTAGGTTAGTGTGAAATTGTGAGACCCATAACCCCTCACCCTAGTGTGCAATCAGGGTTAGGAGGTGCAGTCGCCGTGGTATGGGGACACCAGCAAGAATTTTACGTGTCTAAAACTCCATTGCAAGGCAGGGTGAGATAGGGAGAGTATAGGGACTGCGTTCCCACCCCCCTAGATCCCCTTGGTAAGGTTTGGATTGCATAAACCGCATCACAGGAACTATAGGTTTCTTTTTAACAAAATCAAATAAAAGTTATATTTTAGAAATTAATCCTCTTTGATATATGCTTGGAAAAAGTTTGGATTATATAATAACCAGAAAATCGGTGAGCAAATAAACAGTCCTAGGCCAAACTATACCAGGGAGTGTAAAGTAGCCTAGGCCAAATATACCACTCCAGGCTACAATATACCCAATATACCTCACTATTTAATGAGCTTTTGTAAATGAGATAACATTTTTTTACTGACTTACATGTAGTGGGAAGGTATTTGTATATTACACTGTTGTCCATTAAAATAAGTGCTTCCTGAAGGTCTGTCACAACAATGAATGAAGAACAATATTTACCAATGTGTCAAAACTTGTCTAAAATGTATTGGCATACATCCCAAAACCAAAAAGGAAGCTCTACCACTCAACATTATAATAGTGCCTTAACCCCTTCCCGACCCATGATGTTGTGGAATGTCATAGAAGTCGGTGACTTTCCAACCTGTGACGTTCCACAACATCATGGCTGGATCACGGTCCTTTAGTTCCGGTGACTGGGGTCGGCGAAATGTCACCAGAGCTACAGGCAGGAGAGGACCTTAAGTGATGTTACCTGCAATAACTGTGATTGGCTGTTGAAACTTCCAACATCCAATCACAGCGATTGTCACTGAACAGCTATGGAAGGGGCTGTCATAGCCCCTTCCATAGGATGGATCACTGAACGGGGCAGGTATCACCCCCTCCAGCCCTGATGGGAGTGATCTGAGGGGATTGATCACTCCCATCCGAGCCACTCCACAACCTATTCCCGCTCTCATCTGGTGCCGATCTTCCCCATCCCTCTTCCTCCTCCGGCTCCCCTCCTGTGCCCTGCTAATTGTGACTGTCATTTTTCTCCTCCCACTCCCCTCCTGTGCCTGTCCCTTTTCCTCATCCTGCTCCCCTCTGGTCCAGATCTACCCCCGTCTTTCTTCCTCTTCCTGCTCCCCTCCGGTCACCCCCTTCCCTTCTGTGCACCCCACCGCTGACCTACTGCTTGTGCCGGCTCCTCCACAGCCTCATCTTGCTGCATGGAGATAAGGCTGTGAAGGAGCAATGTGACAGCCATGGCATAGCATTCTGTGTGATCACTGTGCCCTAGCTCTGTGATCCGATCCTATGTGCTGTGATCTCAGCGATCATAGCACTTAGGGAGGGGGCATAGTATCTTACCTCACACCACAGTGATTGGCTTATCGTAATTAGCCGATCAACATGGTAACCATGACTCTAATCTCCGAGACTACAATTGGACACTTGATCTCTTATTGTAGTCTTTGGGGTCACTTTATAGCAGATCATTGCCATCAGTGCACCATGACTGTGACCCCAGAGACTATAACAAGGGATCAAGTATCCACTTGTTGCAGTCTCTGGAGTCACTGTCATGGTGCATGGTATGGCAGATCATTGCTGTACAGTGTATCATGACTGTGACCCCAGAGACTACAACAATGGATCAAGTCTCCACTTGTTGTAGTCTCTGGGGTCACAGTCATGGTGCACAGTATGGCAGATCATTGCCATACAGTGCACTAAGACTGTGAACCCAGAGACTACAAAAAGGCATCATGTGCACCATAACTGTGACCACAGAAACTACAACAAGGGATCAAGTGTCCACTAGTTGTAGTCTCTGATCTGACATACAGTGCACCATGACTGTGACCCCAGAGACTACAACAAAGGTACAAGTGTCAACTTGTAGTCTCTGTAGTTACACAGGTGGTGCACTGTATAGCAGATCATTGCCATACAGTGCACCATCACTGTAACTCCAGAGACTACAACAAGTGAACACTTAATCCCTTGCTGAAGTTTCTGGATATAGCAAAAGCGATCAAGCGTCATGGGACATTCGTTTTGGACTATGTCGGAGGGTATGGAGTAACAAATATGGACTCTAAATCTGTGTTTGTGATTTTTTTCTAATAAAAAGATTTATCTCTGTGTGTTGTATTTTTTTTACTATTTACTAGAGATTTCTAATGGTCGGGTATAACATTAGTCCGACATTATGCATCTTGGGTTTAGTGCCAGCTGACAATAAAAAAACTGGCATTAACCCCTTTATTACCCAGTTTGCCACCGACACCAGGGCAACAGGAAGAGTCTTGGGTACAGTGCCAGAAAATGGTGCTTCAATGAATGCGCCATTTTCTGGGGCGGCTGCGGGCTGCAATTCACAGCATGGGGGGCCCAGAACGCTTGGGTCTCTTCATGCTGAGGATTCCAGCCCCCAACTGCCTAGTTGTCCCTGGCTGGTGACAAAAAACACAGCGAAGCTCCATGTCGTTTATTTATTTTTTCAAATTTGTCCAAATATAAAAAAATAACGATGTAGGGCTCAGCTGTATTTTTGGTTGCCAGCCAGAAACAACAAAGCAGTTGGGGGTGGGTGGTAGTCTGTAGCTGCCAAGTTGTACCTTGCTGGCAACCAAAAATATGGTGAAGCCCCACGGTGTTTTTTTAAAAATTATTTCTACATAAAATAAATAACCGTCATGGAGCGTCGTCATATTCTTGGTTGCCAGCCAGGTACAACTTGATAAAAAACAGAGAGGGGCGCTCCTGGTGCAGTATCAGGGGTCGGTGGGGGAAAGGGGGTCGGTGGATTGTGGGTGCTCACCTGTCCTGGTTATGCTGCCAGCATAACCAGGTGTTGTAGCCTTACTGCGTCTCGTGCAGCTGCCGTCTCTCCCTGCTTCCAGGTCTCAGGCTGGCACGTGATCAGTCACACGGTCTGACATCAGCACAGGTCCTTGAGAGCTTTAGCTATTAGATCCCCAATTCTTCTCAATGACACAGTTTTATCAGAAGCAGCTCTGCACCACTCACCAGGGGTGCTTGTAGATTAGTTAAGGATGAACAAGCAGTTTAAGCAGGCGCATTCTGAATAAACTCCGGGAAGTTTGTCCAATTTAATTATAGAACTTCTTTAATGAGTATTACTGGTCTCTCTCACTATGCATTTCAGTGTACTAGCATCTTCCTCAGCTCACCTGAGTTTATTCAGAATGCGCCTGCTTAAACCGCTTGTTCATCCTTAACTAAGCCAGGTACAACTTGGCAGCTGAGGGGCTGGAATCCTCAGTGTGGAGAAACCCCCCCATACTGTGAATTGCCACCCACATCCATGCCAGAAAACAGCGCATTTATTAGAGACGACATTTTCTGGTGCTCTACCTCAACTCTTCCAGTTGCCCAGGTGCCGGTGACAAACTGGATAATAAAGGGGTTAATGCCAGCTTTCTATTGGCAGCTGGCACTAAGCCTGAGATTCATAACGTTGGACCAATGTTAGACCCGGCCATTAGGGATTTCTAAGAAAAAGTAAATAATACATAACACTCAGAGAAAAATAATTTTATTAGAAGAAAAAACAAACATCTCAACTCCATCTTTATTACTTCCACATAATCCTCCACGATCCTTCATCCAAAGTCTGCAGGGAGAGAACAAGCGTTCTCTCCCTGCAAAGTCTGCAATCACACTGACAGCAGGGACTAAGTGAGTCATGTCACCTGTTGAGTCACCAGGGCTCCCCTTGGCAGAGATCTCAAAATGTTGTCGCTTGTAGGTGGCTTCTGATGACCATGCGATCAAAATCTGTGTTCCAAAATGTCACTCCCTCCCTTCAGAGCCCTGCCGAGTGCCCAAACAGTGGTTTCCCACCACATATGAGGTATCGGTGTACTCAGAAGAAATTGCCCAACAAATTTTAGAATCCATGTTATCCTGTTGCCTATGCTAAATTGAAAAAAATTGAGGCTAAAAGAAATTTTTTTGAAAAACAAAATTATTTTTCATTTTTACAGATCAATGTGTGAAGCACCCGGGGGTTTAAAGTGCTCACTATGCATCTACATAAGTTTCTTGGTGGGTCTAGTTTCCAAAATGAGGTCACTTGTGGGAGAGCTCTAATGTTTAGGCACACAGGGGTTCTCCATACGCAACATGGTCTACACTAACGATTGGAGCTAATTTTCCATTCAAAAAGTCAAATGGCCCTCCTTCCCTTCTGAGCCCTGCTGTGCACCCAAACAGTGGTTTTCGACCACGTATGGGTTATCGGACTATTCAGCAGAAATTGCACAACAAATTTTAGGGTCTTTTTAGTGCTTCTACCTTTGTGAAAATGCAATAATTGAGGCTAAAATAATATTTTTGTTGGAAAAATTAAAATGTTAATTTTTTCCTTCCACACTGCTTTAGTTCCTGTGAAGCACCTGAAGGGTTGATATTCTTCTTGAATTTAGTTTTGAGTAGATTGAGGGGTGCAGTTTTTGGAATGGTGTCACTTTTGTGTATTTTCTGTCATGTAGGCCCCTCAAAGGGACTTCAAATGTGATGTGGTGACTAAAATAATGGTTTTGTAAATTTTGCTGTAAAAATGAAAAATTGCTGATGAATTTTGAACCTTACTAACTTCATAACAAACTAATAAAAAAAAGTTTGTTTCCAAAATTGTGCTGAGGTAAAGTAGACATGTGGAAAATGTTATTTATTAATTATTTTGTGTCGTATAACTCTCTGGTTTAACAGAATAAAAATTCAAAATTTGAAAATTGGGAAATTTTTGCCAAATTTCCAATTTTTTCACAAATAAACTTAAAAATTATTGACCTAAATTTACCACTGACATGAAGCCCAATATGTCACAAAAAGATTCTCAGAATTGCTAGGATCTGTTGAAGCGTTCCAGAGTTATCTATTATATAAAACCCGAAGGCCACTTCCGCCCAAAATCCGCTTCCGCTTCCGTGATGGCCTCCCTCCTGTGTCCAACTCCGGAACCGGAAGCACCAGACCCACGAGCGGCGCCACCGGCCCTGCACAGAGCCCCGTCTGCGGCCGCCCACATCCCGCCCACAGCCCTGCAGCTCACCGCCCACCAACATCCGCCAACCGGCCCGGAACGAGTGTGGGGCCTCCGCCGGCACAGCTCCCAGTCCTGCCGCTCTCTCCACAGACCGGCTGACGCTCCTCCATCACCCAGCTAGCCCCGCCCACACTCCGCCCCCGGCCTCCGGAACCGCCAACAGCACTGCCGCTGCCCGCCGCCCGCCAACAGCCCAGTAAGTCTTCCGCCACCCTGCCTCCGCTCTCCTCTGCCACCTCCAGCCCTCCTCTGCCCCCTCCAGCCCTGCTCTGCCCCCTCCAGCCCTGCTCTGCACCCTCCAGCCCTGCTCTGCACCCTCCAGCCCTGCTCTGCACCCTCCAGCCCTGCTCTGCACCCTCCAGCCCTGCTCTGCACCCTCCAGCCCTGCTCTGCACCCTCCAGCCCTGCTCTGCACCCTCCAGCCCTGCTCTGCACCCTCCAGCCCTGCTCTGCACCCTCCAGCCCTCACTGCTGACCCCTGAGCCCTCACTGCTGACCCTCAGCCCTCACTGCTGACCCCTGAGCCCTCACTGCTGACCCCTGCGCCCTCACTGCTGACCCCTGAGCCCTCACTGCTGACCCCTGAGCCCTCACTGCTGACCCCTGAGCCCTCACTGCTGACCCCTGAGCCCTCACTGCTGACCCCTGCGCCCTCACTGCTGACCCCTGCGCCCTCACTGCTGACCCCTGCGCCCTCACTGCTGACCCCTGCGCCCTCACTGCTGACCCCTGCGCCCTCACTGCTGACCCCTGAGCCCTCACTGCTGACCCCTGCGCCCTCACTGCTGACCCCTGCGCCCTCACTGCTGACCCCTGCGCCCTCACTGCTGACCCCTGCGCCCTCACTGCTGACCCCTGCGCCCTCACTGCTGACCCCTGCGCCCTCACTGCTGACCCCTGCGCCCTCACTGCTGACCCCTGCGCCCTCACTGCTGACCCCTGCGCCCTCACTGCTGACCCCTGCGCCCTCACTGCTGACCCTGAGCCCTCACTGCTGACCCTGAGCCCTCACTGCTGACCCTGCGCCCTCACTGCTGACCCCTGCGCCCTCACTGCTGACCCTGCGCCCTCACTGCTGACCCCTGAGCCCTCACTGCTGAGCCCTCACTGCTGACCCCTGAGCCCTCACTGCTGACCCCTGAGCCCTCACTGCTGACCCCTGAGCCCTCACTGCTGACCCTGAGGCTGCGCCCTCACTGCTGACCACTGAGCCTGCGCCCTCACTGCTGACCACTGAGCCCTCACTGCTGACCCCTGAGCCCTCACTGCTGACCCCTGAGCCCTCACTGCTGACCCTCACTGCTGACCCCTGAGCCCTCACTGCTGACCCTGAGCCCTCACTGCTGACCCCTGAGCCCTCACTGCTGACCCCTGAGCCCTCACTGCTGACCCCAGCCCTCACTGCTGACCCCTGAGCCCTCACTGCTGACCCCTGACTGCGCCCTCACTGCTGACCATACCTGCGCCCTCACTGCTGACACTGAGCCCTCACTGCTGACCCCTGCGCCTCACTGCTGACCCCTGCGCCCTCACTGCTGACCCTGCGCCCTCACTGCTGACCCTGAGCCCTCACTGTGACCCCTGCGGCACTCACTGCTGACCCTGCGCCCTCACTGCTGACCCCTGCGCCCTCACTGCTGACCCCTGCGCCCTCACTGCTGACCCCTGCGCCCTCACTGCTGACCCCTGCGCCCTCACTGCTGACCCTGCGCCTCACTGCTGACCCTGGCCCTCACTGTGATGCCCCTACTGACCCTGCGCCCTCACTGCTGACCCCTGACCCTCACTGCTGACCCCTGGCCCTCACTGCTGACCCTGAGCCCTCATGCTGACCCCTGAGCCCTCACTGCTGACCCCTGAGCCCCACTGCTGACCCTGATGCCCTCACTGCTGACCCTGAGCCCTCACTGCTGACCCCTGAGCCCTCACTGCTGACCCCTGACGCCCTCACTGCTGACCCCTGAGCCCACGCCCTCACTGCTGACCCCTGCCACCGCCCTCACTGCTGACCCTGAGCCAGCCTCACTGCTGACCCCTAGCGCCCTCACTGCTGACCCCTGCAGCCCTCACTGCTGACCCCTGGCGCCCTCACCTGCTGACCCTCACTGCGCCCTCCTACTGCTGACCCGCCTGACTGCGCCCTCACTGCTGACCCCTGCGCCCTCACTGCTGACCCCTGCGCCCTCACTGCTGACCCCTGCGCCCTCACTGCTGACCCCTGCGCCCTCACTGCTGACCCCTGCGCCCTCACTGCTGACCCCTGCGCCTCACTGCTGACCGCCCTGACGCGCCCTCACTGCTGACCCCTGCGCCCTCACTGCTGACCCCTGCGCCCTCACTGCTGACCGCCCTCAGCTGCCCTCCCACTGCTGACCCCTGCGCCTCACTGCTGACCCCTGCGCCCTCACTGCTGACCCCTGAGCCCTCACTGTGCTGACCACGGACCCTGAGCCCTCACTGCTGACCCCTGAACGCCCTCACTGCTGACCCCTGACCCCTCACTGCTGACCCCTGAGCCCCTCACTGCTGACCCCTGAGCACGCCCTCACTGCTGACCCCTGAGCCACGCCCTCACTGCTGACCCCTGAGCCACCGCCCTCACTGCTGACCCCTGAGCCACCGCCCTCACTGCTGACCCCTGAGCCACCGCCCTCACTGCTGACCCCTGAGGCACCGCCCTCACTGCTGACCCCTGAGCCTCGCCCTCACTGCTGACCCTGAGCCACCGCCCTCACTGCTGACCCCTGCGCCCTCACTGCTGACCCCTGAGCCCGCCTCACTGCTGACCCTGACGCCCTGCGCCCTCACTGCTGACCCCTGGCGCCCTCACTGCTGACCCCTGCGCCCTCACTGCTGACCCCTGCGCCCTCACTGCTGACCCCTGCGCCCTCACTGCTGACCCCTGCGCCCTCACTGCTGCCCCTGCGCCCTCACTGCTGACCCCTGCGCCCTCACTGCTGACCCCTGGCCCTCACTGCTGACCCCGCGCCCTCACTGCTGACCCCTGCGCCCTCACTGCTGACCCTCCTGCGCCCTCACTGCTGACCCCTGCGCCCTCACTGCTGACCCCTGGCCCTCACTGCTGACCCCTGAGCCCCCTCACTGCTGACCCTGAGCCTGCCCTCACTGCTGACCCCTGAGCTGCGCCCTCACTGCTGACCCCTGAGCCTGCGCCCTCACTGCTGACCCCTGAGCCCTCGCCCTCACTGCTGACCCCTGAGCCACGCCCTCACTGCTGACCCCTGAGCCACCGCCCTCACTGCTGACCCCTGAGCCACCGCCCTCACTGCTGACCCCTGAGCCACGCCCTCACTGCTGACCCCTGAGCCACCGCCCTCACTGCTGACCCCTGAGCCACCGCCCTCACTGCTGACCCCTGAGCCACGCGCCCTCACTGCTGACCCCTGAGCCACGCCCTCACTGCTGACCCCTGAGCACCGCCCTCACTGCTGACCCCTGAGCCGCCCCTCACTGCTGACCCCTGAGCCCGCCCTCACTGCTGACCCCTGAGCCCCGCCCTCACTGCTGACCCCTGAGCCACGCCCTCACTGCTGACCCCTGAGCACCGCCCTCACTGCTGACCCCTGAGCACCGCCCTCACTGCTGACCCCTGAGCCACCGCCCTCACTGCTGACCCCTGAGCCACCGCCCTCACTGCTGACCCCTGAGCCACCGCCCTCACTGCTGACCCCTGAGCCACGCCCTCACTGCTGACCCCTGCCCGCCCTCACTGCTGACCCCTGAGCCACCGCCCTCACTGCTGACCCCTGAGCCCCCGCCCTCACTGCTGACCCCTGAGCCACCGCCCTCACTGCTGACCCCTGAGCCCCGCCCTCACTGCTGACCCCTGAGCCCCCTCACTGCTGACCCCTGAGCCGCCGCCTCACTGCTGACCCCTGAGCCCCCTCACTGCTGACCCCTGAGCCACCGCCCTCACTGCTGACCCCTGAGCCACCGCCCTCACTGCTGACCCCTGAGCCACCGCCCTCACTGCTGACCCCTGAGCCACCGCCCTCACTGCTGACCCCCTGAGCCACCGCACTCACTGCTGACCCCTGAGCCACCGCACTCACTGCTGACCCCTGAGCCACCTGTACACACACAATTAATTTCACCGCACTCCCCTAACTATTACTAAATAAACTATATATATATATTCTAGACTACCCGATTCTTCAGAATCGGGCTGCCATCTAGTTACCTCATAAAGGGACACGGGTCAGAATTGCAAAAAATGGCCTAGTTAGTAAGGTCGAAACAGGTTGGGTGGTGAAGGGGTTAACAAGGTGTGAAGAAGTGATGAGTGAGTAGTTAAATTCTCTGATTCAGGAGATTCAGTGAGTAGTTTATAATACTTGCTTATTTGTATCAAATAGCGAGCACAACTTAAGTCAAAGGGAAACGCAAAATATTTTCTGCTGGACCCAATAAAAACATCTGGTGGCCTAATGCAAAGGCTGAAGTGGATGAGAAAGTGATAAAACTGAATGGGAAGAGCCTGGAGAATATTTCTGACTCACACATGGCTTCTGGGAATAATGTTGTCAGAGTATTAGACCACTGTTACGGATTCAAAAAAACAACTACCAAACCTAACCTAAGGCTAGGGTCACACTTGCATTTTGTTTTTTTAATCCTGATCCGGTTTTAAGCTTTTTTAACAGTGTTAACACTGCGCAGCAGGGATGAGAAAACTGTACGGTAACCAGATTGCTCCGGATTACACATCCGGAGCAATCCGATTACCGGATTGCGGCTTCAGCCACACATTTTGCTTGCAAAATGTGTGGGAAGCCAATTGCGTTCACCACATCAAAATTGTGCTGAAAAGTGCCCCTCTCGGCTTATACTCAAGTCACAGTGATGGCTCAGAGGGGGGGCAGTGATCAGGAGCTGGAGGAAATGGGGGGAGGCTATAATAGGAGCGGGCGGTCACGTGCCCCCGCTCATTAGTGCAATGCAATATGCACTGCATCCCCCTGTCCATCAGCAGCAGGGGGAGCGGTGCATATTACACTGCACCATGTAAGCGCCCCCCTCCTCAGTAGTATACAGGCCCCCTTGCTGCCGCACACCTGTAAAATAATACATCATTCATACTTATCCCTGTCGCTCTGTCACCGCGCGTCCTCCAGTCTTCTTCCTGCTTGTACCTGGCGTTATGTGACCGGCGCAGAAGCAATGACGTAATCGCTGCTGCGCCCGCAACAGGAATAGAAGCCGGGTGCAAGCAGGAAGAAAACTGGAGGACGTGCGGTGACAGAGCGACAGGGATAAGTATGAATGATGTATTATTTTACAGGTGTGCGACAGCAACGGGGACCTGTATACCACTGATGGGGTGGGCCTGTATACCACTGATGGGGGGACCTGTATACCACTGATGGGGGGTGGGCCTCTATACCACTGATGGGGAGGGTCCTGTATACCATTGATGGGGTAGGCCTGTATACCACTGATGGGGGGGCCTGTATACCAATGAAGGGGTGGGCCTGTATACCACTGATGGGGGGGCCTGTATATACCACCAATGGGGGCCTGTATATACCACTGATGGGGTGGGCCTGTATACTACTGATGGGGGGGCCTGTTTACCACTGATGGCATGGGCCTGTATATACCACTGAGGGAGGGCCTGTATATACCACTGATGGGGGCTGTAACCACTGATGTGGGGCCTGTATATACTACTGATGGTGGGGCCTGTATATACCACTGATGGGGGCTGTAACTACTGATGTGGGGCCTGTATATACCACTGATGGGGGGCTGTATTCCACTGATGGGGGCTGTAACCTCTGATGGGGGGTAACTGTATACCAGTGATGGAGGTCCTATATGTCAGTGATGGGGGATTATATACCAGTAATGGGGGGCCATTTATCATGATGAGAGGGGCTGTATACCATGATGAGAGTCTGCTTCATTTCCCCCCCTAGGCTTATACTCGAGTCAATAAGTTTCCCTAGTTTTGGAGGGTAAAATTAGGGGCTTCGGCTTATACTCGGGTCGGCTTATACTCGAGTATATACGGTATGTCTAATATCTACAATTTTTAAGGTGTAAATAGAGATATATAGGAATATATATCTATGTAGCGATGTCTCTATCCATATAGATTAGAGCCAGAGGAGGGGATATGATGAACAGCGGTCCCACCCATCTCTTCAGCTGTTAACAAAAAACCCACCCAATGAAAAGACAAATAAGACTCAGCATCTTTGACACTGTAATTACAAATATGGATTTCCATCACCAACTGTTTAAAAGTTGATGATACATAGCTCCCCTGTGATGACCTTAAGTACTTCTATATATATGTAATTACAACAAAATTAATGGTGCAAAATATATGTTATCTATTTATATCATATAACAATGTGTATGTTCTACTATCTATTTATATATGTATATACATACCGTATATACTCGTGTATAAGCCGACCCGTGTATAAGCCGAGCCCCCTACTTTTGTCCCCAAAACCTGGGAAAACGTATTGACTCGAGTATAAGCCGAGGGTGGACTCCAGCACAGGTATACAGCCCCCAGCAGTGTGGTATACAGCCCCAGCAGTGATGGTATACAGCAGGTCCCCAGCATCGTATACAGCCCCAGTAGTGTGGTATATAGCAGGTCCCCAGCATCGTATACAGCCCCAGCAGTGTGGTATATAGCAGGTCCCCAGCATCGTATACAGCCCCAGCAGTGTGGTATATAGCAGGTCCCCAGCATCATATACAGCCCCAGCAGTGTGGTATATAGCAGGTCCCCAGCATTATATACAGCCCCAGCAGTGTGGTATATAGCAGGTCCCCAGCATCATATACAGCCCCAGCAGTGTGGTATATAGCAGGTCCCCAGCATAATATACAGCCCCAGCAGTGTGGTATATAGCAGGTCCCCAGCATCATATGCAGCCCCAGCAGTGTGGTATATAGCAGGTCCCCAGCATCATATACAGCCCCAGCAGTGTGGTATATAGCAGGTCCCCAGCATCATATACAGCCCCAGCAGTGTGGTATATAGCAGGTCCCCAGCATTGTATACAGCCCCAGCAGTGTGGTATATAGCAGGTCCTCAGCATCATATACAGCCCCAGCAGTGTGGTATATAGCAGGTCCCCAGCATCATATACAGCCCCAGCAGTGTGGTATATAGCAGGTCCTCAGCATCCTATACAGCCCCAGCAGTGTGGTATATAGCAGGTCCCCAGCATCCTATACAGCCCCAGCAGTGTGGTATATAGCAGGTCCCCAGCATTGTATACAGCCCCAGCAGTGCCAGCCCATTATACAGGCCCCCCTCACAGTATAAGACATAAATATAGGGACACATCTTGGACTCACATATTTAGCAACTCTAAATGCATTAGAAACCTGAGAACTGAGCTATATAGCTGTAACCCCAGTATAATGTAATATAAGAGAAACCACCAATTGCAAGTGCATAAATTCATTTATTTTACTAGTGGATCAATAAAAATACTGGGGAACGTCACATAAAACCAAGGATAATGACAAAGGGGGTTGAACCGGTCACAGACCGCCACAGAGGGGTAAAGTTACAGGCAGTGAACATATGTTTAAGGCAAGCAGCATGGTACAATATAAATACATATAAATACCCTAAAACCAGACTGTCCGCCTAGTACCAAGCCCACAACTCACCCATACTGTGGGGTTATGACACGTGTTCAGGGACAGACCCCCTCACAGTATGGCGGCGCCCCCCTCTCACAGGATGGCCCCCCTCACGCAGCGCTGGTCACATACATTACCTGGCTATCAGCTGTCACCCTCCGGTGGGGGATCGTGGCTCCTGGCTCCGGCTTCCATCTTCATCTGTGTCTTCCTGCTTTGCGGCGGGGCTCATCGCGATGACGTCATCGCGACTCCGGACGGTCACGTGACAAGCAGGAAGACAGAGATGAAGATGGAAGCCGGAGCTGAGAGCTGCGATCCGCCACCGGAGGGTGACAGCTGATAGCCAGGTAATGTATGTGCGCAGCGCTGCATGCGGGGGCCATCCTGTGAGGGGGGGGCGCCGCCATACTGTGAGGGGAGCACTGACTCGCGTATAAGCCGAGGGGGGGACTTTTCAGCCCAATTTTTGGGCTGAAAAACTCAGCTTATACGCGAGTACATACGGTACATAGAAATGTATCTAATATGTATCTATAGATATGTGTGTATCTAAGGCATATTAATATGTGTTTAAAAAGTAAATCACTATTGATGTGATATAATACTATGTACATGTTATTGAGATTACTAAAGACATAAATTAATTGAAAACATTTTTATAAACTACATTGTTAGTGAACACTTTATCACTACCGTGTAACAACTGTCCTTGTAGTGGTGTATCTGAAACCTTGACTTTGACATGGGAGCGTTGCTTGACTCTGGAGAAAGCTACATATAGCTGCCCATGGCCAAACATTGGTTAAGGTAGATAAATACCCACTCGATTTAGGGTCTTTCCTTGTACCTTGTTAATTGTCATTGCGAAAGCTGGCTTAACAAGAAATTGTCGTCTTCGTAGTTTGAATGGTAACCCTGTTTCAGATGAACACAAATCAATGCGTGGAATAAAAACAAAGTCTCCTTTAGCTGATCCTGTGATGACTTTTGCCTGTATGATAAGTGGTTTTAAGGATCTTACAATGAGCCAAGTTCCATTACGTAATCCTTTTTTTGTATTAAGGTTTCGCATTAGCATGACAATTGTTCCTATTTTGAGTTGTAGGCGATGTGGTGGCATGCCAGATGGAGTCAGAGAATGTAAAAATTCGACTGGGTAGTGTTCAGTTCCATTAGCATCATCTGCATCCACAGAATCATCATTTGTAGATAAGACATATTGGCCACTCAATTGGTCCATAATTTGAGAATTGAGAAGTTCAACATCTCCATTTTTTGGACGCAGTATTGCATGTGATGCCGCAAACAAAATACTTTCAGTGTCATTGACATTAATATGAATGTTTCTGCCAAATATGTCTGTGATTAAACAGGCAGAGGACAGCATGTCTGGAGGAATTTCAATAATCTCCTCTCAAAGATTGTATTCATTTGAGAGCTGACCATTGCCTAGTTTAAGTAACCAAGTGCTGTATTCTGGATCCCTGGATCTCATGTTGTTGAATAGCGGGAGTCTTGTGAAGTGTTTCCACAGTTGACAATATTTAAGACAACAATCCACAATTTCAGTTCTGGTGACATGTGTAAGTACAGGAAGGCATTGGCGGAAATCTCCTCCAAGTATGACAACTTTACCACCAAAGGGAACATTATTTTTCTCACAACATGTATGGTCATGACATCACGTAGAAGTCTATCAAGGACATTCAAAGAATGGTTTTGTGCCATTGTACACTCATCAAGTATAAAAAATGTAGTGTTTTGTAAGTTGTTGGCAGCGTTAGTGTCAGTTTTAATCCTGCAAACTGATGTTTCATTAATTGGAATTGGAATGCCATACAAAGAGTGCATAGTCCGCCCTCCTGGTAGCAAGTTTGCAGCTATTCCTGTAGTGGCGGCAGGTGAGACCACATGTAATTGACTTCTGAGATAATGTATAAGTAGATGGTATAAGTAGGTTTTTCCACTGCCAGCTGTCCTCGGGTGACCTGAATTTCATGATATAATTTAAAAGAATTTGACATGGGGCTTCGCGCTATTTTTTTGTCCAGCCAGGTACAACTAAGCAGCTGGGGGCTGGAATCCACAGTGCAGGGAGGGCTAAGCTTTTTGGGCCCCACCCCATGCGAATTGCAGCCCGCAGCCACCCCAGAAAATGGCACGTTCATAGAAGCGCCATCTTCTGGCGCTGTATCCAACTCATCCAGAGCCCTGGTGTGGTGGCTCACTGGGTAATAAAGGGGTTAGGGCCAGCTTTGTATTATCAGCTGGCCCTAAGCCCGACATTCATGGGGTCACGCCAATATTAGACATAACCACCATGAATTTCTAGTGAATTTTAAAAAAAAACACAAGACACAGAAAAAAATATTTTATTACAAATAAAACAAAAAATACACTTAGAAACTCCATCTTTATTAAAAAATTCCTCTTCCATCCGACGAAGTCCAAAAACGCAATGTCAGCACTGCTAAATCGTTCTGCATAGACACACATATCTATGCAGAGCAAGAGCAGGCTGACAACTGACTGTGACAGTCAGGGTTCACCCCAGGCCATAGATCAGGCTATGACCGCGGATGAATCCTGCCTGTACAGCCTGAACTCTGCTGACACCGGCGGAGATTGCCGAGCGCCGACAGAGCAGTGAATAAACTGGAAGTCATTAACTTCTGGTATTATTCACTGCACTGCCTGGCGCTTGGCAATGTTCGGCTGTGTCAGCAGGGTTCACCCATGCTCATAGCCCGAGCTAAGTCCTGGGGTGAACCCTGACTGTCACAGTCAGTTGTCAGCCTGCTCTCGCTCAGTATACACGTTTGTGTCTATGGAGAGCGATGTATCAGTGCTGACATTGCATTTTTGGACTACGTCGGACAGAAGAGGAATTTTTTTTAATAAAGATGGAGTCTCTAAGTGTATTTTTTGTTTTATTTCTTATTAAAAAAAAATTTTCTCTGTGTTGTGTTTTTTTTTCACACAATTTACTAGAAAGTCATGGCAGTCATGTCTATTATTGGTGTGACCCCATGAATTTCGGGCTTAGTGCCAGCTGATAACACAAAGCTAAACTTAACCCCTTTATTACCCAGTGAAACACTGCACCAGGGCCCTGGATGAGCTGGATACAGCACCAGAAGATGGCGCTTCTATGAACGCGCAATTTTCTGGGGTGGCATAGGATACTATGGGGCCAAAATCCGGTCCGGGACTGTCTGGTTTACACCGACAGCCCCGGACCAGACTCTGCCATGGTGTGAAGCCACCCTTATACTTCCCAGCGTCCAGACTCTAGTGCACCTCAGGTACAGTAATCTATGTACTGTATTAGGCTGCTTTCACATCAGCGGTTTTCGCTGATCGCGGCAGTTGCGGTGAAGAAAACGCAACTGCCGCGATTACGACATAACGGCTGCACTTGCGGTTCACATTGTGGCAAGCCCCATACAATGTCTATGGGGCTTGCGGCAGGTGCGGCAGGTGCGGCAGGTGCGGCAAGTGTGGTATCGGCACTTGGGGAAGGTGCGGCCGCGGAAAAAATGCGGCATACCGCGTTTTTTTCGCGGACGCACCTGCTGCAAGTGCCACAAACCGCACTTGCCGCACCTGCCGCACACTTACCGCAAGCCCCATAGACATTGTATGGGGCTTGCCACAAGTGAACCGCAAGTGCAGCCGTTATTCGGTAATCGCGGCAGTTGCGTTTTTTCACCGCAATTGCCGCGATCAGCGAAAACCGCTGATGTGAAAGGGGCCTTACGCTGCTTTTCTTTGGCATCATCATAAAGGTACCTTCACACACAGCAATTTTGCTAGGCAATTTCACTGGCAATTTGCTCATTGCAGTGAACTCATGGACACATTGTTCCATTTGTACACAGCAACAAAACAGAACAATGTGTTTATGATTCACTGCAACCAGCAAATTGCCAGTGAAATTGCCTAGCAAAATTGCTGTGTGTGAAGGTACCTTAAGGGAGTGTTTAATTTATCTGGCCCTGACTTTATTTATTTATTTATAGTCTTTATTCTCCCAAATTGATAACCTTTTAACCAAATTCTGGAATTTTCCCGTAGTCCACATACCTGATTGGATCAGTTCACCAATAAACTACCATTTCTACATAAGTAGGTAGCCTCATTATACTATACAGGTCCTCATATTCAGTTCTGGCAAAACTTAATAGACCATTGCACAGTTTACTAAAAATCACCATCTCTACATGTCTGACAACCATTCCTTTGCAGTCTCAGTTCCAACCAAAATAAACCTCATTCACTTAATGTGCCACCTGAGCTAAATCTTATTTAACGAGGGAAAGTATAAAAAACACTGCTGTGGGCTTCAGAATCCTCTTGCAATAGGAAAACCTGGATGACAAAACAAGTGCTAGGAATAGCCCAAAAGTAATTTGAATGAAAAAAATTATGTGGCACCCTGTACCAGGAAACCACAGACTTCCCTGGGACACTGAAGGATTTCCCACAGCAAGTAACCCACTTACACACAACACCGTCCACTCCAGGCTTGTACGGGGAGCTCAACTGGCTGCCTTAAGCCAGATCCCCTATAAATGCAGGTTCTGGAGGGAAATTAGCCAGTGTGCAGTCACTACAGAACTGTGAAATGCTCGGAGTCCAGTGAGCTGAGCTGGAACTGGAGCCGTGCTAGGCCCATACCAGTACACACCAGAGGCAGTGGTAGACCCGCAGAGTAGAGGTCGAAGGCAAAAGAAGAGAAACGTGTTACATAGGGGACAGAGGGATCATACCGACTCACCCCACCAGAGTTCCGGTCACTGGGTCGAGTCTGCAGGGACAGAGAGGATAGGCCCAGCAGAGAATCAAGCACCACGAGGAGGCTTAGCTTCCCAGACACCCGCAGCACCAACAGTTGAGAGCCAGGGACCGTGGAAGACGTCATGCGGGATCCCAAGAGAGTGCCCTCAGTGCAGCAACCCGGATGTGGAGAGAGAAAGAGAGAAGTAACAGTCCGGTCAGGTTCCATGCCTGCCAGACTCCAAATAGGAAAGTTGAATAAGGAGGCCTACAACCCTACTCGCTGTGGAGATCCCAAAGTGTTTCCCTCATTCTGGACGAGTGTACCTGCAACCGAACAACAGTAAAGGTACCAAAAGACTTTTATATGTGTGTGTCCCTCCTTCCACCTGCACCACACTGACTGCGCTCCCCTACTCCAACCTTGCACAGAAACGACTGTGCTACTCTATTCACTCATTACAACTCTCAGCCACGAGGATCCCTCTCCTCCTGTAGGGAGCTACTCCATCTTGCTGCCGCCCATCACCCCGGAAGCCCAAGCAGCGCCGGTGCCATCACCGTACTCTACAGGTGGCGTCACGACCTGACATTTTTATTATTTTTCATTCCCCCATCCATTGCTGTCACCCGGGTCCACAGTCTCAGGCGACGCTGCCCGTGACTTCACAACACCGTGCCTGAGGTCTGAGTATCCCCTGGTTCAGGCAGATCAATAACTTTTAATGATGCCAAAGGAGTTGAAAAGAAAACTCTTGAGTGAGGAAAAGAAGGGCTCAATTCTGGCTTTACTAGCAGAGGGATACAGTGAGCATCATGTTGCCTCCATCCTTAACACTTTGAAGACAGCAGTCTATTACAACAAGCTCAAGCAGCAGACATTGGGGACAGCAAAGCTACAGACTGGCAGAGGGCAAAAGCGACTCTCCACTGACCGGGATGACCGTTATCTTATTCGAATGTCATTCAGCAACCGCAGAATGATATCAAGTGACCTACAATAGGAATGGTAAAGGGCAGCTGGGGTAAATTGCATGGCAAGAACAGTTTGTAACAGGCTCCTAGAGGCAGGACTCAAGTCATGTAACGCTAGAAAAAAAAAGCGTTTCATCAATGAGAAGCAAAGGAGAGCCAGGCTGAATCTTGCCAAATAACATAAGGATTGAACCATGGAGGACTGGAGTAAGGTAATCTTCTCTGATGAGTCTAATTTTCAGCTTTGCCCAGCACCTGGTTGTCTTAAGGTACCTTTACACGCCGCCACTGTGCCTAGCAACAGGTATCCACCGCACGTGCACGCGCACGTTTTTAACGGTGAATACCAATCGCTAATGCCGCATATAGACGCCGCCATTGCGTTGTCCACTGAAGATATCTGTGTTCCCCGGAAGTGCCGACAGCTCCTGCGGCTTACTTCCTGTAGAATACCTTCCCTGGTTTACACGCCGCTACCACAAAGGAATATGGGCGTACATCTTTCGCACCGCAAGTACATAGGCGTGACAGACTTGTGTATTCCGTGACGCTCGTACGCTGATTGGACAACGCAATAGCATCATGATTGGCCAGCCTGCGCAGGAAGGCTGGCTAATACATGACGCCATTGCAATTGTGTAGTGTGAATGGTCAGCTTATTAAATATGGTGCCCTGTGCAGGGACAGCCAATGGTAACACAGTAGCCCCCACCAATGATCGCTGATGGGGCGTGGTATCCATGACGCTGTGGCACGCCCCTGTGAAATCACTAGGCGACGCAACATCCATGCCTGTGCCCCATTTACACGCCACTACCATGGCAATTGTGCCTTTCCGCTGCCTTCGGTTTTTGAGCACAGCTCAGCAACAAGTATCTGAGTCAACTGCAGGACACAGGAAGGAATTTCCCTATTTACACGCCGCCATTTTGTAGCAATTTCATGGCAACAGGCATAAATATCCCCAATGGCAGGCAGTTGCTACCATTCAGTGGTGGCGTGTAAAGGTACCTTAATGGTTAGAGGAGAGGCATACAAGCAACAGTGTCTTGCACGCTCTGTTAAATTTGGTGGAGGATCGGTGATGATCTGGGGATGCTTTAGCAAGGCTTGAATTGAGCAGGATAATCTTTGTGAAGGACGTATGAATCAAGCTGCACACAAGGTTATCCTTGAAAAACACTTGATTCCTTCTGCTCTGGCAATGTTTCCCAACTCTGAGGACTAGTTTTCCAGCAGGACAATGCCCCATGTCATACAGCTAGCTCAATCAATGTGTGGATGAAGGAGCACCACATCAAAACCCTGTCATGGCCAGCCCAATCTCCAGACCTGAACCCCATTGAAAACCTCTGAAATGTAATCAAGAGGAAGAAGGATAATCACAAGCCATCAAACAAAGAAGAACTGCTTACATTTTTGTGCCATGAGTGGCATAAGGTCACCCAAAAGCAGTCTGGATATCTGAAATTGCTACATGATTCATATATCCAGTGGCATTGAGGTTTCCATTGATGAGGAATGGCCCCACTATCTTTGTATCCCATATACCACACCATACCATCAATTGTTGTGTTCCAACATGCTTGGAGGGATGTATCCACTGTGGGTTAGTGTCAGACAAACAGCGGTGGTTTTGTTTAATTTCACCATTCACAAAAAACGTTTGCCTCATCACTCATCTGAAGGCAATTGTCTATGCTGTGAACATATGAGATGTGCAGCATCTGAAACAACGGATATTGGAAGCCTGAGCTAGCATTTCTTCTGAGGTGTCGTTATCATCAGTGTCAGCATCAGCACCAGGCACACCCGGGCAAGTGCCGGGGCCTTGGTCAGCTGGGGGGGCCCACTCAGTCAGGCACTGGCAGCCCTGACTGCCAGGGGGCTCTCAATGACAGGCAGCCCTGACTGCCAGGGGCCCCTCCGTGACAGGCAGCTCTGACTGCCAGGGACCCCTCAGAAACAGGCAGCAGCTGAGGGTGAACTCTACATTGCTACCAGTCCACATGGCTAATTTGCATCGCATGCAAATTAGCCATGTGGTGGAAGCAGCAGCTTTCTGAACTTATGCTCCTGGCATCAGGACCCTCCTGCTGAGCTAAATGCTGGATTCACCCCCTTCCCTCCTGCGTGATCTGTGCCCCGAGTCCTCCCCATCGTCTCAATCACTGGAGTCGGAGGAGGAGGAAGCAGCTTGTGAAGTTTATCTCCCCGATCTCCAGAAACAGAAGGAGAGAGGAGAAGATGGAAAGACTGAAGGGAAGGGGTGGAGCATGAAAGAATGGAGGAAGCTGCAGTGGAGGAAACAGGAGAGAGGAGCTCCATAGATTGAGGGCAATGGAGAACTGGACTGAAGAAAACAAGGGTGAGTATGATAGGGAGATCTCATAGGAGAAAGCCAGGGAAACAGGGGCTGTAAACAGCCAAATACTGGGATAAACCAGCATAGACACAGCTAAATGGCTCCACAAGGCAGCACCAGACATTACAGTGAAGCCCGTGAGCAGTGTGTACACTATAGTTTATGCCACATATTACCTGAATTCAGCATTTGGCCCCCACTGCCTGATGGTCAGGAGCAAAGCAGATCCCCCCTGTGCAGTCAGCTGGGTCAGGAGGAGCAGAGCTGGCTGGGGTGGCAGCTGCTGCAGGCTCCAGTGTGATTCAGGAACTAAAGGTGGGTTTACACTTTGCGATATCGGCGTCCAATTTCAATGAAAAGTCACGTGGTTCGATCGTTGGAGCCGATATCGTTCCTACGTTGTATGGTGTGAACGTCCAATACGATGCAGGAACGATGTCAATGCGATATCGGGGATTGAATGAGCGTGCTCTCCAATGCTCCGATATTGAATGGAGATTGGAGCCAGATCGTGCTGTGTGACAGCCCAACTCCGATGTGAAGTTGAACGTCACCCATTCACTCACATGTTAAATAGTCGTTCCTGGGTTGGGGGGCGTAGACATCGTACGGACGTTGGATCCAGAAATCGCAACGTGTAAACCTCCGATGCGATGCGGGAGAAACGTGCACTAAATGCGCGCTACCGCGCCATTGAATTGCGATATCGGAACGATATTGCAACGTGTAACCCCACCTTAAGAGCTTGTGCTCCTAAAAAATGGTGGCCATGTGTAAAGATGTCCAGAGCCTGGAGATCAGCCTCCATCATTAGTGATCTTTTCTCAGCCTCCTCCCTCCATGTGGAAGAAGCAGCCAGGTCCAAGTTCTGATGCTGTCAGAGACACCCATATTCTACATGCCCCTGACACACTGCGTATACTGACACACTGACAACACTTACTGACACACTGCATATACTGACACACTGACAACACTTACTGACATACTGCATTTACTGACAAGACTTACTAACACACTGGTATGACTTCAATTTCTGACACACTGACAACACTTTACTACTGCAATTACTGACACACTGGTAAAAACACTGACATGCTGCATTAAGGCTGCCTTCACATTTGCAGACCCCTCCGCAGCGTTCTGCGAAGGGGATCCGCAATGTGACCGCAGCACCGCAAGCCGCTATCTTTATAATGGGAGCGCACGGTGCTGCGCTTGACTGCGCATGACCGTGCGCACCCATTCACTGCCATATGTGATCTGTACACAGGTGGATGCCTGCGCACAGATCACCCAGTCTCGTCCGCACCACGAATGCGACATGTTGCATTTCTGGTGCGGACGAGACTGTGTGATTTGTACGCAGGCATCCGCCTGCGCACAGATCACGTATGGCAGTGAATGGGTGCGCACGGTCTTGCGCAGTCAAGCGCAGCACCGTGCGCTCCCATTATAATGATAGGGGCTTGCGGTGCTGCGGTCACATTGCGGATCCCGCAAATGTAAAGACAGCCTAAGAGAAACACTGACAGGCTGCATTTACGGGCACAAACACTGACGGAATTAGATTTACTGGCTCTAAGAAACATTAGAAAAAATAATAAATAAACAAGGTGCACCCACCCCAGCCTCTATATTATAAATACGCAGCACACTCAGCAGCCTTTATATTATAAACTAGATGGTAGCCCGATTCTAACGCATCGGGTATTCTAGAATATAGAAATAGAGATTGCATGGGGAAGGCAGTGAGGGCTGAATTGGGAGGAACTTTGAAGAAGTAGCGGCGGGGAAAGGACGGCGTGGCAGGGGGGAGGAGGAAGGACAGAGCAGCAGGGGGAGGAGGATGGAGGACAGAGTGGCAGGGGGGAGGAGGACAGAGGATGAAGCGGCGGGGTGGAGTAGGACGGAGCAGCACAGGCAGGGGGAGGACGGAGGATAGAGTGGCAGAGGGGAGGAGGACAAAAAAAGGAGGAGGAAGCGGTGGGGTGGGGGAGGATGGAGCTGCACAGGCAGGAGGAGTATGCAGATGAAGTCCATGGAGCCTCGGTTAAGAGTCTACAACATGGACACCAGCCAGTTATCCCACCAGGGAAGGACCTAGCCCAGGGTATTAGTAGCCCTTAAGTCACTATCCAGCCCTTGCGAGCTTGAAGATATGGCCAGGGATTTACCATGGACTAGGTATCCAACCACAGACAGCTGTTTCGGGGTTGTTGCCCCTCATCAGTGTGGCGCAGGCAGGAGGAGGATGAAGCACAGAGCAGCGGGGGGGGGAGGAAGCCAGGTGGGGAGGAGAGGAAGGCAGGGGGGAGGAGGTAGAGTGCAGAGGGAGGACAGGAAGGAGGAGGAAGTTGTGGGTGGGGGAGGATGAGAGAGTGGCAGAGGTGAGGGAGGAACGGAGGAGTTAGTGGGGGCGGGGGAGGATGATGAAGTGGCAGAGGGGGGGGGAGGAAGGAGAGCGGGTAGGGGAGGAGGAGTGAGCACGAGGGGGGGAGGAGGATAAAGGAAGGAGGAGGAACGGTGGGGAGGATGGATGCACAGCAAAGGGGAGGACGGAGCACAGAGAGGTGGGAGGAGGAGGATGGGAGCCGGTAGCAGGCTCAGGAGGTAGCAAGAAAGGGTGCTCGTGGTTAGCAGAGTATAAGGGGACTGAGTGGTTAGCATGTGCAGGAGGTCAGTGGTTAGCACTGCGGTAGCAGCTCAGTGGGTTAGCAATACGCGGTGGCTCAGTGGTTAGCACTGTGCACGGTGCATGGTTCCGGTGGTTAGCACTCGCGTGGCTGGCCTGCATGATGGTTAGCACGCGTGCCGCGGTGGGCTCAGTGATTAGCACTGTGTGGTGGCTCAGTGGTTAGTACTGCGCGGTGGCTCAGTGGTTCACAAAGTATGGTCGTTCAGTGTTTAGTACTGTATGGTGGCTCAGTGGTTAGCAGTGAGTGTGGTGGGCAGAGTGGTCAGCGCAACAGTGTGGTGGGCAGAGTGGTCAGCGCAGCAGCGCTGTGGGCAGAGTTGTGAGCGCAGCAGCACGGTGGGTAGAGTGGTCAGCGCAGTAGCGCGGTGGGCAGAGTGGTCAGCGCAGTAGCGCGGTGAGCAGAGGGGTCAGCACAGCAGCGCGGTGGGCAGAGTGGTCAGCGCAGCAGCGTGGTGGGCAGAGTGGTCAGCGCTGCAGCGCGGTGGGCAGAGTGGTCAGCGCAGCAGCACGGTGGTCAGTGTTCAGCACAGCAGCGCAGCAGCACAGCAGCGCGGTAGGCAGAGTAGTCAGCGCAGCAGCGTGGTGGGCAGAGTGGTCAGCGCAGCAGCACAGTGGGCAGCGTGGTCAGCGCAGCAGCGCAGTGGCCAGGTGGTGGGGGGCAGGATGGAGTGAGCGAAGCAGGATGATGGTGGGGGGGAATGTTGGAGCTGGCGGGGCAGGCTGATGGCGGGGGGGGCAGGATGGTGGGGAGGGGGCAGGATGGTGGTGGGGGTGCAGGATGGAGCTGGCGGGGCAGGATGGATGCAGGGGGGCAGGATGGATGCGAGGGGGGGCAGGATGGATGCAGGGGGCAGGATGGATGCAGGGGGGCAGGATGGAGCCAGCGGGGCAGGATGGAGCTGGCGGGGCAGGATGAAGCCAGCGGGACAGGATGGAGCGAGCGGGGCAGGATGGAGCCAGCAGGGCAGGATGGAGCCAGCGGGGCAGGATCGATGCGGGGGGGCAGGATGAATTGCCGGGGGGGCAGGATGGATGCAGGGGAGCAGGATGGATGTGGGGGGGGCAGGATGGTTGCTGGGGGGGCAGGATGGATGCAGGGGGACAGGATGGAGCTGGCAAAGCAGGATGGATGCGGGGGGCAGGATGGATGCGGGGGGCAGGATGGAGCTGGGGGGGCAGGATGGAGCCGGGGGGCAGGATGGATGCAGGGTGGCAGGATGGATGCGGGGGGAGGGGCAGGATGGATGAGGGAGAGGCAGGATGGATGCGGGGGGGGCAGGATGGAGCCGGGGGGGCAGGATAGAGTTGGGGGGATGGGATGGAGCCGGGAGGCAGGATGGAGCCAGTGGGGAGGGCAGGGTGGAGCCAGAGGGGCAGGATGGAGCCGGAGGAGCAGGATGGGGGGAGGTGGCAGTATGGAGCCGGTAGGGGGGCAGGATGGAGGCACTCCTCCGGCCCCCCTCTCTCCCCACGGCCCCCCTCCCTCTGCCCCCCCCCCGCTGCCCGCGGCCCCCACTCCCCCTGCCCCCCCCCGCTCCTCAATGGGGATAAAAATAAAAAAATCCCATAAGGATACTCACTCTCCGCAGGCGCGCTCCACCTGTCTTCTATCTCCCAGGACAGGACCTGTCGTTGCCTGGGAAACCGATCAGCTGATCGGTCACATGACCGCAGCTTCCTTGTCACACATGACCGCAGTTTCCGCCTCACATTAGCGATGTGGGCGTTGTTTTGTCCCGTGTCTCGCAGGTAGGCGTTAACATTATGTTGTGTGACGCCTCGAAGAAGTTTCTGGTAGAAGGAAAGGAAAGGAAGAAAGAGCACCGACCTAAATGTAAATGTATAATCAGATCGTAGGTGGATGTGGATGGCACTCACCTTTTTTAGGTCTTGTTCACTTGCGTATCGGTCACTAGGGACCATTAAGTATCCAGGCGTAGATTTCCTCAGTGGTTGGTATGCTGCAAATCCCTGGTAGCTAGTACGTAGCTCAAACCGAGTTACCATAGGAATATAGATCCAATAGAGTTTTTTACCAGGCTATTTGCGCTCCCAGAGGTCTATGATCCAAAACTTCTTGTAATTTCATAAAGAGTTTTTTATTATTTCTTAAGAAAAGCACATACAACGCGTTTCGACAGTAAAAAATGTCTTCCTCAGGTATATTGTTAAAAGTGTTCCAAAGTTGTGGATCCACAACTGTGTCCTTGTTTGCTGCGCCACATCGTAAAATGTAAGCATGCATGTGCGTATTGGCTCGGTGCTCAGTCAACTCTCATGTGATGTGTCGCGGATTATTGCTGTAGGCATTGGCGTGGGCAACAAGGCAAAACAGGGCGTTTGCGTGACGAGTAATTGTATAGTGAAGCCGTATGGCTCTTTTATGTAATGTGTGTTGTGCTACTACGTTGGCTAATAAAATCACTCTTGCCTTGTTGGTCAGGAGAATATTGGAGCCTTGACCAATTATGTGTATGCACATATATTTGTGTGTTTGCAGTTATGTGGGCCATATGTATTGTTCAGCTAACATTTCCTTGTCCGTGTGTGTACAGAATATGTATAATTAAATACATGTATATGGAGGAAAAAACACACAGTCACCACAAAGGTCTGTCCCTGGGTGCCGCCATTTTAGTATTCTGCAGGGGAAGGGAAAGCACCAGGAAGGCGGCGCCAAAAGATTGACAATGTTATGGCGTATGAACGCATGGGAGAGATGTCACATGTTGACGGGGGCCCAGAGGCGCAAAAGCCGCAAGATACACTGCATGCTTTTGCGTCATATACTTTAAACAGGAAGGCTGCCACGACAGCGCTCTGATGCAGATATGAGTTGACATGTAATGACAATTGTGTTGATGTTAACACACATTTTTGCCCGTCGCACATCTCTGTACTTTTGAACACAGCCGCAATCACAGAGGCCACATCAATGTGCTATTTTATAGTATGTACGCTCCTGGGTAATACACCTTTGGACACACACATCATCAAATATGGCGCCGAGGAACAAGACGACCAATCGGAACGCTCGAGCTGCCACCAATCCACGCAGACCAGCAGAGGTAGTAAATACGCCCAGAAACGCCTACCGGAATGGTTTAGGCGATGTGTGCAGTCGCTCTTGACATCGCTCTTGACACTTTACAGACAGCGATCAGCACACATCGCCCCAGAATAGTCGCCTGGTTTCAGAGCTGTGATGTGAAACCAGGCGACCACTCAGGTATGTCGCCCTTGCCCAGTCACATTAAGCGACGCTTTGACGATGTCGCCGGCGACAGGCCACGCCTTAGCGTCGCCATAGAAATCGCCGGCGATATCTCCAGGTGTGACGGTACCCTCAGGGTTTTATTAGAATAGATACGCAGCCCACTCAACAGCCTCTGTGTTAAATATACGCTGCCCACCCAGCAGCTTGTATATTTATATATAGCCCACTGCGTCTATAATATATATAGCCCCAATGGGACAGTGTTGTAGATGTATGTAAAAGTGCTATGGAATTAATAGCGCTATATAAATGATTAAATATCATTTTCTCCTTTGCCTCCTTGGGGGACACAGACCGTGGGTGTTATGCTGCTTTCCACTAGGAGGCGACATTAAGCAGAATCTGCAAAAGAGTTAAAGGGATCCTGTCACCGCCAAAACACCTCCTAAGCTAGCAAGACATGTCCCTGCAGCATCCTATCACTAATCTCACACTCCTTTTGTCTCCTAAAAGCATCCTGTGAAAGTGCATAAAAACGTTTTAATACTCATTCATTAGTGATTATAATTAGCAGGGGCCATATTCTTTAGTCACCAGGGGGTGTTTTGCAGCCTCGAGGATCCAGCCTCTCTCTGTCTGTGCTGTTGTGAAACTGAAACTGAAGGCAGGACTAATGATTTGCATTTTGTGAGTGATAGAGAGGGGGGAGGGCAATGCCTGCACATCACTGCAGAACACACAGAGACAGGGTGGATCCCTGGAGCTGCAAAACAGCCCACCTTCGTGACTAAAGAATAGTCACTGGTAATTATAGTCACTAATGAGTAAGTATTAAAACGTTTTTATGCACTTTCACAGGATGCTTTTAGGAGAAAAAAGAAGTGTGAGATTAGTGATAGGAAGCTGCAGGGACATGTATTGCTAGCTTAGGAGGTGTTTTGGAGGTCACAGGATCCCTTTAACTTTAAGTGGCTCCTCCTCTGCAGTATACACCCCTGGGGCAGACACTGCCTCACCAGTTTCAGCTTAGTGTCATTAGGAGGTAGATGCATCTAATGACCCTCGTCATTATCTTTATTATTTTAACATTTTTCTTTTGTTTTTTGGCAATTTTTCTCCCTCGTTTGATGATAGATGGGCGACAGTGCCTTTGCGTACCGCTTTCCCAAAACCAACAACAGGCGGGAACACGGAATGCAACGAGGAATGATATTTTTAACGGACATGGCTCTCCCATCAGATGGGTCGACATTTTTCAAGCCTTCCACAGATCCCACAACTGGGACACTGAATTGCAGAAGCAGTCACAAGCCCTTCAACCCTCTACCATTTGATTGAAGGACCACCAGATCCCACAGTTGGGATACCGGATCGTACGAGCAAGGTGTCACACCGGGATCCGACCCTCCACAGTCCTCCTAGGAACACGGAACCGTGAGAAGTCGAAGCCTACACCTTACACACTGCCCTCCTCATGTCCCCTTACAAAGGAACACGGGTTGCCGGAGCCAGCTCCAGGTAGGGCCTCCAGGCTACATCCTTATCCCCTGAGCTCAGCTTACAGGCAGTGCCTCATTCTCACAGCACATCAGTGCTCTATCGGTGCACACTTTTGATGGGAATGCGGTGGTTCAGGCCTCTGCGCCGAGACACAGCTGCATAGTGCGATCCTAATTGTAGGTGGTCCCCCCCCTGGCGGCAATGGCGGCGGTTCAGATCTCCGTGCCAGTCCTGCACTTTTTTCGGGGCCATAAATCACTTTAGTCCCTGACTTAGAGCCTGCTCCCGATCGGCCCCCGCCTCGTTCGGGCCTCCGCCCACTTTAAAGTGACATCAATTTTCTCTGGTACGCCCCCGACCGCCTCCCTGAATGGGGTGGTTTGGCCAGATTCTGGTGCCTCTCGCTCGCTGCGAGATTCTCGTGCCCACCGTCTTTTCTCCAAGACTCACCCGCCTCCTCCCACACATTCGGTCCACCCATTTCCTTTAGCTGTGCAGTGTGCACCTGATATTTCTGTCCCAAGACAGAGGGCTCTGCGCTCACCGCAGCTGCTATTTATACACACTGGGACACCAAAGCCCATAGCACTGCTACTTCCCAGTGTACAGGGAAGCACCGGATGTAGCCATACCTCTGTTAGAATGCAAGGAGATCCGGAGAGCACATAGCTAACAGCTTTACACAGAGGCATGAGGGATAATGGATCAGACAACAACTTTGTAACATCTCTGGACCTAGGCTGAGGTAAGGAGCTTAGTAGTCTCTGGTCTACTGCAGCTCAGTTTTTTTTTTTCTCTGCATACCATACTCCACAGTGTCACCTACACTATAGTCCATGTGCCAGTGTCACCTACACTGTACTCTCGGCCGCATGCTCCATGTGCCAGTGTCACCTACACTGTATTCTCGGCCACATGCTTCATGTGCCAGTGTCACCTACACTGTACTCTCAGCCGCATGCTCCATGTGCCAGTTTCACCAACACTGTATTCTCTGCCGCATACTCTGTGTGTCTGTGTCACCAGCACTGTATTCTCTGCCGCTTACTACATGCGCCAGGGTCACCAACACTGTATGCTCTACCACATAATCCATGTGCCACTCATTCCACACAAATAACCAGGTGTCTCATATGCTACATTTCACACTTGTGTCCCAATATCGTTCAGAAGTCCCCCACCGGCAAGGCGTCTTTACAGCTCTTAGACTAACCAGCCCGGGACCAGCCTGCCACGAACTGGCACCTCTGACCATTTAAGGTCACAAGTGGGCTCCCTGCTACATGACAATACGTCACATGAAGACAAGCTACATGATGCTCGCCAATGTTCTCATGAAACCGCAAGAATATTTGGGGCGACGGTACATCAACGTACCGATTTCCCACAACCTACAACAGACGGGAACGCGGGGTGTTACCTCCACGTACCCCTTCCTGCCACGAGAGAGCATCATCTATGGCAACGGTTCCTCAGCGTTCCGATCTCTAGTATGGGACTGCTTGGCACGCAGATCTGGGAAACCATTCTCCTCAGCTCCCACAGTTAGGTGCCTGAGCTTTGGTAGATGGCACACTTCTGTGGTAATCCTCAGTTTCCTGTGCACTTTCCTAACCCACAAGAGACCCTACAACAGAACCTGCCGGATAAGGATTTGAAGTCCAGCAATGCCCATTACCTTTTCAATATGCCAGGACGGAGCACACCTCCACCTCCCTGGTTTTCCACCAGGTATCAAGGGCCATACTTCTCTGCCACACAAAGTATAGGCTACTAGAACATTCAGGCCCTACGTGTTTATCTTTTTCCTTGCTACAAGATGGCAGTCTCCTCTCCTACTCGAAATCCGTATCTCACCTCTCAGATGACGTGCAATACTGATACAAGCACCTCTCACAGCCAATAGCGCAGTAGCCTGGTAGGCCATTACCATTCAAAACACGTGCTGATCCAGACACTACAGTGAGAACTCTGCTCTGAAGACATAGTTGGCTAGTCTTTTTATAGATATCCTGATCTCAAATGCAACTGGATGTCGGACTACCCCCTTTTTTCTCAATGCTAAATAGGACGCCCCCGTTGTTTTCCTACGATGTCAATAGAGTCAGTCACTACATACGTCTCTCTCCAGGGGTAACAGGCTAACACAGCCTGTTGGTCTTGATCCATCCAGACCAGACCAAATAGATACGGACTCCATAGGTTCTCTTCAGGAACAGAAGGCCGACTCTCTCTATATCTTCACGTCTGGGTCGTCAGCATATGAGACGGATGGGCCAAGAAACTAGCGTTCTTTTTCGATCACCCCGTCAGCCTGTTTCCCGATCATCAACTCCTTTGCTCCGTCTCCACTACCGCAAGGCCCTTCACAGTCTAGCATCTTTCTTTCCCTACTACCAGTGGTAGTCAGCATCCTGGCTCTGTAAGGCAAATGCCTGGGTGCTCCCATCAACTTTTCCTACCCATGGAACCTCCCCGTTCCATCATTTTATCACTGGAGGTCGGGAAGTCACTAGTCCAGATGTGTATTGACATCTCCCAGTTCCTTGGAGCATCAGTAATGTCTGCAGTTTGCATTTATGACAATCCTCTTTTCAGCTCGTCACACTGCCCTGGGATGCGCAATGCTTCTCAGGTTTTTCAATCAGGTCATGGCGTAGCCATCACAATTGCCCACTCTCGACAGTGGTTCTCCTGCCCTGCCTGATTGACCGAATCCACATTCTTTCCAGTTTGGTACACTTCATCTGGCGGTCAGTTTCCTCAGCCCCGACTGGGACAGGTACCTTCCTGAGGATGCTCTCGTTACCCCCCGCTGGTTGGTTCTCCCTCACGTAAGGCCTGTACACTGCGTCATACAGTCCGACCCCTTCTCCGCCCTCACCTCACTCCATGCTCATGCATCAAGGTCTTGAGCAGGTGGTTGGATGTTCAAGGCAATTCCTTTTGCCTGCATGCGATTCAGGACCCTGTTGTTCTTCGGTTTTTCAACAGGGAACAGGATCCCATTGATCTTTGACAAGATCCTTGGCTATCTCTTATGCTCCACAGACCCTTCCCAGTTCCCGCGACCAGCCTCTCCCTCGCAGCACAGGTTTCCTTCCTGATTGCCAAGCAGGACGGTCTTCCAATGCCAGCCTGATATGTTGGTAAGGCGCTAAGTGTTATCATATCGTGCAGGGTGAATGATTCTCCTGGGACTCTTCCCTACTGATCTCCCTTTCAGGTTCACTTTACAGCATTATCACCAGTTCTGACAGATCGCAACGTTCCTTTTCAGTCGACCATAATGGACAGCTGTGGCAGATGTCAACCCCGCGGAGGCCCCCGGCACGGATCGAGCTTTGCATAGCAAAACACTTTCCGCGGGCCCGAATAGACCCACTCTGTGCTCTTCACAGTTCTCCTGTCCGTCATAGTCAGTTGAGCGCCGATTTGTATTGTAACCACACAGGCTTTGCGCCTGGGATACGGTTCTCTGATCACGCCTAAAGATCCACGTTAGTGGATCAATCTCACGTGCCAGGTCCTTGGAACTAGACTCACTGTCCAGCTCAAGCTCCTGTCAGCCTACTTTACACATTCTTTCCACTGTCTCTAAGACCAGAGTGGCGACCGAACTCAAGCCAGCAGACGTGTCCGTCATTCTTATGATTCCAGATGGTCCACATGCACCGGATCTGCCTGCCCAGTGCGGTCTCTGCCAGCAGCTCTTTCAGCGCCCTATATGCCACCGGCATCGTTAGCGCTGTAGTTGTCAACTCGGCTGCGGGCGACTGTTTTTTCTAACCCAGGCTAGTTTTCCATCTGTTGTACTCAAGTTAATCGTCACCGCTAGGACACTCGTCTCAGCTCGCACAGCCAGAACTGGGTGCCAGCCTATTCCCCGATTCTCTCTTACTAGTATTTAGCTGGAAACGAGGACTCTGGATCTGGACGCATGTCCTTCGAAGGTCTCCATCGAGTTTTCATGGGGTTCCCCCTTTTCTCTTCACAACAGCGATCCGCTGTGTCTCTGAGCTCACTTCCGTTCCTTGCAAAGCATTTTTTTCCTAAGGTCCCATCGGGATAAAGTCATGCTCTGACCACTGTTGTTTCCTCGCACTGGATTCTTCCACCTGCGCAGGGACTTCTCCCTTTCTTCACTTAGCCCAGCATCGGTGGACAGTTTTCTGCAGACACCGGATCTACTTACGGCTCTTGGATAAAGCCTTGAACGACCACTCCTGGAGGTGGGATTCTCTTTTCATTATCTCAGTATGTCGCCAGAAGGGGATAGCGACAGCCAGATCCACTGCCACATACATTAAGTCAATAATTCCGGAGGTACAGTTGTGGCCAAAAGTATTGACACCCCAGCAATTCTGTCAGATAATACTCAGTTTCTTCCTGAAAATGATTGCAATCACAAATTCCTTGGTATTATTATCTTCATTTAATTTGTCTTTATTGAAAAAACACAAAAAGAATTGTCCTAAAGCCCAATTGGATATAATTCCACACCAAACATAAAAAAGGGGGTGGACAAAAGTATTGGCACTGTTAGAAAAATCATGTGATGCTTCTCTAATTTGTGTAATTAACAGCACCTGTAACTTACCTGTGGCACCTAACAGGTGTTGGCATTAACTAAATCACACTTGCAGCCAGTTGACATGGATTAAAGTTGACTCAACCTCTGTCCTGTGTCCTTGTGTGTACCACATTGATCATGGAGAAAAGAAAGAAGACCAAAGAACTGTCTGAGGACTTGAGAAACCAAATTGTGAGGAAGCATGAGCAATCTCAAAGCTACAAGTCCATCTCCAAAGACCTGAATGTTTCTGTGTCTACTGTGCGCAGTGTCATTAAGAAGTTTAAAGCCCATGGCACTGTGGCTAACCTCCCTAGATGTGGACGGAAAAGAAAAATTGACGAGAGATTTCAACACAAGATTGTGCGGATGGTGGATAAAGAACCTCGACTAACATCCAAACAAGTTCAAGCTACCCTGCAGTCTGAGGGTACAACAGTGTCAAGCCGTACTATCCGTTGGCGTCTGAATGAAAAGGGACTGTATGGTAGGATACCCAGGAAGACCACACTTCTTACCCCGAGACATAAAAAAGCCAGGCTGGAGTTTGCCAAAACTTACCTGAGAAAGCCTAAAACGTTTTGGAAGAATGTTCTCTGGTCAGATGAGACAAAAGTAGAGCTTTTTGGGCAAAGGCATCAACATAGAGTTTACAGGAGAAAAAATGAGGCATTCAAAGAAAAGAACATGGTCCCTACAGTCAAACATAGCTGAGGTTCCCTGATGTTTTAGGGTTGCTTTGCTGCCTCTGGCACTGGACTGCTTGACCGTGTGCATGGCATTATGAAGTCTGAAGACTACCAACAAATTTTGCAACATAATGTAGAGCCCAGTGTGAGAAAGCTGGGTCTCCCTCAGAGGTCATGGGTCTTCCAGCAAGACAATGACCCAAAACACACTTCAAAAAGCTCTAGAAAATGGTTTGAGAGAAAGCACTGGAGACTTCTAAGGTGGCCAGCAATGAGTCCAGACCTGAATCCCATAGGACACCTGTGGAGAGATGTAAATATGGCAGTATGGAGAAGGCACCCTTCAAATATCAGGGACCTGGAGCAGTTTTGCCAAAGAAGAATGGTCTAAAACTCCAGCAGTGCATTGTAATAAACTCATTGATGGTTACCGGAAGCGGTTGATCGCAGTTATTTTGACTAAAGGTTGTGCAACCAAGTAATAGGTTGAGGGTGCCAATACTTTTGTCTGGCCCATTTTTGGAGTTTTGTGTGAAATGATCAATGTTTTGCTTTTTGCTTCATTCTCTTTCGTGTTTTTTCATTGAAGACAAATTAAATGAAGATAATAATACCAAAGAATTTGTGATTGCAATCATTCTCAGGAAGAAACTGAGTATCATCTGACAGAATTGCAGGGGTGTCAATACTTTTGTCCACAACTGTATAATGCTGAATGTGCATGTCCATCTCGGTTATGGTACGGCAGTTGAAAGCATCCTAAATTTTTTTCACACTAGTCTCCGTCGGGCACGTTTGCCAACGCGACCACCCGGCGTACCCCACACTCTGTTGCGGGTCTCCCTCGACGGATTGGTGTCTACGTGGATGTCTCTTGCAAGCGTAAATAACTCATATCTATGATGTACGCCCTGCAATGTTCTGTGTCTTTCTATCTTCCACTTAGTGTCGCCTCCTAGTGGACAGCAGTATAACACCCACGGTCTGTGTCCCCCAATTAGAGGCTAAGAGAAAAGGATTTTATGGTGAGTACACAAAAATCTCCTTATTATTATATATACAGCCAGTATGTGTTAAAGGGGCCCACTAAGACTCTTCCGCCCAGGGCCCACAAAAACCTGGAGCCGGCCCTGGCTATCAGTGTGTCAAGAGTGGGAGAAGAGGGTTGCCTTGACAATCCAACACAATGGGCAGCACTTTGAACACATTTTATAAGTGGCCATAACTTGTAAATAACTCATGAAAGGATAAAGTTATATTAAAAGAAAGCACACCATTGTTTTTCTTATGAAATTCTCAATACGTTTGATGTGTCACATGACCCTCTTCCCATTGATAAAAATTTCCGACTTCAAAATGGCAACCATGGTCACCACCCATCTGGAAAAGTTTTCCCCCTCCCATATACTAACGTGCCACAAACAGGAAGTTGATATCACCAACCATTCCCATTTTATTTAGGTACCTCCGTATAAATGGCCCACCAGGCATATATACAGCCAATATGTATTAAAGGGACCCAGAAAAACCCTGAGCCAGCCTTATAATGGGTAATGTTTATTTGGTATCTGTATGTCTGTATTGTGGTGCCCATGCGGACTGGTCGCCACAGCAACATTACACCTACTCCACAGGTGTGGTGTTACTGCTCTCAGGTGAGAGGGGTTGCTGCTCCAAGACACATTCACTTGCACCCAACACCATCCAACTCCAGGCCTGGGGATCTGGGCGGACCCTATTGAGGGAGGGCCCCATCTGCAGGCTAGAGGATGGAGTAGGTAGAGGGGGTAGGTACAAAAATTAGTGGAGTTCAGGTCAGTGGAGTGAGAAGTTAGAGTTGAGGAGTGGTGAGGAGTAAGACCTGTAGGATAGAACTGCTGAGAAGCTACTTCCAGGTCGGGACAGAGGAAGAGTGAGAAGGATGAAAGGGTTCTAGGGGGCACGGCTGTGGGGGAACCACCTGTGGTGCCCTGTATCTACTGCCGATGGGAGGTACCATTTGTTGAGGGACCAGGTCGCAGAGGGGACTGGCCTTGATCTAGCAAAAGTACTGCAAGGCTTAGCTAGTAAAACCGGAGTCTGCTGGCTTGCATGGGCATCAGCCACAACCGTGGACATTCTGCAAGTCAGTGGCCATATAGGGCTAGGGGATTTCTTAAAGTCACCTGATAGGGCCCGCAGCCACTAGATTGGGACCCTGTTACACGAAGACGCAGGGCAGGAGAGGAGAGTAAGGCTCATGAAAGGTATCTTGGTGAAGTGGCCCCGTATCATCTGAGAGCTGGCTAGGCTGCACCATGGAGGAGTACAGCACCCGGCCCGGGTGGACTTGATTGATCACCAAGTAAAGGTAAAGAACTACAACCCTATTCTCCTCTGATTATTCTGCGTGCCATCCCTGCTGACTCCTGCGCCCTCAGCATCGGCCACTTTATAAACTCTAATTCCATCCCTGGGGCCACACTCTACCTGAGGGCAGCAATACCATCCAGGCTGTCACTCCATCGGCCTCAGAGATTCCACAGCAGCGCTGGTCGCCCTGACCAGAATAACCACAGGTGGCCTCACAAACTCATCCCCTGTAAATAAACATCCCCCTTTTCTGCACGCCCAGGGCCTCCCAAGCACTGACCAAGGCTGGTTACCGAATACCTCACGGCTCTGCCGAGCGTTGCAGTATTGTTTGAAAGTATTACTCTTAAAATAATGTTAACTGCAGAATTTTGCTTGTGGTTTGTTTACTATATTATTATTAGAGATTTTTTTAAGTGGGCTGAACATTGGTCTTTCTTGACTAGACCTTCTCTACTGCACCTAAGAACAAGCAAATGGTGTGGGGGGGGGGGGCAAGGCCAATGTTGGCACTGGAGCATATAGTCCTTTACTAATGCCACTGCTAATATGAAGTATTTTGTGCAATGAGAATATATTTTAATTCATGTTAGTTCTGTTCATCAAATAATTAGTCTTTTATCATTACAGGATCTTTGAAAGCCTAACAAAAAAGAGAGGAAAATATAATTACCAATAACTGGAGCAGATTCTTTGGAGCCAAATCCATTATCCAGGAGTGTATTAACAATCCAGTTTAAAGCTTTTGCAGACCTTAGTGCCTGTTTAAAGATAAATAATTGTAAGTACCAAGTCATTTCATATATAACAGCAAGGTGAAATAGCTTGAATGAATCGTACACATATACCGTAATAGAAGCAGCCCATGGTAGCTTGCTCACACTAATCTGCAGAGGCAGTGGGTAGTTCAGGCAGAAGGGGAGACATTAGGAGGCGGTACAATTACAATTTTTTATGTTTTTTTTAATGATTTTTCTATTTTTTTATGTTATTTTGTTAAATGAAGAAATGGAGGGCAATTTAAACTTTAATATTTCTTTATTATTTTTACTTTATTATTTATTCCCCTTAAATCTGCAATCATTTGATACCTCATACTATATAATGCAAAACTATAGTACTGCAGTACATAGTGTACGGTAATTGATGTTCTATAAAGGCTAGTCTATGGCTGGTCTTCACAGGATGATTAAGGCAGCAGCTATGTTGGCCTTCAAAAGGCCCCAGGTGCCATGGTAACCCATTACCCTCACACATCACATGGGGGCCAATGGGAGTTAGTGCATTAGAGCACTGTCAAGAAGGCTATTTACATGTTGCTGTCAGTAACTTACAGCGGCATTTACTGTAAGTGGATAAAAAGCAGCATCCGAGGTAGCACCATATACTGCTGTTAGAGGCAAATGTTGGCTATGAAATACAGACAGTGCCTGGACAGTCTGGAGCAGGCTCAGCACCTAAATATATTTTGTACACCCTGCATGCAAATTGTGACAAATATATACATCACAAGTCATTTTAGGGTTAAGGTATAGTTCTTGCTAATTTGAACTGGTGAAAACCAGACTTTAGTTGTAAATTGTCAACGTTCCATAGTGAATACAGGTGAAGCTCATTAAATAAAAAAAATGGGTAAGTTTTCAGTAAAGCCGCGTACATTAATTTGTAGTATAGTTCTCAAATTCACAGCAAGAACTAAAGAATAATTGTTTATCTCAGTAGACAGTAGAAGGTCAGTGGAAGGCTAAAGAACCACTTTCCTCTGTAAGGGAGAATTTGAGGCACTGTGGTACCTCATCATAAACTCCTAGTAGCTAGGTAAAGAATTCCACAATCCTGTAGATTACTAGTAATTCTAACTAACCCCTTCCTGGCCTTTGATATTATACAATGTTTCGGGTACTTCTTGACCTTTGACGTTGTACAATGTCATGGCGGGACCGCGGTCCTGTAGCCCTGGTGACTGGGGTAGTCAAAAACTCACCGGAGCTACAGGTAGGAGTGGGCCTCTAGTTGACCTCGGGGGGGGGGCTTTGCCGCCCTGCACATGCGATTGCGGTGATTCGCTGTAAAATGTCAAACAGCCAATCACAGCGATCATAATATTTAACCAATGAAATTTGGTGAAATATTGTGATTCAGCCATTGCCGCTACTGCAATAGCACCGCCAATTGGCTGGAGCTAGGTGACCTCGGTGTCACCCCCTCCAGATCTGATTGGAGCTAGTGTCCATGTGACGCTATTTCTCCAATCAGATGTGGAGAGGCAGATGTGGACTGGAGGCTGAAGAAAGAGGTGCCGTGCAGTCTGCTGCTCCCGCCGCCTCCCTCGCCGCTGCCGTCCAGTGATCGCCAACACCCTCTGAACCCTCCACCCTCCCCACATACACTGTGATTTGCTGCTGAAAGCTCCTGCCAGCACCCAGTGCCCTTCAATCACCCCCTGTACCTAGCTGTCCTCAGCTGCCTGTCTGCTGCTGCAACCCCCCTGCATAGGCGAGCAGGCAGACGTGGTCGCAGGGCGGGCAAGCAGCGAGGGACAGGTGGTGATCGGAGGGCATTTTATTCCAGAGCTGTACTGATGTCTCTCAGCCACAGTATGCAGGGTTGCAGTGGTGGGCAAGCAGCGGGGGATAGGGGGTGATCGCAGGGCATGGTAGGTGATCAAAGGGCAGGGGGGTCGCAGCGGCAGGCATTTACTCTGGCTCCGTACTAAGGTCTGTCAGATGCAGTACATGTATGAGACGCCGCCGTCCAGATGCCAGCAGCCACTGGCGTCTGATTCTCCACTTCTTTTCATATATATACTGCAGCTCAGAGACCCCAGCATGGTGCCCGGCTGCCCAGGATGGTGAGTGTGTGTGAGAGTGTGTGTATGGATGATCGGGGCTGCATATTGGGATGCTAGGGATATTGGGGGATGATGGGGTGCATATGGATGCTGGTTATTAGGATGATGGGGATATGAGGACCTGGGGATATGGGATGAGGGGTGCTATGGGGATATGGGGACGTAGTGCTGAATGGGGATGATGGCTGCAGCATATGGATATCTGGGGATATTGGGATGAGGGGCTGCATATGTGGATGCTGGGGATATTAGGGGATGATGGGGTATTGGGGATATTGGGGGATGATGGGGATGCATATGGAGATCTGGGGATATTGGGGATGATGGGGGCTGCATATGGGGATGTTGGGGATATGATCTTGGATGATGGGATATGGGGATGATGGGGCTGATGCATATGGAGTATACTGGGGATATTGGGGGATGATGGGGGCTGCATATGGGATGCTGGGGGATATTAGGGGATGATGGGGCAAATATTGGGGATGATGGGGTGCATGCATATGGGAGATATGGGGATATTTGGGGATGAATGGGGGCTGCATATGGGGATTGGGGATGATATTGGGGATGATGGGGCTGCATATGGGGATGAGGGGATGATATGGGGATGAATGGGGTGATATGGGGATATGGGAGTGCATATGGGGATATTGGGGACAATGAGGGGCTGCATATAGATGCTGGGGATATTGGTTGGGGATAGTGTGATGAATTGGGGATGAATATGGGAGAGATGGCATATATGCTGGGATATTGGGGTGATGGGTGCATATGGGGATTTGGGGATGATGGGTGCATAGGGATAGCTGGATATTTGGGATGATGGGTGCTGCATATATGTGGGGCTGATATTGAGATGGGGGCTGCAGTGGGATGATGGGGATCATGGAAAAATAAGACAATGCCTGAAAATAAGACATAGGCATCTTTGGGAGTAAGAATTAATATAAGACACAGTCTTATTTTCAGGGAAATAGGGTACAGAAATTTCTTGGGTGGGGTCTAATTTCCAAGCTGGGGTAACTTGTGAGGGGTTTCCACTGTTTAAGCACACTGGAGATTTCCAAACATGACATGGTGCTGTGAAGCACTGAAGGGTTAATAATCTTCTTGGATGTAGTTTTGAGTAGCTTGAGGGGTACTGTTTTTGGAATTCTGTCAGTTTTGGGTGTTTTCTGTCACATAGGCCCCCAATGTCATTTTGAATGTGATGTGGTCACGGAAAAAAATTATTTTTTAAATTTTGCTGGAGAAATGAACTTTGAACCCTTATGACTTCCTAACAAAAAGAAAATGTATTTCCAAAATTGTGCTGATGTCATGAAAAAACAATCTCAGAATCGTTAGGATCTGTTGAAGCATTCTAGAGTTATTACCTCATAAAGAGACACTGGTCAGAATTGCAAAAATGGTCAGGTCAGTAAGGTAAAAACAGGCTCTGGGGTGAAGGGGTTAAATATATATAAGAAATTGTACTTCACTTTGTGATTTATGTATATTGTCTTGTATAAAATATGTCTGGTCTAAATCTCCATATCTTTCAGTGACCGCCAAATGTCTAATGATCATTGCAAAAATGTCTCCATCATCTTACCCTGTGGAAAAAACAATTATACTGGACTGCTACCTCTGACTAGAGATGAGCAAGCTTTCCCTGAACAAGTTTTCCAATTTTATATTCAGCACAAACATTTATGATTTGGTTCGTGATCGGAAACACTGAGCAATTTAGTAAAAAAATCGGCGAACACAGTTTTGTTTGTGGCAAAGTTGGAAAATTTAAAATGGCCCTAACCTTTCCTTGAAGGTTTGGAGCCAAGTCTTCACCTGAAGACCCGGAACTGAAAATTCTGCTAACCTAAGATTAGCTGGGTTCAAAGCCATCATCGGGTCTACCAACATTTTTTAAGCCTTCTTGAGTTTGTAAGTGTTGGGACACCTGCAGGCTGTGAACCTTTGGAAGAGTGCCAGATGTGCCAACAGCTGTGAAACCCAGTAACCTTAAAATCTCCCTTAAACATCCCTCTAAGAGAGCTATTCAATTTTTTTAAAGATAAATCATTTATGATTGCAGAGGTTTTGCAGCGTGTAAGGCCATCTCTTTTACACTTTTCTGCTAGCAATTCAGATAAAAATAGCATGTCCATTATATGCTTAACATACATGGTCTTATATGTCTGTTCACACTCCTAAAAGACTGTAATATGAATATTGCTAAATGAAAATGGGAAATTCCTTTCTCTTCTTTCTTTCCATATGTTTACAATACAGATTTTTGGCATGTGCACAAGTAAATTATAGCATTAGGCTTGGACCTGTCTGTGCATTCCCCACCAGCCTTATTCAACATTCCAGATGAATTAGTGGTGTAGCTGAAAAAACTAATTTTTATTTCTCCTCCAAATATGTCAGGATTTAATAATGAATTCCCCCAACCACAAGTCCAGGTGTTTCCTGTGGCATGGGGAATAGGATTTGTAAGTTGGGTGCCTTCTGCAATTCACCCCATGGAGATTAATGAGGACTAGCAACAAGATTGTGCAAATAATAGTATCTCCTAAGCAATTGGGTCCTGGTGCTGGAGGAGGCAGGACCATAGGCAAAGGAAATATGCATCACAGGGAAGGCTGGTGCGATCTTGGGATTGCTGCAAAATGCAGCTACAACGTGTACTGTGTGTCTGCAGTCTGCATTTTGGAGACCTGATGAATCCACCCAAGATAATCCAGCTATTGAGGAGCTGATTTTCCTCACCACCCTGGAGCAAAGGGTGCTTCACTGCAACCGATGCAGCCTGCAGAAGAGATGCCCACATATATGAGCTGGAGTATGACCGCGCACTCTGCATTGGGCCTGATTTGCCGCAAGGTCAGGATTCAGTTCTTCTCTTGCATATCTGAAGAGCTCCCATCACAACTGAGCTCAGAGTCAGAAATAGGTGTAATTCCGTACGCCAGCTTCCAGAGTTCGGAGGCAAGATACTGCAGCATGCCTGGTCTTTTTAAACTTGCATCTGGTGGATCAGCAAATTGAGGAGGAGGAGTTTGAGGAGGGAGATGAGGAGGTAGTAGTGGTAGAAGCCCCTGTTTCCCAGCCTTCCATAGCACCCCTGCCAGAGACCTTCAACTGGAAAAATGCCATATGGAGTCCCCTACCAACCTCCAAACAAGTATCTTTAATGGCATGAACTACCCTGGGCCTTGATATTTCTAGAAGAAATTAGGCTCTTAGATGCCCTTGCCCGAGAATGGTTGCAGAGGTCTAAATGCAACCACTCTGAGGAGCAATGTACCCAGTGCTGGGTGGTGATCTTCTTCCAGAAAAGGGGGTTTGGGTTCCTAGCGAAAGACTGACGACTGATGCTATGCCAACTGGTCCACCCTGCAGCGGGACCATCTGCCTTCCCAACTCTGCAAAATCTATGTTTGGGAGGTGGTCACCTTCATGAAGGTAAGGAGCTGCAAGGGGTGGAATGCGTTAGGAGTAAATCAGATTGTCACCGCAGAGGATATCTAAGAGTGGCTGCAATATGTCGACATAGAAAGGATGAAGTGTTAGCTGCTGATCAGACGTTAACATGTTAGCTAGCCAGTTGGAGTGAAACCCACCAGGACCAGAGAACCTGAAGAGACTGTTGGTGTAGCCTGAGTTCCTCCTGTGTTTGCTAGAGGGGGTGGCCATCCCCTAACTCTTCTATCCTCTTCTCTAGTGGTGGCCATGGTGGGGTGTGTTGGGGGCAAGTAGTGGTGGAGAATAACCCTGGAGGAGTCGCCCATGTGACCCCCTCCCCCGGGAGCTGCCTGTACTATAAAACCGGCATGTCCATCCCAGTCATTGGTGAAAGAGTTGTGGCAACAGCGGGGGGTTTCACAAAAGGCCTCCGATTAAAGAGGACTGCCCTAAAAAAAGCCTGTTGTTGGGTCACTGTCGCATTGTAAGAAATTCCTATGCTTGCACCCTACATCAATCAAAATATAAAGCCGCAGGCTGATAGCCTTGCCGTTAGTCCTGGAGTTACCGTGTTGGCCAAATAATAATTGTTTGTTTGGAGTTCTGACAAGATTGAGGCCTAGTTTTAGCCTCTTGGCTATGTAGGCCTAACTTTATTTTTCCCCTTCCCAAGTTTGTGCTTCCCCCTGCTGTCTTAGCAGGACTACATCCTTCGGACTACACCTCAAAGCCCTAAATGGACTGTGCCCTTAAAGGACTGTGCCCTTAAAGGGAACCAACCACCTCAGATGACGACTATAAGCTGTTAATACATGTCCCTGCACCCTACCTACACCATTCCACCTATGTTTTTCTTAAGAATATTGATAAATGTAAACCGAAATAAACACTTTATAAAATTACATGCCTGTGTACTTCTGGGCGTCTCCTTCTGGGTCAGTTACTAGAGGGCTGTGTCTCCAGCAGCATGACTGGCTTCTCTAGCCCTCCCTCTTACTTTGCAGGACGTCACATGAAGGGCGTGATGTTATCTATCAGTGGGCGGGCACACAAGGCAGCTCCCGTCCCTTCATGTGACGTCCTGCAAAGTAAGAGGGAGGGCTAGAGAAGCCAGTCATGCTGCTGGAGACACAGCCCTCTAGTAACTGACCCAGAAGGAGACGCCCAGAAGTACACAGGCATGTAATTTTATAAAGTGTATGTTTCGGTTTACATTTATCAATATTCTTAAGAAAAACATAGGTGGAATGGTGTAGGTAGGGTGCAGGGACATGTATTAACAGCTTATAGTCGTCATCTGAGGTGGTTGGTTCCCTTTAATAGACTGATTCCTACATAAATTGTGCCCTAAATGGACTGTGAACCATTATCTTGATGGCCTGTACCCCATTTTAATGGATTCTGCCAATACTTGTGGGACTTGCTGAGTCTTATGGACTGTTGTGTGTAAAGGCAAAAAATAGGAGGATCTGATGTGCCAGCGGGGCCATTTGTTTGCAACGTTCAAAAACTGTGAAGGGCTGACTGATATGCTGATGCTCACAGTGTGGTGCTACTGCCACAATGAGAGAATAGAATCAAATGCATATGCAAGCTCCAAGGATGACGCAGTTAAAAAGGGGATTTATGGGATGGATCCAGTCCACCCATGAAGTATTTTCCCCCCTGAAGACATCACTGTTACTGTGCATTTATGACTCAATTAATTAGAATATCATCAAAAAGTTTATTTATTTCAGTAATTCAATACATATAGTGGAATGCAAATATATATTATAGAGTCATTACAAAGAGAGTGCTCTATTTCAAGTGTTTATTTCTGTTAAAGTTGATGATTATAGCTTAGAGTCAAGGAAAACCCAAAGGTCATTATCTCAGAAAATTAAAGAATGGAGGAGGAATGGTCTGAGAGATAAAATATTACCTAAGAGAGTCACAATCACTAGAAAAGCATGTCATAGCTGCTGCAGTCCCTACCGTGGTACATATAGTTGGAAGGATGAAGGGTTAAAAACCACGCTGCTGTATTCCACGAGACATCTAAGGGTGAATATAATAATAATTTATTAGTCAATTAGCATTTCTGAGTTCCCTGGCCCTTTCCCAGGACAATCCATATCATATTGCCATGTTTCAGGGCATTTCAGGAAACCCTGAAATGCATTGACTAATAAATTAATATTATATTCACTCTTTGATGTCTCGTGGAATATGGTATAATTAGTGTCTGTTTAACATTAATCTGAAAAAATTACATCATGTACCGACATGAGATATTTAAAACTCTGCAACAGTAACCCTTTTTAACTTAACTCCATGTATACTGGAATGTTTGTGAAAAGTAAGAAGTGCTTTGATACTCCCATACAGATGCTGGAGAACAAGCTGCAGGTGTCTGTCCTGAAGTTGTCAGGTATGTAGAACAGAGCTGGGCAACTCCAGTCCTCAAGGGCCACAAACAGTGCATGTTCTCAGGATTTAATTAGCATTGCAAATTAACAGTTTACAGGTGTTGTGTAAGATGAGCGAACCTTTTGATGTTTGGGTTTGGTTCAACACACCGTACAGGCATATGTTTAATAATATAATAATATTAATAATAATTTTATCGGCAAACAGTACAACAAACTACGGAACCCCATTCCAATCAATGGGAGGCAAAAAGCTGCCATAAACAGCTCAAACCATTTTACAGTGGAGCCCTGCTGTATTGAAAATACAATATCTTCCTACACTATTACACTGTTACATAGCAATCTTCAGCACCACGGTCTTCCGGGCCTGCTCATGAACCTTAAACATATTGATTGTTCCCCCTTCCTGATTGGTTAAAGAAAGACTAAGTCATGCCCACCCTCTCTGCCGACATCTGTGGTTGGTTACCTGTATGGCAACCAAACTGATCTTATACTACTTTAAAAATAAATAATTGAAAAAAATTGAAAAAATTACTGTGGTTCCTCCCACAATTTTGATAACAGCCAAGATAAAGTCACCACCAGCTTTGGTCTGAAGGCTTCCTTTTCTTTTCAATTTTCTTTTTATTGTAAAAGAATGATGCAGAGTACAAACATTTAAGTAAGAAGACAATACAATAAGAATTAGTGAACAAGAAATTTAAACAGCATAAATGAGAACATAATTCTATTAAGGCATAACAATAGTCTGGAAGAAAAGTCGAGGGTCAATGACTCTCCAGTTGGTCGCTTGATAAGAGAAACGGAGTGACCATATTTGAAAATGTAAGGCATCAATATATCTGAATCTTCCAGGTCAGCAATAGGCATTGAAAAGTAGAAGGAGATCTGCATGATCATATGTCCGGAATCAGAAAAGAAACTGCAGAGAGATAAGTGTGTGTGTGTGCGGGGCGGGGTTTGGTGAGGAGGGTGAGAAGAGCACCACAGGTGGACTTATAAGGAAAGGTTTGAGAGGCAATATACATTTAGGGCCAGAAATATTTGGACAGTGACACAAGTTTTGTTATTTTAGCTGTTTACAAAAACATGTTCAGAAATACAATTACATATATAATATGGGCTGAAAGTGCACACTCCCAGCTGCAATATGAGAGTTTCCACATCCAAATCGGAGAAAGGGTTTAGGAATCATATCTCTGTAATGCATAGCCTCCTCTTTTTCAAGGGACCAAAAGTAATTGGACAATGGACTCTAAGGGCTGCAATTAACTCTGAAGGCGTCTCCCTCGTTAACCTGTAATCAATGAAGTAGTTAAAAGGTCAGGGGTGGATTCCAGGTGTGTGGTTTTGCATTTGGAAGCTGTTGCTGTGACCAGACAACATGCGGTCAAAGGAACTCTCAATTGAGGTGAAGCAGAACATCCTGAGGCTGAAAAAAAAGAAAAAATCCATCAGAGAGATAGCAGACATGCTTGGAGTAGCAAAATCAACAGTTGGGTACATTCTGAGAAAAAAGGAATTGACTGGTGAGCTTGGGAACTCTAAAAGGCCTGGGCGTCCACAGATGACAGCATTGGTGGATGATCGCCGCATACTTTATTTGGTGAAGAAGAACCCGTTCACAACATCAACTGAAGTCCAGAACACTCTCAGTGAAGTAGGTGTATCTGTCTCTAAGTCAACAGTAAAGAGAAGACTCCATGACAGTAAATACAAAGGGTTCACATCTAGATGCAAACCATTCATCAATTCCAAAAATAGACAGGCCAGAGTTAAATTTGCTGAAAAACACCTCAAGAAGCCAGCTCAGTTCTGGAAAAGTATTCTATGGACAGATGAGACAAAGATCAACCTGTACCAGAATGATGGGAAGAAAAAAGTTTGGAGAAGAAAGGGAACGGCACATGATCCAAGGCACACCACATCCTCTGTAAAACATGGTGGAGGCAACGTGATGGCATGGGCATGCATGGCTTTCAATGGCACTGGGTCACTTGTGTTTATTGATGACATAACAGCAGACAAAAGTAGCCGGATGAATTCTGAAGTGTACCGGGATATACTTTCAGCCCAGATTCAGCCAAATGCTGCAAAGTTGATTGGACGGCGCTTCATAGTACAGATGGACAATGACCCCAAGCATACAGCCAAAGCTACCCAGGGGTTCATGAGAGCAAAAAAGTGGAACATTCTGCAATGGCCAAGTCAATCACCAGATCTTAACCCAATTGAGCATGCATTTAACTTGCTCAAATCCAGACTTAAGACGGAAAGACCCACAAACAAGCAAGACCTGAAGGCTGCGGCTGTAAAGGCCTGGCAAAGCATTACGAAAGAGGAAATCCAGCGTTTGGTGATGTCCATGGGTTCCAGACTTAAGGCAGTGATTGCCTCCAAAGGATTCGCAACAAAATATTGAAAATAAAAATATTTTGTTTGGGTTATGTTTATTTGTCCAATTACTTTTGACCTCCTAAAATGTGGAGTGTTTGTAAAGAAATGTGTACAATTCCTAAATTTTCTATCAGATATTTTTGTTCAACCCTTCAAATTAAACGTTACAATCTGCACTTAAATTCTGTTGTAGAGGTTTCATTTCAAATCCAATGTGGTGGCATGTAGAGCCCAACTCACGAAAATTGTGTCACTGTCCAAATATTTCTGGCCCTAACTGTATGTGTGAAATAGAGAAAGATATCTTTATATAGTCCAAGGCATTCAGGAGTCATAGAATGATAGCAAGGTGTGATTAACTGCGACTACAAGTTCAGATGTGTGGTAGAAAAGGTCTATTTTATGGAGTGATTGTGATTTATTGGGGAGTGTGGGAGAGCGCTAGAATGTGGGGATCAGTGACTTCCCTGCTGCTAGAATGAAGCTCGCCAGCCTAGATGCTTTTTTGTTCTCTGGCCAAAGTGGGAAATGAAGAAGTATTACCTCCGGAGCAAGGGAGACTTGTTTATTTAGAACTGCCAGAATCATCTCTTCCACCATTCCTCAAAAGGGTTGAATGGCATGGCAGGTCCACCAAACTTGAAAGTAGGTGCCTTTTTCTTTCAGGCAACACCAGCATTGGGCAGAAAAGGGACGATACCAACTATGGACTTGCTCCGGGGTAGTATACCACCTCATGATTATTTTGTATGAGTTTTCTTGAATGCGGACACATGAAGATGATCCGTGGGAATGCATATACATACATACATTCAAAATAAGTTGCAGCACTCCCAATATGATGTGTCTTGAGCCTTTATTCTGGCCTTGGGTCCTGTCAGGCTATGTTTCGGCACAATCACCCTTCCTCCATCCATGGCTGGAGGATGGGTAATTGTGCCCGAAATGTAGCCTGACAGGACCCAAGGCCAGAATAAAGGCTTAAGACACATCATATTGGGGGTGGTGCAACTTATTTTAAACGTATATACAGAGCTTCGAAGATAGCTTGTTGTGTTGCACCCATTGTAGGCAGTGCTGCTCAGATTTATTAGTTTATATATATATATATATATATATATATATATATATATATATATATATATAAACTACCGGTATCTATATATTCAGATAAAAGGAAGAGCAACAAAAAGCTTTTTACCAAAAATGTGCAACGCTTTCTCTAAGGGTACCTGGTCACGCCACCACAACCAGCGGAGGATATTTTTGACGGCGATATGTTGCCCTGGATTTATCGCCGTCAAATTGTCTCCTAATTGCGCCGTGTGTTTCAGGAATTTGGCTGCGATAAACTAAATGTCGCCTGGTTCCGATTTCAGAGCAGTGCTCCAAAATCAAGGCAACAGTGGCGAGGTGACATATCGCCGCCAAATTCCCAAAATACACGGTGCAATTAGGAGCCAATTTGACGGCGATAATTCCAGGGCGACATATTGCTGTCAAAAATGTCTCCCGCGGTTGTGGCGTGACAAGGTACCCTAACACCTGTTAAAGTGTCCATGCAGATAATAGTACAAATTGAAAAAACAGCACAGTTGATTCCAAATGTTGGACCTTTGCCACGCCACAGGCAATAAAGTTCCGACATTTGGAATCAACTGCGCTGTTTTTTCAATTTTTCTATTATATACAGTTAGGGCCAGAAATATTTGGACAGTGACACAAGTTTTGTTATTTTAGCTGTTTACAAAAACATGTTCAGAAATACAATTATATATATAATATGGGCTGAAAGTGCACACTCCCAGCTGCAATATGAGAGTTTCCACATCCAAATCGGAGAAAGGGTTTAGGAATCATAGCTCTGTAATGCATAGCCTCCTCTTTTTCAAGGGACCAAAAGTAATTGGACAATGGACTCTAAGGGCTGCAATTAACTCTGAAGGCATCTCCCTCGTTAACCTGTAATCAATGAAGTAGTTAAAAGGTCAGGGGTGGATTCCAGGTGTGTGGTTTTGCATTTGGAAGCTGTTGCTGTGACCAGACAACATGCGGTCAAAGGAACTCTCAATTGAGGTGAAGCAGAACATCCTGAGGCTGAAAAAAAAGAAAATATCCATCAGAGAGATAGCAGACATGCTTGGAGTAGCAAAATCAACAGTTGGGTACATTCTGAGAAAAAAGGAATTGACTGGTGAGCTTGGGAACTCAAAAAGGCCTGGGCGTCCACGGATGACAACAGTGGTGGATGATCGCCGCATACTTTATTTGGTGAAGAAGAACCCGTTCACAACATCAACTGAAGTCCAGAACACTCTCAGTGAAGTAGGTGTATCTGTCTCTAAGTCAACAGTAAAGAGAAGACTCCATGACAGTAAATACAAAGGGTTCACATCTAGATGCAAACCATTCATCAATTCCAAAAATAGACAGGCCAGAGTTAAATTTGCTGAAAAACACCTCAAGAAGCCAGCTCAGTTCTGGAAAAGTATTCTATGGACAGATGAGACAAAGATCAACCTGCACCAGAATGATGGGAAGAATAAAGTTTGGAGAAGAAAGGGAACGGCACATGATCCAAGGCACACCACATCCTCTGTAAAAAATGGTGGAGGCAACGTGATGGCATGGGCATGCATGGCTTTCAATGGCACTGGGTCACTTGTGTTTATTGATGACATAACAGCAGACAAGAGTAGCCGGATGAATTCTGAAGTGTACCGGGATATACTTTCAGCCCAGATTCAGCCAAATGCTGCAAAGTTGATTGGACGGCGCTTCATAGTACAGATGGACAATGACCCCAAGCATACAGCCAAAGCAACCCAGGAGTTCATGAGTGCAAAAAAGTGGAACATTCTGCAATGGCCAAGTCAATCACCAGATCTTAACCCAATTGAGCATGCATTTCACTTGCTCAAATCCAGACTTAAGACGGAAAGACCCACAAACAAGCAAGACCTGAAGGCTGCGGCTGTAAAGGCCTGGCAAAGCATTAAGAAGGAGGAAACCCAGCGTTTGGTGATGTCCATGGGTTCCAGACTTAAGGCAGTGATTGCCTCCAAAGGATTCGCAACAAAATATTGAAAATAAAAATATTTTGTTTGGGTTATGTTTATTTGTCCAATTACTTTTGACCTCCTAAAATGTGGAGTGTTTGTAAAGAAATGTGTACAATTCCTACATTTTCTATCAGATATTTTTGTTCAACCTTTCAAATTAAACGTTACAATCTGCACTTGAATTCTGTTGTAGAGGTTTCATTTCAAATCCAATGTGGTGGCATGCAGAGCCCAACTCGCGAAAATTGTGTCACTGTCCAAATATTTCTGGCCCTAACTGTATATATATATATATACCGTATATATATGTATACTTTATTTGCTCTTCAGTGAGCTTGATATTTGAATCTCTCCCAATAAGCAAGATACGCATGCTTCAAAGAGGCATCAGCTCTGATTAGGATTTGATAAATTACTGAGAGTTCTTTCCTCGATGGTCGCAAAGTCGCACAGAGGGTTTCATAAGGAATGAGGGGTCTAACTAGATCAAGATTTGGAAAATGCATTTGTAATCGGTTGGTAAGAGTTTCATACTGTAAAACATCAGCTTGGAGAGGTCTGGTAATGTGCGCATTTCTTGCAGAGGTAAAAGTACACCATCTGTGAAGAGATTATCAAGTGTTATTTTCGCATATTTGAGGGGTATTGAGTCCATGAAGTCAGCTAAGGTGGCAAGGTAAAGCTGAGAGCTGTGGAATCTGGTATACTGAGGGTCGGAAAGGGTGGTCCTCCATGGGCCCTTCCCACCCTAAAAATAGCAGTCCGCAGCCACCCCAAACTGTCGCCTCTGTAATATATGCCACTACCGGTTCTTTTCCCCATCTCTTTCAGCTGCCCTGGTGTGATGGCAGTCGGGGTAGTAGAAGGGTTTAGTGACAGTTGAGTATTAACAGCTTCATCAATCCCTGGATTGGTAATGTTGAGGCATTTATGATACCCCCACACTACCAATCTAGTGAGTAAATAGTTAAAAAACGCAGACGCAGAGAAAGATCCTTTATTAGAAATAAAACACAAAAAGAAAAATCCTTAATTGTAAATAAAACAGAGACAACCCGCTGTCACCCAATTATTAAGCCCAAATATACCTTCCAATGATAACCAACACCAATATGCATGCACAGCTACATGCATTTAGCAGAGACCATTACAGCGTCCATGCACCACAGCAGCTCACTCTCACTGACAGCCAGCTGTGATCAGTAACGTCAGACAGTTCATCTGCGATCACAGCTGAGATACTATTGTAAATGCGACAGCTGTTACCATGGTAACCTCAGATAAACTGTCTGGAGCCTCACACTGCGCCGCAGCTTTGGTGACATAAGTCACACTGGGTGAGAGACATGCGAGAATAGGGCAAGTCTTGCCTGCATAGCCTTGTGTGGCCACCTGCTCTTTGGACAGAAGCTTGCAGCTCCATAGAAAGATATGCAGCTTGCATGCTCCTGTCATATTGATGTAGCTGTGCTGAGTGTGATCACTGGATTACATTCTGTGCTTAATAAATGGGTCAAAATGGGTTGTCTGTGTGTTTTTGTTTCTAATAAAGGTTTTTCTCTGCATCTCTGTTTTTTAACTATTTACTCACCGGATTGGTATTGTAGATGCCTCAATATTACAATATTACAATGCTCATCTGTCATCAACCCCTTCTATTACCCCATTTGCCACCGCACCATGGCAGCAAAAAGAGCCGGGATGAACCACCAGGACATGGTGCTTCTAATGAATGCGCCATATTCTGGAATGGCTGTGGGCTTCTATTCTTACCCTGTGGGCAAAAACTGTGCCTCCCTAGGGTAAGAATACCAACCCCAGCCATGCACTTCATCTTGGCTGGTATCAAAATTGGGAGGGGGGCCATACACCAATTTTTTCAATTATTTATTTTTATAGAACCTGACGTCAGTTTAGTTGCCATACTAGTAACTAATCACATACAACAGCAGAGAAGCTGGGTGGAGCTAAGTCTGACTTTAACCAATCAAGGGGAACAATGAATATCTCTGAAGTTCATGAGCAGGCCCAGAAGCATAGCAACAGCGGTGCTGAAGCTTGATAAGTAATAGTCACATCCTTCCAAAACCAACTCAAAATATTTCCCAGATTCATACATTACTTAATCAAGAAACCGCAAGAACACTCATGCATGCCCTAATTATTCCCCACCTTGACTTCTGTAACCTCCTCTTCTCTGGCCTCCCCTCTATGACTCTCAATCTATCCTAAACACTGCTGTCCAACTAATCCACCTGTCTACCCACAGTTCCCTGATCTATCCTCTCCTCCAAGCTCTTCACTGGCTCCCCATTTCTCAGAAGCCACAGTTCAAAACCTTAATTATGACAAAGTCATACACAATCTGTCTCCTCCATATCATTATCATCATCATTATCATTATTTATTTATATAGCACCATTGGATTCCATGGCGCTTTACATAGGGAGGGAATAACATGGACAAATACAGAACATAGACAGTCAAGTTTTACAGATACAGGAGGGGTGGGGAACCTGTCCACGAGGGCTCACAGTCTACAAGGGTGGGGAGACAATAGGAGGGGGATGCACCGATAGTGTAGCGGTGCGGCGGTCAGGTCTCATTGTAGGCCGTAGGCATGACGGAAGAGGTGGGTCTTCAGGTTTCTTTGAAGTTACCAACGGTAGGCGAGTGTCTGATGTGGTGGGGTAGAGAGTTCCAGAGTATAGTAGATGCACGGGAGAAGTCTTGAATACGGTTGTGGGAGGATGAGATGAGGAGGGGAGCGGAGGATGAGGCTCTTTGGAGGATCGTTAGGTTTCGTGTGTGGGTACGGTAACGGGAGACCATGTTGGAGATGTATGGGGGGAAAAGGTGATGGATGGCTTTGTATGTCATGGTTAGGGTTTTAAACTGGATCTCTGAGGGATGGGGAGCCAGTGGAGGGCTTGACGGAGGGTTGACAGTGGAGTAACTGGAAGACAGATGGATTAGTCGGGCAGCGGAGTTTAAGATAGATTGGAGAGGTGCAATGGGGGAGGCAGGGAGGCCGGTGAGTAGGAGGTTGCAGTAGTCAAGGCGAGAGATAATGAGAGCTTGAACAAGGGTTTTAGCTGTGTCGTGGTCAAGGAAGGAGCAGATCCGGGAGATGTTTTTGAGCTGGAGCCTGCAGGACGTGGCAAGGGCTTTGATGTGAGGTCTGAAGGAGAGGGAGGAGCGAAAGTAACCCTGAGGCACTTAGCGCGTGAGACAAGGGAGAGTGAGCAGCCATTGACAGTGATGGAGAGGTCAGGTAGAGGGGGAGAGCGATTTGGGGGGAAGACGCTGAACTCGGTTTTGTACATGTTCAGCTTAAGTAAACAAGAAGAGAAGAAAGATGAGATGGCAGAGAGGCACTGCAGAATTTTGGATAGTAGGGAGGTGATGTCGCGTCTAGAGAGGTAGATCTGGGTGTCGTCAGCATAGAGATGGTATTAGAGACTGTGGAACTCGATGAGTTGTCCAAAGCCGAGGGTGTAGATAAAGAAGATTAGTGGTCCCTGGACCGAGCCCTGGGGGACGCCGACAGATAGGGGGTAGGGCGAGGAGGAGGAGTGGGAGTGGGTGACGCTGAAAGTCTGGTCTGTTAGATAGGAGGAGATTCAGGAGAGGACTAGGTCAGTGAAGCCAAGAGATTTCAGGATCTGGAGTAGGAGAGAAGGGTCAACAGTGTCGAAGGCTGCAGATAGCGGTCAGCAGGTCGTTGGTGACCTTGGTCAGGGCCGTTTCAGTGGAGTGAAGCCGGATTGCAGGCGATCGAAGAGGGAGGAAGAGGAGAGGTGAGAGGACAGTTCTGAGTGGACGTGCTGTTCAAGGAATTTTGAGGTGAAGGGGAGAAGAAATATAGGGCGATAGTTAGAGACACAAGATGGGTCAAGGGAGGCTTTCTTGAGGATGGGTGAGATCAGGGCATGTTTGAAGGATGGGGAGAAGACGCCGGTGATGAGTGATAGGTTAAAGAGATGGGTTAGGGCAGGGATGAGGACAGTGGTGAGGCTAGGGATGAGGTGGGAGAGGAGTGGGTTGAGGGCACAGGTGGTGAAGTGAGATCATGACAGAAGGGTGATGAGTTGATATTCTGTTAGTTGAAAAGCTTCCTTTGGATGAAGGAAGGTGAGCGGTGATGGGGGTGGCTGGGGGGACAGTGGGTCAAAGCTGTCTCTGATTTTGTCGATCTTCTGTTTGAAGAAGGCGTCAAAGTCGTCGTAAGAGATGAGGTGGGACGGGGGGAGGGGGACGGAGTAGGGATCTGCGTCATGGTCTCCTGGTACTTACTTTTACCTGAGGAAGGTGATTATTGCCAAAATGTGTTGCACAATGCCTGTTTATGATCCTTTGTTCAAGTCTGCCTGTGAGTGACCATTTGGTACAGCCTTGCATGGCCATGGCTTAATGGACTCCAGTTCCCTCCCCCTTTCCCCACACCTGAAATCAGTATCATTGAGCATATAAAGAGCCTTGCCTAGTCTGATGCAGACGTGTCTGATGTGAAAGTGCCTGTTCTAAAGTGTACAGAAATGAAATAGACCTGAAATAATATGAAGCATCTGGGCTCCATCATCCGCCCTGTATCACAATTCATCTGCACTCCTCTGACCCTCACCTAATCATCATGTTGTTTCTGTGTTTCTCTACAGGTATGTCAGACTGTATGGAGCAGCACCAAACTTTAATGCTTTTTTGATGTATTCTGTCTGCTGAAAATATCTGGGGTATGTCTGACTTTATGGAGCAGCACCAAACTTTAATGCTTTTTTGATGTATTCTGTCTGTTGAAAATATCTGGGGTATGTCTGACTGTATGGAGCAGCACCAAACTTTAATGCTTTTTTGATGTATTCTGTCTGCTGAAAATATCTGGGGTATGTCTGACTGTATGGAGCAGCACCAAATTTTAATGCTTTTTTTATGTATTCTGTCTGCTGAAAATATCTGATTCCAGCATCAATGTAACTGTCAGTCCCCCTGCCCCCCCCAATGCCTGTTTATGATCCTTTGTTCAAATCTGCCTGTGAGTGACCATTAGGTACAGCCTTGCTTGGCCATAGCTTAATGGACTCCAGTTCCCTCCCCCTTTCCCCACACCTGAAATCAGTATCATTGAGCATATAAGGAGCCTTGCCTAGTCTGATGCAGACGTGTCTGATGTGAAAGTGCCTGTTCTAAAGTGTACAGAAATGAGATAGACCTGAAATAATATGAAGCATCTGGGCTCCATCATCCGCCCTGTATCACAATTCATCTGCACTCCTCTGACCCTCACCTAATCATCATGTTGTTTCTGTGTTTCTCTACAGGTATGTCTGACTGTATGGAGCAGCACCAAACGTTAATGCTTTTTTGATGTATTCTGTCTGCTGAAAATATCTGGGGTATGTCTGACTGTATGGAGCAGCACAAAACTTCAATGCTTTTTTTAGGTATTCTGTCTGTTGAAAATATCTGGGGTATGTCTGACTGTATGGAGCAGCACCAAACTTTAATGCTTTTTTGATGTATTCTGTCTGCTGAAAATATCTGGGGTATGTCTGACTGTATGGAGCAGCACCAAACTTTAATGCTTTTTTTATGTATTCTGTCTGCTGAAAATATCTGATTCCAGCATCAATGTAACTGTCCCTCCCCCTGCCCCCCCAATGCCTGTTTATGATCCTTTGTTCAAATCTGCCTGTGAGTGACCATTTGGTGCAGCCTTGCTTGGCCACGGCTTAATGGACTCCAGTTCCCTCCCCCTTTCCCCACACCTGAAATCAGTATCATTGAGCATATAAGGAGCCTTGCCTAGTCTGATGCAGACGTGTCTGATGCGAAAGTGCCTGTTCTAAAGTGTACAGAAATGAAATAGACCTGAAATAATATGAAGCATCTGGGCTCCATCATCCGCCCTGTATCACAATTCATCTGTACTCCTCTGACTATCACCTAATCATCATGTTGTTTCTGTGTTTCTCTACAGGTATGTCTGACTGTATGGAGCAGCACCAAACTTTAATGCTTTTTTTATGTATTCTGTCTGCTGGAAATATCTGATTCCAGCATCAATGTACCGTATTTTTCCTTTTATAAGACGCACTTTTTTTCCTCCAAGTTTTGGAGGAAAGTGGGGGTGCGTCTTATAAAAGGAATATAACATTCTAGCTTCCTCAGTTGCTGGGGAGGGGGAGACAGCAGTGAAGTGGGGACAGAAGTGGTAGGGAATGGTCCCTGCTGAAGAATCCGTGCGGCAGGAGCACCACGTGTCCCCGGCTCATTAACTACTTAAATATTAATTTCACTTGCTCCCAGTCTCCACCCACCTCTCTGCACTGAAGACAGCATGAGAGGTGAGAGCACGGGAGCAGGAGAAGCTGCTTAGCCTGCACACATGGTCTCTCCCCAGCTTCTTGCAGTGGCTGGGGATATTGTGTGCTGGAGAAAGTGAGAATGCAGGTGCCGGGGATGCAGCTGCAGCAAGTGAAGGAGCACTGAGCTTTGTGCTTTGTGCTGCGATGGAGACAGGGGTAGAGCAGATCGGCACCTTATCACAGTCACCTTATCACAGGTACCTTGTCACAGTGTCCTGGCCTCACTCCCTCTGCTCTCTGTAATGTGTCCTCCTGCTGAGCCCTGCCCTGTGCAGAAATCCAGGAAGGTCGGTCAGGTCTGCAGTTCAGGAGCTTCAGTCTATTAGAGCAGGGCTGAAGCCTGCATAACACCAGTGTACAGCTCCTGTATCTGCATCTATAGGTCAAGCTCTGTAGTGGTGACTTGTAATTAGGAGACAGAGGCTGGAGCATCGTATTTCAGCACAGTGTTCAGACCCCCTCCCTGGCCCTCCCTCTTTACAGTACATCACATCAGAACTTTATATGCAGACTGGCCACAAAGCAGGACACATTAAAGTGAGTGCACATGGATGTGTAACATAACCACTAATAAAGTAAAGTTAACACAACAATACTGTGCTTAACTAGAACTCCAAGCATGCTATAGGATCTACAGTACATGCTGGGAGTTATAGTTCTTAAAGGGATTGCTACTACATGAACAAATCCCTTCTCATTCACCTTGTTGGCCCTTGTAAAAGTAATAAGGACCATACTAAGGCTGTGTGCTCATGGTCGGGAGGAGCTGCATGTTGGACGCGGCTCCTCCGGACCTGAATGAAGCCACGGGTGGCCGCAGGGAGACCGCAGCTGTCCTGTACTCACCATGTGCAGCGGGTGCAGGGCGGCGTCTCCCTGCAGTCACCCGATGGAAGCCGCTTCCGACTCCGCAGCATGAAATAAACATGCGGAGGGGGAACCGGCAACCCGCACTACAGCTGTCAGATCACTGCGGGCGGGTTAAGCATAGTGAGGATGGGATTTCTACATATCCCATCCACTATGCTTGTACTGTACTACGCAGCATTTTGGACACAGTAGCAAGACGCTGCGTCCAAAACGCTGCGTATACTGATCGTGTGCACGCACCCTTCCCCCCATGCTGCAGCAGTTCCAACATTGTCAGAAGTTGCATATTCATGTCCCATTAATATGAGACTCAGCCCTCCGACAAATCAGTGCTGGCGTCTGTCTCCCCGCCATCAGACACTGGAGCAGAAGTCATTGGTGTTGCTCACATGCTGCACCTGCATCCTAAGGAAACAGACACCAGCGCTGACTGGTCGCAGGGCCTGAGTGTCATATCAAAGTAATTTTTTGCTACAAATATTTTTTTCCCTATTTTCCACCTCTAAAATCTGAGTGCGTCTTATAATCCGGAGTGTCTTATAAAGCGAAAAATATGGTATGTTTCCTTCAATGGCAACCAGTAATTATGTCCCTGCAGCTGAAAAATACCCCCATAGCATGATGCTGCTACCACCATGTTTCACCATGGGATTGTATTGGGGAGGTGATGTGCAGTGCCTGATTTTCTCCACACATACCATTTAGAATTATCACCAAAAGGTTCTAACTTCATCTCATCGGACCAAAGAATCTAATTTCTCATTGTTTGGGAGTCCTTCATATGTTTATTTGCAAACTATATGCAGGCTTTCATATGTCTTGATTTATCAAAAAAAAACAAAGGGGCTATAGAATGTCTTTAAAAATCTCAATTCTTTATTAAAGAGCTTTTAAAAAGCACTACAGTGCATACTTCATTTACAAACATTTTTTCAAAAGACAATACAGTTACTTGTTGAGGAGCTTTAAAAGAACTTAGAGAGTGGGAAGATGTGATATACAAACCAGCTGATAAAGGGGGAAATATGGTGGTCTGGCCTAAGGATATGTACTTGAGACAAGCCTACAAATTACTATTAAATACAGATTGCTATAGGAGACTGCCATATAACCCCCTCGTGCAGTTCAAGGAGACCCTAATGGAGATCCTGATGAAGGCATGTGAAGCTAAAATTATACCTAAAGCGATGGTGAAGAAGTTTAAGGAAATGAAACCGAGGATGCCAACTTTCTACATTATCCCTAAAGTGCACAAGAACATCTTAGATCCCCCTGGGAGACCAATTGTCTCGGGGAATGATGGGCTTTGTGAACTTATCTGCAAAGTTATCGATGAATACCTAAAACCACTGGCCTCTTCTTTGCCTTCGTACATTAAAGATTCCACGGACGCACTTAAGAGATTAGAAGGCATACAGATGTCGGAAATGGCTCTTCTTGTAACGGCGGATGTGGAAGCACTATATACGTCTATCAGGCATGATGACGGTATAGCCGCTACACAGTGGTTCCTACAAGGAAGCGACATAGAGCCACGGATGGTGGAATTGATCCTGGTCTTGCTCAAGTTCGTACTCACGCATAACTGCTTTGTCTTTGATAGCCAGGTGTTCCTGCAGCTTCAAGGTACGGCAATGGGGGCCTCCTGTGCACCCTCGTATACAAATTTGTTCTTGGGTGCATGGGAGAGAGAAGTATTTACCAACAACCCCATTGCTGGTAGTGAGAGGATGCAGGGATGGATGCGCTTCATCGACGACGCTTTGTTTATGTGGGAAGGGACAAGTGGTGAGCTGGACAACTTTATGCAAAATCTCAATAACAATGAGAGGAACATCAAATTAACGTATCAAAGTGGCCGGAGAATTAATTTTCTGGATATAACAATTGAGACCATGATTGACGGGGGGTTGAGAACTGATATTTTCAGAAAAGAGACATCTACGAATTCAGTTCTCAGAGCAGATTCCTCACACCTACCTTCAACAATCAGAGGGATTCCAGTTGGCCAGTATATTCGAGCCAGGCGAATTTGCTCGGATGAGCAATCGTTTGAATTTCAGGCAAAGGATCTGAAAAGCAGGTTTCAGGAGAGGGGATATGGTTGGAAAACCATTAAAAATGGATATAAGAAAGCAAAATCTTACCGTCGGGAGGATCTCCTTCATAATAATAAGAAGAAAGAGGGTGATGTGGAACAGCATCCTCGCTTAATTATGTCGTATAATAAACAATGGAAGGAATTAACACAGCTGGTGGGTAAGCATTGGAATATCCTATTGAGTGACCCGATTCTGAAATATTGTCTATCTGAAAAACCATTGATTACTGCTCGACGATCCCAAAACCTAAAAGACATACTGGTGAGCAGCCACTTTGTACGTGAGAGACCAAAAGGAACTCAATGGTTGGAAATAAAAGGATGCTACCCTTGTTTAAATTGTGTAGCATGTCCAAACATAAAAAAGAGCAAGACTTTTCATAATAGCGACAGTACAAGAACATATGACATCCGCCACCATATTACATGTGGCACTAAGGGAGTCATTTATGTGGCCGAATGCCCCTGTGGCAAAATCTATGTCGGAATGACGACTAGAGAACTACGAGTACGGATACGTGAGCACGTACTTGATATTGAGAGAGGAGCAGCAGCAGAAGATCCGTCAGCCTTGAAGACAATTCCGAGGCACTTCTACCTCAAACACCAAAGTAATTCTAGTTTATTGAAAGCAGTGGGTATAGATAGGGTCAACATGGGTCAGAGAGGAGGCAACATGGGAAAGAGATTGGGGATGGTGGAAAGTAAATGGATCTATAGACTTAATTGTGTTACACCAAATGGGTTGAACAAAAACTTTGGATTCGAGGCGTTTTTGTAGGTACTTGAATGTTTCCCTGTATATAACGTTGACACTTCTGTCTCAGGAAGCGGTCATTTAATTATGTAAGTCTTTTAGTATTTGATTTTAACGATGATGTTTTATTCTTTACAGTTATTTCTACATCGTTATGCTGTATCTTATGACTCCGGAAGCGGCCGGGAGCACGTGAACGGGGGCGGTCGCATGACGCGAGGCGCAGTGATGGCGCGTACGTGCGGCTGTGCACACCGGCTCCAGGACAAGCTGATAGAATGCCCTATATAAGACCGCCAGGGGAGCCCTAAAACTGGCGCACTGACCCCCTGAAGAAGTCTCACCAGACGAAATGCCGTCGGGGTGACTGGAGCTCTAACCACTCAGGTCGTTAATACTCTATTGAGTGACATGTGAATGATTGATCCACTTATTATAGGACAGCAATGAGCTTAGACACTGAGGATGAATTTATAAATCAATGGATCTTGGTGGTGTGTGTGACTGGGTATTAATAAGACTGTGGCTTTGAACCTTTGTGTAGATGCCTGTGCTTACTTAGTATACGGGCAATGACAAAGATTAGCCACAGAGACTAACCAGCTGATATACACATTTACACTAAATAGCAAACCCTCTTTTGACCATTGAATTGGAACTTTATAGCTTATCATCACAGTGATGAGCAGTAGTTGCTGAATATGATGGTGGGCGGTCACATGTCATGTCAGTGAGACGGAGTATGGTTATCTTCCTCGTGAGCCCGGAGGTACCTAACACAATATTCTGACCTCTTTGTTGACCTTCTATATTAAAGTTTATCCAGTATCCTCAACAAGTAACTGTATTGTCTTTTGAAAAAATTTTTGTAAATGAAGTATGCACTGTAGTGCTTTTTAAAAGCTCTTTAATAAAGAATTGAGATTTTTAAAGACATTCTATAGCCCCTTTGGGTCTTTTTTGATAAATCATACATGTAAGGAATGCAATTAATGGATAAGGTTGTGATCTAAATTTCATATGTCTTGCACTGAAGAGAGGCTTCCGTCGGGCCAATCTGCGATAAGGGCCCAACTGGTGGAGGGCTGCAGTGATAGTTGACTTTGTGAAACTTTCTCCCACCTCCCTACTGCATGCTCAGCCACAGTGATCTTGGGGTTCTTCTTTACCTCTCTCAGCAAGACTCTTCTCCCATGATTGCTCAGTTTGGCTGGACAGCCAGGTTTAGGAAGACTTCTGGTGGTCGAAAACTTTTTCCATTTAAGAATTATGGAGGCCACTGTGCTCTTAGGAACTTTGATTACAGCAGAAATTCTTTTGTAACCATGGCCAGATCTGTGCCTTACCACAATTCTGTCTGAGCTCATTGGGCAGTTTCTTTGACCTAATGATTCTCATTTGTTCTGACATGCACTGTGAGCTGTGAGGTCTTATATAGACAAGAGTGTGCCTTTCCATATCATGTCCTATCCATTTAATTGAACACAGCTTGACTCCAAGGAAGGAGTATAACAATCTTAAGGAGGGTCACAAGGAAATGGACAGCATGTGACTTAGATATGAGTGTTTGAGCATAGGGTCTGAATACTTATGACCATGTGATATTTCAGTTTTTCTTTTTTAATAAATTTGCAAAAATGTTTACATTTGTTTTTTTCAGCCAAGATGGGGTGCAGAGTGTACATTAATGAGAAAAAATGAACTTTTTTGAATTTGCCAAATGGCTGCAATGAAACAAAGAGTGAAAAATGTAAAGGGTTCTGAATATTTACGTACCCAGTGTATATGTCCCCCAATCATGAAATATATGTCCTCCATCCTGGTTACTTTGTTATATATGCCCCCCATCCTGGTAAATATATTTTCTTCATCCTGGCACATATGTCCGTCCTCCTGGTATATATGCACCCTCATCCTGGTATATATGTGCCCTCATCCTGTAAATATGTCCCCCTATCCTGTATATATGTTTCCCCCATTCTGTATATATGTCCCCCATCCTGTATATATGATCCCCCATCCTTTATACATGGCTCCCATCCTGGTGTATATATATATCCCCCCACCCAGACCATGGCTTACTGTGGGGGGGCTGTGGTTGTGAAGCGGTGGTGCCGGAGGCGAGTTTCAGAGGGTGGGGGCAGAGCTGCGGGACTGGAGCTGCAGGAGGGTCATGGTGGCACCATTCGGTGGGCGCTGCCATGTTCTATATGCCGGGCTGCATTCATTAACAAGGTACGTCTGGCTGCTTGAGGCTGGGACTTCTAAAAAATGGCCGTGGATAATGATGGTGGTGGTGCAGTGGTGGTATGCAAGAATTTATTCTCTTGCATACAGATTAACCCCTATAGTGGTAATGGCATTAAAACCATAAAAGTTTAGAATTAATATGTCTAAGTTCTATCTTTCCATCGGAAATGTTGGTGTTCAGTTAAATAAAATTTGTTGTTGTGAAAATCACCTAGTTCACTCAACAGCTACTAACTAATAATTTTTCATATTGCATGTTATGTATTCTGTAAAAATGCTTTACATTTATATTAATGGCAAAGGACGGTGGAATTACCTGTTCTTCTAAGAAAACCAGTCTGTGTTCCAAGTATCCAGCCCTCTTTACTTGATCCAATTCCAGTAAGTCCACGACTGTGTTAACTCTAGCAATAAAGGGTAATATACATCAGACTGAGTAGTTATAAAGATATACAGGTTCTCTTTTTTTCTGTTAGAGAAATAATTCCAAAATCTTATTGCAAAATCTGGGAAATTGTGAGTGTTATATTAACCCCTTACTGCTGAAGGCTGTTTTCACCTTCCTTACAGGAGAAATTTTACAATTCTAGAGCAACACAAGAATAAAACCAACATAAAGTCTCATATAGAATAAAAATAAATTTATTGAAAATTCTTAATTTTTTGAAAAGATAAAAACAACATGGCAGTAGAAAAGGTAGGAACAAGTACACATAAAGTAAACGTAAATTATTAAAGTCCTTATCACATAAAAATATCACAGGTGATTAAAATGTTACAAAAAGGCAATACTGTAAATAATATAAAGTAAACTGACTATATATCTAAATATCCAAGAAAATATAATGTAAGTTGGTATTTAGGAGATGTACCTATAAATCACTACAAGGTGGCACTGTAGCACTATAGGCAATATAGATCACATTTAAATAATAGACATAGAAAAAATGTATCACTATATGTGAGAGGGTTCATTGATTATATATCACTGTAGGAAAGGTAATGCAATGTTCACTCTATATAAAATATGTGCAAAAAACCACTATGCAAGTGCCAAAAATTAACTGCAGATGTGCGATGATTGGCCTTACAGGATATATAATTCTATGACGTGCTCAGAAATGAATCACCAAACTGGCTGAACCCCATAAAGTATGCAATAAAAGCAGCAAATGAATTATGGGGAAGTTAATCCATGTTCAACCAAACAGCTGCGCACTACAATAGGTAGGAAACAAGGTACTGCATATCATATTCCATGTGTTTGGAGACAGAACAGCTAGTGGTATATATAGAAGTCATAGTGAACTAATATAAAGGGGAACTAATAATACAGTGAATTAATATATGAGGGAAGTAACTGCGAGGACACGTGTGTACTGTCAATTCTGACCAGTGTAACTTTATGATGTAATAACCCTGAAACATTTCAACAGATCCCAGTAATTCTGAGACTGTTTTTTCATGACACATTGTACTTGATGTTAGTCTGTACTTGACGTTTAACACTAGAAGTCCCAGAGAGGGGTCATTTAACATTTCTACCTTTGGAACCCAGAGACAGGTCAAATGACCTGAAGGATTTTAGCTAACATCCTCTAATCACCGTCTTTTGTTCTGTAATTAAGGCCATTACTGTCGCACCACAGAGGTTGTTGTTTTCCATTGAGTTTAGCCATTTAGTTTCTAGTTAGTTCAATTCAGTTTGGACTAAAGATCATTTGACCCTCTTTCGGGACTTCAGGGGGAGCTCGAAATTTCTGGAAATTCTAGTGCTAAGTCTAACTTTTTTATGTTTACTTGTGAAAGTACCGTATATACTCGTGTATAAGCTGACCCGTGTATAAGCCGACCCCCCTACTTTTGCCCCCAAAAGCTGGTAAAAGTTATTGACTCGTGTATAAGCCTAGGGTATGAAATGCAGCAGACCCCCATCCTATTATATAGCCCCCCGTCACTGGTATATAGCACCCCTCAGTAATGGTATACAGGCCCCTCAGCAGTGGTATTATACAGGCCCCTCAGCAGTGGTATATAGGCCCCTCTGCAGTGGTATACAGGCCCCTGTGCAATGGTATACAGGCCCTGTGCAGTAGTATACAGGCCTGTGCGTGGTATACAGGCCACCTGTGCAGTGGTATACAGGCCCCTGTGCAGTGGTATACAGGCCCCTGTGCAGTGGTATACAGGCCTTGCAGTGGTATACAGGCCCCTGTGCAGTGCTATACAGGCCCCTCTGCAGTGGTATACAGGCCCCTCTGCAGTGGTATACAGGCCCCTCTGCAGTGGTATACAGGCCCCTGTGTAGTGGTATACAGGCCCCTGTGTAGTGGTATACAGGCCCCTGTGTAGTAGTATACAGGCCCCTGTGCAGTAGTATACAGGCCCCTGTGCAGTGGTATACAGGCCCCTGTGCAGTGGTATACAGGCCCCTGGGCAGTGGTATACAGGCCCCTCTGCAGTGGTATACAGGCTTGTATCTGGCCCCCAGCAGTGACACACAGCCCCCCTCCTTATTATGTGTCCCCCAGGCTGCGGCACCTGTTAAAATAATAAACCTTTCATACATCACCTTTCCGGCGCCGCTCCTCCGCTCCCGGCTTCTTCTTCCTGCTTGTGTTGGCTTCTAGTGCTGTAACAGGGCGAAGGAGATGACGTCATCAGCTGCGCTCGGTCACATGACACCGGCACAAGCAGGAAGAAGCCGGGAGCAGAGGAGCGGCGCCGGAAAGGTGATGTATGAAATGTTTGTTATTTTAACAGGTGCCGCAGCCTGGGGGACACATAATAAGGAGGGGGGCTGTGTATCACTGCTGGGGGCCAGTGTATTGCAATATGCATGGCATCCCCCCACCGCTGATGGACGGGGGGATGCCGTGCATATTCATTGCACTAATGAGGCGGCCCCACGTGACCGCCTGCGGACACTGCGGCCCCCTTCTGCCTCCTCCAGCCCCCGGTCACAGTTCCCCCCACAGCAAATACACCGTGACTCGCGTATAAGCCGAGGGGGGGACTTTTCAGCCCAATTTTTGGGCTGAAAAACTCGGCTTATACGCGAGTATATACGATATCTAAAATTTGGCAAACATTTAAAAAATGTTGCAATTTTCAAAATGTCATTTTTACGCCCTTAACCCAGATGTCACACAGAATAGTTAATAAATAACATTTCCCACATGTCTACTTTACATCAGCAAAATTTTTGAAGAATATTTTTCTCAGTAGGAGGCTACAAAGGTTAAAAGATTTTCATTGAGTTTCAATTTTTCCACCAAAATTTACAAAAACATTTTTTTAGTGATCTCATCACATTTGAAGTAACTTTGAAAGGATTTTTATTACAGAAAATACCCAAAATGTAAACCATTCTAAAAACTTTTGATGGTCCATATCTTCCTGTTACCCTTGTAAAAAAAAAAAAAAAATGTTCATGTTTTCCATTGACATTGCTTTAATTCCTGCAAAGCTTTAAAAGGGTTAGTAAACTTCCTGGATCTGGATTTGAGCATTTTGAGCTCCATGCATGGAGATCAGACTGCAGAGAAGCGATCTGACAGTCTGGGCACAGTGATCACATAGTGTTCATGTGATCTCTGAAACTTGAGTTTGCACAGTGATGCTGCACTGTATGGTAATTATCTGCCATACAATGCATCATCACTATGACACCAGAGACTGCAACAAGTGGACACTTGATCCCTTGCTGTAGTCTCTGGATGTAGCAGAGGAGATCGAGCATCGTGGGACCATCGTTTTGGATTACATTGTTTTTTATAATAAAGGTGGAGTCCAAATTTTGTATGCGTTTTTTTTCTGTAATAAAAAAAGATTTTTCCCTGTGTCGTGTATTTTTTTACTATTTACTAGAGATTTCTAATGGTCGGGGCTAACATTGGCCCAACATTATGACTCTCAGGCTCAGTGGCAGCTGCCAATAAAAAAGCTGGCATTAACTCCTTTATTACCTAGTTTGCCACCGGCACCAGGGCAACTGGAAGGGTCTGGGTACAGCGCCAGAAAATGGTGCTTTAATGAATGCGCCATTTTCTGAGGCGCCTGCGGGCTGCAATTCACAGCATGGGGGGCCCAGAACGCTTGGGCCTCTCCGTGCTGAGGATTCCAACCCCCAGCTGCCTAGTTGTACTTGGCTGGATCAAAATATGGCGAAGCCCCACTTTGCTTATTTTTTCTCAAATTAGTTCTATAAATAAAAAAAAAATTGGGGTTCCGCTGTATTTGTGGTTTTCAACCAGGTGCAACGAGGCAGCTGGGGGTACATGGCAGTTCGTAGCTGCCAAGTTGTACCTTGCTGACCCAAAAATATGACGAAGTGCAACGCCATTTTTTAAAAATGATTTCTATAAATATAACAACATGGAGCTCTGCCGTATTTTTGGTTGCCATCCAGGTACAACTTGGCAGCTGGGGGGCTGCAATCCTCAGCGTGGAGAGACCCAAACATTGTGGGCCCCCACGCTGCGAATTGCAACCCACAGCCACCCCACAAAATAGCGCATTCATTAGAGATGCCATTTTCTGGTGCTGTAGCACGACTCTTACAGTTGCCCTTGTGCTGGTGGCAATGCTGGTAGCACACAGGGGTTCTTCATTTGCGACATGATGTCAGCAAACAATTTGAATGAAAAATTAGCTCAAATTGTTAGCGGACCCAATGTCGCGTATAGGGAGCCCCTGTGTGCCTAAACATTGGAGCTCCCCCACAAGTCACCCCATTTTGGAAACTAGACCCCCCCCCCAAGGAACTTATCTAGATGCAAAAAGAGAACTTGTAACCCCCAGGTGCTTCACAAATTGATTAGTAAAAATAAATAAAGAAAATGTTTGTGAAAAACAAAGTACTTTTTCTTTTGTACGGATTAATTTGTGAAGCACTTGGGGTTCAAAGTGCTATTGATGCATCTAGATACATTCCTTGGGAGGTCTAGTTTCCAAAATGGGGTCACTTGTGGGGGAACTCCAATGTTTAGGCACAGAGGGGCTCTCCATACATGACATGGTGTCCGCTAACAATTTGAATGGAAAATTAGCTGTAATTGTTAGCGGACGCCATGTCGCGTATGGAGAGCCCAGGGGTCTCAAACTCGGCTGGGTTGGTGGGCCGCACATAGAAATTTTTTTTTATCGGGGGGCCACATTGCTTGTAGGATTAAGTGACATTTTTAGTAATACCAGAATTTTTTGCTCAATGTAGTACTGTCCAAATCCTTATCCCCTTCTTGAAGTAATGTCCACATCTTAGTCCTTTTCTTGTTGTAATGTCCCCATCCTGGTCCCCCTCTTGTACTAATATCCCCATCCTTATCCCCTTCTGTAGTAATGTCCACATCAAGATCCCATTTGCAGTGATGACCCCATCCTGATCCCCTTCTGTAGTAATGTCCACATCATGATCCCCTTTTGCAGTGATGTCCCCATCCTGGCCCCCATGGTGTAGTAATATTCCCCATGCTGATCCCCTTTTGTAGTAATGTCCACATCCTGGCCTCCATAGTGTAGTAATGTCCACTACAAAAGGGGATCAGCATGGGGATGTCCACATCCTGGCCCTCATAGTGTAGTAATGACCACTACAAAAGGGGATCAGCATGGGGATGTCCACATCCTGTTCCCCATAGTGTAGTAATGTGGGGGACATTACTACACTATGGGGGCCAGGATGTGGACATACCTATGCTGATCCCCTTTTGTAGTGGACATTACTACACTATGGGGGCCAGGATGTGGACATCCCCATGCTGATCCCCTTTTGTAATGATGTCCACATCCTGGCCCCCATAGTGTAGTAATGTCCCCCATGCTGGACCCCTTTTGTACTGATGTCCCCAACCTGGTCTACCTTCTCTTTATACAGACACACACATGCTCTCAGACACACATACACGCTCTCAGACACAAACATGCTCTCAGACACACACACGCTCTTAGACACACACACTCTGACACACACACATGTCCCCTATTGATGGCACACGTCCCTGTGTGCTGGTGTGGAGCCCACTGGGACGGGGTACTAGGTGCTGGACCGGGGTGCTGCTGGGGGATGTCACGGTGGTCCTGGTCCAGACCGTGTCCCGGGCCCGTACAATAAAATGGGGGTTATTTACAGGGGATTTGTCACTTGTGACGCCACTCACTATATGCGGCCAGTGATGGGGCCGCCGCTGCTGCAGAACCTGTTACTGTTCTTATTCTTCTGTCAAACAAGGCACGGTATAATACAGTTCTTTACAGCTTTGCTATATTGAATCCGGTATACTGAACCCACTGCAGCCAGGTTATCTTCCCTAGACTCCTCGGTCCCTCTACGTGTCCTTTCAGGCTGTTTCTCAGTGTTCCTCCTTAAAGTGAATTGCGGAGCGGCAGCTCGGTCCCTATTAGCAGCTTCCCCCTAAGTCTCTGGGCGGTAAGCCAGGTCTTCTCTGTTGCTGCTGTGCTCCCAATCCTCTGGTGGGAATATAGATATGGAGTCTGTATTCCCCGTCAGGTTGTCTGGGGCACCGGATTAATCTTCAGCCCCCCTCAGAGCTGACACTCTGGTTTCAGCCAAACCACGGGTATCCCTGTCTCTCAAGAGATTACCGGGTCCTTTCCTTCCTGTGTAACTTCCTAGTATAATAAGGGAGACTCTCCTGTCAGTCAACTGCTGGCCTTCACTACTTCTCTGGACCTGATGGTACTGGTCCTCTCAGCCAATTCTGGCCTACTCCTTGGTCTTCATCTGTTCCTCACAGCACCCACTGGCCTACTGGTCTTTTCTGCTCAGCACTTGCCTACTGGCTAACTGCTTCCTGTTGCTCCCTTATATACCTATCCGTTACCATGACTACGCTCTATCCACTCATATCTAGCCTACTACCCCTTGTCTGCCTAGAGTCCCAGACTCTGGGTTAGGTCCCCATGTCAGTGGATATGTGTGTTGAGGTGTTTGTTAAACAAACTGTCTACCCTCCTGCCTGGCTGCAGTCACTACCTGAGGCCACCCTGGACGCAGGGGCGCCACACTCCCCCGGAGTTAAACCGGCGTGTCCTCACGCCGTCCGGCATGGATCCCCCTGAAAAACATTTTTATCTTGCAAAACATTAACATTAAACATTAAGCATATTTGTCATCCTATTACGGAGGTATGGATCTTAAACGTTGCATTTAAATAAATAACATATATATTACGCTCTTAAAAATGTAAAAGTCTTAAAAAGGTGCCAAAAATCTCAAAAAGTGTAAAACGTGGCGCAAGTGCTTAAAAAGTGCAAAAAGGTTTCAAAAGTGCAAAAACTTCAAAAAGTCAAAAGTGCAAAACTTCACAAAGGCACTCTGCAGTTCAGTCCAAGTTCTATGCACCGTCTTGAAAGTGCAAAACGTTTGGTCTTAAAACCAAAGGGGAGCACATTAAGTGCGCAACTATATACAACGAAAGTTTATACCAACTCACTGTCCGTGGTATCAATGTCCAAATAACATATAAGACAAACAGGGGAAAAGGCTAACATTCATTCAGGAATGGGATGGGGCCAATAAGGATCACGTCACATTCACACTTACTGTCTCTTGTTGGTAACAGGATCCGGGTTGTCACTCCTGTTTCTTCCAGGGCAGAACTTGTGGTGCTCTCCGGGTCGGGAACAGTTCCAAAGAATCTAGAGCACTCGATAACAAATAGCTGTAGCTGGTCTGCATTGCTACATCAACTTTAGTTGGTACAGCCTCCTCCACGACGTCTTCTGGGATTGTGGTAGAATCCGGGTAAGTAGCTGGATCCTCTAGTTCTTGCAGTTCTTTAGGATCTGGGTGAATAGTTGGATCCTCCCATTCGTGTGGCTCACTGCCTTCCGGTGTTTGTAATGACAATTTCTTTACCTTTATTCCATAAGGGCCTCGTTGTCCAGGCACTACTATATAGGAAACCCATTCTCTGACCTGCAATTCCCTGTCCGGGTGTTTTAGTGGAAGGTGCTCTTCTACGTCCCGTGGTTAATAAATATGTCCCGTTCTGCTCCCGGTTCATGAACAAATGCGTATCCCAAGTCTGGTTTAATTTTTACCACCTTTCCCTCGTGTCTCTGAGAACTGGTGATACTTGGATTTCGCCGGGCAACAGCTTTTAGGTATTGGACACGGTTTATCATCGCCTGTTTTTGGGCTAATCTCTCCGCTTCTTCTCTATCCCATTTTCGGGCACATCTTTTTAAATATTCGTCTATGGTTACAATTTCTACAGGGCCTGCGTTACTATCAGGGTCCCCAGGAAATCCCATCATGTTCTCCTCTTTCTCGTCCCGTTCCCACTAACAGCGGAGCTGCTCTCCTCTCACCTCTGTGGATGCAGGAGCCGGTATCAGAGGCTTCGGTAACTGAAGGGATCTCTCTTCCAAAGCTCCAAGTGGGTCAAACTCTCCAATAGTACTTAGGGGTGCCGCTTCAGGGATGGACACATCAACCAGAACTTCTTTGCCAGGACCTTCCTTGCTCCTGGTAGCATTGAAGTCACTAGCCCAGCCGGGCTGCACTGACATTGTCTGGATATTTTTGCAAATGTCTATTTGAATCTGGGTCCTTTGTTCTATTTGGGCTTGGGTTATCTGCAGGGGCAGCAGCCGCATTACTCCCCTCCGGGTGTCTCGGACTTGTGGATATCCTCTACCGCCTTCCGCCATGCCGCTAGGATCACTCAATATCTCTCCCTGGCCGGGTTCCTCCACACTCACGTTCAGTGGGCCCTCCGGGATCAGTTGAGGTCTTTCCTCCGCAGCACTCTCCACAGCGTCTTTTTCTTCCGTCCAAGTATGCATTAATGGCCGCTGCTCCACATCTGGTTTCTTGTCCCGCCTTTCTGGGATGACGACTTCCTCTCTCGCCATCTTCTCACTGGCTATCACAACTTGAGATGGAAGGTTCTCCCCATGATTGATGGCTGGCTCCTCCGGAGTTAAGGGGAGCCGGGGTGGACCCTTCTTTTCCTTTGGACCAGATCCATCTTGGATTCTGCAGCGCGACAGGGACTCTCGCTTTTCTCCCGATGACGTCAGAGTGGTGAGCAGTTTTTCTTCCTGCGCGTCGCGCGCTCTGTAATGGCGGATTTTGAAATTTTCAGTCTCTGTGGCGCAGTTAAAATTCAGCTTGGCGCGCGCCCAGCAATGGCGGCAGATTTAAACCAGTCTCTAATCACGGCACACAATGCCCGGTACCGGGCACGGTAGATCCTGTTTGTGACACCAGGTTGTGGAGCCAACTGGGACGGGGTACTTGGTGCCGGACCGGGGTGCTGCTGGGGGATGTCACGGTGGTCCTGGTCCGGACCGTGTCCCGGGCCCGCACAATAAAATTGGGGTTATTTACAGGGAATTTGTCACTTGTGACGCCACCCACTATATGCGGCCAGTGATGCGGCCGCCGCTGCTGCAGAACCTCCGGGGATGATGGGATAGCAGCCTGGATGGAATAGTTCCATGGGTAGAACTGGGTTCCCTGGGGCAGTGATGATTAAAGTCAGTGATGGTAATTGTAGGCTTTGCAGGAAAAGTAGATGATGTGGAGATGGCTCCTGACAGGGCTAAATGGAGAACTGACAGTTTTCATACCTGAAATCAGACACAGACAATTTAGCAGGGTTCACCCGGGTTTACTGTTCTTATTCTTCTGTCAAACAAGGCACGGTATAATACAGTTCTTTACAGCTTTGCTATATTGAATCCGGTATACTGAACCCACTGCAGCCAGGTTATCTTCCCTAGACTCCTCGGTCCCTCTACGTGTCCTTTCAGGCTCTTTCTCAGTGTTCCTCCTTAAAGTGAATTGCGGAGCGGCAGCTCGGTCCCTATTAGCAGCTTCCCCCTAAGTCTCTGGGCGGTAAGCCGGGTCCTCTCTGTTGCTGCTGTGCTGCCAATCCTCTGGTGGGAATATAGATCTGGAGTCTGTATTCCCCGTCAGGTTGTCTGGGGCACCGGATTAATCTTCAGCCCCCCTCAGAGCAGTCACTACCTGTGGCCACCCTGGACGCAGGGGCGCCACACTGGCACACCTCCCTCTGTGCTGGCACACATCCCCGATGGCTGGCACACGACCCCATTGCCGGCATACGTCCCCCATGGCTGGCACACGTCCCCCATGGCTGGCACACGTCCCCCAGACTGACACACATCCCCCATGGCTGGCACACATCCCCCATGGCTGGCACACTTCCTCCTGTGCTGGCCCACGTCCCCTATTGATGGCACTCATACCCCATGGCTAGCACACTTCCACCATGGCAGACTCATGTCCTCTGTGGCTGGCACACGTCCCCTGTGGCTGGCACACGTCCCACATGGCTGGCACACATCCCCCATGGCTGGCACACATCCCCCGTGGCAGGCAAATGTTCCCTATGGCTGGCACATGTTCCCTATGGCTGGCACACGTCCCCTATGACTGGCACACTTCCCCTTTTGCTTGTACACATTCCCTGTGGCTGGCACACATCCCCTTTGACTGGCACACGTCCCCTGTGGCTTGCACAAGTCTGTGGCTGGCACATGTTTCCCATGGCTGGCACACATTCCCATTAGCTGGTACACGTCCTCCATGGCTGGCACATGTCCCCTGTGACTGGCACACGTCCCCTGTGGCTGGCACACATCCCCTGTGGCTGGCACACGTCCCTCATGGCTGGCACACGTTCCCCATGGCTGGCACACGTCCCCTGTGGCTGGCACACGTCCCCTGTGGCTGGCACATATCCCTGTGGATTGCACATGTTCCCTGTGGCTGGCACACATCCCCCCTGCCCTGGTTATGGCCTCTATGCTCTTTCCTCACCCTCCTCCAGCGCTGTCCTCCGGGTCTCTCTCTTGCCGCTGCACTCCTCCACTTCCTGCTTTTCAGTGCCGGTCATGTGATCAGCAGAGAGACATTGTCTCTGGTGCCCGATCACAGCGGCAGCATGGAGAGCGGGGAGACAGCGGGAGGACATCGCTGGAGGAGGTAAGTAAAGCTTTTTTATTTTACTCTGGGCAGCAGCATGGGAGGCCATATGGAACACAGGGGGGCCATGTGCCATCACTGAGGGGGGCACAGGCACATATAATATGCGCCCAGTCCATCACCGCAGTGCAGTTTCAGCACCATGGTGATGGACAGCGGCAGTGCATATTATATGATCAGTAGCAGGAGATCTCCCGCTGCCTCTTGCAGCCTCCCTAAGCCCCCGGATAGGCTCCAGAGCCCTATCACCTCCCCTGTAGTATAATCCAGTCTTCAGATTTTCCAGTATTCCGCGGCATGATTCACTGTCCATCGTGTCGGGGGCCTCACTGAGAAGCCCCGGGGGCCGCATGCAGCCTGCGGGCCGCGTGTTTGCGACCCCTGGTCTAGATAAACCGTGCTTTACATAGCTGTTTCTTATATTGAATCTGTGGGAATTTATTCTTTGATGTAGGGACATCCCCCATGGCTGGCACACTTCCTCCTGTGCTGGCCCACGTCCCCTATTGATGGCACTCATACCCCATGGCTAGCACACTTCCACCATGGCAGACTCATGTCCTCTGTGGCTGGCACACGTCCCCTGTGGCTGGCACACGTCCCACATGGCTGGCACACGTCCCCCATGGCTGGCACACGTCCCCCGTGGCAGGCAAATGTTCCCTATGGCTGGCACATGTTCCCTATGGCTGGCACACGTCCCCTATGACTGGCACACTTCCCCTTTTGCTTGTACACATTCCCTGTGGCTGGCACACATCCCCTTTGACTGGCACACGTCCCCTGTGGCTTGCACAAGTCTGTGGCTGGCCGCATGCAGCCTGCGGGCCGCGTGTTTGCGACCCCTGGTCTAGATAAACCATGCTTTACATAGCTGTTTCTTATATTGAATCTGTGGGAATTTATTCTTTGATGTAGGGACTGAGTAGTCCTCCCTACATATTGTTTTCCACATTCACAATCTATCAGATATATGACAAAGTTGGATGCGCAGTCCATTCTATAAGATATCGGATACATTTCTGATTTGTCAATAGAAGAACAAAAACTGGACACGTTGTGTCTAATACTCCCACAATAGAGGCAATTTCTTTTTCTACACTTATAAGACCCCGGTTTTATTACACTATAAAAATTATTATAAGTAGCCTAAAGGTACCTTTACACGCCGCCACTGTGCCTAGCAATAGGTATCCACTGCACGCGCACGTTTTTAACGGTGGATACCGATCGCTGATGCCGCATATAGACGCCGCCATTGCATTGTCATCTGAAGGTATCTTTGTTCCCCCGAAGTTCCGACAGATCCTGCGGCTTACTTCCTGTTGAATACCTTCCCTGCTTTACACGCCGCTATCACAAAGGAATATGGGCGTACATATTTTGCGCCGCAAGTACATAGGTCTGACAAAGTTGTGTATTCCGTGACGCTAATACGCTGATTGGACAACGCATTAGCATCATGATTGGCCAGCCTGCGCATGAAGGCTGGCTAATACATGACGCCATTGCAATTGTGTAATGTGAATGGTCAGCTCTTTAAATATGGCGCCCTGTGCAGGGACAGCCAATCATAAAACAGTAGCCCCCACCAATGATCGGTGATGGGTCGTGGTATCCATGACGCTGTGGCATGCCCCTGGGAGTTCACTAGCCGACGCAACATCCATGCCTTTGCCCCATTTTGACACCACTACCATGGCAATTATGCCTTTGTGTTGCCTTGGGTTTTTAAGCACGGCTCAGCAACAAGTATTCGAAGCGACTACGGGACACCGGGAGGAACTGCCCTATTTTCACGCCGCCATTTCGTAGCAATTTCATGGCAACAGGCACAATTATCCCCAGTGCCCGGCAGTTGCTACCTTCCAGTGGTGGCGTGTAAAGGGACGCTTATGGTGATTCAATTTCTTATATACTCTCAGTTTACTAGGAGCCAATATATTTTTAAGAGAAGGTGCCCTTTTGTAGGTAATCATAGGAACTGGTGGAAGCACTTTTTTACAAACAGGATAATTTAAAAGAATGTCCCAATGTTTCCGTATTATCTTTTTAATTTCTTCATTTTCAGCAGAAAATTCAACCTGGGAACAATCCTTTATATCAGGGGTCTCAAACTCGGCTGGGTTGTGGGCATACAGAAAATTTTTTATCGGAGGGGCCACATTGCCTGTAGGATTAAGTGACATTTTTAGTAATACCAACATTTTTTGCTCAATGTAGTACTGTCCAAATCCTTATCCCCTTCTTGTAGTAATGTCCCCAGCTTGGTCCCTTTCTTGTAATGTCCCCATCCTGGTCCCCCTCTTGTACTAATATCCCCATCCTGATCCCCTTCTGTAGTAATGTCCACTACAAAAGGGGATCAGCATAGGGATGTCCACATCCTGGCCCCCATAGTGTAGTAATGTCCCCCACGCTGATCTCCTTTTGTAGTGATGTCCCCATCCTGGCCCCCATAGTGAAGTAATGTCGCCCATGCTGATCCCCTTTTGTAGTGATGTCCCCATCCTGGCCCCCTTATTGTAGTAATGTCCCCCATACTGATCCCCTTTTGTAGTGATGTCCAAATCCTGGACCCCATAGTGTAGTAATGTCCACTACAAAAGGGGATCAGCATGGGGATGTCCACATTCTTGGCCCCCATAGTGTAGTAATGTCCCCCTTGCTGGTCCCCTTTTGTATTGATGTCCCCAACCTGGTCTACCTTCTTTTTACAGACACACACACATTATCAGACACACACACACTCTCAGACACACACACACATCTCTCAGACACACGTACATGCTCTCAGACACACACACACATGGTCTCCGACACACACACGCTCTCTGACACACACACACATTCTCTGATATTCACGCTCTGACACTCACGCTCTCTGACACTCATGCTCTCTGACACTGACGCTCTCTGACACTCACGCTCTCTGACACTCACACATACTCTGACACACACACATGTCCCCCATGGCTGGCACTCGTCCTCCATGGCTGGCACATGTCCCCCATGGCTGGCACACGTCCCCCATGGCTGGCACACATCCCCCATGGCTGGCACACGTCCCCCATGGCTGGCACACGTCCCCCGTTGCTGGCACACATCCCCCATGGCTGGCACACGTCCCCCATGGCTGGCACACGTCCCCCATGGCTGGCACACGTACCCTGTGGCTTGCACATGTCCCCCATGGCTGCACATGTACCCTGGCTGGCACGCATTCCCCTTGGCAGGCACACGTTCCCCATGGCTGGCACACGTCCCCCATGGCTGGCACACGTCACCCGTGGCTTGCACATGTCCCCCATGGCTGGCACACGTTCCCCATGGCTGACACACGTCCCCTGTGGCTGGCACACATGTCCTGTGGCTGGCACATGTCCCCTGTGGCTGGCACACATCCCCTGTGGCTGGCACATGTCCCCTGTGGTGGCACACATCCCCTGTGGCTGGCACATGTCCCCTGTGGCTGGCACATGTCCCCTGTGGCTGGCACTCGTCCTCTATGGCTGGCACACGTCCCCTGTGGCTTGAACATGTCCCCCATGGCTGGCACATGTCCCCAATGACTGGCACACGTCCCCCGTGGCTTGCAAATGTCCCCCATGGCTGGCACATGTCCCTTGGCACACGTCCCCTGGCTGGCACACGTCCCCTGTGGCTTGCACATGTCCCCTGTGGCTGGCACACATCCCCCCTGCCTTGGCTATGGCCCCCATGCTCTTTACTCACCCTCCTCCAGATCTCTCCCCTGCCGCTGCACTCCTCCACTTCCTGCTTCTCAGTGCCGTTCATGTAGCAGAGAGACATTATCATAATCGCAGCGTCAGCAGGGAGAGAGGGGAGACAGCGCGAGATCAGCGCTGGAGGAAGGTGAGTAAAGCTTTTTTATTTTAATCTGGGCAGCAGCATTGGGGGCCATATGGAACACAGGTGGGGGCATGTGCCATCACTGAGGGGGGCGCAGGCGCATATAATATGCGCTGCTCCTCCAGCCCATCACCGCGGTGCAGTTTCAGCACCATGGTGATGGACAGCGGCAGTGCATATTATATTAGCGGGAGCAGGAGATCTCTCGCTCCCTCCTGCAGCCTCCCCAAGCCCCTGGACAGGCTCCAGAGCCCTATCACTTCCCCTGCAGTATAATCTAGTCCACCGCCGGCATGATTCACTGTCCACGGTGTCGGGGGCCGCACTGAAAAGCCCCGGGGGAGGCATACGGCCCGCAGGCCACATGTTTGAGACCCCTGGTCTAGTGGTAAGGAGATGGAATTTCAGTGTAAAGCTCCCTGAATGAGTGAATTCAAATCCCATTTCTGACCCTCAAATTGATTATTTAATTTGTTTATTACATCACGGGATTTTTAAATTTATTAGTGTGTTTTAGGTATTTAGTTGTGATTTTGGTTTAAATATGTCTAAATTGATAAAATGACTTTTGTGATTGCTTAACAATTTTGTATATTTGTATACTAGTAAAAAAGGGGGCGTTTTACATGGAACTGACGTTTTTACAATCCAAATTGTAACATTTTAAAAGGACTTGTGGACTTTGATTGTATCCTATGCCCTGATGAAGTGATCGGTGCATCACGAAACGCATAGGCTGTGTGTGTTTTAATTGTGTATACTGTATTCTAAATAAAATGCTTTTCCAGCAAGTCCTCCTGGTCAGCGCGGAGTAAATCCCGGTTCCTTCCTGATTTCTGCATCTCTTCCCTGCGGGATATGCAGCGACCATATCTTTTAAACTGGTTGTGTGTCACACAACTGGATGAGGTGAGTGGACTCATTGATAAATATCCTGGTGTCCTCACGGTAACTATTCTATGTGCGCTCCCCGCACCTTTCTGCTTCTGGTTTGGAGACATGACAGTTCCTTCCTTTATATTGTTGTTTTGGGGATTTGTTGATAACTCTGTGTCTTGGGTCTCAGATAGAAGGGCATGCAGTCCCCCTACAGGTCTCTCATTCACAGTATTTATATGCAATGTCCCTTGTAAAGGATGTAGTACTGTATCCTCCCTCCGTGTTGGGTCATGATGTGTTAAAGTTTTCAGCTTCAATAAGTCCTGCTCAAACATTCCAGCATCTTGGCAGGGAGAATGATTATAATCACCTCTAACTGTGTTGTGCAGGTCTCTGGAAAGTAGATGTGCCCCCTCCTCCTCCCCCTTCTATTTCAACTGTGTGCCTGGGGCATCTGAACTGCTCCTCAGCAGTATCTCCTCGTGGCGGTAGCCTTCACTGGTTTGAGCCTGCCTCCCCTTCCCTCCAGAGTCAAGCATTTTACTGAAGGCATCGGCAGCTGCAGAATCCTGCCTCAGCAGTTCAGACTCTGGTCTCTCTGACCTGTGTCCCTGCATGTTAGATCTGGAGGTCTCTTGATTTATCTGTCCTTGCTGGATGTTTCATTCCTTATCTAGGAAACGTCGCTCTCCTCCTCACTGCAGATGCCCGGAGCCAGATAACAGCGTAGCTATATTCCCTCTTTCCAACGGGGAAACTGAGGACGGGCGAGCACAAATTTTTCTTGTTGTTTTACCCATAAGAAGTGCTGCTTGCTGATGTTTAATGGTGATGGGCGATGGAGCTCCATGAAGTGCTTCCTCAATCCCCTATAGTTTGACACGCCCTCCCCCCCGTACACTAACAATTTGAATGTAAAATTAGCTCCAATTGTTAGTGGACACCATATTGCATATGGAGAGCCCCTGTGTGCCTAAACATTGGAGCTCCCCCACAAGTGACCCCATTTTGGAAACTAGACCCCCAAGGAACTTCTCTAGATGCATAAAGAGCACTTTGAACCCCCAGGTGCTTCACAAATTGAACCGTAATAAGGAAAAAATAAACTTTTGTGAAAAACAAAGTACTTTTTAATTTTTACGGATCAATTTGTGAAGCACCTGGGGATTCAAAATGCTCACTATGCTTCTAGATTTATTTATTGGGGGGGTCTAGTTTCCAAAATGGGGTCAATTGTGGGGGAGCGCTAATGTTCAGGCACACAGTGGCTCTCCAAACGCGACATGATGTCTACTAATAACACTGGTCAACAGCATTTTTGGTGCCAAAGATATTTCATTGAATTTAGGGTAACTTTGGGGTGCTGATTCTGAATATGTCATCAGTTTTGCCAGATTGGCTCAAGTTTTTGAGATTTTTCGTAAAATGTGTAAAAAAAAAGACGTTTTTTGCTACACGCGCATTAACTTTATTGATATTGTCATGAATACAATAAATTTAACAAAGTAAATGTTGATTTTAGTTTATTTTAACTAGTTTTAGAAAGTAATCTTCAAAAATGAACAAGACATGAAAGATAGACATTTAATCGCTGGAAAAGCGCTTTTTATATGATTTCCTTCTATGTGAGCTATTGGGGCAGTCACGCTGTAGATTCCAGCAGTAATCAGCCATCATATGTCTGTCCCATCTGCCTTGGTACCTTTCCTCCATCACCATAATATCCTGATGAAATCTCTCCCCTTGTTCTTCGCTAAAATCTCCAAGGTTTTCTGGAAATCTCTCCAAGTGACTGTGAAGATAATGCAATTTAATGCTCATGTGTACACCCAGATTTCTAAATCTCAATAGCATGTTTTGTACCAGTTCTTCATAATTGTCTGCCTTTTGATTTCCCAAGAAGTTCTTCACTACCAACACAAAACTACACCATGCAGCAGCTTCAATGTCATTCATTTCCTTAGGAAAATTTGAATCTTTAATGAGTTTCCGAATTTGAGGACCATCAAAGATTCCTGCCTTCAGTTTTTCGCTACTAAGACCAGGGAAAGATCTGCAGATGTACATGAAGCAATTACCATCTTTGTCTAATGCCTTGACGAACTGCTTCATTAATCCTAACTTTATGTGAAGTGGTGGTAGAATGATTTTTTCCCTGTCCACCAAAGGTTCGTTCACTATGTTTGATGCTCCTACTGTCAAGGTGTCCCTTGGAGGCCAATTCAGTTTCTCCCAGTGCTGATGTTTTGCTCTACTATCCCACATGCAGATGAAGCAAGGATACTTTGTGTATCCACTTTGCTGTCCAAGTAAAAAGTTGACCATTTTTAAATCAACACATATCAGCCACGAATGTTCATGGTAGCACAGTTTCTCCAAGACCATTTTGACATTTTGGTATTGTTCTGCAAGTTTAGTTGAGTGAGCTACTGGAAGAGATGCACACTGATTGCCATTGTTCAACAAAACACATTTCAAACTCCTTTTAGAACTATCTATGAAAAGCCTCCAGTCTACAGGACGATATACTTGTAAACCCATTTGCAGCATCAGGCCAGGAATATCCTTACAATATACAAGTAGGTCATCTTCACAGAAAAATGGAAGAAGTGCTTCTTCTCTGGTCCTGTAAGATGTAATTTTAGTTCCAGGCGTCAGACAATTTTTTTCACTTAGCCTTGAAGCTAAAAGTTCGGATGCACTTTTTGAGAGGTTGAGGTCTCTTATTAGATCGTTGAGCTCTCCTTGGGTAAATTGCGTAGGTGTTCTGAAACTTCCTTCATATTCTAGTTCACTTCCAGAACTAATGCTTAGCTCCATACCCTGCATTTCATCATCATCATCAGGTGGGGAAGGTCAGGTAACATGGTAAAGACAGGTACAGGCACATCTTCACAATGAGGGACAGGCCTTCTTGCAGATTCCATGTTAGGATACTCCCATTTTCGTTTCTTATGCTTATTGAATCCTTGTACTTGCACTGCACAGAAATAACAGTCATCATGATGATTTTTTTGCTCTCTCCACACCATTGGAACACCAAATTTGAAGCTTGTTCTTTGTCCTTTGCTCCATTTTCGTAATAATTCGATACATGCTTTGCACACTATGTGTGGTGCCCAAAACTTGTCTTGGTCCCCAAGCATAACCCCAAAATAGGCAAAATACACTTTTTTAACGAAGTCTGTTATGTTTCTTCTATGTTTTGTCAGTGTATATTCACCACAAATGTAACAGAATGAGTCTGGATCGTTAAGACAACTTCTTCTTGATGAGTTCATGCTTTTCACTTGAAAACAGACAACAACATAAAGTTAGTGCAAAAATCAAGCTATGAACAAACTTTTAGAACACTAATTAACACAAAACTATATTGAGAACTGCTCAGTTCAAGTACTAATCCAAAGAAATTAATGAGATGATGCGTCGCATTTACCAACAAGTGCTATAAATAAGATACCAAAAATCTCAAAAACTTGAGCCAATCTGGCAAAACTGATAGCATATTCAGAATCAGCACCCCCAAAATACCCCAAATTCATTAAAATATTTTGGGCACCAGAAAAAAAATTTTTTTTTGTTGACCTGTGTAATTAGAGCTAATTTTCCATTCAAAAAGTCAAATGGTACTTCTTCCCTTTCCAGCCCTGCCGTGCGCCAAAACAGTGGTTTATGATCACATATGAGGTATCGGTGTACTCGGGAGAAATTGCCAAATAAATTTTAGGATCCATTTTGACCTGTTGCCCAAGTGAAAATATTGAGGCTAAAAGAATATTTTTGTTGGAAAAATTAAAATTATTATTTTTTCCTTCTACGTTGCTTTAGTTCCTGTGAACCACCTGAAGGGTTAATAATCTTGAATGTAGTTTTGAGTAGCTTTAGGGGTGCATTTTTTGGAATGGTGTCACTTTTGGGTGTTTTCTGTCATGTAAACCCCTTCAAGGGACTTCAAATGTGATGTGGTCACTAAAAAAATGGTTTTATAAATCTTGCTGGAAAAATGAGAAATTGCTGATGAACTTTGAACCCTTATAGCTTCCTACACAAAAATTTTTTGTTTCCAAAATTGTGCTAATGTAAAGTAGACATGTGGAAAATGTTATATATTAACTATTTCATGTCACATAGCTCTCTGGCTTAAAGGGAACCTAACCTCTAAAAATGAGCCCCCAGGCTCTTTTAACCTGTCCCTGCACCATTGTAATCCATTTCTATCCACCCTTTGTGTCCATAAAACCCTATTGTAAAGTTTATAAAAGTTCTTTTTTTACCTGTGGATCTGCAGCTTCTCATTATATGAGAAGCCGCAAAAGGCGGTCTTTTGTGCTTCTCCCCGCCGTTGGCGTGTTAATTATGCACGCCCATATGGGCGTGCTATAGAGCAGAGACTGTGCTTGTGCTGCAAGGGGGCAGTAAAGGCAATATGACGCGATTTTCATCACATCGGCTTTACCGCCCCCTTACAGACATGCACAGTCACTGCTCTATAGCACGCCCATATGGGACCCCTTAATTTATTTAAATTTTGTGTTGCGCCACATTGCCACTTCTGTTAGTGCATGCGCATTGGTATTGTAATAATATGGTTTTTAAAATAGCAAAAGAAATAGCACATGCGTGTACTGCGATCTCTGGTGCCATTTTATTGAAGACATTATGTTGACAAACATAAGCGGTATTTGTGAACAGGCAGATAGATTTTTTTTATTCATCTGTGTACGTGACTATGCCGATCATAGTCGTATCCACAGTTTCATGCAAAATGTTGCCAGAGATTGCAGTATGCACATGCGCTATCTTCGGCTCCTTTTTAATGACATTACTGTGACAGTGTGAAATTTAAATAAAGAATAGGGGTAAGCCAGGAGAAGGAACAGGACGACAGGAGAGGGAGGACCGGCCCACAAAGGCCCACCCTGCTGCCCTCCTCAGTCAAGTGCTCAACACATTTGTGCAAGTTTGAAAACTGTTTTTGGCAATCCATCATTTCATTTCACCACTAAAGGTATGAATGCATGCAGTATACCAGTGCCTGTTTGGCACTGGCTTTATTTTATGGAGGGAAATCCTGCTGGGTGGTTCCTTTTAATGTAAAACTAGGCTGAGTGGTAAAGGGATTAATGGAACAGATCACAGTGAAAATGTGTAAGGTTAGAATGCTTCCAGTGCATGTTGTACATGATGTAATGCGGGGCTACGTGTGAGACCTGCTCTATGTGGATATAGTGAGCTGACAACTATTATTTTCAATTTTTTATAGAAAATTTTTAAATACATCTGCAAGATGTAATAATTTGGGAGTAAAATGCTGTAAGGAAAAGGTGCATAATAGTGTATTACCTGAGAGATAATGTGACGCCCCGCCAAGCAGGGGTCACAGAGGGGTACTGCACCCGTAAAAGATGTGCAGATACTTCAGCTGCAGGTGGATCATAGGATGGTGGGTGGAACCCATTAACCAGCACCCCACACTAGATCACACGGTGGGAGGTTACCCGGGAGGGAATAAAAACCACCTCTAGGGACAACAAGACCGGTTGGAGGCATAAGTCTTTTTGCCTCGGAGGAAGTAGAGAGATGGAAGAGAAGGAGCGGGCTTGAGGAAAGATCCCAGGAGCAGACAGCCAGAAGGGAGTTAGAAAGAACTTGAGGAGGTTCAGCCCTGAAAGATTACAGGGCACCGGAGCCCGCACCTGTTGGATAATTTAGGACCACAGAAAATCCGGAGACCCGTGGAGTCTACAGTTCTCCCGGGCACCTGAGCGACCAAAAGAGGGTACCAGGCACCGCCAAAGATACGAGCGGTCAGCCAGCAGAAGGTTATCTGACGGAGCAAAGGAGAGAGAAAGAAGGAGGCCAGGTTGGCTTTAAGGAACCAGACTTCACACTACCACTGGGAAGCAGGAAAGGAATAGACAAGAGTAGAGCACGAAGGCACACACCAAGGGTCCACCATACCACCAAAGATCTTCCTGCAGCCACCCATTCAGCTACCTGTCCTCACACTATCAGGAGTCCTGCACTGTAACTTTGTATGCAACTAATACAAATGCCAGTAAAGTACTCGGAGGAACAGTGACTTTGGACTCAGCTTGCTTTCTTTGCATGAACTTGTTTCCTTGCAGGAACTCTGCCCCTGAGGTCCCTTCCTACCTGTGGAGGACTTCGCCATCCTAGCCGCGATACCATCTACCTCTGGCAGACTGTGGCGGCGCTGGTGCAAATCACCAGAAACTACAGGTGGCGTTAGAACAACAAACTGTATATAATCCCCTGTAAATATATACCCTTTTTGAAAGATAGGCCCAGGACATGGGGTTAAGCACAGCCGCCATTCCCTGTGACAGCAGGAGCATTAACCCTTACAGCCTGACACTCGAGTACCCCACAGCCTGGGTGCAACAATAACAAGGACTGAAATGTGATCTGCAAGCTCACCTGTGTTGGTTGTGAGATGTCACAACCACTATTCAGGTGCGTGACATTCAAGATATCAATAGTATCCAGGATGCTGCAGTCCTCCCACGTGTAGTAATTCCAGGAGAGTCGTAGAGAAGAAAGTGCATAAAAGGATGTCCTTTTATGCATTGTATTCCTAATGAAGGGGTTTTTAAACCCTTAAACGTGTTCAATAAATCACAAGATGAATTCTAATTGAATTGGATCCATTATTTTATTGGAATGGCAGCACAGTCTGAGGTCCACTTTCTTCTCTACGTTTTTCCTAGATGTAATAAATTGACAGTTACATATTTTTCTTAAATTACTTACTTGTGAAAAGTATCCCTAATCTTGTGCTCTGTGCTTTGTTTTATCTGTTTTTGAAGATGCTGTAAATAGTTTTCTTTTAGCAAAGTTTCCCAAGAGAGGAGAGCTGTCTCTTCATTCTTTTCTAGTTTTTCCTCTATTATCAAAAGAAAAATAGCAAATGTAAAAGCATACAGAAAATTAACAAAGAGCAGAGCTGCTAAGCCTCTCCAACCCACAAATTTTCCTAAAGTCCACTGACTAGACACTTTTCTTAAGGCCGGTTTCACATCACGATTTTGTGGCTGTACGTGGGGATCCGAGTTTAAGCAGGATCCCACGGACAGCCATGGATCCACACGGATCCCTGCAATCGGATGTCAAACAGCCATCACTATCCGAGTCTATGCAGGATCCGTGTAGACCCTGCCTCCTCCATCTTCTTCCCTCCTCTCCTCTATCCTGTCCCTCTGCTATTCTATACTGTCCCCCCGCTACTCTTCCCTGCTCCATTCCCTATCCTGTCCCCTGTAAAAAAAAATAAAATCTGCTCCCGGAGGATACATCACCTTTCCACCGCCTCCGGGATACGACTGTCACCATCGGGGCAGAAGGACCTCTGGTGATGTCACAGAGCTGATCACATGACACATCAGCTGATCGGCTCTGTGATATCACCAGAGGTCTTTCTGCCCCAATGGTGACAGTCGTATCCCGGAGGCGTCGGAAAGGTGATGTATGCTCCGGGAGGAGATTTTATTTTTTTTAACACACAGAGGGAAGAGAACAGGGGACAGGATAGGGAATAGAGCAGGGAAGAGTAGTGGGGGACAGCATAGAATAGCGGGGGGACAGGATAGAGAAGAGGAGGGAAGAAGATGGAGGAGGCAGAAGCAGGGAGAGACAAGAATCACGTAGCCGACATCGGATCCGAGGTGAACTCGGATGCGATGTTCATAGGCTCCCATTTTATCAGTGGTTGGATCGGCACAGATCCGATGCTGTCCGATTTGAGGCACGGACAGCATCAGTTGGTGCAAAAATCAGATGCCAAAAGGCACACATCCGATCAGATCCGATCTCTATTGGGGTACATGGGAGGCGAATTCGGATCTGAGTGTATCCGTTTTGAAACGGATACACTCAGAAGCTCCGAAATCGTGCTGTGAAACCGGCCTAAGGCCAGTGTGAAACATTCAACATTCACAGTCCGAGTATGGACAGCGATATCTGGACAAGCTGCAAGACTCCTTACCTGAAATTAACAGCCTTATAGTTCAGGTCAGGAGACACATGCTCAATCCTGACTCAGACTGTGAATATCAGATAATATGAAATCAGGGTAATTCAGAGCTGTACAGATAATGCAATTAATTCAGTTTGGTACATGACAGAAAAGGACAGAAGGATATTAAGGACCACTTTAAATTATGACATGTTCTTTACATTAAGGCTATGTTCACACAATGCGTTTTTGGTACATTTTTATTGCTTTTCTTTTTCAGTGTTTTTCATGAGTTTTATGCAAATTAAAAGCTACTTTTTACAGTACCTGCAAATGCTTTGAGATTTCAGAAGCTTCAGGAAAATAATAGATTTTTTTCCTTGCTGAAATGGAAAACTGTTGAGTTTCTGAAAGAAGCAGCATGTCAATTCTTTCAATATTTGTTGCATTTTTGCTTGCTTTTTTTCATATGTTCTGGATAGCAGTAAATGTTATAAAGATACAGTAGATGATGCATATAAATACTTATGCCCCCCAAAGGACAATAGTAGTCTGGGAGTGATACCTTTATTAGGTAACCAGAAAACGTATATTGGCATACTGTCAGAGCCCAATGACTCCTTCATCAGGCAAGAAGGAGCCTTGCAAATATCATTTTCTGGTTAGCCAATAAAGGTATCACAACCAGAATACTTTTGTCATTTTTAGGGCATAAGTATTTACATCAATTTTTCTGGCTAACATGGTACTACAATATAATTTTGTATTGTGCATCCAGAGAAAGATAATAAAATCCTATTCTGCCTCAGTGTCCATATGAGGGTAAAATGGCCCTTGGGCATCCCAGGGGCACATTAATATGGTAATTATTCTCTTTCATCATTTACTAGTGTATTTAATAAATTAATATTGGTTATATGTAGTTAATTGATTTTGCACCTTGGTCTCGTCTTTAGTTCTCCCTTTGTGAGACTCCCATAGTTTCACACTTTGGAGAAATTATTTGCACACACCCTGTTTAATTTCTTTTGTGTTCATAAATACATGTTTACCTAAGAGTCTATGGCCAGGGTCACACTCACCGTTTTCAGCAGATGTCAGAGACATCCGCTAAAAACTAAGACATTGGCTAGGGTCAGACTATCGTTTTTAGCAGATGTCACTGACATCCGCTAAAAACTTAGTAATTTTTTCAGCAGCGCATATGCACTATTCAGCACCACTGTGGCTCAACGCTGTCCCCGGTTACCCGATGTTGATCGTGGTAACCAGCCATACATCAAGCTGAATGGCGGCCGCTATTCAGCTTGATGTGTGGCCGGTTACCACGATCAACATGGGGTAACCTGGGATAGCGTTGATCGGCAGCTGTGCTGAATAGCACATATGCGCTTAAAGCGAACCTGTCACCCCCCCTGGACATCAAAAGCTATAATAGCCACCTTCTGCAGCACTAAGGCTGCATTCAGGGAAGGTGGCTATAAGCTTTTGATGCCTTTTATACTATTAAATATGAACTTATATAAAGGCTTACTCTTAAGAAGACCTAAGACTGGGAGGCGGGGTTTCGCGCTCCTCCGACCCGCCTCCTCTTGTCAGTCATGGTGCTCGCCTGCTGCTGCCTCCCCTCATGAACGCGCACCTCCGTTCTCGTCTATGGAGCCGCGCATGCGCGCAGCCCGACGACTTCCTGGACACCCGGCGCACAGCGCATGCGCGGCTCCATAGACGAGAACGGAGGTGCGCGTTCATGAGGGGAGGCAGCAGCAGGCGAGCACCATGACTGACAAGAGGAGGCGGGTCGGAGGAGCGCGAAACCCCGCTTCCCGGTCTTAGGTCTTCTTAAGAGTAAGCCTTTATATAAGTTCATATTTAATAGTATAAAGGGCATCAAAAGCTTATAGCCACCTTCCCTGAAAGCAGCCTTAGTGCTGCAGAAGGTGGCTATTATAGCTTTTGATGTCCAGGGGGGGTGACAGGTTCGCTTTAAGGAAAAAGGACTACATTTTTAGCGGATGTCCGTGACATCAGCTAAAAACGGTAGTCTGACCCTGGCCTATGCATCATACTAGTAACCATAAATAATTATTAATTTTCAATGTGTGTACACATTCCCATCGTATATTTAAAAGCTGTATAGTACCGTATATACTCGTGTATAAGCCGACCCGTGTATAAGCCGACCCCCCTACTTTTGCCCCAAAAATCTGGAAAAACCTATTGACTCGTGTATAAGCCGAGGGTGGACCCCAGCACAGGTATACAGCCCTCAACAGTGTGGTATACAGCAGCCCCAGAGGTATATACAGCAGCCCCAGTTGTAGTATACAGCAGCCCCAGAAGTATATACAGCCCCAGTGGTAGTATACAGCAGCCCCAGAGGTATATAGAGCCCCAGTGGTAGTATACAGCAGCCCCACAGGTATATAGAGCCCCAGTGGTAGTATACAGCAGCCCCACAGGTATATACAGCCCCAGTGGTAGTATACAGCATCCCCACAGGTATATACAGCCCCAGTGGTAGTATACAGCAGCCCCACAGGTATATACAGCCCCAATGGTAGTATACAGCAGCCTTAGTGGTATATACAGCCCCAGTGGTAGTATACAGCAGCCCCACAGGTATATACAGCCTCAGTGGTAGAATACAGCAGCCCCACAGGTATATACAGCCCCAGTGGTAGTATACAGCAGCCCCACAGGTATATACAGCCCCAGTGGTAGTATACAGCAGCCCCACAGGTATATACAGCCCCAGTGGTAGTATACAGCAGCCCCACAGGTAAATACAGCCCCAGTGGTAGTATACAGCAGCCCCACAGGTAAATACAGCCCCAGTGGTAGTATACAGCAGCCCACAGGTAAATACAGCCCCAGTGGTAGTATACAGCAGCCCCACAGGTAAATACAGTCCTAGTGGTAGTATACAGCAGCCCCACAGGTAAATACAGCCCCAGTGGTAGTATACAGCAGCCCCACAGGTAAATACAGCCCCAGTGGTAGTATACAGCAGCCCCACAGGTAAATACAGCCCCAGTGGTAGTATACAGCAGCCCCACATATATATGCCCCAGAGGTATATACAGGCCCCCCCATCTATATACAGGCCCCCCGCCGCAATCCTGTAAAGGAATAGATTAGTATACTTATCCATCCGCTGCAGCTGTCCCGCCGCCATCGCGATCCAGCATCTTCCGTCTTCCAGCGTCTCGCGTCTTCTTCCGGTTTCCTCCTCGGTCGCACAGGCAATGACGTCATTGCCTGCGACCATCGGAAGAAGACGCGAGACGCTGGAAGACGGAAAATGCTGGATCGCGATGGCGGCGGGACAGCTGCAGTGGATGGATAAGTATACTAATCTATTCCTTTACAGGATTGCGGCGGGGGGCCTGTATATAGATGGGGGCACTGTATACTGTATACATTGCATACAGTATACAGTGACTCTCGTATAAGCCGAGGGGGGGACTTTTCAGCCCAATTTTTGGGCTGAAAAACTCGGCTTATACGCGAGTATATACGGTAGTTTGATTTAGACAATAATGTTTTTAATATTTTGCACTGGGTCTATTTTTTGCATTCTACACATTACCCTATTTTCATTTTTTAAATGTTTTTAATATGTATAGACCTTTCTAATTGATGTATTGTTACAGGAGTTTTACACTAATCATGAGAGCAGAAAGTCTATTTTTTCTGTTGGATGTATAGATGTACAAACCCTGGCAAAAATTATGAAATCACCTGGCTCAGTGAATGTCCATTCAGTTGTTTAATATTGTGGAAAAAAAGCAGATCACAGACATGGCACAAAACTAAAGTAATTTCAAATTGCAACTCTCTGCCTTGTAGAAACAGTAAAAGAAATCTTGAAAAAAAAATATGCTAGCCAGTAAAGGTTACTTTTGTAGACCAAGCAAGGTGAATAATTATGGAATCACTCAATTCTGAGGAAAAAATTATGGAATCATGGCAAACAAACAAACAAAATAACACTCAAATACATTACTGGTATTTTGTTGCACCACCTCTGGCTTTTATAACAGCTTACAGTCTTTGAGGCATGGACGTAATGAGTGACAAATAGTACTCTACATCAATCTGGCTCCAACTTTCTCTGATTGCTGTTGCCAGATCAGCTTTGCAGGTTAGAGCCTTGTTATGGACCATTTTCTTCAACTTTACACCAAAGATTTTCAATTGGATTGAGATCCGGACTATTTGCAGGCCATGGCATTGACCTTATGTGTCTTCTTTTAAGGAATGTTTTCACAGTTTTTGTTCTATGGCAGGATGCATTATCATCTTGATAAATGATTTCATCATCCCCAAACATCCTTTCAATTGATGAATAAGAAAAGTGTCCAAATATCAATGTAAACTTGGGTATTTATTGAAGATGTAATGACTGCCATCTCCCCAGTGCCTTTACCAGACATGCAGCCCCATATAATCAATGACTGTGGAAATTTGCATGTTCTCTTCAGGCAGTCATCTTTATAAATCGCATTAGAACGACACCAAACAAAAGTTCCAGCATCATCACCTTGCCCAATGCAGATTTGCGATTCATCACTGAATATGACTTTCATCCAGTCATCCACAGTCCACGATTGCTTTTCCTTAGCCAATTGTAACCTTGTTTTTTTTCTGTTTAGGTGTTAATGATGGCTTTTGTTTAGCTTTTCTGTATGTAAATCCCATTTTCTTTAGGCAGTTTCTTACAGTTCAGTCACAGACATTGACTCCAGTTTCCTCCCATTTGTTCCTCATTTGTTTTGTTGTGCATTTCCTGTTTTGGAGACATATTGCTTTAAGTTTCTGGTCTTGACGCTTTGATGTCTTCCTTTGTCTACCAGTATGTTTCACTTTAACAACCTTCCCATGTTGTTTGTATTTGGACCAGATTTTAGACTCAGCTGACTGTGAACAACCAACATCTTTTGCAACATTGTGTGTTGATTTACCCTCGTTTAAGAGTTTGATAATCCTTGGGGCTTCCAGTCCTTTGGAAGTTCACTGAGCTGTAGGTTGGATTTCTGCTGAAGGGAATGAAAAAAAAACAAAACTCTTTAAATCTTCTTCCTTAATGATTGTGACACGAGCTGAGTGTGACTAGAGCATAAGTGCGAACGGAAGTAAGTGTGCAACTTGTGATTCAGTGACTTTGGATTCAGGGAGTTTGGAAGGGAGGAATTACTGAATTGCAGGTTGTATTTTATTAATAATTTACATTTCTTTTTACTTATCATCTCTCTGGTGCATTCCCCATTAGGAAATGAGGTCCATAATTGAAAATGCCATCCAGTGTACATCTTGCCACATGTATGCAGTCCTTGAACAGCCAGTCTAATGTGCATACTGCTGTGTGAGATGTGAGCACGCTGTGCATTTGGAACCCCAGATACTGGATCTAAATCAACAGCTGGCGACACTGAGGTTTATAGACAATATGGAAAGGAGTCTGCTGCTCACTGAACAGCTGCTCCATGGGATAGATGTGGGGGAGGATGGTAGCATGGAGCTGCACGATAGTGAGGCAGCTAGCTGGGTGACAGTTAGAAGGTGGGGTAGAGGGAAGAGTGCCAGGGAGGGTAGCCCTAATCTGGCACACCCCAATAAATTTGCTAAGTTGGCAGATGAGGGGGGTGTCAGTACAGGGATAGCACTGCTGCAGCAAGGCATGTCCTCTGAAAGCTGGAAGAGTGTCAGCTCCAGTAAGGGGGAAAACAGAAAAGCAGGGCAGGGCAGACAGGTGCTGGTAGTGGGGGACTCAATTATTAGGGGCAATCTGTCACAAAGACAGGGATCGTCGAACAGTGTGCTGCCTACCTGGCACTCGAGTCCAGCATATCGCTGATCGGGTTGACAGATTACTGGGAGGGGCTGGTGAGGGCCCAGCAGTTATGGTGCACATTGGCACAAATGACAAAGTTAGAGGTAGGTGGAAGGTCCTGAAAGATGAGTTCAGGGAATTGGCTGCAAACTTAAGGCAAGGACCTCCAAGGTAGTATTCTCTGAAATACTGCCTATACCACGTGCCACACCAGAGAGGCAGGGGGAGATTAGGGAGATAAATAAGTGGCTCAGGAATTGTAGGAAGGAGGGGTTTCAGTTACTGGAGAACTGGGCCGACTTCTCTGTTGGCTATAGGTTTTATGCTAGGGACAGGCTGCACCTCAATGGGGAAGGTGCTGGTAGAGAAAATGGTTAGAAGGTTGGAGGAGTGTTTAAACTAGGGATTGGGGCGGAGGGTATTCATTGTACAGGAGGGGAAGATAGTGTAAATAGTAACCTGGGCACAAATAATGAAATTGGAGTGGCATGAAGGGTGGCGTTAGAACAGTCAATATAGTAGGAAGAAATAGAGGTAAAGAGAGATGCATAAAGTGCATGTACACTAATGTCAGAAGCCTCACCAACAAAATGGAGGAATTAGAATTAATTTTGACATGGTTGGGATATTGGAGACATGGCTGGATGAGAACCATGACTGGGTTGTTAATTTACAGGGCTATAGTTTGTTCAGAAATAACCGTTCAAATACGCAAGGGGGAGGTGTCTGTTTATATGTAAAATCATCCTTAAAACCCATCCTTCATGATAATATATGTGAATCTAATGTAGAGTCCCTATGGGTGGAGATAAGGGGAAGGGGAAAAGATTATAATTACTGAGAGGGGTTTGTTAGAAGTCTCCAACAATAATGGAAGTGGAGGAGAATATCTTCATAAAGCAAATAGATGAAGCAGCGACTCAGGGAGAAGTCATTACTATGGGGGACTTCAACTAGCCTGAAATACATTGGGGAACAGAAACCTGCAGTTCCAGCAAAGGTAATAGGTTTTTGACAATTATGAGAGACAATTACCTTTCACAACTGGCTTAGGACCCAACAAGAAGGGGGGCATTGCTGGACCTAATATTAACCAACAGGCCGGACCGCCTATCAAACATACGGGTTGGAGGTCACTTGGGTAATAGTGATCATAAAATAATAAGTTTTCAAGTATCCTTTAATAAGATGTGTAGTAGAGGGGCTACAAGGACACTAAACTTCATGAAGGCAAATTTCAAACGGTTGAGAGATGATCTTAGTGCAATAAACTGGGACAATGTCCTGAGACATAAAAGTACACAAAGCAAATGGGAGATGTTTATTAGCATCCTGAATAGGACCTGTGCACAATATATACCCTATGGGAATAAACATGCTAGAAAAAGGAGGAAACCGCTATGGCTAAATAAGTCTGTAAGGGGGCGCAATAAGTGACAAAAAGAAAGCATTTATGGGATTAAAGCAAGTAGGTAGTGATGAGGCATTAAATAAATACAGAAAATTAAATAACATCTGTAAAAAGCAAATCAAGGCAGTAAAGACTGAGACAGACTCATTGACAGAGAAAGTAAAAAATAAATCACAAAATTCTTTAACTACATAAATAGTAAGAAACTAAAAAATGATTGTGTTGGCCCCCTTAAAAATAGTCTGGGTGAAATGGCGGATGAGGATGAGGAAAAAGCCAATATGCTAAATTACTTTTTTGCAACAGTATTTACACAAGAATATCCCATGACAGACAACATGATAAGTGATAACAAAAACTCTCCATTAAATGTAACCTGCTTAACCCAACAGGAAGTACGGCACCGTCTAAAAAACATTAAAGTTGACAAATCCCCAGGCCCGGATGTGATACACCCCAAAGTGCTGCAGGAATTAAGTACCATCATAGATAAAGTATTATTTTTAATCTTTAAAGATTCCATAATAACAAAGTCTGTAGCACAGGAATGTGGTGCCAATATTCAAAAAGGGGACGAAAACTAAACTTGGAAATTATAGGCCAGTAAGTTTAACCTCTACTATGGGTAGAATCTAGAGGGTTTTCAAAGAGATGCTATACTGGAGTATCTAAAGAAAAATAACCTCATGACCCAATATCAACATGGGTTTACAGGGGACCGTTCCTGTCAAACTAACCTGATAAGCTTCTATGAAGGGGTAAGTTCTGGACTGGACCAAAAAAATGCAGTGGATGTGGTGTATATGGAGTTTTTTTTTTTTTTTCTTCCATTCTTTATTTAATTTTAAAGACAACAGAGACATGGTACAAAACAACATCTTTCCATACAGGTTGCTTTTGTCTTTTTGCACTTATGTCTATCTTGTAAAGTACTGTAACAATATAAAACTTATTCTAAAACATGAACAAGTGGTTTCTCTCTATGTGAATAGATGTTTTGACGGTACAATATCTGAATTATTTTCTAAAATATTATAAAATTGTATAATCGTAGAATTGTAGAAATCCCATGGCTGGCGACCAAAGAAGTATTATCTTCATCTCTGAGAATCCTCACGCGGATCCCCAGTCGGCGAGGCAAGTAATAGAAAAGATGGAGGAGGGGATTGTATATGGACTTTTTAAAAACTTTTGACATGGTGCCACACAAAAGGTTGATACATAAAATGAGAACAATGTGGATAGGGGAAAATATTTGTAAGTGGGTTAAGAACTGGCTCAGTGATAGGAAATAAAGTGTGGTTATTAATGGAACACACTCAGAATGGCTCAAAGTTAACAGTGGGGTACCACAGGGGTCAGTATTTGGCCCGCTTCTTTTTAACATTTATTAATGACCTAGGGGGCATACAGAGTAGAATCTCAATATTTGCAGAGACACTAAACTCTGCAGGGTTATCAATACTGAGGAGGACAATTTTATATTACAGGAGGATTTACCGTATATACTCGAGTATAAGCCGACCCGAGTATAAGCCGAGGCCCCTAATTTTACCCTCACTAGGGAAACTTATTGACTCGAGTATAAACCTAGGGTGAGAAATGCAGCAGACCCCCATCCTGTTATATAGCCCCCCCATCACTGGTATATAGCGCCCTCGTCAGTGGTATACAGGCCCCTCATCAGTGGTATACAGGTCCCCCAGCAGTGGTATACAGGCCCCCAACAGTGGTATACAGGCCCCCCAGCAATGATATAAAGCCCCCCTTCCTAGTATCTGGACCCCATGCTGTGGCACATGTTAAAATAACAAACATTTTATAAATTACCTTTCCGGTGACTCCTTGCTGGCACCGCAACGTCCTCCGGTCTCCCTGCTTCTTCCTGCTTGTGTCGGCTTCTATTTCGGTGACCGACGCTGCAGCAATGACGTCATGCTGCTGCGCAGGTATGACACCACAACAAAGATAGCAAGACTTGAGACGCAGCGGTGCCGCAAGGATGCGGGGCATGTATAAACAGTTTGTTATTTTAACATGTGCGCGAGAGGGGCGTATATACTTGGAGGGGCTGTATCATGATTGGGTGTAGTGCAATATGCACCGCTCCCCCCGCTGCTGATGGACAGGGGAATGCAGTGCATATTCACTACACTAATGAGCGGCCCCACGTAACCTCCCGCGGTCACTGCGGCCCTCTCCTGCCTCCTCCAGCCCCCGGTCACAGCCTCCTCCCCCAAGCAAATACCTAGTGACTCGAGTATAAACCGAGGGGAGCACTTATTGGCTTATACTCAATATGTAAACTAGAAGCTTGAGCTGATAAATGGCAAATGAGCTTTAATGGGGATAAGTGTAAGGTCACGCACTTGGGCATAGGAAATAAAATGTATAATTATGCTCTTAATTGTAAAACACTGGGCAAAACTACCACTGAAAAAGACCTGGGTGTATGGGTAGATGATAAACTCACATTTAGTGCCCAGTGTCAGGCAGCTGCTGCAAAGGCAAATAAAATAATGGGATGTATTAAAAGAGGCATAGATGCTCATGAGGAGAACATAATTTTACCTCTATACAAGTCACTAGTGCGACCACACTTAGAATACTGTGTACAATTCTGGTCTACGGTGTAAAACAAAGACATAGCTGAACTAGAGCAGGTGCAGAAAAGAGCGACCAAGCTTATTAGAGGACTGAGGGGTCTGCAATACCAAGACAGGTTATTAAACTTGGGGTTATTTAGTTTGGAAAAACAAAGGCTTAGGGTGATCTTATAATAATGTATAGATATATGAGGGGACAGTACAGAGACCGTTTTTAATGATCTCTTTACTCTTAGGCCTGAGACCGGGGACAAGGGGGCATCCTCTACGTCTGGAGGAAAGAAGGTTTAATCATAATCACAGACGTGGATTCTTTACTGTAAGAGCAGTGAGACTATGGAACTCTCTGCCACATGATGTTGTAATGAGTGATCACACTAAATTTAAGAATGGGCCTGGATGCCTTTCTTGAAAACTATAATATTACCAGTTATACTATACTAGATTCTTTGATAGGGCGTTGATCCAGGGAACTAGTCTGATTGCCGTATGAGGAGTCAGGAAGGAATTTATTTCCCCAATGTGGAGCTTAGTGTTGCCACATCGGGTTTTTTTGCCTTCCTCTGGATCAACATGTTAGGATATGGGTTGAACTAGATGGACTAAAGGCCCAGTTAGGGTACCTTCTCAAGCCACAACCACCAGAGACATTTTTGACGGCGATATATCGCCCTGGAATTATCACCGTCAAATTGCCTCCTAATTGCGGGTGTATTTCGAGAATTTGGCGGTGATATGTTGCCTTGTTCCGGTCGCCTGAAATGCCGCTTTAGAAGTCACGATATCGCAACTCAACTACGATAAAACGTCACGTGGTATGGGCGTTGCAGTTGTTATCGTTGGTGAGTTGTGTCGTGTAAATGAGCAATGCGACGCAAGAACAATGCAAAAACGATATTGTTTGTTGATTGTGCATGCTCTTCAACCGTGCAATATTGGCTAGGCAATCTGGCACGATCGTGCTGTGTGACAGCGCAACTACGATTTGGAGTGCAACTTCCCCTATTCACTCCAATGTTAATTGGTCGTTCCCTGAGTTGCTCTGACACAGTGTGCAAGAGGGGCGTACAACATTGTAGTTGTGCTGCCTGGCGATATCTCCCTGTGTAACATCTCCTATGCGATTTTGGACAAGTGTCAAAAACATGCGTGCTCCTGTGAAATAGTATGCAATATCGGAACGATATTGCGACGTGTAAAGCGGCCTTAAAGGTACCCTTTCACACAGATAATTGTGCAGAGATTGTTCGCAGATCTCTGGTTGCAGTGAAATCATGGACACATTGTTACATTTGTACACGGCCACAAAATGGAACAATGTGTTTATGATTTCACTGCAACCAGAGATCTGCAAACAATCTCTGCACAATTATCTGTGTGTGTAACTGGGCCTTTAAGATCTTCCTTCAACCTTAAAACTATGTTACTATGTATGTACTGTAATCCTCTCCTTTGTTTCAACTTACATCTCTTGTGTTAAAGCCATGATTCATGTCAGTCCACTTGGTGCAACAGCTCTCCAAGGAGTGATCACTTCTTTTTAGATGCAGACTAAAGGTACCGTCACACGCGGCAATTTTGCATGCAATTTCACTGGCAATTTGCTGGTTGCAGTGAAATCATGGACACATTGTTCTATTTTGTTGCTGTGTACAAATGTAACAATGTGTCCATGATTTCACTGCAACCAGCAAATTGCCAGTGAAATTGCAAGCAATATTGCCGCGTGTGATGGTACCTAAATGAATAGATCTTATTTGATCCAGGTGTTAGTTTTGGGAATAAAAATTTCCAGGATGATTCCATAATTTTTTCTTAAGAATTGAGTGATTCCATAATTTTTCCCCATGTTTGGTCTACAAATGTAACCATTACTTGCTAGCACATTTTTTTTCAAGATTTCTTTTAGTGTTTCTACAAGGCAGAGAGTTGCCATTTGAAATGACTTTAGTTTTGTGCCATGTCTGTGATCTGCTTTTTTTCTACAAAATTAAACAACTGAATGGACATCCTCCGAGCCAGGTGATTCCATCATTTTGCCTGCGGTTGTAGATAGTACTAGAAATATACAGCAAAAGAAAACCGCAGCACTCCAACAGAGGTTTAGCAAGCCTTTATTAGGCCATCAGAACATCATGGCGACTTTTTGGTTCAAGGAATCTTCTTCCAGCCTTCCAGGAACAGGTTGCTAAACCTCTGATGGAGTGCTGCGGTTTTCTTTTGCTGTATATGAATGCAAATGGGAGTATTGCCTTAACCGACTCTGCACCCGGTTACCAGCTGTGCTGCTTTTTTCTTTTTAGTAATAGAAATAGTTAGACAGTGAGAGTGAAAGACAGGGTAACAGACAGAGCAATAGAGAGAGTGACAGCAACAGACAGTGCAACAGATTGAAAAACAGACAAAAAGACAGACATTACACACAGATGCATCATCAGAGAGTGTGACAGCCAGAACGACAGAAATATAATGAAATTGCACCATGTGGAGCTTACTGGGCTGCTTTTAATGATTAAATAAAGAAATGAAAAAATGCTGTGGGGGGGGATAGTCACGCCTATTTTGCTCACCAGCAATGGTAAAGCAGACAGTTGTGGTCTTATATTATCAGGCTGGCAAAGTCCAGGATTTGGGGACCTTTCCCAGCCTAAAAATACCAGTCTGTACCTGCCCCAGAAGTGGGGCATCACATTAGACGCAACAATTCTGGCACTTTGTCTCGGCTTTTCCTGATTTCCCTGGTGAATGGGTAATTAAGGTATTGGTATTTGGGGTTCATGTAAACTGTGCAGTGTCAGCAGGCATCACACCCTGGTTTTAGTAATGAATAGGTGTCTATCAGACAACCCTATTACTAACCTAGTAATTAAAAAGAAAAAAAAAACGCAAAAAATACTTTATTTAAATAAACACTCCCCCTACACTTTCTCTGGTTCATCATTTTATTAAAAGATAACCCATGTAGATCTGACGCAGTCCAAGGAATTTGACACAGTCTTGGAAATCTGACATAGTCCACAAATGGAAACCAGAACATAAAAATAAATAAATAAAAACAAGATAGTTTCATTCATTCACCAATTTATTAGAAAGCATAATTTCCAGGTCTGATGTAGTTAAGTGCTTCCCATAACATTCCTTTAGTACATAAATCAAAGGTTATGGATCTTCATACTAAGGCTCAAAATTGGGACTCTCTAGGCTTTGAGCAGCAGCTACCCCTTTAAGCAGTGATGAAAGGAATGTTACAGCTCGATACACTGAGGGTGGAGCACAAAGCAGGTGGGGATGGAGGACAGAGCAGCGAGGTTGGAGGATGGAGCAGTGAGGTTGGAAGATTGAGCAGTGGGGCGATGGATCATGGAAAAGGTGGGGATGGAGCATGGAGCAGGGATGGAGGATGGAGCAGTGGATTGGATGAAGTCAGTGAGACGAAAGTGAGGGATGGAGGATGGAGAAGTGGGGTGGAGCACAAAGCAGGTGGGGATGGAGAACAGAGCACTGAGGGTGAAGGATGGGGCAGTGAGAGTGGAGCACAAAGCAGGTGGCGATGGAGGATGGAGCAGTGAGGGGATGGAGCACGGAGCAGGTGGGGATGGAGGAACGGAGCAGTGAGGGTGGAGGATGGAACAGTGAGGGTGGATGATGGAGCAATGAGGGTGGAGGACTGAGCAGGTGGAGATGGAGGCGGAGCAGTGAGGTCAGAGAACTGAGCAGGTGGGGATGGAGGACGGAGCAGTGAGGTTGGAGGACTGAGCACTGAGGGGATGGAGGTTAGAGCAGTGAGGGCGGAGGATGGAGCAGTGAGGGTGGAGAACGGAGCAGGTGGGGATGGAGGACAGAGCAGTGAGGGGATGGAAGATGGAGCAGGTGGGTATGGAGGATGGAGCAGTGAAGACGGAGCAGGTGGAGATGGAGGATGGAGCAGTTATGGGATGGAGGACAGAGAAGTGAGGGGATGGAGGAGGGAACAGTGAGGGTGGAGGATGGAGCAGGTGGGGAAGGAAGACGGAGCAGATGAGGATGGAGGACGGAGCAGTGATAGTGGAGGATGGAGCAGTGAGGGTGGAGGACGGAGCAGGTGGAGATGGAGGACAGAGCAGTGAAAGTGGAGGACAGCACACACAAAGGGGGGAAAGAGACTGAGATAGCACACACAAGGGGGGAAAGAGATTGACACAGCGCACCCAAGGGGAAAACCACCCACAAAGTGGGAATGAGACAGCACACACGGGAGGAAAGGGAGAGTGCATTTGGGGGCACAGAGAGCATACAAGGGGGCACAGACACTGCGCACAAGGTGGAAAAGAGACAGCACACAAGAGGGAAAAGACAGCACACAAGGGCCCCCACCCTGATGTCACCGCCCTACTGATGTGATAGCATTGGGCCCACATCTAGCCAGTAATATGAGTGATGAGGGTGATCTTCTCGATGTCACTGATCATTAAAGGTGTCGAGTTTCATGGAGTGCAGCATATGCTGGGAGTGGCTGCTGATAAAACCCTAAGAAGCCTCATTCTGAGACTCCAAAGTCTTTATCTATGCAGTTGAGGAATTTCATGGAACCACTAGGACAACATTGCACCTGGCAACTTTGCTTTCTAATAAATTGATAATGACAATGTTTTGCTTTTATTTCTCTATTTTTATGTCTTTTAGGCTTCCATTTATGGACTATGTCAATTCCCTGGACTACGTCAGACTTGCATGTTTTTTGTAATAAATGGTTAACCAAGAAAAGTGTGGGGAGAGTGATTAATTTAAATAAAGCATTTTTTTGTTTTTTCTTTTCTTTTTACTTACTGGGTCAATAATTGGCGTGTCAGATAGACACCTTTAACTTTACTATCACCAGGGCTTAATGCCAACTGAAACTACATAGCTGACACTAACTCCAAATACTAGTAACCCTAATGCCAACACACTAGGATAATATGGAATAGCTAAGGCAAAGCAACAAAATTGGTGCATCTATAGTGATCTACCGCTTCTGGGGTGTCTACGGACTGGTATTTTTCGACTGGGAAGGGGCCAATAACCATGGACCTTTTCAGCCTGGTAATATCAGCTCACAGCTTTCACAGCTTTTGTTGGTTATCAAACGTAGGAGGGACTCATGTAATTTATTATTTAATCATAAAAACCTGTCCAATAAGCTTCAAAGGGTCCAATTTTATTATATGTCAGGGCAGGTGGCGGGTACAGACTGTAGTGGGCCCCTGTGCAAGAATTTTTTGGGGCCCCTTCATAGTGCAACAAAGTTATGTAAATATATAGATTGTAATATTTATAAATACTGGTATTTTAGTGCAGGAAAATATGCAGCATGTCAATTCTTGCTGTGGCTTTTCCCTCACTAAATAGGCTATATATATATCTATATACATAATCACCAGTTTTGCGCTTCTGGCCATTGTGCCGCTATTCCAAGTCCTTTGCGGCGTTGCGAGCGATGGCACGCATGCGCCATTGCGAGCCGCTGCTTGCCTCTCACTTGCAGCGTCGTAGCAACCGCAGCGCATGCGCCGTCACCATCGCGAGCTGCCGCTTGCCTCTCACTTGCAGGCGTTGTAGAACAGCAGAGCATGCGCCGCCGCCACCACACAGCGCGAGTGATGGCGCACATGCGCGATCGCGAGCTGCCACAAGCCTCTCACTTGCGGCGTCGTAACAGCACATGCACCATCGCGATACGCATTTTACCTCACGCCACTCGCCTCACCACAGCGCCCAGTCTCTACCCGCCTACGGACCACCCCACTGGTGACGTTCTTCTCTGCAGCCTGTGGCCGCCTACAGACCGCACCTCCGGTGACGTGTATGTATATTACGTTGCCATTCCACCCTCTCGCCGCCTACACTCCGCCCCTATGCTAACGTCTATATTTTCTCCTTATTTCAGCTGCCTCACAACAACTACGGCCCACCCCAACTACCTCAGTTTCCCGCCCACAGTCTCACAAAGACACCCAGCTGTCTCCAGCTAATTAATTCTCCTAGGGGACCGCAGTAACTCAGTCAAGAACTCACTAACATACTTATATCTATGTATATACAGCTGTAAAATATTCACATTAACCTTATGTGCATTTTTTTTTCTGTAACTCTTAAGCAACAGTATAATGCTTTGCCATTATTTTAGACATCTTAATAAAAAGTATTCTTTTACTTCTTTACTGTTTTATTAAAATACAAAACTATCGCATAAAACAGGTTTTTTCCTAACCACAAAGAGTGTCCGACATCTTTACTGCTCTGGTTTCCAGCTCTAAACTTACCCAATACTCATTTCACCGCACTCCCTATGCAATTGCATCAGGCCTTTTTACTAGTATATATATAATATTGAGGCTATGCAGGGCTGTATTTATATATTATTTGGAGGCAAGTTGCAGCTTCCAAATAATATATACAGCCCCGCACAGCCTCCAAATAACATATATAGCACAGCCTCCAAAAACATATATAGTCCAGTACAGTCTCCAAGTAACACATACAGTCCAGCACAGCCTCCATAATATATACAGCCCAGCATAACTTCCAGGCAATACATATAGCCCAGCATAGCTTTCAGGTAATATATACAGCCCAGCACAGCTCCCAGGTAATATATACAGCCCAGCACAGCCTCCAAATAATATATATAGCCCAGTACAGCCACCAAGTAGTATATACAGCCCAGCACAGCCTCCAGGTAATATATACAGCTTAGTATAGCCTCAAGTTAATGTATACAACCCAGCACAGCCTCCATGTAATATGTACAGTCCAGCATATCCTCCACGCAATATACACAGCCCAGCAAAGCTTCCAGGCAATATATACAGCCCAACACAGCGTCCATGTAATATATACAGTCCAGCATACCCTCCATGTAATATATACAGCCCAACAAAGCTTCCAGGAAATATATACAACCCAACACAGCCTACAGATAATATATATAAAGCCTAGTATAGCCTCCAGTTAATATATACAGCTCAGCAAAGCCTCCAGGTAATATATACAGTCCAGCATAGCCTCCAGGTAATATATACAGTCTAGCATAGCCTCCAAGTCATATAAACTGCCCAAAACAGCCTCCAGGTAATACTGTATGAATATATATATATATATATATATATATATATATATATATAGCCAAGCATAGCCTATATATAGCATATATAGCCCAAGACACCCCCTGTAATGTATAGCCACCCCCTGTTCCCCTTTGTTTCATAATGCTGTCCCCCATATGTGGTTCACCTTCTTCATAGTAATTCTTGCCCGATGTGGCACCCTTCAAATTATGCTGCTTCTCCATGTGGCGTCCCCAGGTTTATACTGCTTCTCCCCCTATATGGGCCCCCCTGATTCATGTTGCTTCATCCCCCCATGGGACCCCATTTCATGCAGCTTCTCCTCCATGAGCCCCCCATTCATGATGTCGCTGAGCTTCTCCCCTCATGAGCCCCTCCATTCATGATGCAGCTGAGCTTTAATCCCATGAGCTCCACCATTCATGATGAAGCTGACCTTCTCCCCTATTTGCCCCCTATTCATGATGCAGCTGAGCTTCTCCCCCATAAGCCCCCCATTCATGATGCAGCTGAGCTTCTCCCCCCATGAGATGCACCAAAAACGCATGGTACAGTCACACATGCGTTTTTGCTATTAGGGCATGCGTTTTTTAACATGGGGGCCTATGGGTGTGTTTTTTACATGCGTTTTTGAAAACGCAGGTCTCCAAAAACGCTTGTGAAAAATGCAACTGTGAACCTAGCCAGAGGTGCACAACATTTTTTCATGCCAAGAAACAGATTCATGCTGAATTAATCCCAAGGGCCACTTACATGAATACATCACCACAACCACTGCAATTAATACATCACCACAACCAAGTTTTGAGCATTTGAGGACAAGTTGGAGAGTTTCTGCTCCAAAAACTCAGTGTAAACACACCATAACTTACACTGAGTTTTTGGAGCAGAAAAATCAGTTTTAACATAGGCATGAAGTACATTATGGTTTCCTACATATGTATAAGATCGGAACCACCATCAGTAGATGAATCCAGCAACAAAATCACCATCAGTAGAGGAATTCAGAATCAGAACTACCTCAGTAAATGAGTGCAGGTTCAGAACCACCATCAGCAGATAAATGCAGGGCCAGAATCACCATCAAAAGATGAATGCAGGGTTAGAACCAACATCAGTAATGGAATGCAGGGCCAAAACAACCATCAGTAGATGAATGCAGAGCCAGAACTACCCCAGTAGATGATTGTAGTCACAGAACCACCTCAGTAGATGAATGCAGGGCCAGAACAACCTTTAATACATGAATACAGCGGCAAGCATACTACAGTGATCAATTTCAGTGTCAGATCAGCCCCATGATATACTTATAGCATATGAACCTATAACTCCGAGCATGTCTTTAAAAATGGTAAGGAAATGCTGGGAGTTGTTATTACCAGTCCCTTGTCATCATACTGCGGACCGTACAGAAACCACTGTACTGATGAGACGCAGGCAGGATCACAAACATTTACATCTTTTTACTTTATGCTGTATTACACTGTAGATGACATCTTCTCTGATTGGAGTTGTTCCCATTCCTTTTCTTTCATTGTAGCACAGGTGCCATGATGAGATTTGACATCCACAGCTCCATAGCTCGTCTCTCCAGACTTCCCTCTTCTCCATCTTCAGCAGCACATTCCAACACGATAAAATAAAAGTATCACTATGCTTCCCCAGAAACATATCTATCCCCCCACACACAGCACCACTGTATAACACACACACACATAGCCCCACTGTATAATACACACACAGCCCCACTGCATAAACACCAAAGCACCACTGCATATCACACACAGCACCACTATATAACACACACACACACAAAGCCACTGTATAACATACACACACAGCGCCACTGTATAACACACACACCACTAATGTATAACACACACACCACCACTGTATAACAAACAGACAGAGCCACTGCTGTGCCTCTCCCCCTCTGGGTGCTGTGCCTCTTCCTTCGGCACTGTGCCTCTCCTACCTGGCGCTGTGCGTCTCTCTCCCTTGGTGCTGTGCCTCTCTCCCCTGAGCATTGTGCCTCTCCCCCCTGGGTGCTCTGCCTCTTCCACCTGGGCACTGTGCCTCACTCCCTTGGGCACTGTGCCTTTCTCCCGTGTGAGCTGCCCCTCTCCTCCCTGGGCACTGTGCCTCTCCCTCCTGGGCACTGTGCCTCTCTCCCCTGTGCGCTGTGCCTCCCTCCCCTGGACACTATGCCTCCCTCCCCTGGGAGATGTGCCTCACTCCCTTTGCCTCTTTCTCCCTCTTCTAACAGAGAGCCCTGTGTCTCCTCTCCCCACCCACAACCTGTCTGCTCTCCCCCTCTCCCTCTCAGGGGGGAAGTGTCTCCTCTCCCCACCCCCATGACCTGTCTCCTTTCCCCCTCTTCCTTATGGGGGGCTATGTCTCCTCTCCCTCTCACGAGGGCCCCTGTGTCTCATCTACCCCTCTCGCTCACAGCTGTGGCCCCTGTGTCTCCTCTCCCCCTTCACCTGGGCACTGTCTTTTACCTCCCTCCAGTTCAGTGTTGTGTGTACAGTGCAGCTGTCTTCTTCAGCAGATCAGGAGGAGATAGTGAAAGTGAAACTGTCAGCTCAGGCTAATTACTAGAAGCAGTCGGACAGGAGGGAGAAAGGCTGCACTGTACCTACAACACTAAATACACACACACTCTCACACTCACGCTCACTGCTAAGGACATGTAATCTTCAACTCCTATGTGGATCACTCACCACTGTCGCGGCCACAGCGTCCTGGCCTCCTCCTCCTCTGGCCCTGAGTTACCAGTCCAGCAGTGTGTGAGGATTTCGCAGCATGATGATGACCTCATCACACACTCCTGCACGTCAAGCACTGTAAGTGTGCTTTGTACTAAAATCACTGCTGGTCCTCCAGTGGCCCTGAGCAGCTGTCTGGGCACCAGCTTGTGGAGCAAATGCTTCCCTGCCTGCTACATGCACCCTCGCAGATCCGCTGCGGTTCTGCCTTACTTGTGTCTCCACTCCACATGGCTAATTTGCATAGTTTACAAATTAGCCATGTAGACAGAACTAGGGGTGCTGGAGCCTCGGGGGCCCCCTTCCAGCTCGAGGCCCCTGTTCAATAACCATGCTACACGAGAGGTATGTCCACCCCTGTGTCAGGGGGTTGTATAACTATCGTATAGGTCTATAAGTTTGTCTATATATTCGTCTATATCTTTTATCTATCTATACAGCATTCACTGGTGTCCAAAAACACTAGAAAAGCGCAGGTGAAAAATACATGCAAAAATGCATCGAAAATATGGCAAAACATATGTTTTCCTGCCAAAAGATGCAGAAATTATGCAGAACATTCTGCATACAAATACGCAATGTGTGCACATATCCTTACATGCAATTTTAGAATACTTACTAAGTTGCCTTTGCCTCCCTGCAGGTTTGTGGAGAATAACACGCCTGATAAATAGATGTAGGTGATTGAAGAGAATAAATGGTGGAGGTGCTGGTGGACGACCATGATACTCTTCTATTAAATCATGTCTTTGAAATTTCCAGATCTGATCAGTATGTTCTTGCACCTGTTGAAAAGTGTAACTAAAAAAAAATCACAGTAAACATAAATACAATAGAGAATAATGTATACACATATTCAGCTATTCTAATGCATGTTAGATGAAGAAGTACAACAAATAAGAGCATGTATATTATTTATTTAGATGATTTAGAGCAAAAATTCAAACAACTCAAAATAATTTACAGACTTCCTTACATATAGACTGACTTGCTTACACATATTGCTTAGTAATCTATTGAATGTATTTATGGGTTGAGAAAACACTTTAAAGATACCTTTACACGCGGCAACATTTCTAGGGTGTCAACAGGTAACTTACTGGCTGCAGGAAATCATGGAGACAAGGTTCTATCTTGTTGCTGTGTACAAATGGAATCATGTCTCCATGATTTCACTGCAGCCAGTAAGTTACCTGTTGACACCCTAGAAATGTTGCCGCGTGTAAAGGTACCATAACAGCAAAATAAGAGCAGCAAGTACTCTACGGTCAATATCCACACAAACCGAAAAAAACCTGTCTCCAGGTAAAAAAGGGGAGAGATTTTGCCCTTCTTTTTTTCATGCGGCTCTCCTGAGTCATCTTTTTTTTCTTTTTATCTGCTACTAGATGGCGGCCCGATTCTAAAGAATCGGGTATTCTAGAATCCATATATAGTTTATTTACTAATAGTTAGGGGAGTGCTGTGAAATGAATTGAGTGAATACAGGTGGCTCAGTGGGTAGCAGAGTATACGGTGGCTCAGTGGTTAGCAGCGAGTGCGGTGGCTCAGTGGTTAGCAGCGAGTGCGGTGGCTCAGTGTTTAGCAGTGAGTGCGGTGGCTCAGTGGTTAGCAGTGAGTGCGGGGGCTCAGTGGTTAGCAGTGAGTGCGGTGGCTCAGTGGTTAGCAGTGAGTGCGGTGGCTCAGTGGTTAGCAGTGAGTGCGGTGGCTCAGTGGTTAGCAGTGAGTGCGGTGAGATTGGTCAGCACAGTGGCGTGGGCAGAGTGGTCAGCGCAGCGCCGTGGGCAGAGTGGTCAGTGCAGCGCCGTGGGCAGAGTGGTCAGCACACACTGCGCTATAGTTAGCACCGACCCTGCATCTTCCCCGCGGGCTGGATCCTGAGTTGACATGTCGCCGCCCACGGACGACTGGATCCAATATGGCGTTCGGGAAGTTTGGGGAGACTTCTTGGACGCTATATTGGATCCAGTAGTTCGGGGGTGGCGAATTGTCAACTGAGGATCTAGGCGGCTGATGCAGGGCCGGTGGTAAGTATAGTGGAGTGTGTGTGTGTGTGTGTGTGTGTGTTATGTGTGCGGACAAAGTGAGGGAAGTGCGGAGAAAGTGAGGGAAGTGACTACATACACACATATATACACATACTGTACATTGCATATGGAGGGGTGAGGAGAGCGGAGGCTGGAGGGGTGAGGAGGGGTGAGGAGAGCGAAGGCTGGAGGGAGAGGAGAGGTGAGGACAGGGGAGGCTGGAGGGGTGAGGACAGGGGAGGCTGGAGGGCAGAGGACAGGGGAGGCTGGAGGGCAGAGGACAGGGCAGAGGGGAGGGCAGAGGGAAGGGCAGAGGGGAGGGCAGAGGGAAGGGCGGAGGGCAGAGGGGAGGGCGGAGGCTGGAGGGGAGGGCGGAGGCTGGAGGGGAGGGCGGAGGCTGGAGGGAGAACGGTGGCTGGAGGGGAGAGCGGAGGCTGGAGGGGAGAGCGGAGGCTGGAGGGGAGAGCAGAGGCTGGAGGGGAGAGCAGAGGCTGGAGGGGAGAGCAGAGGCTGGAGGGGAGAGCAGAGGCTGGAGGGGAGAGCGGAGGCTGGAGGGGAGAGCGGAGGCTGGAGGGGAGAGCGGAGGCTGGAGGGGAGAGCGGAGGCAGGAGGGGAGAGCGGAGGCTGGAGGGGAGAGCGGAGGCGGAGGGGAGAGCGGAGGCTGGAGGGGAGAGCGGAGGCAGGAGGGGAGAGCGGAGGCTGGAGGGGAGAGCGGAGGCGGGAGGGGAGAGCGGAGGCGGGAGGGGAGAGCGGAGGCAGGAGGGGAGAGCGGAGGCGGGAGGGGAGAGGGTGTAGGGGAGAGCGGAGGCTGGAGGGGAGAGCGGAGGTGGGAGGGGAGAGGCGGGAGGGGAGACCGGAGGCGGGAGGGGAGAGGGTGGAGGGGAGAGCAGAGGCGGGAGGGGAGAGCAGAGGCGGGAGGGGAGACCAGAGGTGGGAGGGGAGGCTGGAGAGGCTGGAGAGGCTGGAGAGGCAGGAGAGGCTGGAGGGCAGGGGAGGCTGTAGAGGCTGGGGAGGCAGGGGAGACTGGAGGGCAGGGGAGGCTGGAGGGCAGGGGAGCCTGGAGAGGCTGGAGAGGAGAGCGGAGGCAAGAGGGGAGAGCGGAGGCAAGAGGGGAGAGCGGAGGCTGGAGGGCAGAGGACAGGGCAGAGGGGAGGGCAGAGGGAAGGGCAGAGGGGAGGGCAGAGGCTGGAGGGGAGGGCGGAGGCTGGAGGGGAGGGCGGAGGCTGGAGGGGAGAACGGTGGCTGGAGGGGAGAGCGGAGGCTGGAGGGGAGAGCGGAGGCTGGAGGGGAGAGCGGAGGCTGGAGGGGAGAGCAGAGGCTGGAGGGGAGAGCAGAGGCTGGAGGGGAGAGCAGAGGCTGGAGGGGAGAGCAGAGGCTGGAGGGGAGAGCGGAGGCAGGAGGGGAGAGCGGAGGCTGGAGGGGAGAGCGGAGGCGGGAGGGAGAGAGCGGAGGCGGGAGGGGAGAGCGGAGGCAGGAGGGGAGAGCGGAGGCGGGAGGGGAGAGGGTGTAGGGGAGAGCGGAGGCTGGAGGGGAGAGCGGAGGTGGGAGGGGAGAGGCGGGAGGGGAGACCGGAGGCGGGAGGGGAGAGGGTGGAGGGGAGAGCAGAGGCGGGAGGGGAGAGCAGAGGCGGGAGGGGAGACCAGAGGTGGGAGGGGAGGCTGGAGAGGCTGGAGAGGCAGGAGAGGCTGGAGGGCAGGGGAGGCTGTAGAGGCTGGGGAGGCAGGGGAGACTGGAGGGCAGGGGAGGCTGGAGGGCAGGGGAGCCTGGAGAGGCTGGAGAGGAGAGCGGAGGCAGTGGAGAGGCGGAGGCAGAGGGGAGAGCTGGAGGGCATGGAGGGAGAGCGTGGAGGAGGGGAGGCGGAGGCTGGGAGGGGGGAGAGGCTGGAGGCAGGGGAGGCTGGAGGGCAGGGAGGCTGGAGAGGCAGGGGAGGCAGGGGCTGGAGGGGAGAGCGGAGGCTGGGGAGGGGAGTGAGGGAGGAGGCGAGGGGAGAGCGGAGCGGCAGGAGGGAAGCGGAGGCTGGAGGGGCTGGAGGGCAGGGGAGGCTGGAGGGCAGGGGAGACTGGAGAGGCTGGAGGGCAGGGAGGGCTGGAGAGGCTGGAGGGCAGGGTGAGGCGGGAGGCTGGAGAGCAGGGGAGGCTGGAGGGCAAGGGAGGCAGGGAGGCTGAGGGTGGGGAGGCAGGGGAGACGGACTGAGGGGAGGGCAGGGGAGGCTGGAGAGGCTGGAGGGCATGGGAGGCTGGAGAGGCGGAGGGCAGAGGGAGGCTGGAGGGAGTGGAGGTGGAGAGGGGGGGCAGGGGAGGCTGGAGGGCAGGAGGGGCTGGGAGAGGCTGAGGGGAGGAGAGCAGAGGAGGAGGGAGAGCGGAGGCTGAAGTGGGAGCGGGAGGCTGAGCTGGAGAGCGGAGGCTGGAGGGGAGAGGAGCTGGAGGCTGGGGAGAGGCGGAGGCTGGAGGGGCTGGAGGGGAGGGGAGGCTGGAGGGCAGGGAGAACGGGAGAGGCGGAGGGAGGCGGGAGGGGAGAGGTGGAGGGGGCAGAGGGAGGCTGGAGGGAGAGGGAGCTGGAGGGAGAGGGGAGGCTGGAGGCAGGGGAGGCTGGAGAGGCTGGAGGGGAGACGGAGGCAGGAGGGGCTGGAGGGAAGGAGGGGTGGAGGGGCAGGGGAGGCTGGAGAGGCAGGGGAGGGCTGGGGAGGCTGGAGAGGCAGGGGAGACTGGAGAGGCTGGGGAGGCAGGGGAGACTGGAGAGGCTGGGAGGCTGGGGATGGGCAGGGGAGGAGGGCTGGAGAGGCAGGGGAGACTGGAGAGGCTGGAGGGCAGGGGAGGCTGGAGAGGCTGGAGGGCAGGGGAGGCTGGAGGGCAGGAGAGGCAGGAGAGGCTGGAGAGGCTGGAGGGCAGGGGAGGCTGGAGGGCAGAGGCATAGCTGGGTGGGGGAGTGCAGACTTACCGCGGCCGGCGTGCGTCTGGTGTAGGAGGAGAGGAGGGGCCAGCAGAGGTGCAGGACAGGAAGTCCCGTCCTCCCTCCTCTCTGGGCGCGCGGCGGGCGGCTGGCAGCACGGGGCCCCCCATGGGGTGGGGGCAATGGGCCCCTCATGCCTTGGGGCACGGGGCGCTCGGCCCCCCTGCTTCCCGCTAGGTACGGTAGTGGGTGGAGGGGAGAGGCTGGAGGGCGGACGGAACTTCCCTGTAGCCGGGGGACCGCACAGTGGTGACGTCACCACCACGGGTCTGGAGACCATCACGGAAGTAGTATTCCGGAAGTGGCCTTCGGCTTTTATATATTAGATATGGCTCCAGAGTCCTGGGCCTTTTTACCTGGTTCTACTTTTTATAGTGTTTGATAACAGGGCATTGCTCACAAAGAAATTATGCAGAAATGTCTATAGACACTGTCACATAGAATCCTATAAACAATGTCCCCTTGGTAAATACTGTTACAATTTGCATGAAATAAAATGGCCCATAATTCTATAACTATATCAGGTTTAAAAAAAAATGGAACTTTCAGAGAAGAACAGAAACTGGCCCCTGTCACCTGGCTAAGGCCCCTTTCACACTAGCGTTTCTATCGGGATCTGGCAGATCCAGACAGTAAGCCACTTCAGCCGCATTTTCCAACTAACGGCTGCACTTGTGGTGCGATTTGCGGCAAGCCCCATGCATTCTCTATGGGGCTTGCGGCAAGTGCGGTATTACCGCAATCTGGCACTTGAGGCAGTTGCGGCCTTGAAAAAAAATGCGGGCAACTGCGGTTCTTTTCACGGCCGCAAGTGCCGCAAGTGCCGGATCATGGCAATACCGCACTTGCCGCAAGCCCTATAGAGAATGCATAGGGCTTGCCCCAAGTGTACCGCAAGTGGACCTGCAAGATCCGGGCAGAACCGCTAGTGTGAAAGAGGTCTAAGGCTGCTTTCACACTTGCGTTTTTTTTCAAAAATCAGGAAGATCAGTTATTTCAGTTAAAAACCTGATTCAAGTTTTTTGCCCATTCACTTTAATGATGTAAGGTAGAATCCTGTTGCTTCAGGTTTTTTCCGGACATCATTAAAGTGAATGGGCAAAAATCTGGATCCTGTAATGGTGGGTTTACACGCCGCGATATCGGCGTCTACCTCCGACCCAACTCCGACAAAAAGTCACGTGGGTTGCGAGTTGGACCCGATATCGTGTGCGCGTTGTATGGTTTGAGCGTACAACGCGATGCTGGAACAATGCCAAAACGATATCGGAGTTGAATAGCAGAGCTATTCAACTCCCCGATATCGCAAGGCCATTGCACCAGCATCGCAGCATGTGACAGCCCAACTACGATGTGTACGCTCACGTCACCCATTCACTCCCATGTTAACTGGTCATTCCTGGGTTGGTGGGCGTACACATCGTAGTGACTTTGCATCCCGATATCGCGGCATGTAAGCTGGCGATGCGATGCAGGGAGAAACGTGCACTAAATGCGCGCTCCCGCGTCGTTGCCTCCAATATCGCCGCGATATCGGGACGTGTAACCCCACCATAAGAATCAGGTTTTTAACTGAAATAATTGATCTTCCTGATTTGAAAAAATGGCCGACTTACGGCAAGCCCCCATTCATTCTCTATGGGACTTGCGGCAAGTGCAACAAGTCCGGTTTTGCTGAGACCCAGCAAATCCGTCACTTGCGGCAAGTAAAAAAAAACACGGTTAGCTGTGTTTTTTTTTTGCGCTGCCACAAGTGCCGAATTTTCTGGATCGCGACAAAGCCACACTTGTTGCACCTGCTGCAAGTCCCATAGAGAATTAATGGGAGCTTGCCACAGGTTGCTGCAAGTCGTCCGTTACGCGGCAAACGCAGCAGATGTGGTAAATCTTCCAGATCTGCCGTGAAATTTAAAAGATGCTAATGTGAAAGCAGCCTTAGCAGTACAAATTTCACAGTAAATGTCTACTGAAAATACTGTACTTGGTTAGTCTGGGACACTAATGCCTACTCTCAGCTAGTAAACTCAAGCAGGGGGGAAAAAATCACAGAATATAAAAAATGTTGCCAAATCTGAAGTGGAATAGTAAAGCAGTATTTTTGCTGTCAACTAGCCAATAAATGTCGGCCTGTTTCATATCTATGCGCTCACTGCGCTAGGCTGCTGTGGCTGCCCTGCCCCATCGCAAAAGGAAGCGCAGGGGCATTTAGGGGCTAGTGCAGCCTAGCGCAGGGACGCATAGATGCCCTGCATTAGCGCTCAGCTGCGCTCGGTGCCCCCATTATAGCCTATGGCTGAGCACAGCTGAGTGCGCACTCTGCCTAGTGAGAAGCGCAAGTGAAAGTGGTTGGGCATTTCTGGGAGCGTCAGAGCAGGCCAGAGCAGCACAGGCAGGGGGAGGACAGAGGATGGAGTGGCGGAGGGGGCGGAGAACAAAGGAAGGAGAAGAAAGCGGTGAGGTAGGGGTGGACGGAGTACAGATCGTTGGGGGGAGGAGGACAGAGGATGAAGCGGCGGGGTGGGGGAGGACGGAGCAGCACAGGCAGGGGGAGGACGGAGGATGGAGTGGCGGAGGGGAGCATGTGTGAAGTGTGCGTGTGTGGAGCATGGGGATGTATGTAGAGCATGCATGTGTAAAGTGCGTACAGGAGCAAGCATATGAATGTGGAGCATGCATACGTATGTGGTCAGGACTCAGTGGGGGAAGCGGCAGTGAGCAAATTTCACCGCCGGCTTCCCCGCCTGAGTCCCTGCACCTGCTCCCCCTGCCCGGTCCTAACTTAGGATCGGGTGGGAAGGCTGCGGGGGGGACGGAGGGATGGTGGATACGTTACTGTGCGAGTAATAGCATGTAAACTCGCAGAGTACCGAGTCCTGCGATTCCACTATTACTCGCAGATTAACGAGTCCTAGTGAGTAGATTCGCCCATCCCTAGTGATAACCAAATGGTACTAACATAAGAACTGGAACTAGGAAACACTCTATAATTACCAATGATGATAAGTATTGTATTACATGTTGTGCACTGCAGCTAGAAAAGGCAACATTTTTTTTAAAAAGATTGTAACACTCTGAATGTAACAATCAAGATCTTGAAGTGGGAAGTTTCACTCCATATCACTGATTGGTCCAGGATTTGGGCTGTCTAATGAATTGGGCTGTCTTGTTAAATGAAACTTGCCAATTGAGTCATGCCAGAGCCACCTGTTGGAACTTGCAATCCTAAAAATCAATATCAACCCTTTAATGAACCTTTCCCTATAACAGGCTAAAAGCCAAATCATTATCTAAAGCTGCAGGCATGGTGTTACGAGCTGTTGTTACTCCAAAGTGCAAAATATGAGATCTGATTTGGCAGTATGAGTGACAGATAACTGGGGTTTAAGGGGTGACCTTTCTCCTTGCATGTCAAGCATGTCCCTCTCCACAAGGAGAACATTACGGTACCCGCTAGACCTTTCTTTAGAAACTTTCTGAGCTGTGGTAGACAAACTCATTAGACAGCCCAAACCCGTAACTGACTAAAAGAATAGCAGGGAAACCCATCCAGGTTTCTCACATAATAAACAAAAAGACACCATGCCTGCTTTTCAACATTCACAATGTGACAAAACTTGCCTTTTGGTAGCTGATACCTACAATTTATAGAAAAATTGGACTGACAAAGCAATTAATTACACCTGGGGAGAAAGAAGCTTTAGAAATATTAGAATTAAGTGGTAGGTTTACTGTGGCATAAAGGCTCAGTGATAGGGTGTATTGTATTATATTGTTGTCTACAAGAAATAGGTTTTCTATAATGTTATGTTTTTAGTTATAGTAAGGAAGAACTAAAGTGAGAATTCAGAATTGCTTATTAAATCTACATGTACGTTAATACTGTAACTATATGGATTCCCAGTTTTACTGTTTGATCATTTACAGTTGTCTGATGTAAGGAAATCATTAATAGTTAAATTATAAGTAATGTTAATTACTGATCTAAAAACCTGTAATAGGAAAACTGTGTACTGCAATCTAAATAATCACCCACAATAAGTAACAGACATAGGTGTGAAATCATATTAGCAGGGCATATACGTAAACAGGAAATTACTTTATTGATTTTGAAATGTGTGTATATAGATAGACTCATGAAAAAAACTAAAAACACAATATGTGAATTCCATCGATTCATGCATTAACACATAGTAGAAACAACATCTGTTCCGTAGAAGGACTTAAAATTAGGTTAAAACAATTTCAGATGAACAAACAAGCTTGACAATTTGCACCATGCCGTTATTTATTTCACAAAAACTAGGCCAAAATGCAGATATAGTGTTTGAAAATTAAGTACACCCTTTCAGCTCCCTTATGGTGGGTTTACACACACCAATCATTGTATCCAATCTCTGAACCAATCTCTGGTTGCAGTGAAATCATGGACAGATTGCTCCATGTTGTACACAGCCACAAAATGGAACTATGTGTCCATGATTTCACTGCAACCAGAGATTGGTTCAGAGATTGGATACAATGATTGGTGTGTGTAAACCACCATTAGGAATTAAGAGAGTGAGAAGCAGTCAGGTGCTACTTATCAAATGCCCTTGATTTATTGCTTACCAGCAGGTATGAGTAGTGATTAAGTAATTAAATACAGAAGTTATACCAATTTGCTGTTGTGGAGCTTTCAGGTATATTAACACAGTAATATCAAAAATTACGGTACTTGCAATATAAGAGGCATGAGCACAAGAGGGTCTTATCTGTAGAGTAGGTGATAATAATCCAAATAAAGACTCACTTCATGGGGATTGTGTGAGGCAAAACTACTGAAGTGACATGATAATGGCCGCAGCAGCCCCAAGACCGTGGGAATTCAGACAATGGAATGGTTAAAAACCACACTGCTGTTAAGAGAAGATGGACGCAGAATCCTTGAAAGGTGATTTTTTTCGATGCATTTTGGAGTGGATACTTCTTTTTAGCACAATCCTGCAGAAGTGGATACTCCAAAATGGGTTGTATAAATAACTTTACCAGGATTTTTCTTCCATCTTCTTTTAACAACAGCACGGTTTTTAACACTTCTTTTCTTTTGTCTACAATGATAAAAAAGGGAAAACATCATGAAAGATTTTAAAGAAACAGTTGTTGCTGCCCATCAATCTGCAATGAGTTATAGGTATAAAAGAGCCTTTTAAGTTAAGGGTCGAACATTCTATTCTGACACAGGGCCCTGAGAATCTATTAGCTTCACCCTTTAACCACTATACAGGAATTTACATTTACACAGGTCCCTCTGGGTTGTGTCCACAAAGTTGCTACTGCTCAGTGAAGCAGGCTGGCAGAAAATCAGAATGGCAGGTCAAAACCAGGATATCAAGGTCAGAAACAAAATCAAGAGGCAGTCGGGTAGTCAAAACACTAGCTGAGCTCATGAACCAGAATACAACTAGCTGAACAGGAGCAGAGCAGCAGGAATGAACTAGGGTAAGTAGAACTTAAAACTGGAAACTAGCTACTGGGGTTTTCAAGATTAGCCAATATTTTCATTTTAATTGAGGTAAAAATATGTTGCCAAGTTATAAAAGATGTTATTTAAGTTACTTTAGGAATGTTATAAATTAAAGAGGTTTTTAGAAATCTTTAGTCCAAATGAAACATTTCATAAAATAATCAGAGTACTCAGCATTAAATATGTTATTTCACAAATCAAGAGTGCACATGAAAATAAGCTTGGAATATACCATATCAGAGAAATGTGATTCTTTTATGGACTTGATTAATATTTCACTTTCAGTTCATGGGTAAAATCGGTAAAACCTGTATCTAAAGACAGATTTTCCCATATCTGAAATAGGAGATGAAATTCAGGAATACCCATCATTTCATGTTTCTGGATGGGTAGAGGGTGTACCTAAACACCTGATAAAAGAGGCACCTACCTACAGGACACAATTGACTTATTGAATAAACTGTCAGCAATATGTCTTCTACCAGAAGGAACCATCCTCACCACCATGGATGTGGAATATCTGTATTCCAATATCCCACACCATTATGGATTAAATGCATCCAAAGTCTTTCTGGAAAATGCAGGGATTGATGCTAATTCTGTGATGAAACTTACAAAATTCATTCTCACTCACAATTACTTTGCATTTGACAACAACATATATTTACAGGAGACTGGCAAAGCAAAGGGAAGCAAAATGGCACTACAATATGCAAATCTTTTCATAGCCAAGCTTGAAAGTGACTTTTTGTCCACTTGTCTATCAGGCCTCTGGCCTATTACAATTACATTGATTATACTTTAATCATCTGGACTGAGTCTGAGCAACAGCTGAAGACGTTCCGTGAAAACTTTAATCAGTTTTATCCCACCAAGTTAACACTCAACTACTCCTGCACTGAAATCAGCTTTCTGGACACCATCAATAAGCTACAGAACCATGAAATAGAGACATCCCTGTACCGGAAGCCAATTGACCATCCAACATATGTTTAATGGGACAGTTTTCATCTAAAACACATAAAAACTCTATTGTGTACAGTCAAGTCATCAGATACAATTGGATATGTTCCAACCCTACAGATAGAGAAAATCACCTTGGGGGCCTCAGAAAGACCTTTTTGAATCAGGGCTACCATCCAAGAACAATCGAGAACCAGATTACAAGAGCCACCAGAATATCAAGGAATCATCTCCTACATTTCAAAACTAAAGAAGAAAATAATTGGATTCCTCGCGTAGTCAAGTTGAACAGAAACTACAACCACTATTACAAAAAGATGCCTGATTAAAATCTATATTTCCAGACCCCCCCCATTCCTGTGCTTTAGACAACCCCCGTATCTAAAAGCATTATTGTCAGAAGCTCACTCTTTTCTCCAAAAACAACAGAAGCAATTCTGTGCAACCAGAAAAAGTGAGAAATGTATCCATTTATAATAACAACGGACAAGATAAAGGTTCCCAGCACACATCAGGACTACAAGATTCAAGGTACCTTCAGCTGCACAACAACTAATGTGGTGTATTTAATTATATGTACCAAATGTTCAATGGGGGGTCTGTATGTAGGGGAGACAGAACAGGCACTTAGAACAAGAATGAATTCTCATCGCCACAAAGTAAAATAAAAATGTATTGATATATCTGTAGCGAATATTTTTGTAGTCCTGATCACAGTACAATAATCATGAAGTTGCTCGTATTTAAAGGTCATTTCATGCCTCAGAGAGACAGAGGAATTTGGGAATACAAACTGATGATGACCTTTGACACATTTAGATCAGGAATAAGTATTTCACAGATTCATGTCTTTTTACATCAATTGAGAGGACACCTGGGGGCATTATATCTTTGAACAGACCTCAATTAGAGGACAATAACACTTTTAACACTTCTTACCAATAAACTATTCCAATATTTAATGCCATAACTGTTTCACCCCATCGCAAAATTCCTGTTCTGCACCACCTCACTTGTCTTAAAAACTACAGTATTTCATGTCACGTTGTGTATAAATATGTGGCACATCACATTTTGTCTTACACTATCCTGAAGAAAAGACCTGAGTTGTCTCGAAAGATTGCTATTTATCACCATCTTTTCACTTAGCCATTAAAAGGTCTGAACCACTGAGGACTCTCAGATTTTAATATTTTTCTGAAACAACAATTACTGTTTTCCATACAAGTTTGAGCACAGACAATCATCACCTTTCAGTAAAGGGAAAATCAGTATTCACAAAGAAAAATGCTAAAAAAGAATTGAGAAATTAAAGAATGAATGAATAGTCTGGAAGGAACAAATAGTAGATTTCTCTATAGGTTTGGACAAAAACATAAAGTTAAAACAAAGTTTACTCTTTAAATAGGAAGTGTCCCCACCCAAAGGCTCACAGCAAAGAGCTGATTGCAACAGAAAACCATCAACCTCAGGGAAATTAGTCGGTCAACAGGGAGCGGGGGGTACTTGGATACCGGGACAGATGGTTAATTCGATGGGGGATCACGGCTGGTCGGTTTCCGGGTCCCGTGCTCTGGACCCCCTCAATGGCAGGATGGTGGAGGAAGATAATGATGGATGGGGAAATAGTAACGTGACGCCACCTGTGGTACCTGGTAACATGGATACCAGCGCTGCGGCCGGCCGCTGAGGTGATGGAGGTGCAGCTCAGAGTAGTACAGCTCCCACAGGTGGAGCTTTACCTCAGGGCAGCGGGGTGGATGAGGGGAAAAGTAATAGCGGTTCTACTGTGAATGCTGCAGGCGGCGGCGTGGAAGCAGGCACACACACACAATTGTCTTTGTTTCGGTACCTTTTTACTTATGTCTGGTAACAGGTGCAGTCCAGGAGAGTAACCAGGTTCTCGGTGCAATTTGCGACATTCACCTTGGAAAGTTGTGAGGCCTTCTCTGTTATTGTGTGCAGTGATTGGGGTAAGTTCTGCCTGGAACTGAACTTGCCGCTCCTTCTCCCTCTCAGGGTACTACTCCATAACCGACACTGAGGGCCTTTCTGTGGGATCCCTATTCTCTGCTTAGGTCCCTGGTCCAATACTTGGTCAGGTTTGAGTGTCTTCTGGTCTTTACCTCAGGGGATTAGATCCTCCTGGTCTGTCCAGGCTTTCTCTGCTACACTTGCATTATTAGCAGAATTGGACTTCGGGGTCTGGGTGGCTAAAGGAAAACCTGGTATGTTCCCTGCTTACTTTCTCGTACTTCCTCCACTGGCTTCCGACCCTCTCCCTAGGATGCAGCACAGCTGGGTCAGTGTTCTCTGGTCCTGGGCCTGGCTTGATCCCAGCAACCAGCTCCTTCCTTAGGCTGTCTGACTGGACTAACTGACTTCTCCCCTCAGGTCTGGATCTTTATAGGGGAACTTGCTTAAGGCAGAAAGTAGACCTCCCCCTCCAGGTCTGAGGTGGAAGGTGTTGTGTGCTGTGTGTACCAAGGTGTATGTCTCTCCTTGCAACGGTGGGTCCTGTGGCAATCCCCAGCAGGGGTGCCACATTCTCCCCAAGTTAACCTCAGTCCTCCGGGACTGAAATATTTTTGCAACAAACATAACATAGCTTAACTATTTACATTTCAAATTTGTACAGAGTCTTAAAAATAAAATTTACAAAAACCAGGGAAAAATGGGAAAAACAGGTAACCAGTCCATACAGCGCTAGTCCATCCGCTGCAGGCTGTTTAAAGTATTTTTGCCACCACCAGTCCTGTGGCTATGGCCCATTTTTGAAATGATAAAAAGCTAATTCAAACTCCAAAAGGTAAAGTCTCTGTAGGCTTAAAAGTTCAAAACACAACAACAAACACTATGGGTGCCTTGGCATAGGAGTCCTAGGTACTGCAGCGGCCTCTAACGGGTCATAAACGCTGTAGGCCTCATGGCCCTGGGGTCACCTATTGGCCAAGATTTTGCTCTCCCTAGACAGCTCCTTACGCTAACTCCCCTCACCCCTCTGATGTTGTGTACCTGGTTTGGGTTGTTTTAGCTTACTCCTCACCCTTCTGTACACTGACATTGGTTACATATTTACATTTTAGAGATTTATTTACATTTGTTCTATGTTTTGTACTTTATTGTCTGTACCTTAGTGGTGTTTGACCCAAATTACTATGTGTTGACCTACGTAAAACTGGTATTCCACTAGTGTGTAAGCTTGGTGTAGAGTGAACACTATTTACTGAACCATGTGTTGATCTGCGTAAAACAGGTATACCTGAGTGTCTTCTGATTCTCACAGTGGGAATGGCAGGTGCACTGATTGCAGGGTTCTCTGGCTCTGCTACAATGGGTGGTTCTTCTGCTCTTGGTTCTTCAACTGGTTGTGGGAACATCAACATGGGTATTAGGTAGGTACCTTCTATTTGGGGCCAATCTTCGGGCAATTCTCATATAAGTGTTTGGACTGTCTTTGGCTCCTCTTTTTCAGGTTCTGGACAAGGTACATCATCTTTTGGTTGTAACTGTTGAAGGCACTTCTTTAAATGATCTCTGGACACTGTTGCTGTTGTTTCTCCGTTGTCTTTGCTGATCAGACAGGTTTTCTGGTTGTCAAAACTGGATGGTAATACAGTGTATGGTTCTTCTTCCCATTGATCATCTAACTTGTGCACTCTTCTTTTCTTTTTCAAAACCAATTCACCTGGTGTTAAGGGTGTTCTTTATTCACTTTTGTTAAAGTCGGTCTTTTGTCTTTCTCTGGATTTTGCCAGACTTCTCTCAACACATCCCTGTATTTTCTTGTACTGCTCTGTTCTTATGGTATCCCAATCTGCATCTGAGGTGTCTTCTTCAGGAACTACAATGCCCATTTCAAAGTCTACTGGCAATATTCCTGGTTTTGCTCTCATGAGGAATGCAGGGGTACAATTTGTTGAACTTACTGGGATGTTGTTGTAGATGTCAACAAGGTCTGGTAACTTCTTTGGCCATCTGTTTCACTCTTCTAAGGGCAGAGTTTTCAACAATTCTATTACCACGTGATTCAAATTTTCGCACATTCTGTTGGTTTGGGGATGGTAAGGCGTGGTACAAAGTTTCTTGCATCCGTATAGTTACAGAACTCTTGAAATACTTCAGCTTTAAAGGCAGGACCTTGGTCTGTCAATACCTGTTCTGGATACCCGTGTATTCTGCAGAAGAAGGCTTGAAAGGTTCTTGCTGCTGTCTGAGCTGTTAAGTCTTTTACAGGAGCTAGAACTGGGAATCTGGAATAGTGCTCCAGCATAGTAAGAGCATAGGTATAGCCTGATCTGCTGGGTGTGAGTTTAACGTGATCTAAGGCTACCAGTTCTAATGGCTGTTTAGTAATGATAGGCTGTAGTGGTGCTTTCTGGCTGTTATGGTCTTTTATTCTTAATGAGCATGGTCCACAATTTGTACACCATTTCTCTATGGAGGACCTCATGCCGATCCAATAGAAACAATATTTCCAGTTTTCTCCATCCAAAGTGTCCTGCTCCATTAAGGGACACTTCCAACACCATTTGGATGTCTCTCTTTGGAACCACAACTTGCCATACCATTTAAAGTGTTCTAGGGTTGATATACCGTCTGCACAATTGACCTTGATAGATGAATAACCTGTTTCGTTCTTTCCACAGGTATTGGGCCTCTGGTGGAGCATTCTTTTCAAGTTGGGAATCCGGTTGGGTTACCAGCCTCTTCACTAGGCTCACTGCTGGATCACTGTCTTGAGTGTGTTTCCATCCATAGTGAGGCAACGGGTTTAGTGCAACATCCTGACGGTTCTGGTAGATATGGGTTTCTGTCATCTTCCATTTTCTACTTTTATGGAAAGCTGAGAGTTCTATTTCCTCCAAGTCATCTAACTCTTCTTCAAGTCCTTGCAAGCGTACTTGAGGGGTTCTGGAGAGGGCATCAGGATTTGCATTGTTACGGCCTGCCTGGTACTTGATGGTAAAGTCATAGTTTGATAGTCGGGCCATCCAGCATTGCTCCATTCCGTGAAGACGGTGAATTTTGAAGCTGCCAGATAATGCTTGAATTGCTCCGTTATAGCCCAGACCAAGGCCAGGAACTTCAACTTAAAGGGAACCAACCACCCCAAATGACCCCCCCGGACTGTTAATATGTGTCCCTACACATAGCACACACATTTGGGGCAATCGTTTTTGCTAAAAAAAACTGTTTAGTAGAAGCTAAGATATATGTTTATAAAGTTTAATAAATCGAGACGGATGGGTGTTACCTAGCTTTGTCCACGTGCAGTGCTCGTGCCTGTGAGCCTCCTCTCCCCCCTCCCCTCTCACTTTCTAAGAGCCTGGCCGCATCATGAAAGGGGCGGGACTAAATCGTGATGAGCCCCGCCCCTTTCATGACGCGGCCAGGCTCTTAGAAAGTGAGAGGGGAGGGGGTAGAGGAGGCTCACAGGCACGAACACTGCACATGGACAAAGCTAGGTAACACCATCCGTCTCGATTTATTAAACTTTATAAACATATATCTTAGCTTCTACTAAACAGTTTTTTTTAGCAAAAATGATTGCCCCAAATGTGTGTGCTGGGTGTAGGGACACATATTAACAGTCCGGGGGGGTCATTTGGGGTGGTTGGTTCCCTTTAAAGGAACTGTAGTTTTCCAGGTTGCTCTCGGTGGGTCGAAGTTTTTTGCTGGCATAGGCAATTACTCTTTCCTTGCCTTGCCATCTTGTATTTGGGATAGTACTGCTCCCAGGCCTACATTACTTGCGTCGGTGTAGAGGACAAATGGTAGGTTATAATCAGGGTTAGCCAGGATTTCCTCAATGGTGAGAACCTGCTTCATCTGTTGGAAGGAGTCTTCTTGTTCCTTTCCCCATTCCAATTGTGGCTCTGAAGACCTTCTCTTCTTAGATTGACCTACCAGAAGATCTTGTAGGGGCGCTGACATCTTTGTGTAGCCCTTTCTGAATCTTCTGTAGTACCCAACCAAACCTAAGAATTGACGTACCTCGCTGACGGTGGTTGCTCTCTGCCAGTCCTGGATAGCTGTCATTTTTTCCGGGTCTGGTGCTACTCCATCTGCGCTGACCACATGCCTGAGGTATTGGACTTTTGGTTTCAGCAGGTGACATTTAGATGGATTGAGCTTCATTCCGTACTTTGCTAAAGCTGTAAATACCTCCGCCAGGTGTTCCAGGTGTTCTTCGTAGGTTTTGGAATACACGATGACATCGTCCAGGTATAAGAGCACCGTCTTGAAGTTCCGGTGACCCAGGCAAAATTCCATGAGTCTTTGAAACGTTCCCGGTGCATTGCATAACCCGAATGGCATGCTGTTGAATCCGTATAGGCCCACTGGTGTTGTGAATGCTGTCTTCTCTCGGTCTTCTTCTGCAACAGAGATCTGCCAATACCCACTAGTGAGATCTAATGTGGAGAAATAATTAGCAGTCTTTAATGCAGCAAGAGACTCCTCTATTCGGGGTAACGGGTAAGCATCTTTGTGAGTGATCTTATTGATTTTCCTGTAATCCACACACATCCTCATAGTGCCATCCTTCTTTCTGACTTGGACTAAGGGGGCTGCCCAGGGACTACAGCTATCTCTTATAACTCAGGCCTCCTTCATGTCCCGCAGCATCTCCTTGGCATACTGGTGGTGATTTGGTGGAATGGGTCAGTGTCTCAATTTGATTGGGTGATGATCTCCTGTGGGTATGTGATGGTGTACCCCTTTAATCCCACCAAAATGTAATGGATGCTTACTAAATATCTGTTCGAACTTTTGTGCAACCTGGTAGACTCCGTGCTTCTGGTGGGAAGGGGTGGCATCAGTTCCTACATGCAACTGCTGACACCACTCTTCCAGCTGTCCTTTGGAGTTGTTATCCTCCACCTGGTTTGACGGGGGTAAGTGCTCTACTGTCTGTATATTGTTGTCACAAACAGTGTACAGCTTTGCTACAGTAGCATACTGGGGTAGTTTTGCTTCCTCTTCTCCACAATTTAAAATACGGATCGGTACTCTTCCCTTGCATACATACACCACCCCTCTGGCTGTCAGTAGTATAGGTCTATGCTCCGAATGCACCTGCTCTACAACTGCCTGGTATTCCTTTCCTCTGACACCTATTGCTGCTCGACACCATATCATCATTTCACTTTTCGGTGGTAACACAATGGGAAACGGGTCTGTTACCCGCACACTGCCAATCTCTCCCCCAGACAGATTTACCTGTTGCTTGTGGATGAGGGCTCGGATTTCTCTTTGAAGGACTCTTTTCCGCCCATAACCAGAAGTCACAGCAATTTGTTGGAGTAAAAACAACACTTCTCCAAGGCAGTTTTCAATTACCTGGGGTGTTTCTCATCAGGATTATCTTCTACCACACATAACCCTTGGCCTTTTAACTCCACCCTCAACAGCTTTATTGTCACTTCTCTGAACTCCACCTGATTCTGTAGTTGTCCATTAGCGGCAATAATAACAAAACTGGAGTCTGGGGGTCTAAGATCAGTATCAGACCAAAATTGTTTGTAAAGGATATGTGGGATGGTGGTAACCTGTGACCCGGAGTCCAGTAGGGCCGACATGGGGATTCCTTCCAGCATAATGCTGAGGTACGGATGGCCTCCCACATACCGATTACACCAGTCATATGGGTCCAGTCATCCTACTCCTGGGGGTTTGGCCCTCGGGCCCAGGAATCTTGGGTTTAAAGGACATCCTCTTGCGAAGTGGCCTGGTTTGTCGCAGACAGATGGGTTGTCCTGAATAATTTGTGTAGTCACTGGCTCTGCGTTGGAATGGTGCGTTGGTCCCTGAATGGGCGACTTGTTGGTCCCCAGAACAGGCGACTTGTTGGTCCCCTCCACGGGTGACTTGGGCTTCTTTCTCATCCACGGGACATCCTCAGGGCAATCAGCTAGCTGTATTCTGCTTGGTGGTTGTTCACCCGGCATGGCTTGCAAGAGCTTTAACACATAGTCCATATTTTTGATTTCGCTGCAGCACCTGGTTACGTAGGTCATCATCAGGGTTGTTTGACACAGCTAGCCCTACCTCTTTTGCAGTGTTTTTGAAGGTAGGTCAAAGCCTATGGGAGAAGTGTTAACTTGCCAGGGTTGGGCTGGAGGCTCTTTAGGCACTGGTGGTCGTAGCACAGTTATTGCTCGGTCTTTTAAATCATTGAAGTTCACATCAGGATGATCTAAGACCCACATGTGTACCTGCTGGCGGTGGTAGTCTGACCTCAATCCTTCCATAAACTGTTCTGCATGCATTTTATCTTCGTCTAGCACACTTGCCGGGTCGACCTACTTTAAGGACTGGAGTGCCCCTTGTAAACGGAGGGCAAAGTCTCTGATGGTATCTTGCGGTCTCTGTTTGCATTGGTAGAATTGCATCCTTAGTTCAGACTGCGTGTGTTTTTCAAAAACAGCCATGAGCTTGTCAAACACTTTTGTTACAGAATCTCTGTCAGCATCACTCCAAGACTCGACCTCTAGCTCCGCTGCGCCTGTTAATTGTCCCAGCACAACTGTGGCTCGCTGCTTTTCTGTCATAGCATACATGTCCAGCCAGCACTGCACACATCTTTTGCTTAAAGTCTGATAAGATACCGGGCTTACCTTCATAGGTAGGCAACCATTTTGCACCCGGTATATATAGCAAGGCTATCGGCATGATCGGGGTCACTGCACCAGGTGCTGCGGCTCCCACACTGGCTGTGGAACCGGTCGGTGCTGTGTTCCGGACATCCCCTCTGTCGGGGACCTGTGCGTCGTCTGCTTCATTCATGGTGGTTCCCCCCTAGTTATCCACTGCCAACCTCTGCAGTTAACTTTTTCGGTAGTCGTCAGCTTTACAGGGGGAGTGGAGCACCTCAGGTATTTCCGGAACTAGACCCTGTCTTTGGTGATCTCCGGCAGAGTAGAGGGACGGGACTTATCTTCACGCTCTTTTTGCCGCGCAGCCGCGATGCTCTTCCCGCTCTGCGGCACAGTAATGGAGGCTCGATTGTACAGTTCACAAAACAGTCAATAAAGTCTATTTTTAAGCACACATTACCCGATTTTACTGGGCACGGGATCCTGTTTGTGATGCCAGAAATTAGTCAGTCGACAGAGAGGGGTGGTACTAGGATACTGGGACTGATGGTTACTTCGATGGGGTATCACGGCTGGTCAGCTCCTGATCCTGAGCCCTGGACCCTCAATGGCGAGGATGGTGGGTATGAAGATGACAGATGGGGAAATGGTAACGTGACGCCACCTGTGGTACCTGGTAACATGGACACCAGCGCTGCGGCCGGCCGCTGAGGTGATGGAGGTGCAGCTCAGAGTAGTGCAGCTCCCCACAGGTGAAGCTTTACCTCAGGGCAGCAGGGTGGATGAGGGGAGTAGTAGTAGCGGTTCTACTGTGAATGCTGCAGGAGGCGGCGGGGAAGCAGGCACAGACACACAATTGTCTTTGTTTTGGTACCTTTTTACTGATGTCCGGTAACAGGTACAGTCCAGGAGAGTAACCAGGTTCTCGGTGCAATTTGTGACATTCACACTGGAATGTTGTGATGCCTCCTCTGTTATTGTGTGCAGTGATTGGGGTAAGTTCTGCCTGGAACTGAACTTGCCGCTCCTTCTCCCTCTCAGGGTACTACTCCATAACCGACATTGAGGACCTTTCTGTGGGATCCCTATTCATTGCTTAGGTCCCTGGTCCTATACTTGGTCAGGTTTGAGTGTCTTCTGGTCTTTACCTCAGGGGATTAGATCCTCCTGGTCTGTCCGGGCTTTCTCTGCTACACTTGGATTATTAGCAGAATTGGACTCTGATGTCCAGGTGGCTAAAGGGAAACCTGGTATGTTCCCTTCTTACTTTCTCCTACTTCCTCCACTGGCTTCCAACCCTCCCCCAGGGTGCAGCACAGCTGGGTCAGTGTTCTCTGGTCTTGGGCCTGGCTTGATCCCAGCAACCAGCTCCTTCCAGTACCTTCCTCTTAGGCTGTCTGACTGGACCAACTTACTCCTCCCCTCAGGTCTGGATCATTATAGGGGAACTTGCTTAAGGCAGCAAGTAGAGCTCCCCCTTCAGGTCAGGGGTGGAAGGTGTTGTGTGCTGTGTGTACCAAGGTTTATGTCTCTCCTTGCACCGGTGGGTTCTGTGGCAATCCCCAGCAGGGGTGTCACAAATACATAGACACCCTGTCTGGGAGAAGCCACAAATCCCAGCCAGACAAATGTTACACATGATCACATTTGCATCTTCGATACCTTTCACAGTGAAAGCATGTCACCACCTAATGGCCGAGGTAGATATAAGGGATCAGATATGGCTGTAACCATAGGGCAATTTCAAAACAATTTAAAGCTCAACATTCTACAATAAGAAAAATTATTCACAAGTAAAAGATATTTAAGACATCTGACAGACTTCTCAGAAGTTTACATCCTAACATATATACCTAAAACAATAAGAGCTAAAGGTGAGACTCTAAAACCTCAAACAAAATATTATAAGTTCATATACCCTTTATACACCTATGAAAGCAAGAGTTCACTTAATTTTAAATTATTTTTGTTCATCCGAGACTGCATTAACCTTACTTTAGGATCTGCTTATGACCAAAGGTTGTCTTCATTATGATACATCTTGATACATAAACCCAAAGAATTCAAATATTTTTTCTCAGTTTTTCTCCTTATCAATTATAAAATAGAATACTTTCAAATAATTTTCTTAGGCCAGTTTCACACTTGCATTTGGTAGGCAGCGTCTGCAAGCCCAGCCAAACGCATGTGTACCGCGTCCCTATGTTTAACAAGGGGACGCATGGTATCTGCGTTTGGTTGCGCTTGCATGCATTGAATTCAAATGCGCATATTCTCGGCGCCCACGGACACAACATGTTACATTTTTTCTTCGCATCAGTAGGCTTGGTGTCTGCACAAGCGTCCTGATGCGCTGAAACAATGCATGGCAGTGAATGGAGACGCACTGCCATCTGCAGACAAATGCAGCAAACACAGCGTTTGTGTTTTTTTTTTCAAATAGCGAAATGCAGCTCTTCAAATACTATTTCCCGTTCTGGATAGTGCACATTCTCTCTCTCTCATTACGCTGGTTTCCTATGGCTGGACAAGGAGCTAATGATTTTCTATGGAGTTTTCGGCTTGAACACATGTAGACATAAAAACGAAAATGCATGCACACGTAGCGTTTTTTTAACTGCATGCGTAAGCACATTAGGCCAAAAATATGCTGCGCGTGCATGCGTTAGCATGCATTTTGACATGTGTTTGTGCATGCGGATGATCCGTGTGCGCTCCAAACGCTAATGTGAACCTAGCCTTACTTATTGAAGGTGCAATTTGAGTAATAGAACTAAATTAGGGGATTGCAATGGATATGTTTCTGAAAATCGATAAAAGAATCAGTTTGGTTTGTTTGTATAAGGGAAATTTCAGACAAAGGGTTAACTGAGGGTTTTAGGCAAGACCTGAGAAGTCTGCAGCTGAACAGAAATATTTGAGAGGACTGCTGAAAATCTTCACTCTTTCTTGGCAGTGGTACATCACTATGGCACCTCGGTAAAGAAGGAGATGACATGAGATGACAGAAAAAGAGAAATTATCTACTAACAATAGTAACAAAAAAACAAAATAGTAAAATTATTTAAAGTAAAAAAACGGTGTACATTGAAAGAATTATGTGACTAAATTCAATGATAAGCAATCCGTCCAAAGGAGATCAAGTACTTACTTAAACATTGCAATTAGAAGATTTAATAGAAGAATGTTGGTGAAAAGCAAGTAAAGACATAGTAAAAGAACAGTCAGCCACTGAGGAAAAACCGGTTGGTTGTCGGTCTTATTAGATTCCGGACACTTCTGCTTGTTAGGATCTGTTCCATTTACTGTACACTGGTCAATGTTAAAATTCACACCTTGAAAGGATAAAAATATAAAATAATTTAAACCTCTGAATGTAACCTTAGACACATTTTTAGCATAACACGATGATACAGTAGACCATACCCAATAATTCAAATTAAATGCACAACATAAATTGTCATATATCTGCAATACTGTATATTCTAAAATTATACAAAGTATATCACTGTGCATATTTTTTTAGATAGGTGTGAAAACAAATGTTTCAAAGTAGGAATGATTTAAAAAATGGAAATGTTGATAAAAAATAAACTATTAATTAACAAAATGAAGTGAATAAACAAGCCCCATAGACATTGTATGGGGCTTGCTGCAAGTGCGGCCGTATTGTGGTAATCGCGGCAGTTGCGTTTTTTTTTTTACCGCAACTGCCGCAATCAGCGTAAAACGCAGATGACAAAGGGGCCTAATACACCTTTCAGCACCATGGAAAGGAAGACTACATTATTGTGGGACGCAGACATCATCAAATAGGACGCCGAAGAACAAGACTACCAATCGTAACGCTGGAGCTGCCACCAATCCATGCAGACTGCCAGAGCTAGCAAATACGCCCTGAAACGCCTACCGGAATGGTATAGGCGATGTGTGCTGTCACCCTTGACATCGCTCATGAGACGTTACACAGGGCGATCAGCACACATCGCCCAAGAATGGTCGCCTGGTTTCAGAGCTCTGATGTGAAACCAGGCGACCACTCAGATGTGTCGCCCTTGCCCATTTACATTGAGCGACGCATTGGCGATGTCGCCAGCGACAGGTCATGCCTCAGCATCGCCTGTGAAATCGCGAGCGATATGTCCAGGTGTGACGGTACCCTAACAGTTTTAAAACCCAACGATTTTTAAAGTCTTGATGTTTTATTCTTTCCATCCCTTCTTACAAGAGCCAAGACTTTTTAAATTGCCACTGACATATCTGTATGAGGGCTTCTTATATGAAGAACAAGTTGTAGTTTTGAATGACTCTAAAGGCCGCTTTACACGCTAGGATATCCTGAACGATATCCTTGAAACGTCACAGATATGTGAACGTTCAAAAGATATCGTTTGAGCGTCCTTGAGTGCAAACCAGCGATATAGGACGAAAAAAACATTGGATTGTTCATCCAAGATTTGAGCTCCTGACCTCAAATCTATCGCTCATCGTCCAATTAACGCTGCAGCAAACTGCAGCATCGAACAGTGTGACACCATGATGAACGATCTCCTTCAGATTGTTCCTATTCCTGCCGCTGTCATGTACCAAAGTTCATTAAAAAACATTATACGGCCGTGATTTTACATGTAAAAGCCACTTCAGCAGCTCTGTGCTACATGTCGGCACAGAGCTGCAGGAGCGGGTATAAAACCGGTGTTTAAGTGGTTAATGATAGTGTGCCACATGGCCCCAGAGAGTGCCCACACTCCCCTGGAGCCATGTAGCCCAAAATATTGGCAGGGCAGAGGAGAAATCATTTACTTTTTAGAAGCCGCACTATGTCGGCTCTGCATTCATAAAAAGCCGGCGGCTCCTGTCATCTTACAGTGTGGCGTGAACAATTGCTTATCTTGCTTCCTGAATTGGTAGCTATACTAGGTACTAATGCTAGATGCATACTGTATCCGTCTCTGTCCATGGTGCTGTTACTTCAGCACTAATAGCTATGGCCTGCGCACCAGAGTTTCAATGTGCGCTGGCCATAGATAGTTATTGATGCTGAAGCAATCAGCACCATAGACAGTGACAGCTACAGTATGTATCTAGTGTTAGTACCTGGTACAGCTCCCTATTCAGGAAGTTGTTTAGCAATTGTTCACGCCACACTGTGAAATGACAGTACCCGCCGGCTTTTTATGAATGAATGTAGCAGAGCCGACAGTATGTGACTTCTGCTAACTGAATAATTTAACACCTGCGCTGCCAATGTAATGGGCTACATGGCTCTAGGGGAGTGTGGGCACTCTCTGGGGCCATGTGGCACAATAACATTAACCCCTACAACACCGGCTTCATACCCGCTCCTGCAGCTCTGTGTCGACACGTAGCAAAGAGCTGCAGGAGAGACTTTACATGTAAAATCAGGCACTGAAATTTTATTTTAAAACTTTCTATAAAAACGTATACAAACAATAATATGCTAGTGCTGCTGTCACAGCGCTGGCACATTATTGTTAATGCCATTCTTCAGCCTCAGATTGACAAATTTCCCTACGATTCTGGGGCGTTGCCAGAATGAACAATATCTTTTGTCTGACAACGCACGAACAATAATTACATATCGTTCTAACGATTTCAGTCACGTGACTTTTGTAAGGATATCGTTAACGATATCCTTGTGTGTAACCCTAACATAAGGAAAGATATTCATTTTCACATGTAAATATTTTAACATTTTTCAGTATATTATAAGTGTGGTGAAATGGTGAAAAAAATGCCAATTCCTCCATTGTTTTGGTACCGTATATACTCGTGTATAAGCCGACCCGTGTATAAGCCGACCCCCTACTTTTGCCCCCAAAACCTGGGAAAATCTATTGACTCGTGTATAAGCCGAGGGTGGACCCTAGCACAAGTATACAGCCCCCAGCAGTGTGGTATACAGCAGTCCCAGAGGTAGATACAGCAGCCCCAGTGGTAGTATACACGCAGCCCCAGTAGTATATACAGCCCCAGTGGTAATACAGCCCCAGTGGTAGTATATATAGCCCCAGTGGTAGTATACAGGGCCCCAGCAATATATACAGCCCCAGTGGTATATACAGCCCCAGTGGTATATTTCAGCCCCAGTGGTATATACAGCCCAGTGGTTTATACAGCCCCAGTGGTTTATACAGCCCCAGTGGTAGTATACAGGGCCCCAGCAGTATATACAGCCCCAGTGGTATATACAGCCCCAGTGGTAGTATATACAGCCCCAGTGGTAGTAGATTACAGCCCCAGCGGTAGTATACAGGGCCCCAGCAGTATATACAGCCCCAGTGGTAGTATATACAGCCCCAGTGGTAGTAGATTGCAGCCCCAGCGGTAGTATACAGGGCCCCAGCAGTATATACAGCCCCAGTGGTAGTATATACAGCCCCAGTGGTAGTATATACAGCCCCAGTGTAGTATATACAGCCCCAGTGGTAGATATACAGCCCCAGTGGTAGTAGATTGCAGCCCAGCGGTAGTATACAGGGCCCCAGCAGTATATACAGCCCCAGTGGTATATACAGCCCCAGTGGTAGTAGATTGCAGCCCCAGCGGTAGTATACAGGGCCCCAGCAGTATATACAGCCCCAGTGGTAATATACAGCCCCAGTGGTAGTATATACAGCCCCAGTGGTAGTATATACAGCCCCAGTGGTAGTATATACAGCCCCAGTGGTAGTAGATTGCAGCCCCAGCGGTAGTATACAGGGCCCCAGCAGTATATACAGCCCCAGTGGTAGTATATACAGCCCCAGTGGTAGTAGATTGCAGCCCCAGCGGTAGTATACAGGGCCCCAGCAGTATATACAGCCCCAGTGGTAGTATATACAGCCCCAGTGGTAGTATATACAGCCCCAGTGGTAGTATATACAGCCCCAGTGGTAGTATATACAGCCCCAGTGGTAGTAGATTGCAGCCCCAGCGGTAGTATACAGGGCCCCAGCAGTATATACAGCCCCAGTGGTATATACAGCCCCAGTGGTAGTAGATTGCAGCCCCAGCGGTAGTATACAGGGCCCCAGCAGTATATACAGCCCCAGTGGTATATACAGCCCCAGTGGTAGTATATACAGCCCCAGTGGTAGTATATACAGCCCCAGTGGTAGTATATACAGCCCCAGTGGTAGTAGATTGCAGCCCCAGCGGTAGTATACAGGGCCCCAGCAGTATATACAGCCCCAGTGGTATATACAGCCCCAGTGGTAGTATATACAGCCCCAGTGGTAGTATATACAGCCCCAGTGGTAGTAGATTGCAGCCCCAGCGGTAGTATACTGGGCCCCAGCAGTATATACAGCCCCAGTGGTAGTATATACAGCCCCAGTGGTAGTAGATTGCAGCCCCAGCGGTAGTATACAGGGCCCCAGCAGTATATACAGCCCCAGAGGTATATACAGCCCCAGTGGTAGTATATACAGCCCCAGTGGTAGTATATACAGCCCCAGTGGTAGTATATACAGCCCCAGTGGTAGTAGATTGCAGCCCCAGCGGTAGTATACAGGGCCCCAGCAGTATATACAGCCCCAGTGGTATATACAGCCCCAGTGGTAGTATATACAGCCCCAGTGGTAGTATATACAGCCCCAGTGGTAGTAGATTGCAGCCCCAGCGGTAGTATACAGGGCCCCAGCAGTATATACAGCCCCAGTGGTAGTATATACAGCCCCAGTGGTAGTAGATTGCAGCCCCAGCGGTAGTATACAGGGCCCCAGTAATCCAGGCCCCCCCAGCATCTCTCCGGTCACCTGAAAAGCAAACTATACTTATCAGTGTCCGCTGTCCGTGCCCGCTCGCCTCTGCCGTCTGCGATCCTCCATCTTCATGCGGCGTCTTCCGGTTTCTGTGCTCGTCGCAGGGAATGATGTCATTCCCTGCGACGAGCACAGGAAACCAGAAGACGCCGCATGAAGATGGAGGATCGCAGACGGCAGAGGCGAGCGGGCGCGGACAGCGGACACTGATAAGTATAGTTTGCTTTTCAGGTGACCGGAGAGACGCTGGGGGGGCCCTGGATTACTGGGGATGCGGGGGCTGCTGTATACCGATGTATACATCGGTATGTACCAATGTATACATCGGTATACAGCACTGACTCGCGTATAAGCTGAGGGGGGTACTTTTCAGCCCAATTTTTGGGCTGAAAAACTCGGCTTATACGCGAGTATATACGGTAATTACAATGTTCATAATATAGCATTAATGAATGATTCCACAAGTCAATATTATTACGGTAATACCAAAGGTTTTGTTTAATACTTAAATGGTAAAAATTTTCAGAACCTTTCAAAAAAATTCAGAACCCTTTAAATACAAGTTCTGTTTGTGTTGCCAATCTCTGGGACCCGTAACTTTTTAGTTTTACATGGACAGAACTATGTAAGGACTTGGTTGCAACCACTGAAAAATGACAATTCGATTTATTTATTTTTTTTGGAGTTTACCCACACGGTTGACACAATTTTACATTCTGCTAAAAGGTTACCTTATGGGCACAGCTAAACAAAATATGTAAATGTTTTTATTCATTCATTTTTTTACAAGGAAAAGTGGAATAATTGAAACTTTTAAATATTTATATATAAACTTTCCGTGGGACCTTAGTTGTCATGTTAACTTATCAGTTATCCAAAACCACATCTCAGGGAGGCCAATTGCAAACAGTGATTAGCAACAAAATTTACATAGCTAAATTCTAGTGATTGAACATAATTTTCATCAATGCAGTTACATATAGGCTTTGCAATATAGCAATCATCTGCCCCTTATGACATGCCCCTCCAGATACTCGGAACCGGGCTTTGAGGATTCACAGGAGTCGAGACCTGGCTCCATGACTCTGGTGGTGTCATTAAAAGTTCGATGTGGGTAGCTCTCTCCTTTAGGGAAGGTCATGAGGTTAAGGGTGTTCTTTAGGGATAGAATGACCAAATCTGGGGATAACTGATTTACGTGATGACACCTGCAGGTTGTGGCTATAGATGGCCGCTGCTGCACAACAGTTACTCTGGGGTCCGATGGTAGGGAGGCAGCAGTGTTGTAAAGCCCTCTCCGGGTAGGGCTGACCCCCAGGGCAGCAGATGGTACATGAGTGAGTTGGTTGTTATGTCTCTGGTGCTCACGACGCGTCAAGAAAGTTCACAAACACAGCAGCTTGCAGTCTTCAGATCCTTTACTCACTGCTAATTGTGCAACAGCCTGCTGAGTGCTGGGTCCTTGGAGGCAGGGATCCAGCTACTCCCAGGTAGTAGGATGGCACGTAACCAGTAACCCTTCTCTTTCCTTCCTCGGTCGCCTAACACTTCACTTGCTTCTCCCTTCTGCCTTGCGCATAGCCACACAGAGCTCTGAGCAAGCAGCTGTGGGTTTTTCTTTGGGCCACTTTGTAGATTCTCCCTTAACCCTCTCTTTGCCACCTTTTCAGCAGATGTGTGCGGTTATTGACTGTGTCACCATGGAAGTACCACAGCTACCGGGTTGCTAGCTGAGCATTGTCTGTCTTTTTCACTAGTTTTGGGGTAATGGTGACCCTGTTCTGTGGGCTGGTCCCTCTTCTGGCTGTGCCTGACAATGTATACAAGCCGCACAGGCAGATTGCTCACTGCCCATGCCTCTGGGACCATCTCTTCCTCCTGGAGCCACCTGGTTCTCTTTCTCTGCTCTTCAGTCAGGCCTCAGGATGAGCTCTCACTAGCTTTAGTCCTCTGGACGCTTCTCTCAAGTTCTTTTCTCTCTCTGACAGGCTTCCTTTCTCTAGCTTCTCTCTACTTGACTTTTGCTGTTCAACTGTCCTTCTCCTACTGCTAGATCTTTCGCACTCTAGTTATACCCTCTGTCACATGTCTCACATCATCTATGTGTGTGCTTCCTAACTTCACTCCTCCCACAGTACATGCATACGACAAGAGTATATGCATCCAACATGACCTTGTACCATATTTTTAAATGGGGGAAATATAATAGGCACACAATCAAAAAGATAGACAATGTTTTTCACCTTTCTCATAAAAGCTTTGTCATTGTGCTTTCAAATACAGATGCTGAGGATTCCTCGTCCGAAGATGGCCACCATGCCCCACCCGCAGGTCGCCCACCTAACCCACCAGCAGATCCGGCTGCAGGGACACCATCGCCCCCTAGTAATCCCGGGCCTGATGATGAGGAGTTGCCATTTGCTGCCGAGCCGGAGGAGAGAGAGGAGTGGTCCGCCCAGTCAGGGACGGAGGAGTCTCCTGACAACTCATCACAGCCATGGATGGAGGAGGATGATGAGCTCCCCTCCCCACCATCGCCACAGGAGGCCGAGGATGGTCTAGAACCGTCTGGACTTGATGATGAGCCACCCTCCATCCCAGGCCCAATTTTGCCCCCAAGCCACGTCATGTGGCCTCAAAGCCCCAGCCTGGGAGTTACCCCACCTGCCACAGTGTCCAGCTAAGGGGCAAGCACAGGGTTGGGCATGTCCCCAGAGCCGGATGAGGACGAGGTGCCCTCCACAACAGGCCCTGCGGAGGAGGAGATGCCGGCGGATGATCAGGACCCACACTTGGAGGACTATGGTGGTAAGTGTGTATTTGTGGGGCATACACCCTGCATACTGTATTGAGTGTTGTGTTTAGCTTCCCTCATTATTGTGTCAGAGAGTGATTTGTTTTTTGGCATCCTGTTTGTGCAAATGGCGAAGGTGCAGGTGCTGCAGGTTGGAGTCTGAGTGCCTCCCCATCAACCCCAGATAGTGCTGAGGATGGCGAGCACGAGGGTAAAGAGCATAGTTGACTTTGAATTTACCAAACCTACCCATGGACTGTTTGTTGGTTAATGTGTTTCTTCATCCCAATACAGGTGTCCCTACTCTGGAGGACGTGATCCGGGCACACTCGGAGTTCGCCATACAGCTCCACTTGGCACACGAGCGCCATCTCCAAGAGCTGGCCCGGTTAGGGGAGATGCTGGCTGCCCTCCAGCAAGGACATGGTGGGCTCCCATGAGCGGGAGTGAATGGGACACTGTAATGGTCCATCCGGACCTGAAGGACTGTTGTCCATGTTGGACCCAAAAACTGGTTTCTTGCCATGTTGGCATTGTTTTATGTTTTGTTTGGCCCCCGTTGGACTCTTTTCTTATAGTGTCCAACATTTGGACCATAGGGAGTGTGTTGGGGCTACCCCGTTGGCCTCTTTTATTATAGTGTCCCACATTGGGACCATCACATGTGAGTAGGGGTTATTCATACACTCAAACATCAAGGTGTACTTTGTGTGCACGGTATGCCACATTTTAAATTTAAGTTAAAATGTTTGGCCCAATCTTTCTGTGTTTTCCTTGATCTAACCACACATATTAAAGGAGTTTGGGATGTTAATGGTAGACTTTAAGCCCATCAAGGTAAACACATAGCCTCAACATGTTGATCCAAAGGAAGGGGACCAAAACCCATGTTCCCACACTAGCTCCACATTGGGACCATGCATTATGTCCACAAAGCAAAGACACATCCTTTGTTTGAAATTACATTTAAAAAGTAGCACAATGGCCTAACCCCATCACCAACAATGGGTGTTCAGTCCGTCGAGATATAACTGCTGGCCACTACACCCACAATAAGTCCTTACAAGGTGGTCCCAAAATACAATGATGTTAAGGCCACCTATGAGTTGATTTTGGGTCACCTCACATTAGTGAAGGCTACTGCTCAAGAACCAACAATGAAGTATTATGGCCCTCGACAAATGATGGTAGTATTGCCCTACATAATGTTGCATATCTGCTGAAGGCCCAACAATGATGCCTTCCTAAACAACCAGATTACGGCAATCATGGACAACATGTGCACGGAGTGTGTAATATATTCTTTTAATTTGGGCAACCAAAAAAACAGGACATCCGTCCCTTAATAAAAACAAACAAAATGTGTCACTAGATCAGAAAATAAAGTCGACAAGCATTTTTCTTGGTAACTTACAAAAAATGGCACACTTTCGTGTTGGCCATACACAAAACACCAAAACTATAAATCCTGGTAATGAGGCTCCTCCAGGTACTCATCATCTGGGTGGAAGCTGGCCTCGTGCCATAGCTCAGCCAAATATCCACCCCTGGATCTATGTGTCGAGTATTGAGGACGGCCAGATCTCCGGGCTGGGGATGAACGGGCATGGACATAATGTCTCTGATGGAGGTTGGCGGGTGGGCGTTGAATGGCAGCTGGGAAAGATGAGCTGCTATTGAGGTTCCCCGCCCGTGCCTCATCCATCACCTGAAGCATGACCCGCTCGGCATGAATCCTTTGCTCTGGGTCCATAGATGGGAGCCTTTCTTGGACCAGGCTGGCAAACGCACACTGGGGTTCCCTAACTTGCTGTTGAAGAACTTGTTGTGCAAGACTCATCATTTAGTTTGGGGTGGCCACAGGTGTGCTCCTTGGCCGAACCCGGAAACGTGATGGCGGCTGCAAAGTAGGGAGCACTGATGTGCCGGCCTCCTCCATGTTACTGGCATCGGACGGTGTGTTCTGTTGGTTATTAGGCGACCCAGTCGAAGTGCCTTCAAGCGGATCCTACATGTGGGAATGCATAACAGGTCAGGCAACATTTACATTTACGTGTTGATGACATTTTAGAAACTTATGAGCAAGGTACATGTATGTCACTATACCACACTGTAACAGATGTCATGAAAACATGTCCTCACAGGGCGTTAATGTTTGGGACAATAACACAAAACACACTCGTTGTGTGTGAAATGATTGATGGATACAATGTAACTTGATGTAACCAGGGTCCTGAAATTTTGGAGGACATTCTGTGTGTAATGTATTGTTCCAAAATTAAAAACAAGGCGATTAAATCAGTACTATATGTGTCTTGTGTGATAAGTGTGTTAGGAGTGGCATAGGTCACAGACTTACATGTTGTTCGTCACCAGGAACTTGAGCATTCGCCTGTGGCGGCTGGCTAAAACTGTCACTCTGTAATATCGGCCGGGGTTCCTGCTGTTCCAGAGTGAACAGCATGAGGTTGTAGTACCACAGGGTCGGTACATACACCTCATCAGCAGCCATTCCTGATCTGCAGGAGTTGTTAACTTTATCATGCTCCTTTTTGAAGACGGTCCGCAAGGACTGTATCTTGCGCCACACATATTCAACATCCCTCTGTTGGCCAGGCATGTATTGCTCACAAACCTCCACAAGTTTGAGAAAGGCCACCTACTTGAGGGCCCTGTTAGTGTAGGCCGAGCTCAGTGGTTAGCACTGCGCGGTGGCTCAGTGGTTAGCACTGCACGGTGCCTCAGTGGTTAGCACTGCGCAGTGGCTCACTGGTTAGCACTGCGCGGTGGCTCAGTGGTTAGCACTGCGCGGTGGCTCAGTGGTTAGCACTGCGCGGTGGCTCAATGGTAAGCAGTGAGTGCGTTGGCTCAGTGTTTAGCAGTGAGTGCGGTGGCTCAGTGGATAGCAGTGAGTGCGGCGGCTCAGTGGTTAGCAGTGAGTGCGGCGGCTCAGTGGTTAGCAGTGAGTGCGGTGGCTCAGTGGTTAGCAGTGAGTGCGGTGGCTCAGTGGTTAGCAGTGAGTGCGGTGGCTCAGTGGTTAGCAGTGAGTGCGGTGGCTCAGTGGTTAGCAGTGAGTGCGGTGGCTCAGTAGTTAGCAGTGAGTGCGGTGGCTCAGTGGTTAGCAGTGAGTGCGGTGAGATTGGTCAGCGCAGCGCCGTGGGCAGAGTGGTCAGCGCAGCACCATGGGCAGAGTGGTCAGCGCAGCGCCTTGGGCAGAGTGGTCAGCACACACATACACACACACACATACACACACTCCGCTATAGTTACCACCGACCCTGCGTCTTCTCCGCCGCCTGGATCCTGAGTCGACATGTCGCCGCCCCCGGACGACTGGATCCAATATGTCGTCCGGGTAGTTTGGCGAGACATCTTGGACACTATATTGGATCCAGTAGTTCGGGGGCGGCGACATGTCGACTGAGGATCCAGGCAGCGGACGCAGGGTCGGTGGTAAGTATAGCGGAGTGTGTGTGTATGTGTGTATGTTGAGGGAAGTGCGGACAAAGTGACGGAAGTGCCTACATACACACATATATACACATACTGTCCATTGCATATGGAGGGGTGAGGAGGGGGCAGAGGACAGGGGAGGCTGGAGGGGGCAGAGGACAGGGGAGGCTGGAGGGGGCAGAGGACAAAGGAGGCTGAAGGGGGCAGAGGACAGGGGAGGCTGGAGGGGGCAGAGGACAGGGCACAGGCTGGAGAAGGCAGAGGACAGGGCACAGGCTGGAGGGGCACAGGGCACAGGCTGGAGGCGGCACAGGGCACAGGCTGGAGGGGGCACAGGCTGGAGGGGGCACAGGGCACAGGCTGGAGGGGCACAGGGCACAGGCTGGAGGGGGCACAGGGCACAGGCTGGAGGGGGCACAGGGCACAGGTCACAGGCTGGAGGGGGCACAAGGCACAGGCTGGAGGGGGCACAGGGCACAGGCTAAAGGGGGCACAGGGCACAGGTTGGAGGGGGCACAGGGCACAGGCTGGAGGGGGCACAGGGCACAGGCTGGAGGGGGCACAGGGCACAGGCTGGAGGGGCACAGGGCACAGGCTGGAGGAGGCACAGGGCACAGGCTGGAGGGGGCACAAGGCACAGGCTGGAGGGGGCACAGGGCACAGGCTGGAGGGGGCACAGGCTGAAGAGGAGGTGCCGGGCACAGACTGGAGAGGAGGCGCCGGGCACAGGCTGGAGAGGAGGTGCTGGCACAGGCTGGAGAGGAGGCGCCGGGCACAGGCTGGAGAGGAGGCGCCGGGCAGAGGCTGGAGAGGAGGCGCCGGGCACAGACTGGAGAGGAGGCGCCAGCCACAGGCTGGAGCGGAGGCGCCGGGCACAGGCTGGAGCGGGGACAGGCTGGAGAGGAGGCGCCGGGACAGGCTGGAGCGGAGGTGCCAGGCACAGGCTGGAGCGGGGACAGGCTGGAGAGGAGGCGCCGGGACAGGCTGGAGCGGAGGCGCCGGGCACAGGCTGGAGTGGGGACAACCTGGAGAGGAGGCGCCGGGACAGGCTGGAGTGGGCACAGGCTGGAGCGGAGGAGAGAAGAGGCGCCGGGACAGACGGGAATGTTCCTGGCCGGAACGTTCCTCCGCTGGTCCCTGTAGCCGGGCGCCGCCCGGCTACAGTGCACTGGTGACGTCACCACCATGGGTCCGGAGGCCATCACGGAAGTAACCTTCGGGTTTTCCGGAAGTGGCCTTCGGCTTTTATAATATATATATATATATAGCATAAAAGGTGGTTTGAATTTACAACATCCACACCAGTATCCTCTAGGCTTCGAAGCTTGCTAACAAGAATAGGTGATTTTTTTCAAATATTTACACTGTGTCTCATGCTCCAAACTACATGAAAGTGATATTTTAATGTCGATACTTCATTTTTTACTTGTGATAAGTCAGAAACAAAGTATCAGTTGTCAGGTGTCACATATGTTAGTTATCAATTGTGAATTATGATTTATCAATTATGATTAATCAATTAGCGATCATTTATCATTTATCGTTTATCAATCATTTATCAATGATCAATTATCATTTATCGTTTATCAATTATCATTTATCGTTTATCATTTGGAATTTATCGTTTATCATTTATCGTTTATCATTTATTATTTAGCATTTATCGTTTATCATTTATCATTGATCAGATATCATTTATCTGTTCACAGTTGTCAGCTCTCACACTGATTGGTTCTCATTTTTCAGCTCTCCACTGATATATGACCATTCTCATACTCATTTCTCAGGTATCACACAGTATTTCTGATGTCTGAATTTGATAAATGACCATGTCCTACAGGTGTACAGTGACTCGCTGACGTTATCTGAGGCCACCATTCAGATGACCTCAGTGAGTGTCCACACATTCTGACCAGAGCTCGCAGCTGGTTTATTCACTGACTGGAGGCTGTGATGAGAATGCTGTTTTCTTCATCACAGCCTCTATTCAACAAAACATTGCAGAGGATCGTGGAGGGGTTTGAAAGTGAGGGGTGAGAAAAGATGGGATCGCTAAATGTCTTTGTGTTTTTTTTGTCTAATAAAAATAATTTTTCCCTGTGTTGTGTCTTCTTTACTGTTTACTTGAAATTCTTAATGGCTGGGCAAGCTTGGCCTGACATTAAGAATTTTGGGCTAATGCCAGCTGGTAATACAAATCTGGTATTAACACCTTCTTAATCAGTTTGCCACTGCCACCAGGGCTGCAGGATGAGCCAGGTAAAGCACCTGAAATTGGTGCTACGATAAATGCACTATTTTCAGGGGCAGCTACGAGCTAGCAGCCCTGAGCTTCCTAGTTTTACCTTGGCTGGCAATTAAAAGTAGGGTTGGGCCCCAAGGTAAAAAATAGGCAGTTGAGGGTGGCAGCTCATAGCTGCCAGCTTTATCTGTGCTGAGACTGAAAAATACAGTGGAGCACTACGCATTTTTTTCCCATTATTTATTTTACACCCTATGACATCAGGTTTGTTGTCATACACTAATGTGTATGATATCCAAGCACATACACCAACCAGATTCTGAAAAACTAGTCTAATTGCAACAGCCAATCACAGACGCTCTCAAAGAGCATGAGCATCTGTGATTGCTTATTTCTCGGTCAGTGAAGTAACTATGCAGAAATGTAATGGGTGGGACCGAAAGTGAGTGATAGGAAGCACATAAGAGTGGACCGGGAAGCAAACAAGCAGTGAGAGACATGTAAGATGAACGGTGTGCGTCTGTCTGTGAGTATGTGGGTGTAGCAAAACTTAGAACAGAAGTATTAGTGCATTTTGCACTAATGTTTCTGTCCTAGTTAAGCTACACACACACATTCGAACAATTACCGAACAAAACCAGAATTTCCATCTTTTCAGCAAATTGTTTGAGTTCGAGGGGCAGGACGAACATAGCCACAATCAGTTCGGATTTGAAATTGGTGAACAAGTTTGAGCAAAGTTTGCTTATCTCTAGCTTTGACATGTTTAATGATATACCTGTTGAACAAAGAAAGAGACTCTGATTCTGCCTCTGTATCCTTGTTTACCAGGCACAGTGACCTGTTAATTATGGAAGTAATATTACTAATATTGTGATAACAGTTTGTCATCACATATATCATAATTATGTATGCCACCTTCACTAGCAAAAATGCAAATATCCCTTTAGTAACCCTAATAATAAAAGATAATGATAACTTCAAAAATGTCATTTTCATAAAAACAGCCTACTTTATTTAATCATTAGTTCTAGACAGACAATACTACATATTAATATTAAAATATGTGTCTCCAGTGCAAATGAGGTACCTGAGATTAATTCACATGTCATTATCACATCTGTATTATTTGCTTACAAATGTTCACATTATATACAAAAAGTAAAAGTTACTTCTCCAACTAAAGTTAGAGGAAATCAGGTAAGAACCATGAAGCACATATTTTTATATAGATACAAACATGAAAACACAGATTGCTAAATTGAACATACAAGAAGAGTTGAGCGAATACAAGAGTGTTCAAATTCTGATTTGTTCGTCAAATTTGGAGTGTTCGACGAAGAATTCGATGAAAATTCTCAGAATTTTCCAAACACCATTCAGATCAACGGAAGGCAAAATCAAGAGACTAGAAAACACGTTAAAGGGAACCTGACCCCTCCAAATCACCCCAACCCTATTAATACCTGTCCCTGCACCCTAACATACCAGTATTAGTGCTCCTTTACTATAAAAAAAACCGCTCTGTAACATTGGAATAATCAACAATATACACTTACAAATCTGAGACTTCTTGTCCCTGAATAAGTCTCACAGCGCGTCCCCTGAGAGACTCTAAGCCCTCCCTAGGTGCTCATTTTCACGCCCCAAATGATCCACCCTCTCTCTGTCTGTGCTGCTGTGATGTGGAGTGTAGGCAGGACTAATGATTTGCATTCTGTGAGTGATAGAGAGAGGGAGGGTAAAGCCTGCACAAGCAGAGGAACACAGACAGAGATGGCATGGCTTCGACCTTCATGAAAGCAGTCGCATAACTTCAGGGCTCCCTGGTCACAGACTCACAGTGGCTCCCAGCACCTCTCACCCAGCCTGCAAACGATCCCAGAGAACGGTGTGACACCCCTGGAACCCCGGAATGCCTCGGAGCTCGAAATCACAGCCAGGTACCCCCAGGGTCATGGACTATTTTCACAGGGGCCCCCCTCCCTCTCAGGCTAAGATGGCACCGGAGGAGAGGCCCTGCTCTCCTCCTCATGTTCTAATGGAGGGGGGAGGGGGGAGCAGGAGCATGCAGCAGACATAGATGCACCACTCACAGAGCGCACTATGCAGAGACTTCTATCCTCATTTAGGGTGACAATGCATGAAGATCTTCAAAATATACTAGGAGATATTAAGAAGGAGGTAGTAGACCTCGGGGAGCGCACTTGCCATCTGGAGAAGAAGATGGCTTAGTTTGCCTCAGCCCACAACACCCTGGCTGACAGCTTTGATTCTATGGAGGGGATGTTTGAGGCTCAGCAGGCTAAACTCTGGGAGATGGAGGACAGGAGCAGAATGGCTAACGTTAAGCTGAGGGGGATTCCTGAGGATATGGCTGATTCTGCATTGCCTGATCTCTTCTCCAGCCTCATTCTGCATGTCCTCCCTGGCACTGCTCCTGCTCTGGTGAAACCGGATCGCATACACAGGATCTCCAAACCATCCCATGTGAACACTGCGCTGCCGAGAGATGTCCTGGCATGCCTGCCCTCGGTCAGACTCAAAGAAGATCTCATGTTTGCCATGTGAGGGAGTCCGGAGCTGCCCGGCGCCTTAACCAACGTCTCAGCCTACCCTGACCTCTCTATGGGCACTCTGGCAAAATGGAAGGAATTCGGTCCTATGTGCAGGACCCTGCGGGCTGCGGGAATCTCATACAGCTGGGGCACTCCAGTGCGAGTCCGATTTACGTACAGGGGGGATCACCATATCTTCACCTCCCCCAAGCTGTTGGATAAAGCTTTGAAAGCCTGGGGTCTTGCTGGTCCCACTGATCCCCAGGCCAAGAGGAAACCTGCTTCCCCGGCTGAGCAGAGGATGGATTCGGAGTGGGATACTGTTTACTGACACATGATGTGACACTTGAGTCATGTACGTGACTGGGATGTTCGCACCCCACCCTGTTGGGTTTCGTGAGTACTGTTATCTTGTATGTTGCCCTGGCGAGATGGGGGCCCCTGGGTTCTCGTCCGCGGGGCCTCTGCCTCACCCACAGCAGAGTCCGGTCTGCCCCCACAGTCTACATGGATGTTTTGTTGTTATTACGCCCTGTCTCGACCCCTTTGGTCTCCCTCTTCCTGTCCTGGACTTTTCCTGGTGAGATTCGAGACTATCTAGGCTCCCCCTACAATCCACCATGAGCCTTAAACTATTTTCAATGAACGTGAACGGTCTGAACTCTCCTGTGAAACGTTCTCTCTTCTGGTCTGAAGCCCACAGGAGCGGAGCGGATGTTCTATGTGTTCAAGAAACTCACCTGCTACAGGAAGATAACTTTAGAGTCCACCACCGCCTCTATGGCAAATCCTACTTTGCTAACAGTGATGGGAAGAAGGCGGGGGTGGGGATCTTTATTAGATCATCGATTCCTTTTCAGCTTCTAGAATCTGTGGCAGATCCTGCTGGAAGGTTTCTAATCCTCGTATGTAAAATGTATGATATGCTGTTTACTCTAGTGAACCTATACACGCCAAATGTTTTTCAGATCAAGTTTTTCCGCTCTCTTATAAAACTGGTAGAGAAACATTCCAGTGGTATGCTGATAATGGCTGGGGATTTCAATGCTGTAATGTCCCGCCACTCAGATTCCTCGGCGGGTCAGGCTGTTGCCAGGGGGGAATTGGGTCGCCTATGCAGGTCTCTACACCTGCATGACATCTGGAGGTACCTGCACGCCGGGGAGCGGGACTATACGTTCTACTCTAGCAGGCATAGGTCCTACTCGCGCATCGATTTTTTCTTGGTGGATAGTGGGACCCTGCCTGTCTGTACCAAAGCAGACGTGAGACTCATTACGTGGTCCGACCACGCTCCTACCTCCCTGTCCCTCTCCCTGGCTGGCAGACCTCATGCACCCTACTCCTGGAGGCTCAACCCAGACCTACTATCACGTCAGCAGATAATTACAGACATAGAGCGTGCGCTCTCTGACTATATTCTCCATAATGATAACGGGGAGGTCTCTGACGAGAAGATGTGGCTGGCCCATAAGGCGTATGTCAGAAGACTATTTATCCAACAGGCCTCCCGTCTCAAAAGGGAAAGAGAGAGGTGCAGAGAGGAACTCTTGGCCCGCCTCCAAGACCTAGAGGAGATCCACAAAACAACCCCCTCTACCGGAGTGAGTCGGCAGCTGTTTGCTGTTAGGACACAGTTGCTGGCATTTCTGCTGTCGCAGCATGAGAAATGCCTCCGCAGCTCCAAGCTGTCCTTCTACTCCGCAGGAGAGCGGGCCGGGGCCCTTCTGGCCAAGCGCCTTAAGAAAAGGGAGCTTATAGCCTCTATCTCAGCCTTGAAAGACCGCTCCGGTGTGCTTCGCTCAAGCCCCTCGAGACGCAGATGCTTTACGCACCAGTACTACTCCAACTCTATAACATTAAAGGGATCCTGTCCCCCAAATCACCTCCTAAGCGATTAAAAGCTGTCCTAGAGCATAGTAACACTTCCCTACACTCCTTTTAGCTCCTTAATGCAGAAGTGAAACTGAATATAAACTTGGTAATAAAAGTAAACATCATTACTGAATGCATAATGAGCTATTTCAATTCATAAAGTCACATCAGCAAGGCGCCCTCTCATACTATCATAGCCTAACCTGCGTGATCTTCATGATACATCAAATGCGACGCCTACCGTCGCCCTTCCCAATCTCTCCCTCGCCATGGCCCAGCTAGGTGGGGGCTGTATGACCAATTCGGTCAATATCGCAGCGCGGGACGTATATACACACCGCGCGCTGTTAGCTTCAAGTCGGCAACTGGCATGCACAATGACAGCAAGGCAGGAGCATAGCATTTCAAGGTTGATTATTTAGAAGTGGATGCAACAAGTGTCCAGGACAAAGTATTATTTCACAAGCTTGCTCAGTAATGCACCACACAGCAAAACAAGAGTCCACTTTTCAATAATTAGGCCAGCCACCATTAAAGTGGCAACAATTGCCCCAGAGGTGAAATATTGTAAATATGGATTTTAATGCAGCAGACTGAAAAGTACATCAGCCTCCTTAAGCCCGGGTTCTAACACTGGGGACATCATAAATTGGATCCATAAATGTTCATCTTGATAAATGTTAGGCAATGTACACTGTCGGTGACAGCCAGATGCACTTATCCGTCAGACCCACCAGCAGCACTGAAGACACTTTCTGAAGAATGTTGGCTGCTGGGCATGACAAAATCCCCAAGACATGATAGTGAGTTCAGGCTACTTTTTCAGTTTTGAAGCCCAAAATACACAAGGGTCCAGTTCCACAGTCATGACATCGATATTGAGCTGTATATATTCCTGCACCATCCTCTAGGGTTCTCTATGTGTCAGACTTGTCTTTTCTTCTGGAGTTGCAAAGGAAGGTCTAAAAAAAACTGTCAAACGACTCTCAGAAATTGTTGATAACAGATACACTGCTGCTGGTAATGTTTCTCTGCTAACGACGACTGGTAGTTCCCTGGGTTGGAAGAGTAGAACTGTGATGTGCACTATGTTCACTAGTGCTTTGGGAAAAACAATCCTCAGTTTGTTTAAAGCTGTAGGGACTGTTGCCACACAGACCTTCAACCGCACAACATCCACCTATTTGCCCACAACATCCAGTGAGATTGACAGACGGTCACCTGTTTTGGAAGTGGATATGTTTGCTGGTGTTGAGCGCTGTGAGACATCAAGAGAACCACCTCTTCATGAAGGCAACATATCCTCTCCAACTGCACCCCCCTCAGAGTCCAGCAGTTTTTCAGGTATACACTACTCCACCCTGTCTCAGTACAGCAGCCAGCCCTCGGTCCCGCAGATGTGGTCAAGTAAACGACCATTTCCTCCTAGCCATGTCCAAGCTAAGCTATGGGGTTTACATTTCACCATCTCCCACTTATCGGCCATGGAAATGCTGCCTTTCCGCCTGGTTGATAGAGAGGGTTTTAAAAATCTCATGGGCTCCTCAGGCCCCCAGTAGCACATGCCTAGTAGGCACTACTTCTCAAAGAAACATTTGCCTGCACTCCACCAGCATGTTGCAGACAACATCACAGCTTCTTTGAGAAACTCTGTGTGTGACAGGGTGCATTTCACCATAGACACCTTGACGGGTAAGCAAAGCCAGGGGCATTACATGTTGCTGACTGAGTACTGGGTGACGTTGGTGGTTGAGGGGGAAGGGGTTGCTGTATAACTCTTGCCATCCCCATGGTCAGTGATTAAAACCTTTGTATGTAGCAGTTCTTCTACCTTTTGCCTCCTCCACCTCCTCTAAGGTCTCCACCTGCACCCAAAACCTCTCTGGCAATGTGACACGTGTTCCAATTGTGCAGAAGGAATCAAGCACACCTTACAAGACTGCCAGAAGGACTCAACGGCATCAGGCTGTCTTAACATTGAAATGCCTGGGAAATGTGAGTCAAACAGCTGAGAAGTTGTGGTCAGCTTTGGAGAGCGATTTTATTGATGGCTGTCTCCACTAAACTTGCAGCCAGGCAAGGCCATGTGCGACAATGCTGCAAACCTGAGTGCGGCCCTATGCTAGGGTGACACACGTGCCTTACATGACAAGTCCTGAACATGGTCATCCAGCAATTTCTAACCCCCTATCCTGGGCTAGATGCCGTAATGCACAGGCACTGTTGCTGTGTGCTCACTTCCGCTGTTCACACTACACAGCTCAATGACTTCCATTGATATAGAGGTCTTTGAGCCTGCCAGTTAACGGCGTGATATGCCATGTACCAACATGATGGCATTCCATTCTGCACATGTTGCAGCAACTGTGGCACCAGCCACGAGCCCTGGTCCAGTATGTCATGATACACCCTTCTGCACAAATTTGACAATGGCGACTAAGATGTTTACCGCTGACAATGCCGTTATAAGCATAACTATTCTGGTCATCTACATGCTGGGACACACTTTGACCAGCATGCGCAAGAGGCAGAGGAGGAAGTACAGGAGGAAGCATATGCAGTACAGATTACAAGATCTGAAATGTCTGGACTGTTGTCGGCACAGAGGCCAGTGTCATTGGAGGGTGGAGGAGAGGGATCGATGAGAGCTCACTGTAGCAGCCAAACCGTTGATGAAGGTGCAGGAGGTGAGGAAGAAATGGAGGAAGAGGCGATGTTGACGGAAGACTCAGCTAATGAGTGAGATTTTGGTCACGTTTCTGTTGTGCTAGTTTGGCGGGAGAGGATGGAGGAACCAAGCGGGAATGTTACCCTGCTGCCAACAACACAATAAGGACTTGGGCCTCCAGGATGCACAAGACATATGAATGCCTTTTTGCTGCACTACCTGCAACATGATCCGCGGATTATTAGGATCTACTGTGTTGCCACAATGTTAGATCCCTGGTACAAAACTAAATTTGATCAAATGCTTCCCGCCCTGGATGCAAGAATGTCAAAAGAAGCTTTAAACAATCTGAGGACTGTTTTTCCCCAAAGCACTAGTGAACATAGGGCACATCACAGTTCTACTCTTCCAACCCAGGGAACTACCAGTAATTGTTATCAGAGATATGTGAATATAAAAAATAATCATTGCGCCACACTGTTTTAAAAGAGCCTATCGTGATTACTATTACTCTTATGCTCACTCACCTTTTCTTGTTGTGCCAAATCTGCACAACAAGACTGTAGGCTCAATGGTGAGAGAGCAGCTGTAGATCCTCTCCCGTCGGCTCCTGATTCAAGGCTGACAACGTGATGGGACAACTTGCTTCTATCCGGATCCCATGACCGGTCATGTGCTTTCCATGTCAGCAAGGTCCTTTCAACTAGAGCAGCTCGCAACCACCACACTCCCCATAGGGAGGCGAGAACCAGGGAAAATATAGAATAGTGCTGTTCAAGTTGCGGCGCTAAGGAAGGACACTGTGCAGGTAAAAGATTTTGAAAGATTACCTCCTGATTTATTAGACCAAAAATAGTTAGGATTCCTCCTGCCACAACATGTTTCAACTCCCAATGCGTCTTCCTCAAGTGGATGAGGAACCTTTGTTACTCCCCTCCTTTTATTCCTAAGAGCCTACATTTCATTAGTTGGGGGTGGGTGTATACATTAACCATTTCATACACCTAACAAAAGGGATTCATTCATGTATTGTTTTTATATGAGATCCCTTTTGTTAGGTGTATGAAATGGTTAATGTATACACACAGCCCCAATCAATGAAATGTAGGCTCTTAGGAATAAAAGGAGGGGAGTAACAAAGGTTCCTCATCCACTTGAGGAAGACGCATTGGGCGTTGAAACATGTTGTGGCAGGAGGAATCCTAACTATTTTTGGTCTAATAAATCAGGAGGTAATCTTTCAAAAGCTTTTACCTGCACAGTGTCCTTCCTTAGTGTCGCAACTTGAACACCACTATTCTATATTTTCCCTGATTGTTAGCAGAGAAACATTACCAGCAGCAGTGTATCTGTTATCAACAATTTCTGGGAGTCGTTTGACAGTTTTTTTTAGACCTTCCTTTGCAACTCCAGAAGAAAAGACAAGTCTGACACATAGAGAACGCCTAGAGAGGATGGTGCAGGAATATATACAGCTCAATATCGATGCCATGACTGTGGAACTGGACCCTTGTGTATTTTGGGCTTCAAAACCGAAAAAGTGGCCTGAACTCACTAGTCATGTCTTGGGGATTTTGTCATGCCCAGCAGCCAACATTCTCTCAGAAACTGTCTTCAATGCTGCTGTGGTGTACTGACAGATAAGTGCATCTGGCTGTCCACCGACAGTGTACATTGCCTAACATTTATCAAGATGAACAATAAGTGGGATTTAGAACCTCATCATCATCCTCTGTACTGTCACACTCCTTGCACTCAGAGCCAACTTCTTCCTGCCCTGACTGCAAACTCAAAAAACAACTTCACAAGCACCACTGTACCAGAGAGGATTTTCCAAAAATGCTGGTACTAAGCCCTTTCAAAACTTTGGTGCCTGGGGGATGTGGGCACTGGGTAGAAGGGGCACAAAATACCTGTCAGCACAGGGTGGTGGATCCACAATTCCCTGGTTGTTAATGCAACATACACTTTTTTACATGGACATTCTGATATGTATATGATATCCTTCAAGGTACATGTCAGGTGATGTCAAATAAATTAACTTGTTTTGCTTGAATTTTGAAAGGCTTTGCTTTATGCCATATCAGAGCAGGCCTTACATTGATGCATGGATAGAATTCCTTTACGTTGAGCCGCATTTATTATTTTTATTGTGTAAGGGATCAAAGTGACTGAGCAAAATAATACCTTTTAGACTTCTGGATCTACAGTGGATACAGAAAGTATTATTACTATTATTCATTTATTGGTTCCATGGCGCTTTACATGTGTAAGGGCAGAACAAGAACGAGAACATAAATAATGAGGAATAAATCATACACGTACATTAGGGCAGAGATCCTGTCCACAAGGGCTCACAGTCTATAGGGGATGGGTGGGAGACAGTAGGAGGGGGAGAAGTGAGATGGTGCAGCAGATTAAGTCTCAGTGTGGGTTATAGGCTTGAAGGAAGAGGTGGGTCTTCAGGTTTTTCTTGAAGGTTCCCAGGGTAGGGGAGTGTCTGATGTGGTGTGGAAGAGAGTTCCAGAGTATGGCAGATGCACGAGAGAAGTCTTGTATGCAGTTGTGGGAACTGAAGATGCGGGGGAGAAGAGAAGGTGTTCTTGAGAGGAGCGCAGATTTACGTGAGGGGTGGTATCGGGAGACCAAGTCAGAGATGTATGGAGGGGACAGGTTGTGGATGACCTTGTGTGTCAGGGTTAGGGTTTTGAACTGAGATCTCTGGGAAGTAGGGAGCCAGTGGAGGGCTTGACAGAGGGGGGAGACGGGGCAGTAATGGGGTGACAGGTGGCTGAGTCGGGCAGCGAATTGAGGATGGTTTGAAGTCGTGCAAGGGAGGAAGCGGGGAGGCCGGTGAACAGGAGGTTGCAGTAGTCGAGGCGGGAGATAATGAGGGCGTAGACAAGCGTTTTGGCAGTGTCATGGTCAAGGAAGGAGCGGATCCGTGAGATGTTTTTAAGCTGGAGGTGGCAGGAGGTGGTGAGGGCCTGCATGTGTGGCTTGAAGGAGAGGGCAGTGTTGAGGATTACACCGAGGCACTTGGCGTGGGGGACGGGTGAGGGTGTGCAGTCGTTGACAGTGATGGTTAGGTCAGGTAGGGGGGAAGAGTGACTAGGGGGGAAGATGATGAACTCGGTTTTATTCAAGTTGTGTTTACGGAAATGAGCGGAGAAGAAGGATGATATGGCGGACAGGCATTGTGGGATTTTGGATAGCAGGGAGGTGATGTCAGGGGCGGAGAGGTAGAGCTGGGTGTCGTCGGCGTAGAGGTGGTATTGGAGGCCGCGGGACTCGATGAGTTGGCCTAGGCTGAGGGTGTAGATGGAGAAGAGTAAGGGTCCCAGGACTGAGCCTTGGAGAACTCCAACAGATAGGGGGTAGGGTGAGGAGGAGGTGTGGGAGTGGGTGATGCTGAAGGTCCGGTCTGTTAGGTACAAGGAGATCCAGGAGAGGGCTAGGTCAGTGATGCTAAGGGATTCTAGAATTTGAAGGAGGAGGGAGTGGTCGACTGTGTCGAAGGCAGCAGAGAGGTCAAGGAGGAGAAGGATGGAGTAGTGTCGCTTGCTCTTGGTGGTCAGTAGGTTGTTGGTGACTTTGGTTAGGGCTGTTTCGGTGGAGTGGTGGGCTCAGAAACCGGATTGCAGGTGGTCAAAGAGGGCGCACGAGGAGAGATGGGTGGACAGTTCGGAGTAGACATGTTGCTCAAGCAAATTTGAGGCGAAGGGGAGGAGAGATATGGGACGATAGTTGGAGACTGTTGCGGGGTCGAAGGAGGGTTTTTTGAGGATGGGTGTGATGAGGGCATGTTTGAAGGATGGGGGAAGGCACCGGTGGTAAGTGATATGTTGAAGAGATGGGTTAGGGCGGGGATAAGGACAGTGGTGAGGATAGGGATGAGATGGGAAAGGAGAGGGTCGAGGGCGCAAGTGGTGAGGTGTAATCATGCTAGAAGGGAGGAGAGGCGCACTTCAGGCATGGAGGGGAAGTTACTTTTGGTCGAGGGAGTTGGGTGATAAAGAGGGAGGGGCGAGGGGATTGGGGATCGAAGCTTTCTCTGATTTTGTCGATCTTCTGTTTAAAGAATCTGGCAAAGTCGTCGGCGGTGATGAGGGAGAGGGAGGGTGCGGGGGACGGAGTAGGGCATTAAAGGTTATGAAAAGTTGCTTGGAATTGTGGGAGAGGGAGCTAATGAGAGACGAGAAGAAAGCTTGTTTTGCGGTGGTCAGTGCTGTCTTGAAGTCGATGAGGGACTGTTTGTACAAGGCGAGGTACGTTGCGGAGTTGGAATTCTTCCATCTCCGTTCAGCTACCGTGGACGTCTGTCTAAATTTTTTGGTGCTCGCGGTGAGCCAGGGTTGTCTGTGTGCATGGGTTTTGTTGTATGAGAGAGGGGCGGCCTGGTCGAGGGCTGTGGCGAGAGTGGTGTTGTAGAGGGTGGTGGCAGCGTCAGCGTCATGAGAGGAGGTTAAGTCAGAGAGAGGGAGGAGGGACTCGGCAAGTGAGTGGAAGTTAATGAGCTTGAGGTTTCTTCGGGGGTGAGGGAGTTTCCGCAGAGGAGGGAGCGTGGCGAGCAGGGAGAGGGCGGTGAAGGTTAGCAGGTTGTGGTCGGATAGGAGGGGGGTCAAGTTTGCGAGGTCTGTGAGGGAACAGAGGTGGGTGAAGACGAGGTCTAGTGTGTGACCGTTATTGTGTGTGGCTGAGGAGGACCATTGGGAGAGGCCGAAGGAGGAGGTTAGAGAGAGGAGTCTTGAGGCAGCAGCGTGGGTTTATCAATGGGGATGTTGAAGTCGCCCATGATGATGGTGGGGATGTCAGAGGAGAGGAGGTGGAGAAGCCAGGTTGTGAAGTGGTGAAAGAAGGTGGACGAGGATCCTGGAGGGCGGTAGACGACAGCCAGTTGGAGGTTGCAGGGGGAGAAGATACGCACGGAGTGTGCCTCAAAGGAGGGGAGGGAGGCAGAGGGGGGTGGTGTAATTGGGGTTAAGGAGCAGCTGTTGGCCAGGAGTAGGCCAAAACCTGCGCCACGAGAGTTGTTGGGGCGGGGTGGTGGGAGAGGGTGAGTCCACCATAGGAGAGGGCGGGGGGGAAGGTTGTGTATGAGGGAGTGAGCCATTTTTCGGTGATGCCAAGGAAAGAGAGTTTTTTGGTGATGAAGAGGTCGTGGATGAAGGTGAGTTTATTGCATACTGAGTGGCCATTCCACAGTGTGCCAGAAAGGGGGATAGGGGGAGGGGCAGCTTGGGGAATGGGTGTAAGGTTGCAGGGGTTGCGGATGTTAATGGTGGGGAGTGGGCATGGGCTAGGGGTAATTGTGGGGATGTGTTGGGGGAACGGGATTAAGGGAGATGTCGCCAGTAAGTAGGAGGAGGAGGGAGGGGTCAGGATGTGGGGCATGAGAGCTTGCATGGCGGGCGGGCATGTTTGGAGATAAAGGCTTGACTGTAGAGGAAGAGTTCAGAGGAGTGGGTGAGATGGCTAGGTAGGATGAAGAAGGAGAGTGTTATTGTGTTGTCCGGAAGAGGAACAGAGGGGGTTGTAGGAAGTGGAGTAGGATAGGAGTGAGTGTGAAGAGAAGGAAAAACATTGCATGGGGTATAGGATTCAGTGGGAGTGAGAGGTGGAGCAGGGAGGTGAGGTGCAGATGGGGAGTGGTGGTGGTGGGGGGCAACAGCAGCTGAGAGGAGGAGGTGCAGCAGGGTTGGGATGGAGGCAGGGGTCTGGACGACAGGGGACAGGTGCAGCAGGAAGGGTGGGCAAAGTGGATGAGTGCCAATCAAGTCCAAGCAATCACAAAGCAAATGAGGCGTACAGAGTCCAGCAGGTGAAGCAGGGTGATGCGGCGCAGTCAGAGAACAGATGTAGGTACAATAGTGTGGATGGGATGCAGCCAGGGATGAGATCAGCCATGGATGCGATCAGGTGCTGCTGGGGGCGAGATGCTTGAGGTACAGTCAGTATCCGATGCAGCTGGGGGTCAGATGTAGCCGGGGGGGTCCATGCGGCAGAGGAGTCACTCACAGACAGATGAGATGATAAATATATATAATTTGCCAACGGTGGATGGATAATCCAGGAGATTTGTTTAAAAAAAAGACCACTTTACATTTTTCACACTTTTTTTGTCATTGCAGCCATTTGGTAATTTCAAAAAAGTTCATTTTTTTCTCATTAATGTACACCCTGCACCCCATCTTGACTAAAAAATGTTAAACAAAAATGGTTCCTAAGAGCACAGTGGCCTCCATAATCCTTAAATGGCAGAAGTTTGGAACCACCAGAAGTTTTTCCTACACCTGGCCTTCCAGCCAAACTGAACAGTCAGTGGCGTAACTACCGCGGTCGCAGCGGTCCGCTGAGACCGGGCCCGCCCCTGCACTTCCAGCAATAGCGCTGGATGAGGAGTGTACGGAGGACGGGAAGTGAGAGAAGCCACTCCCGCAGCTGCGCATTGCCCCCCCTATTGTCTCTATTCTCAAGCCGGCAGAGCAGGTATTCACGCTAGCCACCTCGCTAGCACCCCTCGCCCCCCTCCTCAAAAATTTCCAACATCAACCACCCCCCCCGGCCCTTCCCCTAAGGGCCCCGGAGTCCATCCTGCACCGGGGCCCACGGCACTGAAGTTACGCCACTGTGAGCAGTCGTAGGAGAAGAGCCTTGGTGAGAGAGGTAAAGAGAACATGTGACCTCACTCCAAGATGCAGCAAGGGCGTTCCAAATGCGTATTTGACGCGTTTTACACGCGTATTCTCAGAATGGCATTGTATTCAGCGAAAGTCATGAATTCATTTGCATCACATGTGCGTATTTACCAGCTAAATACCGTAAAAAACTGAACATGTCATCTTCCGTTTTTACCGCGTATTTCCATAGGCCCCATTATAAGACTGGAATACGCGAAAACGCAGTCGCATATTTACCACGTAAAAATCCGGAAGATACCCACGTGTGACGCAGCCTAGGAGATGGAGAACATTCACAAGAACTATAATACAGCCCACTAGTAGGCCTTTATGGCAGAGAGCCAAAAGCCTCTCCCCAGTGCAAGACTATAAAGCCACAAGTTGCAGAAAACATGAAGTACCCAGATATGAGAAATAATCTCTGGTCTGATGAGAACAGATAGAACTTTTTGATGATAATTTTAAATGGTATGTGTGTGAGAAAATCAGGCACTGCTCATCACCTTCCCAATACAAACCCAACAGCGAAACATGGTGGTTGCAGCATCGTGCTATGGGGTGTTTTTTCAGCTGCAGGGACAGGATGACTGGTTGCAATGAAAAGGAACATGAATGTGGCCAAGTGCGGAGATATCTTGGATGAAAACCACTTCCAGAGTTCTCTGGAACTCGGACATGGACGAAGCTTCACCTTCCAACAAGACAATGACCCTAAGCACAAGCTAAATAACAAAGGAGTAGCTTCAGAACCACTCTGTGACCATTCATGACAGGCCAAGTCAGAGTCCTTACCTAAACACAATTAAACATCTCTGGAGAGACCTGAAAATGGCTGTCCACAACATTCACTTTCCAACCTGACAGAACTGGAGCGGATCTGAAAGGAAGAATGGCAGAGGATTCCCAAATCCAGGTGTGAAAACTTGTTGCATCATTCCCAAGAAGACTCAAGGCTGTACTAGCTCAAAAGGGAGCTTCTACTCAATAATGAGCAAAGGGTCTGAATACTTATGACCATGTGATATTTCAGTTTTCTTTATTAATAAATTTGCACAAATATCTACAATTCAGTTTTTTTCAAGTCAAGATGGGGGGCAAAGTGTACATTAATGAGAAAAAAAGAACCGATGGCTTCAATGAAACAGAGTGAAAAATTAAAGGGGTCTGAATACTTTCCATACCCACTGTATGTTCTGTTATTGTAAAAATAGATGATAATCCTTTTCTTTAAATGGGGTAACTTTGAAGAATTTCCCAAAGATTTTCAATAGTACTCATTAAAAATGAGCAAACTTTACCCGAACACGTATGTGAATTCCCAATTCGGCACAATATTAATAAATTGGCTCGCAACCACAAACCCTACTAATTTACCAAACAATCGGCGAACATTTTGTTCGGAAAATTTTTTTTAAAATTTAAAATGGCCATAAAACTTTCTCTGATTGTTTGTTGCCAAAATGCTCGCTAGAAGTCCCCCTGGCTGGGAACAACACCTAACCTTATGGTTAGGATGTTCCCATTCATCAGGTCTATCGTTTTCTTTCAACCTGTATGATTTTTTAGAGCTTTAAAAGATTTATATTAAGCTTCCTGGAGTTTAAAGGTGTTTTGACTCCTGCAGGGTATGAAATTTGGAAAAAGTGCAGATGTGGCAGCAGCTGTGAAGTCCAGGAACCTTACAATGTACTTTAAGCATCCGTTTAAGAGAGCTTTGCAAACCTTTCACTTATGCGATAGCAATTCATATAAATATAGCATATGGCCATTCTATGCTTAACATACATGGTCTTATAAGTCTGCTCACAATCATGAAACACCATACCATGTATATTGCTTCTTGAAAATGTGCAATTACTTTATTTAAATTAATTCCATACGTTTAGAATACAGATTTTTGCCATCTGCACAAGTGTGTTATATGAACCCCCTGTCCCTCCAATCCACCCCCTCCTCCGGTTCTGTATTTATCCGCCACTGGGCTGCAGTGCTGCACCCGCCGGTGCTGCAGATGCAGCCCGCCGGCGGCTATATACAGAACTGCCGGTCTGGCTCCTCAGCCCCTCAGCAACCCCCCCAATCCCTGTGTTCTGGGCCCCACCTCACCTCTCTTGGTAGGCTGCACCCACCGGTGAACCTGCCAGTCAGCTTCCTGTGCTGCGTAGGGACCCCTCCTCCTCTCCTAGGCTCCTCCTCCTTACCGGTGGATCGTGGGTGAGGTAAGTATGGATGGATGGATGAATGAATGAATGCATGCATGCATGGATGGGTGCATGCATGCATGGATGGGTGCATGCATGCATGGATGGATGGGTAGATGCATGGATGGATGGATAGGTGGGTGCATGCATGAGTGGAGGGATGGGTGCATGCATGGGTGGATGGATGCATGCATGCATGGGTGGAGGGATGAGTGCATGCATGGGTGGGTGTATGCATGGGTGTGTGCATGCATGGGTAGATGGATGGGTGCATGCATGAAAGTGTGTGCATGGATATTACATGGATGGATGTGTGCGTGCGTGGATGCGTGTGTCCGTGGATGTGTGCATGTGTAAATGTGTGCGTGTGTGGATGCGTGCGTGGATGTGTGCGTGCTGGATGCGTGCGTGCGTATATGGATGCGTGCGTGACTATCTGGATGTGTGCATGGATGGATGCGTGCATGCGTGTGTGTGTGGATGTGTGCATGGATGGATATGTGCGTGCGTCGATGTGTGCATGTGTGCATGGATATTGCATGGATGGATGTGTGCGTGCGTGGATGCGTGCGTGTGTGGATGTGTGCATGGATGGATGTGTGAGTATGTGGATATGTGCATGGATGGATGTGTGCATGCGTGGTGAGTGCGTGCATGGATGCATGGATGTGTGCATGCGTGGATGCATGTGTGCGTGTGTGGATGTATGCATGGATGGATGTGTGCATGGATGGATGTGTGTGTGCGTGGATGTGTGCATGCGTGCATGAATAATGAATGGATGCGTGCGTGTGTGGATGTGTGCATGGATGGATGTGTGCGTGCGTGGATGTGTGCGTGTGTGGATGGATGTGTGCGTGCGTGGATGGATGTGTGCGTGCGTGGATGTGTGCGTGCGTGGATGGTGTGTGTGGATGTGTGCATGGATGGATGTGTGTGCGCATGTGTGGATGATGAATGCATGGGTGAATGATGGGTGCATGGGTGGATGGATGGGTGCAACAAGGGATCAAGTGTCCTCTTGTTAATGTCTCTGGGATCATAGTCATGGTGCACTGTATGACAGATCATTGCCATACAGTGCACCATAACTCTGACCCCAGAGACTGTAAGAAGAGGACACTTGATCCCTTGCTGCAGTCTCTGGATTGAGCATAGGCGATCGAGCGTTGTGGGACCTTCGTTATGGACTTACGTCGGATCTTTTCGTTTGTGTTTTTTTTTCAAATAAAAAGATTTTTTTCTCTGTGTGGTGTATTTTTTGACTATTTACTAGAGATTCCTAATGGCTGGGTGTAACATTGGCCCGACATTGTGAATCTCGGGCTTAGTGCCAGCTGCCAAGAAAAAGCTGGCATTAACCCCTTTATTACCCAGTTTGCCACCGGCACCAGGGCAACTGGAAGAGTCTGGGTACAGTGCCAGAAAATGGAGCTTCAATGAATGCACCATTTTCTGGGGTGGCTGCGGGCTGCAATTCGCAGCATGGGGGACCCAGAACGCTTGGGTCTCTTCATGCTGAGGATTCCAGCCCCTAGCTGCCAAGTTGTACCTGGCTGGACCAAAAATATGGCGGAGCCCCACGTCATTTTTTTCTAGAATTAGTTAAAGAAATAAAAAAAATGGGCTTTGCTGTATTTTTGGTTGCCAGGCAGGTACAACGAGGCAGCTGGGGGTTGCTGGCAGACTGTAGCTGCCAAGTTGCACCTGGCTGGGTCAAAAATGTGGCGGAGCCCCACGTAATTTTTTTCTTATAAAATGAGTTCTAGAAATATAAAAAAAGGCCTTCGCTGTATTTTTGGTAGCCAGCCAGGTACAATGAGGCAGCTGGGGGGCTGGAATCCTCAGCGTGGAGAGACCCAAATGTTGTGGGTCCCCCACACTGCAAATTGCAACCCACAGCCACCCCAGAAAATAGCGCATTCATTAGAGGCGCAATTTTCTGGTGCTGTACCCCAACTCATCCAGTTGCCCTTGTGCTAGTGGCACACAGGGGCTCTCCATACGCGACATGGTGCACGCTAACAAGTTGAATGGAATATAAGCACCAATTGTTAGTGAACACCATGTCACGTATGGAGAGCCCCTGTGTGCCTAAACATTGGAGCACCCCCACAAGTGACCCCATTTTGGAAACTAGACCCCCCCAAGGAATGTATCTAGATGCATAGTGAGCACTTTGAACCCCCAGGTGCTTCCCAAATTGATCCGTAAAAAGGAAAAAAGAAAATGTGTGAAAAAAAGTACCTTTTCCTTATTATGGATCAATTTGTGAAGCACCTGGGGGTTAAAAGTGCTCACTATGCATTTAGATATGTTCCGTGGGGGGTCTAGTTTCCAAAATTGAGTCACTTGTGGGGGAACTTCAATGTTTAGGCACACAGGGCCCTCCAAACACGACATTGGGTCCGCTAACAATTTGAATGGAAAATCAGCTCAAATTATTAGCGGACACGATGTCGCGTTTAGAGAGCCCCTGTATGCCTAAACATTGGAGCTTCCCCACAAGTGACCCCATTTTAAAAACTAGACCCCCCCAGGGAACTTATGTAGATGGGTGGTGAGCATTTTGAACCCTCAGATGTTTCACAAATTGTTCTGTAAAAATGAAAGAGTAATTTTTTTTTTCACAAAAATTTTCTTTTAGCCTACATTTTTTCATTTTCACATGGGCAACAGGATAAAATGCATCCTAAAATTTGTTGGGCAATTTCTCCTGAGTACACCGATACATCATATGTGGTCATAAACCATTGTTTGGGCGCACGGCAGGGCTCAGAAAGGAAGGAGCGCAATTTCACTTTTTGAATGGAAAATTTGCTCCAAAAGTCAAATTGTGCTCCTTCCCTTCTGAGCCCTGTCATGCGCCCAAACAGTGGTTTATGACCACATATGAGGTATCTGTGTACTCAGGAGAATTTGCCCAACAAATTTTAGGATCCATTTTATCCTGTTGCCCATGTGAAAATGAAAGAATTGAGGCTAAATGAACATTTTTGTTAGAAAAATTTAAATGTCAATTTTTTGACTTCCACATTGCATTAGTTCCTGTGAAGCAACTGAAGGGTTAATAAGCTTTCTTGAATGTAGTTTTGAGTAGTTTAAGCGGTGCAGATTTTGGAATTATGTAAATTTTGGGTGTTTTCTGTCATATACACCCCTCAAAGGGACTTCAAATATGATGTGGTCACTAAAAAAAATGGTTTTGTAAATTTTGCTGGAAAAATGAAGAATTGCTGCTGAATTTATAACTTCCTACCAAAAAAAACTTTTTTCCCACAATTGTGCTGATGTAAAGTAGACATGTGGGAAATGTTATTTATTAACTATGTTGTGTCACATAACTCTCAGGTTTAGCAGAATAAAAATTCAAAATTTGAAAATTGCGATATTTTCTAAAATTTTGGCAAATTTTTTATTTTTTCAGAAATAAACGCAAAAATGATCGACTTAAATTTACCACTAACATGAAGCCCAATATGTCACGAAAAAAGAATCTCAGAATCACTAGGATCCGTTGAAGCGTTCCAGAGTTATTACCTCATAAAGGGACACTGGTCATAATTGCAAAAAATGACAAGGTCTTTAGTGTCAAAATAGGCTAGGTCCTGAAGGGGTTAATCTTGAACCTGTCTGTGCATTGTTGCCCACTACCCTTATTAAACATTAAAGATTAATTGGTGGTGAGGTGAATAAACTATTTTCTTTTTTTTTATTTAGCCTCCAAATAAGTCAAGCTTCAATAATCACCTCACACAACTTCAAGCCTGGGTGTTACTTGTGGCATGGGGAATAGGATTTGTAAGTCAGATATTTTCTGCAGCTCACCCCATGAAGGGGATAATGAGGAAATGTACAACAAGATTGTGTAAATATTAGTAACCTGCAAGCAAATTGTGTCTTGGCACTAGAAGAGGCGGGCCCCAAGGGAAAGCAAAGATCCATCAACTCAGAGCTCGGTGTCATCTTGGCAGCGCAGTTCAATACAGCTACACTTTGCTATCATATGCTTGCAGTATGCCTTTTGGATATGTGATGGATCCACCTCAAGGCATGCCAGAGCAGTCCCACACAGGATATGGAAACATGTGACCTAGAGCTCCACCACGCTATTTGCATTGGGACTGATATGCAGCATGATTAGGATCCAGTGCTAATTTTGCATGCCTGATGAGGTCCTGAGAAGCTCACAGTCAGGAGGTGAGCTGTGCTCCATGCCAGCTGGGAGCAGAAGATGTCACAGTCAGGAGGATACAGCAGTAAACCTTGAGTTATTACACCTGCAGCCAGTGCTGCAGCTGGTGGACTGGTAAATCCTAGAGGAGGATGAGGAGGACGAGGAAGATGAAGAGGAAAAGGAGGATGTAGTAGAAACAGAAGGCCCTGTTTCTCAGCTTTGTGTAGCAACCCCACCAGAGGCTTTCGACCAAGGCCAATGAGATTAATGAAATTGATGACCAAAGTACCCAAGGTATGGTGGTAACATTCATCTGGGGGGGTTTGATTTCATAGTCGAAGAAGGGACTGGTCATAGGTGCCACTGGTCCACCATGCTGCATGACTATCTTTTGAAAAGACCACAATCTATGTTGGGGAGGAAGTCACTTTTATGAAAGTGAAGGACAGCAAGGGGTAGTTCATGATAGGCATAATTCAGGTCACCACTGCAGATGAATTTGAAAACTGGAAGCAGGAGGCCAAACTGGAGAGGATGTTGCATCAAACAGAGGTCAGGACTCTTTTGGTTAGCCAGCCAGGTGCAGATAACCTCACACGGACAATTGATCCTGAAGGGACTGTCGGTATTATCCAAGTTCTTCCTGTCTCTCCTAGAGGGGGATGGGAATCCCCTAATTCCTCCATCCTCTTCTCCAGTGGTGGCCATGATGTAGTGTGCTGGGGGGGCAGATGGTGGTGGAGAATACCTCTGGAGGACTAGCCCCTGTGACCCCCTGAAACTGTCTGGTAGCAGAGCACCAAATGGAACGGTGACCTTCATCCTTGACAATGTTCAAAATACTGCTCCAGTCTTTTGATTTTTATTAAAAGGAGGACTTCACTAAAAATCGCTAACCCATCCGTTAGTTGCCAAGTTATCCAGAGAAGGACTTTTCTCAGTTGTTGAGTTCTTAGAAGAGCGAGGGGTGTTTTTTTTTTATTTTATTTTGCGAATCTGCATCAAAATCTGCATGTCAATCTTGAGGCCAGCAAGCTCTATGACCGGTTAGAGGTGCTGTGCCCTCATTGATTTTTTTCCTTGCGAATGTGGCTCAGATTTGTTTTATCTGCCCCCAAATCTGCACCAAATCTACAAGGAAAAAATATCATATTAGCACAGCACTTCTGAATACTCATAGATTTTCTGCCTTTAGAATAGAAATGCAGATTTTGATTCAGATTATGAAAATGTGCTTCAAAAGAAGCATCAAACAACATACCATGGGCACGGGGCCTAAGGCTGGCTTCACACTGCGGTCAGGTCAGGTCAGATCAGGTCAGGTTTTGTGTTTCAAAACCAGGAGAGGAACTTGCAGAGAAAAAGTATAATTGAAAGATTGACACCTGTTCTAGGTTTTGGAGTCACTCCTGGTTTTGAAACACAAAACCTGACCTGATATGACCTGATCTGACCTGACCTGACTGCAGTGTGAAGTCAGCCTTACAACAACATCTTTTTCACAGAAAGCATTCCCCATATGCTGTGAGCGCAGGCACCTGTCAGAGTGTGAAAAGTGGTGCCATCACAAACATTATTGCAGTTCAGACTTGAGAGGCCAAACAGGGGCTATCCTGCACATTTGAACTGCACTGCACCCACTGACATCAAAATACTGTATGTTCTTCATGGTTACTTTCACCGATCTCTTCTAACTTTAGTAAGAGAAGTAACTTTTAGTTTTTGCATATAATTGGAACACATGTAAGCAAATAGCACAGAACTGATAATGACATTTTAATTAATCTCAACTATGGTACCTCATTTGCACTGGATGCACTTATCATATTTTATTATTATACTTAGCATTGTATGTCTATTATAATGAATTAATAAAGTATCACATTTTTTAAAAAAATCTAATTTTTGAAGTTGTCACTTTATCCTTTTTGTTAAAGTGTAACCGTCATTTAAATTTTTTTTAATAATAATGTAGAGCAACTTATTATAATAAAATTTCAAATATACTTCATTAGTGAAATCTGGAAGAAAACCTTTCATAAACCTTCCACAAGATGTCCTTACTAGACTGTTCCTGAACCTGACATATGCTCATTCTCCAGTGAGGTCTGTCTTCAGCTCTCACACACACTGAATAAAGCCATATAACCATATAAGAGTGGAGTGGATGGAGCCTACACAGCATTCTCAGCTGCTAAGTGTATTAGATTACGGCTAGGGTCACATTTAAAACATGAATTGCATTCACCGCATCCAGATCCGGATGCGGTGAACGCAATGCCGGGCACACACATTTTTTTACAAAAATGTGTGCAGAATACCGCACTGCAGTAACCAGATGGCTCAGGATGTGTAATCCTGAGCCATCCGGCAACTGCATAGTTTGCGCATCCCGGCTATTGCCGGGATAAGCAAACTGTACTATGACTATTAAAGAGTTAATTTTACTAACTAAAGTAATGTTTAAGGTCTCTAGGGGGGGCTTAGACCCCCCTACAGACCGGCCGCCCACTCTGGTGGGCTTCTTCTACAATTTCCCCCATGGCACGGGCTCCTCCGAGCTCCGTGCAAGTCCCCAAAACTCCCGCCTCCCCGTATCAGTATAGAGGGGTGCATACACCCCTCTTGTATAGTTATTCCTGTTTTTGGAAAATGATGTATTAAAGTATAGATTGTAGCTTATATTTACATGATCTCGTCGGCAGTGTGGTTGGAAATCCATGGGCGGGGCTGTTTGCTGCAGCCTCCGCCCCCTCATTCATTATCGCCACCCCCTGTGGGCTTCATCCAGTGGTGTGAAGGCGGCCGCGTCATCAAAGGGGCGTGGCTAACCGCGTCACACCGTTAGCCATGCCCCTTTCATGACGCAGCCGCCCTCACAACACTGGATGAAGGCTAGAGGGGGCGGCCATAATGAATGAGCGGGCGGAGGCTGCTGCACACAGCCCCGCCCATGGAATTCCCTGGACTCTGCCTACGAGAGCATGTAATTATGAACTTACATGTAGACTTTAATAATACTTCGTTTTGGCCACATAATACAAGAATAACTGTACAAGAGGGGTGTATGCACCCCTCTATAGTGATACGGGGGGGGAACACATGCACGGAGCTCGGAGGAGCCCGTGCCATGGGGGAAATTGTAGAAGAAGCCCACCGGAGTGGGTGGCCGGTCTGTAGAGGGGTCTAAGCCCCCCCTAGAGACCTCAAACAGTCCTTTAGTTAGTAAATTGAACTCTTTAATAGTCATAGGACAGTTTGGTGATCCCGGCAATAGCCGGGATCAGCAAACTATGCAGTTGCCGGATGGCTCAGGATTACACATCCTGAGCCATCCGGTTACTGCAGTGTGGTACAGAGAACCGCTGCGAAAACTGCTGCCTGCATGATTTTTAACGCAGGCTGCAGTGCCGGACACGGACACCGGATGGCTTGTGAAGCCATCCGGTGTTTTGCATTGGCTCCTATGAGGAGCGTTTCCTGGTCCGGTTTTGAGCTTTTTGAAAGCTCAAAACCGGATCAGGATTCTTAAAAAAAAACGGAGATGTGACCCTGGCCTACCTCAGGAACAGGGAGTTCTAGGCTGTCAGCACAAAGCTTCTGTGATCATTGCATTCATGCATTCATATTGCTCTGCTCCATGTTATCAGTGAGGAGCTGTGTGGGGGCCATCAGTTGTTAGCAGGAGTAGAGTGATCTGAATGCAGGAGATAAAATCATAGAAGTATGTGAACTGCTGATAACCTGATGAGCCTACCTTTGTCCAAGGTAAACTTACTATAAAATGATCTCCTGTACCCAGTCACATTATGTAGGCCAAAGCCCCCACTCTTATATGAAAGGTTTAGAAACTCCATAGTGGGGACATATTCTAGATGGGTTTTAAAAGGTTTTCTTCCAGATTTCACTTATGAAGTATATTTGAAAGTTTAATAAAATCACTTGCTCTATATCATTATTAAATAAAATTTATTATGGGCATACTAGGATTTCATCCTAAGCAAGGGTCAATTAAGTCCTGATTAAAAAAAAAATCTGTATAAGGCTGGGGTCACAGTTGCATTTTTCACAAGCGTTTTTGGAGACCTGCGTTTTCAAAAACACATGTAAAAAACGCACCCATAGGCCCCCATGTTAAAAAACGCATGCCCTAATAGCAAAAACGCATGTGTACAATGTACAATGCGTTTTTGGTGCATTTCGAAAAATGCATGCGTTTTTAATATGGGGCCTTATGGGAAACACATGCAAAAACGCATGTACAATTAGTGCCATTCAAAAATGCATGTGTTTTCCATAGGAGCCCATGTTAAAAAAACGCAAGCGTTTTAGAAAACGCATGCGTTTTTTTAACATGGGCTCCTATGGAAAACGCATGTGTTTTTGAATGGCACTAAAAGGTACTAATTGTACATGCGTTTTTGCATGCGTTTTCCATAGGGGCCCATGTTATAAAAGCGCATGCGTTTTCTTCAAAAACGCATGCGTTTTTCAAAACGCACCAAAAAATAGTACATGCACTATATTTTGGTGCAGATTTAAAAACGCAGCCAAAAACGCAGGGAGCCATCACACACCTTAAAAAACTCATGCTGACATGAAAAAACGCATGAGTTTTGTTAAATCACTAAAAAAAAACTCATGTCAACTGTGACCCCAGGGTAACACCAGATTGTATGAAATCAGAGAAAATCTGAGTTTTCTTTTAGGCCCCTTTCACATCTATGCGTCTGCTGCGTTTTGCTTCATTTGCGTTTTCATGCGTTTTTATCGCATGCGTTTTTGTCCCCATTGATTTTAATGGCAACGCATGAAAAACGCATAAAAAACGCATGTAAAAACGCATGTGCGTTTGCAAAAACGCAAAACGCATGCGTTTTTGCAAACGCAGCTCAAAACGTGACAAACAATGTTTTGGGCTGCGTTTACAAAAACGCATGCGTTTTGCATTTTTGCAAACGCACATGCGTTTTTACATGCGTTTTTTATACGTTTTTCATGCGTTGCCATTAAAATCAATGGGGACAAAAACGCATGCGGTAAAAACGCATGAAAACGCAAATGAAGCAAAATGCAGCAGACGCATAGATGTGAAAGGGGCCTAAAAGAAAACTCAGATTTTGGCTGTGGTCACAGTTGACATGCATTTTTTTAGTGCCTTTAAAAACGCATGCTTTTTTACATGCGTTTTTTCATGTCATCATGAGTTTTTTAAGGTGTCTGATGGCTCCCTGCGTTTTTGGCTGCGTTTTGAAATCTGCACCCAAAAATAGTGCATGTACTATTTTTTGGTGTGTTTTGAAAAACGCATGCGTTTTTTTAACATGGGCTCCTATGGGAAACGCATGCGTTTTTGAATGGTACTAATTGTACATGCGTTTTTGCATGCGTTTCCCATAAGGCCCCATATTAAAAAACGCATGCGTTTTTGGAAAAGCACCAAAAATGCATGGGACTGTCACACATGCTTTTTTGCTATTAGGGCATGCGTTTTTTAACATGGGGGCCTATGGCTGCGTTTTGAAATCTGCACCCAAAAATAGTGCATGTACTATTTTTTGGTGTGTTTTGAAAAACGCATGCGTTTTTTTAACATAGGCTCCTATGGGAAACGCATGCGTTTTTGAATGGTACTAATTGTACATGCGTTTTTGCATGCGTTTCCCATAAGGCCCCATATTAAAAAACGCATGCGTTTTTGGAAAAGCACCAAAAACGCATGGGACTGTCACACATGCTTTTTTGCTATTAGGGCATGCGTTTTTTAACATGGGGGCCTATGGCTGCGTTTTGAAATCTGCACCGAAAAATAGTGCATGTACTATTTTTTGGTGTGTTTTGAAAAACGCATGCGTTTTTGAAGAAAACGCATGCGTTTTTATAACATGGGCCCCTATGGAAAACGCATGCAAAAACGCATGTACAATTAGTACCTTTTAGTGCCATTCAAAAACGCATGCGTTTCCCATAGGAACCCATGTTAAAAAAACTCATGCGTTTTTTTAACATGGGCTCCTATGGGAAACGCATGCGTTTTTGAATGGTACTAATTGTACATGCGTTTTTGCATGCGTTTCCCATAAGGCCCCATATTAAAAAACGCATGCGTTTTTGGAAAAGCACCAAAAATGCATGGGACTGTCACACATGCTTTTTTGCTATTAGGGCATGCGTTTTTTAACATGGGGGCCTATGGCTGCGTTTTGAAATCTGCACCCAAAAATAGTGCATGTACTATTTTTTGGTGTGTTTTGAAAAACGCATGCGTTTTTGAAGAAAACGCATGCGTTTTTATAACATGGGCCCCTATGGAAAACGCATGCAAAAACGCATGTACAATTAGTACCTTTTAGTGCCATTCAAAAACGCATGCGTTTCCCATAGGAGCCCATGTTAAAAAAACGCATGCGTTTTCTAAAACGCACGCGGTTTTTTAACATGGGCTCCTATGGGAAACGCATGCGTTTTTGAATGGTACTAATTGTACATGCGTTTTTGCATGCGTTTCCCATAAGGCCCCATATTAAAAAACGCATGCGTTTTTGGAAAAGCACCAAAAACGCATGGGACTGTCGCACATGCTTTTTTGCTATTAGGGCATGCGTTTTTTAACATGGGGGCCTATGGGTGCGTTTTTTACATGCGTTTTTGAAAACGCAGCTCTCCAAAAACGCATGTGAAAAATGTTACTGTGACCCCAGCCTTTCTCTGATTTCATACAATCTGGTGTTAGGCTGGGGTCACAGTTGACATGAGTTTTTTTTAGTGATTTAACAAAACTCATGCGTTTTTTCATGTCAGCATGAGTTTTTTAAGGTGTGTGATGGCCCCCTGCGTTTTTGGCTGCGTTTTTAAATCTGCACCAAAAAATAGTGCATGTACTTTTGCAAACGCAGCTCAAAACGTGAAAAAAAATGTTTTGGGCTGCGTTTGCAAAAACGCATGCGTTTTGCGTTATTGCAAACGCACATGCGTTTTTACATGCGTTTTTTATGCGTTTTTCATGCGTTGCCATTAAAATCAATGGGGACAAAAACGCATGCGTTTTGAGACGTTTTTGCAGTAAAAAATCGTGAAAACGCAAATGAAGCAAAATGCAGCAGACGCATAGATGTGAAAGGGGCCTTACCAATTACATATGAACTGGTTTAAACAAAGCCATATGCTAAAACAAATGGATATATATGTGGACGATCCAAGCTGCTGACGACAATTTAGTCTTGATGATTTCACGGCAGGGCGGATCGTCCACGTATACAGTATATCCATTAGTTTTCAACTGTGACTGCTTTGTATTTTGTGGATTCTGCAGCAGCTGTTAGGCATTGTTCACACACAATTTGCGTTTTTTTTTTTAGCACTCCTAAAACCACATGCGTTTTTTTAAGAGTGCCAAAAAGTGTCCCTTGTGTGCCTGAAAGGATTAGAATCCTTTATGGACTTTGTCATTTTTTCATCAAAAACGCAGGCAAAAACGCATGCGTTAACGCAGGGTGCCTCAATGAGCCTTTTAAAAACGCTAGCGTTAACGCATGCATTAACGCAGGTGCCTATATGTGCCCTGCGTTAACGCATACGTTTCCCATAGGGCCCCATGTTAAAAAAACGCATGCGTTTTTGGAACCAACCCTTGCGTTTTTTTCCAGCACCCAAAAAATGCTGCATGCAGCATTTTTTTGGACTAGGGGAAAAAAACGCAAGTGGAACTGAAAAACGCATGTACACTCAAATGCACCCTGCGTTAATGCACCTGCGTTTTTTTAACAGCCCAAAAAAACGCAGAGATGGTCAAAAAAGCTGATATGTGTGAACAAGGCCTTACATGCCTTACATGCCTTATATACTGGTTGTGGGTCACCCAACCTAATCAGGCGAACAGCTACTATTAATCTGTGTAAGGTTTTTATTGAGGATTAGACCCTATTTTGCACTTCCATATATCTCACAATTTCATAGTTTCAGTTTGAATATTCTAAAACTGATGTACTACAGAGTTATTCTCTACTTGAAGTTTGCTTTTGAGGAGGGTATCTCTGATATGGCACAATTTAAGAACCATTTAAGGATTTTTTTTGGCACGTTACAAGATTGCAGGGACTCAATATGCCAGTGTGCAGATTCTAGTAAAATACTCTGCTGTGTGCATGAGGTCTATGGCCTAAAGTTTAGAAATCAGATGTTCAACTGCCAAATAATAATGCAATGTATTTTGTCAATTTGGACTAAAGCCTGAATTTCATTTTTGGTTCTCATGATGTGTTTTATATAAGATATTTTAAGAACAATACATGCAGAAATTAAAACTTTTATACTATTATACTTGAAAATTAAGGTTTTGCTCACTTAAAAAAAGAGGGTGCTCTTGTTTACATGAGAAGCTCAGTTGTGAGCCTCCATTAATGATTCCATCAAAATAGTGCAGAAACACGAGAGAACTATGACAGAGCCCAAGTTCGGTCATGGAAACATAATCTTAAAGAGGACCTGTCACCAACCATACATGGTGATCTATTTACAGCACTGAATGCAGCATGTCTGCTGCATTCAGGCAAGGGGTCCCCCAGCCCTTGAGCCCCCTGTACCCCGAGATAATACACTTTGAAAACTTTCATAGTGGAGCCAAATAGGAGGTGGCTTGTGGCTGGAGCCAAAAGGCAGCTGCACACCCCCTGTATGTTTAATCCACCCATCGCCGCCTCCCTGATGCTAACCACTGTCTCCCTCGCCTGCTGCATAGTACACAGAGCTTATTGCAGTGATGGCCGCTTTGCCCCGCCTCCTGCAATGATGTCACCACCTTTCCCCGCCCTGCTCCATGGTTAACATGGAGAAGGGCAGGTATAAGCGGTGATGTCACAGCCGGAGGTGGGGCGGCCGGCCTCCTGCTGTTACATCACCGCCTTTAACTATGGACCAGGGCGAGGAAAGGTGGTGACATCACCACAGGAGGCGGGGCAAAGTGGCCAGCACTGCAATAAGCTCTGTGTTATGCTGCAGGCGAGGGAGACAATGATTGGCATCAGGGAGGCGGCGGTGGGTGGATTAAATATACAGGGGGTGTGAAGCTGCCCTTTGGCTCCAGCCACAAGCCACCTCCTATTAGGCTCCACTATGTAAGTTTTCAAAGTGTATTATCTCGGGGTACAGGGGGACTCAAGGGCTGGGGGACCCCTTGCCTGAATGCAGCAGACATGCTGCATTCAGTGCTGTAATTAGATCACCATGTATGGTTGGTGACAGGTCCTCTTTAAACTACACATGTATCTATTCAATTCATATCAGTTTTCCTATGTTATAAATTAAGGCACGTTTAATACCGTCTATGTAGGAAGGAATCTGTCCAAATAAAGTCATATAAGAATGGTAGACAACTCCGCGGAATATCCAATCCACTCTTATCTCATTGTGAATCAGTATGGCTTGCTTTGCAACACCAAAAGACACAACCCACACAGCCAGGAGGAAAAGGAAAAAGAAGACATCTTTCATCTGGGAAAAAATAAAACTTGCATTAGACTTTGTCTTATTTCTTATATGTATATACATCTTAGCGATACCAACGAACATAATTAAATTCCATGGTGGATCATGAAATATACACAACCTTCATAAAGTATGCCCAACATGTAACCAGATGAAATGTAAACAAATATTGTTTGAATCAAAAAAGGGAGTAATAAAATTCAGACATAAGGATATTGGAGAGTGGACACACTTAAAAAAAGGGCACCAGTGAAGCATGTTGGTATGTCACGCGCTTAGATTGCGCTGACTTTGCTGGATGCTGCTGTGTGTGTTGTGTCTGCATTGCTTCAAGAGCTGTATTGCTTCAAGAGCTGCATGAGGTACGAATGTGAAGGTCTTGGTCCTGACTTACCGCCTGTATTATACTCCAGAGCTGCACTCACTATTATGCTCAGCTGCTGGTTAAGAGGTTGATGTGAGGCTGGGGTGTGACTCACCTGGAATCCCCTCCCCCTGGCTTTAAATAGCTTTCCCTCTCCTCTGTCAGATGATAAAGTTATTTACTCTTGGTCTTTGTGCAGTGCACATGATTTGTTGCTGAGCTGAAGTCTTTGCATTGGGAGTAGTTGTGATTCTGGATACGTGGGTGGAGGGAGGGGCCCTCAGCCTAGGGCTAATCAGGAGCTCAGGAAAACAGGATGGAGACTCGGACCTCCTCACCATCAGAGGTACCTCTGAGAGCAGGGCGAGCCAAGCACCCCCAATGTAAAAAGGTTAGAAAACAGGGATTCAGCTCACCTCGCAAAGGCATGACATGCACAGGCCGGCATCCTGAACAGCCAAGGATTAGTAGAAAGAAGAGGGTGGCCCAGCTTCCGTTTGATGAATATCGACAATTCTTTATTAATTTCCCAGCACCTTCCAAATTACAACATGGTTACATGGATCAGTAGGTAGATGACATGGCAGGTGGGTGCGGACGTCTGATGGGCGACGCGTTTTGGACAAAGTGTCCTTTCACAAGCTTGAGAAAGGACACTTTGTCTTAAACGTGTCGCCCACGAGACGCCCGCACCCACCTGCCATGTCATCTACCTGCTGATCCATGTAACCATGTTGTAATTTGGAAGGTGTATTTTAATTTATTAAATTTATTATGCACAAGCCGACATTTCCTCCGGTCAGTGATCAGTGATCTGTGCCTCCTGCAAGCGCACTCCTCTGATAGGACGTGACGCTGGTCACTGCTTGACCATTCAAAGTTGTATTCTGATTGGTTGGATGTCATTTAAATAGATGGCTTTCTCTAATCCTACACACCTACAATAAAGTACAGCAAAATGCACGTCGGGATCTTGTAGCATCTCTGACTACAGGTCTGGCACCATTCCTATATGCTATAGTTTACTACCTCTGTATAGTACCTACCCTCTGTTTGATTCCTTCATAGTTATTATTATTACTGCACATTACATTTTTATTTTATGCTGTCTGATTGAGCTCTAACTCCAAATTTTGACTATTTATTTCAGGTTGTACAAAAGTGATCTATATTTTTACACATTCTGTATATTATGGAAAAGTAGTATGACTTTTACCATATAGTTGCCACATTAGTATAGACTTGACCTACATACGTAAGTATCTGTTGTTGCACGTATCATTCTTATTGTGGCCACTTACTATTTATAAAGCCTTCCAGTAATATCTACTAATGTCTTTTATTATTTTGCCATCTAGAGGTCATTTTCAATATTGAAAGTTTGTTTTTACATCCATTTTCCTTTCTGATAATGTATTTATAGTGATAGTTTACTATTACACTCCATGCACACAGTTATCTGGTGGTCCGTTTTTGTTTATTTAAATGAATGTTGGCAATGTTTATTATACCTGTTAAACAGGAGTGCCCTTTGTGATGGCTGACCAATATCCTTATTTATTCATTTTATTGGCTCCTTTTTTAGTTCAATAAAATATCATTTTTATAATGTCTTCGATTGTACGTTGTGCATACTTTATGGAACATGTGCTGCATAACCAAAATGGAGCCATGACAGATACAGTGAACAAAATGAGAAAAACAATACTAACAAGTATGCACTGCGTGTGGGGGAAAATACTGTTTGTAAAATGACATTTTCTGTCTATTGTGTCTGTGAAAAAGAAATTACCATAGCAATCATATGTAATTGGCAGGGGAACCTGGCAGTAACTCTTCAATTATCCTAAAGCCCTACCATGGGGCCATTTAAATGAATGGTATTTTTGGTAACATGTAAACAACTCCTGAGAGAAAGACATTGGAGAATATTTATCAAGCTAATTGTGCCAGAATTCTGGTATTTGTGCTACAAAAAAAAAACCTTTTGTTCATGACTTTAATCATACATTATGTGTTTTAGACATCTTCTGTGCCTTGTCCATCAATGTGTATGAACTAATGTGAGACACTATGGGTGTAAATAGTGACACAAACTTCTGGCCCCAATATTATATTAATAAGTGATGTAAACTGAATGTGGACAGTCATAAAATACTGCATCTAAAATATTGTATCTAAAATACTGTATCTGTGAATTTTAGTACAGTGTCTGGTGTAAGATTGAATTGTCTAAAAATTAGACAGCATTTATAATATGCTGCAATGGCTTTTTGCCCTTATGCCTTAGGGCTGCTTTACACACACCAACTTCTGTGACCAACTTCTGAACAATTTGCTGGTTGCAGTGAAATCATGGACACATTGTTCCATTTTGTGGCTGTGTACAAATGTAACAATGTGTCCATGATTTCACTGCAACCAGTAAGGCTACCTTCACATTACGATTTGAAGGGAGCCGATGCTGTCCGATTTATATCGGACAGCATCGGCTCCCTTCTGATGCCTGGAATCGGGTGCCAAATAGGCACCCGATTCCGGCATAAAATCGGCGCCTCCGGGCTGAAAAAAAAAAAAAAAAATAAAGTTTATTCTCACCTCCCCCGAGCCCCCGCCGTCTTCCGCCATCTTCTGCCATCTTCTTGGAGGCTCCCGGTGGATCCCGCAGGCTGCCGGTGTCAGCAGAGCGCTCCCTCTGCTGTTCAGGACCTGCGGTGATGTCACAGTCATGTGACCGCGGGTTCACCATGGTAACCCGCGGTCACATGACTGTGACATCATCGCAGGTCCTGTGTACAGCAGAGGTACACCTCTGCTGACACCGGCAGCCTGCGGGATCCACCGGGAGCCTCCAAGAAGATGGCAGAAGATGGCGGAAGACGGCGGGGGCTCGGGGGGAGGTGAGAATAAACTTTTTTTTTTTTTTTAACCCTTGTGCTCCTAGTTAGGAGCAGTTTTACTGTACTGAGCATGCTCAGTACAGTAAAACGGGGTCCGAGGAGACATAGATGTTTCCTCGGACCCTTCTCCATAGGGCCTCATGTTATAGGGATCGGACCTAATCGGATGTGCACTAAATGCCATCCGATTTGGTCCGATCCGAATCTGTCAGATTTTATTTTCGGTGCTAAAATCGGAGCAGGCTCCGATTTTAGCACAGATAATAAAATCGGACAGAATCGGATCGGACCAAATCGGATGGCATTTAGTGCACATCCGATTCGGTCCGATCCCCATAGGGATACATGGGGTCCGAAAATCGGTCCGATGCTGTCCGATTTTTTTTCGGACAGCATCGGAAATCCGAAAATCGTTATGTGAAAGCACCCTAAGTTGTTCAGAAGTTGGTCACAGATATCTGTGTGTGAAAAGCGGCCATTAAGTAATTGCTGAGCTCTGGAATGGGAGTCTGGCATCTTCTATCATAAAATGCTGTAATGGTAATTCAAAAAAGGTTTTCCAAATCAGAGATACTAATATACACACAAATATTACTTACCATTCTTTTAACAATTATGATTTTAGGTCCAAGAGTTTTGCTTATTGTAAAAATATGCATTAAACGTAAACAAAAAATGACAAAATCTAGAGAGAGAATAATTCTTCCTGGATAAAATGTTGCTGGAATTAACCTGTAACAGAGAGATTTTAATCATAATTTATCATACACTTATTGTAGACTGATTTGAATAATAAAGAAAGAAAAATTTGAAAAGTGATTTTATATATACTATTTAGATGATCAAAAATTAGTATTTTATGTTCAAATATTTTTATTGGTTTGCAAATAAAAGAACGGTATAACATACAGTATGATTAGCATAAATGATACAGAAAGCAATGAAGTACAATAAAAGCAGATTAGTAATCTAGGTGGTACAATATGAAGAAAGATGTACAATCTATATATTCATAGACCGAGGATGAATCAGAAATATATAACACTACTCAAGACTTTAGTCGCTCGGTCAATAATTTATATAAATATCAATCATATTCCATTGATTTGATTATTTAATGAATAGCGAGTTGCTAAACAGTAACTTAACTATTTACATACATGGAAGAACAAAGAGCATGTATATAAGAATGCCCGCTATGAATTAACGTGGGTATGATTTACTTGAAATAGTAATGCTAAATAAGTTGGATTGGGGTACGAAGATTAATCTGGTCTTGTACGATGTTGAGGTCTTTATGGTTGATTTGTAGGAGACATAATTTTATTTCACTCCTTCCATTTTTTGGAGTATTTTTTTAAAAGGTTGTTTCTAAGGGCGTATGTGTATTCGCATGTGTTGTGACATGCTATTTTCTCTATTGTGTTTTCCACCGTAGGGGGAATAGGGTCCCTCCAGAGGGCAGCAATGTTGCTTTTAGCTGTGAGTAGAATTTGCGTAATGATAGGTCTATGTTTATGAGGGATGGATTCGAGGCCAACAAGGAGAAGTACTAGTTCAGAAGATAGGTGTAATTTCAAGCCAGTGATGCTATTAATTAGAGCCTCAACTCTGTCCCAGAAGTATTTGAGAACTCTACAGCTCCAAAAAATGTGAGTCAAGCTACCAATGGCATTAAAATTCCTCCAGCAGAGGGGGGAGTTGGAGTTTTGAATTTGATTAAGTTTAAGAGGGGTATAATACCAGCGTGTGTAAATCTTATAGTGGGTCTCTGCAAGGGATGAGCAGGGGATGTAAGAGTAGATAGATTCGAAAATTTGATGCCAAACATCCGTTGTAATTTCTACGTTTAGTTCTTTTTCCCATGCTTTTACATTTGATGAGTATGAAAAATGAGTGTCTTGGTTAAAGCTTTGATATATATTCCCAGTTTTCCAGAAAAGAAGGCTTCGAGGATATCTGAACATCTGAGCTAGGTTCTGGGGTAGAAAAAAATTTAGTTTATGGGAGTTGATGAGATTTTGAATCTTCTTCCATGTCATCTCTTCTAGGATGTCGAGTTAAATTTTTCCATAAGAAGTTGGAAGGGAATGAGTTTTTTACTTTCATCTATGATGTCTGCAATGTACTTAACACGTTTCTTCTATGAGTTTAGTTTAATTCTTGACGATATGAGTTCCAAGATATCTATATTTATCCACGTTGGAGACACCGTAGGATGAGACTTGTGAGATAGTTTCAGTAGAAAAAATTAGTATTTTATAATCCATAGCATTCTCAATTATTTGTAGCTGGTTCGGACACTTTACTCAGAACTATTTATATTATTATTGTACCCTACTTTCCCTGAAAACCCATCTTTCCCCTGGTCTATTCATCTTTCAACAAGCATCCAGCTAATCCTATCCCCTGCACTACTACTCCTTTCCCTCACTATTCTGCGCTATTATACTTTATTAACGCTATTATACTTTAATAATGCCTCACCTTTTTTTATTTTTTTAATGTACTGTACTATGAGAGTACGGTGATCAGAGTGGCTGTGGCCGCAGGGGTTTTGTGGCTGTGTGCACCGTGCAGGAACACACTGGGGTGGAGGGATCTCAGTGTAGTGATGTGTCTGGCTGCATGTATGATACATTAGGAGGAGGGAGGCAATCGGCGGAGGGATCGGGCGGCAAGTGACAGGAGGATACCGGTAAGCAGCGGAGGGGGAGGATCTGGGAGTGAGCACAAACTGAAAGGAGGATGGATAGAAGTGGCAGGAGGGGTGCAAAATGTGGACGTATGTGTCGAGCCCCAGGCCTGGGGGGTTCTCCGTTATCAGGCTCTGAGGGGTTCACAGGGATGTCAATGGTGACGGTGCCTGAGCCCGTGGCCTGGGTGACACTTCAAAGAGGGGTTATCTACAGGGAATAAGAGTTTGTTGTCTCGTGACGCCACCTGTAGTACCTGGTGATGGGTCACCAGCGGCGCCATAGTCCTCTGGAGGGCGATGGTATTGCAACAAGAATGGCAAAGCTCCCTACAAGTGGAGCTGATCCTCCTGCTGTAAACAAAAAGGTTGAATTTTGGTAGCACAAAGACACGGAGGCAAAGTCACTCTCCCGGGTACTTTATTGTAAACAGTCAGCAGCAGTATACAATGTCCACAGTTCAGCAAGTTGTTAAGCAAACAGGAAGCCCTACGGGTGGCTGCAAGTGGATGCCAGGTGGTATGGAGGTACCCATGGTATGCCTTAGTTGATGAACCCGTGTCCTTTCATCCCCACCTAGGATTAGTTCAGACCCATTTAGTCCTTGAAGGTACTTTAGGGGCTCCCCTCCCTCGCAGTTAAGAAGCAGGTGGACCTCTCCATGTGGCAGGGTGCTGCAGCCGGTGAACAGACCGCAGCAGCGGGTTGATGACCTTGGTGGACTGGGGAAGCTCCCTGGAGTATGGTCGCTCCACGCTGGGGTTCCCCTTTTCTCTCTCAGGCGCAGACTCACACGTCAGACACCCTCTCTCAGGATCCTCCCAGGATCCCCTTTCATCTTTCCTCAGGACCAGCCTGGAGCTGTCCTGTTAGACCTCCCGACTCGCTCCACACTCCTCCTCGACTCCAACTCACTAACTCCTACTCTTTGACTCTCTCTACAGGTGACTATATTTTCCTCCTAGTTTGTAACCTCCCACCACTATTATAGTGTGGGAGTGCAGGAATGGGTCCCACTCACCAGCCCAGCATCCACTTGCAGTTGGGGAAAATTACACTGCTTTATGAGTGTAATACCCCAGTGTAAAAACAATAGTACAGCGGTCTCAGGGAGCGCCAAAGGAATACTGGACAAATTAGTGGATAAGAACCGACCTTTATTCTTCCTCCAATACCACTGCCACAACGCGTTTCGACGGTCTAAGCCGTCTTCATCTGATGAAGACGGCTTAGACCGTCGAAACGCGTTGTGGCAGTGGTATTGGAGGAAGAATAAAGGTCGGTTCTTATCCACTAATTTGTCCAGTATTCCTTTGGCGCTCCCTGAGACCGCTGTACTATTGTTTTTATGTGAGTTCTCTCTACGGAGCCAAAGCGGCAGGAGCAGCCTGGCATATCTGGAGTGTTGAGGACCTGTGGTTACCTAATTACCGGGATAAACATACTGAGGACCTGCGGTGACGCGGTATCCGGTCCGGTAGGATTACGTGAAAATCGCGGAGCACGGAATTGTGAACACAAACACCGGCAGGACGGCAGCACTAATAGAAAGAGGCGACCCGGAGCCCCATCACCCACACGTTTAATCTTGGTTGTGTAGACGTACACAACCATTATAGGTGAGTGCACTGGCACTTTTTATTTATACAAATAGCCCTGTGTGTCTACACATGCGCCCTTTTCTTTTTCTTTCTGCTAATACCCCAGTGTGACGCCTGACCATCGGGGGCGCCACATATGCGTCCACCGGCAGCCAGACTTGCTGACTCGAGTATAAGCCAAGGGGGACTTTTTCAGCCCAAAAAAAGGACTGAAAAAGTCGGCTTGTACTCGAGTATATACGGTAAGCCATTTGTGGGTGCATATATAAGGTACATCGGACTCTAAAGCGCACTTTTGATTTCTGACAAAATTATAGGATTTTATGTGCGCCTTATAGTGCAGAAAAAACAGTAATCTCGCTATTTTTAATAATGGACACATGTTGAGCTAACATTCCTAAACCTCAGGATGAGGCCACCATTAATAGCCACAGGCAGAACCTTAAATAACTTTTTTGTTTCAAGTATAAGCCTTGCACCACGCAATATAATGTTAATTCATTTTTTAAAGCACCAATACATTATCGCTTGTCAGTTATTCTTTTTGACATGGTCAAATAGTCAGAAACCTATGACAGTGCATATTCTAAGCAAAAACTGAAAATGTGGATGATAACCCAAAAGCACCACATGATCATAAGACCTTTTCTCTTATTCATTGACACTGTCATATCGTCTACCAGTCTTAATGAGATGCATGTTGTAATAAGATGCATCAAATTAATTAAGAGGCGGATGAAGCTTTATGAATTTGACACATTGACATTAGCATCCATGCGCCTCACCAGTAAGTCAAAAGATAAACAAAAAAGGTTTTCTTACTATGTTAGCCATTTACAAAAAGTAAAGCTTGTTTGGTCTCAGAAACAAAATAACATATTAATCTTAAAGTTATGATTCCTTTTAATGGCTAACAAAAATGATTTAAGGGGGTTGCCCATTACCAGAACAAACCCCTTCTGAATCAAATTATTTTCCACTGGTAAAATAATAAACTTTGTTCTCACCTTGTGTTCTGCTGCCGTTCTAGAGCTGTAGGTAATCACTAGTGATGAGCGAGCAGTAAAATGCTTGGGTGCTTGATGCTCGAGTCGAGCATATTGAGATGCTCGGGTGCTCGACCCTAGCACCGAGCCTAATGTAAGTCAATGAGTGATAGGCTCCGCCCACAGACATCTGGCTATAAAACAAGTGTTTCTGGGAAAAGGCAGGAGGGTGGGTTTTTTCAAATTGTCGCAGCATACAACACCTTGCTGTGCCCCCCAGAGGGACCCTAACATTCAGTCTGCTCTCTGTGAGGTGCCAGCTCATGGTGTGCACTGAAGGGAGCTGTGTATTTGTGTCACATCGATAATGATTAGTGATGAGAGCGACCATCTTGGCGGTACTCGGTACTCACCGAGCATCATGAGTACTGAGATGCTCAGGCGAGTAACGAGTAGCGCTGAGCATGCTCGCTCATCATTAGTAATCATGGCTCAGGACTCTAATTTGGTAGGCTGACCAAAAAATGCTGTGAAAATGCCAAATGAGGCATTGTTTTTCACAATTTTGAGTTTTGCAAAAAATTATACAACCATTCTGGCATAAACACATTGAAGAATTAAGTTGCCATATTATTATTATTATTTATTTATATAGCTCCATTAATTGCATGTTGCTGTACATGAGCAGGGGTTACACACAAAATTCTAGATCTAGTTTACAGTAAACAAATTAACAATGACAGACTGGTACAGTGGGGAGAGGATCCTGTCCTTGTGGACTTACATTCTACAGGATAATGGAGAGGAGACAGAAGGACGGGATGCGGCAGCTTTAGTGGTGGTGAGGCAGCGGCTCTGGGGTAGTAAGGTGGCACTGTGGTCATTGCAGGCTGTAAGCTTTCTTGAAGAGATGGGTTTTCAGGTTCTGTCTGAAGGATCCAAACATGGTAGATAATTGGACGTGTTGGGGCGCAGAATTCCAGAGGATGGGGGATATTTCGGGAGAAATCTTGGAGGCGGTTGTTTGAGGAACGAAAAACTGTTGAGGAGAGAAGGAGGTCTTGGGAGGATCGAAGTTTATGTGAGGGTAGATAGTGGGAGAATAGTTCAGAGATATAGGGAGGAGACAGTTTATGGATGGCTTTGTAGGTCAGTGTTAGTAGCTTGAACTGAATTTGTTGTGGAATTGTGAGCCAGTGAAGAGATTTGCAGAGAGGAGAAACAGGGGAGTAGCGAGGAGACAGGTGGATTAGTTGGGCAGCAGAGTTGAGGACAGACTGGAGTGGTGCAAGAGAGTTAGCAGGGAGGCCACAGAAGAGTATGTTGCAGTAATCGAGGCGGGAGATGATGAGGGTGTGTACAAGAGTTTTAGTAGATTGAGGACTGAGGATGGGACGAATTCTGACAATGTTTTGAGCTGGAGGTGACAGGAGGTGGCAAGAGTTTGAATGCGTGGTTTGAAGGACAGGGCAGAATCGAGAATTACTCTGAGGCATCGGATTTCGGGTGCGCGAGAGAGTGTTATGCCATTAACCATAATAGATAGATTGGGTAGGGAAGATACATGAGATGGAGGAAAGATGATGAGCTCGGTTTTGCCTACCTTGAGTTTTAGGAAGTGGGAGGTGATGAAGGAGGATATGGCTGATAGACACTCTGGGATTCTGGACAGCAGAGAGGTTACGTCTGGGCCAGAGAGGTAGATCTGAGTGTCATCAGCGTACAGGTGGTACTAGAAGCCATGGGACTTTATGAGTTATCCTAGGACAAGGGTATAGATAGAAAAACATAGGGGCCCCAGGACAGAGCCTTGTGGGACTCCAACAGAGAGAGGGCGGGATGAGGAGGTAGTGTGGGAGTGGGAAACGCTAAATGTGCGGTTGGAAAGGTATGAGGCGATCAAGGAGAGGGCAAGGTCTTTGATGCCAAGGGAAGAGAGGATCTGTAGTAGGAGAGAGTGGTTGACTGTGTCAAAGTCAGAGAACAGGTCTAGAAGGAGGAGGATGGAGAAATGTCTGTTAGCTTTGGCAGTGAGTAAGTCATTAGTAATTTTGGTCAGGGCAGTTTTGGTGGAGTGGTGGTGGCGGAAGCCAGATTGGAGGTTGTCAAGGAGAGAGTTACATGAGAGATGGGAGGAAAGTTGAGCATGGACATGCTGTTCGAAGAGTTTTGAAGCAAACAGGAGCAGCGATATGGGGCGATAGCTGGGCAAAGCAGTCAGGTCAAGGTTTGGCTTTTTGAGGATGAGTGTGATGGTGGCATGCTTGAAAGAAGAGAGGAAGGTACCAGAAGATAGCGATAGGTTGAAGAGATGGGTTAGGGCTGGGATGTTCATGTTAGTGAGGTTGGGGAGGAGGTGGGAAGTGATGGGGTCAAGTGCACAGGTGGTGAGGTGTGATTTGGAGAGGAGACGAGAATGCTCTCCTTCAGTGATGTTGGAGCGGGATGTTGTGAGGGAAGGGCAGAGGTCTGGTATATGGAATGGTAAGGGTGGTGGAACAGTAAAGGTTTGCCTTGTTTGGTCGATCTTATCTTTGAAGTATGTGGCAAAGTCTTCAGCAGAGATGAGGGAGGTTGGAGGGGGAAGCGGTGGGCAGAGGAGAGAGTTTAATGTACTGAACAGTTGTTTGAGGCTGTAGAATACTGAAGATACCAGGTTTGTGAAGTAGGTCTGTTTAGCAAAGGTGAGGGCTGATTTGAAGGCAAGTGTAGCTTGTTTGGAGGCTGTGAAGTCATCTGCCAGGTGGGTTTTCTTCCAGCGCCGCTCTGCGACCCTGGAAACTTTTCAAAGTTTTTTGGTGAGATTGGCGTGCCAGGTTTGCCTATTAATTCATCGCACTTTGCCATGCGTGAGAGGGTCGACTGAGCCTATGTCTGATGTGAGGGAGGCATTGTAGAAAGCGGTGGCACTGCCTGTGTCATGGAGTGAAGATATGTAGGACAGTGGTAGAAGAGAGTCTGTGAATGTTTAGGTGTGCGAGATTTCTGTGAGGATGAGCTAGTGGCTAGACATGGGGGGCCGGTGAGGAGGACAAGAATGAGAAGGTGAGTAGATAATAGTCGGGTAGGGGGAAGGGGGAGCTTGTGAGATTAGATAGGGAACAAAGGCGGGTGAAGATGGGGTCTAGTGTCTGTCTTGTGTGGGTGGCTGTGGAGAACCATATGTTGATAAGTTGACCAGTAATTCTATTCCTCTAACAAACACCCTAACAGTATCTAAAAGGTTCATCCTTAAATGATTGTCATTTAGTGTACACAGCATTCAAGTCATCCAAGAGGGTATATTTTCCTTGGGTATACCCTGGTGGAAGGTTTTGATGTAAGCCATGGTATAGGAATGGGTAAACAGACGTGCTATTATTGTAAAGAAATTACGCTATGTTAACCCTTTATAGTGAAAGTCAAAGTGCTGTGTTACACAGTTGAAAAAAAAAGTTATACTGGCAAAAGATATTCTTTTGTCCCCTGTCAGGAATCCTATGGATATGATTATTGTATGCAATGCTATTTTCTTATGGTATACATACTAAATAGAATGCTTAGCAGTAATGTGGAAGTCAAAGGCAATTACAATTACCTCATGTGCCAAAAGTTTAAAGATTGGAAACCCTCCAGAATGACAATTTTGCAATAAAAATATTTATCATCTAAGTTCATATCATTTCATTGTTTCAGCATCTTTGTAGGAGATTGAGCAATACAGGAAATACTGTCACATATGATGCATTACTTTATCGAATTTAATACAATTGTCACACAACATTAAAGGAAAAAAATATATATTTTTATCCAACCTGCAGAACAAACCACTAATAAAGATTAGAATGGCACAGACGTCCAACTTATTCCAAAAGTCATTGATGTACAAGGAAGCTTGTTTCCAAAGTCCAAATCCATCAGGGTCATATAGGACCTGCAAAGATAGACATTTTAAGCAATAGACACATCTATTTTTCATTAAAGAAATAAGGTGAAAATATTTCTAAAAGCATTGTTTTTAAAATAAATGTTTTTCGAAAAGCTGAAATCTTACATGCATTTTACATATACACTGTGTGCAGAATATTAGGCAAATGAGTATTTGATCACATGATACTTTTTATACATGTTGTCCTACTCCAAGCTGTATAGACTGAGAGCAACTACCAGTTAAGTAATCAGGTGAATGGCATCTCTGTAAGAGGAGGAGTGTTGTGTAATGACATCAACACCCTTATAAGGTGTGTTAATTATTAGGCAAATGCCTTTCCTTAGGCAAAATGGGTCAGAAGAGATAATTTGACAGATCTGAAAACTCCAAATTGTGAGATGTCTTGCAGAGGGATGCAGCAGTCTTGAGTTACCAAACTTTTGAAGCGTGATCACCGAACAATCAAGCGTTTCATGGCAAATAGCAACAGGGTCACAAGTGGGTTTGTTTGGTTAAAAAAGATACAAAATAACTGCCCATGAATTGAGGAAAATCAAGCGTGAAGCTGCCAAGATGCCATTGACCACCAGTTTTGCCATATTTCAGGCTGAACATTACTAGAGTATCAAAAAGCAAGAAGGTGTGCATACTCAGGGACATGGCCAAGGTAAGGAAGGCTGAAAAAACGACACCTTTTGAACAAGAAACATAAGATATAATGTCGAGACTGGGCCAAGAAATATCTTAAGACTGATTTTTCAAAGGTTTTATGGACTGATGAAATGAAAGTGACTCTTTGATGGGCCAGATGGATGGCAGAGGCTGGATCAGGGCAGAGAGCTCCACTCCGACTCAGACATGAGCAAGGTGGGGTGGGTATGGTATGGGCTGTATCATCAAGATGAACTTGTGGGACCTTTTCGGGTTGAGGAGGGAGTGAAGCTCAACTCCTGACCTCACTGCCAGTTTCTGAAAGACAACTTCTTCAAGCAGTGGTACAGGAAAAAGTCGGTATCGTTCAAGAAAAATGATTTTCATGCAGGACAATGCTCCATACATGCATCCAACTACTCCACAGCATGGTTGGCCAGTAAAGGTCTAAAGAAGAAAAAATAATGACATGGCCCCGTTGTTCACCTGATCTAAACGCCATAGAGAACTGTGGTCCCTCCTAAATGTGAGATCTACGGGAGGGAAAACAGTACACTCTCGCCGAACAGTGTCTGGGAGGCTGTGGTGGCTGCTCCCACGCAATGTTGATCGTAAACAGAACAAGCAACTGATAGACTCTATGAATGGAAGGCTGTTGAGTGTCATCATAAAGAAAGTGGCTATATTGGTCACATCATTTTTTTGTGTTTTGTTTTTGCATGTCAGAATGTTATTTCTAAATATTGTGCAGTTATATTGGTTTACCTGGTGAAAATAAACCAAGTGAGATGGGAATATATTGTTTTTTTTTTAAATCATTTGGTCTTTTATTAAGATTTAAGTATAATAATACAACATAAATGGGATAACATTTCCGAACAATAGCACAACAACGATTGACACAGACAATAAGGAAGAAAACAAAAAAGGAAGATAAGGATTGGGGTGGGGGGGGGGGAAGTGGAGGAGGGAGGAAGGTCCAATCACAGGTGTAACTCTTCAAAAATGAATAGGGTATATTAAATTGCATTAAGAAGTATCCAGTGGTGGGAGGAAGAGTTGATTATAAATCCACGAAACTAATAGTGAACAGCATATCCGCTAATGATCAAGTTAACAAGCTGGTTCCTTTTAATATACTTGTAAGTACAAATAAAAAAACATTGCTTGCAAAATTTTGCAGTATTTTCTTTTATGTATGGTGTGTATATGTATACTAATAAACAGTATGACAGCAACATAACCCAACCACTTAACCTTCCTCCAGTGTTAGGGTCGTGACGACCCGTTTTAGGTTTTAAATGCATTACAAATTCTACATACGTTTGTTTATTGCATCAAGACTTTTGACTTTATCAGAACTTATTTTTAAACAAATACAATAAATAAAACTATTTTACTAAAATGTAAAATGCTCTTATTAAAATTATAACATTTGTGTTGTTGGGGTCAATTTTGACCAGGTCATATAAGAGTAAAAAAACAATAATAAATCTAAAACTGAACTCATAAATCATATATAAACCCAAAAGCCCACAAGCCAGCTCTACCTCCAACAACTTGAGTTAGGGACATGTCCAGGCATGTATGGCCAAATCAGCTAGAGTTGGTACTTTGCAGAGTTAATCTCCAGTTTACACATGCAACAATGAGGAGAAGATTTGATGTAAGCAATTCTGGATTATATCTTGGATGATAATGAATAGAGGACACACAGCAGCAAACTGATACAGATGAACAGGTTTCTGAGGGGGAAGATGATGTGGAGTATCAACCGGAAGACACAGACAGTTCTGATCAGTCTGATGAGGAGGTCACTGGTGCTGAAGTGCTCCACTGAAAGATTCAAATCCAAAAAGTGGCAAGATGAGTTGGAGCTCAGTATCTCCAGATGTACACATGGCAGGGCAGATGCTGCAATGTCATAAAAGGATCCTGGGATCACAAGGTTTGTGTGACAAGAGTAAGTGACATCAAGACATGTTTTGATCTGTTTATGCCATTGTCAATAAAAAAGTCATTATTGCTATGACAACCTTGAAGGAAAAAAAGTCTACGGCAACATGTGGAATGACCTTCATGATGATGTCCTGGATGCCTACATTGGTGTTCTTCTCCTTGCTGGAGTGTACAAATCCTGCAATGAGGCCACAATGGGACGCATCAACAGCAGAAATATTTTCCGGGCAACAATGTCACTTCAAAATTTTCAAATGATATCAAGAGTCCTCAGATTGACAACAGAGACACCAGAACATAATCTGACCAACTTGTCCCATCAGGAATGTTTGGAGAGGAAATGGGTGCAGTCCTTCATGATGTCAACCAGGGGCAAGAGGTGACAGTAGACGAACGTTTTCTTCCGTTTCGCGGAAAATGCCTTCGGCAATACATGCAAGTAAGCCAGGCAAATACGGCATAAAAATTTGGGCAGCCTGTGATGCAAAAAGTAGCTATGCATGGAATCTACAGATTTACACAGGCAAGTCTGCAAGCGGCATCCCTGAAAAAAAACAAGGAAAACGTGTAGTCCTCGGTATGACTACTGGACTGCAGGGTCACAACATTACTTGTGACAATTTTTTTACCAGCTATGACCTTGGACAAGAACTTCTCAGGAGGAAAATCGCCATTGTGGGCACAGTGAAAAAAAAACCTGAGCTGCCCGCTGAATTGTTGCAGATGAAGGACAGGGCTCCACTTTCCTCAAAGTTTGTTTTTACAGACACCACCACTGCTGTTTCATACTGCCCCAAAAGACGACGGAATGTGGTACTGATGTCCACACTTCACAAAGATGTAGCTGTGCCATCAGGAAGTGACAAAAGGCCCAGAATCATCCTGGACTATAACAAAAACAAAGGAGGAGTGGACAACCTGGACAAGCTGACACTTGCCAGCGAATTACTAGGAGATGGTCAATGGTTGTATTTCACAACATCCTTGATGTGTCAGCATGCAATTCATTTGGGTTGTGGACCCACATTCACCAAGGATGGAATTCAAAGACAAAAAACAAGCGGAGGATGTTTCTTGAGGAACTAGGAAGATCCCTTGTCAAGGCGCACATTGACCAAAGGGAACGAGTGCCCCGAGACCCAGCCGCTGCAGCCTTGGTCCAACAACTCCAGAGCTCAACAAGTGCTTCGTCCACACCCACATCAACACAAAGAGCATCATCACCAGCATCCTCCTCAACCAGGCCTGCCTCAACATCAACCACAACAGCCACAACCCCAGTGAGACCACCTGATTCTAAAAGAAAGAGGTGTCAGGTCTGCCCTAGCAATAAGGACAGAAAGACAAACACATGGTGCTTCGCCTGCAAAAAATACCTCTGCAAAGAACACACATAAAGTGTCACTTTTTGCCACGTATGCATCTAAATACTAATGCATCTAAAAACTAGTACTTGATTTCTGTTGATTTGCTTGATTGATTGTTGTTTGACCTAGAAAAGCTACCGTATATACTCGTGTATAAGCCGACCCGTGTATAAGCCGACCCCCCTACTTTTGCCCCCCAAACCTGGGAAAACCTATTGACTCGTGTATAAGCCGAGGGTGGACCCCAGCACAGGTATACAGCCCCCAGCAATGTGGTATACAGGCCTCCCCAGTGGTATATACAGGCCTCCCCAGTGGTAGTATACAGCAGCCTCCCCAGTGGTATGCAGGCCCCAGCAGTATATACAGCAGCCCCAGTGGTATACAGCAGCCCTTAGGTAGTACACAGCAGCCCCAGAGGTATATACAGCAGCCCCAGGGGTATACACAGCAGCCCCAGGGGTGTACACATCAGCCCCAGGGGTGTACACAGCAGCCCCAGGGGTGTACACAGCAGCCCCAGGGGTGTACACAGCAGCCCCAGGGGTAGTACACAGCAGCCCCAGGGGTAGTACACAGCAGCCTCAGGGGTAATACACAGCAGCCCCAGGGGTAGTACACAGCAGCCCCAGGGGTAATACACAGCAGCCCCAGGGGTAATACACAGCAGCCCCAGGGGTAGTACACAGCAGCCCCAGGGGTAGTACACAGCAGCCCCAGGGGTAGTACACAGCAGCCCCAGGGGTAGTACACAGCAGCCCCAGGGGTATATACAGCAGCCCCAGGGGTATATACAGCAGCCCCAGGGGTAATACACAGCAGCCCCAGGGGTAGTACACAGCAGCCCCAGGGGTAATACACAGCAGCCCCAGGGGTAATACACAGCAGCCCCAGGGGTAGTACACAGCAGCCCCAGGGGTAGTACACAGCAGCCCCAGGGGTAATACACAGCAGCCCCAGGGGTAATACACAGCAGCCCCAGGGGTAGTACACAGCAGCCCCAGGGGTAGTACACAGCAGCCCCAGGGGTAGTACACAGCAGCCCCAGGGGTAATTCACAGCAGCCCCAGGGGTAATTCACAGCAGCCCCAGGGGTAGTACACAGCAGCCCCAGGGGTAGACAAAAGTTATTAGAGGACTAAGGGGTCTGCAATACCAAGACAGGTTATTAAACTTGGGGTTATTTAGCTTGGAAAAACGAAGGCTTAGGGGTGATCTTATAATAATGTACAAATATATGAGGGGGCAGTACAGAGACCTTTCTAATGATCTCTTTACTCTTAGGCCTGAGACTGGGACAAGGGGGCATCCTCTACGTCTGGAGGGAAGAAGGTTTAATCATAATCACAGACGTGGATTCTTTACTGTAAGAGCAGTGAGACTATGGAACTCTCTGCCACATGATGTTGTAATGAGTGAGTCACTACTAACATTTAAGAAGGGCCTGGATGCCTTTCTTGAAAACTATAATATTACCGGTTATATATACTAGATTCTTTGATAGGGCGTTGATCCAGGGAATTAGTCTGATTGCCGTATCTGGAGTCAGGAAGGAATTTTTTCCCCCAATGTGGAGCTTAGTGTTGCCACATGGGGTTTTTTTGCCTTCCTCTGGATCAACATGTTAGGCTATGGGTTGAACTAGATGGACTTAAAGTCTTCCTTCAACCTTAAAAACTATGTTACTATGTTACTATGTTACTATGTAGTACACAGCAGCCCCAGGGGTATATACAGCAGCCCCAGGGGTATATACAGCAGCCCCAGGGGTAATACTCAGCAGCCCCAGGGGTAGTACACAGCAGCCCCAGGGTTAATACACAGCAGCCCCAGGGGTAATACACAGCAGCCCCAGGGGTAGTACACAGCAGCCCCAGGGGTAGTACACAGCAGCCCCAGGGGTAGTACACAGCAGCCCCAGGGGTAATACACAGCAGCCCCAGGGGTAGTACACAGCAGCCCCAGGGGTAGTACACAGCAGCCCCAGGGGTAATACACAGCAGCCCCAGGGGTAATACACAGCAGCCCCAGGGGTAGTACACAGCAGCCCCAGGGGTAGTACACAGCAGCCCCAGGGGTGTATACAGCAGCCCCAGGGGTAGTACACAGCAGTTACAGGGGTATTTACAGCAGCCCCAGGGGTAGTACACAGCAGCTCCAGGCCCCCTCACTTTTTGGCGCCCCCACCTCAGGATGCCCCCCCCCGCACGCAGCGCTGCGCTCATACATTACCAGCCTGTCAGCTGTCATCCTCCGGTGGCAGATCGCGGCTCCCGGCTCCGGCTTCCATCTTCTTCTGTGTCTTCCTGCATTGTGACCGGGGCTCATAGTGATGACGTCATCGCGACGCCGGCCGGTCATGTGACATGCAGGAAGACACAGAAGAAGATGGAAGCCGGAGCCGGGAGCCGCGATCCGCCACCGGAGGATGACAGCTGACAGGCTGGTAATGTATGAGCGCAGCGCTGCGTGCGGGGGGGGGGCATCCTGAGGTGGGGGCGCCAAAAAGTGAGGGGGGCCTGGGGCTGCTGTGTACTACCCCTTGAGATTTTTTTTTTTTTTATATACTACCGTATATACTCGCGTATAAGCCGAGGGGAGACTTTTCAGCCCAATTTTTGGGCTGAAAAACTCGGCTTATACGCGAGTATATACGGTACTTTTTATTATTATTGCTATTAATATTAATATAATTTTCATCTTTTAGGCTGGGGTCACAATTGACATGAGTTTTTTTAGTGATTTAAAAAAACTCATGCGTTTTTGCATGCGTTTTTTCATGTCATCATGAGTTTTTTAAGGAGTCTGATGGCACCCTGCGTTTTTGCATGCACTATTTTTTGGTGCTGTTTTAAAAACGCATGCGTTTTTTTAACATGAGCCCCTTTGGAAAACGCATGCAAAAACGCAAGTACAATTAGTACCATTTAGTGCCATTCAAAAACGCATGCGTTTTCCATAGGAGCCCATGTTAAAAAAACGCATGCGTTTTCTACAAAAACACATGCGTTTTTAAAACAGCACCAAAAAATAGTGCATGCAAAAACGCAGGGTGCCATCAGACTCCTTAAAAAACTCATGTTTTTTAACATGGGCTCCTATGGAAAACGCATGCGTTTTTGAATGGTACTAATTGTACATGCGTTTTCGCATGCGTTTTTGGAAATGCACCAAAAACGCATGGTACTGTCACACATGCGTTTTTGCTATTAGGGCATGCGTTTTTTAACATGGGGGCCTATGGGTGCGTTTTTGCATGCGTTTTTGAAAACGCAGGTCTCCAAAAAAGCTTGTAAAAAACGCAAGTGTGACCCTAGCCTTATTTGTATTAAAGTTCTATATAAAAAAAAAAAAAAATCAGTTTTTTGCCTTTTTTATAAAGTAGTTAGATATGGGTCAAAATTGACCCGTAACACCATAGATGTTACTAGAGTTAATAATATAAAATATATATATGTATACTTTTTTTTACATTTAAGAAATCTGTTCTAAAACCCTTCAGTAATAGTCAGGTAATATAACAAACTTTTTTAAGTTTATATTATTCTCTTGAGGTTCATTTGACAATATTTTTATATTGAAAATAAAGGGCATGCTCATAAATGAAAGGCCCAGGGGGCCACAACAAAAATATTAAAATCAATCCTTCCATGGATAAGAAACCCTAACAAGGTAACTAATAGGTAAGAAACAAATTGGATCATAAATAACTGTTTATAGGGTATCCTAGGGGTGATTTAAGAAAGAGTAACAGAAAGCTAACACTAGAGGAAGTAAAGTACCCATATGTTCAACAGTAATATAAAGTGAGTTAAAGCAATCTGTTAGCAGGTTCATGAGGTTCTACCCATATTTTAAATGCAATTGACTCTATAATTGCAAAGAACCATGTTTATTCTGCAGTGTTTTGTTCTTAGAGGGAAAACATGAATTTAAAACATTGCAGGCTGGGTAGGAAGTTAATATTTGGGCAGAGACACAGTATGTGAGATGCATGCAAGATAATGACATGAGTCTCACATGACTCACCTCTCTAGATGGGAGCATGTTAGCTACATAGAAATACATAGCGCTGACATGCTCCCATTCAGAGAGGGGGAGGCTGAGCCTGGCGAGTCATGTGAGACCCATGTGAGTATCTCGCATGCATCACGTATAGTGTGTCTCTGCCATTTGACAACTTCTCTCGGCCTCTCCTTTCCTGACTTGGCTAATCTTGATTGACAGGTTTCTTCCAATTTCATATAATGAGAAACCAGTCACTTTACCAGAGCACAATGGCAGTAAGATGGCAGCATTGTTTACCTTGCAAACCCTTAAGCCCCAATCACACATAACGATATCGTTAGAGAGATCGTTGTAACTGTGACTTTACAACGATCTCTCCAGTGATGTCGTTCTGTGTGACACTTTGCAGCGATCAGGCCCCTGCTGTGAGGTCGCTGATCGTTGCAAAGTGCTGCGGGTAATTTTTTGATTGTTGGCTTCCCGCTGGTCAGCAAGCATCGCTGTGTGTGACTGCGAGAAACCAGCGATCAGTGACCTCACTGGCTGGTAACCATGGTAAACACCGGGTATCCAGGCAGCGCGCGCTGCCTAGATACCCAGTGTTTACCATGGTTACCAGCGTTCTCCCTGCTTAGCACTGCCTGTAAGCAGGGAGAACGCTGGTAACTATGATAAACAGCGGGTATCTAGGCAGTGCGCGCTGCCTGGATACCCGCTGTTTATCATAGTTACCAGTGTTCTCCCTGCTAAGCAGGGAGAACGCTGACATCGCCTTCAGCGATGTGGGAGGTGGCTCCCAGGTCCCGGACCACTGGGGAGATCTGCCTGTTTGACAGCTCCCCAGCGATCAGGTAACGACGCTCCAGCGATCCCAGTAGGTCGTTATCGCTGGAGCGATCGTTATGTGTGACAAGGCCTTTATTCTGCAACTTTGTACTTTGTAAAACTATGTTCTCTCTCAAATGATGCATCTTAGTGTGGAATCTATTTCATTATTACCTTAAAATGTCTTTATTTAATGCTGCATGTGGTTAGGGAATATATGAACATAATTACAGGTTCCCTTTAATGCATATTTTTGTCATAGATTGGAAACTACCGTATTTTTCGGATTATATGACACACTTTTGTTCCCTCAAATTTTGGGGGAAAGTGGGGGTGAATCTTATAATTCGAATCTGCTGTGGTGGGGTGGGAGCAATGTTCCGGGGCTGGAGGAGGCTGGCTGCGGGCAGCAGAGACAGCTGGCGGTCATGCGCTCCCACTCATTTAATATGTACTGCACCCGCTAGTGTCCACCTCTCAGCGCTGAAGTTGTACTGGGAGATGGATGGGGGAAGCGGTGCATATTGTGTGAGCCTGCTGTTACCCCTCCATTATGCATAAGCCCCCCCACATCATGCACTCACCCCTCCTTTGCACATATGCCCTCCCTGTCCTGGACTCCCCCCATTACTCTTGTATGTCTCCATGCTGGTGTGCAACAAGTAAAATAAAAAAGCTGATTACTTACCCTCCGGTGATCTGTGCTCACAGCATCACCTCCGACTCCCCGTCTCTGTGCTGCCCAGCATCTTTCGATCATGTGACTGGGCCCACAGAAATGATGTCATCGCTGAGTGCCCGGTCACATGATCGGGGGGTGGTGGAATTTATACAATGGAAGGGCTGACAGCAGGACATGGGGGCATATGTACAATGGAGGGGTGAGTGCAGGATGTGGGGCATATGTACAATTGATGTGGCGAGTGCAGGACAGGGGGGCATATGTACAATGGAGGGGGTAAGTGCAGAATGGGGGGCATATGTACAGTGGAGGGGTGAGTGCAGGACGGGGAGCATATGTACAATGGAGGGGTAAGTGCAGGACAGGGGGCATGTGTACAATGTAGGGGGTGAGTGCAGGATGCGGGGCTATATACATAATAGAGGGGGTGAATGCAGGATGTGGGGGTGTGCGCAGGATGGGGGGGCCATAGCCAGGATGAGCGGCTATGTACCATCACTGGGGGCATATGCAGGAATTGGGGCTATGTACCATCACTGGCAGCCATAGCCAGGATGACTGGCTATGTACCATCACTGGGGGCCATAGCCAGGATGGGGGGGTTCTGTACCATCACTGGGGGTCATATGCAGGATGGGGGGATTATGTGCCATCACTGGCGGGCATATGCAGGATGGGGGCTATGTACCATCACTGGGGCCCATATGCAGGATGGGTGGCTTTGTACTATCACTGGGTGCCATAGCCAGGATGGGGGGCCCACCAACTAGGATGAGGGGATATATATTCCAGGATGGGGTATATATACTGTATACAAGGATGACGGACATATATACTGATTGTAAGGTGGACACTGGCATTAGAAGATGGACCCCATGTAACATTAAAAAAAATGTCTCTTTTACTTCACCAACTTTGGGATTGCATCTTATAATCAGGTGCGTCTTATCAAGTGAAAAATACGGTATATGCTCTTTGCAAAATAAATAAAATATATATTATGCATTACTTTATGTAAAATAACAATATACACAATTATTTATAGATATTTTTAGAATTTATTTTTTTCTTGCAAGTTATAAGATAACTTCAGATCAGTATTTCTCCAATTTTAAAGACAGAAAAAATGAGGTCAAATTCCTGATCTATTGATGTTAGCTTTTCATGTTTCTAAGGAAACATCAGTTTCATTTCAATACTTAAATCTACATTGCTCACAAATATCAACATTTTTTAACCTAAAGACAAGATGGGCATAGTGTTATTGTCATTTTCACAAACATAGTTCCCTCCACTTGGCTGAAAGGAAAATGTATTATATGTGTTCATACCTGCCTGATTTCCTCACAAACCAGTGAAAAAAGCCAGAAATAGATGACGAATTCCCTCCAGGAAGGACTTGGTTGGAAATCAATCATTAACACGTATGCGAAAAGTAGCAGAAATGCAAAGTACGCTAAAATGTTTAGATGGAAAATGACTACTGGCGCCATAAAGAAAGCTTGAAAACGGTCAGTAGGGGACATCACGGTTTTCTTTCTAAGAGTATTAGTTTGTGACCTAAAGTAAAAATAATTATGATTTAAAAGGTGACTTGGGATTTCATATGAACAAAAACAGAAATTTAAATAGAACAGAGTAGAAATGGGTCTGCTCCATTAAAGTGAACCTCTCAACCCCCCAGGGCTTATTACACTAAAATGCCACCTTCAGCAGCACCTATGCTGCATTCTGTGAAGGTGGCTATAATCCCTCTAACCCCTCTGTACACCTAAATAAACACTTTATAAACTTTCCCGCCCTGAATGTGAATTAATACTCACATGTTTTGATGGGTCTTCTCACTGTGTCCGGCCCTCACTCCTCCCCGGTCTTCCCAGCCTCTTTTTTCTTCTGGCCACCTCCTCTTCTCTCCTCAATGCCTCCTCTTTGGCGCCTGCCAGACTCCTCTTTGTTCAAGCAGTTTCCCTGAATGGATGAGCTGACAGCTGCGTCGCTAAACAGTGATGTCATCCTTGGATAGAGTTGCAATTACTATGGCAATGCTGTGCTGGGGTGAGCTCCAGCTTTGTATTGTTAGCTGGCACTAAGCCTGAAATTCTTGGTGTCATGCCAAATTAGACATGACCACCATGAACAAAGAAATGTTTGTACTAGAAATAAAACACAAAACACATTTAGGGACTCCATCTTTATAAGAAAAAAGAAAGCAAAATCTGACGTAATCAGCTCTGCTACATCTCTCTGCCACCAGACAAACACCATCTGCTGGAAGAGAGAGCAGGCACAAAATGACATCGTAGCACAACCGTAAGTGAGAGAAGCACTCATGTTACAGCTGTACTCCGAGTGACATGGCAAAGGTTATTGGAGTTCATGCATGAGCGCTTCTCTCATGGCTGTGCTCCAATGCCCTTCTGCGCTGTGATGTAAGTGATGATGTCACCCTTAGACAGCATTGTGTTTACTGTGGCAACGCTGTGCTGCTGTGAGCTCAGTTAACCAGACACTAGCCCGCGGTCTCGTAACACTGAATGAATAAGCTGTGGGGATAGCGGCCCGTATCTGAGCAACGGCGTCCAAGGATGATATCACCGCTTAGAAATGGAGCTTTCAGCTCATCATTCAGGGCACCTGCGTGAACAAAGGGGAGTCTGTGCAAGTGCCGAAGAGGGGGCTATGGAGGAGTGAAGAGAAGGTGCCCAGCAGGAAGAAGAGGTGGGGAAAACCGAAGATGAGTGAGGTCCAGACACATTGAGAAGGCCCATCGGATCATGTGAGTATTTATGTACGGTACATACAGGGTGGGAAAGTTTATAAAGTGTTTTTATAAACTGTTATTTAGGTGTACAGGTGTACAGGGGGATAGAGGGATCATAGCCACTCTCACAGAATGCAGCACAGGAGCTGCTGAAGGTGGCACTTTTAGTGTAATAAGCCCTGGTGAAGGTGACAAGTTCACTTGAAACATATCTAATAAAGATTCCCTACTCACTGATACATAATGCATAGACATATCATGACATCACACAATTATATAGTTATAAAAAGGTTAATAATCTAGCACAACACATAAACTAGGTCTTAGAGGAATTGTTAATATTATTAAAAACTAAAAAAATAGATGTTACCTTATTGTTATTGAGATGCCTACCTTGATCCCATGTTATTTTTCATTGCTTCAATAGGCGCCGGATCATCAGGAAATATTTCTGTGTTGTTTTCTTTCCTCATAACCTGTATCTGAATCACTTCTTCATCTTTCCTGAGATAAAATAATATTATTACTGATTTTGGAGCATCTTTGTGGATGCAAATAAATAAGAAAAAAAATATGTAAGAAAACTTTTTTAGGTGCATTCTACAACCCGGGCCATTCAACTGACTTATTTTCATTTTGCCTTCTTAGACTGGAGGCACACTGGCGTTGAACTCGCGCGAGTTTAATGCGAGAAAAACTCTCATTAAACTCGGACCTGTATCTTTCAATGATACAGGTCACATTAATGCGAGTTTCTGGCATTAAACTCGCTTTGCAAGGCAATCCGCCATTGCTTTTCGCGAGGGGCCATTAAAAGTATATGGGTGCGAGTCTAGCTCACACCCATACAGCACATAGTGCGAGAGTCGCAGCCGTGTACTGTCAAAATCACTGGTCCCCAGCAGTCCCCATATAGTTACAATAATGTTTCATTGCTGTGACAGCAGCAGTGAAGCAGTATTGTATGTATAATTTATTATTTTTTGCAAAGTTACACTTATCAGCTTGATTTGACAGGTTTTTACCATGTCGGCTGTTCAGGATTTCATTCTGCACTGTGCTACCGAGGGGGTTTTAACCCGGTGATTAAGGGGTTAATCAGACGCTGGTGTCATTGCCTATTGCTCAGTAACCTGCACATACCTTTTGTACACCAGCTTTGTAACAAGTTTTTTTGGTTTTAATTGTTTTTAATTTTAAAGAGGTAGTCAGTGGTGTTTTGTGTTTTTCTATTGAGTTTTTTATATAAATGAAGATTGATTATACTGATCATCCCTGTTGCTATGTTCTTTTTCTTCAATTGCTACATGTTTTTTGCATAGTGGGATGGATCCTACCTATATGTGATAGTGGTGCCCCCAGACCCTAACTTAGACGCTGGAGTCATGACACCATCTGTCCAGGGGTTGTCCTCCCCCTGGATACATGGTGACATGTCATCATGTGTCTGAATGGGTTAATTATTCTGTAAACCAGGTTCAAGTGTATGTCGGGTGTAGAGATTACACAGAATAAGCCGGTGATTTGTAAGGAGCTGTCCATGTTGCTGAAGCCTGGCTTCCATTCACAAATCACGGCTCTTTCTGTCACATCTCTGCACCCGACATACAGTTAGGGCCAGAAATATTTGGACAGTGACACAAGTTTTGTTATTTTAGCTGTTTACAAAAACATGTTCAGAAATACAATTATATATATAATATGGGCTGAAAGTGCACACTCCCAGCTGCAATATGAGAGTTTCCACATCCAAATCGTTTTTTAAAGGGACCAAAAGTAATTGGACAATGGACTCTAAGGGCTGCAATTAACTCTGAAGGCGTCTCCCTTGTTAACCTGTAATCAATGAAGTAGTTAAAAGGTCAGGGGTGGATTCCAGGTGTGTGGTTTTGCATTTGGAAGCTGTTGCTGTGACCAGACAACATGCGGTCAAAGGAACTCTCAATTGAGGTGAAGCAGAACATCCTGAGGCTGAAAAAAAAGAAAAAATCCATCAGAGAGATAGCAGACATGCTTGGAGTAGCAAAATCAACAGTTGGGTACATTCTGAGAAAAAAGGAATTGACTGGTGAGCTTGGGAACTCTAAAAGGCCTGGGCGTCCACGGATGACAACAGTGGTGGATGATCGCCGCATACTTTATTTGGTGAAGAAGAACCCGTTCACAACATCAACTGAAGTCCAGAACACTCTCAGTGAAGTAGTTGTATCTGTCTCTAAGTCAACAGTAAAGAGAAGACTCCATGACAGTAAATACAAAGGGTTCACATCTAGATGCAAACCATTCATCAATTCCAAAAATAGACAGGCCAGAGTTAAATTTGCTGAAAAACACCTCAAGAAGCCAGCTCAGTTCTGGAAAAGTATTCTATGGACAGATGAGACAAAGATCAACCTGTACCAGAATGATGGGAAGAAAAAAGTTTGGAGAAGAAAGGGAACGGCACATGATCCAAGGCACACCACATCCTCTGTAAAACATGGTGGAGGCAACGTGATGGCATAGGCATGCATGGCTTTCAATGGCACTGGGTCACTTGTGTTTATTGATGACATAACAGCAGACAAGAGTAGCCGGATGAATTCTGAAGTGTACTGGGATATACTTTCAACCCAGATTCAGCCAAATACTGCAAAGTTGATTGGACGGCGCTTCATAGTACAGATGGACAATGACCCCAAGCATACAGCCAAAGCTACCCAGGAGTTCATGAGTGCAAAAAGTGGAACATTCTGCAATGGCCAAGTCAATCACCAGATCTTAACCCAATTGAGCATGCATTTCACTTGCTAAAATCCAGACTTAAGACGGAAAGACCCACAAACAAGCAAGACCTGAAGGCTGCGGCTGTAAAGGCCTGGCAAAGCATTAAGAAGGAGGAAACCCAGCGTTTGGTGATGTCCATGGGTTCCAGACTTAAGGCAGTGATTGCCTCCAAAGGATTTGCAACAAAATATTGAAAATAAAAATATTTTGTTTGGGTTATGTTTATTTGTCCAATTACTTTTGACCTCCTAAAATGTGTAGTGTTTGTAAAGAAATGTGTACAATTCCTACATTTTCTATCAGATATTTTTGTTCAACCCTTCAAATTAAACGTTACAATCTGCACTTGAATTCTGTTGTAGAGGTTTCATTTCAAATCCAATGTGGTGGCATGCAGAGCCCAACTCGCGAAAATTGTTTCACTGTCCAAATATTTCTGGCCCTATCTGTACACTTGAAGCTGGGTTTCAGAAAAATTAACCCATTCAGACACATGATGTCATGTCACCATGTATCCAGGGGGGAAGGACAACCCCTGGACAGATGGTGTCATGACACCAGCATCTGATTAACCCCTTATTCACCGGGTTAAAACCCCCTCGGTAGCACAGTGCAGAATGAAGTCCTGAACGGCCGACATAGTAAAAACCTGTCAAATCAAGCTGATAAGTGTAACTTTGCAAAAAATAATAAATTATACATACAATACTGCTTCACTGCTGCTGTCACAGCAATGAAACATTATTGTAACTGTATGGGGATAGCAGGAATTATACAGGCGAGCAGCACTAATGCTGTTCCGTGGTCCATCAAGACCATGGACAGCAGAGAAAAAAAACAACACACAAGCACTCACACCTCACACTCGCACCACATACACTTACATACAGCCAGGCACACTCACCACACGCACCACACTCGCACCACACTAGCACCACACTCGGACCACACTAGCACTACACTCGCACCAAACTAGCACTGCACTCGCATCACTGTCGTGCATCAATCACGCTGTTTGATGTACGACAGTGTGCCTGTACCCTAACGACAAGAGTAGGTTAGATGCTGAGCCAGACTGGCCATCTGGCAATTGTCAGAAGGACCGGTGTATAAAGTAGGCTCCTCAGGCACTCTGTACGTCCATCCTGTAATATACTTGTATATAGAGCAGGCTGAGGCAGGTGGCTTCTATGGACTGAATAACACTATGGCTTCTACCTTAACTGCAGTCCTTCCCCCATTTTGGCAGGTGAGTAAGGCATTTTATAATGTGGGAAGACTTGTTAGTGGTTAAACTTGTTATGTCATACAAAATAGTTAATAAATATCATTTCTTACTTGTCCACTTTACATCAACACTATTTTTGAAACATAATTTATTTTATAGAAATTCAGAAAGGTTAAAAGTTTATCAACAATTTCTCAATTTCTTAGAAAATTTACAAAATCATTTTTTAGGGACCAAATCACATTTGAAGTGACTTTGAGAGGCCTATGTGACTGAAAATACCTAATAGTGGCAGAATTTGAAAACCTACACCCCTCACAGTGCTCAAAACCATATACAATATGTTTATTAATTCTCTAAGTGCTTTACAATGGGGACAGTGTTGCAAATGATTTAATCATCAAGTGCCTCCAACAGTCGCAGGTGAATCAGAGATCCACCCACATCTGTTAACCAGTTAAATGCCACTGTCAGTCTCTGACAGTGGCATGTAACATGCACTGAAAGAAAGTCTGTCACCAATAGGTTTTCATGACAACCGAGGGTCACCTGATGATCCTTGTACCTGTCTTCATGATTCTCCAGTGAACGCTGGCTGTAAACCGGCATTCATAGGAGATTGTGATTTTTGCTATTTAGAGCAGTGCTGATGCAATGCTCTGAATAACCCAGGTGATCAGACATTCACAGCTTCAAATTCCCTAGGGGGAACTTAAGTACTGTCAAAAGTAAAAAAAAAAACTTTCATAAATATAAAAAAATCACTTCCTTTTCACCCCTTTAAAAAATGATTAATCTGATCTGTAAATATCATAAGAAAAACAATCAAAATGCAAGAATTGTGGGTTTTTTTGCAAGAAAAAATCAGTTTGCCAATAAGTGTATAAATAAAAAAAACGCACGAACCACGTGACTTTTGGTCTGGAGTTGGAAGCCGATATCAGGACGTGTAAAGTGGCCATAAGGCTGAATACTCACGATCAGTATATGCAGCGTTTTAGATACAGCGTCTTGCCGCTGCACCCAAAACGCTGCATAGTACAGTATAAGCATAGTGGATGGGATTTCAAGAAATCCTATCCTCACTATGCTTAACCCGACAGCAGTGATCTGACAGCTGCGGTGTGGGTTGCCGGCATTCCGCTCCTCCTCCGCATGTTCATTTCATGCTGCGGAGTTGGAAGCGGCTCCCATCGGGTGACTGCAGGGAGAAGCCACACCGCACCCGCCACATATGGTGAGTACAGGGCAGGTGCGGTTTCCCTGCGGGCACCCGCGGCTTCACTCAGGTCCGGAGGAGCTGCGTCAAACAAGCATCTCCTCCGGACCGTGAGCACACAGCCTTAGTTTCCCCCGAAAAGGCTGTGTTAGGCCTGAAGCCAGTTATTACCAAATCAATTAGTTTACACTAAAAAGACATTTGTTGGTCTAAAACTCGTTATTACCAAATCACTCAGTTTTCTGGTATGGCACATGTCATCTTACGCAAAGTGCCATTGTGGCACCCCAGAGTCCGGTTGCCATGATGGCATTGCCTCACTCGGGGGGCCATGCCTTGCTTGGAAGCAAGAGAAGGTATCCACACCAGGTAAGCCCACAACACACAACATCTTCCCAACTCCAGACCGGAAAGGGAACTCTGAAACCCGAGTCCAGTGGAGCAGGGCCGGTGTTAGGGGGGGCAGACTGGGCAATTGCCCAGTCTCTTAGGGGCCCCCCCAAAGGAGCTGAACTGAAAATTGCAATAAAACAGTAAAAAAATTTAAAAAATACACATATTTGGTATCGCTGCGTTCGTAAGAATCTACGCAAGCAATGTATGAAGTAAATTAATCCAATTGGTAAATGGCGTAACAGAAACAAAATAAAAACGCCAGAATTATGTTTTTTGGGCGACCACGTTGTTACAATAAAATGCAATAAAAGGCGATCAAAATGTTGTATCTGACTCAAAGTGGTATCAGTACAAATGTCAGCTCAGGGCATATAAAGTAAGCCCTCACATAGCCCTGTATCTTCAAAAATTTAAACATCATGCGTCTCGGAAAACGGTGAATGAAGTAAATTTTTATTTTTATTTATTTATTTTTTATTTACAAATTTCTGGGTTTTTTATGATTGAAATAAAAAAATGTTCAGTATCTTCTTATTCTGACCCAGATAATCACCTTATGAAGTCACTTTTTACCATATAGTTAACAAGATAAATAAAAAACTAAAAAAAATTTGTGGAATTGCACTTTTTTTTTACAATTTCAAAGCACTTCGAATTTCGTCCTCATTCTCCAGTACATTTTGTGGTAGAATGAATGATGTCATTCAAAAGTACAACTCATCGCGCAAAAAACAAACCCTCGTACGGCTATGTGAAAGGAAAAATAAAAACGTTCTGGCTCTTGGAAGAAGCGGAGGGAAAAACAAAAACGAAAAATCACTCAGTGGTAACAGTTATAAAATCCTTATAATAGCCATATAATAGCAGCAGGAGCGCCCCCCGCAGGCTTCAATCTTCCCATGTTCACAATGGCTGTAATTAGAGTTAGGGGACCTCCTTAATTCCTACATTTGTAGCCAGTTATCAAGCAGAACTTACAAGGCATTAAAGGGGATGTCCAGGATTAATAAACTTTACTACATTCTTTCAAAAACAGCTCCACCCCTGTGTACAGGTGGCATGTAGTATTACAGCACAGGCCCAATCCCTTCAATTAAGCTGAATTGCAATATCACATACAACCTGTAGACAGGGGTGGCTGTTTTTGAAAGAAATCAGTCATGTTTATAGAATTCTGGACAATTCCTTTAAGATAAATATTTCCACTTGTGACCCCAGACACCAGGATGGGGCTCAATTCAAATGTATTTTTTTTTTTATAATCTGAAGAATATAGCAGATCTTTGTTAAAGATGACATATACATAGATGATCCTATGGAACATTCCCCATTACTGACTCTCCAGTTTGTAAATCCTTTTGTTAACACTTGTAGGTATTTTTAATCACTGTGTTCAGAATCTCATCTCTTGATCAGAGGATGAGTGATTAGAAAGAGCAACTATCCTGGAGAGCTGTGCTGTATGACACAGACAATGATGGGAATGGATGTGTGTGTGCTCGGTGTATACGTGTAATATAGTGTTTGTGTCACAACAGAGTGTTTGTGTATGTAAAGCTGTGTGCACACGATCAGTATATGCAGCCTTTTCCAAACGCTGCGTAGTACAGTATAAGCATAGTGATTGGATTACAAAGATCCCATCCTCACTATGCTTACCGACCGCAGGTTTTGACATCTGTGGTGTGGGTTGCCGGCATTCAATCCTCGCAGCATGTTCATTTCATGTGCGGAGTCGGAACGGCTCCCATGGTGACTGCAGGGGGAAGCCACCCGCACCGCCGCACATGGTGAGTACAGGGCGGCTGAGGTCTCTCTGCGGCCACCTGCGGCTTCACTCAGGTCGGTTGGAGCAGCTCCTCCGGACCGTGAGCACACAGCCTAACATCCACATTTATAAATCCCAGCAGCACAGATTAGAGTTCCTAGGTGTAAACATGTCGGCAATCACCCAACAAATGAGCAAAATGCGGCTCATCATCAGGTGACTGAACTGTTTATGGAGGAACAAAAACCCTTGCTCTCGACAGCACATCCCCTGCTGCAAACTGCAGAAGTGCTGCCGATAACATGATTCTGTAGAGGACAGATTGCTCTACTGGTGATTGTTCTGTGCCATCATCCTTCATCATCCTGTGTAAAACGACCGGAATCAATCGTTGAATGATTTGAATATTATAGATCGCGCTCATTCACCAGTCTGAATTCTGTGCTTGTAAATGTACCCTAAATGTCTGAGTGTGACAGTGCAATATGTGAGCATTTAGGGTCCACTTTAACCTTTTGCCCAGGGCCCCACTTTGTCTAAAACTAGCCCTGCAGGGGAGGTCCCCTATAAATTCAGGCCTGGGGGCAGGGTTAGGCAGTTCAGTTCCTAGGAGGACTGTGAAAAAGACTGGAACGGAGTAAGGCTAGTCCCGGGATGGAGACTAGCCACCATGAAGGACCCATAGAAGAGGGTCTAAGGGAGTGGAGGAGCAAGTCTGGGGAATGGAGCCGGTTGCCAGGCTCACCCCAGTGCAGAGTGCCAGAAGTAGACCCAGAGTCCAAGGTTGTGAGGAACTCTAGGCCCAGCAGCCAACACTTGAGGGTGGGAGATTCCACATCTCTCAGCCACAACGCAGCCCAGGAGGTTCATCAGCGCCAGAAAGCTCAGGGACAATAGCCAGAGGACTTGAACCCAGTGACGGCTTGATCTGGCTGTCATACGGGTAAGAGACTGAATGCAGGAGGAAAGAGGGTTGTCGCTTAGCTACAGGCAGCCAGGACCTGCCAAGAGTAGCACAACAGGGAGGTCTTATAACTCACCGGGTGAGGAAAACCCAATTTGCTTCCAAACCACCCGGACCCCTAACAACTCTTGTGGACGGTACCCTGTATGAACCTGCTATTTCTACCAGTAAAGGTAATGGAGACTTCAACTCTTGTGTCTGTCACTCATTCCGCGCCCTCAGTCTTGCACCCCTAATGGGCTACCCCCACCATAGACTATACCAGTTGCCCTGGGGATTGGCTCAACCAGTGGGGAGCGAAACCATCACCGCTGCCATCCCACCATCCCCAGGGGTCCTGCAGTGCAGCCCGCAGCTGCTAATAGCCGTATACCACGGGTGGCGTCACGACAACCATCTCTAACCACTAGTCCAGAACTTTTAAACTCGATCCCCAGGGCTATGAGACAGGGCTGCAACCCCCATGACTCCCTGCAGCCGAGCAACGGGCCTGCGGCGCATCACAATTTTTGCTAACTATTGCAGTTAATGCAATGGCAGTTGACTAACATTCATCCTCTCTTCTTTACATAGAGGTATAATAACACAGTTTGCTGTGATAATATCTGCTGAACCTTCTGCTGAAATCTCATCTTAATTCAACCCCTGGTTGGTGGACATTGATTAACTATTTATCCCTTGCTGAGTGGACCATCTGTTACTTACCTAAATCATCTGACTTTTCACAATTCCCCTAACCTGATGCTATAGTGAGCCCTATAAATGTAGAGCTATCATTAGGGGTGCACGTATGTGGGGTGCAGCATGTGTCATCTTATGAAAGTATCTTCATCGCTAAGTGTTGCAGTTACTGCAATGACAGTTAGCTAGGGCAGGAGTCAGGTAACCCAGACTCTTTCACTCTCATTTTTAACTGTGTCCTTTATTTCATTGCCTGTCTTCCTATGTGCCTTTGTCATCCACTATCACCACCTCATCCCCCCTTCATCACCTCTCATCTATATCAGCCCCTCTCTTTTTCCTTCTTCCATGTACCGATCCCATGCTCTCTTCACCTTACTGAATAATTTTAGTCAATCATATTCCAGGGTATTGCATCATAAACCATGCCACAAATCAAAATACTGTTTGCTTTTTTTTTCGTTTTTACTGCCGCTCCTGTCAAGTGATATCTCTCCTAATCCTGGTCCACCCTCTGCCAATTTCAACCGCTCCCCTGCCTCATATAGAAACCCTTCTATCATTATTAACATTACTTGCATGCCTTCATTTCCCTCTTTTAATTGCTACTGTATGTGTAGGGACATGGGAAGCACAGGAATATCTGGCCTTTTAAGACATTTCAGGGATATTCATGGAGGTAATCTTTCATCATTAAGGGTTAAAAGCTTTGAAAAGCTCTTCTGCCCTTATAGGGGCGGACACTGGGAGAAATCTTTACACAATAGAGCAAAATATTGAATTCTGAAACTAGATGCCCGTAATCCTAAAGGATTAAATTTTAGAATTGATATGCTATACTTCTATTAATCCAAGCTCTGTATACGAGAAACATTAATAAACCATCTGGATTTATTTCCCAACACACTACGTTTGTGTATATATTCTTTATTTCTGAATTTCATTGTGTATATTGGTAGAAAATGTATAATATCATAACAGTACTGCTTTTGCAACATACATCATTTTCCAAATTACTATTCAAATGTTCTTTTTCTCTGATTTTCCGAAATGGTCTGTGCAAATGACAGTCAGTGTAATAAAAGTCATCACCCGTTAGAGTATACATCAAATTTTATTGAAGAAACCTCCCAATGATAACAGTATAATCTTCAAAATTAAAAAAACTCTAAGTGCACTGTTCCAAATTATTAGGCACAGTAGAGTTTCTAAACATTTGATATGTTTGAAAGAACTGAAATGCTCATTTGTTGAATTTGCAGCATTAGGAGGTCACATTCACTGAAATAAAAAGCGATATAACTCCAAAACATCTTAACAGGCCAAGTTACATGTTAACATAGGAAGCCTTCTTTGATATCACCTTCACAATTCTCACATCTGTTGAACTTGTGAGTTTCTGGAGAGTTTCTGCTTGTATTTCTTTGCATGATGTCAGAATAGCCTCCCAGAGCTGCTGTTTTGATGTGAACTGCCTCCAACCCTCATAGATCTTTTTCTTGTTTATACTCCAAAGGTTCTCTATAGGGTTGAGGTCAGGGGAAGATCTGGCCACACATAAGATTATCTCCTTTTATGCCCATAGCAGCCAATGACACAGAGGTATACTTTGCAGCATGAGATGGCGCATTGTTATGCATGAAGATGATTTTGCTCCTGAAGGCACATTTTTGCTTTTTGTACCATGAAAGAAAGTTCTCAGTCAGAAACTCTATATACTTTGCAGAGGTCATTTTCACATCTTCAGGAAACTTAAAGGGGCCTACCAGCTGTTTCCCAATGATTCCAGCCCAAAACAAGACTCCTCCACCTCCTTGCTGATGTCGCAGCCTTGTTGGGACATGGTGGCCATCCACCAACCATCCACTACTCTACCCATCTTGACCATCCAGGGTTGCTCGGCACTCAACAGTAAACAAGACTGTTTCAAAATTAGTCTTCATGTATGTCTAAGCCCACTGCAACCGTTTCTGCTTGTGAGCACTGTTTAGGGGTGGCCGAATAGCAGGTTTATGCACCACAGCAAGCCTTTGAAGGATCCTACACCTTGAGGTTCGAGAGACTCCAGAGGCACCAGCAGCTACAAATATCTGTTTGCTGATTTGAAAGGCTGTTTTAGCAGCTGCTCTCTTAATCCGATGAACTTGCCTGGCAGAAACCTTCCTCATTCTGCCTTTGTCTGCAAGAACATGTCTGTGCTCAGAATCAGCCACAAATCTCTTCACAGTACGATAATCATCGGGTATTCTAGAATATGCATGTAGTTGACATACTATGACTGACAGAACTTGTTCAGTTAACGTGACAACGTGAGTGAACTACCCATATATAAATATATATATCTAATATATAAAGCTGAATGTGTGTATGTGTGTATGTATGTATGTATATCCGGGATTGGCATCTACAACATCGCAACTACAGCCGCAAAATTTTGCACAGTCACACATCTGGACCCCGAGAGCGTCATAGGCTATGTTGTGAGGCGAAATTTTAACCCCGCGCGTTCCAATTCACCAAACAATTTTGCCCCTATCTACATAATGGAGAAAAAGTGAAAGGAAAAGTGTGGGAGGAAAATCGACAGCTGCCAGCTACAGCTACACAATTTTGCACAGTCACACGTCTGGACCCCGAGAGCATCATAGGCTATGTTGTGAGGCGAAATTTTAACCCCGCGCGTTCCAATTCACCAAACAATTTTGCCCCTATCTACATAATGGGGAAAAAGTGACAGTTACCAGTTGACAGTTGTGAATGAGAGGGGCTTAATGACAGCACCAAAGACTAACAGCATATACCAGCATATAGTCACTAAGGTGGGGCCCTAACATGGAATATTCACCATGCACGGGGACATGTATACACACCACACACACACAAAGAGTAACAGCAAGTGTATATTTGCTAAGGTGCAGCCCCAACATTGGATACTCACCACGCACCCGAACAAACACGCACACCACAAAGAGACTCACACAACACAGAGACACACACACACCCCACGGGGACACACACACACTCTATAGCGACACATGCACTCACCCCACAGGGACACACTCATACACTCCACAAAGAGACACACACAAAACAGAGGACACACACACACACCACACAGACACCCCCCACAGGGGCACACACACATACACACCCTATAGGGACACATGCACTCACCCCACAGGGACACACACCACAAAGAGACACACACAACAGAGACACACACACCACACAGACCCCCCACAGGGACGCACACACATACACACCCTATAGGGACACATGCACCACCCACAGGGACACACACACACACCCCAGGGACACACACACCACACAGACAGACACAGATGTGCACAAATTGCCCCACACAACTTGCCTCAAATGTGTGCTATCTTTAACTTCCAAACATAAACATCTGATTAAAAACAGCCAATGTGCAACACATGTGCCATATAGGGAATTAAGGCAGATGTCAGTCACATGAGCTGTCTATTATGTGTATGTGTGAGGTAACATATACTGCCCGGCCAGGGGGAGGGTTTACGGTTGGCTGGAGTTTTATTAGACTGCCTATAGCAACCAATCACAGCTCAGCTTCTATTTTCCTGCAGGTTATTAATATGACATATTCAAATTATGTTTTGTTATAGCTAACAGCAGTTATTTATTGTTTTTCTGTCATAAACCGCTTTCATCACATAAAACATAACAATATATTTACATTTTCATATGACATAACGTACACATTAGTACATCACATGACATTACATTACATTCACATGAGAATCAACGGGAACATATCATGACCTATTGTCGTTCCCAATGGCGGTTACCTCCGCCTAAAACCCTGACAGGGATCTTTTCCCATCCTGCTGTAGGGATCCTCAACCTACCCCTATGGAGTCTCAACCCACACTGCATCATATACATCATACATGGCACTTTTACATAAGCCATCATATATTTTACACTTTCAACAGGTCCTTCTCACGACTACACAGTCGGACCCAATGGCGGTTACGGCCGCCTGACCTTCACACCTGGGTACATCATATGGTACTTTTCCATACACCACTATGAGTCACCAGTCGCTTATCGCACAGGGTAATTATACATACGCCCCTGTGATTACACATACACCTTCACACATAGTCAACAGGACCATATCATGACTAGCACAGTCATTCCCAAAGTCGGCTATACCTATGACCGCCTGGCCCTTGAGCCATCCTCGGTCTCTCTCACCATCCATATGACCGCCTGGCCCTTGAGCCATCCTCGGTCTCTCATATCACACATATGACCGCCTGGCCCTTGAGCAATCCTCGGTCTTTCTCGCCACTGGCTGGTATGCACACATCAGGTGCACCAGCATGGAGCTGGCAGGCTCCCTTTACTTCCACCACCGGGTACGGATCACTTCTAGCACGTCCTCACATGGCAGTGGTCTGGACTGCTCTGACTCCCATCGTCCTCTCTCATTCAGACACCTGGCAGGTTCTTATCCAGGCTGCCTCACCTACAGCTGCAGCCCAGTGAGTCAATCAGCACATCTCACTCACACACAGACCTGAGATGTGATTAACCCCCTGTGCACCATTCAGGTTTAGCCAAGCAAAGCACTCATACACACAGGTTCAGCCGCTCATTAGGCTCATGAATTTCTCAGATCTTTAGCACTCACACTCAGCTGTTTTACTCAGCTCATTAAAACCCTTCAGCTGTTAACCCACTGTACACCGGACACGTTTCACACAGCACACACACACAGGAAAACCGGCCCATGTGAACAGAGACCTGCACTGATAACCCATGTGATGCCCCCGGCCAGGGGCCACATCACCACAATATATATATATATATATATATATATATACATGAGCGCTATGGTATATGGTGGTACATTACAGTACCTGTATAGCAGCACTATAGTATATGGTGGTTCATTACAGAACATGTATAGCAGCACTATGGTATTTGGTGGTACATTGCAGCACATGTATAGCAGCACTACAGTATATGGCGGTATATTATAGTACATGTATAGGAGCGCAATGGTATATGGCGGTACATTACAGTACATGTATAGCAGCACTATGGTATATGGCGGTACATTACATTACATGTATAGCAGCGCTATGGTATATGGCGGTACATTACAGCACGTGTATAACAGCGCTATAGTATATGGCGGTACATTACAGCACATGTATAGCAGCGCTATGGTATATGGTGGTACATTACAGCACATGTATAGCAGCGCTATGGTATATGGTGGTACAGTACAGTACCTGTATAGCAGCACTATAGTATATGGCGGTACATTACATTACATGTATAGCAGCACTATGGTATATGGCGGTACATTACATTACATGTATAGCAGCGCTATGGTATATGGTGGTACATTACAGTACGTGTATAGCAGCGCTATGGTATTTGGCGGTACATTGCAGCACATGTATAGCAGCACTACAGTATATGGCGGTATATTATAGTACATGTATAGCAGCGCAATGGTATATGACGGTACATTACAGTACATTTTTAGCAGCGTTATGGTATATGGCGGTACATTACAGCACATGTATAACAGCGCTATAGTATATGGCGGTACATTACAGCACATGTATAGCAGCGTTATGGTATATGGCGGTAGATTACACTACATGTATAGCAGCGCTATGGTATATGACGGTACATTACAGCACATGTATAGCAGCGCTATGGTATATGGTGGTACATTACAAAACATGTATAGCAGCGCTATGGTATTTGGCGGTACATTACAGAACATGTATAGCAGCGCTATGGTATTTGGCGGTACATTGCAGCACATGTATAGCAGCACTACAGTATAAGGTGGTATATTACAGTACATGTATAGCAGCGCTATGGTATATGGCGGTACATTACAGCACATGCATAACAGCGCTATAGTATATGGCGGTACATTACAGTACATGTATAGCAGCGCTATGGTATATGACGGTACATTACAGCACATGTATAGCAGCACTATGGTATATGGCGGTACATTACAGCACATGTATAGCAGCGCTATGGTATATGGCGGTACATTACAGTACATGTATAGCAGCACTATGGTATATAGCAGTACATTACAGTAAATGTATAGCAGTGCTATAGTATATGGCGGTACATTACAGCACATGTATAGCAGCACTATAGTATATGGCCATACATTACAGCACATGTATAGCAGAGCTATAGTATATGGCGGTACATTACAGTACATGTATAGCAGCGCTATGGTATATGGTGGTACATTATAGTACATGTATAGCAGCACTATAGTATATGGCCGTACATTACAGCACATGTATATCAGCACTATAGTATATGGCCGTACATTACAGTACATGTATAGCAGCGCTATGATATATAGGGTACATTACAGTAAATGTATAGCAGCGCTATGGTATATAGCAGTACATTATAGTGCATGTATAGCAGCGCCATGGCATATGGCGGTACATTATAGTACATGTATAGCAGCACTATGGTATATGGCGATACTCCACTCCCCACAGCCCCCCCGCTCCTCCTGGCCCTCGCTCCTCCACAGTAAAAGTAAAAATAAAAAAATCCTCAGAGGATACTCACCTGTCCGCTGGCTCGCTCCACCTCTGACTTCTAGGTCCAACTGGTCTTTAGGACCTGTCGTTGCCTGGGAAACCGATCAGCTGATCGGTCACATGACTGATAACTGCCAGGGGGCAGGATGGAGCAGGGGGGCAGGATGGTGATGGGTGGGCAGGATGGTGGTGGGGGGGCAGGATGGAGCGAGCGGAGCAGGATGGAGTGAGCGGGGCAGGATGGAGCCGAAGGTGCAGGATGGAGCCGGTGGGGGGCAGGATGAAGGCGGGGGGGCAGGATGGAGGCCGGGGGGCAGGATGGAGTGAGCGGGGCAGGAAGGAGCGAGCGGGGCAGGATGGATGCGGGGGGGGAGGATGGATGCGGGGGAGACAGGATGGATGCGGGGGGGACAGAATGGATGCGGGGGGGCAGGATGGATATGAGGGGGCAGGATGGAAGCGGGGGGGCAGGATGGATGTGGAAGGGCAGGATGGATGCGGTGGGGGATAGAATGGAGCCGGGGGAGCAGGATAGAGGCGGGGGGCAGGATGGACCGGCAGGGCATGGAGCTAGGGGGGCAGGATGGAACAGGCAGGGCATGGAGCCAGGGGGGCAGGATGGAGCCAGGGGGCAGGATGGAGCCGGCGGGGGGGCAGGATGGCAGGATGGTGGTGGGGGGGCAGGATGGTGGCAGGGGGGGCAGGATGGAGCCGGGGGTGCACGATGGAGCTGGGAGAGGGGGCAGGATGGAGCCGGGGGGGGGGCAGCATGGAGCCGGAAGGGGGGCAGGACAGAGCAAGCAGGGCAGGACCGAGCGAGCGGGACAGGACAGAGCGAGCAGGGCAGGACGGAGCAAGCTGGACAGGATGGAGCGAGTTGGACAGGACAGAACAAGCTGGGCAGGAAGGAGCAAGCAGGGCAGGAAGGAGCAAGCGGGGCAGGAAGGAGCGAGTGGGGCAGGAAGGAGCGAGCGGGGCAGGACAGAGCGAGCGGGGCAGGACGAAGCAAGCAGGGCAGGATGGAGCAAGAAGGGAAGGATGGAGTCGGGAAGGGGGGCAGGATAGAGGCGGGAAGGGAGGCAGGATGGAGCTGGGGGACAGGGGGCAGGAAGGAGCTGGGGGGGAGGGTGCAGGATGGAGGCAGGGGAGCAGGATGGAGCGAGTGGGGTAGGATGGAGCGAGCTGGGCAGGACGAAGGGAGCTATGCAGGATGGAGCCAGGAAGGGGGGCAGCATGGATGTGGAGGGGCAAGATGGAGTCGGTGGGGCAGGATGGAGCCAGAGGGGGCAGGATGGAGCCGGGGGGTGGGCAGGATGGAGCTGGGGGGCAGGATGGAGCCGGGGGGCAGGATGGAGCGAGTGGGGCAGGATGGAGTGAGTGGGGCAGGACGGATCGAGAGTGGCAGGACAGAGCGAGAAGGGCAGCACGGAGCATGAGGGGCAGGATGGAGCAAGTGGGACAGGAAGGAGCGAGCGGGGCAGGAAGGAGCGAGCGGGGCAGGACGGAGCGAGAGGGGCAGGACGGAGCGAGTGGGTCAGGACAGAGCGAGGGGGCAGGACGGAGCGAGCAGGGCAGGAAGGAGTGAGTGGGGTAAGATGGCGCGAGCGAGGAAGAATGGCGCGAGTGGGGCAGGATGGAGTCGGGAAGGGGGGCAGGATGGAGTCGGGAAGGGGGCAGGATGGAGCCAGGAAGCAGGGCAGGATGGAGCTGGGAAGGGGGGCAGGATGGAGCTGGGAAGGGGGGCAGGATGGAGCCGGGGGGGGGGGATTGGGCAGGATGGAGCCGGGGGGGCAGGACGGAGCGAGTGGGGCAGAAAGCAGTTGGGAAGGAGGGCAGGATGGAGCCGGAAGGGGGGTAGGATGGAGCCGGGAAGGGGGGCAGGATGGAGCCGGGAGGGCAGGATGGAGCTGGGGGGGCAGGAAGGAGCCGGGGGGGGGCAGGACGGAGTGAGCGGGGCAGGACGGAGCGAGCGGGGCAGGATGGAGTTGGGAAGGGGAGCAGGATGAAGCCGAAGTGGGGCAGGATGGATGTCGGGGGGAAAGGATGGAGCCAGGGGACAGGATGGAGCCAGGGGGGGGCAGGATAAAGCCAGGGGGGCAGGATAGAGCTGAGGGGGCAGGACGGAGCAAGCGGGGCAGGATGGAGTGAGTGGTGCAGGATGGAGGCGGGAAGGGCGGCAGGATGGAGCCTGGAAGGGGGGCAGGATGGAGCTGAAGGGGGGCAGGATGGATGCCGGGGGGAAGGATGGAGCCGGGTGGGGGGAAGGATGGAGCCGGGTGGAGGGGCAGGATGAAGCCGGGGGGGGGCAGGATGGAGCCAAGGGGGCAGGACGGAGCGAGCGGGGCTGGACCGAGCGAGCGGGGCAGGACACAGCGAGCTGGGCCGGACAGGGCGAACTGGGCAGGACAGAGCGAGCGGGGCAGGATGGAGCGAGCGGGGCAGGATGGAGCCGGGAAGGGGGGCTGGATGGACCCTGGAAGGGGGGCAGGATGGAGCCGAAGGGGGGCAGGATGGATGCCGGGGGGGTGATGGATGGAGCCAGAGGGCAGGATGAAGCCGGCGGAGCAGGATGGAGCGAGAGGGCCAGTATGGAGCCAGCGGGGCAGGACGGAGCGAGCGGGGTAGGGCGGAGCGAGCGGGGCAGGACGGAGTGAGCAGGGCAGGAAGGAGTGAGCGGTGCAGGATGGAGCCGGGAAGGGGCAGGATGGATGCAGGGGGAACAGGATGGATGTAGGGGGGGCAGGATGGCTGCAGGGGGACAGGATGGCACTGAGGGGGGCAGAATGCTGTGGGGGTGGTCAGGATGACTGCGGGGGGGGGCAGGATGGCTGCAGGGGGGCAGTTTCCAACTCGCCCCCCTCTGTTCTCACCCGCAGCGATGCACTGTGTACAGCGACATATGACAGGGTGGGCTGTGTGACATCACATCAGCCCGCCCTGTCACATGACGGCTGTACAGGGAGAAGACGGGTGAGAACAGCGGGTGGCGTGGAGGGAGGCAGGAAGACGAGGAGGAAGGCAGGGAGGTGAGGAGGGAGGCAGGGAGGTGAGGAGGGAGGCAAGGAGGCGAGGAGAGGAGGCAGCGGGTACTGGTGTCGCAGTTGCCGCGGCCTTACATGTAGCCTGGCGACAGTGACGCTATGCGTTGCTGTCACCAGGTTACAGCTACTGTATAATCTTCTAATTTTGAATGCGCGCGGCTTTTTGCATACGCGGTACTCATTGGTTGCCGCTGCTAGCGGCAGCCAATGAGCACTGGCGCACGATTCCGGCGTCAGACAGACATGATTAGGAGATTATATAGTAGATGGTTGCTTATGTACAGTATAATTTTAATATTTGATGTGTATTGCAGAGATTAAACCTGCATTTTGTCCGCTTGTCTAACACTATGGCAAAACAGGAGTTAAAAAGTCCAATTTGTATGGATTTGTATGGATTTATCCAGCACAGGTGTTTTGTTTTGTGTCTAGTATAAATAGTCTGATATTTGTAGAGTATCTATACCAATGATTAACAGGGTTCCCCTCGAAACGCATCTGGTGTAGCCTATTCCCTGCGTGGGATTTTACCCTGATGTTTTCAGATATGTGTCTTCACTAATAAAGGATGACATGAATCAGGAAACGGTACCGAGATTTTTCTTCTTACTCTTTTAATTGCGATCTCTTGAATCCAGAGTCTGTATGCAACACGTTTCCCTACATTCATAACTTTTTCTCACTAACTCTTTTAATCTGTTCGCCCTCACTGAAACCTGGATCAAAGATTCTGACATGGTTTCCCCTGCTGCTATTTCTCATGGTGGCTTAAATTTCTTCCATTCCCAATACATGGGAACAGACATGGTGGTGGAGTTGGCTCACGTCTGTCCCCACAATGCACTTTCCAGGTCACCCTTCCAGTGCTATCACTCTTATTCCCTCCTTTTGAGTTCTACACCATTAGGCTATGTGCCCATTGGACGTTTTGTGGGCTGTTTTTTAGCGTTTTCCGTCGGCGTTTTCCGCTGAGTTTTATGTTAATTTATGTTAATCCTAACCACCGGTTGGATTAACATGCTAGTCAATGGATTTTAGAAAACGCTGTGTACATTAGAACGTTTTTTTTTGTCTCCTTTCCACTTTCTTCACTGGTTTTCCACCGGTTTTCAAAGATAGAGCAAGCGACTTCTTTTGAGCGTTTTTCCAGCGGTTCCAGCTTACAAGTGCACAAAAAACAGTCTTAAAAACGCTAAGAAAAACCGCCAGAAAACCGCTGTATAAACGCTATAAAACTGCTCAAAAACTGCTCAAAAAACGCTAAAAAAACGATGGACACTGCTGAGGTCAGAAAACTCAGTTTCTGCAATTTTCCACCGGTTTTCTGACGGTCTGCAATGATGCAGAACCGTCCAATGTGCACATACCCTTAGGCTCTTCCATCTCCTCCCCCTCAGAGTAGCAGTTGTGTACCACCCCCAGGTTCACCCACCCAGTTCCTCAACCATTTCTCTGCATCATTACTGCTGCACTTCACATCCTCAAAATTACCCACTCTTATTCTGGGAGACTTCAACATCCTCATAAACATCCCAACCTCCCCATTTGCATCCCAGCTTCAATCGATAACTACTTCTCTTGACCTTTTACTGTTTTTAACCTCTGAGACCCACTAAGATGGTAACACGCTTGACCTGGTCTTTATCTGGCGCTGTTCAACCTCCTCCTTTGATAACTCACTCCTTCCTGTCTCTAATCACAGATTCTCTCCTTCACGCTCACAAATTGTTGCCCACCCCAGCACACTCCTATCTATCACACATTCAGAAATCTACAGGCCATTAACCCTCGTTCACTCACAGACTCTCTATTCTCATCACTATCCCCAATCTCCTTCTTCTGTCCTGATCTGGCTGTGAATCACTACAATGACTCTCTCAGACACATCCTGGACCAAGTAGCATCATACTCACCCTTGGAACCTCCAAACACATAGTAAAACAGCACTCGCTCACATCACAAACATATCTCCAGTGATGCTCTAGAACGCCTATGGAGGAAAACTGGTCCCTCAGTAAACTTTATTGATTATAAATTTGTTAAAAACCTATAACTCTGCCCTTCACCTCGCAAAACAGACCTAGTTCACCACCCTGATCTCCTCACTATCAATAAACCCAAAGAAATTAGAAATGAGCGACTATACTCATTACTATTCGCTACTTGCAGTATAGTATGGTATTCGAGATACTCGTTACTCGGCGAGTTTACTCGTTACAAGTAGCGAGTATAATACAAGTCAATGTGAAATGCGAGTACTATTCTGGTCCCTGATGAATCAGCTGATTATTTAAAAAAGTAACCGGCTTTTTTACCGCCCGGTGACTCACCGTGGGCCGGGTACTCGGGTCTCAGGCACTGTCTGTAGTCACGGTTCCTGTGCGTGAGGCTGTGGGCCCGGTGGTCAATAAAAGGGGTTAAAGTAAAATAATAAAAGGAGAAAGTTATCAGTTCATGACGCCACCTGTAGGGTTCCGGTGATGGCACCGGCGCTGCATGGACCTCCGGGGTGATGGGCAGCAGCAGGATGGAACCGCTCCCTACAGGATGAGAGGGGTCCCCGGAGTCGAGAGCTGCAGTGGAGTAATAGGGCAGCTCAGTTGTTTCTGCAAAGCAAGGCAATTAAACGACAGTTCTTAGAATAAGGCTCAGACACGTTGCTCCTCTGAACAGGTATTTACTTGGATGTTCCATGGCATACAGGGTAACACAGTTCTCAATGCCGGGTAGTGGACTGGGTGGTCCCTGCGGTAAGTAGTGTCCCTCCAAGGCTCCACAAGTGTCTTTCTCTATCTCTTACTGTCCCTCTCTCTTTGCTGCTTTGGTATACCTTGCCAAGGTACTGAGGATCTTCTATTGGGTCCCTAGTCTTGGCCCTGACTTTCGTTAGGTCCCTGATCCTCAGTGGTGGGTACCCCCTGGTATAGCTGCGGTGATGGGTAAAATTGTGAGTTGTGCTCCTTTAAAGCTTTCAACCACTCTGGGTTCTGTGGTACAGGGTTAAATCGTCTGGACGACCTCGGAGCCGGTACTCCGGTTTTGGACTGGGCTCGGGTCGGTAATCGCCCGTTCTCTCTCTTGGCACCTTGCTTTTCTGGGTCACCAGTGCTCGGTGCCCTCCCTGTTAGCTGTCTTTACTGCCTTTCTGTTCTTTCTCCACTCTGCTTCATCTGTTACTTTCACTTTGCCTCTCTCCGTGCTGCACAGCCTGTGCAGCTCCCTTCTGGCTTCTCTGCACTCACTTCCTGGTCTAACTCTTTTCTGCTCTCTCACTCACTATATCTCCCACCAGGACCTGTTACCCTAGAAACGGGTGTCTGATTGGTCCCCTATCGCTAGGTGTGTGTGTGTGTGTGTGTGTGTTGGAGCTTCGGGATTCTTCTACTCATCACAGGAACAGAGAATACGAAACCTTCAGTCAGGGGTGTAGTACCCTCCTGTGACGCTCCCTCAGTGGGGCGCCACACCAGCTTTTAAACAATCAGCTGATGCATCATAACATGTTCAAATGGCTGTATATTTTTTTCAGTATTTGTTATGTATAAAGAGAGATCCCTGGATAATAATTAGCACCAGAGAAGAATTCTTGAAGAAGCTATCTGTCTGACAGAAGTCTCACGTCTTGCACATTATAAACGTATCAATCTTGTATAATGGGTATGACATAGTAAAGAGGCGACATTTGCTTTTTATATCTCACTGCCTGTTTCCCCATCCGGTTTCTAATGACCCAGATAAGGCGGCAGCAATTTAAATTCCTTTAAACATTATTTAACTTACCTGAATGTTAACAGCCGTGTGTAAAGAAGAGGAAAGAAAAGCATACAAGCGATCACCCTCCACAGCTCGTTGTCAACACTTAGCTCTCCAAACCAAACTCTTGTTAGAAATGCCTGTTAGGAAGTATTTAAAACAAGGAAAAATAATAAAGTAACAACTGAGAAAATGTCTTCAAACAGTTAAAGAGGACAATTCACCAAACTGTTTCATGTTGTTCTGGACACAGGGTGTAATATTGGCTACAAAGCAGAATATTATGCCCCCTGGGGGACCCGCTTGGCAACGGAAGATTACACCGACAACCATGTTTTTAATGTATAACATCACGCAGCAGTTTATTGAGCTGCATAAACCACTGGTAACACACAATACACATTACATTTCACATATAATATTCACATCATTACATTACAAGAAATTCACAAACTACATTACAGATTATATACACTACAGGATCAACGGGACCACATTATGACTTAGCAGTTGGTCCCAATGGCGGTTACGGCCGCCTGCCTTCTAACAGGGCTCATTCCCCATCCTATTACAGGGAGAATCAACCTCCTACAGGGATTCTCAACCTCATACAGGGATCCTCCACCTATTATAGGGAGAATCAACCTCATACTTCGTCATGCAGGGTAATTATACTTAAGTAGTGATGGGCGAATCCTAAACTACTCGGAATCGCTAGACTCCGACGAGTCTGGGTCCAGGACTCGCTACTTCGTTGCGAGTCTAGTGATTCCAATGTTAATAAATGGGGAGGCGAGTATTGCAGCGATTCCTCTGCTGCCGGACCCTATAAAGGGTCTGGCAGCAGAGGAAAAACCTGCAAATCACCATGTTATTCTTTTAAAGCCAGCGGCAAAAAGCCGCTGGCTTTTAAAGAAAAGTAGTAAAAAAAAATAAAGGATTGAATCGGGGGAGGGGGAGGGGGGGGAGGGGGGGGTGGGGGGAAGGGTGGGGGGTGCACCGGACCAGCCGGCTACTTACCGTTGCCTCCGCCGGCGCCGGCTGCAGACTCGCTCCCCGAGTCTCTGCTGCTTTTTCCGGAGATTCCCGAACACTGACAGAAGCAATGAATAAATTAACTTCCGTCACTGCTCGGGAATCTCCAGAGCAGAGTGAGTCTGGCTGACAGCAGAGTTCAGCTCAGGTCATAAAGACCTGAGCTGAACCCTGACTGTTTAGTCAGTTCTCAGCTCTGCTACATCCCTGTCTGTCTAAGCACAGACAGGGATGTAGTAGAGCTGAGATGCGTTTTGGGCTACGTCGGACGGAAGAGGATTTTTTTAATTAAAGATGGAGTCCCTAATGGCTTTTTTTTTTTATTTCTAATAAAAAAAATTTTTTCTCTGTGTTGTGTTTTTTTTTTAAAACAATTTAATAGAAATTCATGGCGGTCATGTCTAATATTGGCGTGACCGCCATCAATTTCGGGCTTAGGGCCAGCTGATAATACAAAGCTGGCCCTATCCTCTTTATTACCCAGTGAGCCACCGCACCAGGGCCACTGGAAGAGCGGGGTTCAGCGCCAGAGGATGGCGCTTCAATGAACGCGCCATCTTCTGGGGCGGCTGCAGGCTGCAATTTGCAGCGGGGGGTGCCCAGAAAGCTTGGGCCTCCCTGCGCTGCGGATTCCAGCCCCCAACTGCTTAGCTGTACCTGGCTAGACATAGAAATTGCCCCGGAGCCCTACGCATTTTTTTTTTTATTATTTCATCAAATTCATGAAATAATAAAAAAAAAAGGGCTCCCCTATATTCTTGTGTCTGGCCAGGTACAAATAGGCACCTGGGGGTTGGGGGCAGCCCGTCGCTGCCTGCTGGATCGGCTGGTTACAGAAATATGGCAAAGCCCACGTCAAATTTTTTTCTGACAAATCCATAAAACAATATAAATAAAAGGGACTGCATCTTTATTAACCCCCAACCCCCAGGTGCCTATTTGTACCTGGCCAGACACAAGAATATAGGGGAGCCCTTTTTTTTTATTATTTCATGAATTTCATGAAATAATAAAAAAAAAATGCGTGGGACTCCGCGTAATTTCTATGTCTAGCCAGGTACAGCTAAGCAGCTGGGGGCTGGAATCCGCAGCAGCAGGGAGGCCCAAGCTTTCTGGGCACCCCCCACTGCAAATTGCAGCCCGCAGCCGCCCCAGAAGATGGCGGGTTCATTGAATGCGCCATCCTCTGGCGCTGAACCCCGCTCTTTCAGTGGCCCTGGTGCGGTGGCTCACTGGGTAATAAAGAGGTTAGGGCCAGCTTTGTATTATCAGCTGGCCCTAAGCCCGAAATTGATGGCGGTCACGCCAGTATTAGACATGACCGCCATGAATTTCTATTAAATTGTTTTAAAAAAAACACAACACAGAGAAAAAATTTTTTTATTAGAAATAAAAAAAAAAAGCCATTAGGGACTCCATCTTTATTTAAAAAAATCCTCTTCCGTTCGACGTAGTCCCCTTCTCTCTGCTACATCCCTGTGCATAGATATAGATGTCTATGCACAGGGAGTGAGCAGACTGAGAACAATCTCAGCTCTGCTACATCATCTCTGTGCACAGACATTCATGTTTGTACACAGGGAGAGCAGGCGGGCTCTAGGACCCTGGAGCTGCCAGCAGCCCGAAAGGACCCGAGCCCGGTACAGAGCAGACAGCCGAGAAGACGGAAGAGAGGTAAGGAGAACTTCTCCCCCATCCCTTTGCTTCCCTGCTCGCTCCCCCAGCCCAGTCCTAACTTAGGACTGGGGGGAAGGGGGACCGGACTCGTTACTGTGCGAGTAATCCCTGCGATTACTCGCACAGTAACGAGTCCAATGCAAGTCAATGGCAATCCTAGTTTTGTCAGAGTCTCTGACAAAACTAGGATTGCCATTGATTTGCATTGGACTCGTTACTGTGCGAGTAATCGCTGGGAAACTCGCAGAGTACCAAGTCCTGCGAGTCCCTTACTACTCGCCGAGTAACGAGTCCTAGCGAGTAGACTCGCCCATCCCTATACTTAAGCCATCATGACTCACCCATGTTACATCATACAGGGTAGTTTTCCATATGCCCTTATGATTCACATCACTATGGCAGCTATGCCCGCCTGACACTACACATACACACCTCCCATAGGGCTTTACACACATCAAAACCTATGCCTCCCGCAGGGCTATACACATATCTACAACACCTATGCCTCCGGTAGGGCTATTTCACATATCAACACATAACACTTAGTTCATATATCATCATTGGACTGCTACCTTACCGGGCACCGAACTGGGTTTAGCAACCTGAGTTACCGGGTACACCAGGAGTTTCTGAGGCCTCCGCACCATGTACTTACAGGTCGCCAGCCGTCACGAACCCTCCATACCTAGGCAGTTCTCCAGGCCACGGCTGTGCCCCACGTTTGTGTCGAGCACCCTCCAGGGTCGCCTACGGTTCCCCAACTCCAGGAGCCATCACAAACCGTTCTCTGGCCACCGATTCGCACACAACCATCAGAGGGACAGGTGCCTCCCGCATGGAGAAGGCAGGCTTCCCTCACGTCCCAAAGGACAGAACACCTCAGACGCATGTACTCAGAGGTCCAGGCTGTACTGATTCCCATCTCCTGTCGCTTCCCACACAGCACCAGGCAGCTTCCTATCCTAGCTGCCTCTCACACCTGCAATATATGCAATGTAGTGCTTTCAATCAGCATCCACTCTCAGCCACAGACCTGGATGCAGCCAACCCTTTGAGTACTGCAAGGTCTAGCAGCCATGTGAGTCTAGTCGGCCACGCGGCATAGCGCCGGCATGCTCATATAATATATACATTATATATATATATATATATATATATATACACATTGCAGACAAGAAACCCAAGCAATTTAGCAAATACATGCTGTATGTGACTTTGTTCAGGAAAAAAGTTTGAAATTTAAAATGACCCTGAAACTTTCCCTGATTGTTGGGCCAAAGAGCTTGCCGGAAGACACGTTGGCTGGGAACAACATCTAACCTTAAGGTTAGGAGTATTCCCACCATTGGGTCTACCAGCATGTATCAAGCTGTAGAATTTTTGTTGAGCTTTAAATCAATTTCCTTAAGCTAACTGAAGTTTGAAGGTGTTTTGACACCTGCATGGTGTCAATTTTGGAAGCTTAAGCAGTAAGTTTGCAATGTCCTTAAAACATCTGTTTAACAAAGCTTAATATTTTTGGGAAATGTTTTTGTAATTTTGTATTGTAACTTTATTATTTTATTATTATTATTTATTTATTTATTTATTTATTTTTTTATTTAATTTATTCTAATTTGGTGAGGAGAGCAAATACTGAATGCAGAGTCAGCAGCGTACAAGGCCATCTCTTCTACAGTTATGTGATAGCAATGGTAGTGGTGTAACTAGAGTCGATAGACCCCAGTGTGAAATTTAAACCTGTTTCCCCCGCACACACATTGGTCAGATGTATGGGTCCGGGATAACGTTCTATATCCTATAAAGACTCACAAATTGACCCCTCTCTCCCTTCATTATGTATTAATGTCCCTCATCCTGCTATATATGGTCCTCCTTCTGGAATATGGCCCTTATCCTGGTATATACAGTCATGGCCAAAAGTATTGACACCGCTGCACTTCTGTCAGATAATACACAGTTTCTTCCTGAAAATGATTGCAATCACAAATTCTTTGGTATTATTATCTTCATTTAATTTGTCTTCAATGGAAAAACACAAAAAGAATTGTCCTAAAGCCAAGTTGGATATAATTCCACACCAAACATAAAAAAGGGGGTGGACAAAAGTATTGGCACCCTTAGAAAAATCATGTGATGCTTCTCTAATTTGTGTAAATAACAGCACCTGTAACTTACCTGTGGCACCTAACAGGTGTTGGCAATAGCTAAATCACACTTGCAGCCAGTTGACATGGATTAAAGTTGACTCAAACTCTGTCCTGTGTCCTTGTGTGTACCACATTGAGCATGGAGAAAAAAAAGAAGACCAAAGAACTGTCTGAGGACTTGAGAAACCAAATTGTGAAGAAGCATGAGCAATCTCAAGGCTACAAGTCCATCTCCAAAGACCTAAATGTTCCTTTGTCACCGTGCGCAGTGTCATCAAGAAGTTTAAAGCCCATGGCACTGTGGCTAACCTTATTAGATGTGGACGGAAAAGAAAAATTGACAAGAGATTTCAACGCAAGATTGTGCAGATGGTGGATAAAGAACCTCGACTAACATCCAAAGAAGTTCAAGCTGCCCTGCAGTCCGAGGGTACAACAGTGTCAACCCGTACTATCCGTCGGCGTCTGAATGAAAAGGGACTGTATGGTAGGAGCCCCAGGAAGACCCCACTTCTTATCCCGAGACATAAAAAAGCCAGGCTGGAGTTTGCCAAAACTTCCTGAGAAAGCCTAAAACATTTTGGAAGAATGTTCTCTGGTCAGATGAGACAAAAGTAGAGCTTTTTGTGCAAAGGCATCAACAAAGAGTTTACAGGAGAAAAAAAGAGGCTTTCAAAGAAAAGAACACGGTCCCTACAGTCAAACGTGGCGGAGGTTCCCTGATGTTTTGGGGTTGCTTTGCAGCCTCTGGCACTGGACTGCTTGACCGTGTGCATGGCATTATGAAGTCTGAAGACTACCAACACATTTTTCAGCATAATGTAGGGCCCAGTGTGAGAAAGCTGTATCTCCCTCAGAGGTCATGGGTCTTCCAGCAGGACAATGACCCAAAACACACTTCAAAAAGCACTAGAAAATGGTTTGAGAGAAAGCACTGGAGACTTCTAAGGTGGCCAGCAATGAGTCCAGACCTGAATCCCATAGAACACCTGTGGAGAGATCTAAAAACGGCAGTATGGAGAAGGCACCCTTCAACTATCAGGACCTGGAGCAGTTTGCCAAAGAAGAATGGTCTAAAATTCCAGCAGAGCATTGTAAGAAACTCATTGATGGTTACCGGATCGCAGTTATTTTGGCTAAAGGTTGTGCAACCAAGTATTAGGCCTGAGGGTGCAATACTTTTGTCTGGCCCATTTTTGGAGTTGTGTGTGAAATGATCAATGTTTTGCCTTTTGCCTCATTCTCTTTTGTGTTTTTTCAATGAAGACAAATTAAATGAAGATAATAATACCAAAGAATTTGTGATTGCAATCATTGTCAGGAAGAAACTGAGTATTATCTGACAGAATTGCAGGGGGTGTCAATACTTTTGGCCATGACTGTATGGTCCTCCATCCCACACCACCATAGTCCTCACATTATTATAATGCATCACTTTATTCCTCCATATATTATAATATTATAATGTACCCCCATAGTCCTCTATATACAGTAGTGTTCAAAATAATAGCAGTTCAATATTAATAATCAGATCACTGTTCTTGATATAAATTATATAACCAAATGTCAAACAATTTACCAGTTGGTGCACAAGTTTCTTAGAAAGCCAACAGACATGTTCTGTATGTTTTACACCATGTTCCAAATTATTATGCAAATGTTCTTGTTCTCTAATTTTCCTAAATGGTCTGTGCAAATGACAGTCAGTGTAATAAAAGTCATCACCCGTTAGATTATACATTGAATTTTATTGAAGAAACCTCTCAATGATAACAGTATAATCTTCAAAATTAAAAGAAAACTCTAAATGCACTGTTCCAAATTATTAGGCACAGTAGAGTTTCTAAACATTTGATATGTTTGAAAGAATTGAAATGCTCATTTGTTGAATTTGCAGCATTAGGAGGTCACTTTCACTGAAATAAAAAGCTATTTAACTCCAAAACATCCTAACAGGCCAAGTTACATGTTAACATAGGAACCCTTCTTTGATATCACTTTCACAATTCTCCAATCCATTGAACGTGTGAGTTTCTGGAGAGTTTCTGCTTGTATTTCTGTGCATGATGTCAGAATAGCCTCCCAGAGCTGCTGTTTTGATGTGAACTGCCTCCCACCCTCATAGATCTTTTGCTTGATTATACTCCACAGGTTCTCTATAGGTTTGAGGTCACGGGAAGATGTGGCCACACCATGAGTTTATCTCCTTTTATGCCCATAACAGCCAGTGACACAGAAGGATTCTTTGCACCATGAGATGGTGCATTGTCATGCAGGAAGATGATTTTGCTCCTGAAGGCACGTTTTTGCTTTTTGGAACACGGAAGAAAGTTCTCAGTCAGAAACTCTATATACTTTGCAGAGGTCATTTTCACAGCTTCAGGAACCTTAAAGGGGCCTACCAGCTGTTTCCCAAAGATTCCAGTCCAAAACATGGCTCCTCAACCTCCTTGCTGACGTCACAGCCTTGTTGGGACATGGTGGCCATCCACCAAACATCCACTACTCCATCCATCTGGACCATCCAGGGTTGCTCGGCACTCAACAGTAAACAAGACTGTTTGAAAATTAGTCTTCATGTATGTCTGGGCCCGCTGAAACAGTTTCTGATAGTGAGCACTGTTTAGGGGTGGCCGAGTAGAAGATTTATGAATCACAGCAAGCCTTTGAAGGATCCTACACCTTGAGGTTCGAGGGACTCCAGAGGCACCAGCAGCTACAAATATCTGTTTGCTGGTTTGTAAGGCGTTTTTAGCAGCTGCTCTTTTAATCCGATGAATTTGCCTGGCAGAAGCCTTCCTCATTCTGCCTTTATCTGCATGAACACGTCTGTGCTCAGAATCAGACACAAATCTCTTCACAGTACGATGATCACGCTTAGGTTTTCGTGCAATATCTAATGTTTTCATCCCTTGTACAAAATATTGCACTATTTGTGCTTTTCGGCAGCAGAGAGAGCCTTTTTCTTTCCCATGATACATGAAAACTGGCCTGCTTAATATTGTGGAACACCCAGTTTTCCTTTTATTGGGCTCACCTGCCAAACTAATTATCACAGGTATCTGAGATTGATTTCAGTGATCCAAAGAACCCTGATGGTGGGTTTACACACACCAATTTATCTGTTCAATATCTGAACCAATCTCTGGTTGCAGTGAAATGATGGATACATTGCTCCATTTTGTGGCTGTGTACAACATGGAGCAATGTATCCATGATTTCACTGCAACCAGAGATTGGTTCAGATATTGAACAGATAAATTGGTGTGTGTAAACCCACCATGAGACACAATACCATCAATGGCTTTCCTAGACAAAAAAAACAAAAAAAACACCTTATTATTATTATTATTATTATTGTATATAGTGCCATTAGGTTCCATGGCGCTTTACATGAGGATAGTGCAGACGAGGACTAGTACAAAAAAATGTGGACAATCCCTATTGTGTAGGTCGAGGGAAATTGCTGGGCGAAACATGGAACGCCTCCTATCCGCCCTGAGTACTGCGATGGGAGATTTCCCATTAACCTCATTATCATGGATTGCGAGGGTGCAGGCAGCACGAATGATGTGGCAACCAAGGATACTTTACCTGTTCCGATGTTTGCCAATCTTGTACACACTCGGGCAGCTGAAGCGCTTGCAATCTATGATCAATAAATGTGTGTGGGCAGGGAAACCCGCGAGAGTGAAGGGCAAAACTATGTATCGCCGGATTACTGGAGGGGGTATGGGGGTACCAAACGTAATGGCTTACCACAGAGCGGTGATTCTGGAAGCGGCAAGAGTCTGGTGGAGAGATGAGGGAGCGACTGGTTGGCTACAGATCGAGAGGGCTGAGGCCAGAAGGGGATCACTTAGATCCCTCCTGACAGCTGAGACCCTTGGAGTGGTGCGAAGGGGGGAGCTGCTGGGGACAGCTCGGGCACTCCTGACAGTGTGGGGCTCGGTGGCATCAGTGAAAGCTATTCTGCCAACGGAGGAGATGCAACTTGAAACGCTCAGATGGCATATCCCCTCCCTGAACCTCTCCATGTGGAGGGGGGCAGGCCCAGCCATCATAGGAGACTTGGCGCCGGGGGGGAGAGTCCTCTCGTTGGGGGACTTCCTCGCCAGGTACCCTGATGCGACCGGCTCTTGCCTGCAGTTCCTCCAAGTTTTGCACTTTCTCAGCTCCAGAATGGGGTCCTCGGTTTGGGGCCGTCCAGTCGAGCCCTCAGTTTTGAGAAGATTGATAATATCAGATGGGGACCAACCGAGAAGCTTATCTCAACTATATGCAGAAATGGTGAAACAGGATTCTCATCCGAAATTGGGACATATGGAAAAATGGGAAAGAGACCTAGGCTTTCAGGCAGACAGCGACGACTGGGAAGACGCAATCCAATGCGTCATGGCGGCATCCAGGTGTGTGAACCACCTGGAACTCTTAAAAAAAATCCATTTGCGCTGGCACATTTCTCCAGCTAACCTTGCTAAATTTGGAAGGGGAGCGTCGGCTCAATGTTGGAGACATTGTGGACAAGAGGGGGACTTAACTCATATGTGGTGGTCATGCCCCAAAATAACACCCTTTTGGCACCTGGTGGAGAGCCTAATAGGGTCTGTAACGGAAACTGAGACCTCCCTCTGTCCGCAAACAGCCATACTGAATATAGGGCTAATGATGAAACCACCAGTGGTCAGGCACATTGCGACATATATCTACACAGCTGCGAGAGCCTGTATAGCAGCAAGATGGAAGAGTGAGACCCCACCTTCCATGAGAGATTTGACAAATAAGATTAATGAATTCTTCTGCAATGAATATTATCTGGCTATGGACAAAGCCACAAAGAGATATGTAGCGGAGGCGTGGGAATTGTGGGCGAAGCACCCGTCGGCAATGCAGGTCCCCCTGTGATGGCTGGGCTGGTTCCCCATGATACTGACATTTGACTGCCCCTCCTGCCTTTCACTCCCTGGCTGACCCATAGGTCCTTCAGAAATATATGTCTCTTTGACCTATTCGTGGTCTTTAAGAGATAATTTCTCCTTATCTAATCCCCTTATTATTCCCTCTTTCGTTTCATATCTTAATTCTTGTTCTTGATCTGTAATGTTTTATATGTAGATAAATATACTTGGCCGAGTCAAACATCCTCTGAATAAGAAATAACCATCAAGATTTACTAGTGATCCTTAAATGGATGTTGAACGTTCTGTACCTTAACATAGAGTATTCACCGGTGGCCTTAACTTTTATGTCTCGGTTCAAGATATTGTCTATATTGTCAATGATATTGTAACCACCTGTTTGAGTTTGAAATGTTGTATAATTACAAATCTTCTAATAAAAATATTAATGATAAAAAAAAAAAAAAAAAAAAAAAAAAATGTGGACAATCAGGTCATACAGGTACAAGAGGGTAGAGAATCCTGTATGACACTTAAGACCAATTTGCATAATAATTTGGAACATGATGTAGGGTATGTGTATTTGAATAATTTATTGAAAAGGGGTGTGTTCAAAATAACAGCAGTGTGGAATTCAATTATCGAGTTTAATCATTCTGTGAAGATATAGGTGTGAATCAGGTGGCCCTTATTTAAGGGTGTAGCCAGCACATGTTTTACATTTTACATTTCTGTTTGAAAGCCTGATATGAGTCATTCGAGACATTGTTCAAAAAGTAAGTTTACTTTGAATAGAAAGTTGATTGGGTAGGTTAAAACTTATAAAGAAGTGCAGGCAATGATAGGTGAATTAGATAAAATGATCTCCAATGCTTTAAAATGGAAAGCAAAACCAGAGAAACGTAGCAGAAAATGGAAGACTACCTTTCGAATGGAACGAAGAATAGCCAGAATGGCAAAGGCTCAGCCAATGATCAACTCCAGGTTGATCAAGGATGGTCTCAAGTTACCTGTGAGTATTGCCACAGTTAAAAGATGCCTGTGTGAGGCTAATCTATTTAGCAAGAAGCCCCCATAAAGTCCCACTGTTAAAAAAAAGACATGCACTGAAGGGGATTCAATTTGCCAAAAAACACTTCAATTGGCCTAGAGAAACGGAGAAACCTTTTGTGGACTGATGAAAGTCAGATGTAAGACTCCAGAGGATCTTGCAGCATACCTGGCTGTATTACACCTGCAGCTGGTGCCACAACTACTGGATCAGCAAATCCACCAGGACCTGGAGCATGATGAGAATGATGAGTAGGCTTAGGTTGACAAGGGAAGAGGAGGAGGTAGAAGAGGCAGAAGGCCTTGTTAACCAGCCATGTGTAGCACCCCTACCAGAAGTTTTTGACTGGGAGAATGCTATGCGGTGACCCCTACCCTCTCCTAGCAACATTTTAGTATGTCATGATCTACCCCATCATGTCTCTTTTAGTGACAACATTCAGGTTGTGAATACCATCACCTAAGAGTGGTTGCATGCGCCTAAGGTTAATTAGTTCAATGACCAATGTAGCTGGGGCAAGGTGGTGCCATTTTTACAGTATAGGGGGTCTGGCTTCCTAGATTAACAAGGTACTGGGAATTGGTGCTACATCAAGTGGTCCACTCTACTGCTTGACAAGTCCTCCGGACAAAGTACCTTTAAGTCCGCGCTGCTGCCAAAAAGATGTTGAAACACCAAAGACACTGGACGTCTGGGTACGGTGATATAGGTTTATTTTCCGACGCGTTCCAGGGCCACATACCAAGCTCCTTCCCTGAGGAAGGAGCTCGGTATGTGGCTTTGAAATGCGTCGGAAAATAAACCTATATCACTGTACCCAGACGTCCAGTGTCTTTGGTGTTTCAACATCTTTTTGGCAGCAGTGCGGACTTAAAGGTACTTTGTCCGGAGGATTTGTCTTGAAGAACCGCAGTAACTTATGGAAGTACGGTCCCAGCAGCAGCTGCAATTTCTGAGTGATTACGCTGGTTGTGTGCTACACAACCATAGAAGGTGAGCAATTCTAATATTGTCATCTTAAAACCTGTCTATAAAGGATAAGACCCTATTGCACATTCTCAACCCTTTAGATACACCCTACTGCATGACCATCTTGAACCTGATGGGCAGCAAGGGGTTGTTCGACGTTTGCATAAGTTAGGTTGCCAATGCCAACAACTTTTAGAAGTAGTAAGGGGAGGCCGACCAGAAGAAAATGAGGTGTCAGCTGGAAACCAGGCCTCTCTTGATTAGCCATCCAGCTGCACCCAAACTCACATGGTCTGTTTTCCCCAAGTTGTTCCCGTCTCTCTTAGAGGGGGTGTTCATCACCTAACTTCTACATTGTCTTCTCCAGATGTGGCCATAATGGAGTTTGCTGGGGGGAGAATGGTGGTGGAGAATGTCCTTGGAGGTGTAGCTCTTGTGACTCCCTGAGACCGTCCGGCAGAGGAGTACCATGAGAAACAGCAACCTTCATCACTGGGTAGCGGTGAGAAAGCTGGAAAAGTGCTTACACCAAGTACAGTGGACTTTCCTAAAAAAAAAGGTATATTGTTGGGTTGCTGACCCATAGTTTAGTTGGCATTTTGTCCAAGAAGAACTTTTTTGAGTTGCTTTTCAGTTCTTCAAACAGCAAGACAGACCTGACTTTTTTTTTTCTCCCTCCCAAGTTTAGCATTCTTTACACTCTCCCTGCTGGATTAGAGGGCATGCATGCAGCCTTTGGGCTACAACTCAAAGTCCTTGATGGACTTTGCCTTTCGTGGATTTCAACCATTTTAATAGAGTCTGCTGATCCTGAAGGACTTTTGTTATATATACTGTGTATATTCATATATATGTTTTGAGACAATAAAGTTTTTTTTACTTCACTCCTTGTGTTTCTGCAAACAGATGCTTTGATATTACCCTCCAGAGATTAGTGAACAAGCTGCAGGCCTCTATACTGATAGTCTGAGGTATGGAAATGCAAGAAACTACACATACTAATGTAGAACAGGTCTGGTCAAGTGCAGCCCTCAAGAGCTGCAAATGGTGCATGTTTTTAGGATCTACTTAGCATTGAAAAGTTACATCACCTCTCTGCAGGGGATGAAATTAGCACCTGTGCAATGCTAATGAAACCCTGAATACTTGCACTGTTGTCAAACCTGGAGGACTGTAGTTGTTCATCCTGTCCTAGTAGTCTCTGTGGAGGTAACCATTGGGGCAAGAGGAAACGTCGAGCCCTTTCACAATTGCTGCTGTTTCTTGACCTTCTTAGGCTCTGTGACTATAGTGCAGTGTTTGATGCTTTTTTGATGCAGATTTTTAGAATCTGTTTAAAAAAATTCATGTTTATTTTCAGGCTAGCAAAGTTTATTAAAGGTCAGAAGTGCTGTGCCAATGTTGCTTTTTTCTCCCTTGGGCATGTGGTTCAGACTAGTGATGAGCGAGTATTAAAATGCTCGGGTGCTCAAAGCTCGGGCCGAGCATCCCAAGATACTCGTGTACTCGGCCCAAGCACCGAGCCCAATGTTATCCTATGGGAGACCCGAGTATTTTTCTGACATGACCCCCGGCAGCATGGATAAACCCTAAAAATGTCACAAAAGTATCAGAAGAGTGCTGAAATGACATGGGAACAGCATGGGGAAGACCCCTGTAAGCATTTCAGACTCCAAGGTCACTGCTGTGAACAATGTTGTCAGACTATTACGCCACTTTTACGGACTGTCAAAAAAACGTTACAAAATGAAACCAAAACGGATTTTCATGGAAAAAATATTAAGGGCTCATACCCACTTGTGAGACAGAGTTGGTGTATGTTAGTTTTTTGGATTATATGAAAGATTTTTTTTTTTTTTTAAATTGTGTGGCACTCCCATGCCCCTGGGAAGTGTGTGTTTTGTAGGATTGTCCTAGGCAGGGAAGCCAAAAATTGGGAGGCACTTCAATGCCCCTGGATAGAGGCGTGCATGAGGGCCTTTTCCAAAAATGTGCCCATTTTAATCAAGTGGGTCTTTTTTAGTATTGCCCTAGGCAGGGAAGCCAAAAATTGGGAGACACCAATATGCCACTGGATAGAGGCGTGCATGAGGGCCTTTTAAAAAAATTTGGCCATTGTAAGCAAGTGTATCTGCTGTAGTATTGCCCTAGGCAGGGAAGCCAAAAATTGGGAGGCAACAATATGCCACTGGTTAGAGGCGTGCATGAGGGCCTTTTAAAAAAATGTGGCCATTGTAAGCAAGTGTATCTGCTGTAGTATTGCCCTAGGCAGGGAAGCCAAAGTTTTGGAGGCACCAAGATGCCCCTGCATAGAGACGTGCATGAGGGCCTTTTCAAAAAATGTGCCCATTGTAAGCAAGTGGGTCTTTTTTAGTATTGCCCTAGGCAGGGAAGCCAAAGGTTGGGAGGCACCAAGATGCCCCTGGATAGAGGCGTGCATGAGGGCCTTTTAAAAAAATGTGGCCGTTGTAAGCAAGTGTATCTGCTGTAGTATTGCCCTAGGCAGGGAAGCCAAAAATTGGGAGGAAACAATATGCCACTGGATAGAGGCGTGCATGAGGGCCTCTTTAACTGATGTGCCCATTTTAAGCAAGTGGGTCTGTTGTAGTATTTTCCTAGGCAGGGAAGCCAAAGGTTTGGAGGCACCAAGATGCCCCTGGATAGAGGTGTGCATGACGGCCTCTTTAATTGATGTGCCCATGTGGCGCGCCGCAACGAGTGCGTCACAGGAGTGTATTACAGCCCAGACTGCAGCTGCAATATTCTCTGACTAAAGCAATGACATGGTTAAAACTCAGAGCTCCATACCCTACATGCACATCAGCATAGAGGGCCAATAAGGTCCTGGTGGGCGGAGTGTAGAGGTAGTGTGTAGTGGAGAAGTTAGGGAAGCAAAAGAGTCTGCCAAGGGCAGAACTCTCTGCAAGAATGTAGGAGAAGGAGGAAGCAGAGCGTGGCCGGAAGGAACGTAGGAGAGGGGGCCCCTGCACAGTCTCGTGCAGTCCCTAGGCCACAACCACCACCGGTTAGGCACCATTATCCCGGTGTCTCAACAACCTGTCTCTGGGCAACCACATGTGGGTCAACTTACACCCGTGCTCATCTACAGCCGGATTACTGGTTCCGAAGCTGGGAGTCGTTTATCACTGCCATGCAAACCAGGAGTGGAGGGACCACTCTATAGGAGTACCCCACCGCCGCCGCAAACAGAGCCGTCTTGCCAGCGGAGTACCCACCAAAAGGACCCAGACTACCCCTCACACCGGAACCTAGACACCGGCAGGGCAATATAAGTAGTCCTTTGTACCCGACCTTGGCACTCAAAGGCGACATCAGCAACTCACTCAGAATAACTTAGAATGGAGGAACACCGCGGAGCTCTGAGAAACACCGGTCATTGCTAAAGTCCACCCGGTCCGTTACCCGTTAACTGTATGCCATGTATCACCTGCTGGTTACAGTAAAGTACCCGTTACAGAGACTATCAGTGTCCGTGCCTTTTTCAGAACTGTTCACCTCCGCATGCTGGAAGTACCGCAGCTGCCTCACAACATCTTGTGCAGCTCCTGGCTCCGGGGACTCCCGCTCATCCTGTGGAGATCGTCCCATCTTGCTGCATTCCATCTCCCGGATGCCCAAGCAGTGCCGGTGGACATCACAGGAACTCTTACAGGTGGCGTCACGACTTGAAACAACCTTTAAATCTGTTCAGCCAACCCCTTTTTAAATCTGGACCACCGGGCCCCACTACGGCAGGCGCGGTTCCGTGACAGGAGGAGAAGCAACGCCTGCCCCGTGAAGTCCCGGCTACGGTGAGTCACCCATTTTAAGCAAGTGGGTCTGTTGTAGTATTTCCCTAGGCAGGGAAACCAAAAATTGAAAGGCACCAAGATGCCCCTGGATAGAGGCGTGCATGAGGGTCTTTTCCAAAAATGTGACCATTTTAAGCAAGTGTGTCTTTTTTAGTATTGCCCTAGGCAGGGAAGCCAAAAATTGGGAGACACCAATATGCCCCTGGATAGAGGCGTGCATGAGGGCTTTTTCAAAAATGTGCCCAGTGTAAGCAAGTGTGTCTTTTTTATTATTGCCCTAGGCAGGGAAGCCAAAAGTTGGGAGACACCAATATGCCCCTGGATAGAGGCGTGCATGAGGGCCTTTTAAAAAAATGTGCCCAGTGTAAGCAAGTGTATCTGCTGTAGTATTTCCATAGACAGGGAAGCCAAAGCTTTGGAGGCACCAAGATGCCCCTGCATAGAGGCGTGCATGAGGGCTTTTTCAAAAAATGTGCCCATTGTAAGCAAGTGGGTCTTTTTTAGTATTGCCCTAGGCAGGGAAGCCAAAAATTGTGAGGCCCTTCAATGCCCCTGGAAAGAAACATGGAGGAGAGCCTCTAAATATTGTTCCCATTTCAAAGGAGTGGGTCTACTGTACTTGTAATGCCCATTCTGTAAGCATGGACCTAAACATTTACCCCTGGGGGTATACATGAAACTACTGCCTAACATTTGAACGGTGAGGGTCATCATCATCATAAATATGATGTAAAAAAAGTTATGTTTTCGTGGCATCATGAACCACGGTCGCACTGATCATATGATGGTGGCGGATGAGGAGAAGGAGGAGCAGAACAACAAGTAACCAAAGTCATGAAGTGTGTACCCATGTGTGGGTTTGCGGAGGTGCATGGCAATTTACCAGCACAAAAATTTAATTATACTATCATTTGGTGGTGGTGTGGTGAAGTCAGGCCCAATCCAACCCTTGTTCATCTTGATCAGAGTCAGCCTGTTTGCCTTCATTTACCCTTTTTTGAGGCAGGAGGGGGTTGTAGCTCCAATTTGTATACGCCAAAACACTCAGTATACCCATCTCAGCGTTTGTGACTGACCGGTATACCTGCTGTAATGTAATCTCTAATCTGTCATCTCAGTGTCCAGCTAAAAACTATCTTTTGGACACCTTCATTTAGCTGTATACAAGCAGCGCACCATTGAAAATGCGCAATGCCGGTGGTAAGGGCCAAGGTACTGGTAGTGGTGGTGCATGCAGAGGCTGAGGCAATGTGCAAGCTCGAATTGCGCCACGACAAACCCCAACATTATCTCGCTCGACCTTTCTTGTCCCAATTTGTAGGGGACTGCAGCAGTACACCACTATTAAACCAAGACCAGTGTAAACAGGTTGTTAGTTAGATAGCGGATAATGCTTCCAGTCAGTTTTGCACCACCACAAGCAGCCTGTCTTCCACACGGTCAAGTGTGAGTAGCCGTGAGACTGGACCGCACATTCCACACCCTGATCCTCCTTCCTCCCACCATGCCGAGTGCCCGGCCCCGGACATAACTGATCCCACACTTGGACACTCTGAAGGCTGTTCACTTATCCATTCTTAGATTCTGGCCTCTCGCCAGCTCCACTTGAAGTGGGTCATGAGGAAATCATATGTACCGATGCCCAAATATTTGAGCAGCCACGGTCTCATGAAGGCAACGGTGGGAATGTGTCGCAACAAGAGGTGGACGATCATGAAATACAAATGCCAGAAAGTCAGGAGGACTAGGGTAAGGAAGTGGAAGACGACGTGGTGGATGATCCAGTAACTGACCCAACCTGGCAGGAGGACATGCAGAGCGAGGACAGCAGTGCACAGGGGGAGGGAGGTGAAGAATAATAACAGGCCGGAAGAAGCAGGGTTGTGTCCTCAGGCAGAAGACAGGCAACCGTTCCCCGGAACAACAACATGACAGAAGTTGTCAGTACAACTGTTAGGTCTTCCCGACTCTGGCTGTTTTTTAAGGTGTCTGCAGATAATTCCAAAAAGGCCATTTGCAACACCTGCCATGCCAGCATCAGCAGGGGTAGCAAAACTATCAGCCTGACCACCACCAGCATGATCAGGCACACGTCAGCGAAGCACCCGAATTTGTGGTATGTACACCACAGTCCAGGAGCAGTGTCTGCGGGTGACACCACTGCATCTCCCACTGTTGTGCGTGCAAGACAATCCCCTGTCCATACTGCACGCGAAGATGCCTCCTGTCCTGCACCTTTAGTTGCACAAGCAGAAATACCACATCATCAACAGTGTCCTTGTCCCAGCGCATCGTTCAGTTATCCATACAACAATCTTTGGAACGGAGGCGCAAATACACTGCCAACGCCCCACATGCCACAATTCTAAATGCACACATTTCGTGACTGCTAGCGCTGGAAATGTTGCCTTTTAGGCTAGTGGAGACGGAAGCATTCCGCGACCTAATGGTGGCGGCCGTCCCACGTTACACGGTCCCCAGCCGCCACTATTCCTCCCGGTGTGTTGTCACCACATTACATAAGAGCATGTGTCACAAAACATTACACGTGCCTTTAACAACGTAGTTTCCGGAAAAGTCCACCTAACCACAGACACGTGGACAATTGCTTGTGGGCAGGGGCGGTACATCTCGCTGTCGACACACTGGGTTAATATTCTGGAAGCCGGGACCCAGTCTGAGCTTGAGACGGAACACGTCCTTCCAACACCAAGGATTGCAGGCCCTAACTCAGTCAGGGTTTCACCCACAGTGTACAGCTCTGGAACTTCATGATCCTCACCCTCCTCCTCCTCCTTCACTTCACCCTCTACACCAGTCCAAAGCTGGAAGCACTGCAGCACTGCCTTGGCTAAGTGGCAACAGGCTGCGCTGAAGCTAATATGCGTAGGTGACAAACCCCACAATTCTGAAGAGTTGTAGAAAGCACTGAAACAACAGGCAGATCACTGGCTCACACCGCTGAACCTACAGCTAGGCATGGTCGTGTGTGACAATGCCCAGAACCTGGTGGCGGCTCTGAGGCGAGGCGAGCTGACACATGTTCCATGCGTGGCCCATGTGCTCAACCTCGTGGTTCAGCGGTTTCTTAAATACTACCCGGAGCTGTCTGTTCTGCTCGTAAAAGTACGCCGCCTGTGTGCCCATTTTAGAAAGTCACCTACTGCTTCAGCCACCCTTGACAGCTTTCAGCAGCGTTTGCAGATTCCGTATCACAGACTGGTCTGTGATGTCCCCACGCATTGGAATTCCACACTGCACATGTTGGTCGGGATTTGTGAGCAGAAGAGGGCAGTTGTTGAGTACCAGCATCAACTAGGCCGTCGATATATGGTTCAAACTCCACATATAAGACCTCAGGAGTGGACATGGATGTCTGACATATGTACCGTCCTCCAAAACTTTGAGGACTTCACCAAGATGGTGAGGGGCGATGATGCCATAATTAGCGTCACCATCCCGCTTCTCTGTCTTCTAAAATGCTGTCTGCTGAAAATCAAAAATGATGCATTGCAGGCGAAGCACGATGAGTTGGAGCAATAAACCGTACGGGGTGATTACACACAGCCCAGCCTCATCTCATCCCAACGTGCATTGGAGGACTATTACGAGAAGGAGGATTAGGATAAAGAAATGGAGCTACTTTCATGCGGAATTGATGGTAATACATGCACAACCATCTTACCGTCGGATGGCCAGAGGACAGGGGAGAGGAGGAGGAGGATAATGAAGACAGCATGGTCAATCATCCTGTTGTTGAGGACCTGAAGTCTTGCCTGTTAACAGTCTGGCGCACATGGATGACTTTATGTGATGCTGCCTGTCTTGCGACCCTCGCGTTATCAACATCTTGGCGGACACTCATTACTGGTTGGTGACACTTTTAGATCAACGCTACAAGGAGAACTTTATTTCTCTTATACGGTGGCTCAAGTGGTTAGCACTGCAGCCTTTGCATCACTTTGGCTTGAGGTCCTGGGTTCAATTCCCACCAAGGACACAAAGGACAACATCTGCAAGGAGTTTGTATGTTCTCCCTGTGTTTGCGTGGGTTTCCTCCGGGTACTCCGGTTTCCTCCCACATTGTAAAGACATACTGATAGGATGTTTAGATTGTGAGCTCCAAGACAGACAGCATTACTCATGAATGCAAAGTGCTATGGAATTAATAGCGCTATATAAATGAATAAATAACAATAATAATAATTCCCGAGGCGGAGAGGTCTACAAAAATGCTGCAGTACCAGAAGGCCCTAGTTGCAGAATTAGTCAAAAAATCCCCTTCTGAAAACGCTTGCGGCAGAGATCGCGATTCGGTGGACAACCAAAGTGTCCGGCCGAGAGAGGCCCAAATCAAATCCAGCAGAGGTAGGGGAAAACTCATAAAGATCTGGGAGAGTTTTCTTAGCCCCTCCCATAGCACAGGCCCTCAGGTGCAGGGTACTGTCACAAGGACTGCAAAGTTTGTAAAGATGCTGAAGGAATACCTTGCCAATCGTACGAACGTGCTCCTAGATTCCTCTGTGCCTTCTAATTATTGGGTATCCAAACTGGACATGTGGCAGGAATTGTCCCTCTACGCCTTGGAAGTCCTGCCCTGCCGTTAGCGTTTTGTCAGAGCGTGTTTTTATTGCAGCAGGTGGAATAATTACAGATAAACGCACCCGCCTGTCAACTGAAAATGCTGACCAGTTGTTTTTGAGCTGGATACTGAGATTGAAGATTAAATTACAGCAGCTATACTGGTCAGACACAAATGCTGACACAAGTATACTGAGTGTTTTGGCGTATACAAATTGTAGCTACAACCCCCTCCTGCCACACAAAAATGGTAAATGAATGCAGACAAAAGTTGGTTTGTAGCTGGACAGTGAGATTACAGATTAGAGCGTTTTAATCACGGCAGTTGGTACGGTCAGACAAAAACGCTGACGCGTATACCGTGTTTTGGCGTACGCTACTTGGAGCTACAAGCCACTGCTGCCGCACACAAATGTTATATGAATGCAGACAAGACTAGGTTTTTAGCACGAGGCTTTTGGTGTACCCTAATTAACGCTGCAACCTAGAGGAGCAACACTTAGATGCAAATTTAGTGCAGACAAGAGTAGGTTTTTAGCACGAGGCTTTTGGCGTACCCTAATTAACACTGCAACCTAGAGAAGCAGCACTTAGATGCAAAATTAGTGCAGACAAGAGTAGGTTTTTAGCACGAGGCTTTTGGTGTACCCTAATTAACGCTGCAACCTACAGTAGCAGCAATTAGATGCTAAATTAGTGCAGACAAGGTTTGGTTTTTAGCACAAGGCTTTTGGTGTACCCTAATTTGAGCTAAAACCTATTACTGCCTATAGTGAGCTAAATAAATCCCTAAAAGCACGGTTTTTGGGATGGATGAGCCTGGAAACCAGCCCCAGATGCGATGCAGGCTGGTATACTGGCACAGTGAAGTTTGGTAGATACTCTGCCTCCCTGCCTGCCTGTATACTGCTCTATTAGTCCTCAGAAGGACTGTTGTGGTAATTAGACTGGCAGCCCTGTGCCTACACTAGCTGAAAAGCCACAAATATGTCCCTCAATCAGCAGCAGCTCTCCCTACACTGACTGTCTAATGGCGCAGAGTGACGAGCACAGCGCGGTCAGGTCTTATAAAGACCTGATGACGCTGTGCGGCCAGCCAATCACTGTAATGCTACATCCAACATGGCTGTGGCATTACAGAGTCTGTCAGCCAATCCCTGCATGCGCGCTGGCTCTGAAAAGAGCGCCAACATGCAGGGAGGTGGTCCCGAGCATAGCAAGGGTATCGCGACATTACTCGGTACTCGCCGAGTACCCCGAGTACCGTGATATTCGTGCGAGTACCGAGTAGTGACGAGCATACTCGCTCATCTCTAGTTCAGACATCTTTTTTCGGCCCCACAATCTGCACCAAATCTGCAAGGAGAAAAAAGCACATTGGCACAGCACTTCTGAACTTTTATAGACTTTGCCCGCTTCAATATAAGCATGCAGATTTTCATGCATGTTCTCAAAATCTGTTTCAAAACAAGCATCAAACAACATACCTTGAGCACGGGGCCTTACAACAATATGGTGGGGTCACGTTCAAAGAAAAATCCCCCATATGCTGTGAAAGTGTGCACGCAGGCACTGGTGAGAGTGTGACAAGCAGTGCAATCAAAAACATTACTGCAGTTAAGACTCAAGGGGTAACACAGGGGCAATCTTGCAACTCTTAACTGTGCTGCACTCCCTTACATTACCGCTCTCACACGTGCTGCATCTTCTGCAATATAGTGGCTCGCACGAGACAGCTAGTGTTACGACCACTGATGCCACTGAAGTTAACTCATGTCACACACTGGGATTCCCTGCTGCGTAATACCTGCTGTATAACCTGAGACAACCTCTGGGAAGTTAGTCCCTAACCTGTATCAAGGTAGTAAGTACACCAGTCTGGTGACTGTAATGGTCATAGGAGATTAGGATTTTAGTCCCTAACCTGTATTAAGGTAGTAAGTACACCAGTCTGGTGACTGTAATGGTCACAGGAGAGTAGGATTTTATTCCCTAACCTGTATCAAGGTAGTAAGTACACCAGTCTGGTGACTGTAATGGTCACAGGAGATTAGGATTTTAGTCCCTAACCTGTATTAAGGTAGTAAGTACACCAGTCTGATGACTGTAATGGTCACAGGAGATTAGGATCTTAGTCCCTAACCTGTATCAAGGTAGTAAGTACAACAGTCTGGTGACTGTAATGGTCACAGTAGATTAGGATTTTAGTCCCTAACCTGTATTAAGGTAGTAAGTACACCAGTCTGGTGACTGTAATGGTCACAGGAGAGTAAGATTTTAGTCCCTAACCTGTATCAAGGTAGTAAGTACACCAGTCTGGTGACTGTAATGGTCACAGGAGATTAGGATTTTAGTCCCTAACCTGTATTAAGGTAGTAAGTACACCAGTCTGGTGACTGTAATGGTCACAGGAGAGTAGGATTTTAGTCCCTAACCTGTATCAAGGTAGTAAGCACACCAGTCTGGTGACTGTAATGGTCACAGGAGATTAGGATTTTAGTCCCTAACCTGTATCAAGATAGTAAGTACAACAGTCTGGTGACTGTAATGGTCACAGTAGATTAGGATTTTAGTCCCTAACCTGTATTACGGTAGTAAGTACACCAGTCTGGTGACTGTAATGGTCACAGGAGAGTAGGATTTTAGTCCCTAACCTGTATCAAGGTAGTAAGTACACCAGTCTGGTGACTGTAATGGTCACAGGAGATTAGGATTTTAGTCCCTAACCTGTATTAAGGTAGTAAGTACACCAGTCTGGTGACTGTAATGGTCACAGGAGATTAGGATTTTAGTCCCTAACCTGTATCAAGGTAGTAAGTACAAAAGTCTGGTGACTGTAATGGTCACAGTAGATTAGGATTTTAGTCCCTAACCTGTATTAAGGTAGTAAGTACACCAGTCTGGTGACTGTAATGGTCACAGGAGAGTAGGATTTTAGTCCCTAACCTGTATCAAGGTAGTAAGTACACCAGTCTGGTGACTGTAATGGTCACAGGAGATTAGGATTTTAGTCCCTAACCTGTATTAAGGTAGTAAGTACACCAGTCTGGTGACTGTAATGGTCACAGGAGAGTAGGATTTTAGTCCCTAACCTGTATCAAGGTAGTAAGCACACCAGTCTGGTGACTGTAATGGTCACAGGAGATTAGGATTTTAGTCCCTAACCTGTATCAAGATAGTAAGTACAACAGTCTGGTGACTGTAATGGTCACAGTAGATTAGGATTTTAGTCCCTAACCTGTATTACGGTAGTAAGTACACCAGTCTGGTGACTGTAATGGTCACAGGAGAGTAGGATTTTAGTCCCTAACCTGTATCAAGGTAGTAAGTACACCAGTCTGGTGACTGTAATGGTCACAGGAGATTAGGATTTTAGTCCCTAACCTGTATTAAGGTAGTAAGTACACCAGTCTGGTGACTGTAATGGTCACAGGAGATTAGGATTTTAGTCCCTAACCTGTATCAAGGTAGTAAGTACAAAAGTCTGGTGACTGTAATGGTCACAGTAGATTAGGATTTTAGTCCCTAACCTGTATCAAGGTAGTAAGTACACCAGTCTGGTGACTGTAATGGTCACAGGAGATTAGGATTTTAGTCCCTAACCTGTATTAAGGTAGTAAGTACACCAGTCTGGTGACTGTAATGGTCACAGGAGAGTAGGATTTTAGTCCCTAACCTGTATCAAGGTAGTAAGTACACCAGTCTGGTGACTGTAATGGTCACAGGAGATTAGGATTTTAGTCCCTAACCTGTATCAAGGTAGTAAGTACAACAGTCTGGTGACTGTAATGGTCACAGTAGATTAGGATTTTAGTCCCTAACCTGTATTAAGGTAGTAAGTACACCAGTCTGGTGACTGTAATGGTCACAGGAGAGTAGGATTTTAGTCCCTAACCTGTATCAAGGTAGTAAGTACACCAGTCTGGTGACTGTAATGGTCACAGGAGATTAGAATTTTAGTCCCTAACCTGTATTAAGGTAGTAAGTACACCAGTCTGGTGACTGTAATGGTCACAGGAGATTAGGATTTTAGTCCCTAACCTGTATCAAGGTAGTAAGTACAAAAGTCTGGTGACTGTAATGATCACAGTAGATTAGGATTTTAGTCCCTAACCTGTATTAAGGTAGTACGTACACCAGTCTGGTGACTGTAATGGTCATAGGAGAGTAGGATTTTAGTCCCTAACCTGTATCAAGGTAGTAAGAACACCAGTCTGGTGACTGTAATGGTCACAGGAGATTAGGATTTTAGTCCCTAACCTGTATTAAGGTAGTACGTACACCAGTCTGGTGACTGTAATGGTCACAGGAAATTAGGATTTTAGTCCCTAACCTGTATTAAGGTAGTAAGTACACCAGTCTGGTGACTGTAATGGTCACAGGAGAGTAGGATTTTAGTCCCTAACCTGTATCAAGCTAGTAAATACAACAGTCTGGTGATTGTTATGGTCACAGAAAAGCTTGGATTCTGATCTGTATCACCCTGCCTATATCCTCCTAGATTAGTCCTGAGAAGGACTGTTGTGGTCAGCAGCAGTTTGCAGCCCTGCTCCGGATCTACCTACACTCACTGTCTGGATGCCTGTGTGCAGAGCACAGCGCGGCTGGGTCTTATAAAGGCTCGGTCACGCTGTGCAGGCCGGCCAATCACTGCAATGCCACAACTAACAGGGCTGTGGCATTACAGTGGTCTACCAGCCAATCCCAGCATGTGGGCTGGCTCTCAAAAAAGCGCCAACATGCAGGGATGAGGACCACGAGCACAGCACGAGTATCGCGAGATTACTCGGTGCTCGCCGAGTAGCCCGAGTACAGTGATACTCGTGCGAGTACCGAGCAGCGCAGAGCATACTCGCTCATCACTAATAATTACATTACCATGCTAAACTTAAGCCACACTAATCTATGAAAATACTGTAGGAAATTCTCCTTGGCAATTACAAGTTTACAAGCCAATATACAATACTTTCGGGGTTACATAATAAATCTATATGTTCTACATTGAAGGAGTCCATTTCGTCACAAGGTGTCCGCTTAATTCATTAGTTAATTATTCTTAAATCTTTGTATTACCATGATTACCTCATGTACAGCGTGTCTGTGCTATTCACCGCCATGACCGCGCTCCTATGACTATACTGCGCATGCGCCGACTCCTAAGCTTCCCTTGTTGCTATGGTATACAGGAAGCGGATGCCGCACCATCTTATGACTCACGTGCATGCCTAGTAACTATTTTGCTCCCGGCGGCCCTCTCCATAGCTTTACTCTTTCTCTTCTAATTTCAGCAAACTCCAAATGCATATATGTGTATATAAATTATTTGTAAGATTTCACCACTGAAAACCATCGTTTCTTATTGGGTTACAATTTATTTTTAAAAAATAATTTTTTGTTTATACCAATAAGCAAAAAATACACAATTATTTTGAGGATCCATCATGTGCTCTTCCGTCCCCCATTTATAGTGATACACGTTTCTGGGTATTTTTCACTCCCTTGTCAGTACAGTAATACGGGGGTGTTTTCACTCCTTTCTCACTACCTGCTCAAAGGCTTTCAAGGGAGCCAATTTGATCCATTTATTTCAGGTGTATGTTGATGAAACTCCTTTGAGGCTGCGTTCACACATTGCGTATTTTGCCGCGTTTTTTTACGCGCGCTTTTCAAAATACGCAATGTGCCTTTTGTCTGCCTGCAAAGTGAATGGGAAATTCACTTTGCAGTGCAGACATTGCGTAAAAATATGCAGTGCGTTTTCCGGGAGAAAGCGCAGTTCCGTAAACAATTGATATGTCAATTATTTACGCAGCTACTTCTGCGTATTTTCCCAGAGGGGAGGAAGAATCCTGCTTCCTCCTCCCCTCTGTGACAGCTGTGGCCGCCCATTAGATTTCACAGTGTGTTAATACACACTGTGAAATCTAAATTAAACAAAAGCAAATGTGTGAAAAATAAAAAAGAATGAATACATCACCTTCCGACGCCTTCTCCCGCTGTGCGATCTCCGGTTCAGTCAGATCTCTTCTGACAAGACCTGTGGTGACGTCAGAGGCGGGGCGTTCCCGGGCACTCGCGGTCATGTGATACCACATGACCGCGAGCAGCCAATCAGCGATGGGACCGCCCTGGGAACGCCCCCTCTGACATCACCACAGGTCCTGTGAGAAGACATCTCACTTAGAACCGGACACTGGAGAGCGGCAGAAGGCACCAGACACCGGGAGAAGGCGTCGGAGAGGTGAAGTATTGATTCTTTTTTATTTTTCACACACTTGCTTTTGTTTAATTTAGATTTCACAGTGTTTATTAACACTGTGAAGTCTAATGGGGCGGTCACACATGTCACAGAGGGGAGGAGGAAGCTGGATTCTTCCTCCCCTCTGTGACATCACTGCGCTTTCTGGGGGAAAGAAAGCGCAGTGTGTGAAAGCCCCTGCGTATTTTGCTGCGCTTTTTTGCACGGCCGAAAAACGCGGCAAAAAGCGCGCGCAAAAAAGCGCAGCAAAATACGCAAATGTGTGAACGTAGCCTTAGTGTAACCCATAGTTTTTTAGGTACGAGAGTGAAATAATAGATGAATATATATATTTCTGCATATAAATTTTATTTATGATATTTATAAAAATTACATTGTGAAATAAACTTGCATAGTGAAATAGAATTACATTATATAATAAAGTGCATTGCCTAGTGCATTAGTGCTTATGTAAATTGTTTCTTATAAGTTAACTTGTGCTAAAAAAATTTTTTAGGGAGGAGTGTCTTATTACAAAATATATTTAATATATCTTTAGGTAATCAACGATAATCCAAGATTTTTATGTGTAGGACATGCAGACAAACCGTGTGCATAATGTTTCACTTCTGTGTGTCTTCAAAACTGTATATCAATCAAGATAGAAATTAAACATATAAAAAATTAGTGACATCATACCTGTGCATTGTGCATTTTAGTGACTAAAATACATAGTATCTGATGAAGACCAATAATCACAGAGCTGTTTGTAATTTAAAATCCACATTTAGATAACCTGGCTTTAAAGTTTGTAATCTGTGGATCCATGGTAGTTCTTTGGTTTTCAACAGTTTCACTCTGTCTCCACCCCTTCTCAATACTGGGACAGCGTCTATCAATCTAAATCTTAGGTCTTTTTCCCTGTTCTTTGCCTCCGTGAAATGTTTTGATACCGGTAGGTTTAATATTTTTTTCTGTATGCTGTAGCGATGTTGGCTAAGTCTTATGGCCCCTTTACACGCAGCTACAGGTAACAGGTTTTCTACAGGTAACTTACTGGCTGAAGTGAAATCATGGAGACATGGTTCTATCTTGTTGCTGTGTACAAATGGAACTATGTCTCCATGATTTCACTTCAGCCAGTAAGTTACCTGTAGAAAACCTGTTACCTGTAGCTGTGTGTAAAGGGGCCAATAAGGCCACTTTACACACACCAACTTTTCTGTCCAACTTCTGACCAACTTGCTGGTTACAGTGAAATCATGGACACATTGCTCCATTGTACACAGTCACAAAATGGAACAATGTGTCCATGATTTCACTGCAACCAGTAAGTTGGTCAGAAGTTGGACAGTTAAGTTGGTGTGTGTAAAGTGGCCCTTACTTTTAACTCAAGGGTGGTTTTCTCCAATATACCAGAGTTTACAAGGGCATTCCTAGAGGTGAATTACGTGGTCAGCTGATCGTTTTACCTGCAGGTCCTGCAGCTGATCGGACGTGTCTGCGGAGAGGTGAGTATGTTTTTATTTTCTACTGTTCACTTTTTACTTCTCTTAGCAGCGAATGTACAGGCTGCCTGTATATACTTTGCTAAACAAAAGTACGTGTCACATGGGGGAGGAACACAGGATTCTTCCTCCCCCATGTAACATCACATCCTTCTGCTCCTCCTGCTCCTCCGTCTATAGGCACTGGAATATAACATTGTCTGAATGACAATGCGTATTCCAGCGCTGATAATGGGGCCTATGGGAGGAAGCGTGCACCTTTTGGCACAAAGAATTGACATATTCATTCTTTTTACCGACACGCTTTCAGCCCCAAAAGCACATCCATAAAATACGCAGCGTCTGAAGGGCAAAAGTGAATTTCCATTCACTTTGCTAGGAACACAGACACAGATGCAGTTTTGTGGAAAAGCGCGGCTGAAAGAAGCTCTGCAAATATGCAGCGTGTGAATGCACCCTTAGTTCTCAAAGCAGTTGTTGCCAAATCAGTATGTTTGTAATAAAAAGGCATTTTTTTGGTCTGAAATCAGTTGTTGCCAAATCACTCTGTTTCCCCTAAAAATGCTGGGTTAGGCTTCAAACTAGTTATTGCAAAATCAGTCAGTTTGTACTAAAAGGCATTTTTTTGTTATGAAAATAGTTAGTGCTAAATCACACAGTTTCCCCTAAAAAAGGCTGTGTTAGGCTTGAAAACAGTTATTTCCAAATCACTCAGTTTGCACCAAAAAAGGCATCTTTTTGGCCTGAAACTAATGGCAACTTTACACACACCAACTTATCTGTCCAACTCCTGAACAACTTACTGGTTGCAGTGAAATCATGGACACATTGTTCCATTTGTACACAGCCACAAAATGGAGCAATGTGGCCATGATTTCACTGCAACCAGAGATCTGTTCAGAAGTTGGACAGATACGTTGGTGTGTGTAAAGCGGCCCTAAGTATTGTCAAATCACTCAATTTCCCCTAAAAAGGCAGTGTAAGGCCTCAATCAAGTGATTTCCAATCCTAAATTCTGGTCCCAGAGATTATTTTAACCGAAAGAGGGCATTATGAGTGTGAGATATGTACGAATGGAAGTTTGTTATAACAAAAATATTTGCAATTGTACTTGTCTTCTGAAAACAACAGGAAATGTGCTTGTTGTGTTAATAGTATAATATACAGTCATATGAAAAAGTTTGGGCACCCCTCTTAATCTTACTCATTTTTTTTGGTTTAAAATTGGGTTTTTGCAACAGCTATTTCAGTATGATATATGTAATAACTGATGGACACATTAATATTTCATGATTGAAATGAGGTTTATTGTACTAACCAAAAATGTGAAATATGCATTATTTCAAAATTTGACAGGTGCAAAAGTATTGGCACCTCAACAGAAAAGTGACATTAATATTTAGTAGATCCACCCTTTGCAAAAATAACAGCCTCTAGTCGCCTCCTGTAGCTATTAATGAGTTCCTGGATCCTGGATGAAGGTATTTTTTACCATTCCTCTTTACAAAACAATTCCAGTTCAGTTAAGTTTGATGGTCGCCGAGCATGGACAGCCCACTTCAAAACATCCCACAGATGTTCAATGATATTCAGGTCTGGGGACTGTGATGGCCATTCCAGAACATTGTAATTGTTCCTCTGCATGAATGCCTGAGTAGATTTGGAGCGGTGTTTTGGATCATTGTCTTGCTGAAAGATCCATCCCCGGCGTAACTTCAACTTTGACACTGATTCTTGAACATTATTCTCAAGAATCTGCTGATACTGAGTGGAATCCATGCGACCCTCAACTTTAACAAGATTCCCGGTGCCGTCATTGGCCACACAGCCCCAAAGCATGATGGACCCTCCCCCAAATTTGACAGTGGGTAGCAAGTGTTTTTCTTGGAATGCTGTGTTTTTGTGGCGCCATGCATAATGCCTTGTTGTAATAGCAAACAACTCAATCTTTGTTTCATCAGTCCACAGGACCTTCTTCCAAAATGAAACTGGCTTGTCCAAATGTGCTTTTGCATACCTCAGGCGACTCTGTTTGTGGCATGCATGCAGAAACGGCTTCTTTCGCATCACTCTCCCATACAGCTTCTACTTGTGCAGTGTGAGCTGTATTGTTGACCGATGCACAGTGACACCATCTGCAGCAAGATGATGCTACAGGTCTTTGGAGGTGGTCGGTGGATTGTTCTTGACTGTTCTCACCATTCTTCTTCTCTGCCTTTCTGATATTTTTGTTGGCCTGCCACTTCTGGCCTTTACAAGAACTGTCCCTGTGGTCTTCCATTTCCTTACTATGTTCCTCACAGTGGAAACTGACAGGTTAAATCTCTCAGACAACTTTTTGTATCCTTCCTCTGAACAACTATGTTGAACAATCTTTTTTTTCAGATCATTTGAGAGCTGTTTTGAGGATCCCATGATGCCACTGCTCAGAGAAGATGCACCTAGGACACAGCTTGCAAGTGGACACCTGAAATAGCTTTTCTCATGATTGGATACACCGGGCTATGAAGTACAAAGCTCAATGAGGTTACCAAACCAATTTAGTGCTTCAGTAAGTCAGTAAAAAGTAGTTAGGAGTATTCAAATCATGAAAATCAGAAGGGTGCCCATACTTTTGCACCTGTCAAATTTTTAAATAATGCATATTTCACATTTTCGGTTAGTACAATAAACCTCATTTCAATCCTGAAATATTACTGTGTCCATCAGTTATTACATATATCACACTGAAATAGCTGTTGCAAAAACCCAATTTTAAACAAAAAAAATTAGTAAAATTAAGAGGGGTGCCCAAACATTTTCATATGATTGTACAAAGGTATATGTGTAATAAGACAAGGTTCAATTCTGCTGTGCTGTGTTTGTTATAGGCAGGCACAGCTCTGCAGCAGAGATGGGAGCACTATGAAGAGGACAAGTGCTGCTACAAATGTTTGGACTGAGACAAAGTTCAGTTCTGCTGTACTGTATTTGCTATGGTTTTACTTCAGAGTGGTGTAATTATGAGACTAAAGTGTCAGTGTTGCATATCACATTGGTAACTTTCTCTTTTTTATTTAAAACTAGTAAAAAGGCCCGATGCAATTGCATCGGGAGCGCAGTGAAATGAATTGTGTGTATAGAGGCGGCAGTGTGGGTAGCAGAGTGTAGAGGCGGCGGTGTGGGTAGCAGAGTGTAGAGGCGGCGGTGTGGGTAGCAGAGTGTAGAGGCGGCGGTGTGGGTAGCAGAGTGTAGAGGCGGCGGTGTGGGTAGCAGAGTGTAGAGGTGGCGGTGTTGGGTAGCAGAGTGTAGAGGCGGCTGTGTGGGTAGCAGAGTGTAGAGGCGGCTGTGTGGGTAGCAGAGTGTAGAGGCGGCTGTGTGGGTAGCAGAGTGTAGAGGCGGCTGTGTGGGTAGCAGAGTATAGAGGTGGCTGTGTGGGTAGAAGGACAGTGTGGGGTGAGTGGAGGGTAAGCAGGGGCAGTGTGGGGTGAGTGGAGGGTAAGCAGGGGCAGTGTGGGGTGAGTGGAGGGTAAGCAGGGGCAGTGTGGGGTGAGTGGAGGGTAAGCAGGGGCAGTGTGGGGTGAGTGGAGGGTAAGCAGGGGCAGTGTGGGGTGAGTGGAGGGTAAGCAGGGGCAGTGTGGGGTGAGTGGAGGGTAAGCAGGGGCAGTGTGGGGTGAGTGGAAGGTAAGCAGGGGCAGTGTGGGGTGAGTGTGGAGGGTAAGCAGGGGCAGTGTGGGGTGAGTGGAGGGTAAGCAGGGGCAGTGTGGGGTGAGTGGAGGGTAAGCAGGGGCAGTGTGGGGTGAGTGGAGGGTAAGCAGGGGCAGTGTGGGGAGTGAGGGCATAGGGGGGTAAGAGGAGTGAGCAGGGGCAGTGTGGGGAGTGAGGGCATAGGGGGGTAAGAGGAGTGAGTAGGGTCAGTGTGGTAGTAGATCTGAGGGCCGGCGGCCCTTTAAGGTTAGTGGGTGGGGGGGGGGGGTTAGGGTGGAAATACATGTTAGCTTGGGGGAAGCTGGGGTCTCATGAAGGCGGGCGGTGTAGTTAGCGGCGGTCCGTAGTGTAAAGCCGCTCCCCCTGTCTGCTGCCTGAGGGCAGGCACCGTGGAGTGGAGTGTGCGGCCTTGGCGGCGGGGGGGAAGGCAGCGTGTGTAATGAAGGCGGGCGGTGGTGGTTGCGGGGGGGGGCCGTTGTGTAAATCCGCTCCCCCTGATTGCTGGCTGAGGGTTCGCACTATGGAATTGACTGTGCGGCCCTAGCAGCGGAGGAGCGGGGTGTGGCGGCTGGTGCGTGTAGCGGCCGTTTGCGGGCAGAATTAGCGGCTCGCGATGGCGCATGCGCGCCATCGCTCGCTCGCATCAGCAGGGCAGTGTGAGGAGTGAGGGCATGTGGGCATGTGGGGGGGGGTAAGAGGGGTAAACAGCGGCAGTGTGGGGTGAGTGGGGGCATGAGCAGGGACAGTGTGGGTGAGTGGGGGGGTTGAGTAGGGCCAGTGTGGATGATTGGGGGCAGTTGGGGGGGGGGAGAGGGGTAAGAAGGGTGTGTGGGTGAGTGGGGCGGTAAGCAGGAGCAGTGTGGGTGAGTGGGGGCATGTGGGGGAGGTGAGAGAGGTAAGCAGGTACAGAGTGGGGGCATGAGCAGGGGCAGTGTGGGGAGTGAGGGCATGTGGAAGGGTGAGAGGGGTGAGCAGGGGCAGTGTGGGTGAGTGGGGGGGTAAGCAGGGGCAGTGTGGGTGAGTAGGGGGGTAAGCAGGGGCATTGTTGGTGAGTTGGGTGGGCAATGCAGGGGCAGTGTGGGGAGTGAGTGAGGGCATGGGGGGAAGAGGAGTGAGTAGGGGCAGTGTGGGTGAGTGGGGGTAAGCAGGGGCAGTGTGGGTGAGTGGGGGGGCTATGTAGGGGCAATGTGGGTAAGTGGGGGCAGTGTGGGTGAGTATGGGGTAAGCAGGGGCAGTGTGGGTAAGTGGGGGCAGTGTGGGTAAGTGGGGGGAAAGGAGGGGCAGTGTGGGTGATTGGGGGGGTAAGCAGGGTAAGTGTGGGGAGTGAGTGAGGAGATAGGGGTGGTAAGAGAAGTGAGCAGGGGCGATGTGGGTGAGTGGGGGTTAAGCAGGGGCGGTGTGGGTGATTGGGGGCAGTTGGGGTGGGTGAGAGGGTGTATGGGGGATGGGGGGGTAAGCAGGGGCAGTGCGGGTGAGTGGGGGGGGAGTAAGCAGGGGCAGTGTGGGTGAGTAGGGGGTAAGCAGGGGCAGTGAGGGGAGTGAGGGCATAGGGGGGTAAGAGGAGTGAGCAGGGACAGTGTGTGTGAGTGGGGGGCTATGCAGGGACAGTGTGGGTGAGTAGGGGGTAAGCAGGGGCAGTGTGGTTAAGTGGGGGCAGTGTGGGTGAGTAGGGGGTAAGCAGGGGCAGTGTGGGGAGTGAGTGAGGAAATGGGGGGTAAGAGGAGTGAAGAGGGGCATTGTGGGTGAGTGGGGGTTAAGGAGGGGCAGTGTGGGGGGTAAGAAGGGGAAGTGTGGGTAATTGGGGGGTAAGCAGGGGCAGTGTGGGGATTGAGTGAGGAAATGGGGGGTAAGAGGAGTGAAGAGGGGCATTGTGGGTGAGTGGGGGTTAAGGAGGGGCAGTGTGGGTGAGTAGGGGGTAAGCAGGGGCAGTGTGGGTAAGCAGGAGTGTGGGTGATTGGGGGGTAGCAAGGGCAGTGTGGGTGAGTGGGGGTTAAATGGTGGCAGTGTGGGTGATAGGGGTGGTAGGCATGGGCAGTGTGGGGAGTGAGGAGATGGGGGGGGTTAGGAGGAGTGAGGAGGGGCAGTGTGGGGAGTGAGGAGATGGGGGAGGGGTAAGAGGAGTGAGGAGGGGGAGTGTGGGTGAGTGAGGAGATGGGGGGGTAAGAGTAGTGAGGAGGGGCATTGTGGTTGAGTGGGAGTTAAGCAGGGGCAGTGGGGGTGGAGATGTGGGGGGCGGCGGCCCTGTAACCATGACTTGAGGACCGGGGGGAGCGGGTGATTGAGTGTGCAGAGCCGGCGGGGCTGGAGGCAAGAATGGTAGTGCTTGAGGACCGGGGGGGAGCGGGTGATTGAGTGTGCAGGGGCGGCGGGGCTGGAGGCTACAATGGTGTTGCGGCGTGGGCGCCATGTTACTGTGGTCCGCTGCGGCGGCGGCGCGGTCGCCATCTTACCGTGGTCCGCTGCTGCGGGTCGCGTCATAGAGGCAGGCGTCGGGCGGCGGTGGCTTTTGTCCTGGCGCTCCCCCTGGCTGCTGGCGATGGGGCCTGAGGGCTCGCACTGTCCAATGGACGGTGCGGCCCTGGCGGCGGAGGAGCGGGAGCATGGGTTGAGGGAGCGGAAGAGCGGCAGGCGGGGTGTGTAGCATTGGTGGATGTGTGTGTAGTGAGGCGGCAGGATGATTGGGTTTGCGGGCAGAATCTGCGGCTCGCGATGGCGCATGCGCGCCATCGCTCGCTCGCAGTACCGCAAAGCATTCTGGGATTCGGCGACAACGCCCGAAATCTCAAACTGCGGATTATATAAATAGATAAGCTCTGGAGACAGAGTCTCATGCAGATCAGTGTCCGGACCATAGCCTGGAACAGCTCACTTACGGTATATATAAGGAAAGCAAGGATTTCTCTGGAATAAGTCCTCAGATTACAGATATCCAGGTATCATTCTATTCAGCTTCCTATAATCTGCATGCCATTATAGAAGACTAAATAGAGTTGATCTCACTGACATATTCCCATTTATTGTACTGTTAATTCCTGACTTCAATGCTGGGGACTAATGGGTCACCATGGCAGCTGGGCACCTACTAAAGGCCCCTGTAACTGCCATGTTAGTTCTTCTGTGACATTATGTATAAAATAGTCAAATCTAATAAAACAAAATTATGTCAATTGTACTTTAAAAAACAAAAAAAAATAAAACAAAAAAATGGAAGGTTAGAATTCTTGTGAAAAATATGCAATAAAAAGCTATCAAAAACAAGCTATCATAAAGCACCATAGAAAAGTAAAAAACGAATTATTACAAATTCCAGAATATTTTTTCACCACATTTTTTTCATTAAATTGGAAATTTTTCCTAATTTAAACCACAATGTATAGTTAAGCGAATGGTGTCAATAAAAAACACAACTTGCTCCACAAATAACTAGTCCTATCTGGCTATGTTGAAGGGAATTCTTGAATTTAGAGGGGGATAAAACGAAAAACAAAAATCTAAATTCATGGTTATTAAAGGGATCCTGTCACCCCCAAAACACCTCAAAACCTATTAAAAGCTGTCGCTAGAGCATAGTAACACTTACCCTACACTCCTTTTAGCTCCTAAATGCAGCAAGTGACATTGAAGAAAAATGTTATTATAGTACCTCATTATGGATGATAATGAGTGACTATGCTATTCATAGTCACCCTGGCAGGCTCTCCCTCTTCATGTTATCACGCCTCCATAGGCGTGATCTTGTAATCTGATTAAAATCTGTGGTGTCTCTGCCGACCTGTAGTGGGGCTGGGTGACGCGATACGCGTCATTTCCGGCGCCGGGTGACGTATTTACACCCGCGCCGCTGTTGGCTTCAAGATCCGCACTGCGCATGCGCAGTGCGCGTTTTGAAGCTAACAGAGCGGCGCGGGTGTATACGTCACCCGGCGCCGGAAATGACGCGTATCGCGTCACCCAGCCCCACTACAGGCCGGCAGAGACACCACAGAGCGGCGGGGAGGCGCGCATTTTAATCAGATTACAAGATCACGCCTATGGAGGCGTGATAACATGAAGAGGGAGAGCCTGCCAGGGTGACTATGAATAGCATAGTCACTCATTATCATCCATAATGAGGTACTATAATAACATTTTTCTTCAATGTCACTTGCTGCATTTAGGAGTGTAGGGTAAGTGTTACTATGCTCTAGGGACAGCTTTTAATAGGTTTTGAGGTGTTTTGGGGGTGACAGGATCCCTTTAAATGAATACATTTTATAAATGGTTTGGTTTAGTTTTCTTAGTTGTATGACAGAATATGATATTTAAAAAGCTTTTAATGTGTACAAACCTGAACACCTCCTTGAGATACAAATTTCATATCTTTAGCTTCAAGAGCTAACTTTAAACAAGTTGTTTGTCCCCAGGCCTCAGAAACCCGGATGAGAAGCTTTAGAGCTCTTTCTTCATCTTTTCTATAGCTCTCTGTAAAGATGCCTACATATAAGGGAAAATATGTTAGTTCATTACCGATACATCAGGATTTTCTTAATTTTCTTAATGGTTCATTAAAATTAAAAACTTTGCATAACTTTTATAAAGGTAAATTAATAAAATATTATATTACCAGTCATAACACCTAAAGTACTGACAACCTTTTTCAAACAATATTACATTTTTTAGCAATAGTATTGTTAAAAATCCAAGGAATTTACCGGTAATGGGATTTTCATGAGTCCATGACAGCACCCATAGTCCCCCCCTTTTTATTAATAATGGTTGTGGCCACTTTTGTAGGTTAGTTTTAATGTTATTGGTGTTATGGTGCATTAACCAATTGTCTCTTGGTCCTCTCTGGCTCTGTAAATCTACTGGTGCAGAGGAGAGATATCGCCCTTTTATTCTAGTGGGTTTCCTGTCCTGGAGGGGTGGAATATCTCTCTCATGCGGTGCTGTCATGGTCTCATGAAAAGCCCATTACCGGCAAGTACCTTGGACTTTTGACAAAACTATTGCTAAAAAATGTAATATTGTTTGAATAAGGGTGTACGTATTTTAGGAGTTATCCGGCAGGGCAACAGAAAGCTAATATATTAATTAATTGTTTTATATTAATTTACTTTTAAAAAGTCATGCAAAATTTTTGAAAATACTGGTTTTAACAGGTCACTTAAAATCGCAGAGAGACAGAAGAGTCTGAGAATATAAACTTATGGTAACCTTTGAAACATTCAGAGCGGGAATAAATATGTTGCGTGGATTTATGTCTTTTTACATTAATTGAGGAATCTCCAAATCTTGAGAAAACAACTAACTAATCAAAGGACATAAAAGTATCTGCTCCTTATCTCAGGACACTGATTTTAATTACACCAGATGTTCTTTCCCCTCCCAACTCTGCCAAGTTCTCTGTTATGCTTCCCCAAACTTAGTTTATTTACCGCATCATCCAACCCTGTATATGTGTGTATTCTAAAGTTGTGTCATTATTAAGCCTGATGAAAAGGCCATAATGTCTTGAAAGCTATCTTTTCTTACCATCTTTTCAGTTAGCCATAAAAAGGTATCAACCATTGAGGACTCTCAGATTCTAATACATATTTTTCATTGCCAGTAAGTAATTTGGATTTTTCCCAGTCGCCCATGACAACATCTCATGAGAGACTTTAATAGCAGAAGCCAGCTCCTAGAGAGGGATCATTGCTTGTAAAACCCTTCTCCCAAAGGAAAGCTCAATTGTGGAGGAAAGATCAAGTCTATAGTTATGAAAAAAGTAGAAGGGGATGACTAGGTTGCTCTAAAAGTACATCCATCTTCTCAGCCCAGGAAGTCGAAATAGACATGGTGGAATGGGCTCTAATCTCTGATGGGACAAACTCTCCACTAGATAAGTAAGCTAAGGATATAGCGTCCCATACCCATTTAGCTAAGGTACTCTTGGATACACCATTACCCTTAGTGGCACCCTGAAAGGACACAAAAGAGAGCCTAAGATTTGCTACACTCACTAGTTCTGTCTAAATAGTGTAGTAGGGCCATTATGGACATGTAACGAGTGAAGCTACTCTTCTTTTGAAGAGTCGGAGGATAACAGAAGTAAGGAATTATGATCTCCTGTGATCTATGGAACTTCTTCGCTACCTTAGGAAGGTAAACAGGATTTGGACATAACACCACCCTGTAATGGAAATCTGGGTTAAAGGGAGGATTCATTGACAGAGACTAGAATTCACTAATCCTGCAAGCAGAGGTCTGGGCCATTAAGAGAGCAACCTTTAGCATAAGGACTTTAAGAGACGCCTCTTGAAGAGACTCAAAGTGGCCATTATTAAGTGCATTAAGGACAAGTTTTAAATCCCAAGATGGGGTAGAGGAATGGGACACAGGGGTAGCCCTTTGACATAAAGAAATAAAACAACTAACCCACCTATCTGCTGCCAGATTAAAATGATATAAGGCCCTTAGAGCTGAGACCTATGCCTTAAGGGTACTCACCTCCAGACCCATCTGCAAACCCCTTTGGAGAAACTCCAGTATATCTTAAATAGGAAGAGGACCATCTGGACGAGCACCAGAACTGGATAAGAATTTCTTCCAGACATGACCATAGAGCAGGGGTGGGGAAACTTTTTCATGCCGAGGGCCATTTGGAAATTTCTACAATCCTTCAGGGGCCGCACAAAATTATTTCCTTGAAAATTACCCACTATATTTGGTCAAACATAATAATTAACTCACGCTACTGGGACCGCTGGAGCTGCTTCTCTGTGGTGCGGCTGTGATGTTCGGTGATATTCTTCTTGTTGCTTTTCACAGCTGCTTTGTTATGTTTGTATTGCCTAGAGCGCAGTCAATTCTCCGTGATGAGTAGTTTTATAAATCATAGACATCACATAGGGGACAGCTGAATATGCATCACATCTGAGACATGGAGACTGTTGTATATACATCACACAGGAGACACTAAGACAGCTGTATGTATATATATATATATATATATATATATATATATATATATATATATACATCCAGTGCCTACAAGTAGTCTTCAACCCCCCGCAGATTTAGGCTATGTGCGCACTGGGCGGGTTTTCGGCGGTTTACCTGTGTAAACCGCCGTTTTGTTTACATTAGTTTTATTTAAATTTATGTTAATCCAAACCGGCGTTTGGATTAACATTAAAACTAATGTAAACCGCCCAAGGCAGTGCACACACCGGCGGTTACACAGCGTCATCCGTTGCTAACCCGCAGGTTTCCCAGCGGGTTAGCAAAGAATGAGCATGTTCTAAAAAACGGCGGTTCTGCAGCGGCTGCAAGCAGAATCATGTGCTGCTTCCAGCCGCTGCAGATTCGCCGCCGAGAACACGCTGTGCATCCGCCGGCTCCCGCCCGTCACCCGCCCGGCTCCCGCCGCACATACCCGCCAGGAAGCCGGTGGACGGCGCCGGAGCTTCCTGGCGGGTTCCGCCAGCTGCCGCCGACCAAACCGCCGGGTAAGTGTGCACTTACCCTTAGGTGGTTTGATAAGATGCAAATAAGTTAGAGCCTTCAAACTGCAAACGAGAGTAGGATTTATTAACAGAAGCATAAATCTTACAAACCAAAAAGTTATGTTGCTCAGTTGAATTTTAATACATTTTAAACATAAAAGTGTGGGTCACTAGACACTAAACTTCAGGAAGGCAAATTTCCAACGGTTGAGAGATGATCTTAGTGCAATAATCTGGGACGATGTCCTGAGACATAAAAGTTCACAACACAAATGGGAGATGTTTATTAGTATCCCGAATAGGACCTGTGCACAATATATACCCTATAGGAATAAGCATGCTAGAAATAGGAGGAAACCACTATGGCTAAATAAAGCGGTAAGAGGTGCAATATGTGACAAAAAGAAAGCATTTAGGGAATTAAAGCAAGTAGGTAGTGATGAGGCATTAAATAAATACAGAAAATTAAATAACATTTGTAAAAAGCAAATCAAGGCAGCAAAGATTGAGACAGAGAGACTCATTGCCAGAGAAAGTAAAAAGAATCCCGAAATATTTTTTAACTACATAAATAGTAAGAAACTAAAAAATGATGGTGTTGGCCCCTTTAAAAACAGTCTGGGTGAAATGGTGGATGAGGATGAGGAAAAAGCCAATATGCTAAATTACTTTTTTTCAACAGTATTTACACAAGAAAATCCCATGACAGACAATATGATCAGTGATAACAAAAATTCTCAATTAAATGTCACCTGCTTAACCCAAGAGGAAGTACGGCATCGTCTAAAAATCACTAAAATTGACAAATCCCCGGGCCCGGATGGGATACACCCCAGAGTGCTGCAGGAATTAAGTACTGTCATAGATAGACCATTATTTTTAATATTTAAAGATTCCATAATAATAGGGTCTGTACCACAGGACTGGCGTATAGCAAATGTGGTGCCAATATTCAAAAAGGGGACAAAAATTGAACTTGGAAATTATAGGCCAGTAAGCTTAACCTCTACTGTGGGTAAAATCCTAGAGGGTTTTCTAAGAGATGCTATACTGGAGTATCTGAAGAAAAATAACCTCATGACCCATTATCAACATGGTTTTACGAGGGACCGTTCCTGTCAAACTAATCTAATAAGCTTCACAAAGCACCCACTGACCTTGTGGAGACCAGCGGAGGATAACACTGCGGGCACCAGTTAAAGCACTCAAACACAGTGAAACCCAAGGTGCATTGCTCCCTAGAATTTGAATATGCAGATGAAGTCCATGGAGCCTCGGTTAAGAGTCTACAACATGGACACCAGCCAGTTATCCCACCAGGGAAGGACCTAGCCCAGGGTATTAGTAGCCCTTAAGTCACTATCCAGCCCTTGCGAGCCTGAAGATATGGCCAGGGGTTTACCATGGACTAGGTATCTGCGAAACAGCTGTCTATGGTTGGATACCTAGTCCATGGTAAACCCCTGGCTATATCTTCAAGCTCGCAAGGGCTGGATAGTGACTTGAGGGCTACTAATACCCTGGGCTAGGTCCTTCCCTGGTGGGATAACTGGCTAGTGTCCATGTTGTAGACTCTTAACCGAGGCTCCATGGACTTCATTTGCATATTCAAATTCTAGGGAGCAATGCACCTTGGGTTTCACTGTGTTTGAGTGCTTTAACTGGTGCCCGCAGTGTTATCCTCCGCTGGTCTCCACAAGGTCAGTGGGTGCTTTGTGATGTCTGTCTATCAAGCATTGCTCCCACCCAGCCGGAATCCTGCGCCACACTGATGAGGGGCAACAACCCCGAAACAGCTGTCTGTGGTTGGATACCTAGTCCATGGTAAACCCCTGGCCATATCTTCAAGCTCGCAAGGGCTGGATAGTGACTTAAGGGCTACTAATACCCTGGGCTAGGTCCTTCCCTGGTGGGATAACTGGCTGGTGTCCATGTTGTAGACTCTTAACTGAGACTCCATGGACTTAATCTGCATAATCTAATAAGCTTCTATGAAGAAGTAAGTTCTGGACTGGACCAAGGAAGTGCAGTGGATGTGGTGTATATGGACTTTTCAAAAACTTTTGATACGGTGCCACACAAAAGGTTGATACATAAAATGAGGGCAATGGGGATAGGGGAAAATATGTGTAAGTGGGTTAAGAACTGGCTTAGTGATAGGAAACAAAGGGTGGTTATTAATGGAACACACTCAGAATGGGTCACAGTTAACAGTGGGGTACCACAGGGGTCAGTGTTGGGCCCGCTTCTATTTAATATATTTATTAATGACCTTGTAGGGGGCATACAGAGTAGAATCTCAATATTTGCAGATGACACTAAACTCTGCAGGGTAATCAATACAGAGGAGGACAATTTTATATTACAGGAGGATTTATGTAAACTAGAAGCTTGGGCTGCTAAATGGCAAATGCGCTTTAATGGGGATAAATGTAAAGTCATGCACTTGGGCAGAGGAAACAAAAGGTATAATTATGTGCTTAATTGTAAAACACTGAGCAAAACTGTCACTGAAAAAGACCTGGGTGTATGGGTAGATGACAAACTCACATTTAGTGGCCAGTGTCAGGCAGCTGCTGCAAAGGCAAATAAAATAATGGGATTCATTAAAAGAGGCATAGATGCTCATGAGGAGAACATAATTTTACCTCTATACAAGTCACTAGTGCGACCACACTTAGAATACTGTGTACAATTCTGGTCTCCGGTGTATAAGAAAGACATAGCTGAACTAGAGCGGGTCCAGAGAAGAGCGACAAAAGTCATTAGAGGACTAAGGGGTCTGCAATACCAAGACAGGTTATTAAACTTGGGGTTATTTAGCTTGGAAAAACGAAGGCTTAGGGGTGATCTTATAATAATGTATAAATATATGAGGGGACAGTACAGAGACCTTTCTAATGATCTCTTTACTCTTAGGCCTGAGACTGGGACAAGGGGGCATCCTCTACGTCTGGAGGAAAGAAGGTTTAATCATAATCACAGACGCGGATTCTTTACTGTAAGAGCAGTGAGACTATGGAACTCTCTGCTACATGATGTTGTAATGAGTGAGTCACTACTAACATTTAAGAAGGGCCTGGATGCCTTTCTTGAAAACTATAATATTATCAGTTATACATACTAGATTCTTTGATAGGGCGTTGATCCAGGGAACTAGTCTGATTGCCGTATCTGGAGTCAGAAGGAATTTTTTCCCCCATTGTGGAGCTTAGTGTTGCCACATGGGTTTTTTTTGCCTTCCTCTGGATCAACATGTTAGGCTATGGGTTGAACTAGATGGACTTAAAGTCTTCCTTCAACCTTAAAAACTATGTTACTATGTTACTATGTAATTATTATTCAACCCCTAGGTTTAATATTTTGTGGAATAACCCTTGTTTGCAATTACAGCTAATAATCGTCTTTTATAAGACCTGATCAGGCCGGCACAGGTCTCTGGAGTTATCTTGGCCCACTCTTCCATGCAGATCTTCTCCAAGTTATCTAGGTTCTCATGTGGACTTTAATCTTGAGCTCCTTCCACAAGTTTTCAATTGGGTTAAGGTCAGGAGGCTGACTAGGCCACTCCATCACCTTGATTTTTTCCCTCTTGAACCAGGCCTTGGTTTTCTTGGCTGTGTGCTTTGGGTCGTTGTCTTGTTGGAAGATGAAATTACGATCTATCTTAAGATCCTTGATGGAGGAGCGGATGTTCTTGGTCAAAATCTCCAGGTAGGCCGTGCTATCCATCTTCCCATGGATGCAGACCAGATGGCCAGACCCCTTGGCTGAGAAACAGCCCCACAGCATGATGCTGCCACCACCATACTTGACTGTAGGGATGGTATTCTTGGGGTCGTATGCAGTGCCATCCAGTCTCCAAACGTCAAGTGTGTGGTTGGCACCAAAGATCTCGATCTAGGACTCATCAGACCATAGAACCTTGAACCAATCTGTCTCAGAGTCCTCCAAGTGATCATGAGCAAACTGTAGACGAGCCTTGACGTGACGCTTTGAAAGTAAAGGTACCTTACGGGCTCGTCTGGAACGGAGACCATTGCGGTGGAGTACGTTACTTATGGTATTGACTGAAACCAATGTCCCCACTGCCATGAGATCTTCCCGGAGCTCCTTCCTTGTTGTCCTTGGGTTAGCCTTGATTCTTCGGACAAGCCTGGCCTCGGCACGGGAGGAAACTTTCAAAGGCTGTCCAGGCGTGGAAGGCTAACAGTAGTTCCATAAGCCTTCCACTTCCGGATGATGCTCCCAACAGTGGAGACAGGTAGGCCCAACTCCTTGGAAAGGGTTTTGTACCCCTTGCCAGCCTTGTGACCCTCCACGATCTTGTCTCTGATGGCCTTGGAATGCTGCTTTGTCTTTCCCATGTTGACCATGTATGAGTGCTGTTCACAAGTTTGGGGAGGGTCTTAAATAGTCAGAAAAGGCTGGCAAAAGAGATAATTAATCCACATATGTGAAGCTCATTGTTCTTTGTGCCTGAACTACTTCTTAATACTTTAGGGGGACCAAACAGAATGCTGGTGGTTTGAGAGGTTGAATAATAAATTTTTTTTTTTCCAGAAAATATTGTTTATTTAAGTTTAGCATAACAAGTATCAAACAATAAAGAAGGGTAAGACATAATAAAGTAAAAAGAAAATAAAAATAATACATGAATTTATCCTACAATAGTAGAGCCAGAATACATGAAGGCACACAACAGAGATGGCGAGCGACCCGCCCCTTTGAGGCTAAGGAAAGGGCAGACATCAGAGCATGCCGGGGCCACTGGTAGTGTAATCCCGTGAACCTCCCAGTACTCCGGCAGGCAGAATAATCAGAATAATGCTAGATTGAGATGTAGAAAAGAGAAAGGACCAAGAGGGGCAGGAGGGAGTAGCAGGGAATCAAAGGAGGAGGAGGGATAAGCGGGGGAGCGGCATTCAAAATGTCCAGGTCATGTCTGTGCATTTTGCAGAAAAGACTCAAGTAGAGGGCCATCCCGGTAATACCACCAAGGAGACCAAAGCTGCTTGTGCTTTTCCCAGGTCTCATGGTCGTGGGCCATAAGTCCCTCGATGCGGCATATCCTGTCCATTCCCTTTACCCATTCTCCAATGGAGGGGGCGACTGTTGATTTCCAGTGTCGCGGAATCAAGACCCTGGCCGCCATCAGGCAGAAATGAAACAGACCACGTTTGCACGATTTGAGTGAACAGGGGATATGGGACAGAAGCACGATTTGTGGAGAAGGTGGATGACGTATTCCTGAGATAGACTTATAAATCGAGAATATTGAAAGCCAATAGGCTTGGATGGGGCCACATTGCCACCAAATGTGTAGCACAGTACCCGGCCCTTCGCCACACCTCCAGCACAGGTCGGGCACTGAGGGAAACATTTTATGAAGGAGCGCTGGGCACCTATACCACCTAGTTAAGATCTTATAATTCGTCTCCTGAAAGCTGCAGGACACCGACAACTTATGCGTCAGTGCAAAAATCTTAGCCCGGTCAGAGTCAGAGAACGTCACCCCAGGTCAGATTGCCAGGCCCCTACAAATGAGGGGATGGTAGATGGGCCCGCATCTGAGAGCACGTCATATAAAAGGGAGATGACGTGAGCAGGAGGCTCAGTTAAGAGAAACAATGCTTCTAAGCCTGAGAGTGACCTCCCCTGCAGAGATCGGAGAAACGCGTCCAACTGAGAGACCTCCAACCAGGACCCCTGCCCTCCCAATGACCCTCTTCCCCCCGCATCCCCCTGTGCTGCTCCGCCACCCGAGCCAGACAGGGGTCGTCGCTAACTCGCCAAGCCAGAAAGACCCGTCTCCCAGACGTCGGGGGAAAGTCAGGATTATTAAACAAGGGCCCAAGTAGGGATGGATGATCGACATCACGTCCCCCCCCGCCACGAATCCCAATAGTCCAGCACCACACGTGTTAGTTGGGGAAACAACGAAACCAGGGGACGGGAACTCCTCCGGATCCATGGTAGCCACTGCAGCGGGAAGGGCGAAAGGAGGTTCTTGACCCTCACCCATTGCTTGTGAAATTGATTATACTTCCAGTCTAAAATTCGGGATAAGAGAACGGAACGGTAATAGCGTTGAAAGTTAGGTAAGCCCGCCCCACTCCTCCGCTTTGAATCGGTCAGGGTCGAGAAGCGAACCCGGGGTCTCGCCGAATTCCATATAAATTTGCGTAATGCAGAGTGCAGGCAGCGAAAGAAAGAGGGAGGGACGTCCGTAGGGACCGTCTGAAACAAATAGAGGAATTTAGGCAGAATATCCATTTTTATGGCATTAATATGGCCAAACCAGGATAACTGGGTACTGCGAAGTCTCTTGAGTTCAAGAAGTGTGGAGTGCAAGAGTGGGGTATAGTTAAGAGCAAATAAGTCCCTGGGGTCTCCAGGAATAGAGATACCTAAGTATTTCAAGCCCCTGTCTACCCATCGGAAAGAAAAGGAGGACTGAAGCTGGGCGACTAATGGGCCTGGAAGCGTTAGGTTCATCACTTCTGTCTTGGAATAATTAACTTTGAAATTAGAAACCTCACCAAACCTCGTAAATTCCGCATGAGCACCGGGAATGCGACCAAGGGATTAGCAATATAGACCAAAAGGTCGTCTGCATAGAGGGCCAATTTGAAATGTTCCCCGTGTATCTGGACGCCTCTAATATCCGCGGATCCTCTTAGTGCACACGCCAGGTGCTCCATCGCGATGGCATACAACAGGGGTGACAAAGGGCACCCCTGTCGCGTCCCGTTAGAGACCCCAAAGGCCAAGGAAAGGAGCCCATTGACCCTCAACCGAGCAGTGGGGCCGTGATAGAGTGCCTGTATCTTCCCCATGATAACTGGTCCTAAGCCCAATTGCCTCAAAGAAGCAACAAGAAACTCCCAGCCCAGGCGGTCAAATGTCCTTTTCGGCATCAACCGAGAGAAAGCATGCAGGAATCTTATTGTCATGAACGTATTCTGAGATGAGTAACGTCTTAATGGTGTTATCTCTAGCCTCGCGGCGTAGGATAAACCCAGTCTGGTCATAATGGATATTAGCCGGCAATAGTGGGCAAGAATTTTGGCAAGGATCTTTACGTCAAGATTTAATAGGGATATAGGGCGATAACTAGAGCAGGATAGGGGGTCCTTCCCTGGCTTTGGTATGACCGTTATCGTGGCTGACAGTGTCTGGGGAGCGAAAGGGCATGAGTCAGAAATAGAATTATAAAGGGAGGTTAGTTGCGGGCCAGTTCACGTGCGAATAATTTATAAAAGTTTGCTGAGACAACCGTCGGGGCCTGGGCTCTTCCCGTTAGGAAGTGCAGCGATAGTATCAGACACCTCCTGGTCCGTAAAGGGCAATTCTAAAGTCTCGAGTCTCCCTCAATGATGGGTGGCAGCGGCGTGTCTGCAATATAGTCTGACACCCGGCGTCGGAAGTCATCGGTGGGCATGTCAGCTAAGGGACCTCTAAGATTGTATAAAGATTTATAGTAGTCCCCAAACGCCTCCACTATGTCGCGTGGCCCGTGGAGAAGACCTCCCAGTCTCGACTCAATAGAGGGAATGAAAGTGGAGGGGAGTGGGGGTGCAAGAATCTAGCCAACGCTCTCCCCGGCTTGTTTGAGAACGTCATACAAATATTTACGGAAGCGGTCTTGTTGGCGACTAGACGTCGTGTCCATGATTGTACGTAGGTCCGATCGAGCTTTAGTGAGGTCCGCAAGAAGCTGTGGAGATTGCGACTGTTTATGTCTGGTCTCCAACTGGTGTATAGACGTCATCAGATCTGAGACCTCACGCTTCGCTCGCGTTTCAATCTAGCCCCCTGCTGAATGAGAATCCCCCGAATGACACTCTTTAGAGCTTCCCAACGCAAGGGGAGGGCTGTAGGGTCTGCCTCGTGATCAGCTAAGAAGTTGTGATTGCAGAGCGGACCGCCAACACGCAAGACAGTTGCCTCAGTAGTCCGGGATTGAGTGACCAAGTCACTCCGTCGGCGCCAAACCCGAAAGGCCAAGGGACTGACAAATTGGAGCGTGATCCGACCAGATCATGGAACCAATGTCCACGACAGGGTCAGCTAGTAAAAGTTTGTGGCTGATCAGAAAAAGATCAAGTCGACTGTACATATCATGCACAGCCGAGTAGTAAGTGTAATCCCTGACCCTAGGGTTCAGAAGCCGCCAGACATCAACCATTCTAATCTCAAGGAGCATAGTCTTCAAAGATTCCAGGTGAGAAAAAGGCACAGAGGATCTACGAGTAGAGGAGTCCAGGTCACGATCAAAAAAAAATTAAGGTCACCTCCCAGTATAACCGAACCCTCTGCGAAGTCCGCTAGGGTACGTAGGTAAGACAGAAGTCTACGGGCCGGGTCCTGATTTGGGAGGTATAGGTTGGCGATTGTGAGGATGTCATTCGCAATCTGCAGCTTCAGGAGGACGAATCTACCCTGCGGGTCTATTCTGGAGTCAAGGACCCGTGCCTGTAAGGATCTATAAAGAGCCATACTGACCCTTTGGACTTAGCATCCGGGTTTGAACTGTGGTACCATCTGTTGTACTGTTTATGTTTTATCAAGGGGATTTTATCTGCTCTGAAATGCGTTTCTTGTAAAAGGAGAATATGTACATGTTTTTTGTGCATATGAGAGAGAACCTGGGAACGCTTTTCAGGGACGTTAAAGCCCCTAATGTTCAAAGAACACGTGTTGAGCCTGGACATGATGAAGCCTGGGGAGGGTGAGGAGGTGGATTCAAGAGAGGGAAGGGAAGAAGAGAGGAGAGCTGACTAGCAGCAAAGCAGAAAGGGAGAAAAGGAAATGGAGTAAAAGAAGGTGAAAAGAAAAAAGAGAAGAGAAACAGAACGAAATAGGTGAATCGGACCAGGAATCTGATTCCGGTCCCAGAGGTCTGAGAGTGAAGGACCGTCAGACCAAGAAAGTAAACAGAGTAAACTCTGTAAAGTGTGTCAGAGACACTCCCTATATGTGGGGTAACCAGAACGCGGCAAAGATCCTGCGCACCCGAGTCTCAACCACAGCCCTTACTAAATGCGGTGTCCCTAACAGGTAAAAGGCAGGTATAAGAACTCAGCAAGTAAACACAGCAATAATAAAACACAAAAAGCAAATAACAGTAATAAACAAGATGGCGAGTTAGTGCAGCCGAGTATCCCAAAATTGTAACTTATAAAACCTCAGGGAAGAAGGTAGGGTTGGGGGGGTCAAAAGGAGAGAAAAGGGAGGGGAAGGTGAGGTGGGGAGGGTAGGAGAAGGGTTGACAGGGAGGGAGGGGGAAGGGAAGGGAGGGGCGGAGGTGGAGGGGAAAGGGGATAGGGGGGAGGTACTGAGGGTAGAAGGGGAGGGCAGGTCAGAATTGGGAGGCACATATAAGGTGGGACGTCATCAACTGTCCTCTAAGCGGGACAGTCTGGTCAGCAAGGACCACCTCCCAGGAACAACCGCGACAAAGAGGAAGGCCTCCGCCGGAGGACAATAGTCTTCAAGAACAAAATACCTCAGCAAAGAGGCAAGATCCACCAGGAGGCCCCCGACAGGACCCCATCTAGGAAGAAAAAAAAGAGCAAGAAAGGTCCCAATGCAGAAGTTCAGGTGGTAGCTACAGGAGACGCCGATTGATGTTTAGGGCCTCTCTTCCTCTTCCGGGCCTCAGTGGAGGGCAACCGCAGTGCAGGTATAGGGCCCCCGCGGAGGAAGGTGGACAGTTGAGGCCAATTGAGGATGGGCACCAGGGGCAACCCAAGCGCTGAGCAAAACTCAGGGGCGTCAGTTGGAGATCTGAGGACATGCATCCCAGAGTCCCTGCGAACTTGGAGGTGAAAGGGAAAGCCCCACGAATAAGGAATCACCTGTTCCCGGAGAATGTCCAGCAGGGGGCGTAGGGCTCTGCGTTTGGCCAACGTGATGGGTGAGAGATCTGCCAAAAGCTGGATAGATTCACCATTAAAGTCAATGGATTCAGACTCTCTCGCTCTCCTCATGATGTCATCTTTCAGTTGATAGAAGTGTATTCTGCAAATAATGTCCCTGGGGCGGGATGAGTCAGCTTGCTTAGGGCCCAAGGACCTATGAGCCCTGTCCATCTCAATATGGTCGTCTCGGGGTCTGTCTAGCAGGGAATTGAACACACGTAGCAAAACTGGGGTGATATCACGGGGTGCCACTGACTCAGGGATACCTCGGAGCCGTATATTGTTCCGTCTATTATAGTTTTCGGAATCTTCCAACATATCCAGCACCATGTGAAAGTTTTGTTCATGCAGGTCAAGGCGTCGTTGTTGTTGTTTCACTAAGAAGGAGAGATCAGCAACTTCCCGGGTTACTGTCTGGACCGAGCTCTGAAGCTTAGTAGTATCCTCTCTTAGTGACCCGATCTCTGACCTACAGACAGCTTCTAGTCTTCTTATGTACACCTCCATATCATCTTTAGTAGGCAGACACTGCATCCCAGATCTAATGTCATGTAGGTCATCTGCCTGGGAGGGGGGTCATTGAGCTGAGGCCCTGCAGGGGAGCCAGGGAAGGAAGCATCTGCAGGTCGAGGGTCACAGGAGCTATGAGGAGAGGCTTGACCATATTCTGAGGCAGTGGCAGAGGGTCCATGTGAGGGGCTGGAGCCCGGGCTAGATGTATGAGTACTGGCACCAGATTGTCCCGGGCATGTTGTTCCTGTGTTAAATGTTTGAGCTGCAGCAGCGTCTCTCCCCTCTGGGAGGAGGGAGGGGGTCTGAATTAACTTTTAACGCTTTAACCTAAACGCATACCATAGAAATCTACACATTCACGCACCTGGGGCCTTTTAGGCCTGTTTACAATTATTATGGAACTAGATGGGTGCCGATGCACAATGCATCGGGATTCTAGCAGAGCGAGTCTCTGACTCGCAATGGCCGCTGCGCGGCCAATGCTTCGTTCGTATCCACATGACCACGCTGACTCGCAGCGAGTGCGGTCTCAAAAGGGGCAAAAATCCCATTCGTGATTATATAATAGATAACTCAAAAAAAATACTTTTCAAAGTTTATTGCAAAGTAAGGATGCATTGCCACTAGCGCTGGGGTCCGCCAGGACGGGATTCCGTAATAATGGATCTGACCTCCTGGTGACCCCAGCTAAGGCTGGCGGACGCATACCTGGGGCCTCGCAGGCCTGCCAGGTTACCTGTTTTCTATTTTCTGTAAAATTACTTTAGTTAGATTTTTGAAACTCTAGGTATTCCTCAGGTATATAGTAGTTAGTAATTTCCAGTTGTTCATATATTTTTATGTTATAGGCATTTCGGTAAAGCAACTCTTTTTTGGGACTACTCCATATTCACATACCAGGGGCCTTTTAGGCCTGTACTTAGTTTACATGTGATCCTCAGTCTTTTCGTCTGTACTGTTGCTAGGGAAGACTTTGTCTTTATTACTCAGACTTTATGACTCTGATGTTGCTGGAAAGAGTGTGGATTCTGCCTGACTACATGGTCATGTGATCTTGGGAGGGAGGCTCCGTCACGAAGTCATGCGTCTCTAACATCATCGCAGGTCATGAACACACAGGAACAGGAGGACAGACAACATCAAAAAGATTACAATCAGGCTTGTGCACTGCAAACAGTATGTGATAAGACTGTTTGTTAGGGTCCCAGCACACCAAGCGATATAAAGCAGGTAAAGTGCAGCCCCCCTCCTCTTACCTCCAACAGATCACTTTCTTGTAGTGCAGTAGAAGCCTCTGGTTTTGGAGCTCAGAAAGTTTCTATTTCCAGACAAAAGAAAGCTGACTTCTTCCTCCAAAGTCTCTTCAGCAATTAGGACAAAAAGACCTGCGATGAGGTCAGAGACACATGACTTTGTGAGGGAGCCTCCCTTCCAAGATCACATGATCATGTTGTCATGCAGAATCCACACTCTTCCCAGCAATAGCAGAGTCATAAAAGTTCTTCCCCAGCAACACTACAGACAAAAAGACTGAGTATCACATGTAAACCTAGTACAGGCCTAAAAGGCCCCAGGTGCGTGAATATGGGGTAGTCCCAAAAAAAGGTTGTTATACCGAAATGTCTGTAACATAAAAATATATGAATAACTGGAAATTACTATCAACTATATACCTGAGGATTACCTAGATTTTCAAAATTCAAACTAAAGTACTTTTACAGAAAATAGAAAACAAGTAACCTGGCAGGCCTGCAAGGCCCCAGGTATGCATTCTAGGGTTAAAAAAAAAAAAAAAAAAATTAAAAAATCTTTTTGGCTGCAGTGCATTTCCCACTTCCAGGCTGATCTACAGTCCGAATGTTACAATGCCAAGTTAATTCCGCATGTGTCAACCAGCTAAATCTGCAGGGGGTTGAAGACTACTTGTAGGCACTGTATATACATATATAAATAATCACATGAGAGCTGAGGGTATATACATTGCTGGGGGATGTATACCAGTGGGAAGGATAGGGGTCTACACATCACTGGGGACGCTGGGGAAGTATTCAGTGCTGGGGAAGCTGGGGGCATGTACATCACTGGGAAGGTCTGGGAATATATACATCACTGGGGAGGCCTGGGGATATATACATTACTGGGGAGGCCTAGGGGCCTATACATCGTTGTGGAGGCCTGGGGAAATATACATCACTAGGAGGTCTAGGGACATATACACCACTGGGGAGGCCTGTGGGCATATACAGTGCTAGGGAGGCCTGGGGCATATACACCACTGGGGAGGCCTGGGGACATATACATCCCTGGGAGACTGTGGCATATACACCACTGGGGAGGCCTGAGAACATATACAGCACTAGGGAGTCCTGGGGGCATACACATCATTGGGGAGGCTGGGGGAATATACAGCACTGGCGATGCCTGGGGGCATATACATCACCAGGAGGTCTGAAGACATATACAGCACTAGGGAGGCCTGGGGGCATATACAGCATTGGACAGGGTGGCATCATGTACATCACTGGGTAGGGCTGGGGTCATACACAGCACTGGGGAGACTGGAGGCATACACAGCACTGGGGGGTGTTGGGGGCATACACAGCAATGAGGGAGGCTGAGGGCATATACAGCACAGGGAGACTGGGGAATATACAGCACTGAAGGGAGCATGAGGGCATAAACAGCACTGGGGAGGCAGGGGGAGTATACAGCACTGGGGATGGGTTGGGGACATATTCAGGAGAGGGGACATATACATCACAGGGGATAATGGCAGCCTATATGATCACTGCAGAGACAGAGGGCATCTACACACAGGGGGCACATACACTGCTAGGGACGCACACATGCTGCTGCTGGGGTGACACACACACCACTGCTGCTGTGGACACACACAGACTGCTGCTGGGGAGCACATGCTGCTACTGGGGGAGCACATGCTGCTACTGGGGGGGCACACATGATGCTGCTGGGGAGGCAAACATGCTTCTACTGAGGGGGGGCACACATGATAATGCTAAGGGGGGAACACATGATGCTGCTGGGGGGGGGCACACATGCTGCCCCTGAGGGGCGCAAACATGTTGCTCCTGAGGAGGACACACATGATGATGATGGGGGGCACACATAATTCTGCTGGGGGGGCAAATATGCTGCTACTGAGGGAGGGCACCCATGATGATGCTGAGCGGGGGCACAAATGATGCTGGGGGGGAACACATGCTGCTGCTGGGGAAGGGGGCACATGCTTATACTGAGGGGGCACACATGAGGCTGCTAAGGGGGTGCACATGCTGCTACTGAGGGGGCACACACATATACACACACTGGGGGGCACACATACTTCTAGAGCTGCAGCTCCGACCTCTTCATCTATGGGATGGAGCACATTACATACTAGCCCCGCCCAGCGCCCAAAGACCACATCCTCTGGAACAGGCCTGTGTGAAGATGTGATCCCTTATGTGCAGGCAGTGTTCAGTAGTGAACACTGCTGTGCTTCTTTAGAGGGTACGCACTGGCATAAAGGGCCGGTAGCAGCAAAATGCAGCTGTCGGACTAAGCACTGCGGTCTCCGGCAATGTAGCTGGCAGTCGAAGAGTAGGTCTTGGTGGGCCAGATACGGCCAGAGGGCTGGATGTTCTCCACCTCTGACATAGAGTCTGGTGGTCGCAAGATTTCTGCTACCAAGATTGTTACTAGATCTTGGGAGAACCCCCGACTTAGGAGCAATTGCCATTGAAGAGCCAGGCCGTCAAGTGAAGACCAAGATCTTGAGAGTGAAGTACTGGTCCCTGGTAGAGAAGGTCCACGATGTTCGGAAGGGACCAGGATTTTGCTACTGCCATCCAGAAAAATCAGGGTCTTTTCAGCCACCGTGGAGCAATCATAATAACAATAGCCATCCTCATTTTCTGCAGGGATGAGGGAATCAGCATGAGAGGTAGAAATCCATAAAGGAGATATGACATCCACAGGATCTGGAAGGCATCATCCACTAGTGGCCTTTCTCTCGGATTTAGAGTACAGAATTTGGGAACTTGCTTGTTTGCCCTGTTTGCAAACAGATCCATAGATGGAATATCCCATAAATCTGTAATTTGTCTGAATATTGCAAGGTTCAGGGACCAGTCTCGTTGTCGGAAGGAATGCCTGCTCAGAAAGTCTGCAGTAGAATTCCCTGAACCTCTATTATGTAGGGCTATCAGAGAAATAGGTGAAGCAGGACCACCTGGAAAATGTCAAAGGTGACCTTCACCAGGGAAAAGGACCTTGTGCCCCCCTGTTGATTTATATAAAAACTGCAACACTGTTGTCTGAAATGAATCTCACATCTTGTCCTCTGAGGAAAGGAAGGAAAGAGTGAAAACTCTTGTGCAGGGCCATGAGCACTTTGAGATTAGATGATGCCGATTTTTCCTGAGGACTCCACGTGCCTTGCATTCCTACCATGTGAGCTCCCGATCTGAAGGCACTGGCATCTGTAGTTATCACATCTGAATAAGGGGATACCCTCGGGACTCCCAGTGACAAATTGTGATGGTCTAAACAACACTGGAGGGAAAGCAAAGTTTCTGAGGAAAGAGTCAATATGCCCTCCAGACAGTCTCCTAATCTTTCTTGGTGGTAGAAGACCTCCAACTGGAAAAGGTGAGAATGTATTTGAAACCATAGAATGACCGGACTGCAAGCCATGAGGGAACCTTCCAAGGAGTTGGCCTGTCTAAGGGACATTTCTGGATGGGCTATTGCTGTAGTGACCAGAGACATGACCTTCTCGTTCTTGTCTTCTGGGAAGTGGCAGATCTGGGACTTTGAATCTAAAACAAGGCCCTGAATGATTTGGGACGTTGACAGATTCAACTGAGGTTTGTCTAGGTTTACAAGCCATCCCAGATCCTCTAGTACTAACAGAACTTTTTTGAGCTGGGCTCTGCAGACCTCTTGCAATCATCTACAATGAGGAAGTTGTCTAGATAGGGCAAAATAAAGATGTTCATGTCCCAAATATGGGCCATCATGTCTGCCACCTCCTTGGTGAAGATCTTCAGGGTCATGGAGACACTGAAAGGCAGAACCTTGTACTACATAGTGTCTGATCTCCCCCTGGATTGGCAGAGCTATCTGTAGGAACATTTGGTGGCCTAAAAATAGAGGGACATGATAGTTCTGGACCTCAAGGATGCGTATTATCATGTAGCAGTTGGAATACAGGAGTTTTATTGCTGAGCTGTCTCCACCTTGAAAGAGTGCTAAAGCAGGTGAAGATTCAACTTCTTTAGATTGATAATCATTTAATTTACCAGTAAACAGGGGCAAGTAAAACCCCCTGCCTTCTTCTTCCTTTGAGACAAGTTGTTGGACATTTTTTTTCACCAAATGCAGAACTGATACGCTCCCAGGTCTGTGAGGTACTCTGAACCGGCTTTAATACTTCTGGGAAGTCGCAGGGATTGAAACCCGGCTCTGTGACCCTGGGTAAAAGATAAAAGTTCAGTGATTCTGGTTTTGGGGATAGGAGTCATGATGCCACCCATGATGTTCAGCTAATGATGGCCAATGCTGCGATGCGGGACCTCTGGAGATGATGGGATTGCAGCTAAGGTGTTATCGCTCCAGACAGGTGGAGGGGTTCCCCAGGGCAACCGGTATAGTCTATGGCGATGGTAGGCTGTTGAGGTGCAGGACTGAGGGTGCGGAATAACTGACATACACACAGTACATAGTCTCCTTTTGCCTTTACTGGTAGTTGCAAGTTGGAACCATGGTATTGTCCACAGGAGATGTTAGGAATGTGAATGACCTGGAAGCAAGTTGGAGATCTCCTCACCCGGTGAGTTCTGAGGCCTCCCTGCTGCGTGTCTTATTGCTAATCCTGGCTGCCTGTAGCCAAGCTGCGACCCTCTCTTCCTGCTGGAAAGTCTCTAATCAGAATGGCAAGCAGCTGAGCCCTTCCCAGGCACTACTTCTCTGGCCACAGTTCCTGATCTCTTCAATGCTGCTGTGCCTCCAGGTGCTTTGTTGTGGCCAGAAGACATGGAGTCTCTCCTCCTCTAATTTTGGCTGCTGGGTCTGTAGTACCCTCACAACCTCAAACCCTGGTGTCCATTTCTGGTGCTCTGTGCTGGGTTGAGCCGGGTAACTGGCTCTACTCCTCAGGTCTGCTTCTCTCCTTCCTCAGACCCTCTCCTACAGGTCCCTCATGCTTGCTTCTCTTACTACACTACCTGGGATGAGCTTAGCACTGCTCCAGTCACAGGCTGTCTTCACAGTCATCCTAACAATTAAACTCCCTAACCCCACCTCCAGGCCTGAATTTATAAGGGAGCTTGCCTGAATCAGGGTTTCAGAGCTCCCTCTTCAGGTCTGGAGTCAGGAAAAGTGTTGTATGCTGTGGGCTTACATGGTGTGGATATTCCTTCTTGCTTCCAAGCATGACAGCACCCCGCGATGGAGGCAATGCCATTGTGGCAACCGGACTCTGGGGTGCCACAGAACCTCCACTTTTAAGGCGAGCTGTTTCTCCCAGGACCTGACAGATGTTAGTGTTAGGAGCTCCTGAGGGGGCTTATGGAACTCTAGCTTCAAAACCTGTCTTATAATGTCCTGCACCCAACAGCTTGGTGAAATATTCTATCAGACAGGGAGGAAGTGGGGAAGCTTTCCCCCTACCTACAGGATGCCGTCATTGTGGGTTCTTTCTCGTGTCAGAGGAGAGTCCCTTAAACAAAAATTCCTGGGTCTTCCTATGATTGCCATACCAGTTATCCTGTTCCTTTGGATATCTTCTTCCGAGGAATTACTTCCTATAAAAGGACTGACTTTTAAATATTGGAAGAGGGAGAGATGGGAAGCCTTTTTTCTTATCAGAAGCCTTCTCAAAAAGATCATCCAAGGCTTTACCAAACAAGAAGTCCCCTTCACATGGCATAGCACACAGTTAAGACTTCTCTTCTAAATCTCATCTCCAACTCTTCAGCCATGAGACCCGTCTGGCAGAATTGGATAGGGCTGTAGACCTGGCAGCCAATCTAAGAGAGTCTGCTGAGACATCTGCCATAAAGGCTGCAGGACCTTGCAGCAAGGGCAATATGGAAAGAATATTATTATAACGCCAGTCTGTTTGTACTCTGTATCTCTGGCATTACTGTGCATGTCACTGGTCTTACCCAATGCTCCTTCCCCCCTAACCAGCTGGGATACTGTTGTTTATTACCTGTAATGGTCCCTTTACACGCGGCCACAGGAAGGTAGAAACAGGCAGGATCGGACACAATTGTGCCTGTTGCCTTGAAAAGACCACGATGTGGCGGCATGTCAATCAGGACTTTCGTTCCTTCAGGGAAGACACAGGAAGGAAAGTCCTGAATTACACGCCGCCACATCGTGGTCTTTTCAAGGCAACAGGCACAATTGTGTCCGATGCCTGCCTGTTTCTATCTTCCTGTGGCCGCGTGTAAAGGACCATAAGGATGCTGCTTGGTTTCTTGCTCCACTGCATAGCCGTACGTGTGTTGTGAGGTCCTCAACTGAGCTCACGACAATCTGTGTGTGCGGGTTCCTGGCGGCCGTTGTGGCAGCTATCTGCGGGTTGCGAAGTACTCTGCGGAAAGTCCATGACTTTCCATGTGTGTCAAGGCTTGCAGCCACTGATAAGTGCCCTTGGCCTCAGTTCCTGTGCGCACTATGTTTTACTGGTTCCTGCTTGTGCATAGGGTGCACGCAACCACACCTTCCCAGCTTTTATTAGGTCAGTGCGTGCACTTTGAATTGTTGTCCCCAGCCTAATGCTGAGGGGCATCTCCTATTTAAAGTTCATCTTTCCTGTTAGGCGTTGCCAGAGCTTCACATAAAGTTCTAGAACCTACCATGTGTGTTTGGTCCTGCATGTTGCTCCTGGTCTCCCATTGTCTTCATCTCTAGTCCTGTCTGCAACTAGTTCTGGGATAGCTGATGTTTGCCTGTCCTTGTCCCTGGACCTGTCCTGTCTATGTTTTGGTACAAAAGCCCTTGCCTTTGAATATGAATTCCTGCCGCAGTTCCTGATGTCCGGAGCCTGATATGATAACTGCTGCCTGGAGCTCGTGTCCGATATCCGAAACCTTATGACTGCTGTCTGGTGCCTGGAGCTCATGTCTGATGTCCAGAGCCTGATGATCACTTTTTGGTGCCTGGAACTCGTGTCCGATGTCTGGAGCCTGAAGACCACTGCTTGGTGCCTGGTTCTTGTGTCCAATGTCCGGAGCCTGAAGACTGCTGCCTGGTGCCTAAATGTCACGATGTCTCCCTTTCCTAGGAGTCTTGTGACTGCTTTGGACCTAAGTCTCATGTCTGAATTGAGACTTTGTATTAAACATGTCCTTTTCCTTTGGCACTGCAGGAGTTAATGTTAGTCTCTGTTGCCAGCAAGGTAGCTGGGCCTTGTCCTGGTGTAGCCACTCTGTGATTATGTGGCACCCCAGGGGTTAATGTGTCACAGTAACATCACACGGGTTCCCTCCCCACAACACACTGACCTACACTAGCACCTCTGGGCCAGGAGGGGAGCACAACCTGCTCTCTTATATACTCCAGCTCAAGAGGAAGTAGTTCAGTACGAGACAGTACTGTGAAGAGTAGAGTTTAGTTTCAGTTCCTGGGAGAACTGAGAGAGGGACTGTAGTGTCAAAGAAGCTGCCTCAGGCTTCTCTACAGTCTGCTCACGCTTCCAGGCCTAGTTAGGGTCTGAGGGAAAGGAGAACTGAAAGACAGAGGAACACGTCTGGGAGCTTGAGTGCCATCTCCACTCGCCCTAGAGAAGTGTACAGAATGGACACCGGATCCGACACTGTGACTGACACACACAGCACAGTGAATCCAGGAGTAGTGGAGTCTCTAGACACCCACAGTACCAGAGCAAAGGAACACGGCGGGGTCAGCACAGCACAGAGGACTCAAGTTGCCTAGCCAAGTGGTACCAGCAGAACAGAGAGAGAGTGAGAGAGTCCCAGCAGCTAAGCTAGACGCAGCAGCCAGGACACACACAGCGCAGCACAAGGAAGCTGATGACCCGGACAGGGTGGGAGGAAAACCCGTCCCCGTACAGACTCCGTGGACGATCTGCAACAACATTGCAGTAAAGCTTTGGAAACTACAAAACGTGAGTGTGTGTTCCTTAACCCGTCTCCACTATTCACATTCATCATAGACTTTACCAACACTGCCCCGGGGAACTCAGTTCTGCCCATGGAGAACTATCACATCTCAGTTGCCATCCCATCATCCCTGGAGGTTCTGCCGCAGTGGTGGCCTCATTACTGGCCACACACTGTGGGTGGCATCACAATAAACTATTCTCCCCTGTAAATACACCCTTATTATTGCCAAGGCCCGGGACACGGTCTGGACCAGGACCCCGTGACATTCCCCAGAAGCAGACACGGTCTGGTACCGAGTACCCTCGTCCCAGTGGGCTCGACAACCTGGCGTCACGAACAGGATCTACCTTGCCCGTTAAAACGGGCATTGTGTGCCGTGATTGACATAGAAACTGTTTTTGAGCTGCGCCATCTGAACTGTGTTTTTGAAAATCTGCCATTTTGCATCGCGCGGGACAGAAAGGGGGTGGTACCTTGCATTGGCGCGAACCCAGCCTCCTCCCTTGGTACTGACGACATCCGGCGGGGAAGAAGATCCCTGGTGCACCGCAGAAACTCCCACAGACATCCGGACGGAAACGGAAGACGGAGGGCGAACATTAACTAAGGAGGCCCAAGATGTCGCAGCCCGATGCACAAGACAGCGACGGAGTAGTCGGTGGAGCTGCAGCGCCGGATCAACCAGTAGCGCCCGGCGTTGCAGCAGCGCAAGGAACAGCACCAATCATGCCGTTCCTGATGCCGTATACTCCAGGGGCAATGTGGCTGCCCCAATACTCCGGTGAGCCTAATACACTAACTGACTTTATGCTAAAGATAAAAGAATATTATGTGATGTATCCCCTTACTGAAGCCCAGCGTGTAGGAATGATAATGAGACAATTAACGGGCAAAGCACGGCGGGAGGTTGCGTCCTGGCTGGACACAAATAAGGACACTGTGGAGTATCTAGTAGCTAGACTTAAAGCAACGTTTGAATCTGCTGCTGATACCCGGGCTAAGATGAGGTTCTTTGCATGCCACCAGAAGCCTAAACAGAGTGCCAGAGACTTTGCCTTGAATCTGCAGGAAGCACTCAAAGCCCTAAAACTTGCAGAACCTGCTTTAGCCCCGGGAACTGATAAAATGCTACTTGATCAATTTATAGAGGGCCTCCTATCCCCTTCCCCCGAGGACAGTTGAGCATGATACTGCTGCAGAACCCTGACATGTCATTTACTGAGCTGAAAGATAGAGCTATTCATCTGCAGCAGCTAGAAGAGCCCCGGGAATTAACATCTGTACCGGACACTGCAGCAGCACCTCAACAACCAGCAGCGCCAGCGACATCTGCAATGTCAGAAACTGCTGCTGAAACCGGGGAATCAATTTCTAATGCAGCCCTTAATCAAAAGCTAGATGCCCTGACAGACATCGTGATCTCAGTGGCCAAAGTCATCAAAGAGCTGCAAGAGTCAAAGCCTGCACCCAAGATCCAGTAGGCGACCAGCAGAGAGGATGTCCCGTGGATGAGGCCCAGAAGATACCCAGCACCAAGAGGACGACCCAGCGATTGCTATCAACCAGATGGACAGCCCATTTGTCGCTGTTGCCAGAAACTAGGTCATCTTGCCCGAGAGTGTCCTTTAAACGACGATTCCCTGGGCAGGAATGAACACTCAAGGTCCTTCATCCTGGTTTGACAGATTCGTGGGAGGACAGCCGGTGATCCCTATCATGTTGGATGGCATTCCCTTTAGTGCCTTGCTGGATACCGGGTCCCAGATAACATCAATCCCACATGTTCTATATAAAAGATACTGGGTTGATTCAGACATTACTAGTGCACCGGATGACTTTAACTTTGATATATGGGCTAGTAATGGACAGTTAATACCACAGGTTGGGTTTAGAGAAATGAGCATTCAGATCGGGAAGGTAGAATTGCAGAACCAGGGTGTTATAATCATAGATGTTAACCGGCGTGACCGTGAGCCTGTGATACTGCTAGGAATGAATGTAATTGAGAAATGTTTTTCCGAAGTGTTAAGTGTTTTGCAGCAAATCGCCGAGACTGCCGGAACCGGACAACAGAGGCTTCTGCACAATGAGATCAAAGCCCTGATGTTGAAGCAACAGGTAGAAATCTACGGAGGGAGATCAGCAGTATACGAGTAAGTGATCCAATACCCATTTTAATACCTCCCAAAACTGAAATGTTGGTCTGGTGTAGAGCCGCAATAGGCATTAAAGGGTGAGACTATCAAGCCCTGGTAGAACCCGTGTACTCACAGCTAGAGGAGTGGTTGAGGTACACAGGGGAAGAGTGCCATTACGCCTATTAAACTGCGGAGAGGATGAGGTCACATTACCTAAGTATGCTACCATGGCTAAGTTGTTCACAGTTGATAACAATAACATCACAGCTGTCGAGCCCTTGGACCCGTCAAGTCAGGTGGATGGCAATGGCTCAGGAGAGAAGCTGAAGGATTGGTGCCAAAAGCTACATGTAGGTACCAGTTCAACAACTACCGCGTCACAATCATGGAGTATACCGGGTAGTGAAGGAATATGAGCAAATATTTAGTAAACACCTGTTAGACTTTGGGCAAATTAAAGGGGTAGAGCACACTATACCCACAGGTAACCATCAGCCTATAAAAGAGAGGTATAGACCATTACCACCAGCTCACTACCAAACCACCAAAGACATGCTCAAAGAAATGAAATCTGCAGAGGTAATAAGAGACAGTTGTAGCCCCTAGGCAGCACCTCTAGTGTTAGTTAAAAAGAAGGATGGGACCATGAGAATGTGCGTAGATTACCGGCAGATTAATCGCATTACACATAAGGACGCATACCCATTACCTAGGATTGAAGAGTCATTAGCTGCATTAAAATCTGCTAACTACTTTTCCACCCTTGATCTGACTAGTGGGTACTGGCAGGTTCCTGTGGCCGAGGCCGACAAGGAGAAGACAGCGTTTACTACGCCGATGGGCCTCTCTGTGTTCAATGGTATGCCGTTCGGACTCTGCAACGCACCCGGGACCTTTCAACGCCTGATGGAAAGCTGCCTAGGACACAAAAACTTTGAAACCATCCTCCTGTACTTAGATGACATCATAGTCTACTCCAAGACGTATGAGCAACATCTACAAGACCTGGCAGAAGTGTTCTAAGGCTTATCCAAGTATGGCATGAAAATCAGCCATCCAAGTGTCATCTTCTGAAACCAAAGGTACAGTACCTGGGACATGTCGTGAGTTCAGAGGGAGTAGTACCAGATCCTGATCACAGTGATAAGGGATTGGCCAAGACCTACGAATGTGAAAGAAGTGAGGCAATTCCTGGGCCTGGTAGGCTATTATAGAAGATTTATCAGAGGATTCATGAAGCTCGCAGCTCCCCTGCAAGACATCCTGGTTAGTGATGGGCGAATCCTAAATTACTCGGAATCGCTTGACTCTAGCGAGTCCGAGCACAGGACTCGCTACTCGTTGCGAGTCTAGCGAGTCCAATGTTAATGAATGGGGAAGCGAGTAATAGCGAGTAGTGTGAGATTTACAAATCGCAGATGTGTCTCGGAAGCTTCAGCCTGAAGCAATCCTAGTTTTGTCATTTATTTGCATTGCTCGTTTACTTTGTAAGTAATCGCTGACTCGCACAGATAAGATCCTGTCTTCTCTGTGTTGGCTGCCACAGCTCCAGGGTCCTAGAGCCCGCCTGCTGCCTGATGTAGCAGGGCTGAGATTGTTCTCAGTCTGCTCATTCCCTGTGTACAGACATGAATGTCTGTGCACAGAGATGATGTAGCAGTGCTGAGATTGTTCTCAGTCTGCTCATTCCCTGTGTACAGACATGAATGTCTGTGCACAGAGATGATGTAGCAGAGCTGAGATTGTTCTCAGTCTGCTCATTCCCTGTGTACAGACATGAATGTCTGTGCACAGAGATGATGTAGCAGTGCTGAGATTGTTCTCAGTCTGCTCATTCCCTGTGTACAGACATGAATGTCTGTGCACAGAGATGATGTAGCAGAGCTGAGATTGTTCTCAATCTGCTCATTCCCTGTGTACAGACATGAATGTCTGTGCACAGAGATGATGTAGCAGAGCTGAGATTGTTCTCAGTCTGCTCATTCCCTGTGTACAGACATGAATGTCTGTGCACAGAGATGATGTAGCAGAGCTGAGATTGTTCTCAGTCTGCTTATTCCCTGTGCATAGACATCTATATTTATGCACAGGGGATGTAGCAGAGAGGACATCGCATTTTGGACTGCGTCGGACGGAAGAGGATTTTTTTAATTAAAGATGGAGTCCCTAATGGCTTTTTTTTTTATTTGTAATAAAAAATTTTCCTTGTGTTGTGTTTTTTTTTAAACAATTTAATAGAAATTCATGGCGGTCATGTCTAATATTGGCGTGACCGCCATAAATTTCGGGCTTAGGGCCAGCTGATAATACAAAGCTGGCCCTAACCTCTTTATTACCCAGCGTGCCACCGCTACCAGGGCCGCTGGAAGAGCGGGGTTCAGCGCCAGAGGATGGCGCTTCAATGAACGCGCCATCTTCTGGGGCGGCTGCGGGCTGCAATTTGCAGCGGGGGGTGCCCAGAAAGCTTGGGCATCCCTGCGCTGCGGATTCCAGCCCCCAGCTGCTTAGCTGTACCTGGCTAGACATAGAAATTGCGCGGAGCCCCACGCATTTTTTTTTAATTATTTCATGAAATTCTGAGATTCTGACTCTGACTCTGAGACTCTGACTCTGAAATTCATGAAATAATAAAAAAAAAATGCGTGGGGCTCCGCGCAATTTCTATGTCTAGCCAGGTACAGCTAAGCAGCTGGGGGCTGGAATCCGCAGCGCAGGGATGCCCAAGCTTTCTGGGCACCCCCCGCTGCAAATTGCAGCCCGCAGCCGCCCCAGAAGATGGCGCGTTCATTGAAGCGCCATCCTCTGGCGCTGAACCCCGCTCTTCCAGCGGCCCTGGTAGCGGTGGCACGCTGGGTAATAAAGAGGTTAGGGCCAGCTTTGTATTATCAGCTGGCCCTAAGCCCGAAATTTATGGCGGTCACGCCAATATTAGACATGACCGCCATGAATTTCTATTAAATTGTTTTAAAAAAAACACAACACAAGGAAAATTTTTTATTAGAAATAAAAAAAAAGCCATTAGGGACTCCATCTTTAATTAAAAAAATCCTCTTCCGTCCGACGCAGTCCAAAACGCGATGTCCTCTCTGCTACATCCCCTGTGCATAAATATAGATGTCTATGCACAGGGAATAAGCAGACTGAGAACAATCTCAGCTCTGCTACATCATCTCTGTGCACAGACATTCATGTCTGTACACAGGGAATGAGCAGACTGAGAACAATCTCAGCACTGCTACATCATCTCTGTGCACAGACATTCATGTCTGTACACAGGGAATGAGCAGACTGAGAACAATCTCAGCACTGCTACATAATGTCTGTGAGCAGGCGGGCTCTAGGACCCTGGAGCTGCACAGAGAAGACAGCTGGACTCGGCTCGCAAAGAAACAGCAGTTATCTGCGAGTTTCCCTGCTATCACTGGCACAGTAGCCAGTGATTACTCGCACGAGTCTAATGCAAACAATGACAATCCTAGTTTTGTCAGCGTTTCTGACAAAACTAGGATTGATATTGATTTGCATTGGACTCGTGCGAGTAATCACTGGGAGACTCGCAGAGTACCGAGTCCTGCGAGTCCCTTACTACTCGCCGAGTAACGAGTCCTAGCGAGTAGATTCGCCCATCCCTAATCCTGGTAGGACAGTCAAGAAAGTCTGCAACCCGTAATCTTCCTTTCCAGTGGAGTGAAGAGAAGGAAGACTCCTTCAACAAGCTGAAGTGTGCAGTGACGGGAGAAGAGATTCTGGCATACCCTGATTACCATCAACCATTCATTCTATACACAGATGCCAGCAACGTGGGAATGGGAGCAGTATTGTCACAGAAGCAAGGAGGCAAAGAGAGAGTTATAACCTTTGCAAGCAGGACGCTCCGGCCTACAGAAAGAAATCCCGAGAACTACAGCTCCTTCAAGTTAGAACTACTGGCAGTAGTTTGGGCTGTGACTCAATGTTTTAAGCATTACTTGGCAGGTGCAGAATTCACTATGTACACGGATAACAACCCGTTGACTCACCTGGACACAGCAAAATTAGGAGCTCTAGAGCAGCGATGGATAGCCCAGCTATCTAATTACAACTTTGTCATCAAATATAGGGCAGGCCATATGAATGGGAACTGTGGGGCAGCGCCTGGATTGCAAGTCAGGAAACACGTGGAGCCCGGTAGTAGTTCAAACAGGACCCGGTGTTTATTGCTGAGACACACAGCGGTGGCACAGTCTGCCGGAATCCGGGTCGCAGCCGGGTACACAAGACACAGTTCATATAACGTACCTGGGTCCTTCAGGCCAAAGGTCTCCGTTATGGGTCACCCCGAGTTCCTCCAGCCCTCCTGGGCTAGGCCGTGTTAGTCTAGCACACGGCCTCCTGGAACTCTAGACCTCTCCTTTCTATATCTCTGCTGCTGCTGCAGCTAAGGCACAATTCTGTGTACAGGGAACCCCGCCCTGCCTCCTGACCAGGCTTTTAACTCCGTGTCTACTTCCGGGACCTTGCAAGACCCGGAGCTGAGGGAGCGGACCGTTCCTTTCTCTCACACTCTATACCGGGCTCAATACGTGACAGTGCGCATTCTGGGGGAGACATAGCGCCCCTCGCATATGATCCCCCGCACTGTCTCACAGAACGCAGATGCCTTATCCCGGATGCCACACCTGAAAGACGTGGAAGAGGAACCTGTAGATTTGTAAAAGTTAAACAAGCGGTTTAAGCAGGCGCATTCTGAATAAACTCCGGGAAGTTTGTCCAATTCAATTATAAAACTTCTTTAATGAGTATTACTGGTCTCTCTCACTACGCGTTTCGGCGTACTAGCGCCTTCCTCAGGTGGAAGAGGAACCGGAAGAGTTGGAAGAGATTGAACTACCGGCCTTTCATCGTTCGACAGAAGAAAAGTATCAACCCGGCATCTACCAAAGAGAGCAAAAAGTAAATCTTAACCCGTTAAGACACCATGGATAGGCTGATACCCAAGATACCGATCCAGCTGTGAAGCTAGTGAATGAACTGCTTACACAACAAGGTGCGTACCCCAACCAGAATGTCCCAGCTAAGACTATACAGCTCTGGAAAGAAAGGGGCAAGTTGTTCCTGTATCAAGAAAAGCTCTGCAGAAGGCATACCAATCCTAAAACACATGAACTGGTCTGGCAGATAATCGTACCCAAGCGAGACATAAGAATGGTCTTAGAAGCCTACCACGACGGTGCAGGTCATTTCGGATGGAAGAAACTGGAAACAATCCTGAGAGAGAGATTCTATTGGGTTGGCATGAGAAGGTCCATTGAACTTTGGTGTAGAAGATGTGCCGCATGCAACCTCGGAAGGAAAGATCCACAGAAAGCTCCACTCCAGTCCATAATAACCAAGCAGCCACTTGAGCTAGTCGCGTTAGACCACGTCAAGTTGTCACCAAGCCGGTCAGGCTATGTCATTGCCTTAACCATCATGGACCATTATTCACGATTCTTAGTGGTGGAACCTGTCAAAGACTTAACAGCGAAGACGGCAGCAAAAGCATTCCAAGTAACAGTGGGAAAAGGGTAGGGAAAGGCAGCTCACCGGTATAATTCAGTCCTGTCACGTCCTGGAGTTATAGTCCGCACGGAAACCGCCCTGGCATCGGGCACGATAATCAAAATAAGGAGAAAGATCCAGCGGAGAATTTCCGGAATGCTTGTTTATTTGCTATACAAAACCTCCATAAAACAGCGGGGTGTGCATCAAGCCAACATGTTTCGACTACACAGTCTTAATCATGGCATGATTAAGACTGTGTAGTCGAAACATGTTGGCTTGACGCACACCCCGCTGTTTTATGGAGGTTTTGTATATAGCAAATAAACAAGCATTCCGGAAATTCTCCGCTGGATCTCTCTCCTTATTTCAAAAGCATTCCAGACGTATTTCTGTGGACCGCATGGTTACCCAGAACAAGTCCTTGCAGACCAAGGTCCAGCTTTTGAATCAGAATTATTCAAGGAATTCTGCAATATGTACGGTTGTAAGAAGATCCACACAACAACGTACCATCCAACAAACAAATGGCTTATGTGAGAAGATGAACCATATTGTAATTGAACTGTTAAAGACATTACCAGAGTCAGAAAGAAACCAGTGGCCAGATAAATTACCTGATTTGGTAGACTTATACAACCATGTTCCAGTGAGTTCTACAAACTGCATTCCAGCCTACCTTATGCGTGCAAGACCCGGTAAGCTACCAATTGATTTATAAATGGGAATCGTGAAACCAGATACAGAAGTAGAAGAAACAGATTGGGATACCAAACGTCAGAAACAGTATCAACAAGTGCAAGAGTGCGTAGAAAGAAATCTTCAGCAAGCTAGAGCAAGACAAGAGAAGACCTTTAACAGACATGCTCAAGCAACGCCATTACAACCAGGTGACCAAGTTCTCAAGAGAAAGAGACGCTCAAACAAATTGGATAATCAGTGGGAAACCGTCCCATACACAGTCTTACCATCTAACCTAGACAATGTTAAAACCTGTTTAATAAGCAAAGATGAAGGAAGAACTTCAGCAGTCGTATCCAGAGATCAGCTTAAATTGTGTCCTGAAACCATGAAGACGTCTGAAGTAACAGAGCCCGTACAGGTCCAACTTATCCAAGAGAAGGAAAAGAAAGAAGATGAAGTATTCCACACGGTACTAGGAGATTTCCCTAAAACATGGCCAAATTACCACAGAGCAGTTGTCGTACCAATGATTGCATTCCCTTCAATGGTGGAACCAACACCAGAACCCGTGTTACCAGAACCCGTACTACCAGAACCCGTGTTACTAGAAGAAGATCCAAGACTTGAAGAACTGAAAGTAGAATCTGAAGAGTAAGAACAAATTCCTGGTCCTAGTGAACTTGCCAGTCCTGCAGTCAGATCCCCATCTGTCCTAGTACCAAACACTCCAAATAGGTACACGTCCACTCACACTATCAGGCTAAGCCCACCAACATTGCGCAGATCAGAGCGTAGTACCCAAGGTCAGTTACCGGCTAGGTACAAAGAGTAGAAAGTTGAAATGAAATGTGTAATGTAAATATGTTTGTTAGAATATAAATTGAACCCGGTAGACTGTGTCCAAGAGGGTGGAGGAACTGGATTGACCCCCATGTACATTAAGTTAGGGAAAGAAAGTGCCTGGGGGTGGTGTAGTGAATCCAGGCCTCCTAAGCAGAAACGCCCGTGGACAAATGTACATAGTTATTGCAACGTTAAAAAAGCCCAGTACCTACAGTGACTATCCTGTATGAACTTTGAACTTTTCTTCTTTATTTATGGACCATATATACCACGGACTGGTGTGGTAAAAACTCTTTTGTATATATACTTATCAGCCCGGAGGCAATGGACTAAGCCCCGGAAGGACTGCTTTTTGAACTTTTTGGACTCTTTTTTCAAATTTTAGTGATTTTTGTACTTTTTATCTTTTAAGTCTCTGTAAATATTAATTGTGTTTAATTGTTTGTTTACTTGTTTTTCCACAGTCCCGGAGTACTGTATTTAACTAAGGGGGAATGTGGCACCCCAGGGGTTAATGTGCCACAGTAATATCACACGGGTTCCCTCCCCACAACACACTGACCTACACTAGCACCTCTGGGCCAGGAGGGGGAGCATAATCTGCTCTCTTATATACTCCAGCTCAAGAGGAAGTAGTTAGTTCAGTACGAGACAGTACTGTGAAGAGCAGAGTTTAGTTTCAGTTCCTGGGAGAACTGAGAGAGGGACTGTAATGTCAAAGAAGCTGCCTCAGGCTTCTCTACAGTCTGCTCACGCTTCCAGGCCTAGTTAGGGTCTGAGGGAAAGGAGAACTGAAAGACAGAGGAACACGTCTGGGAGCTTGAGTGCCATCACCACTCGCCCCAGAGAAGCAAACAGAACGGACACCGGATCTGGCACTGTGACTGACACACACAGCACAGTGAATCCAGGAATAGTGGAGTCTCTAGACACCCACAGTACCAGAGCAAAGCAACACGGCGGGGTCAGCACAGCACAGATGACTCAAGTTGGCTAGCCAAGTGGTACCAGCAGAACAGAGAGAGAGTGAGACAGTCCCAGCAGCTAAGCTAGACGCAGCAGCCAGGACACACACACACAGCTCAACACGAGGAAGCTGATGACCCGGACAGGGTGGGAGGAAAACCCAGCCCCGTACAGACTCCATGGACAATTTGCAATAACATCGCAGTAAAGCTTTGGAAACTACAAAACGTGAGTGTGTGTTCCTTAACCCGTCTCCACTATTCACATCCATCATAGACTTTACTTTCACTGCCCCGGGGAACTCAGTTCTGCCCACGGAGAACTATCCCATCTCAGCTGCCATCCCATCATCCCCGGAGGTTCTGCGGCAGCGGTGGCCCCACTACTGGCCACACACTGTGGGTGGCGTCACAATAAACTATTCTCCCCTGTAAATACACCCTTATTATTGCCAGGGCCCGGGACACGGTCCGGACCAGGATCCCGTGACATTCCCCAGAAGCAGACACGGTCCGGTACCGAGTACCCTTGTCCCAGTGGGCTCGACAATTACCTCTGCCTTTATATGATCCCAGTGTTCCAGCATGCTTTGCTGGAGACTGAACTTCATTCATGGCCAAGCTCCTGAAATAAAAGGAGCTCTGTGGAGAACCTCTCGCTGTCAAGCCATCTGCTGTCTGGTGAAGTGTCAGCAAACGTGAACTAGCTGTCCTGTTGTTCTTTGTCTGTCTTACCCTTCCCTCATGTTTCCTAATTGTAGTGGATGAGACTGGTGCTCCCGCCAGCCTTCTCAAGTGAAGGTAAACATTAGGGCCAGCGGAGAGCTTAGGTTTCCTGCTCGGGGATGAGGTGAAAGAACTTGTATAAATATGGTAGGCAGATCAGGGCTGTCGCAGGTGAGTGCAGGAGGTCACCTCTCCCCCGTTCCCTATCATCAGGGCCCTTCATTGTATTTATTCTCTTTGGTGTTTCCCTGTCTGTTGTTTTTTTGTTATTGTGCACCGGACATCGTTGGTCCGTGCTCCACTGTCACGCACGGTTGCTGGACATCCCTTTAGTCCAAGCATGAGACTGGAGCTCATATCTGATGTCCAGTGCCAGATGACCTCTGCATGGTGCCTGGACCTTGTGTCCGATGTCGGGAGCCTGAAGATTGCTGCCTGGTGCCTGGAGCTCTTGTTCAATGTCCGGAAGCTGATGACCAATGCCTGTGTGTGATGTTGGGGGGGGGGTTTGACCAGAACTAGGATGGAGCTGGGTGTAGGGAGTCAGGGGAGCATGCTCTGGCCCTGATACTGGGGTCCCTGACTCGCTCTGTACTCGGAGGTACCTCTGAAGGTGAGGAGGTCCAAGCCTCCAGCCTAAGACCCTAAAACTCTTAAGAAGCCCTAGGAATAAGGCCCCTACCTTCACCCATGGTCCACGGAACCCAGCAACCTCCAATGGGAAAAATAGCAGCAGCTTGAGATCACCTCTGCACTCCAAGGTCACAGAATAGCAGTGAACTGAATCAGCGACAATCAGCTGGATGTCAGCTGATCCATTTAAGGCCGAGGGGTGGGGAGCAACCAGCCCAGACACGCCCCTCAGCTTACCTAAGCATTCACACACACACACCTAAAACTACACATTAGCCTCATCTACTCACACTGAGCAGGGAAAAAAAGGCTTCATTTAAACCTACAGCAGCAGCACTTCCGTATTACAAAGCAGTCAATATGTGACACTGTGCCTGGAGCTTGTGTCCAATAGCCAGAGCATGATGACCGTTGCCTGGTGCCTGGAGCGCGTGTCTGATGTTTGGAGCCTGATAATCACTGCCTGATGCCTTGAGCTCATGTTCGATGTCAAGAGCCTGATGACTGGTGCAGAGCTCATGTCTGGTGTCTGGAGTCTGATGGCCACGGCCTGGTGTCTGGAGCTCATGTCTGACATCTGGAGCCTGATGACTGCTGCCTGGTGCCTGGAGTTTGTGTCCAATGTTTGAAGCCTGATCACTGGTGCCTGGAGCTTGTGTCCGATGTCTGGAGCCTGTCTAGTGCTTGGAGCTCTTGTCCAATGTCCAGAGCCTGATAACTTCTGCCTGGTGCCTGGAGCTCGTGTCTAGTGTCTGGAACCTGACGACCTGGTGCCTGGATACAATATCCAGAGCATGATGACCAATGCCTGATGCCTTGAACGCGTGTCTGATGTCTGGAGCCTGATGACCGCTGCCTGGTGCCTGGAGCTTATGTCCGATGTCCAAAGACTGATCAGTGTTGCCTGGTACCTGGAGCATGTGTCCGATGTTCGGATGACCGTTGCCTGGTACCTGGAGCTCATGTCCAATGTCGAGAGCCTCATGACCAATTTCTGGTGCCGGGAACTCGTGTCCGATGACTGGAGCTTGATGAACACTGAATGGTACCTAGAGTTTTTGTCCGATGTCCGGAGCCTAATGACCGCTGTCTGATACCCGAAGGTCATGTCCGAAGTCCGGAGCCTGATGACTACTGCCTGGTGCTTGGAGCTTATTTCTAATGACTGGAGCCTGAAGACCAATGCCTGGTGCCTGGAGCTCTTGTCCAATGTCCCGAGCCTGATGACCTCTGCCTGGTGCCTGGAGCTCGTGTCTAGTGTCCGGAACCTAATGACCACTGCCTAGTGCCTGGAGCTCGTGTCTGATGTCCAGAGCCCGATGATCACTGCCTGATGCCTTGAGCTCATGTCCGATGTCTGGAGCCTGATGACCACTGCCTGGTGCCTGGAGCCTGGAGCCTGTCCGATGTTTGAAACCTAATCACTGTTGCCTGGTGCCTAGAGTTTGTGTCCGATGTCCGAAGCATGATGACCGTTTCCTGGTGCCTGGAGCTCGTGTCTGATGTCCGGAGCCTGATGTCCGGTGTCCCTGTGTGGCGCCCCGCAACGAGTGCATCACAAGAGGGTATTGCAGCCATAAATGCAGCCGCAATATTCTCTGACTCAGCAATGATCCGGTTAACATAGAGATCCAACCCTACATGCAACACCTAGAACAGAGGCCAATCATAGGTCCTGGGGGGTGGAGTGTTAGGGTAGTGTAGTAGAACACACAATAATCTAGACAGAGAAGAGAATAGTCTAGCACTCGGAGAAGAAGGGTCTAAAACTAGAACTTGGAGAGGAGCGGGGGCTCCGCACCCGGTGCGGGCCCCTGGGCCGTCACCGGTCGGGTGTCAGCACCTGAGGCCTTAACTACCGGGATTGGGCATTATCTACACGGGTTCCCAAAAGACTCCCGTGCCCACAACTCACAGCCGGTTCACTGGTACCGAAGCTGGCAGCAGTTCACCTCTGCCACGCGAACCAGAAGCGTGGAGGAGCAGCTTCACAGGAGCACCCCACCACCAGCCAACTTCCAGTCGTCTAACCAGCGGTGTACCCACTGAGGGATCCAAGGCTCCCCAAAACATCCAGAACGTACATCATGGATAGGGCATTGAAGCAGCCTTCCCGTACCCGACCTGGTATTCCTGGGCGACACTGGCAACCAAATAGGTAGAATGGAGGAACACTGCGGATCTCTAAGGGACACCATCACTGCTGAGTCCACCTGGTCTACTACTCAACCACTGTATGCCATGTACTGCCTGCTGGTTACAGTAAAGACCCGTTGCAGAGACTTTCTGTGTCCGTGCTTCCTTATGAACTGTCCGTCCGCACTAACAGGTAACCGCAGCTGCCGCACAACATCTTGAGCAGCTCCAGCCTCCGGGGATCACCGCTCAGCCTGTGGGGAGCGTAACATCTTGCTGCTGTCCATCCCCCGGAGGTTTCGCAGCGTCGGTAGTCCTTACCGAAACTACTCATAGGTGGCGTCACGAATAAATTAAAACCCCTTTAATCTGTTCCACCAAGACGTCTTCACTTTTGATCTGCACTACACCGGGCCCCACTACCGGCAGGCGCGGTCCACCCGTGACAAGGAGGAAGGAAGCATCGCCCTGATGTCCTGTCGGTATCCTGATGTTCACTGCCTGGAGCGGTGTCTGATGTCAAGAGTCCAAATGTCCTGCCTTTGTCCAGCCTGTGTCCAGATGTTCAGTCAAGGTCCTGCTGGTGCAGCCGTATTTCAAAGTTGGTCCCGCTATTGTTCCTAGATGAGCTCCTCCATGTTCCTGGAGAGTCTCCAACATTGTATTCTGGTGATGGTTCTGCCTGTGTATCCTGGATTTGACCAGCTGATTTTCTAAGCTTACATTTCGGTGTTTTGGGAACTGTGCTCTCTGTCTTCTGCCTGTGTTATGATGTCCAGCCTGTTCCCTGAGATCCATTCTGTGATGACATCTGTCCAAGGTCAATCTCTGATGTTCTCCTGCTGTGACAGTGCTAAGTCTGAGGCCTAAGTTAGAGGTGCTCCTGATATGCCTGTGCCAGATGTACTGTGACTGCATCAACCTGTGATGACCTCCTGCCATGCCAATGCCTGACATCTGCGTATCTGAGATGTTCCCCTTGCCTGATGTTTGGAATCAAGAGTATGGCATTATGTCTTGAATTTTGTACTGTGTGCATTGTCAGTAAACTTTATGTTTCTTCATACTCGAAGTTGTGTGGTGTCATCTAGTCCTGCATGTTACCATATTGCCCACATGCTCAGCTACCACAGACCCCGGTCACTGTCCTTCCCTAGTCTGGGCAAGCCTGGGTCCCCCAGTGCGTCCACATACTATACCACCTGGGATGCCATGCCCTTTGTTGCCCTGGCTCGGGGGTGTGGGAGCTTAAGCAAGCTAGCGCGCTCCTCATGACAATTATAATGGGGATAACTATCCTTCAACTGATCTTTCATTTCAAAAATTCTTTTTATTGAAATTTAGGCATATAGATTGGTACATGAACAGTGTACTCAGTAAAAATAGCATAAAGATAAAGTGAACCTCAGATATATAATTACAATTGGTTAGAGTCACGATCAATGTCAGAAGACTCACATAAAATCCCTGCGAGTCATCTGGCTTCCAGTTTCAGAACGAGTAATAAAGTACCAATAGGCAAACGTCATAACAGGAACAATTATTATAATTACTAAAGAGTAGAAAGATAGAAACAGAAAAGTCAGAGAAGAGAGAGGAAGAGGGGGAGGGATAGGGTTAGGAGCTATATGCAGGTTTACACCAGTGTTTATTGTGTACTAGTGAGGATATCTTGAGGGAGAATTTTTTGTCGAAATTGGGACCACGTTTGCCACTGACCTTCAAACGCCATGTAAGTGTTGTTTATATCGGCTATCAGTTTAGCCATATTGAACAGTTGATTTGTTTTGTCGATAAGTTGTTGTCGACTAGGGATTTGGGATGTTCTCCATAGGGTTGGGATGAGGAGTTTAGCTGCAGCTATGATATTGTAAATTGTGCAGGCGAACTTTTTAACGCGGGGTTCTACAGGTAAATTCAAAAGTGCTATTTCAGGTGTTAATTTAATTTTGTGGCTTATAACTTCACATATCAGGTTCTCTGTTATGTTCCAGAAGTTCCTAAGCGTTGGGCAAGTCCACCAAAGGTGGAAGTAATCCCCATTGGCGTTTCCACATCTCCAACAGTGTGAGCCAGTTAATTTTGGGGTTGAGGACCATAGACTTGATTGTTGAGGTGTAATATACCATCGGGTGATGATTTTAAAAGAATTTTCCTGAGTCTTAACACATTTTGTTGGCCCTTACGAGTGGGTGTAAATATGTTGTATTTGTGATTTGGTAAGTTGGTATTTTAAGTCCTTCTCCCAATGGGAGATATAGGCTCTCTTTAGGCAAATATCTTTACATAACATTTCCTTATATATCGTGGATATTATTTTGGTGGGTTTAGTCATTTTAGCGCATAAGGTCTCAAATATGGTGGGATCTCGTGTGATGTCTAGGTGAAATTCCATTTTACGAAGCATGGTCTGTAATGTTTCGTATTGTAGAAAGTTCAGCGCTGCCAGTCCTGGTATTTTTTGCATTTCTGTCAGGGGAAGGAGTGCTCCCTCTGTATATATCTGGTCTATGGTGGTATTTTTAAGTTGTTGGTTGTGCGAGTCTCTGGGGTTGAGTAGAAGGTCTGAACTTGCCCATATATCTGAAACTTTTAATAGGGGGGATGAGGGTGGCGCCAGGCACGTACTCATTTTGGACCATATGTGCAGCATTGTTCGAGTAAGAGGATTTTTTTGTGTCGGATATGAATCTTTTCCAGTGCGAACTAGCAGCATAGATCTGATGGGATGAGTAGAGAGTCTGTCTTCGATATCAACCCATAGTTTATCCTGTGAGTTCCTTATGATGTCGACCGTTCTGGATAGGATCGCCGCATAGTAGTATGATGTTATGTCTGGCGCATCCATTCCCCCTCTTCCTTTCGGTAGGGTTAATGTGCGTGAGTTTATACGATGCTTTGTGTTTTTCCACAGATAGTTGAAAATTAGGGAATTAACTTGTCTCAGGTAATTTGCAGGGACATATATAGGAAGCATGGAGAATAGGTAGTTAAACTTGGGTAGGATCAGACTTTTAAAAATGTTTTTACGTCCTGTCCACGATAGAAATGGGTCTCGCCAGGTTTTCATTGTTCTTTTAATTTTATTTAGTAGAGGATAGTAATTTAAGGACAATAGGTCTACATGTGATCTGCTTATTTTAATACCCAAGTAGGTAATATAAGTCTTAGGCCATGAAAATTCATAGAGTGTTTTTAGTTTGGATAGAATCGGACCAGGTAGGTTTATATCAAGAGCTTCTGATTTTGAGGTGTTTATTTTAAAGTTGGTGAGCGCGCTATATTCATCAAAAGTTTGTATTAACGCCGGGAAGCTTTTTAGAGGGTTGGTCATAAGTATCAGTAAGTCGTCTGCAAATGCAGCGGTTTTATGATGTGTCTTCCCCAGAATTAAGCCAGATATTGCGGTATTTTGCTGTATATTGAGTAGTAAGGGTTCCATGGCCAAGATGAACAACAATGGTGATAGGGGGCATCCCTGTCGTGTACCGTTGTGAATACTAAAGGTATCTGTTAATGAGCCGTTTATGTTAATGCGCGCCGTTGGGTTATTATACATTTTTAGGATGGCTTTAATTAATTTTAAGGGGGTGCCAAATTTAAGTAGAACCTCTTCCAAGTAGGTCCAATCCACCCTGTCGAAGGCTTTCTCCGCGTCTGTTCCGAGAAGTACCAGTGGCACTCTCTTTTCATTTGCATAGTGTATGAGATGTAGGATCTTTTGTGAGTTGTCCTTCCCTCTCTTCCCCCTACGAAGCCAGCTTGGCTCAGGGATATGTGTCCAGGTAAGAGTATAGCCAGCCTCCGAGCAATCATACTAGCAAATATTTTAAGATCAACGTTTAGCAGGGAGATTGGTCGGTAGCTACTACACAACTCCTGGTCTTTTCCCTCTTTATATATTAGGGATATTTTAGCTTCTAGTGCTTGGGTCGGGAATTGCTCGCCCTGTAGCACTGAATTGTATGCATTTAACAATCGCGGGAGAAGTGTAGAGGTAAAGGATTTATAATACACCCCGGGTAGTCCATCCGGACCCTGAGCTTTATGCAGGGGGCACCTCGACAGGGTGGATTGGAGTTCCTCTATGTCAAAAGGTTTATTGAGTTGATGTTGTTGGAGAGGCGTGAAGCCTGGTATGTCTATTTTAGATAAGAACGTTTTAATTTTTTGTCGTCTGACTTCTTTCTCTTGGACGGGCTCGTTGGGGCGAAGGTTATATAGTTGTTTGTAAAAATTTAGGAATTCTCTTTCAATTTGTTCGTAATTAGTTGTGGATTGACCTTCCGTTTTTTTTAATAGAGTGAATGAATGTGCGTGCCTGGCGTTGTTTGATTCTGGAAATCATTAGTTTTGATGCTTTATCTCCATGCACGTACATTCTCGTGCGCCAAGATGCGTACCACTTTGCTTGCCTTAGATTTAGAGTTTCTTTCAGTTGTTGTCGTTTATGGGTGAGTTGTTCCAAAATTTCTGGTGTAATTAAGCGTTTATGCTTCGTTTCTAAGTCATATATTTCGTCATATAGTGTATTGAGATGTTTCTGTTTCTGTTTGTGAATATATGCCATAATTGAAATAAACTCTCCCCTTACTACTGTTTTGTGGGCTTCCCAGAGGATCGGCGCAGAAACCTCACCTGTGTCATTATTTGCAAAGTACTGGTGAAGCACTTTAGTTATGCGTTTTTTTGTGGTGGGGTCATTTAACACCGCCCCGTCTAGTTGCCAAGATCTGTAGCGAGGGTAGGTTTTTTGTAGTGTCATTTCTAGTAGAACTAGAGAATGGTCTGAGAAAGCGTTGGGCATTATTCTTGAATTTTTAACTTCAGGAAGTGCACTTTTTGGGACAAATAAGTAGTCTAGTCTGTGATAGGATGCATGTGGATGGGAGTAGAAAGTATAATCTTGGTCTGCAGGGTGTGTGTATCTCCACGTATCTATTAATTGAAGTTTTCGGAGTTGGGTCTTTATTTTATTGAGATCAGTCTGTGAAAATATACTTTTTTTCTTGGTGGTGTCCAACAATGGTTCTAGTGGGACGTTTAGATCTCCACCTACTATAAGAGTGCCCTCCCTGAAGTCACCTATCTTTCTCAAGGTTGCCAAGAGCCACTTTAGGAGTTTTTTATTAGGGGCGTATAGGCAGCAGATGGTAACTAGGTCACCTGCTAGCAGACCCTTGAGGAAGATAAAGCGTCCGTTTTTATCTACAAGTTTTTCTCTGACCTGGAAGGGGATTCCCCTAGCTATTGCAATCGATACACCTCTTGATCTGGGTTGTGGGGAGGTAGCATGAAACCAAGTTTCGTAATGTGTTCTTTCGAATTTAGGTAACTTTGTATCTATGAAGTGAGTTTCTTGAACTAACAAAATGTCAGCTTTATATTTCTTTAGTAGATCAAGAGTATGATGTCTGGGAATTGGCGAGTTTAGGCCATTGGCGTTCAGGGTAGCAATCGTGTATACCTTAGGTTGTGGGTCCATCGATGTTGTGGGTGGATCGAAATCTTCCTTCTAGCTCCCATCGAAACTGTGCTGGCATATTTGCATCTAGAGGGTGGGACGGGTTTGGGGATAATAGTGAGAGGTAGTAGAAAAGGGGGTGAAAAGACAGATGAAGGGATAGAATAAACACATAGTTAGATTTAACATTTTGAATCACAAATTTCTAACTTTAACGGTCGTCAGTTATGTAGACTTATGAGGTCTTTATTTATTTTTCTTAAAAATTCTCAGGGGCTTCCCAATGCCCGTAATGGGGAGGGTTAAGGAACTGTGGTCAGATGGGTGGTATGAACGAGGGTGGGGGTTTATAAAGGGGTGGGGGGGGCGTCAAGGTGGGTATTGGGACGAGCGGCCGGGCAGGAAGGGTAAACAGGCATATAGGTAAATATTTATGAAAAAAAAAAAGAATCTGAATAAACAATTATAATCCTTGAGTTAAGAAATATCTAAATAGGTGAACGGTTTTACCCCAATGGGTGTATTTACCGATATAATTCAACTATATAAACACCCCAACTTATTTGGAGTTTATAACTCTAATTTTAAGGAAGATAAACAGATTATCTCTAATTAAGAGTTTTACTCTCAACAGTGTGTCCACTAACAGGTGGAAATCATCGGGCAAAGGAGGAGCAACTTATCACTTGGATGGAGTTCATGGAGGTTCCTCTGCCTCTTTCGGTGGCGGTGTCTTGGCTAGTCTCTTCTTCACTCTCTGGGCTTTTGGTGTCTCCACTAGTTGCCAGGGTTGAGGAAGCTGAAGGGGGCGAAGAGTGGAGGCTGAGTGGAAGGATTCTAGATCTGGATAATTCTCCAGAGTGATGTCCAGCGATTTATTTGCGCTTTTGATATCAACCGATGTTCTCGCTGTTATTCTTTTTTCCTTGGCGGTAATAAAGATTCCGAAGGGGAATAACCAGCGATATCGAAAACCCCTTTGTATTAAGACATCCGTGAGTGGTTTGAGGAGACGTCTCTTTCTCAGGGTAATAGCCGAGATGTCCTGATATAGCTGGATGTTGGAGTTCTCATACTCGATTTTCTCCGACTCTCTGGCCCTCCTCAAGATGAGGTCTTTAGTTCTGAAGTCCAAAAAACGACATAGTATGTCTCGAGGGGGGCCCGAGTTGTTTGGTTTTGGGCGGAGGGTTCTGTGGACTCTGACCAGTTCAATGTCTTTGGGGTCATCTTCGTGCAACAGGTTAGCAAAAATTTCCTGAACTGCTGTTGGTAGAGCTTCAAAGGCCACCGACTCTGGAAGACCTTTTATGCGAATGTTGTTTCTTCGCTCACGATTTTCGTGATCCTCCAGAGTACAGTGTATAGCATGCAATTGGTTTTCATGGGTATTCAGACATTCAAGCAAATTGTTAGTTTGGTGGGATGTGATTGTTTGAGCGCTTTCCACTGTGTCAAGCCTATGGCTTTGTTGAGTCATTTCTTGTTTGTTTTCCGCCAGTTCTTTATGTATGGGTTCCAGTGCCTTGGCTAGGATCCGCTTTATAAAGGATCGAGTGATTTTGTTATCCCTCGCTCTATCGCTCACATCTGAGTCGCTTTCAAGTTCAGAATCTGAGTCTTCCTCGATCTGTTGGGTTGTGCGTTTTGGTGGTTTGGGGTAGTCCGCAAGGTCTGCCTGTTGTTTTAAAAATTTATCAACATCGGCTTGTGTAACTGGTTTGGTGATTTTAGGTCCCGTACGGGGGGTCTTTATGGTGGATTTCCCCATTGTTTAATCAGAAAGCTTTATTGCTCTACTGAGAATAGTTCTTTCACATCTCCTCTAGCCTACATACGGTTATTTCAGGTAGGCATTGTTGAAAATATGATATAAGATGTAATAAGGAAAAGAAATAAGAGAAGAAAAAAGGTGGTTACACAGTGAAGATAAGTTGCGAATTTGCAGTGGAAAGATGGGTCCCCCTGCTGGTGGTGTGAGGGTTATATCAGACACTGTGGTTGATTAAGAATGTGTAGATATGTTGATGAGATCCTCTTGGTGATTGCAGGAACACCTGTTGTTAGATGTTGTAGGAGAGCAGGTTTATCCGCCGCGCTGGTGTAACGATCTGGGAGTAGGGTCAGTCCTGGTTATCTTTATATTTTAATACAATATCACTGGATGTTAAACGGTTATGGTAATATCAGATATGAGGCAATTGTAGTAGAGCCAGGTGGATGTTCTTGCTATGGGGTCAGGGAGCTAGAACCTGGAGTGAAGAGTTTCATTCCCCCTCACCAGGTCCGCCTAAAACTCCATCTTTCCTGCGTCACCAATTCTCCTGCAGGAGATAAAGGAACGGCGAGATCCGCAGTTCATGAGGGGGGGGGGGAGCAAATTCAAGAGTTATGTGGGGTAACCAAGTGAGGTAGTCCAGACTCCCCAGGGTGTCTGCTTTTTGCATCCTGGGTAGTCTCTTGAGATAGGTGTCTACCTCAGTGTCGCCCCGATCTAGTGTGCGTCTGCACCTCTTCTCTGCAGGACCACCCAAGCCCGATGGTTTCTCAGCACCTCAGACCGGGGGGGGGGGAAGGGAGCCACCCAAGAAGTTTAGCAGAGCCAGGGGGGGGGGATGAACAGCAGCGTCGGCAGAGCAAGTAGTATTATAGTGGGCACTTGTGTCTGTCTCTCCTCCGACTCCTCTGTCCCCAGTGGATCGGTGCCGCAGCGTTCCTCAGCTCCCCTCACACCACCCACCTCACCTCACCTCCGGCCGGAGCCTAGGGACACTTCACTGCTCTCTCTGTTCCCGGGTCTCCCGGCCGGTGTCAGCAGGCGCAGGCGGGTCCTACTTTGGATGTCGGCTGGTTCTGCGGGTGCTCGTCTCCGTGATCCTCCGGCTCCCAGCGGTGATGCGGCGGCCGGTGACACCAATTCCCCCTTCTGCACGTTGCCGCGTCGGCTCCTACCTCCTCTCCTCCCCCGCACCTCACTTCAGCCAGAGAGCCCGGAGCGCTCTTCCGCTCCCTCGGTCCAGGACCGCGCGCAGCTCAGGCAGTCGCGGGCACAGCGGCGGGCCGATCTAGTCCGCACGCGTCTCAGCAGCTCCTTGCCTCACTCCACCGGCTCCCGGAATCGTCCGCCTCTGTTTCCCAGGTCACAGCAGCTCTGGCTTGATGTATGGCTCCGGACCCACTGTCAGGCCCGCATCTCTGTGGGTCCCAGGGGCCGCGGTGCAGGGCTCGCTCCCGTATCCAGGTGGGGGGGGAGGGGGTCCCGCCAGCTGCTCCACGAGGTGTTCCTTTGTGGATCTCCAGACCCAGGATAGGGCTCTGTATATACCCCAAGCCTATGTGGTTCAGTTGGGCACAGGTGTAATCTTCGTGGGTGCTCTCAGGGGCAGGATGGCGCCAGATTGTAAATGGAGACCGGGAGCCCTGCCAAACGCGTCCTCCCTATGCGGCGGCCATCTTGGATCTCAACTGATCTTTCAACTGTTGGATCCACACCATCATTGCTCTAGCTGCACAGGTTCCCACCCAGGAAGGTCTGACTATCCCTGCAGTACATTCCCAGGTACCTTAAAGGAAACTGTCAGCTTTCTTATCTAGTTGATCTTTAAGCGTATCTAAGTTCTCAAATGGCAAGGTGGATTTCTGAGGGGACTTGGCCTCTACCTAGAAGGCAGAGCCCTCCTCTTCAAATGGTTATTTCCATTTGAGGGACGATGATAGGGGGCTCCCGTTTATCTGATTTCTAATGACCTTGGATACTCGACTGTCGATTTGAAAGGACCGTCTCTTCTTCCCCTCCAGACCACCGAACATCATGTCATGCATAGATTCTAGGCCCTTGGTCTCAGTCAAACCAATAGTGGACCGGACAGCCCTGACTAGTTGGTTTACATTTGCAGAATGGAAGTATGATCTACCACTAGCATTGTCCTCATCTGAGGAGGAGGAGGAAGTAGAGGAAGAACCAGAGTAAGATGAAACATACCAAATCAATACAACCTGCATATTTGACATACATCTATGAGGACCTTGTCATTTGGTCCAATGTGTCAATATTGGGGATTAAAAACACAAAGCAATCACTGATCTTAGGGAGACCAGTCCAAGAAAACACTGTCGGCAGCCGGCTAAAGCACTCAATACAGTGAATTCCTGGGCGCATTGTCTCCTGGGAATTATGAATTTGCAAATAGAGTCTGTGGAGCCTCATTTAGGAGTCTCAACAGAGGACTAGCCAGATATACCTCCAGGGAAGGACCTAGCCATGGGGTGGCTCTTTGAGGAGACCACCATAACCACCATATTAAGTGGCCCTTTGAGTCAATATCCAGTTCTTTACGAGCTTAAAGATATAACAAGAGAATACCAAGGCCAGGTATCCATCCACAGACAGCTGTTTCGGGGTGTTGCCCGCCCATCATCAGTGTGGAGTTGCTCCCACCTAGCCAGAATCCTACTCCACACTGATGAGGGGCAACGCCCCGAAACAGCTGTCTGTGGATGGATACCTGGCCTTGGTATTCCCTTGTCATATGTTTAAGCTCGTAAAGATTTAAAATTCAGTTTATTTTGGACTAGATATCAAAAGTGAGCTAAAAAGTGCAATGCAGTACATATATCAGATGGATCAAGAAGTTATCATTCAAATACATATTTTACAATCGTCATTTGGTGACAACCACACAACATGTACTTTAATTCAATGACTATCTTAGTGTGACCGTATATGATTCGTATATGATTAGCTGACAACTATACGTGTATGACTACTAATGGTTAGCTGATAACTACTGACGGTTAGCTGTTAATCACATCTTGGCTACAGAACTGACAAAAATAGATGTTGTACTGTGTGCAGGACTATTTTTTGGTCTAGATAGCTTAATAGTGTGCACAATTGTTTTTTAGCAAGCCTATATGCACATTACTGAGAAACTTTATAGATTGTTCATTGTCAGTATAACCAAATTGAATGTGGTTGACAACTATTACATTTAGTTACATCCACATGTAATTTACCTGTACCAGTGTAAGTCTCCATAACCAAATGTGGTTGGTAACTATATACACTTACTAATTGCACATGTAAATTACCTTTACTGGTCAATCCACCACATTGTGGTTTTCATATTTTATATAACATCTACTAAGTATAGGTACCATTATTGAGGTTTTAAATGGTAAATGTATATGGTCACAGTACTGACATAGGAATTTACAAACAATTTAATTTTTTGTGAACATAACTATATGTTTGCCTTTGAATTATACAACTAAATACTCTGGTGCACATATATCTGATCCTCAGTGCATTAAACCATATTTGTGGTTTTTAATTGTGAATAGTACTGTAATAATTGGTGCAAGTAACCTAATACGGTTTAGAATCATATACAATCGTCCTAAAATAGTAATTGAATTAAAGGACATGTTGTGCAATTGTCACCAAATGACAATTGTAAAATATGCATGAGAATGATAACTTCCTGATCCATCTGATATATGTACTGCATTGCACTTTTTAGCTCACTTTTGATACCATGGTACAAAATAAACTGAATTTTAAATGCATTATTGGAGTCTGACCGTTTTGTGCTTTTTGTTTGGTGTTAAGATGTAACATAGTCTAGTTCGGACTTGTGGGAAGACTTATGAGCCCTATCAGATTCAGAAGAGGAGGCCTTCCTATGATGGCCTTCTTATGCCTACGATGTTTAGAAGGGGACTTTAGGGAATCCCTCAATTCTGTCATCAGACTAGTAAAGCTAGACGTGAAGCCAGAGGACACTTCTGTAATGGTCTGAATACAGGCACTACATAAATCCTTAGTGTAGTCAGAGAATAAGGGGCCTTTACATAGGGCACACTCTATTTTTTGCTTAAATAATTTCTTCCAAGGTTTCTCCTAAGAAAACATAACAGGACAAAAAAGGGGGGTTTTCAGTAACCATACTAGTCACATTAAAGTAGATCACTCACCCACCAAAAATACCAAACATGGAGGCAGGCATTGGCCAGCTGGAATCTCACAAGAGACATTAGAACATCGACTAGCCATGCGGTAAGCTGCTGTCTGAGTCAGCGTGACTGGCTGGGCTGCAACCAAGGTGAGGATTCATCTGCCACCCGAAAAGTAAACTATGCTTACCATCAATGTTGAGACAAAATGCTCCTTTTAAAGGCTCTTTACTGCCTCCTCCAGTAATTTAGGGATCCTCCCCCTGTGGATCCTGGTCACTGGGCACCGCCATCTTTGATGGGCATGCATCGGGAGGACACTTCTGGGTTGTGCAGAGGCGCCCACATCACTTCTGGGATTCCCTCAGATCTTCAGCTCGGCCTGCATGTTACAGGGAACAGCAGCTGTCATGTGGGTACAGCTGTCCAGGGCGATGAGGGGCCAAGCTTCTTCGCTACCAGGCCCCCGCATCGTGCCCACATTGGATCCAGCCATGGGGGAACGCATCTGGAGACCAGAGGCTGACGCTGTGGTGAATACTGCTCATCCTACATCAGCCCCCAGTCCAGCATCACACAAGAAAAACAGCTGCTCCTGTAGCCACATGTGGGTCTCCTCTCCTTCAGGTAACCAAACTGATACAGAGGAAAGGTACCGCCCATTTATGCTAGTGGGTTTCCTATTCTGGAGGGACGGATCCTCTTTCTAATGTGATGCTGTCATGGGCGAATGGGAATATATTTTTTACTAGAGTTCTCTCAATTACATGTGCACACAGTAAAGTAATCATCAGAGGAGACTGACCAATGGAATGAGAAACTTAGTGAATCGGGTTCGTAAAGGGGTTTTCCTATGAACAAAGTTAATTTTAAAGTTCATTTAAATGAATAGAAATTGTAATAATAATATTTTCCACAAATGGATGTGATTGAAAAAAGTTTTCCTGTGCTGAGATAATCCTATATATGCATCCCTGCTATGTACTGTGTACAAGGGTATGGTCAGATCATACCACATCTCCTGGGCAGGGGAGGAAGTAAAAATTTCCACAGACATTACAGTATGGGATCACAAATAATTCTTTCGTTGAGGTAAAAGAGTTTTTTTTAAACAGGCAGTGAAAAGTTATACCTCACAATTTACAACTCAGAAAGTGAACGGGCCAGTACAAGATGATACGTGAGATGAAGTTAGTGCCTTGGGCGGAAGTCCCCTTAGGTATCTGAAAGGTTAAAGCTGAGATCTGGCCATATTTGTAAACTTATTTCCTAAAAGGGTAGAAGAAGCAGAACTGTGGGTTTAGAATAAGGCTAGGGTCACACTTCAGGTTTTATTTTTAAAACCTGATCCGGTTTTGAGCTTTTAAAAAGCTCAAAACCGGATTAGGAAATGCTCCTCATAGGAGCCTATTATAAAAACCGGATTGCATTACATGCAATGCGGTTTCCGTCTCCGGCTCTGCAGCCTGCGTGAAAAATCATGCAGGCTGCAGTTTTCTGAGTGGTTGTAACATCCGCAATGCGGGAACCGGATTGCTCAGGATATTACAGCAGCTGACTCCTGTCAGCTGCTGTATAGTCTTATCAATGAAAGCGCCAGGCTCCTTTGAGAGCAGCGCGCATACTATAGCCATTGCTATAGTATGTGCGCTGTCCGAGGTCCTGAAGCCTTATACAGTAAGATCTATGGGCAGCGCTGCCCATAGATCTACTGTAAATGGCTTCAGGACCTTGAACAGCGCACATACTATAGCAATAGCTACAGTCATGGCCAAAAGTATTGACACCCCTGCAATTCTGTCAGATAATACTCAGTTTCTTTCTGAAAATGATTGCAATCACAAATAATTTGGCATTATTATCTTCATTTAATTTGTCTTCAATCAAAAAAACACAAAAAGATTCGTCCTAATGCCAAATTGGATATAATTCCACACCAAACATAAAAAAGGGAGTGGACAAAAGTATTGGCACCCTTAGAAAAATCATGTGATGCTTCTCTAATTTGTGTAATTAACAGCACCTGCAACTTACCTGTGGCACCTAAGAGGTGTTGGCAATAACTAAATCACACTTGCAGCCAGTTGACACAGATTAAAGTTTACTCAACCTATGTCCTGTGTCCTTGTGTGTACCACATTGAGATGGAGAAAAGAAAGAAGAGCAAAGAGCTGTCTGAGGACTTGAGAAACCAAATTGTGAGGAAGCATGAGCAATGTCAAGGCTACAAGTCCATCTCCAAAGACCTGAATGTTCCTATGTCTACCGTGCGCAGTGTCATCAAGAAGTTTAAAGCCCATGGCACTGTGGCTAACCTCCCTAGATGTGGACGGAAAAGAAAAATTGACGAGAGATTTCAACGCAAGATTGTGCGGATGGTGGATAAGGAACCACGACTAACATCTAAACAAGTTCAAGCTGCCCTGCAGTCTGAGGGTACAACAGTGTCAACCCGTTCTATCCGTCGGTGTCTGAATGAAAAGGGACTGTATAGTAGGATACCCAGGAAACCCCACTTCTTACCCCGAGACATAAAAAAGCCAGGCTGGAGTTTGCCAAAACTAACCTGAGAAAGCCTAAAACGTTTTGGAAGAATGTTCTCTCTTTTTGGGCAAAGGCATCAACATAGAGTTTACAGGAGAAAAAAAGAGGCATTCAAAGAAAAGAACACAGTCCCTACAGTCAAACATGGTGGAGGTTCCCTGATGTTTTGCGGTTGCTTTGCTGCCTCTGACACTGGACTGCTTGACCGTGTGCATGGCATTATGAAGTCTGAGGACTACCAACAAATTTTGCAGCATAATGTAGGGTCCAGTGGGAGAAAGCTGGGTCTCCTTCAGAGGTCATGGGTCTTCCAGCAGGACAATGACCCAAAACACACTTCAAAAAGCACTAGAAAATGATTTGAGAGAAAGCACTGGAGACTTCTAAGGTGGCCAGCAATGAGTCCAGACCTGAATCCCATAGAACACCCGTGAAGAGATCTAAAAATGGCAGTTTGGAGAAGTCACCTTTCAAATATCAGGGACCTGGAGCAGTTGCCAAATAAGAATGGTCTAAAATTCCAGCAGAGCATTGAAAGAAACTCATTCATGGTTACCGGAAGCGGTTGATCGCAGATATTTTGGCTAAAGGTTGTGCAACCAAGTATTAGGCTGAGGGTGCCAATACTTTTGTCTGGCCCATTTTTGGACTTTTGTGTGAAATCATCAATGTTTTGCTTTTTGCTTCATTCTCTTTTGTGTTTTTTTCATTGAAGACAAATTAAATGAAGATAATAATACCAAAGAATTTGTGACTGCAATCATTTTCAGGAAGAAACTGAGCATTATCTGACAGAATTGCAGGGGTGTCAATACTATTGGCCAAAACTGTACAGTATGCGCGCTGCTCTCAGAGGAGCCTGGCGCTTTCATTGATAAAACTGTATAGCAGCTGACAGGAGTCAGCTGCTGTACATAACTGATTCAAGCATTATATGCCCACCTAAGTGGGTGGAAGGTCTCTAGGGGAGTGGGCACCCCCTAGAGACATTATAGAAACATTTGTTAATAAAATAAAAAGTTTACACACGCACAGAACACTTTGCTCATCTCTGCGGCAGCAGGGATGAGCAAACTATCCGGTAACCGGATTGCTCAGGATTACACATCCTGAGCAATCCGGTTCCCGGATTGCTGCTTGTCGGAAGACAATTGCGTTCACCGCATCCGGATCTGGATGCGATGAACGCAATCCTATATTTAAGTGTGACCCTAGCCTAAATTACGATTTCCCTCAAAATTTTAGAACATGATAAGATAGAGCGCAGGTGTGTGGACATAGCCTAAGTATTTAGTGATTCTGCGGTTCTGCAAGCAGCGTTTCCCTGTGCGCTCGGCATAAGTGGACACTATGCAGCCTGCAGTATGAATTGGTTACCACGATACACATCGGGTAACCAGGGGCTGTGTTTCAAGGAAGCGCCGGCACACACGCACCTTCGCTTTTCTCACAAAACCTAAGTATTTAGCACAGAACTGCTAAATACTTAGAGCGCAGGTGTGTGGACATTCCCATAGTGTTAACATATTTGTTAAAAGTTGGATATCATTGCTTTCTCCTCAAAGCAGTGACATACTGGTCCAGAGGCTGTGTGTGGTATTACATTGTACCCCTGCCATAACATATCCAACCTATAGGTAAATGTGGCACAGTTCTGAAAAAAATTTTTGATTTTTTACTAATCTTGTATTTAAACTAAAGCAAACTGCAAAGTTTTAACTTTTGTTGAAATCAATAAAAAACAGTAAAAAATGTCAAGGTACCAATGGCTTTCTGCTCATAATCATCAGCCAAATTTATCATGTCCTCACAAGAGTCTGTATCTTCTTCTTCTTTTGAAAGCTCTTTTAACATCTTACTGCAAGCTAAAGCTGCTGCTATACAGTCTTGACACTGGAAATAACAAAAAGGTAATTCAGGTTAAAGGTAATATCATTACAGGTTATGAAATAACTTATTTCAGTTATTTGCAATGAGTCATAAATTATAGGTTTTCAGAAAACATTGACCCAACAGTAAAAATGCCACAAACAAATTAGAGCACCCAGCGTTTTAATTTTAATTTCATAAATCAACAGTGCCCATAAATACAGTCAACTTGGTAATATGTATTATCAGAGAGATTTATTTCTTTCACCTCCTGGACTGATCTCTCACTCTCATCGCATTAGTAAAATCTATATTCAATTAAGGCCACTTTCACATCAGCGGTAAGTGTGGCGCCCCGCCATGCAGGCGTCACAGAGGGGCACTGCACCCATAAAAGCGGTGCAGATACTCCAGCTGCAAGCAGATTCTAGGATGGTGGGTGGGACCAATAAACCAGCACCCTACATCAGATCACACAGTGGGAGGTACCCGGGAGGGAATGAAACCACCTCTAGGGAGAACTAGAGAGAGTTCGGGCAGTGAGCCTGAAGGAGAAAGGGGGTCTCTCGGCTGAGGGGCCAGGGAAAGACTAAAGAAAGATTCCATGCTCAGACAGCTTGAAGGGGAAGAGGAACTTGAGGGGGTGCAGCCCAGTCAGCTTACCGGGTCCCGGAGCCCGCACCTGTGGGATCTATAGGACCACAGAAAATCCGGAGTCCTGGGGAGTTTACAGCCACCCCAGACACCTAAGCAACCAAAAGAGGGTACCAGGCACCGCTTGATGGTTCGGCGGTCGGCCAGCAGAAGGTCATCCAACGGGAGCAAGGGTGAAAGGAAGAGCGGAGGTCTGGCTGATTCCAAGTCACCGGACTTCATCCAAATTACTGGGAAGCAGGAAGGAATAGACGGGAGAGAAGGCACACACCAAGGGTTCCATCATACCACCTGGGATCCACTTGCAGCCACCCATTAGCTACTTGTCTTAATATCTGAATACTGAACTGAGAACTGTAACTAATGCTGCTAAAGTTTCCAGTAAAGTACCCAGAGTGAAGTGAATCTGACTCTTCTGCATCTTCCTTTGCATGAACTTATCCTTTTACAGGATTGCTGCCCCGGAGGTCCAGTCCTGCCTGAGGAGGACTTCACCATCTCAGCCGCGATACCACCGACCTCTGGCGGACTGTGGCTGGTGCAAATCACCAGAAACTGCAGGTGGCGTCACGACAACAAACTTGTACATAATCCCCTGTAAATATCACTCCCTTTTCAAAGATATGTCCAGAACACAGGATCAGGCGCAGCCGCCATTCCCCGTGACACAGCAGTTAACCCTTTGTCGCCTGATACCCGAGTACCCCAAAGCCTGGGTGCTACATAAGAGCTGATTGCGGCAGTTGCGGTGAAAAAAAACGCAACTGCCGCAGTTACCGCATAACGGCCACACTTGCAGTTCACCTGCGGCAAGCCCCATGCAATGTCTATGGGGCTTGCAGCAGGTGCGGCAAGTCTGGTATAGTTGCGGTTTCGGCACTTGCAGTAGATGCGGCCGCAAAAAAAACGCAGTCAGATGTGTTTTTTTTGCGTCAGCATCTGCCGCAAGTGCCAAAACCACACTTGCCGCACCCTTACCGCAAGCCCCATAGACATTGCATGGAGCTTGCCGCAAGTGAACCGCAATTGTGGCCGTTATGCGGTAACCGCGGCAGATGCGTTTTTTTCACCGCAACTGCCGCGATCAGCACTTACCGCTGATGTGAAAAGGCCCTAAGCCAGATTTTCCAATTAATGAGGTAAGAGATGACAGTTGGTTCTTTTCTAATTCTGTGAGGAGCTAGAGACAAGCACAGACTTCTGCTGCAAATTCTCTTGCACTGTCTCAGTCCTCCTAATAATTTTATGAGCCCCTGTAATGGCCGGGAGACTAGCCGTTCCTGTATGAGGGGTACGGCGCTGCTATGAATTACTCTGACTCCAATCTAGTGGTAAATTAACTTTCTTTATGAATGCCAGTTAACAGAGATAACCTTTTCTACATGAATATGGGCCACAACAGCCCCAACTCAAATCACAACTTATGCAGCCCAAGAAAACTCACATGCCAGTTTTGCAGGTAAGTGGCAGAAAACAAGGAAGTGATATTGAATCAGCGCTCAGGCAGGGACCAGGACACTGCTGTAGCAAGAATTTACCTTTAGGTTTTATTATGTCTATACGAGAATCCAGCATCCACAACGCGTTTCAACGCACAGGCGTCTTTATCAAGTGATCACTTGATAAAGACGCCTGTGCGTTGAAACGCGTTGTGGATGCTGGATTCTCGTATAGACATAATAAAACCTAAAGGTAAATTCTTGCTACAGCAGTGTCCTGGTCCCTGCCTGAGCGCTGATTCAATATCACTTCCTTGTTTTCTGCCACACACCTCTTCCCATCGGGAAGCGTGATACGCCTGCAGCTCGGCTCCCAGGACCTCGCAGACGCTTACTGACACCCTCCCACAAGCAGTCACGTGTACCGGACACCGGCGGCTCACGTGCACCACATCGAGCTCCGAGTCAGCGTGAGCACCAGTGGGATCCTCTACGGCTCTTCAACCTGTTGTGCGGTCGGCACAACAGGACTAGGTGAGCAGGGGACCGTGTCACCCACTCTTATTTCTAACTACACAGTGGCGCAACCTTTCTTTCTGTCTTTCCACAGTTTTGCAGGTAAGGACACGGATATCCCAGGACTATCCCACCCCTCCCATAATCAGTACAGGACCTACCCAGAATTTTACTGCGGCCGCAGCACGTGTTCATCTTGGGATATAATCTTACTCCCACCTCCACACTATTTACAATGTGATTCGGGATCCCTTATTCCCCTTTATAAATCTATCCCACAAACTATTTACAGCATATGCGATGTCCCCTCCTGCAGGAGTAACATTTTTACTCTGACTTCATAATGCACAAACAGATAACAGAGTGCATTTTGTTTCACTCTAAATCCCGGTCACTGGGGTATTTCAGATCTTTCGTATACCAGGCTTCTTAGCATAGCCCAGTGCAACAGGAATTGCAATTGCTCTCTCAGTTCTATTGTGTAATCCACGACTGACCCCTCTTTGTCACACACTCGTTTCAAATCTCAGTTTTCAGGATCTTGCACAGTTTATGGATCAAGTCTGATAACTCTCTCCACAGGAATTCACACAAAATAGGTCTCAGCAATCTCTGAATAGCTCACCGTTTGTCACTATACAGATAGTGAACGGTCATACTTTTGTGTTACTCAGAGCGCACAGTTTTTTTTGAAGCACACTATCAGATCGAGTCACTGAGGAACTCCGACATATTTTAGGCCCAGCATATCTTCTCACTTTGGACTCAGCTCCACATGCCTCTCTGATTCGCTGACATGTCTTAAACCTTCAGGAATCTCCTCAGGACTGAGATCACCAGGCTCAGTCTGCTGCAGCTTTATTACTCCTCCCCTAGTCTTGGGGCTTGTCTGTTTTCCAACACTTATCTAACAGTGACTCCTACTGGCTGTGCTTAAGTGATTGCAGGAAAGCTTACATACTAGTGTTATTAACTTATTATTAAAAATACATGTCAACATGCTTACACTCCACCCTACTTACAATTGGAGTTCCTGACAAATGGTCTCTCACAACCCATTCATAGCACGTACTCCTCAGGGTTGTATCATAACAGTGGAACACCAGCTGTGCTCCTCTCCGACCTCCACAAACCAGTACCTGTCGGGCTCTATGGGGTATTCACCACGTCTGATGAGGCAGACACATCCATGGCGGAGTCTGGAATCTGCACTATCGAATTCTGCACTAGAGATGAGCGGTGTTCTCAAATCTCAAATCCGAGCTGTTTTGGGTGGTGTTCGAGTCATTCGACGAATGCGAACAATTAGCTTAAATTTCGGCAGTTTGAGGTTATGTTCATAATGCTTCGATCACCAAAAGCTTAGCCCTAACCCTAATACTGTTAATGAATGTTAATATCCAGTTTCAGTGTATAGTGTGAGGGGGGAAGGGTTTAGATCAGTGCTGCAGAAATAATGCCGATCTCCTTTTTTTTTTTCTCCTAACTGCATATAGAATGGGGCGGTGCAGGCTGTCAGCCAGTCACACACACGTACAGCAAAGTGCATTTTTTGCACACAATCAAGGGCATGTGTCATTCGCTGTGTAAGTCACATGTCCTTGCCCTATAAGACCCAGCCATTTTCTCCATCACCACCATTTCCTCAGTGCTGCATTTATGTGTCAATCAGGCACCGATACTGCTGCTGTGGACGCTATAAATTGTTAGTTAGATAGATAGTGAGCGAATCTCAAGTTAGATAGACAGATAGGTTTAGGGAGAAGGGACTAGTTAGAATCTCAGCCCTTTTGAGGGCTACGTCAGACAAGTAGGGAGAAGGGATTATTTGTAAATATCAGCTCTTTTGAGGCCTACTTCATAGAAGTAGGGACTAGTTATAATATCAGCTCATTTGAGGGCTCAGTTAGAGCAGTTCCTATTAGTTTTTGCCAGGCAGGTATGTGCCATGCTGTGCAAGTGTTTTTCACAGCATCTGGCCAAATTTAGCTCAGGCAATCCTTTAGGGCAGGTAGTGTAGCACTGCTGTGAAGAAAGCTACACCACATGTCTTTAGTAGCCATTTTTTTACTGCAGCTAGTCCAGGCAATTTTTTTGGGCTAGTAGACGTGTCTGGTAGTCAGCGGTGTAGCCCAGCTGTAAAGTAAGCTACACCACCTGTCTATCCAGTAGCCAATTTTTTACTGCAGCTAGTCCAGACAATTTTTTTGGGCTTGTAGCAGTGTCTGGCAGTCAGCGGTGTAGCCCACTTGTGAACCAAGCTACACCGCCTGTCTAGTTCAGACTAATTTTTAAGGCTGGCTTCACACTTGCAGATGCATCTGCAGCGTTTTGCAGATGCATCTGCAAGTATCAGCATGCAGACCACGGCCGTGGTGTGAATGCTCTCATTGATTCCTATATGTGAGCCGTAAGCAGGCGTATGCCTGCTTACAGATCACACTCTCCCACCCGCACTATGGACGCGAGATGTTGCGTCCAAGGTGCGGGGCGGGAGTGTGTGATCTGTCAGCAGGCATACGCCTGCTTACGGCTCACATATAGGAATCAATGAGAGCATTCAGACCGCGGTGCGCCCTATTATAAACATAGGGACCGCGGTCTGCATGCTGATACTTGCAGATGCATCTGCAAAACGCTGCAGATGCATTTGCAAGTGTGAAGGCAGCCTAACTGCACCTAGCCCAGGTAATATTTTCGGGCCTAGTAGCAGTGTCATTTAGACAGTGATGTGTAGCCCACTTGTGAAACACACTACACCACTTGTCTAGTTCAGACTAATTTTTAACTGCACCTAGCCCAGGTAATAGTTTGGGCCTAGTAGCAGTGTTATTTAGACAGTGGTGTGTAGCCCACTTGTGAAATACACTACACCGCTTGTCTAGTTCAGACTAATTTTTAACTGCACCTAGCCCAGGTAATAGTTTGGGCCTAGTAGCAGTGTCATTTAGACAGTGGTGTGTAGCCTACTTATGAAACACACTACACCACCTGTCTATTTCTTACTAATTTTTAACTGCATGTAGCCCAGGTAATAGTTTGGGCCTATTACTACTTAGCTCTGCACGATTTCCATCCTAATTTTGTTTTCCTAACAACTGCAGAGTTGCCAATTTGGTCACATACAAAATGAGTGGCAAAAGGCCTGCTGCTGGTGGAAAGAGGAATCGGCATGGTGGAAAGGGCAAAAAAGTAACATCTGCCAAAGAAAGACCATCTTTCAGCCAAAGTAAGATGTCTACTTCTTTCCGTGGACAATCTGATATTATGCCTGTCTTAAGGACATGACCACCGATACCTATTGTAGATGAGGTGCTTGAATGGATCTCAAGTGCTCCATCAAGTGGCCTCTCCTCCACCTCAACTTCAACATCCCAAACCCTCCAGTCCTCTGAGGTGTCACCCCAATCGCACTTGCTTCCTCCCAGCTCCCAAGTCTCCAGCCGCCCTACTGAGTATGGGGTAACAGAGATGGTTGAGTCTGCAGAGCTGTTCAGTCACACTATAGCCTGGGAATCAAAGGTCTTCTCCAAAGCTGCAGTGAGTCCAGATGAGGAAATGATCTGCACTGATGCCCAATAGCTTTGTGAGTCGGATCCAGGCCCAGATGAAGAAGGTTCTAAGAATAATGTAGACCCTCATTCCCAAACTGTAACTCCTCTTGGTGGAGACAATAAGGAAGATGCTGATGAGACTCAAATACCTGATTGGACCGACAACTTAACTTTTCGGTCAGGACAGGAAGAGGTTGTCTCTGAGGACGAGGGGTGTAATAACACACAGGGTGATGATGAGGTTGGAGATCCCACTTACTGTCAACTCACAGTCAGCCAGTCGATGAGGTCAGTAGAGGAGGTGGAGGAGGATGCTAGTGACGACAAGGTTAGGTTGCACCTTCCTGGTCAGAGACGGAGTACTGGAAGCATGTCAACAACAGCATCCGCAGCCACAACTCTGCATCTGAGCAGAAGTCGTGGTGACTCTGCAGGTCGCATGGGCTCTAAGCCCTGCCTAGCCTGGGCATTTTTTGACATCGCCAAGGATCACCCAACTCATGTGATCTATAAGATTTGTCACTAATCTCTGAATAGAGGCAAAAAACTCAATAGTTTGAGTACTTCTTGCATGAATCGTCACATGGATATGAAGCACAAGTCGCAGTGGGAAGCTCACTGTGCTACAATCCTGGCTAGCGGGGCGGGCCAAACACTGTCTGCCCCATCAAGTGCAACCGCATGCTCTTCATCCTCTGTGACTGTGGGGACAGCAGTCACACATGCTTTTGGACGCAGACCTTCCATCTCTTTACCTGCAACAGGCAGTGTAATTGCCAGGTCGTCACTTGGTTTTGAAGTGGAAAATGCTGCTGGTGTTGAGCTCTCAGACATCAAGAGCACCTTCTTTGGATGAAGGCAACATTATATCCGGCGTTCACATCCCACAGCTCAACGACTTGCATCGTTCCAGAAGTCTTTCGGCCTGCCGGTTCACCGTCTGAAATGCGATGTGCAGACACGCTGGACTTCCACTTTGCACATGTTGCAGTGACTGTGGCAGCACCGCTGAGCCCTGGTGCAATACGTTATGACGTTTAGCCATGGGTAGAAAATAAAAATGATGGCACTCACCATGGTTGTTGTTCACGTGCAATTTCTTTATTCCATGCAATGGAGTGGGATACATGCAGTTAGAGAGGGAGGGAGGTGCGGTGGAGGTCCTCCACCACACACCCCCTCCCTCCCTAACTGCATGTAACCCACTCCATTCCATGGAATAAAGAAATTGCACGTGAGCAACAACCAGGGTGAGTGCCAACATTTTTCTTTTCTACCCATGGATTGCATTTCTAAATGGACATGATTTGAGCAACACCCTTGGTTAAAAGCTGGTTTGAGCCGTAATAAATGCCTCTAGTGCCCAGGTTTCTTGTTTACTTGTTATGACGTATAGTCTGAGTCAACGAGATCCAGAGGAGGGGCAGATCACGCTGCTGGACTGGTCTCAGATTAAGGACCTATGCACCCTTCTGCACAGTTTTGAAATGACAACGAAAATGTTTAGCGCTGACGATGCCATTATCAGTATGACTATTCCGGTCATCTACATGCTGGAGCACACTCTAAACAGTATTCGGAGTCAGGTGGTGGGACAAGAGGAGGTGGAGGAAGTACAAGAGGAGTCCTGTGCCGAAGGCCAAGATCACCAAGGTCCTCACGGTCAGCAGCACCAAGATGGCAGGCATGGGAGGGTGGGGGAGATGGATTAACGAGGGCGCATGGTAGCAGCCAAACTGTTGAGGAAGGTGCAGGAACCCAGGAAGAAATGGAGGAAAAACTGTCGACGGGTATGGAAGACTCAGAAGATGAGGGAGACCTTGATGACATTTCTGTTGTGCGAGGTTGGGGGGAGAGGGCAGGGGAAGGAAGCATGATTCTCACCTTGCCGCCACCAACACAACAGGGACTTGGTCCTCCTGGATGTGCAAGACACATGAGTGCCTTCTTGCTGCATTACCTGCAACATGACAGTCGGATTGTCCGAGTTAGAAGTAATGCCGACTACTGGGTTGCCACACTAATAGATCCCCAGTACAAGTCAAAATTTGGCAAAACAATTCCTGGCATAGAAAGGGACGCACGCATGCAGCAGTATCAGCAGAAGCTGTTACACAATCTTAGATCAGCTTTTCCACAAAACACCAGTGGTACACAGAGTGAAACTCACAGTTCTAATTTGCCAACCGTGGGACTGTCGAGTCATCACGCACATCGTATCAGTAACACCGTAGGTGGTGGTAAAACCAATTTTGTGGCATCGTTTCACAAATTTATTAGACCATCGTCTGCAAAGCCAGAATACACAAGAAGTCTAACACATTAGTCAACGCCTAGAGAGGATGGTACAGGATTATCTCCAAGTGAACATCGACGCCATGACTGTGGAACTGAATCCTTGCTCATTTTGGGTTTCTAATCTGGAAAAATAGCCTGAGTTCGCCACTCACGCCTTGGAGATCCTGTCGTGTCCCGCAGCCAGCGTTCTCTCTGAACATGTATTCAGCTCTGCTGGTGGTGTGCTGACAGATAAGCGCATGCATCTTTTCAGCCAGAATGTGGACAGACTAACGTTCATCAAGATGAACAAGTCATGGATCTGCAAGGACTTTTCTACCCCTATGTCATCCTTGGGAGACTAAAGGCTTGTGGATTTTTGAATGTGCTGCATGACAGTCACCAACAATTTTAAGTTGCAACTGTGGGGCAATTAATGCCACTTAAGTGGTGTCTGTGCCCCAATTTTTGGAAAAAATGGAAACTCTTGTTGGAGTCTCCTTGCTGTGTTTTACATGATTTTAGAAGGGCATGACATGCCTTTATCTATGTCTCCTCCTCCTTTTACTCGTCCACCTCTTTTCTTTTCACATTTTTATATGTACTTGTCACTTTTTCATGTGTTTGTTATGTCTTCTGAGTAGTTTGTCACCTTTTGGACACCTTAGAAGGTATTTTCTATGTGTTTGTATGTGTTTGTGTTTGCCTGCCATTGTTTTCAATGGTTTTCAACGGTGTTCGACGAACACTCGACAAACACACACCCCAATTTGATGAATCGAATTCGAACACTAGGGTGGTGGCTCCTCTCTACTCTGCACGTCTGGGAGCTCCACCCCAAAGTCAACCCAACAGTCACTTTCAAAGTTGTTCTGTGGAACCACTGTAAGCGGTGCAGGTGTCTCAGGGAAACGGGCGGTTGTGTCAGACATACACCTTTTGAGCCAGTTCCGGTGCATTGTGCAACGGGGTCCAATGCACCCTTCAAGAACCACTGTGTAAACACTTCCCCCTGAAAATACCCTGTCCACTATGGTGTAGAGTGTCTTCTCCCACCTGTCACATAACTTCCCTCCCGGACGTGTATCTCTCACTAGCACCATATCACCCAGCCGGAACTCATCCATGTGCACTGGTTCCCAATCTCGGTGGGGATGATCCTGCACACGATCTTTCAATATCTGGTAAATTTCCCTCAACTTTTGGCGATGATCCTGAACCCACTCATTGGCTGCACGGTACTCTGGCTCAGCGGGTACTGAGAGGCCCAGCTCTTCAATCTCTCGTCCAGGCCGACTGAACATCATCGCGTAAGGAGTGAACCCTGTGGTGTTATGGACCCAATTGTTGTTGGCCCACAGCAGTTCTGGGATGAACTCAATCCATCGCTCCTTTTGCCTCTGCTCCAACGTCCGCATCATCTGGAGCAAAGTTTGTTGAATCGTTCACAGACCCCGTTTCCCTGTGGATGATAGGGCGTTGTCCGCGATTGCTGAATCCCATAGATCTGTAGCAACTCAATCATAAGCTGATCTTGAAAGCAAGCACCTTGATCCAAATGTATCCTTTGAGGACACCCATAGACCTGGATGAAGTATTTACAAATTGCCTCCGCTGCGGACTTTGCAGTCTGATCCTTAGTAGGCAATTAATGTATAGCCTCGGCACACTAATAAAATTGAAACAAGTTATGTGCAATAATAAGTCTTTTTATTTGGACAATCCAGCAAAAAGAAAAAAATCCGACGTTTCGGCCAACCGGCCTTTCTCAAGGATTTATCTATACAGACATAAGAAACATAACATAAAGCATAAGGAACATGCCATAATTCCAATGATAGACATGTATATTGTCGAAGTAAAGGAAAAAAGGACCATACAATGAACATTTCTGTTACATACAAATATATGGTATAGTTTATAATCCAGCAAAAATAACAACAATGAAGGTAACATGTTACCTTCATTGTTGTTATTTTTGCTGGATTATAAGCTATACCATATATTTGTATGTAACAGAAATGTTCATTGTATGGTCCTTTTTTCCTTTACTTCGACAATATACATGTCTATCATTGGAATTATGGCATGTTCCTTATGCTTTATGTTATGTTTCTTATGTCTGTATAGATAAATCCTTGAGAAAGGCCGGTTGGCCGAAACGTCGGATTTTTTTCTTTTTGCTGGATTGTCCAAATAAAAAGACTTATTATTGCACATAACTTGTTTCAATTTTATTAGTGTGCCGAGGCTATACATTAATTGACTACTTACTGATTTGTACCTCAGAGCACCTTACTAAGGTCGAGCCCAAACCTCTCTAGATTATGATCCTTAGTAGGGACAGCGATTGCAAATTTAGTAAAGTGATCAGTCATGACCAGACATGAATGTTTACCACTTCTGGTATACCGATTGACAAATAATCCACTATTAGCATTTCCAAAGGGGCAGACGTCACAATTTTCTAAACGGGGGCCCTCTCTTCTGGGTATTTATTCAGTTCACATAGCCGGCACTTACAACACACCTCTCTCACAACTTCTTCCAAGCCAGGTATATACACGTACCGATGCAGCCAGCATTAAGTATTTTCAGGCCCAAAATGTGCACCTTGCATATGAGCATCCCAGGCAATGTCTGGAGCCACCGACGCTGGGATTACTACCTGCCAATGATACCCCAATTCGGCCGCTATGTAAACCCAATGATAGAGAACCCCTTCTGCTATGGCCAGTTGATAAAATGCCTTAGTAGTTTTTGTCCATCTGCACCCAGCTGAGCCCTCGCTCTTCCATCGGACCAGGACTTTTAACTCAGCCATCTTTTTACTTGCGACAGTTCAGGGTCTGCATCTTGTAAGTCAGCCCACTGATGGCGAGTTTTGCCCAATAATGTGGCGACCCGTGTCGCTACCCCACTTGAACGTGCCACATCCACGAACACAGGTAATCGTCTCAAGATCGGGGATCTCAGTATCCTCGAGATCTTCATCCACCACATGATCTTATGCGCCGCGGATCACACGTGATAATGCGTCTGCACTGGAATTCTCTTAACCCAAATGAAACCGGATCCGGTAATTAAACTTGGACATCCGTGTCACCCACCTCTATTCCAGGGCTCCCAGCTTGGTGTTTTCCAAGTGGGCAAGGGGATTGTTTTCTGTTATCGCGAAAATCTCCAAACCAGCCAGGTACTCTGCAAATTTCTCAGTCATGCATCACACCAGGGCCAACATCTCAAGCTTAAACGAGCTGTAATTGTCCGGATTTCGGTCAGTGTCACAGAGGGATCGGCTGGCATACGCAATAACCCTCTCACACCCATCTTGTTCTTGGGCTAATACGGCTCCCAGTTCATGGAGCCTTTCATCAGTGTACAGAGTAAACGGCCGATCAAAGAGAGCATATGCCAAAAAGAGTGCCAGCATGAGGGTGGCTTAAAACGTGTCGTACCTGTAGCCCCGCCCCTTTCATGACGCGGCCATGCTCTCAGCACTGCTGCAAGTTGAGAGGGGGCGTGCATAATTAATAAGCGAATGGAGGGAGCAGCAGACAGCCCCGCCTATACAGAAACAGAAACTCACACAACACATAATTATAACCTGTATTCTCTACTTTAATACATCGTTTTATTCTGCAAAAGGGATAGCTAGAAAAGATAAGAGGGTATGCAGGGACAGGTCTACCGACATAGGGTAGTCAGTTTGTGGGGTCATGCGCGCAGCTCTGAGGAGCCCGGCGCTTTTGTACATTACAGATTATAGCAGGATAAGCCTACCTGAGTGGGTGTAAGGTCTCTAGGGGGACTAGGCACCCCCTAGAGACATTAATCAATCATTTATTAAGTTACCGTAATCATTTTACTATACATAGAACAGTTTGCTCATCCCTGCGGCAGCAGGGATGAGCAAACTATCCGGTAACCGGATTGCTCAGGATTACACATCCTGAGCAATCCGGTCACCGGATTGCGGCTTCAGCAATCCGGTTCCCGGATTGCTGAAGGTATGATGACAATTGCGTTCACCGCATCCGGATCTGGATGCGGTGAACGCAATTCATGTTTTAAGTGTGACTCTAGCCTAAATTCTATTATATAATCCACAACTGACGCATCTGTGTCACACACTTGTTCAAAGATCTCAGTTTTTAGGGTTTTGCATAGTTTATAGATCAAGTCTGATTAGTCTCTCCACAGGAATTTCCACAAAATAGTTCTTAGCAATCTCTGAATAGCTCACTCTATCTCACTAAACAAGTAGTGACCAGTCACACTTTTGTGTTAGTGCAGTTTTTTCTTGAAGCACACTGTAAGATTGAGTCACTGAGGAACTCCAACATGTCTCAGGCCCAGCATGTCCTGTCACTTAGGACTCAGCGTGTTCCCAGCTCCACGTGCCTCTCTGATTCACCAACATGTCTTGATCTTTCAGGAATCTCCTGAGGACTGAGATCACCAGGCTCAGTTTGCAGCAGCTTTATACTCCTCCTCCAGTCTCGGTGCTCCTCTGTTTTCCCGCACTTTTCTTTTCTTATCTAACGGTGACCCCTAGTGGCTTAAGTAATTGCAGGAAAGCTTAAATACCAGTATTATGAACTAATTATTAGAAATACATGTGAACATGCTTACGCCCCAACTATTATATCCTATCAGAGTAATGGGAAAATATGTTTTCACTGAAGACAAACGTTACTAACGAATTGAGTGTGGCGCCCCACTGGTCAGGACGCCACAGAGGGGTACTACACCCAGACAAGAGTGTGTGGAATCCCTGTGACTAAGGGAACTGGGATGCTAACTAAAGACTCTCACAGCACCCATCCACACACTCTGGAGCAGGGGATCATAGGGTTAACCCGTTGCTAGGGAGACCCAATCCTGGTGGGAGGAGTTTCAGGGCAAAGTTTCGGAAGAGTGGGAAGACAGTGAATCAGAAAGTCTGTGAGGAGAGACAGCGGAGGGCACCTCAGGAGAGGTAGCCCAGACAGAAGAGGATGCTAGAGTATTGAGGTGCACCTGAATCCGGGCCATTCAGTCCAGAAGGGACCCAGTCCAGAAACGGAGAACGGGCTCCGAGAGCGGTGCGGGCATTTATCCCCAAGCCGCCAAACTGGAGGAACATGAGCTTCCCAGGAGAGTCGTGGCCGACACCCGGAGTACACCCCAAAAGATCCCGAAGAGGGTCTGGAGGTCCAGGAGAGGAGCCTTCCAAAGAAGATCCATGGGAACCGGCTGAAGGCTCTGCACGCGGGAGCACTAAGGAGAGGGAGAGCACAGTTAGGGACAGATGAAAGGAACAGCAGGCACCTAAGTGAGTCATCCCTGTTCCCTGGTGACCATCCAGGCCAGCACGACCCGTAAGGCTGCATCACCTGTTTTCCTGCACTAAAAACCTGTCAGTATACCCATTCAGAGGTAAACACTGTGTCGTGTACTTCATTTGCCTGTGCCTGATGAGCCGCACCCTTGCTGCAGTGAAGAGGACAAGTGACTGTGCTGTGTGGTAAGCTGCCTCCCTATGTAAAGACTGTACATCAACTATTACAACTGCCCCAGGGATCCCACTACACCTACAGGGAGCGTAACCATCTAGCTGCCCCATCATCACCCCAGAGGTCTGCAAGCAGCGCCGGTACCATTCCCGGAAACCATAGGTGGCGTCACAAACTTTTTATGTGTATTTTTAACCTCTTTTTCAGCGACCACCAGGGCCACAGGCCTGGGCACAGGCCGCCTGTGACATCCCCGTGAAGTACAGCCCAGGACCGGGTACCCCATGGCCCTGGGGCAGGTCATGAGCATTACAAGTCCAAATGATCAGTCAAAGAGGAGAAAGAAAGGGAATTTTCTGGTAAGATACATCACAAGGTTTCTGATTGTCACATGTACTATTGATATATAAAAAGAAAAATTAAGGTAACAGTTCCTCCTTTAATACCCACTTGATAAATTTTCCCACTGCCCCAGTAGTGCTGCAGTAAACACATGATAAATCCTCCACTATCCCAGTGGTGCTGCAGTAAACACATGCTGGGGTGTACTGGAGCATTGCTGATGGAATAGCCAGTACATTTAAAGGTGAGTAGTTCTGTATTATTTTATTATATTTCTCCTACTTCACTCAGTTTTTCTGATCTCAGAAACCAATTGTCAACCTCCTATTCTAAAATCGTATTGTTAACATATCTGGCACTTTCACTTCTCCATTAGCTTAGATGGTAAAAATGAATTAAGGATTTGAAGTTACAGGAGTCTAAGTAGGCTTCTACATGCAGGACCAAAACTTTTAATTTGTGTACAGTTAGGCCTTGTTCACACATACCTGCGTTTTGGCATTCTCTGCGTTTTTTAGCTGTTTATAAAAAACGCAGATGCGTTAACGCATGGTACACTTAAGTGTTGTTGCGTTTTTTAACAACACATGCTTTTTTTTTCACCATTCCAAAAAACACTGCATGCAGTGTTTTTTGGGTGCTGTAAAAAAACGCATGGGTTGTTTAAAAAACGCATGCGTTTTTTTAACATGGGGCCCTATGGGAAACAGCATCCTTCAGTTCTCTGATGTTCATTCTCCCTTGTCTGCCATGATGGTGTCCAGCCAACCGATCTTAGTTTAGGGTCACACATAAGCCCTTGGTCCGTTTTTGGCATCAGTTTTTGCATTTTTTTTTTCTAAGTTCAAAAACTGATGGAAAAACAGATTACCGTATATACTCGTGTATAAGCCGACCCGTGTATAAGCCGACCCCCTACTTTTGCCCCCAAAACCTGGGAAACCCTATTGACTCGTGTATAAGCCGAGGGTGGACCCCAGCACAGGTATATAGGCCCCCCCAGTGGTATACAGGCCTCCCCATTGGTAGTATACAGCAGCCTCCGCAGTGGTAGTATACAGCAGTCTCCCCAGTGGTAGTATACAGCAGTCTCCCCAGTGGTAGTATACAGCAGCTTCCGCAGTGGTAGTATTCAGCAGTCTCCCCAGTGGTAGTATACAGCAGTCTCCCCCTGTGGTAGTATACAGCAGTCTCCCCTGTGGTAGTATACAGCAGTCTCCCCCTGTGGTAGTATACAGTAGTCTCCCCCTGTGGTAGTATACAGCAGTCTCCCCCTGTGGTAGTATACAGCAGCCCTCCCCCCTGTGGTATATACAGGCCCCCTGTGGTAGTATACAGCAGCCCTCCCCCTGTGGTAGTATACAGCAGCCCTCCCCCTGTGGTATATACAGGCCCCCTGTGGTAGTATACAGCAGCCCTCCCCCTGTGGTATATACAGGCACCCTGTGGTAGTATACAGCAGCCCTCCCCCCTGTGGTATATACAGGTTCCCTGTGGTAGTATACAGCAGCCCTCCCCCTGTGGTATATACAGGCCCCCTGTGGTAGTATACAGCAGCCCTCCCCCTGTGGTATATACAGGCCCCCTGTGGTAGTATACAGCAGCCCCCCCCCCTGTGCTATATACAGGCCCCCCGTTGCTGCCGCCGCACACCTGTAAAAGAAGAGCTTTCATACTTACCCTCCTGTGACCGCGCACGCATCCCCCGCTCTCCTTCCTGCTTCTACCCGGCGTCCATCCATATGACCGTGCACAAATAATGACGTCATTATAGGCGCACGGTCACGTGGATGGACGCCGGGTAGAAGCAGGAAGGAGAGCGGGGGATGCGCGCGCGGTAACAGGAGGGTAATTATGAAAGCTCTTCTTTTACAGGTGTGCGGCGGCAGCAACGGGGGGCCTGTATATAGCACGGGGGGGGCTGCTATATACTACCACAGGGGGGGAGCCGTCACTGACTCGTGTATAAGCCGAGGGGGGCACTTTTCAGCACAATTTTTGTGCTGAAAAACTCGGCTTATACACGAGTATATACGGTATCTCTCCTCTTATGAGGATTTGATTGTTTTTCTATTTGTACGGGTAATATGCTATCTTTCTAGAAAAAATGTGTAATAATACCATAGTTCTATATTAATTTGGAGACTATATTTAACCCCTTGGGTCTTATGGTGTCAAGTTTGTACATCCAATATTTCTCACATTTCCTAAGCATTTCAAATCTGTTGGGTATATTGATGGGTATATGTAATAAACACCCTAGCCGTTTTTTTCTGCACCTAAAACATTGCTAGGAGCGTTTTTTACCCAAAAACGTTGCTCCCAACGTTTGTGGGTGCCGTTTAAAAACGGATACTTTTTTGGTGCCTTAAAAAAAACTGATCCATTTTTTTAGCATTTTTTGGCAAAAAATGACTAAGTCCAAAAAATGTTCAGGGGCACAGGAGGCTCAAAAAGCCTAAAAAAAAAACGGATTGGTCATGGAAAACACTTCCAAAAATGGATTGCTATGTGTGACCCTAGCCTATGGGCTTGTCCACACACCTGCGCTCTCAGTATTTAGCGCTTCTGCGTTTAAATACTTAGAGATTTTGTGCGAGAAGCGACATCGCAATAAGCGGTCCACTATGCAGCCTGCTGTATGAAACTGGTTACCACGATACACATCGGGTAACCAGGGACAGCGTCTGCTGAAAGCAGCCGCAAACACACACCTGCGCTTCTCGCATAAAATGTAAGTATTTAGCGCAGAAGCGCTAAATACTGAGAGCGCAGGTGTGTGGACAAGCCCTAAGATGTCTACTTCATTCCTTGGAGATTCTAAAATGGTCCCTTTCGTACGGACATACGGACACGACTGAGGCTATATAGCAATTAGTTTTTGGAAGTGTTTTCTATGACCAATTCGGTTTTTTTTTTTGGGTGCTTTTTGATCTTACTTCCAACGTTTTTGGCTAGTCTTTTTGACAAAATGCTAGAAAAACTGATCCGTTTTTCCTAGGGCCCATTAAAACGGATCTATTTTAAACAACACCAAACATTCTCAGCTAGGCACATAAGCCTTGTCCTTTGCACAGCTTGCACTTTTTTCTAATCCAAAAACTGATGCAAAAACGGATGTACCATGCGTTAACGCATGGTACACTTAAGTGTAGCTGCGTTTTTTAACAGCACGTGCGTTTTTTTTCACCATTCCAAAAAACACTGCATGCAGAGTTTTTTGGGTGCTGTAAAAAAACGTATGGGTTGTTTAAAAAAACGCATGCGTTTTTTTAACATGGGGCCCTATGGGAAACAGCATCCTTCAGTTCTCTGATGTTCATTCTCCCTTGTCTGCCATGATGGTGTCCAGCCAACCGATCTTAGGCTAGGGTCACACATAAGCACTTGGTCCGTTTTTGGCATCAGTTTTTGCATTTTTTTTTCTAAGCTCAAAAACTGATGCAAAAACGGATTAGATGTAATAAACACCCTGTCCGTTTTTTTCTGCACCTGAAAAACATTGCTTGGAATGTATTTTCCCAAAAAACGTTGCTCCCAACATTTTTGGGTGCTTTAAAAAAACGGATCTGTTTTTTCTAGCATTTTTTGGCAAACAATGACTAAGTCCAAAAACGTTCAGGGGCACAGGAGGCTCATAAAGCACCCAATAAAAACCGGATTGGTCATGGAAAGCACTTCAAAACGGATTGCTATGTGTGACCCTAGCCTCAACAATGTTTTTGGCTAAATAATGCTCCTAGCAATGATTTTGGGTGCAGTAAAAAACTGATAGAAAAACGGATTATATGTAATAAACACCCTATCAGTTTTTGGACTTCGAAAAAAAAATGCAAAAACTGATGCCAAAAATGGACCAAGGGCTTATGTGTGACCCTAGCCTTAGGTCTTCAGTGACATCTACTGTCACTGATCACACCAAGCATCATGTTCTTCTCAAGTAAATTTTCTATCACATTAAGAGACATCTATGGATTGACACGTTCCAGAACAGCCTTATTTGTGATCTTGGATGTCCATGGGATTCGTTGGAATCCCTCCAGCACCACAGTTCGAAGGAGTCAATCGTTATTTGATCACCCTTTGTCAAGGTCCATGTCTCACACCCATACAACGCTATTGGGAATGCAATGGCTGTAACCAATCATTGTTTGGTGGTGATTGAGATGTCCTTGCACTTCCACAGTTGCTCTATGTCCATTAATGCTGAACGACCCATAGCAAGCCACTGCTTGATTTCAGCTGCAGAGCCACCATTACAATCAATGAGGGATCCCAGGAAGATGAAACTGTCTACCATTTCTATTTCTTCATTTTTGATCTTCAAATTCACCTTCTCACTAGTGGTAGTCATTTCCTTGGTCTACTTCACATTCAGATGCAAACCAAACTTCTTGCCTTCTTAACTGAACTTTAAGGTCAGCTTCCTTTGATCCTTCCTATTTTCGGTCAAAAGGGTGGTATCATCTGCTTATTTCAGGTTTTTAATAAACTTTCCGCCTATCCTCACGCCAAGTGATGAGTCATTCAAGCCAAGCTTCCTCATGATTAGTTCCGTGTAGAGATTGAAGAGGGAAAGTGAGAGTATGCAACCTTATCTTGTGCCATTCTTTATCTTAAAATACTCTGTGTCCCCAAAGTTTGCACTGCAGCTTCCTAATTGTCATACATTGATTTGATCAATTTAATCAGGTGTGCAGGTACTCCTAGCTTATACAATGATTTTCAGAGCATGTCATGTTCAACAAAGTCAAACGCCTTGGTGTAATCAATGGAACACAGATAGAACTCCTTCTGACACTCCCTCGCCTTCTTCATGGTCCATCTTATGATGGCAATGTGAATATCTGGAAGTTCTCAATTAAAGGGATTCAACCACCTCAGATCACCCTAATACACAGTTAGTACATGTCCCTGCACCTAAGGATACGTTTCCAGCACTGCTTTTGTGTAAAATCTTGCATTAGTATAACTGATATAAATGACTTTATAAACTTACTAGCCTGGAGACATCTGGGCGTATCCTCCTTCTGTTATACTTCAGGGCTGTGCATTCATTGCATGGCTGTGCTCCCCCTCCCTCTGTGCAGAGGAGATAACGATCACGCCCATCAGGGCAGGGCAGCAGGCAGGAGGGAGGGGGAGCACAGACAAGCAATGCACAGCCCTGAAGTATAACAGAAGGAGGGATACGCCCAGATGTCTCCAGGCTAGTAAGTTTATAAACTCTTTATATCAGTTATACTAATGCAAGATTTTATACAAAAACAGTGCTGGAAAGGTATCCTTAGGGTGCACTAACTGTGTATTAGGGTGATCTGAGGTGGTTGGTTCCCTTTAAGGATGTTGCCCAATCTCTTGTGGATGACTTTCAGAAGCACCTTGCTGGCGTATGGGATTCAGGGTGATGGTTCTGTAGTTGGCACAGTCGTCCAAGTCACCTTTCTTTGGCAACAAGATGAAGACCGATTGTTTCCATTCCCATGGCCACAAGCATGAACTTCCATATCTTTTGACATAGTGCTGTTATCGCTGCTCTCAGGATGGGTTTTAGCAGTTCTTGTGCCTTGTAGTTTGGCAATTGTTTCATTGCCCATTGCACTCAATATCCAGCAGATTTGGCTCTGGGTTGTCTTGGACAGTGAATTCAACCGAGAAGTCATTGCTAGCGGTGGCATAGATTTCCTCTGTGTATTCTTTCCAACTGACCTTAATGTCATGTTTGTCACTGACCTCGATTCATCACTGTCCTTGATGTTTCCTTGTCAGGATGTGAATAGCTTTCTCCCATTTTACGGTAGCAAATAAATGGCCTTTCTTGTACCGGTATGTATCTTCGAGCTTCATTCACCGCTCATACAGAAAAGATGTTCTTGTCGTTCCTGGCCTGTCGTTGGAAGTCATCTCGCTTTGTCTAGTAATCCCTCTGTTTTTTGCCTCTCTTCTCTTGCTGGCAATCTGGAGGGTAGATTCAGTTAGCCAATTCCCTCCCTGTGTTCACTCCTTAAGTGGCACTTGTTCCTCTGCTGTTTTTATAATGATTCCTTTAATTTTGGCATACAATTCATCAGAATTCTTTTTGTTATCTGTAAGTAAGTCAAACCTGTTCTTTAATTCGACCCTATACTGTAAAGGGGATTTTGCTGATGTCGAAACACTTCTATATGGCTTGATGCTTGATACGGCATATTCTGACTCTGACTTTGGCAATGAGGAGCTAGTGATTTGATCCACGGTCTGCACCAGATAGAGTATTTGCATCAAAAATCGATCCTGTTGCTGGAAAAGTATGCAGTTGATCTGATTGCAGCTCTGACCATTCAGGGATGTCGGGGTGTAGAGATGTAATTTCAGTTGGGTGAAAAAGGTGTTGGTGATTACTAGCTTGTTTTCCAGGTAAAACTGTATGATACGGTCGCCAGTTACTTCCTTTTACCTAGACCATGCTTGCCGACCACCCCTGCTTCCTTACATCACCGGCTTAGGAATTGAGTCTCCAATAATGTAGATGATGTCTTTCTTCGGAATTCCATCGAGTGCACTTTGGACTTGTCTGTAGAAGTCTTCGATCTTCTTCTCCGGTGCATCTGATATTGGTGTAATGCTTGCAAGATTGTCATATTCAGAGGTTTCCCTTTGAAGCAGGTGGACACAATGCAGTTGTTGAGATATATTTTGGGTTCTCTAAACGCCGACCTTCTTGTTGAAAATAAGAGCGACTCCTTTCCTTTCTGTTTCATTTCCTGAGTAGTAGGCAGTGTAGTCATTTGAACTGAAGTCTCCAGAGCCTATCTAGTGTAATTCTCTGATGCCTAAAAGATCCACTCCTGCTCTCTCCATTTCCTTCTTAACAATATCTTACTTTCCTATAGTCATTCCGCTCACATTCCATGTTCAGATGACATATTGGTCAATCCAGCTCGGGCAGTCTTTTTCACCTTAGTACATCAAGGCAGATAGACCAAAATCTCTCAGTCAACAGGAATTTGCAAAAAAGTTATAATTTATTAGAGAGAAAGCTGAAATCAACAAGGTAAAACTTTAGTATAAAATTAAAAGTATTTTTAAAGAACCAAAGGTGGGGTGCATAATAGGACAGACCCTAGAGGTAAAAACGTTACCCCCGAGGTATTGATCAGCATATCTACATTTATGGGTGAGTCTTTCTCATTGTTGGATGGCTGATTTATGGATATGATTGATAGTCTCTGCACTGGTCTCAGGTATAACTATTATTTCTTGGCAGAAATGACTGGCTATAACTTGTGTTTTCCTTGAAGACATTTACCTGCATTTGCAGTGAAGCCAAGAAACTAAGATACTTCTGTATCTCTGCAGTCATTTAAGGTTATTTCTCTTCCATATTCATAGTCTTTTTTTGCATTCCATTTGAGCTCCTCACCGATATATTTATAGTGCTGTTTTTTTGTCTGTCCTCTTAAGCACCCCACCTTTGGTCCTTTATAAAAAAAAAATTGTAATTCCATACTAGTTTTAACCTTGTTGATCTAAGCGTTCTCACTAATAAATTATAACTATTTTTGCAAATACCTATTGACTGAGAGATATGTGCTAGCACAGGGGTGGGCTATGTATGTGCCAGAGGGGGGAGTTATATGTGCCAGCACAGGGTTCTATGTGTGCCAGCACAGGGAGAGGCATATGTGCCAGCATAGGAGGGGATATGTGTGCAAAAGTGGGCCATATCCTGGATGGGGGACTATGTACCAGGATGGGGGTTATATATAACCAAGATCATGAACACAATCCAGTTCAGCATTACAATAGTACGTCACTCACACCAGGAATTAATTGGCGCTATGAGAGTGACACTGAGCAGGACATACTCTTTAGCATAAATATTAATGACCTGCCCCAGGGCCGAGGGGTACCTGGTCCCGGGCTGTAGTTCACAGGGATGTCACAGGGCCTGTTGCCCGATTCCGTGGCCCTGGTGGTCGCTGAAAAAAGATGAAAAATAAAAAATGTTTGTGACGCCACCTACAGTTCCTGGTAAGATTACCGACGCTGTTTGCAGATATCCAGGGTGATGATGAGGCAGCTAGATGGTAACGCTCCCCGTAGGAAGGAGCATAGCAGGCTCTGAAATGTGTTGGAGAAGGAACAAAGAGTATCATTGTACCAACCCTTGGTTCAGCCCTCTCATTTCGGCAGTGTAGATTGTGTACACTTTGTCCCTTTGGATTTCAGTTTCCTTTCTCTTGTCCCCCACCGCACTCTCTCTCCTACTTCACAGCAGCGCTCCCGTGTGCAGAGCCCTCAGCCAACTCCCGCGGATCCTCTCTGGAGGGTTCCTATCCTGGTCCTCCGGAACCTATACGGGGCCTTTTGGGGGTTATGCCGGGTGTCGGCCATGACTTCCTACAGAAGCTCGTGCCTCCAGTTTGGCGGCTCGGGGATGAACACCTGCACCGCTCTCAGAGCCGGTCCTCCGTTCTGGGACTGAACCCCTCCAGCCGGTGGTCGTATCGGACCTGGATCCGGGTGCACCACAACACCTGGTGCCCTAAGGTCCCTTTCTTTCACTTGACGACCCTACGCTGGCCTGTACTCGCTCCCCACAGGAGCTCACCTCAACTTCTCTCTGACTAACTGCCTTTCTGCTCTTCCTCTAACCCACCTAGCTCCTCCCACCAGGACTGGGTCTCCCTGGCAACGGGTTCAGCCACATCCCGCCTGCACTAAGGTGTGTGGTTGGGTAAATTGAGGGTCCCTTATGTGACATCCCAGTCCCCTAGTCACAGGAGTACTACACTCTCTTTTATCGGTGCACTACCCCTTCGTGGCGTCCCGACCAGTGGGCGCTACATTAACAACACAGAAAGCTGAGTACCATGCAAGTAAAATATGTTTTATTAGAAAAATTTCTAAAAGAAGATGGCGGTAGACAAGCAGGATGGAGAAGGGGGTTTACAAATGGTACACCGAACATTAACCCCTTCAGGATCCAGCCTATTTTGACCCTAAAGACCTTGGCCTTTTTTGCAATTCTGACCAGTGTCCCTTATGAGGTTATAACTCGGAAACGCTTCAACCGATCCTAGCGATTCTGAGATTGTTTTTTCGTGACATATTGGGCTTCATGCTAGTATTAAATTTAAGTCGATAATTTTTGTGTTTATTTGTGAAAAAATAAAAAAATATCGCCAAAATTTTGAAAATTTCACAATTTTCACATTTTTAATTTTTTTTTCTGATAAACAAGAGAGATATGTGACAGAAAAAAGTTATTAAATAATATTTCCTACATGTCTACTTCACATCAACACAATTTTGGAAAAAAAAAAAAATTTTGTTAGGACGTTATAAGGGTTCAAAGTTCATGAGCAATTTTTCATTTTTCAACCAAAATTTACAAAACCATTTTTTTTAGTGACCACATCACATTTGAAGTCCTTTTGAGGGGTGTACATGACAGAAAACACCCAAAAGTGACACTATTACAAAAACTGCACCCCTCAAGCTACTCAAAACTACATTCAAGAAGATTATTAACCCTTCAGATGCTTCACAGGAACTAAGGCAATGTGGAAACAAAAAATGGATATTTTAATTTTTTTTATCAAAAATGTTCTTTTAGCCTCAATTCTTTCATTTTCACATGGGCAACAGGATAAAATGGATCTTAAAATGTGTTGTGCAAATTCTCCCGAGTACACTGATACCTTATATGTGGTCATAAACCACTGTTTGGGCGCACGGCAGGGTTCAGAAGTGAAGGAGCGCAATTTGAATTTTGGCGCTAATTTTACATTCAAAAAGTGAAATTGCGCTCCTTCCATTCTGACCCCTGCCGTGCGCCCAAACAGTGGTTTATGACCACATATGAGGTATCGGTGTACTCAGGAGAAATTGCCCAACAAATTTTAGGGTGAATTTTATGCTGTTGCCATGTGAAAACGAAAAAATTTAGGCTAAAAGGAAATGTTTGTGAAAAAAAAAGTACTATTTCATTTTCACAGATCAATTTGTAAAGCACCTGGGGGTTCAATATGCTCACTACCCATCTAGATATGTTCCCTGGGGGGTCTAGTTTCCAAAATGGGGTCACTTGTGGGGAGCTCCAATGTTTAGGCACACAGGGGCTCTCCAAACGCGACATGGTGTCCGCTAACAATTTGAATAAAAATCAGCTCAAATTGTTAGCTGTAACCATGTTGTGTTTAGTGAGCCCCTGTGTGCCTAAACATTGGGGCTCCCTCACAAGTGACCCCATTTTGGAAACTAGACCCCCCCAAGGAACGTATCTAGATGCATAGTGAGCACTTTCAACCCCAGGTGCTTCACAAATTCATCCATAAAAATGAAAAAGCACTTTTTTTTCCACAAACATTTTCTTTTTTCATTATTATGGATCAATTTGTAAAGCACCTGGGGGTTCAATATGCTCACTACCCATCTAGATATGTTCCCTGGGGGGTCTAGTTTCCAAAATGGGGTCACGTGTGGGGAGCTCCAATGTTTAGGCACACAGGGGCTCTCCAAACGCGACATGGTGTCCGCTAACAATTTGAATGCAGAATGAGGTCAAATTGATTAGCGGACACCAGTGTGCGTTTGGAGAGCCCTGTGCGTCTCCACATAACAGCTCCTCCACAAGTGACCCAATTTTGGAAACTAGACCCCCAAAGGAACGTATCTAGATGCATAGTGAGCACTTTCAACCCCCAGGTGCTTCACAAATTAATCTGTAAAAATGAAAAAGTACTTTTTTTCCGCAAAAATCTTTTTTTTTCATTAATTTGTGAAGCACCTGGGGGTTCAATATGCTCACTACCCATCTAGATATGTTCCCTGGGGGGTCTAGTTTCTAAAATGGGGTCACTTGTAGGGGAGCTCCAATGTGGAGATGCACAGGGGCTCTCCAAACGCGACATGGTGTCCGTTAACAATTTGAATAAAAATTAGCTCAAATTGTTAGCTGTCACCATGTTGCGTTAGGTGAGCCCCTGTATGCCTAAACATTGGGGCTCCCCCACAAGTGACCCCATTTTGGAAACTAGACCCCCAGGAAACGTATCTAGATATATAGTGAGCACTTTGAACCCCCAGGTGCTTCACAAATTCATCCGTAAAAATGAAAAAGTACTTTTATTTGCACAAACATTTTCTTTTTTAGTTTTACAGATTAATTTGTGAAGCACTGGGGTGTTCAAAATGCTCAAAACCCATCTAGATAAGTTCCCTGGGGGGTCTAGTTTCCAAAATGGGGTCACTTGTAGGAGAGCTCCAATGTTTAGGCACACAGGGGCTCTCCATACAGGACATGTGCCGCTAACATTTGAGATATCATTAGCGGACACCATGTCGTTTTATGGAGAGCCCCTGTGTGCCAAACATTGGAAGCTTCCCCACAAGTGACCCCATTTTGGAAACTAGAGCCCCAGGGAACTTATCTAGATGGGTGGTGAGCATTTTGAACCCCCAGGTGCTTCACAAATTCATCCGTAAAAATGAAAAAGTACTTTTATTTCCACAAAAATTTCCTTTTTCATTTTTACAGAATAATTTGTGAAGCACTGGGGCGTTCAAAATGCTCACCACCCATCTAGATAAGTTCCCTGGGGGGTCTAGTTTCCAAAATGTGGTCACTTGTAGGGGAGCTCCAATGTTTAGGCACACAGGGGCTCTCCAAACGCGACATGGTGTCCTCTAACAATTTGAGCTGATTTTCCATTCAAATTGTTAGCGGACACCATGTCGCGTTTGGAGAGCCCCTGTGTGCCTAAACATTGAAGTTCCCCCACAAGTTATCTAGATTGGTGGTGAGCATTTTGAACCCCCAGGTGCTTCACAAATTCATCCGTAAAAATGAAAAAGTACTTTGTTTCCACAAAAAATTTATTTTTCATTTTTACGGATCAATTTGTGAAGCACCTGGGGGTTCAAAGTGCTCACTATGCATCTAGAAACGTTCCTTGGGGGGTCTAGTTTCCAAAATGGGGTCACTTGTGAGGGAGCTCCAATGTTTAGGCACACAGTGGCTCTCCAAACGCGACATGGTGTCCGCTTAACAATTTGAATAAAAATCAGCTCAAATTGTTAGCTGTCACCATGTTGCGTTAGGTGAGCCCCTGTGTGCCTAAACATTGGGGCTCCCCCACAAGTGACCCCATTTCGGAAACTAGACCCCCAAGGAATGTATTTAGATGCATAGTGAGCGTTGTGAGCATAGTGAGCATTGTGGAAAACAAAAGTACTTTTTTATTTTTATGGATCAATTTGTGAACCACTTGGGGGTTCAAGTGCTCACTATGCATGGGGGTGTAGTTTCCAAAATGGGGTCATTTGTGAGGGAACTTCAAGGTTTAGGCACACAGGAGCTTTCCATACGCGACATAGTGTCCGCTAATAATTGGAGCTAATTTTCCATTCAACTTGTTAGCGGACACCATGTCACGTATGGACTGCTCATGTGTGCCACCAGCACAAGGGCAACTGGAAGAGTTGGGGTACAGCACCAGAAAATGGCACCTCTAATGTGCTATTTTCTGGGGTGGCTGTGGGTTGCAATTTGCAGCGTGGGGGGGGCCACAACATTTGGGTCTCTCCACGATGAGGATTGCAGCCCCCAACTGCCAAGTTGTACCTGGCTGGCATCCAAAAATAAGGCAAAGTTCCTTGTCATTTTATTGGTAGAAGTAAAAAAAAAAATGATGTGGGGCTTCGCCATATTTTTTTGCAGCGGGGCACAATTTGGCTGCTCACGGAGATGCAGCCCCCCAAGCTGCCAAGTTGTACCTGGCTGGAATCCAAAAATAAGGCAAGCCCTTTTTTTTATTTAGACTAATCTAAAAAAAAAATGATTGGGGCTCCGCCATATTTTTGGCCCAGCCAGGCTACAACTTGGCAGCTACGGACTGCCACAACCCCCAGCTGCCTCGCTATACCTGGCTGGTAACCAAAAATACAGCGAAGCCTTTTTTTTTTTTTTCTAGGACTAATTTCTAGAAAAAAAATGACATGGGGCTCCGCCATATTTTTGGTCCAGCCAGGTACAACTTGGCAGCTACGGACTGCCACCAGCCCCCAGCTGCCTCGTCATACCTGGCTGGAACAAAAATCAGCGAAGCCTATTTTTTTTTATTTCTAGAATTATTTCTAGAAAAAAAAATGACATAGGGCTCCGCCATATTTTTGGTCCAGCCAGGTACAACTTGGCAGCTACGGACTGCCACCCACCCCCAGCTGCCTCGTCATACCTGGCTGGAACCAAAAATACAGCGAAGCCCATTTTTTTTTTAATTTCTAGAACTAATTCTAGAAAAAAAATTACGTGGGGCTCCACCATATTTTTGGTCCAGCCAGGCACAACTAGGCAGCTGGGGACTGGAATCCTCAGCATAGAGAGGCCCAAGCGTTCTGGGCCCCCCATGCTGCGAATTGCAGCCCGCAGCCGCCCCAGAAAATGGCACATTCATTGAAGCGCCATTTTCTGGCGCTGTACCCACGCTCTTCCAGTTGCCCTGGTGGTGGTGCCGGTGGCTAACTGGGTAATAAAGGGGTTAATGCCAGCTTTTTATTGGCAGCTGGCACTAAGCCCGAGATTCATAATATAGGGCCAATGTTAGACCCGCCATTAGGAATCTCTAGTATGGTAAATAGTCAATAAATACACACATATATATATATATATATATATATATATACACATCTTTTTATTTGGAAAAAAAACAGACACAATTCGGACCCCATCTTTATTATAAAAAGATCCGACGTAGTCCACAACGAAGGTCCCACGATGCTCGATCGCTCCGACGTAGTCCATAACGAAGGTCCCACGACGTTCAATTGTCTCCGACGTAGTCCACAACGAAGGTCCCACGACGCTCGATCGCCTTTGCTTTCAGATCGCTACTCTGGAGCCCGATCCGCCAGCATGGTGATTGAGCTGCAGAAAGTGATCTGAGACACCAGGCGCAGTGACCCACTATGTGCATCACTGTGCCTGGGCTGCCAGATCGCTTTCCGCAGCTCGATCCCCATGCATGGGGATCGAGCTGCGGAAAGCGATCTGGCAGCCCAGGCGCATTGACCCACTATGTGCATCACTGCGTCCGGGCTGTCAGATCGCTTTCTGCAGTTCGATGCCCATGCAGGGAGATCGGGCTGCAGAGCAGCGATCTAAGAGCCTGGGCGCAGTGACCCACTATGTGCATCACTGCACCCAGGCTGTCAGATTGCTTTCTGCCGCTCGATCCCCCTGCATGGGGATCGAGTTGCGGAAAGCGATCTGGCAGCCCAGGCGCAGTGATGCACATAGTGGGTCACTGCGCCCGGGGTGTCAGATCACTTTCTGCAGCTCGATGCCCATGCAGGGAGATCGGGCTGTAGAGCAGCGATCTAAGAGCCCGGGTGCAGAGACCCACTATGTGCATCAGTGCGCCCGGGCTGTCAGATTGCTTTCTGCAGCTGGATCCCCAGGATCCAGCTGCAGAAAGTGATCTGACAGCTCCAGCACAGTGATCCACAGTAATCACATAATGGTCACTGTGGATCACTGTGCTGGATCTGTCAGATCACTTTCTACAGCTGGATCCTCAGGATCCAGCTGTAGAAAGTGATCTGACAGATCCAGCACAGTGATCCACAGTGATCACAAAATGGTCACTGTGGATCACTGTGCTGGATCTGTCAGATCACTTTCTACAGCTGGATCCTCAGGATCCAGCTCTAGAAAGTGATCTGACAGATCCAGCACAGTGATACACAGTGATCACATAATGGTCACTGTGGATCACTGTGCTGGATCTGTCAGATCACTTTCTACAGCTGGATCCTCAGGATCTAGCTGTAGAAAGTGATCTGGCAGTTCCAGCACAGAGCTGTCAGATCCCGGAGGCGGCGCAGAAGAGGAGGAGGAGCGGGACGCAGCGCTGACAGAGCGGGCCGCCGGAGGGGTGAGTGGGAGAGGCGATCGCCGCTCTGGTGATCGGGGGGGGGCAGGAAGGGGGAAAAGGGGGCCTGACAGGGGATGGGGGGCTGACAGGAGATGGGGCACTTAGGAGGAAGCGGGGGCAGTCAGGAGGAGCCGGGCGGCAGGAAGAGGAAGCGGGCGCAGGGACAGGAAGCGGGCGGCAGGGACAGGAAGCGGGGGTAAGAAAGATGAAGAGGGGGCAGGAAAGAGAGGTGGGGGACAGGGGGCAGTTAGAGGATGACAGGGGAGAAGATTGGAGGGTAGGGATAGCAGCGGCAGGCAGGGAAGCATTACAGGCGCGGTGATTTTCACTTTCACTTTTGAGTGCCAATCACCGTGCCTGTAGCCGGGGGGGTGGGGTGGGGGCAAATCGACCCCCCCTGGGGTGTTGTACAACTCCCCATGTACCTGCAGGCCGAGTGACAGGTCAGTGACACCCTCACTCGGCCTGCAGGAGCCCAATCATTCCATGGCCCACCCCCTGGGCAATGGGTCCGGAATTAACTGTTTTCCATGGCCCAAACGGTGGGCCAAGGGTCATGAAGGGGTTAATACAAAATAGCGTAAAATTGCCACATAGGTTCATGGGGGGAACTACATGGGGTGCAATCTAACAAATTAGATTTCATAGTACAAATAAATTTCACCCCTGTCCATAAAGCCGGTATCTCAATATGTCTTACATGTTAGGTAAAAGTTGGGTCAATGGTAAATCAAAATGCTGTAGTGCATTGACATTTGCGCTGTGAAATCTAATTTGTTTGATTGCACTCCATGAATCTATGTGACAACTTCACGCTACTTGTATTATTGTTCGGTGTACCATTTCTAAACCCCCCTTCTCTATCCTGCTCCTCTACTGCCATCTGCTTTTAGAAATGTTTCTAATAAAACATATTTTATTTGCATGGTATTCAGCATTCTATCTTGTTTATATATACCAGGATGATGGACATATAAGTGATTTGTAAGATGAACACTGGCATTATAAGAAAAACCCCTCTTAACATAAAAAAATATTTTTTTCTCTTTTCCTTCACCAAATTTGGGAGTGCATCCTATAATCAGGTGCGTTTGATAAAGCAAAAAATAAGGTATCTTCTTTAATCATATCATTTGAGCAAACGTTTAAGTTTGTTTTCTGTCAGAAACATTTTTTCTATAAGCACCATTTGTATGAGTTAAATCTTTTGCTGCCATCCCCCGCTGCCTGGTGTTACCTTAGCTGGCAATAAAAATGCAGGGCAGCCCTTATTTGTTCTAATACTTAACTAAATAATTGAAAAAAAAAATTGGCATGAGCTTTGGCGTATTTTCTATTGCCAGCTAATGTAATCAAGGCAGCTGGGGGTTGGAGTTGTCAGCGTGGTAAGGCCCAAGCGTTCTGGGGCCCCCATGTGAAAATTCTAGCCACTACAGAATTTGCGCCTGCATGAGAGATGCCAAAACAGGCAGTTACTCCGCTCTTCCACCTGTCGTGTAGCGGTGGCAAAGGGGTTGATGAGAGCTTTTTTTGGCAGTTGACGTTGAGCTGTATTGCTAATGTCAAGCATCAGTATGACAGCTGGTCATTATCAATATTTTCAGTAAAGAAAAAAAATACACACACACAGAAATCCTTCATTACATACAAAATAGACAAACACCTTATTATCCACTTCATTAGGTCCCGCCAAGTTCCTCTCTGATGTAATCCTGGAATTCCTGTCATGCCGCAGCCACCATCTTTATATACTCAAGAGTACAAAGGTGGTGGCCACGTGAGTTAGTGCACATGCAATGTCTCTGCCCCTCCATGCAGTGTCTCTGCCCCCTTGTGCACTCTCTCTGTCCCTACTGCTGTGCACTCTCTCTATGCCTCTCCCTTTCTGCCTGTTGTGCATACTCTGTCTGCCCCCCACCTCCCTGTGGCCCACCAGCCTCCCTGTGTCTGTCCGGGCTCTCCCTGCCTCCCCTTGGCCTCCATGTGCCACCCCTGCCTCCCTGTACCTGTCTGTGGCCTCCCCACCTCCCTGAGCCTGTCTGTGCTTCCCCTGCCTCCCCTTGACCACCCTGTGCTGTCTGTGCTGCCCTGCCTCAACGTACTGTCTGTGGCCCTTCCACCTCCCTGTGTTGTCTGTGGCCCCTGCGTCTTTGTATTGTCTGTGCCCCCCCCGCCTCCCTGAGTTGCCTGTATCCCCCACCTTCCTGTGTTGTCTGTGTCCTCCCTGCCTCCCTGTGTTGTCTTTGGCCCCACCTTCCTGTGTTGCCTGTGGCCATTCCACCTCCCCGTGTTGTCTATGGCCCCACTGCCTCTCGATGCTGTCTGTGACCCCCTGCGTCCCTGTGTTGTCTGTGGCCCCCTGCCTCCCTGTGTTGTCTGTGCCCCCCTGCATCCCAGTGCTGTATGTGGCCCCCATCTCCTTGTGTTGTCTGTGGCTCCCCACATCTCTGGCCCTGTGCTGTATGTGACCGCCTGTCTCCCTTTATTGTCTGTGGCCCCCTGCATCCCTGTGGTGTATGTGGCCCCCGCCTCCTTGTGCTGTCATCTGTGCTTTTCCCTACCTCATTGTGACCTCCCTGCCTCACTGTGGCCCCTCCACCTCACTAAGCCTCCCCTTGGGTTCCCAGAGCCTGTGTGTAGCTAGCTTTGCACACAAGCCTTGTGCTGATTTCACAGTAATGTGATCAGTCACGTTCAAGTTAGTGATGGGCGAATCCTAAATTACTCGGAATCGCTTGACTCTAGCGAGTCCGAGCCCAGGACTCGCTACTCGTTGCGAGTCTAGCGAGTCCAATGTTAATGAATGGGGAAGCGAGTAATAGCAAGTAGTGTGAGATTTACAAATCGCAGATGTGTCTCGGAAGCTTCAGCCTGAAGCAATCCTAGTTTTGTCATTTATTTGCATTGCTCGTTTACTTTGTAAGTAATCGCTGACTCGCACAGATAAGAGTCCTGTCTCCTCTGTGCTGGCTGCCAGCTCCAGGGTCCTAGAGCCTGCCTGCTGCCTGATGTAGCAGTGCTGAGATTGTTCTCAGTCTGCTCATTCCCTGTGTACAGACATGAATGTCTGTGCACAGAGATGATGTAGCAGAGCTGAGATTGTTCTCAGTCTGCTCATTCCCTGTGCATAGAGATCTATATCTATACACAGGGGATGTAGCAGAGAGGACATCGCGTTTTGGACTGCGTCGGACGGAAGAGGATTTTTTTAATTAAAGATGGAGTCCCTAATGGCTTTTTTTTTTATTTCTAATAAAAAATTTTCTTTGTGTTGTGTTTTTTTTAAAACAATTTAATAGAAATTCATGGCGGTCATGTCTAATATTGGCGTGACCACCATAAATTTCGGGCTTAGGGCCAGCTGATAATACAAAGCTGGCCCTAACCTCTTTATTACCCAGCGTGCCACCGCTACCAGGGCCGCTGGAAGAGCGGGGTTCAGCGTCAGAGGATGGCGCTTCAATGAACGCGCCATCTTCTGGGGCGGCTGCGGGCTGCAATTTGCAGCGGGGGGTGCCCAGAAAGCTTGAGCATCCCTGCGCTGCGGATTCCAGCCCCCAGCTGCTTAGCTGTACCTGGCTAGACATAGAAATTGCGCGGAGCCCCACGCATTTTTTTTAAATATTTCATGAAATTCTGAGATTCTGACTCTGAGACTCTGACTCTGAAATTCATTAAATAATTTTAAAAAAATGCGTGGGGCTCCGCGCAATTTCTATGTCTAGCCAGGTACAGCTAAGCAGCTGAGGGCTGGAATCCGCAGCGCAGGGATGCCCCCCGCTGCAAATTGCAGCCCGCAGCCACCCCAGAAGATGGCGCGTTCATTGAAGCGCCATCCTCTGGCGCTGAACCCCGCTCTTCCAGCGGCCCTGGTGGCGGTAGCACGCTGGGTAATAAAGGGGTTAATACCAGCTTTGTTATACAAGCTGGTATTAAGCCCGAGATTCTTAATGTCAGGCCACGTTTGACCCAGCCACTAAGAATCTCCAATAAAGGGTTAAAAAAACACAGAGAAAATTTTTTATTTGAAATAAAAAAAAAAGCCATTAGGGACTCCATCTTTAATTAAAAAAATCCTCTTCCGTCCGACGTAGTCCAAAACGCGATGTCCTCTCTGCTACATGCACAGGGAATGAGCAGACTGAGAATAATCTCAGCACTGCTACATCATCTCTGTGAGCAGGCAGGTTCTAGGACCCTGGAGCTGCACAGAGAAGACAGCTGGACTCGGCTCGCAAAGAAACAGCAGTTACTTTGCGAGTTTCCCTGCTATCACTGGCACAGTAGCCAGTGATGACTCGCACGAGTCCAATGCAAACAATGGCAATCCTAGTTTTGTCAGCGTTTCTGACAAAACTAGGATTGATATTGATTTGCATTGGACTCGTGCGAGTCATCACTGGGAAACTCGCCGAGTACCGAGTCCTGCGAGTCCCTTACTACTCGCCGAGTAACGAGTCCTAGCGAGTAGATTCGCCCATCCCTAGTTCAAGTGACTGATCACATGACCGTGGCATTATCAAAGGTCCTGTAGCGACGTTCCATCAGTGTTTGCAGTGGGCTGTGGGCAGCTGGCGACGGCGTTTGTTGTGTGTCAGTGTCACGTATCTTTGTGCTGGCTGGTGGTACTGCAGAATGCGCTGGTACTGCAAGTGAGGGCCATATTAACACACCCATCACTTGGGTATGCTAATATGGCGTTGCTTCCGGGGTGGCCCAATAGATTGTGGGATTCGTGGACATCGTGTCAGAAGTTGATGACACACACTACTAGGTAAGTATATAATATTTAGTGTTTGAGTATATTGTTGCATATATATGCTTTATTTGTTGTGGGTAATTTGTTTCATATTGTATTTTCCTATTGACCATCCCTATTTTTAATATGTTTTTAAAACATTTTTTCAATATAGATTTACAATTTTTTTTATCTTGGCTGATTATTCATTCATTTTAGGCTGCATTCAGACTGTGCGTTTTTTTTTTCTGTTTTGAGCTGTGTTTTTGTTGTAAAGTCTGCAGAAGAATTGGATCCATTTTTTTGTATGGTAAAAAAACATCTGTTTTTGATGTATTTTTGATTTGTTATTGACTGCTGCGGTTTTTTGCCCATTTTTAAGGTCTCCCATGGGAAAAACGCACTAGAAAACCACCACAGAAATTGACATGCCATTTTATAAAATAAAGCCTCCTAAAGTGAAAAAACGGATCACTTTAAAAGAGCCCAGTCTGAATGGCAAAAATGAAAACCCATAGACTTTCCTGGGGTGTCATCTGAGTGCACTGCAAAAAAAAATCAAAAACGGATCAAAAACAGTCTGAATGTAGCCTTAATATAGTTGTTTCTATTCTGAGTAAGTCTTCCATATTGTTTTCATATATAAGTTTGTTACAATGTGTTGTAGTTCTTTAAACTATATTTTACAAGCTTAAAGAAGTTAAGGAACAGATTATTATAACATGCATTCTAAATAATTGCAGAATGAACTCTTCACTCACTTGGATCCATATGGTTTCTGCAAGTTCCTTACGATTTTGTACAATTGCCCATATGAGAAGATCCCTCACTGGATCCATTGTACTTGATGGTTTTCCTTGAGATCTTTTGTGAAAGGAACGGAGGGTGACTTTCTGAACCTGGAGGACAATTTTAGTAATATTACAAAATAGTTTTCAATTCCAGAGATTAGTTCTGGAATGAGTAACATGACTAAAGACAAATTTAAGGGAAACAAGTGACATATGGAGAAATTAAATAAAAAAAAAAAAAAACAAGTTATGTGAGATTATTATGATAATAATAACAACCTACATTGATTTTGATGTGTGGGACTGCTATAGACAGTCTAGGGCGTTCTGTACTTTTGGGTTTTGGGTAAAGATGTTTCGTGAAGTCACCCAACAGTTCCCTCAGAACTTGAGAGACATGGTGTAGACGAAGTTTGGATGATTTTCTGAATTCTAATCGGAACCTTTCATCCTCAATAACCTTTGCAAGCTTGCTATGGAACAAGCATGATGGGTCCGTGTTGTTGTACAGATTAATTATAGTTTCTTGTGTAGCATAATCTTCAAGGCGCACGCCTTGCTCCAAGAACAGCTTAACAAATTCAGGTTTATTGTCAATCAATGCAGCTGTCATGACTGGATGAAGATCTGAGGGCTGTAACATACAATAAATAACAACTGTAAAAAAAATTCAATGATTACACAGGTCAACAAAAAAAAAATTTTTTTCTGGTGTCCAAAATATTTGAATGAATTTGGGGTATTTTTGGGGTGCTGATTCTGAATATGCTATCAGTTTTGCCAGATTGGCTCAAGTTTTTGAGATTTTTGGTATCTTATTTATAGCACTTGTTGGTAAATGCGACGCATCATCTCATTAATTTCTTTGGATTAGTACTTGAACTGAGCAGTTCTCAATATAGTTTTGTGTTAATTAGTGTTCTAAAAGTTTGTTCATAGCTTGATTTTTGCACTAACTTTATGTTGTTGTCTGTTTTCCAGTGAAAAGCATGAACTCATCAAGAAGAAGTTGTCTTAACGATCCAGACTCATTCTGTTACATTTGTGGTGAATATACACTGACAAAACATAGAAGAAACATAACAGACTTCGTTAAACAAGTGTATTTTGCCTATTTTGGGGTTATGCTTGGGGACCAAGACAAGTTTTGGGCACCACACATAGTGTGCAAAGCATGTATCGAATTATTACGAAAATGGAGCAAAGGACAAAGAACAAGCTTCAAATTTGGTGTTCCAATGGTGTGGAGAGAGCAAAAAAATCATCATGATGACTGTTATTTCTGTGCAGTGCAAGTACAAGGATTCAATAAGCATAAGAAACGAAAATGGGAGTATCCTAACATGGAATCTGCAAGAAGGCCTGTCCCTCATTGTGAAGATGTGCCTGTACCTGTGTTTACCATGTTACCTGACCTTCCCCCACCTGATGATGATGATGAAATGCAGGGTATGGAGCTAAGCATTAGTTCTGGAAGTGAACTAGAATATGAAGGAAGTTTCAGAACACCTACGCAATTTACCCAAGGAGAGCTCAACGATCTAATAAGAGACCTCAACCTCTCAAAAAGTGCATCCGAACTTTTAGCTTCAAGGCTAAGTGAAAAAAATTGTCTGACGCCTGGAACTAAAATTACATCTTACAGGACCAGAGAAGAAGCACTTCTTCCATTTTTCTGTGAAGATGACCTACTTGTATATTGTAAGGATATTCCTGGCCTGATGCTGCAAATGGGTTTACAAGTATATCGTCCTGTAGGCTGGAGGCTTTTCATAGATAGTTCTAAAAGGAGTTTGAAATGTGTTTTGTTGAACAATGGCAATCAGTGTGCATCTCTTCCAGTAGCTCACTCAACTAAACTTGCAGAACAATACCAAAATGTCAAAATGGTCTTGGAGAAACTGTGCTACCATGAACATTCGTGGCTGATATGTGTTGATTTAAAAATGGTCAACTTTTTACTTGGACAGCAAAGTGGATACACAAAGTATCTTTGCTTCATCTGCATGTGGGATAGTAGAGCAAAACATCAGCACTGGGAGAAACTGAATTGGCCTCCAAGGGACACCTTGACAGTAGGAGCATCAAACATAGTGAACGAACCTTTGGTGGACAGGGAAAAAATCATTCTACCACCACTTCACATAAAGTTAGGATTAATGAAGCAGTTCGTCAAGGCATTAGACATAGATGGTAATTGCTTCATGTACATCTGCAGATCTTTCCCTGGTCTTAGTAGCGAAAAACTGAAGGCAGGAATCTTTGATGGTCCTCAAATTCGGAAACTCATTAAAGATTCAAATTTTCCTAAGGAAATGAATGACATTGAAGCTGCTGCATGGTGTAGTTTTGTGTTGGTAGTGAAGAACTTCTTGGGAAATCAAAAGGCAGACAATTATGAAGAACTGGTACAAAACATGCTATTGAGATTTAGAAATCTGGGTGTACACATGAGCATTAAATTGCATTATCTTCACAGTCACTTGGACAGATTTCCAGAAAACCTTGGAGATTTTAGCGAAGAACAAGGGGAGAGATTTCATCAGGATATTATGGTGATGGAGGAAAGGTACCAAGGCAGATGGGACAGACATATGATGGCTGATTACTGCTGGAATCTACAGCGTGACTGCCCCAATAGCTCACATAGAAGAAAATCATATAAAAAGCGCTTTTCCAGCGATTAAAGGTCTATCTTTCATGTCTTGTTCATTTTTGAAGATTACTTTCTAAAACTAGTTAAAATAAACTAAAATCAACATTTACTTTGTTAAATTTATTGTATTCATGACAATATCAATAAAGTTAATGCGCGTGTAGCAAATTACGTCTTTTTTTTTACACATTTTACGAAAAATCTCAAAAACTTGAGCCAATCTGGCAAAACTGATGACATATTCAGAATCAGCACCCCAAAGTTACCCTAAATTCAATGAAATATCTTTGGCACCAAAAATGCTGTTGACCAGTGTTATATATAAACACTAAATATTACCTTATGTATTTTTTATTTTTTAATCTTAACAAAAACAGCAAATATTATAGACAGCCTAACAAATCTCATGCAAGAAATTTCAACTGATTCTTATACCTACGGTAATTTTGCTAAAAAATCATTATTATATTGAATGGTAGTATATTACCAGAGCGAGCATTAGAGGCCTACAAAGAACGCCATGACTCGGAGCTATGGTCCACATATAGATCAAAGTTATTATTAAACAAAGATCTCAAAATGTGGGCAAAATAACTTGCACTTGTAATTAAAAAATACCTTCCAAAGCTGATATACCTGGATCAAACGGGATATGTAAATCAAAGAGGGGAAGAAATAATACAGTCACATAAATATATGCTATTCACAAGGCATATGCCAAAATACCTCTTATTCTTCTTGGTACAGATGTTGATACAGTTTTTTACTAGGTGGTATGGCAATTTAGGTCAGTGCAAATTATGAGGTCTGAAAGGGCCGGGTGAGAGGCTAAGACTCCGGAACTAAGCTCCAGTGTTTCTTCTTAAGGCCACTTTACACACACCAACTTATCTGTCCAACTTCTGAACAACTTACCAATTGCAGTGAAATCATGGATACATTGCTCCATTTTGTGGCTGTGTACAAATGGAACAATGTGTCCATGATTTCACTGCAACCAGTAAGTTGTTCAGAAGTTGGACACACAAGTTGGTGTGTGTAAAGTGGCCTTTATAGTAATGATATCTCAAACTTTGCAGTGACGAGGAACAAACACTCTGAAACACTGTTACTGTAAATTAATATGATTTGGATAATATCCTTGGTCATATCATAAGGCTTGTTAAAGGGTTAATTTTGACTTTTTGGATTTCTACTTCCAAGAGGTGGTGCTAGAGTTCAAGTCCTCTTTGAAGATGCAATTTGTATATTACATTTCCCAGAGGACCATTCAAGGAATTTACATCTCCTCATATAGTGGGTATGGAAAGTACTCAGCTCTCTTTAAATTTTTCACTCTTTGTTTCATTGCAGTCATTTGATGAATTCAAAAAAGTTAATTTTTTTCTCACATTATTTCTACATTAATATACACTTTGCACCCCATCTTGACTAGAAAAAAAATAAAAATGTTGAAATTTTTGCAATTTATTTTTAAAAAGAAAAACTGGAATATTACATGGTCATAAGTATTCTGACCCTTTGCTCAGATACTCATATTTAACCCCTTCCCGACCTATGACGTCGTGGGACGTCATAGAAGTCAATGTGTTCCCGACCTGTGACGTCCCACGACGTCATGGCGGGATCACGTTCCAGCGGCTCCGGTAACCGGGTTCACTGAAAGGTGACCGAAGCTGCTGGAACGTGAGGACCTCTACTTCACTCCAGGGGGGGTGGCTTAGCCCCTACGTAGCTTCGATCACTCTAATTGGCTGTTGAAACAGATACAGTCAAATCAGAGTGATTGTATTACACTCCAGCCATGGCCAGTGCTGCAAAGCACCGACCATTGGCTGGAGGAAGGTGACCTGTGTGTCACCCCCTCCAGATCTGATTGGAGGTAGCGTCCATGTGACGCAATCCCTCCAATCAGAGGTGGAGGGGTGTTGTGACCTGTCATTGTCCTCCCCCTTTAGCCTCATGCCGTCCGTGGAGACTGAAGAGGGAGGACCCTTGCTGCCGCTGCTGCCTGCCCTGCTGCCACTGACTGCCCCCACTGCCGCTGCTGCCGACTGCGCCTGCCTGCCTGGTACTTTGCTTCCCCACCGGAGCCCTGTGCTCTGGTGTCTGTGCAACCCTCCGGTGCCCTGTGCGCCGGTCCCTGTACTCCTGTGCCCTCTGATTCGCTCCCCCTCGGTCCCTGTACTCCGGTGCCCTCTGATCCGCTCCCCCTCCGGTCCTGTACTCCTGTGCCCTCTGATCCACTTCCCCTCCGGTCCCTGTACTCCGGTGCCCTCTGATCCGCTCCCTCTCCGATGCCCTGTGCTCCGGTCAGTTTCCCCCTGCACCCACTGTGCTGCCACAGCCAGTGCTTGCCCCCCCACTCACCCCCAGCCCAGTGATTGCCCCCTACCCTGCCCCCTCCACCCTGTGATTGCCCGTTATCATCCCCTCCGTCCCGTGATTGCCCCCTCCGCCCCGTGATCGCCCCCTCCGCCCCGTGATCACCCCTTTCTTCCCCGTGATCCCCCCCCTCTCCCGTGCCCGTGATCGCCCCCGCCCCCCGTGATCGCCCCCCACCGCCCCGTAAATCGCCCCCACGCCACGTGATCGCCCCCACCGCCCCGTGATCTCCCCCGCCGCCCCGTGATCTTCCCCGCCGCCCCGTGATCGCCCCCACCGCCCCATGATCGCCCGTGATCACCCCCTCCACCCCGTGATCGCCCGTGATCACCCCCTCCGCCCCGTGATTGCCCCCTCGCCCCGTTATCACACCTCCACCCCGTTATTGCCCCCGCCGCCCCGTGATCACGACCCCTGCCATGTGACTTGCTGCCACCCCTTCTTCTTCTGCCCTGCTCCTGACAGCCCCCTACTTACCCCACTGCTCCTGACAGCCCACTCCAAACCCCCCTGCTCCTGACAGCCCCCTCCTAACCCCCCTGCTCCTGATAGCCTCTTCCTGAATTAAAAAGTTGCACCAATCACTCACACATACACACACGCAAAAAGTAGAATAAAGTTTAGCTTTATTTTTTTAACACACACGCACACACACCACACGCAAAATGTCCCGCTCATCCCAGTCTAGGGCGTACTCAGCTGAGGAGGCATATGCCATTATTGCCTCCGAAGCGGATAGTGAGGGAGAAGACCCCACGTTCCTCTATTGCTCCCATTCTTCTTCCTCCAGTGACACCGACTCGCCACCACCACGAAGACGGGGAGGACAAGAGGTCGTCCGGAGGTCGGTGAAGAAGAGCCGGAGGTCAGGGAAGAAGACACAGAGGCTGAGGAAGAAGAGCCGGAGGCCATGGAGGAAGACCCACAGCCAACTGTGAGTAACCCCCAACCTAGTGCTAGTCACGCCCAACCTAGCACTAGTGCCCCCGTTTGGACCCCCGTCCCTGAAACATTTACTCCACGGATTCCTGATTTCCTTCCCCAATCAGGAATCCAGTTTGAGACGGCAAACCTCAGGGAAATAGACTTTTTCAAAGTCTATTTCTCTGAGGCAATTGTCAGTCTCATGGTGGAGCAGATCAACATCTACGCCCAACAATTCCTGGCCGAAAACTCAAATCCAACTTTTTCTACTTGGAGTCCCGTGGACTCGGTAGAAATGTTGAAATATTGGGGACTGGTACTTCACATGGGGATTGTGAAGAAACCAGAAATCTGCCAATACTGGAGTACAGATATTTTATATCAAACTCCAGTATTCGTCATGGTTATGTTTCGCAAACGCTTTGAGGCGATTCATAAGTTTCTAAATTTCAGGGACAATGCGGACAGCCTTCCCCGCGATGAAATGAATTTGATAGACTGTTCAAAATTCGGCCGGTCATGAACACTTCAGCAACAGTTTGCTGAAGTGTACGTTCCCAAAAGGGAAATTTCTGTGGATGAATCCCTCATCCACTTCAAAGGGAGGCTTCAGTTCCGGCAATACCTGCCCAGCAAGAGGGCGAGGTATGGAATCAAACTCTACAAGCTGTGTGAGAGTACCTCAGGGTACACTCACAGCTTTAGGGTTTATGAAGGGAAGGATTCCAGGATCCAGCCCCCAGAGTGTCCACCTGCTCTGGGGGTGAGTGGGAAAATAGTGTGGGATTTGATCTACCCACTGCTTGATAAAGGTTATCATCTGTACGTTGATAACTTTTATGCAAGCGTCCCACTATTTCAGTCCCTCTCTGCCAGAACTACCGCCGCTTGCGGTACTGTGCGCAGAAACCAGAGGGGTCTCCCTTTGACGCTAGTTGGGCAGCTGCTTCCAAAGGGTGAGAGCAGAGCCCAATGTAGCAACAACATGGTTGTGGTCAAGTTCAAGGACAAAAGGGATGTCCTTTTCTTGACCACAATCCATGGTCCCGGCACCACGGCCACCACCGTTAGAGGTACCCCCGCACAGGTCTACAAACCGGACTGTGCTCTGGGGTACAACAAATATATGGGGGAGTTGATCTTTCTGATCAAGTCCTCCAGCCCTACAGTGCCATACGAAGGCGAAGGTGTGGTACAAAAAACTGTCTGTGCATATTGTACAGATGGCACTGTATAATGCATACGTGCTATCACGATGTGCAAGCCAGACCACCAACACCTTCCTCCAGTTCCAGGAGGCGGTGATAAAAGCCCTGATGTTTGGAGTAGGGATGGGCGAATCTACTCGCTAGGACTCGTTACTCGGCGAGTAGTAAGGGACTCGCAGGACTCGGTACTCTGCAAGTTTCCCAACGTTTACTCGCACGAGTCCAATGCAAATCAATGGCAAACGCTGACAAAACTAGGATTGCCATTGTCTTGCATTAGACTCGGCTACTGTGCCAGTGATAGCAGGGAAACTCGCAAAGTTTGCGAGCCGAGTCCAGCTGTCTTCTCTGTGCAGGCTGCCGCAGCTCCAGGGTCCTAGAGCCCGCCTGCTCACAGAGATGATGTAGCAGTGCTGAGATTGTTCTCAGTCTGCTCATTCCCTGTGCATAGACATCTATATCTATGCACAGGGGATGTAACAGAGAGGACATCGCGTTTTGGACTGCGTCGGACAGAAGAGGATTTTTTTAATTAAAGATGGAGTCCCTAATGGCTTTTTTTTATTTCAAATAAAAAATTTTTCTCTGTGTTGTGTTTTTTTAACCCTTTATTGGAGATTCTTAGTGGCTGGGTCAAACGTGGCCTGACATTAAGAATCTCGGGCTTAATGCCAGCTTGTATAACAAAGCTGGTATTAACCCCTTTATTACCCAGCATGCCACCGCCACCAGGGCCGCTGGAAGAGCGGGGTTTAGCGCCAGAGGATGGCGCTTCAATGAACGCGCCATCTTCTGGGGCGGCTGCGGGCTGCAATTTGCAGCGGGGGGTGCCCAGAAAGCTTGGGCATCCCTGCGCTGTGGATTCCAGCCCCCAGCTGCTTAGCTGTACCTGGCTAGACATAGAAATTGCGCGGAGCCCCACACATTTTTTTTTTATTATTTCATGAAATTCATGAAATAATTAAAAAAAAGGTCTCCCATATATTCTTGTGTCCGGCCAGGTACAAATAGGCACCTGGGGGTTGGGGGCAGCCCGTCGCTGCCTGCTGGATCCGGCTGGTTCCAGAAATACGGCGAAGCCCACGTGAAATTTTTTTCTGAGAAATCCATAAAACAATGTAAATAAAAGGGACTGCATCTTTATTAACCCCTGGACAATGGGCGAGGGGTTAATAAAGATGCAGTCCCTTTTTTAGGATTGTTTTATTGATTTTTCAGAAAAAAAATTACATGGGCTTCGCCGTATTTCTGGAACCAGCCAGATCCAGCAGGCAGCGACGGGCTGCCCCCAACCCCCAGGTGCCTATTTGTACCTGGCCGGACACAAGAATATAGGGGAGCCCTTTTTTTTTATTATTTCATGAATTTCATGAAATAATTTAAAAAAAATGCGTGGGGCTCCGCGCAATTTCTATGTCTAGCCAGGTACAGCTAAGCAGCTGGGGGCTGGAATCCGCAGCGCAGGGATGCCCAAGATTTCTGGGCACCCCCCGCTGCAAACTGCAGCCCGCAGCCGCCCCAGAAGATGGCGCGTTCATTGAAGCGCCATCCTCTGGCGCTGAACCCCGCTCTTCCAGCAGCCCTGGTGGCGGTGGCACGCTGGGTAATAAAGAGGTTAGGGCCAGCTTTGTATTATCAGCTGGCCCTAAGCCCGAAATTTATGGCGGTCACGCCAATATTAGACATGACCGCCATGAATTTCTATTAAATTGTTTTAAAAAAAACACAACACAGAGAAATTTTTTTATTAGAAATAAAAAAAAAAGCCATTAGGGACTCCATCTTTAATTAAAAAAATCCTCTTCCGTCTGACGCAGTCCAAAACGCGATGTCCTCTCTGCTCATCCCTGTGCATAGATATAGATGTCTATGCACAGGGAATGAGCAGACTGAGAACAATCTCAGCTCTGCTACATCAGGCAGCAGGCGGGCTCTAGGACCCTGGAGCTGCGGCAGCCAGCACACAGAGCAGACAGGACTCTTATCTGTGCGAGTTTCCCAGCGATTACTTGCAAAGTAAACGAGTCCAATGCAAATCAATGGCAAAACTAGAATTGCTTCAGGCTGAAGCTTCCGAGACACATCTGTGATTTGTAAATCGCATTCTACTCGCTATTACTCGCTTCCCCATTCATTAACATTGGACTCGCTAGACTCGCAATGAGTAGCGAGTCCCGGGCTCGGACTCGCTAGAGTCAAGCGATTCCGAGTAATTTAGGATTTGCCCATCACTAGTTTGGAGGCGAAGAAGGAGCGGGCCCCAGCACCCTGGAACTCAAGGTTTCCGTATGGTACCAGGGCAACATTTTCCCGGTGAGATCCCAAACACATCCCAAAGAGGGAGATCACAAAAAAGGAGTCGGGTCTGCTATAAAAGGGGGGTAAGAAAGGACACGTGTTTCCAATGTGAAACCTGTCCTGACAAACCTGGACTGTGCATGAAAGACTGCTTCAAAATCTATCACACGTCCATGGAGTAAAATCCTGACCTTCCCTACAAAACTCACCCACACCAGGCTAAAACTACACCACACACACTAACCTGTCGTACACTACACCACACACCAACCTGACATACATCACACCATACACACTAACCTGACGTGTGTCAGGTTGGTGTGTGTGTGGTGTACATCAGGTGGTGTGGTGTGTTGTGTAGTATAAGTTAGGTAGGGGTGTGTGGTGTTTACTACACCACATGTACACTACACCACACACACCAACCTGACATACACTACACCACACACACCAACCTGACGTACACTACACCACACACCACGGACATACATCACACCATACACACTAACCTGACGTGTGTCAGCTTGGTGTTGGTGTGGTGTACATCAGGGTGGTGTGTGTGTGTTGTGTAGTATAAGTTAAGTTGGGGTGTGTGGTGTTTACTACACCACATGTACACTACACCACACACACCATCCTGACGTACACTACACCACACACACCAACCTGACGTACACTACACCAAACACCAACCTGAAATACATTACACCATACACACTAACCTGACGTGTGTCAGGTTGGTGTGTGGTGTGGTGTAAATCAGGGTGGTGTGTGTGTGTGTGTTGTGTAGTATAATTTAGGTTGGGGTGTGTGGTGTTTACTACACCACATGTACACTACACCATACACACCAACCTGACGTACACTACACCACACACACCAACTTGATGTACACTACACCACACACCAACCTGACATACATTACACCACACACACTAACCTGACGTGTGTCAGGTTGGTGTGTGGTGTGGTGTACATCAGGGTGGTGTGTGTGTGTGTTGTGTAGTGTAGTATAATTTAGGTTGGGGTGTGTGGTGTTTACTACACCACATGTACACTACACCACACACACCAACCTGACATACACTACACCACACACACCAACCTGACGTACACTACACCACACACCAACCGGACATACATCACACCATACACACTAACCTGACGTGTGTCAGCTTGGTGTGTGGTGTGGTGTACATCAGGGTGGTGTGTGTGTGTTGTGTAGTATAAGTTAAGTTGGGGTGTGTGGTGTTTACTACACCACATGTACACTACACCACACACACACCATCCTGACGTACACTACACCACACACACCAACCTGACGTACACTACACCACACACCAACCTGACATACATTACACCATACACACTAACCTGACTGTGTCAGGTTGGTGTGTGGTGTACATCAGGGTGGTGTGTGTGTGTTGTGTAGTATAAGTTAGGTTGGGGTGTGTGGTGTTTACTACATCACATGTACAATACACCACACACACCAACCTGACATACATTACACCATACACACTAACCTGAGTGTTTCAGGTTGGTGTGTGGTGTGGTTTACATCAGGGTGGTGTGTGTGTGTTGTGTACATCAGGTTTGTGTGTGGTGTTTACTCCACCACATGTACATGTACACTACACCACACACACCAACCTGACATACACTACACCACATACCAACCACCTGACACCATGTCGTGTATGGAGAGTCCCTGTGTGCCTAAACATTGGAGCTCCCCTACAAGTGACCCCATTTTGGAAACTAGATCCCCCAAAGAACTTATCTAGATGGGTCATGAGAACTTTGAACCCCTAGGTACTTCACAAATTGATCCGTAAAAATGAAAAAGTACTTTTTTTTTCCACAAAAAACTTCTTTTTTCATTTTTACGGATCAATTTGTGAAGCACCTGGGGGTTCAAAGTGCTCACTATGCATCTAGATAAGTTCCTTGGGGGGTCTAGTTTCCAAAATGGGGTCACTTGTGGGGGAGCTTCAATGTTTAGGCACACAGGGACTCTCCAAATGCGACATGGTGTCCGCTAACAATTTGGGCTAATTTTCCATTCAAATTGTTAGCGGACACCATGTCGCGTTTGGAGAGCCCCCGTGTACCTAAACATTGGAGCTCCCCCACAACTGACCCCATTTTGGAAACTAGACCCCCCGAGGAACTTATCTAGATGCATAGTAAGCACTTTGATCCCCCAGGTGCTTCACAAATTGATCTTTTAAACATGAAAAAGTACTTTTTTTTTACAAACATTTTCTTTCAGCCTAAATTTTTTCATTTTCACATGGGCAACAGGATAAAATGCATCCTAAAATTTGTTGGGCAATTTCTCCTGAGTACACCGATACCTTATATGTGGTCATAAACCACTGTTTGGGCGCACGGCAGGGCTCAGAAGTGAAGGAGCGCCATATCACTTTTTGAATGGAAAATTAGCTCCAAAAGTCAAATTGCGCTCCTTGCCTTCTGAGCCCTGCCGTGCGCCCAAACAGTGGTCTATGACCACATATGAGGTATCCGTGTACTCAGAAGAAATTGCCCAACAGATTTTAGGATCCATTTTATCCTGTTCTCCATGTGAAAATGAAAGAATTGAGGCTAAAAGAACATTTTAGTTGGAAAATTAAAATGTCCATTTTTTCCTTCCACATTGCTTTAGTTCCTGTGAAGCACCTGAAGGGTTAATAATTTTCTTGAATGTTGTTTTGAGTAGCTTGAGGGGTGCAGTTTTTGGAATGGTGTCACTTTTGGGTGTTTTCTGTCATGTACACCCCTCAAAGGGACTTCAAATGTGATGTGGTCACTAAAAAAATGGTTTTGTAAATTTTGCTGGAAAAATTAAAAATTGCTGATGAACTTTGAACCCTTATAACTTCCTAACAAAAAATGTTTTTTTTTCCAAAATTGTGCTGATGTAAAGTAGACATGTTGGAAATGTTATTTATTAACTATTTTGAGTCACATAACTCTCTGCTTTAACAGAATAAAAATTAAAAATTTTAAAATTGCGAAATTTTCAACATTTTTGCAAAATTTTTGATTTTTTCACAAATAAGCGCAAAAATTATCGACTTAAATTTAATACTAACATGAATCCCAATATGTCACGAAAAAACAATCTCAGAATCGCTAGGATCTGTTGAAGCGTTCCAGAGTTATTACCTCATAAAGGGACACTGGTCAGAATTGCAAAAAATGGCCAGGTCAGGAAGGCCAAAATAGGCTGGGTCCTGAAGGGGTTAAGGTACATGCTTTCCATTTCCTTGTGATCCTCCTTGAGATGGTTCCACCCCGTCATTGGAGTCCAAATGTGTTTAATTAAACTGATTTGACCTGATGTGGAAAGGCACACACCTGTCTATATAAGACCTCACAGCTCACAGTGCATATCAGACCAAATGAGAATCATGAGGTCAGAGGAACTGCCCAAGGAGCTCAGAGACAGAATTGTGGCAAGGCACAGATCTGGCTAAGGTTACAAAAGAATTTCACCAGTACTCATGGTTCCTAAGAGCACAGTGGCCTCCATAATCCTTGAATGGAAGAAGTTTGGGATCACCAGACGTCTTCCTAGACCTGGCCATCCAGACAAACTGAGCAGTCGCGGGAGAAGAGCCTTGGTGAGAGAAGGAAGAACCCCAAGATTGCTGTGGCTGAGCTCCAGAGATGCAGTAGGGAGATTGGAGAACATTCCACAAAGTCAACTATCACTTCATTCCTCCACCAATAGGGCCTTTATGGCAGAGTAGCCCGACAGAAACCTGTCCTCAGTGCAAGACAAATGAAAGCTCACATAAAGTTTGCAAAAAATTACATGAAGTACTCCCAGACTAAGAGAAATAAGATTCTCTGGTCTGATGAGTCAAAGATAGAACTTTTTGGTGATAATTCTAAGCAGTATGTGTGGAGAAAACCAGGCACTGCACATCACCTGCCCAATACAATCCCAACAGTGAAACATGGTGGTGGCAGCATCATGCTATGGGGGTGTTTTTCAGCTGCAGGGACAGGATGGTTGCAATTGAAGGAAACATGAATGCGGCCAAGTATAGAAATATCCTGGATGAAAATCTCTTCCAGAGTGCTCTGGACCTCAGATTTGGCGGAAGGTTCACCTTCCAACAAGACAATGACCCTAAGCACACAGATAAAATAGTAAAAGAGAGGTTTTAGAACATTCTTGACTGGCCCAGCCAGAGCCCTGACTTAAACCCAATTGAGCATCACTGGAGAGACCTGAAAATGGCTGTCCACCAAAGTTCATTATCCAACCTGATGGAACTGGAGAGGATCTGCAAAGAAGAATGGCAGAGGATCCCCAAATCCAGGTGAAAAACTTGTATCATTCCCAAGAAGACTCATGGCTGTACTAGCTCAAAAAGGTGCTTCTACTCAATACTGAGCAAAGGGTCTGAATACTTGTGACCATGTAATATTTCAGTTTATCTTTTTTAATAAATTTTCAAAAATTTCTATATTTATGTTTTTTATGTCAAGATGGGTGTGCAGAGTGTACATTAATGAGAAAAAAAATGAAGTTTTATACCAAATGGCTGCAATGAGACAAAAAATGAAAAGATTAAAGGGGGTGTCACACGCGTCAATATCGCCTGCACGATATCGGCTGCACGTGACGTTGCAGCGATATTGACGCGTGTGACATACTGCATCAACCAGCGATAAATCGCTGGTTGATGATCGCCAGGTTTCAGAACCAGCTCAGAAACCTGGCGATTGTCGCCCGGTGGACACGCAGCATCGCTGCGTGTGACACCGGGACTAGCGATATTCCAGCTCCCAGCGCCTCTCACAAGCGCTGGGAGCTGGTATCCAAGGTAAACTGCGGGTAACTAGGCAGCGCGCGCTGCCTAGATACCCGACTGTGTACCTTAGTTACCAGCCTCCTCCGCTCACCGGGTGAGCGGAGGAGGCTGGTAACTAAGGTACACGTCGGGTATCTAGGCAGCGCGCGCTGCCTAGTTACCCGCAGTTTACCTTGGAGACCAGCCTGCTCCCGCTTCCAGCAGGCTGGCAGCGGGAGCAGGACATCGTGGAAACGATATTTAAATCGTTTCCATGATGTCACTGGTCAATTGATCGCTGGTGAGTCTGTCTGTGTGACAGCTCACCAGCAATCAGCCGTCAATGTCGTCAGCGATCATCTCGCTGACGACATTGACGCGTGTGACACCCCCTTAAAGGGGTCTGAATACTTTCCATGCACACTTATTTTAAAAGGGTATAAATCTTCCGCTCATGCTGAGTAAGGATCAACAAAAGATCTGAAATGCGCAAGCCTGTTCTAGCTTTCATTCAATTATGGATTGATGTTAATTTTTTCAAATAAAAGCTGTTTTATTCATTCCCAACCATGATGCTGGATACCTAATTTTTCACTTTCCGCACACACTGTATACTGCCATGCCAGATCTGGCATGTTCCTCTCCATAAGGAGAGAAGTTATAACTTAGATCCCCATCTTAGCCTCTCACCTAGCCAAATCAGTTCTCACACATAGCACTTGCAAGGAGCAAACACTCCAAAACACCATATCTGCAAATTGAGAATATGATAATGCTCATTAAAGGCTCAATATTGACTTTTAGGATTGATACTTCCAATAGGTGGTGTTAGATTTGAAGTCGTCTTTGAAGAGGCAATTTGCATACATAAACAATGGCATACATCAAGGCAGCCCCCTATCGTTCTAGCGCCTCATCATGGAAACTCTTCTTTAAAGATGCAGATTATGTATTATAATATAGGATTTAACACTAAATTCACACATAAATCTTGTAGCTGCAATCATTTATTACTAGTCACCAGTCCTCAACGAGTCTCACCTCAAATCCAAAACATCTTCTCACAGTATGGCTCCTTGTCCAGTTTTAAAATGAATTATACCAAGTCAGAGATCTTGAATATACTTACAAAGCCACTACTTTGTTGCACTGGAGGTGTGCTTGAGATCATTGTCATACTGAAAGACCCAGCCACGTTTCATCTTCAATGCTCTTACTCATGGAAGTAGGTTTTCACTCAAAATCTCACGATACATGGCCCCATTCATACTTTCATGCACACGGATCAGTCGTCCTGGTCCCTTGGCAGAGAAACATCCCCAAAGCTTGATGTTGCTACACCCATGCTTCACAGTAGGTATGGTGTTAATGTGATTTTCAGGATTTGTTTTCTCATTTTGTCTCTCATAGCTGAGGTCACCTATGATGTCAATTACAGGTCTCTCTAATCTTTTTAAGTGGGAGAATTAGCACAATTGGTGCCTGACTAAATACTTTTTTCCCCACTGTAGCTGTATGAGGTCTTGTTTTTTGCAGAATGACAACATTCATTTTACCATATATTGTATTAAAAAAATGGGAAACAAATTCCAAGTGCAGTGAAATTGCAGAAAAAGTGTAATTCCACAATGTTTTTTTGGGGGAGGGGTATTATTTACACTATATGATAAAACTGACCTGACAGAATGATTCCCCAGGTCAGTTTGAGTTTATATATGCCTATATAAAGCTTTTATTTCAATTTAAGTTGTAAAAAAAAAAACAGAAATTAGTAAAAAAAAAAAAAGTTTTGCTTTTGTCGTCATTTTCTGTGACCCGTAACTGTTTCATTTTTTGTGATCTGGACCTATGGGAGGACTTATTTTTTGTGCGCTGAGCTGATGTTTTTACTCATGCCATAATTACATTGTTTTTATCATCTTTTATTTTATTTTATTGCAATGTTGCAGCAGACAAAAAATGAAATTCTACATTTTTTTTTCATTACGCTGTTTACTGATTGGATCAGTTTATTATTATTTTGATAGATCATGCATTTCTGAATGCAGCAATTCAAATGTGTATTTTATTTTCAATGGGTCAAAAAGGGGTTATTTGAAGTTTCATGTTTATTTTTTCTACATTAAGAAAAAACAAAACAATTTTTTTACTTTTTACTGAATTTACTAGTCCCTTTAGGGGACTTGAAGCTGCAAACATCCGATCACTTGTGCTATGCAGAGCAGTCCATCAGCACTGCTCTGTTTAGCAGAAGTAATGATCTCCTGTGATAGTTGGCTCACATCCGGTATTCACAGGAGTATCGTAATGACAGACAAAGGGGTCATTAGCTGACCTCCGGCTGTCATGGCAACCCCATAAGAACCCTAAGAAAAGTCACGGGCATGCCGATGGGAACAGGGAATGTTGGTGTGTATTAAATTCCAATGTCAGTGGTTTAACTGGTTAACAGCCACACCCAAGGCTACTAGAGGCACTTGATGGATGATTAAAACAGCCATTTAATGCAGGGAAAGATTTTAGCTCGGCGTGTGAGCCTGCATCAAATGCAGGGACAGGACATATGATGTACATATACGTCATGTGTCGTGAAAGGGTTAATACCCTCAAACTATGTTACATGAACATATGCACACATTTAATCAACAACATATAAATGGGAATGCTCTCTTAAGTATTTAGTTGTGCATATTACCAGAGATCTTTGTCTCCTCTATAATCTTAATTACCAACCAAAAATGATAGCACATTCACTAAAAGCCCCCTACACGTCCTGAATGGGTCTTAGGCTGGCTTCACATCACGTTTTTTTTTATGCGGGGCTGTCCGGTGTAAACCAGACAGCCCCGGACCAGTTTTTGGCCCCATAGCATCACTCCAGGACAATCCGGGAGAATACGGATTATTCTCTCCGGTCACAAAAATGATGCTTACATCCTTTTTTTGTCCGGGGAGAAAAATCTCCCCAATTTGCCGGATCCCGGATTCGGACGTATTCTCCCAGACCTGGGGCAATCCGGCGCTCCCTAACATGGGAGGATCCAGGAACCGAACACTGGCAGCTGCACCCCACTGTTGTTTCAGGACCGTGGCTAGCTCCGTGCTAGCTGCGGTCTTGAAAAATCAGCAGCTGCAGCTGCAATTACAGCCATCCGGCTGCACACAGGACCGGAGGGCACATTTGGCCCTCTGGTCCTGTGTGCTGATCCGGTTCGGGGCTGTCAGGGTCATCCCGGACCGGATCACACCGTGGTGTGAAGCCAGCCTTAAAGACCTTCTTCAAACCTACATTTTCTGAGTACTAATATATACTACTAGCTGTGAGCCCGATTCTAAAGAATCGGGAGTCTAGAATCTGTATATAATTTTTTTAAGAGTTTTAAATAATAGACTTAAACACCAGATATATGACTAAGTAGGCGATGTAGGCAGAACTGTGAGGGTAGCAATATAGTGGAGGTGTAGAAAGAGTTAATGTCCGACTAACAGGACTATAACAGAGTAGGAACTTATAATGATATCAAAAATGTTATTGAAGGAGTTAATGTCCCACAGGCACTCCCACAACAGACTCAGCGCTGTAAATTATATCCAAAATGGTGTTCAAGGGGTTAATGTACCAGTGGCAGTAGTTATAAACACTACCAAATATACAGTTAATGCTGAACTGGTATATGATGGGTTAATTTTGCAGTGTCATAACAACTATACACTGTGTAATAGAAATAACAACAATAATGGAATATAAGGGGTTAATGTTCCTACTGGCAGTAGTAATAGAGACTACAAAGTATGGAGTTAAGGCAGAAATGGCATATAAGGGGTTAACTTCGCAGTGGCAGTACAAGTATACACTGTGTTAGAGAAATTACAGATAAAACGGAATGTTTTATGTATCTCAATGGGCAGTAAGGCGCTATGCTCATTGGTCGGCGCCAGCACACAGCGACAAATGAGCTTCGCGCCTCACTTACAGCGCTAAATTTGAAACTCAAAGTCCTCCATGTATCTCAATGGGAAGTGAGGCGCTATTCTCATTGGTCGGCGCCAGCACACAGCGACCAATGACCTTCGCGCCTCACTTACAGCGCTAAATTTGAAACTCAAAGTCCTCCATGTATCTCAATGGGAAGTGAGGCGCTATTCTCATTGGTCGGCGCCAGCACACAGCGACCAATGAGCTTCGCGCCTCACTTACAGCGCTAAATTTGAAACTCAAAGTCCTCCATGTATCTCAATGGGAAGTGAGGCGCTATTCTCATTGGTCGGCGCCAGCACACAGCGACCAATGAGCTTTGCGCCTCACTTACGGCGCTAAATTTGAAACTCAAAGTCCTCCATGTATCTCAATGGGAAGTGAGGCGCTATTCTCATTGGTCGGCGCCAGCACGCAGCGACCAATGAGCTTCGCGCCTCACTTACAGCGCTAAATTTGAAACTCAAAGTCCTCCATGTATCTCCATAGGAAGTGAGGCGCGAAGCTCATTGGTCGCTGTGTGCTGGCGCCGACCAATGAGAATAGCGCCTCACTTCCCATTGAGATACATGGAGGACTTTGAGTTTCAAATTTAGCGCTGTAAGTGAGGCGCGAAGCTCATTGGTCGCTGTGTGCTGGTGCCGACCAATGAGAATAGCGCCTCACTTCCCATTGAGATACATGGAGGACTTTGAGTTTCAAATTTAGCGCTGTAAGTGAGGCGTGAAGCTTATTGGTCGCTGTGTGCTGGTGCCGACCAATGAGCATAGCGCCTCACTGCCCATTGAGATACATAGCGGTCTTTAGAGCTGTGCATGGCCAGGCACTTGGTTCTGTTGTCGGCCACGGCGCTCGGCTCTCGTCGCTCGGAGCGACGAAGTCTGTAGCTCGCCGGGGCGGGAGACTCGCAATGGCCGCTGTGCGGGCATTGCTTGCGAGCCTGCAATGGCTCGCGGGCATTGCTCGCGAGGCTGCAACGGCTTGCAATGCCCGCTGCGCGGGCAATGCTTCACAGGTCGCCCGCGCGCCCACGGCCACAATGACAGAAACAGCGCCAAAACTTACATAAGTGCGTTAAGGTAATTATATATTAGATGTGTATTGTTCTAATCAAGACTCCCAAAAAAATGTGCATGTCAGGCAGCTATTATGTAAATTCTTGTGGAAAAGGAAAAAATACATCTGTCATATGTTTCTTTCACTAAAAAAAATACCAGACTGGCTGGAAATGCTGAATACGGAACGTTATTATAGATCTATCAATGTCCAAAGATGGCTGACTCTGGCCTTGCCTGGCTACTTGAAATAGTATGTGGACTATTACAGATTGTCAGTGCATATCATTTAATTTGCTATGACTATATAAACAGGCTATTAAATGACCATCGAATGGTAAATGTTTACCATTCAGCAATCGTTTAGCGGAGATAGCAAGTTCATATAAAAAGACCCTTAGTATTTCTCAACTATGGTCATATTTCTAAATAAATGCATTGTTCTTACCTAATATCTCTCATATGTATGAGGCGCTCATATGTTTACCCATGTATTAGTGAGAACAAATTTAAATTGAACATCAACTGTTATTTAATACTTTTCTTTTTTATATTCAATAAAAGGAGATCTTATAAAGTGACTTTAGCATTTCTCACACCTTCCATTGATGATCATCTGTGAAAATCTCACTTTTTGCAATGTCAACTCTGTTCCATGCCACTGCCAGCTTTAATTGGTGGTCCCAGTTCTCATGTCCTTGTTGGTCGTGACTCAGTGAAGCTAGACAAAAAATGGAAAACAAATACAAAAACTATGTAATATGTAATAGTCTGTCACTGAGAATGCATTGCAGCGTGTTCACTTATATGTAGCTGAATTATGTTTGTAAATTAAAATTAATGAAGACAATACTAAATTATTACCTTTTAGCAAAGCTTGAAGAATAGCTACATCAATGTCATGCTGGTCATCCTTGTCCTCTCGAAATATTGTAAGTAACTGGCCGTGCCTGATAATGTCTTGAATCTGGTATTGCAAAATGTAAAAAGAAATACAAAAAGAATAACTCTCATGCACTTTTATATCTGCCTGTTTTTAATCCTTAATGCCGCCCACTATGTCTTTGTTTTTGGCTGATAAGTAGCTTCATTTTACAGTGCCATGTTTTTAAAGCTCAGCATGGGTGGTGCTGGCCTGGTTTCCTGAAATCAGCATGTTTTTAGGTACTAAGCTTAAAGGAGCATTGTCATAAGATTTCATAATCAAACTATGTATCATATTTTTCTTACTAAAAGGCTACATTCAGACACTGTTTTTGTTCTTTTCTGTTTTGGTCTGTTTTGTAGCTGGAGAACTGATTAATTTTCCAAAAAATGCACCAGCCATTCACAATGTGCATTTTTGGTTTGTTTTTGGGCTGCGTTTTTTCTCCCACTTTAGAATGGAAAAAAGCAGAGGAGAAAATACCACAGAAACTAACATGCAATTACGTTTGATGGATCTCTCCACTAGGCAAAAAAGATTACCCAGAAAATTCCCTGTCTCAATGGCTAAAAGTAAAAACCATTTGACTTGGTTGGGAATTCCTACGGTATGAGTGATCCATTTTGTGTAGTGAACTGCAACAAAACTGATCAAAAAAATGGATGCAAAAACGACAGTGTGAATGTAGTCTAATACTTTTTCTCATGAGGATATAAGGGAAGAAACAAAGGGCGCAGAGACTAAAGGCCCCGTTACACAATGATCTCCCAGCAACCTGACCAACGATCGGGTCGCTGGGACATCGTTATCTCATTGCTGGTGAGCTGTCACACAGGCAGACTCACCAGCGATCAGCAACCAACGAGGGCGCTGGTAACCAGGGTAAACATTGGGTAACTAAGCATAGCGCTGTGCTTAGTTACCTGATGTTTACCCTGGTTACCAGCGTCCCAGCGTGTGCTGGGCGGCACTGGGCATCGGCTGGGAGGTCGTTGATCGTTGGTCTCCCGCTGTCACACATGCCGATGCTGGCCGCCCAGCAGGAGACTAATGATCAAAAAATGGTCCTGGCCATTTACAAACGATCAGCGAGTTAATCGCTCTTCGTTGGTACATGTCACACGCAGCGGCATCGCTACGAGGTCGCTGCAATGTCACAAAATCGGTGATGTTACAACGATATCGTTAGCGATATCGTTGCTTGTAAAGGGGCCCTTAGTATAGGTGTATGTTTACATACGCTGCAAGAGATTTTGGTTTTTGCACTCTCCCTGTAGATGTCTTGTATTTTCTCTCAATTGATTCGTATGGTGGATCAGCTCTTTTTAATCCTCTAGTCTGCAGCATGATTGTGGGAGCTATGCCACCCTTGGTGCAAGGTTTGCATGTGAATATTGTAGTAGAAAGAAGATTTCTCTTTTCAGTGCTTCCAGAGGACAAGGATGGTTGGAGATTAAATATTTCTCATCTCCAACCATGCTTGTCTTCGGAAGCGCCAAAAAGGGAAATCTTCTATCCACTGCTTTTTTCTCATAATAACATCTTGCTAATACAGTATATATGTGGCTCCTGGACTGCTTTCTTAAATCACAGGGTAGAGCATTCATATGCACCGTGCTCCTATTGCTGAGATAACTAGGCGGCTACATAGTTCTCTCTCAACCTTTGTAATTAATGTTAAGGGTATGCTCACATCCACGTAGCTTGCCTTGGTGAGATAAGTTGCAGAGCACCAGGCGAGTGTCATGCGTTTTTTTCATCCATATCACATGCACATGAAATGCAAGTGTATGTTTTTTTCCCATCTAGCATCTGTATGTCATGTGTTTGACAGGCGTATGACATGCGTTTTTAACATGGTTTTTCCCATGCTGTAAAAAATAGATAGATATATCAATCGATCTTACCAGTCTCCTGATGCCACTGCACTAGGCCATTGAGAACAGCAAGGTAAAGTGCCAGGATTTGGCGATTCTAATGAATGCGCCAGTTTCTGGGGCAGCTGCGGGCTGCTATTCTGTAGCCTGAAGAGTCTAATAACTATGGGCCTCATCATGCTGAGAATACCAGCTCCCAGATACCTTGTTTTTCCTTGACTGACAGTCAAAAATGTATATCGCAACCAAACACAGACACGGCTGCAGATTGTGGGGGAGCAGTCTGAGAGCAAGAGTCAATCACAGACGCTGTCAGCAGGGGCGGACCCAGACTGTAGTGGGCCCTGGTGCAAGAAATTTTTCGGGGCCCCCCCCCCCCCGCCCCTCATAGTGGCGACAAAGTAACGTAAACATCACAGTTTCCCTCCCCACCAGGCACCAGACCAAAGCCCTGCTTCGGGGCTCTTACCTGGCTGGAGCCCCCCTCAGTATCCTCAATCAGCTTGCTGGAGCGGGTGTGTTGCCTGCCTCCACGGAAGAGCCGGAAGAGGAAGTGCAGCAGCACCGACCCTCCCAGCCCCCTCTGCCTCAATGCTGCTGCTCCACCAGCAACCCCCCCTCCCTCCCCCCCTTCGTACTACTGTACAGTCAGTGGCGGATTAAGATTAGCCAGGGCCCGGGGCTGTTTTGAAGGCTAGGGCCCCCCAACCCCAAGTATGTCACATTCTCCAGACCCAGTATACAGCAGGAGGCCGCCCTATTGAGAAACTTGAAAGTACCATTAAGCAAAAAAAAAATCTAAGATGCTGTAAGACCTTAACCGTCAAACCAGCAGCTCTGGGAGTCAATTCTGACATCCTGCAAACAAATGCAATCAGAAAACATCCAAAACCTGACAAGTGCAATAAATGCAATATTTGTGAAGGTGATATCAAAGAAAGGCGATATACAATATGAGACATACTGGTAGGATGTTTACATTGTGAGCCCCAATGGGGACAGTGTTGATGATGTATGTAAAGTGCTGTGGAGTTCATCGAGTAATATAAAAGTAAAAAAATATTTCTTCATATGTCGTCACAATACCAGGATCTGAGGATCTTCTATTTCGAGGTCAGGGGCTCTCTGACGCCGTGTTGCTGCTTGTCTCGCTGTCGTCCTCTTTTGACACTGCAGTGCGGTGGACAAGAGAGCATTAACTGGTTAATAACAAGAAGTATGGAGTGTGTACTGAGCCTTACACCCTCCCCATACCATGTCCGGCAGACATTGTAGGATTACTATATGGATTTTATTGTTAGGGCACGGACACACTGGGGTGAAACTCGGATGCGTGCAATGCGTGATTTTATCGCAGTGCAGTCAGTTAAACGTCTGAAACACATTGACGAGTGTCGGACGCTTTTTTCTCATCCAGATTCTGGATGGGAAAAAGTCACAACATGCTGCGACAGTCTGCGATTCATGTGCGAGACTCGCCAATGCAAGTCTATGAGTCCGACAAAATCATGGACCGCACACTGACAGCACACGGACCATCCGAGAGGCATCAGTTTTTTTCACTGATACATTATCATTCTTCAGCTGAGACAACTGTAAAATGCTCCTGTAAATGATTCTACAGTAATAGCTGCTGAGAAACAAAACAGATTGCACATGGATGTGATCTAAAAAAACTGTCGGACACTCGCACAGCATTTGGATGTCCCAGTGGCCAGCTACACAGACAGCCCGCCACAGCCACACACAGAGCCACAACCACACAAAAACAGTCAGCCACATAGACAGTCAGCCACATAGACAGCCACACAGACGCAGAGAGCCACACAGACGCAGAGAGCCACACAGACGCAGAGAGCCACACAGACGCAGAGAGCCACACAGAGAGACACAGCCACATAGACAGCCACACACAGAGCCACAGCCAGCAACATAGACAGCCATAGCCAGCCACAGCCAGCTGCACACACAATATCAGCCCACACATACAGCCACACACATAGCTAGCCACACAAACACAGCCAAAGCCAGCCAGCCACATACAGCCACACACATACAGCCAGCCACATAGACAGCCACACACACAGCCAAAGCCAGCCACAGGCGCAGCTACCCACACACACAGACACAGCCAGCCACACACACAGCGAGCAATATAGACAGCCATAGCCAGCCACACACAGACATACAGTCAACCACACAGCCAGCCACCCACACACAGTCAGCCACACACATAGATACGCACACACAGCCAGCCACATAGCCCCAGCTGCATAAAGACACAGTCAGACACACAGACAGCCACATGCAGCCACGCAGCCCTAGCCACACAGACACAGTCAGCCACACAGACACATTTGCCACACACAGCCAGCCACGCAGCCTCAGCCACACAGACAGTCAGCCACAGACAGCCTAGCAACATAGACACAATCAGCCAAAGCCACGCAGCCCCAGCCACACACAATCAGCCACATACAGCCAGCCACAGAGCCCAGACACCACAGAGGCACACAGGAGAGAACACACACAGAGGCCCAGAGAGACACACACAGAGGCCCAGAGAGACACACACAGAGGCCCAGAGAGACACACACAGAGGCCCAGAGAGACACACACAGAGGCCCAGAGAGGCCCAGAGAGACCCACAGAGACCCACAGAGACCCACAGAGACCCACAGAGACCCACAGAGACCCACAGAGACCCACAGAGACCCACCACCAACACCACCAGCTGCTGCTGCTGCAGCTCATCATAATCCTTATCTGTACACATTATGCTCTGCTGGCTGGCTCCTGCGCTGTGGAATGGAAGTTGTTCCGGGGCCTGCAGTAGAGACGGGGAGGCGGGGCCCATAGAGATTGACTGGAGATAGGAGGACCCAGGGGATGTGAAGGGCTCACGTCACACAGGTCCTCCTATCTCCAGTCAATCTCTCTGGGCCCCGCCTCCTCAGCTCTACTGCACTGCAGGCCCCTCCATGCCTCCGCTTCTCCCTGGAGGGAGAGGAATGGCTGCAGTGACGCAGCCGCCTCTTTCTCTGACTGTCTCCTCCGCCGGCGGGTCTGTTCACAGGCGGCAGATCCCCTGGGGCCCCCAAGAAGCCTTGGGCCGGGGGCGGCCGACCCAACCGCCCCAATGTAGATCCGCCACTGTACAGTACTAGCAGCGCCGCCCGCAGCCAGCACTTCCCCCCCGGGACCGACTCAATGTAAGAGCCTCAGCCGCGGGTGTGCAGCGCTGCTAACACCCGACAGCACCCGGTCCCCGACAGCACCCCCCATCCACCCCCTCCCCCCCCCCCCCGGGACACACATGAAGAGCTTCTGTATGTCGGGGGGAAACGGACCTACCGCTGGAGCCTCAGGGGCCCCCTAGGTGGCCTGGGCCCTGGTGCAACTGCACCAGTTGCACCATGGTAGTTCCGCCCCTGGCTGTCAGAGAGAGTGAGCATCTGTGATTGGCCGTTGAAGTTCAGTGTAGTGAATATCCATGAAGCTTAATGAGCGGCCCTGGAAGCAAGCAGCAGAAGAAAGGTAACATTTATGTATATATTTATCCTATCATCTATATAGCTATCTACCTATTCTAACTTTTTACAGCATGGATAAAACCATGTTAAACATGCTTTCTGTGTGCTCTCCGATTTTTTTCTTGCACCTATTCACTTGCATTGGGGAATTTACGTCGAGATATGCGTGGCATGCTGCTAAGTTTTCCTTAACTTTTTTCTCACTGAGAAAAAACTCGCAGATCGAAACTGGACTTTAGTTTAACATTGTTGCGAGTGCTATCCAATGTTTTATAGGATTGCACTTGCCTAGTTTAAACGCAGATGTGAGCACACTCAAAGCAGGCGAGACTGATCGGAGTATGCTAGGGTTGATAGAATACCGTATTTTTCACTTTTTAAGACACACTTTCATTTCCCCCAAATTAGGGGGGAAATGGGGGTGCGTTTAAAAAAGCAAATAGTGGAAAAAATGCTGTAAAAGTGCAAAAAATCATTCTTACTGTGGGGATGGCGGCAACTGCGGAGCAGACTGATCAATGCTGACATCCAGAGGGGCAAAGCAGCAGGCCTGGCACTGGGGGGGTGTCGACACGATGACCAGCGGTGATCTCCAGTATTCGCCGGTGTGTGGGCGGCATAGTGCAGGCCGGTGCCATTGCACTTCCTGAATGCGGCCATGCGTTTCCGGTTTGGAAGGGGAATACGTCATTGGTGCCTGTGTCTGCCACACAGGACTTCAATAAAGTGGCAGCAAAACCAGCGCATGCGCAGATGGAGCTCTCGGTCCCCGAGCTCCCGATCTGCGCATGTGCTCCAGTAGTTAGCTGCAAATAGCCGGCAGCAGGCAGGATTCTGTGCTCCGCTGCACACGGAGACCCAAAGGAGGGAGAGAAGTCTGATTCTCCTCATCTGCAGGGATGGATATGGATTGGTGGAGGGAACTGTTGCTGAGCTGCCTCCATCAATCATATATTGAACCCTGCACAATGTATTGTGAAACACTTCTTGTTTACACTAGTCCAAGAGATCCTAGGGAGAGGTGAGCAGACATTAATGGGAAACACAACCCCCATCATCCTTCAGAATATACAGTACAGTGGGTGTATTCTGATGGATGATGGTGGTTGTAGCCATATTTGGTGTAAATAGGGAGTAATTGTAAAGTGTCCAAAGTGTTTATAGCAAATATGACTACCACCTCCCTTATCTTTCTGAATACACTCATGTATACAGTACATGGGTGTATTCCAAAGGATGATGGGGGTGGTGGTCACAATATATGGTACTCCAGGCATTGTATACTGTAGTTCACAGATCCCCCATAACAGAGTGTCACCACAGATCCCTCCAATAAGTGTGCTCCATGCAGACCCCCATAAGTGTGTCATCTGCAGATCCCCCATAACAGTGCATCACCACAGATCTCCCATAACAGAGTGTCATCAAAATGGCTCAAAATATTAGTTTTTTCTAATTTTCCTCCTCTAAAACCTAGGTGCATCTTGTAAAGCGAAAAATACGGTAAATATTTGGTGCACAGGCTGCAGAAAAATAAATCTTATCTATGTAGATAGCAAGTTGATTTACACAGTAAAAGAGTCTCAGTCTCCCAAACAAATGACAATCGTCTGCATTTCCATACTCTGTGCAAGATATAGGATATATATGTGATCCTTGCTTGCTTAACATTTCTGTGTGGTTATAAAGGGCATATAAAATCAGTGAACAGTGGAATGTAAAAGTTTGAGCACCCCTGGTCAAAATTACTGTTATTGGGAACGGTTAGCAAGATGAAGATTAAATAATCTCTAAAAGGCATAAAGTTAACGATTACATATTTTCTTTGTATTTTAGGAGAAAAAATTATTTTTCCCGTTTAACATTTCAAAAATTACGAAAAGGAAAATGAACTGATGCAAATGTTTAGGCACCCTTGGAGATGTATGCACTTAGTTAACTTTGACCAGGTTTTCTGACCTTAATTAGCTTGTTAGGGATAAGGTTTGTCCAGTATTATTGCTAGGAAAAGCCAGTTAATGCAAATTTCACAGCTTTATAAAAACCCAGCCTCCTCTACCCTTGTACAAAAAAAACAGCAGCCATGGATTCTTCTAAGCAGCTGCCTAGCACTCAGAAAATTAAAATGGCAGAGGCTTACAAAGTGGAAGGAGGCTATAAGGAGATGGCAAAGCATTTTTAAGTTGCCTTTTTCTCAGTTCAAAATGTAATTAGGAAATGGCAGTTAACAAGAAGAGTTGAGATTAAGATGAGGTCTGAAAGACAAAGCTAAATTTCCGTGCGTTTTTTATCAGTTTTTTGTAGTGCAGTGGGTCTCCTCCTGTGTCTCTAAAGGTACCGTCACACGGGGCGACGGTTGCGGCGATGTTGCCGGCGATGCGCGGTAGCGCGCATCCCTGGCAACATCGCCGGGGAAATGTCACACGGAGCAACTTACCGGCGATGTCACCGGCTAGTTGCCGCGGCTATCGCTCGCTGGGTTACCCAGCAACCCAGCGAGCGGTAACTCACAATGTTGGAGATAGGTGGTGCCGTCCGCAACATTGCAGGTTGCCGCGTTACACAGGGCGATCAGGCATGATCGCCTCAGCAACATCGCCAGGTTTCCCAACATGTTGGGAAACCTGGCGATGTTGCTCAGGCGATTTATCGCCTGATTATCGCCATGTCACACGCGGCAATTCCAATTCGATGGCGCTGTCGCCACAATTAGGCCACGCCCCTGTGTTCCCGGCAACATCGCCGGCGATGTCGCCCTGTGTGACGGTACCTTTAGGCTGGAGGCACACTGACGTGCTTCAAACATGGAGCAGCATTTGTCGGGAATAGAAACTCTGCGCCTGTCAAAGCCACAGAGTTTAAATTTCCCGCTTTGCTGGTACAGTAAGCTATCATCTTGTACTGCTGTGACAGCAGCGATACAAGATGTTTAGCTAATACAATAATGATTGTTGTAAAATAATGTATTCTGGGGTTATTTTACTGATTAACCCCATCAGCATCCTCTGTACCGCATGTGTGCTCAGAGGAGGCTGATGTGGCTTCAGCACCATGAGAGGGGACAGCTCCCCATAGACAGTAACATAGAGCCGGCTTTTTCTGTGAATTTATAAACCTGACAGTTCTTTTAACCCATTATACATAAAAATTAACCCCTTCACACACATGGTGTAATGACACCATGTCTGCAGAGAGTGAGGACACTCTCCACATACATGGTGTCACTACACCAGCTGCATATTAACCCCTTCAGCACTGGGTTTAGAGCCGCATCAGCATCCTCTGTGCACACATGCGGTGCAGAGGATGCTGATGGGGTTAATCAGTAAAATAACCCCAGAATACATTATTTTACTACAATCATTATTGTATTAGCTAAACATCTTGTACTTCTGCTGTCACAGCAGTACAAGATGATAGCTTACTGTACCGACAAAGCGGTCATTTTAAACTTGCCGGCTTTGACAGCCGGCGAGTTTAAAGCGTTTTTGCCTGCACACTCGCACTGTGTGCTGTATGGGGGCGAGATTTTCTCACCCCCATACACTTGCATTGCCCTCACGTGCGTCAGAATCGCGTGCAGTCGCACCAGTGTGCCCTGCCTGATAGGGCAACACTGGTCCCAGTGCAATGCGAGTATCCCTCGCTTGGCACTCATGCGAGTCCCTCGCAACGTGTGCCTCCAGCCTTAAGTGTCCAGAAATATCTTAGAAAATGTAATTATATATTACATGGTCTGCATTGTCATCTCATCTATCAATCCATCTCATTAAAGGGTGCACTATACTACAAATTGGAAACTGTCTGACCTCCATGTATCATTCTTTTCTTTTCAATAATCTTTTTATTAAGATGTTGCATATGTATAAGCAATAAAGTGATATCACCGTCAAAATTGAACATCAAATCTAAGAAAAATACAAAAGAGAGTATAAAGGAATTTGCATCCAGGAGAGTAACAATGTGCTTTTCTTTGAATACAGCTGATGTTAGGGCTCATATCCCTTTGTATGGCAAAGTCTACTCACGCCGGGAGGGAACTGTAGATGAAGGCTCCCAATTTAATCCATGTCTTTAAAGTTCCGTAGACGTCAGCGTGTCCACATTCTATAACTCCTGGCTGCGGTTATAATATTAATTCGTAGCTGAAACTATCATATTCAATATAAAATTAAGTCAAGAGAAGACCGAAGAGAGAGAAAAAGAAAGAGAGAGTAAGAGAGAGAATCAGGGAAATAGAAAAGGTTGGGATGTATAGAAAGGAGGGGTAGGGAGGAGGACGAGGGACGTGGAGGTGTAGGACACATCAGGTCAATTGCGACGTATGCCGCCTTAGTTGTCGAAGGAGTTGGAGATTATCCTATGTTAGTGCTTTCTTCCCTAAAGGTGATCCAGGGGGTCTAGGTTTCTCTAAATGGTTTTTGATTATGTGTGACAGACGCCACTGTCAGTGCAACTCGGTATAGGGAGTCCACTTTTTCCAAGAGCTGCGGGGCTGTGGGTATGTCTGGTGTGCCCCAATGCATCGGAATCAAGAGTTTAGCTGCCGACAGAAAATTAAGTGCTAAATTTGATATATATTTATCTTTTGGCCAGAGAGGGAAGTTCAGCAGGGCATTTTCCAGCGCAAGCCGGTGATGTTTTTTCGTTACTTGAGTTATAAATTCACTCACTTGCCTCCAAAAGGCTTCGATCTTAGGGCAGGTCCACCAGATATGCAAATAATCTCCTCTGGCATCCCCACACCTCCAACAGGCTGTCGAGCTCCCTCTCTGCCAATGATATGTTCTTTGTGGTGTAAGGTACCAACGTGTAACCACTTTAAAAGAGTTCTCTTGAGCCCTTACACACTGCGAAGGGCCGTGGGAGAAATTGTAAATGTGCGTCTGTTGAGCTGGAGACAATTTGTATCCCAGGTCTGTTTCCCAGTGTGCAATATAGCTCCTTTTCGTGCAGCATTCGTTTGTCAATAGTGTTTGATAGAGGGTAGAGATAATTTTTTTTGGTCTGGAAGCAGTGGCACATAGTTTTTCAAATAAGGTCATTGGGCGCAAGAGATCCGCTGATTTCAGAAGTGGGGTTAATTTGTCGCGGAGGCGATGGTAGTGAAGAAAGGTCAATCGTTGTAAACCTGGTATCTTATGCAGTTCGGTCAGACTCGGCAGAGACCCGTCTATCATGATTTGATCAATAGACAATTCCGACCACTTGTGCGGCGTTCACCACCATGCCTGGATGAGTCCCTAAGGTAGGGGCCACTAGGTCTGCAATGGTAACCAGAGGCGACAGTGATGGGATTAATGTGTGTTTTAATTTTGACCATATACTTAGCGTAGCTTTGGTATGAATGTTATAAATCATATATGATTTGATTTCATGGTCACAGGTGAGGAACAGGGACCTGAGTGGTAGCGGGGCCAATGCCTCTTCCGCTTCAATCCATTGTTTATCTCTCTGCTTTCTAAGAATGTCCACCACTCTTGAAATCATTGAGGCATGGTAGTACTTCTTTATATCAGGTGCTCCCATTCCTCCCCTGCCTCTCCATGTATCATTCATGTATCTAATCCTATCCTGTGTGATATTGTCTGCTGAGCTGTATATCTAAGTCTATGGTACACTATGCTACAAATTGAAAACTGTCTGACGTATTCCTTACCTAATTCTCACCCTGCATGTCTTTGATTTGCACCAAATTGTTCTTTTCTTTTTTTTTTTCTTCTGCTCTTTATGGAATGGGCCGGTCTCCCCTTCTGTGTAATTAGTTGTGTTCTCTTTCCTTTTAGTCAACTAAACTCTGCATGGCTTGCTCTGTTTAACTTACACCACTCCTGCCCCTCCCCTCTGGTCAGCTGAACTCATTTTCTGGACTCTTAAAGGGAACCTGACCCCTAAAAATCCGCCCCAGACCATTTATACCTGTCCCTGCACCTCCAGGAATGCATTGTAGGCATCCCTTTGTGTGAAAAAAGGCTATTTGTAAAGTATGTAAAAGTGCTTTTATTATCTTGATTTCTGCGGCTTCTCAGTGCTTGAGAAGTCACACAGGGCATTCCCTGTGGCTTCTCAGCACAGCCTGCAGATCAATTATTCACGCCCAGAGGGGCGTGCTAAAGCAGTGTGAGCTCCCTCGCCCCCTTCCATGGGCGGTATAGCATGTATGACGCTATTCGCGTCATATCCATATCATAGGACTTCGCGCTGCGCTAATCGCACACTAGCTGCCGTAGAGCAAACTCGTACATATGTAATGCGCAACGTGATGTCCTATGATATGGATATGACGTGAATAGCGTCATACAGCCTATACCGCCCATGGAGGGGGGCGAGTGAGCTCACACTGCTTTAGCACGCCTATCTGGGCGTGAATGATTGATCTGCAGGCTGTGCTGAGAAGCCACAGGGAACGCCCTGCGTGACTTCTCAAGCACTGAGAAGCCGCAGAAAGCCAGGTAATAAAAGCACTTTTACATGCTTTACAAATATAATTTTTTTACACAAAGGGATGCCTACAATGCATTTCTGGAGGTGCAGGGACAGGTATAAATGGTCTGGGGACTGATTTTTAGGGTCAGGTTCCATTTAAAACTGTATATAAATGATACAAGGATGTTTCCTTTGACATTGGGTCAACTGATGTGTCTCTTAAGTGTCCAGAAATATGCCAGAAATAATACAGAAGATACCAGCTATACCCGTCTGCTAACTGTCTTTGCTACTTTACTTTCCCACTAACACTTCACCATGCTTACCTATGCCCTAACAGTAACTGCTTCACTAATCCTTACCCTCTTCCACACCCCCAAACCCATCACTCCCATCACAAATATTTATCTCACCATCGCTCTTACCTTTCACCCTGAGCCATTCTACTGACCTGCTCCTCAATCTCACACCTCTCCTGCAGAAACACAAAACAAGCCGGTCACTTTCATTCTCACACCTGCTTGCTCTCTCTTTGCTTCTCATATCAGACGGCAACATATCTCCCAATCCATGACCTCCACAACCAACATTACCCACTATAACTCCCTCCTATCACCCCACACCTGCAAGAAACTGTCACAATCTTTTAAATATAAAACCCATTCCACTGACCCCATCTCCACCGGGGACTCTCTGGAGTGCTCTGGAATGCCCGTTCCATCTGTAATAAACTCTACTTCATTCACAACCTCTTTACCATTTGCAAACTCTCCTTCCTGGGCCTCACAGAAACATGGCTGACACCCTCTGACACGGCCCCCCCTGCTGTGCTGTGCTATGGTGGCCTCCACTCACACACCTTGCACTAGCAACAAACATGGTGGACGAGTGGGTCTTCTCCTTTCTAGAAGCTGCACCTTCAACCCAATTCCTCCTCCTCCCTCCCTTATCCCCTCATCCTTCAAAGTGCACTCTGTATCTACACTCCTTCCAACCTCCAAGTGGCTTTCATTTATTGACCCCCACTGCCTTCTTTGACAAATTCTCTATCTGGCTTCTTCACTTGCTCTCTGTTGACATTTCCACCATCATCATGGGTGACTTCAACATCCCCATTGATACCAACCAGTCAACAGCCTCCAAACTCTTGTTACTTCCTTCATCCTTTGGCCTCTCTCAATGGTCCTCCACAGCCACCCACACAGACGGACATACACTAGACCTCATCTTCACCCACCACTGCTCTCTAACTAACCCCATAACCTCCCCTCTCCCCCATCTGACCACCGTCTACTTACCTTCTCAACCTTGTCAACCTCACCTTCCACCCATGTCCACCAACTCACACACCCTCGCAGAAACCTCACACATGTTGACACTCACATACTTTCTGACTCTATTCTACCAATGAGAAAGGATATCAGCTGCAACACTAACACTAGAAATATGTGAAAAATCATATTAGCTAATGAATGCAATGGTTTGGCTATGTGCAAAGCTGCTCAACGTGAATAGGGTATACAGGCACAGCAGAAAATTGCGTCATGATATAGAGGGAAAAAATGAGAACTTAGCTAATGCGATGACCATAGCATTTCAGCCCAGTAACCAGCATCAAGGTCTCTCATACTACCGGGTCCTATCTTTGTGCCTCTTCCAGCGGTATGAATTGCTTGAATGGGTGTCTGTGCTACAAACTGCAATTAATAACCTGCGTGTATGCGAGTGTCAGGACCTAGGCTACAGCAGGATGTAGAGTCTCAACATGGCTACAGGGTGTGGGAGGGTGCACGGTCAGAAAACGTATCATATTGACGCTAAAAAGAGGGCCGGCAACACCTCCATATGTGAAAGGAGCTAGCCAGAAAAAACATCAACAAGAAAGGATATCGGCTGCAACATGAAGCAGTTTTCTGCTGTGCCTGTATACCGTATTCACATTGAGCAGCTTTGCACATGGCCAGCCATTGCATACATTAGCTAATATGCTTTTTCACCTATTCCTAGTTGGCTGCAACACTAACACTAGGAATAGATGAAAAAGCACATTAGCTAATGAATGCAATGGCTGGCCATGTGCAAAGCTGCTCAATGTGAATACGGTATACAGGCACAGCAGAAAACTGCTTCATGTTGCAGCCGATATCCTTTCTTGTTAATGTTTTTTCTGGCTAGCACCGTTCACATATGGAGGTGTCGCCGGCCGTCTTTTTAGCGTCTATTCTACCACTATCCTCCATGTTCTCATTACATGACACAGATAACGCCACCACTTTCTACAATTCTACACTCACAACAGTCATTGATGCAGTTGCCCCTCTCGTTCACGGCAGAACCCGACAAATCAACAGACAACCCTGACACACAGACACCACAAAATAGCTGCGTCAAGATAGGGTTGCTGAGCAGTGCAGGAAGAAAACATATTCACAAGAAGACTATAAAGCATTCAAAGAAGCACTTCTCAAATTCATGTCAGCACTCAACAGAAATACTTAATTACCCTCATATCCTCTTTGTACCACAACCCCAGGCAGTTATTCAACACATTTAACTCCCTCCTTCACCCCCCACTGCCCCCTCCTACTTCTCATATCTCTGCAAAAGACTTCGCAACACACTTCACCAACAAGATCAATCAGATCAGAAGTCTTGTTAACCAATTACCACAACCCCAGTGTTTACCAGACTACTCCCCTCCCTCACTAACCCTCCTCCCCTCCATCACTGAAGGAGAACATGCACACCTCCTCTCCAAATTGCACCTCACCAATTGGGCATCAGACTCCATTCCTTCCCACTTCCTAACCAACCTCACCACCACACGTATCTCAGCCCTAACCCACCTCTTCAACCTATCACTAACCTCCAGTACCTTTCCTTCTACTTTCAAACATGCAACAATTAAACCTATCCTAAAGAAGCCATCCATTGACCCGACCTCCACATCCACCTACCGCCCCATATTATTGGTCCCATTCGCCTCCAAACTTCTTTAAAAGCACGTCCATACTGTACTTTACTCCCACCTCTCATCTAACCAAAATTACTAATGACCTACTTACCGTCAAACCTAACAGACACTTCTCCATCCTCCTCCTTCTCGACGAGTCCTTTGCATTCAACATAGTCAACCACTGCCTCCTATTACGGATGCTCTCTTCCATTGGTATAATGGACCTTGCCATCTCCTTGGTCTCCTCCTACCTTTCCAAGTGAACATTTATTGTCTCCCACGCCACACTACCTCCTCGCTGCATCCCCTCTCTGTTGTGGTCCCTCAAGCCTCTGTCCTGAGACCCCATCTTTTTTCCATCTATACCCTTAGCCTAGGACATCTCATAAAGTCACAGAGATTACAGTACCACCTGTATGCTGATAACACAAAGTATTCCGGGCAGCCGGCTAAAGCATTCAACACAGTGAATTCCTAGGTGCGTTGCCCCCTGGGAATTTTGAATATGCAAATAGCCTGTGGAGCCTCGATTTAGGAGTCTCAACACAGGACTAGCCAGATATTCCTCCAGGGAAGGACCTAGCCATGGGGTGGCTCTTTGAAGAACCACCATAACCACCATATTAAGTGACCCTTTGAGTCAACATCCAGCTCTTACAAGCTTAAAGATATGACAAGGGAATACCAAGGCCAGGTATCCATCCACAGACAGCTGTTTCGGGGTGTTGCCCGTCATCAGTGTGGAATAGGATTCTGGATAGGTGGAAGCAATCCCTAGTAGACCAACAACACAAAATATTCACTGATCTCAGGGAGACCAGTCCCAAGAAAACACTGGCCGCTGTTTTGAGACTCCTAAATGAGGCTCCACAGACTCTATTTGCACCTGTATGCTGATGACACTCAGATCTATCTCTCTGGCCTAGACGTCACCTCTCTGCTGTCCAGAATGCCATAGTTCCAAAGGGAGTGTGCCATCGGGATGAAAGACAAGGAAGACAAGGCTTCTTCAATGCTGTTCCTTTATTCACTATGCGATTCGGTGCCGTCCCTGCACCTTCCTCAGCGCGGATCATATGAGCACTGCTCCCATTGGATCTCTAGATACACCATCACTGTGCACGTGGAAGTGTGGATCTAGCAGCAGCTGTCCAGGCGAGCATACTGGTTGTGGGTTATCACAACCGAACCAGGTGAGCACATACACCCAGGGGTTTGCAATCTTATGTAAACGATAAGACTCATTTGCGCCTCTTTGTGTCTCTCTCTGCTTTAGATTTGCAGAATCCCAGAGTGTCTATCAGCCATATCCTCCTTCTTCTCCTCTTGCTTCCTTAAACTAATCGTAGACAAAACTGAACTCATCATCTTTCCCCCATCTCACACACATCCCTTAGGGCCTTTTCACACTGGGGTTTTTTGAAAAATGAAACTGTCGCGGTAAAAAACCTAATCTGCCGCATTTTCTGCCTAACGGCTGCACTTGCGTCACACTTGCGTCACACTTGCGGCAAGCCCCATGCATTGTCTATGGGGCTTGCGGTAAGTGTGCGGCAGGTGCGGCAAATGTGGTTCCAGCAGTTGCGGCTGCAAAAAAACATTGCGGTCAGCGGCGTTTTTTTTTTCGCGGCCGCAACTACAACTATGCAACTGCACTTGCCGCACCTGCCGCACACTTACCGCAAGCTCCATAGACAATGCATTGGGCTTGCCGCAAGTGTGCCACAAGTGCAGCTGTCAGGCAGAAAATGTGGCAGATGCAGTTTTCTTTACCGCGACGGCCGCATTTTTCAAAAGATCCCAGTGTGAAAGAGCCCTTACCTAATCTGTCTATCACAATAAATTACATCACACTTTGCCTTGTACCTGAAGTCCACTGCCTGCGAGTAACCCTTGACTCTGATTTATCCTTCAAACCATGCATCCAAGCTCTCGCCACACCTCCTGCCACCCCCAACTTAAAAATATTTTCACAATCCGTCCTCAATCTACTAAACTATTAGTGCATGCCCTCATCATCTCCCGTCTCGACTACTCAATCATCCTCTTCTGTGACCTCCCTGCTAACAATCTTGCACCTCTCCAATTTGTCCTTAGCTCTGCTGCCTGACTAATTCAGCTCTCTCCTCGCTGCACCTCCGCTTCTCCCCTCTGCAAATCCCTCCCCTGGCTCCCAATTCCCCAGTGTATCCAATTCGAACTACTAACATTGACTTACAAAGCCATCTACAGTCTGTCTCCCCATATAACTCTGAACTAATCTCCCTGATATCATCCAACTCATCTTAAATACTGTCAAGACCTCCTACTTTCCTCCACACTTATACATTCCTCATCTAATCACATGCAAGACTTCACCCGAGCATCCCCCATCCTTTAGAATTCTGCACCCCAAACAGTCTAACTATCCCCTACACTCGGAACCTTCAAGTGGAACATGAAAACCCATCTCTTCAGAACAGCTTACAGCCTGCATTGACGACAGTGCCACCTCACCACCACTGGAGAAGACTCAACCTACTGTCTCCCTCCCTATTGCCCTGTAGAATGTAAGCCCACAAGGGCAAGGTCCTCTCTCCCTTCTGTACCAGTCTGTCACAGTTAGTATGTTCATTGTATTTTTAACTTGTTTGTATGTAACCCTTTCTCAGGTACAGCACCATGGAATTAATGGTGCTCTATAAATAAATATTAATAACTAGCTGTGAGCCCGATGCAAATGCATCGGGTGTCTAGAATATGTTTATTGTTTTTTTAAAGATTTTTAAATAAATAATCGCATCATCAATAGCAATAATATTAGCAATAGCATTATTATTAGCAGTAATAGCAGTATTAATAGCATTATTAGCAGTATTATGAGCATTAATAACAGTATTAAGAGCATATAGAAAGTATAGGGGGACTTGCGGCAGGTGCGGCGGCTGAGGTAGCGACTCGCAATGGCCTCGCGGCCATTGCTCGCGCTACCTCAGTGGTAAATCGCTAAGTTTGTGGCCGAGCCTCTAGGCCTATTTTCGGCCAGCGACTCGCAATGGCCGCTTTGCGGCCATTGCTCGCGTGTGGTGACGTCACTTAGTGACAAAGCCACGGCGTTTTCGGGGTCCGACACGAAAAAGCCTACGGGCAATTATAGAGTTGCCGTAGGCAAAATCGTGTCGGACCCCGAAATCGCCGTGGCTTTGTCACTATGGGGGGAGTGGCGGGATTGTGTCGGGGGGCAGGATGGCAGCTGTGCAGGATGGAGCCGGGGGGCAGGGCAGGATGGAGGCGGAGGGGGGGCAGGATGGAGGGAGCGGGCAGGATGGAGGTGGAGAAGGATGGTGGCAGGGGGGGTAGGGTTGGATAGTGGGGAGCGGGGCAGGATAGGAGTGAGCGGGGCAGGATAGAGCCGGAGGAGCAGGATGGTGGCGGGGGGGCAGGATGGAGTGAGCAGGGCAGGATGGAGAGAGCGAGGAAGGATGGAGCCGGAGGAGCAGGATGGGGGGGGCAGGATGGAGCGAGCACACTTGCACACACATGCATCATGTACATAGCACGCCTGGACGCACATGCATCATGCACACAGCATACCTTCAAGCACATGTATCATGCACACAGGACACACATACATCATGCACACAGGACACACATACATCATGCACACAGGACACACATACATCATGCACACAGCACACATACATCATGCACACAGGACACACATACATCATGCACACAGGACACACATACATCATGCACACAGGACACACATACATCATGCACACAGGACACACATACATCATGCACACAGGACACACATACATCATGCACACAGGACACACATACATCATGCACACAGGACACACATACATCATGCACAAAGGACACACATACATCATGCACACAGGACACACATACATCATGCACACAGGACACACATACATCATGCACACAGCACACACATGCATCATGCATACAGCACACACATGTATCATGGACACATCACACACATGCATCATGGACACATCACACACATGTATCATGGACACATCACACACATGCATCATGCACACAGCACACACATGCATCATGCACACAGCACACACATGCATCATGCACACAGCAGACACATACACAATACACACAGGACACACATACATCATGCACACAGGACACACATACATCATGCACACAGGACACACATACATCATGCACACAGGACACACATGCATCATGCACACAGGACACACATGCATCATGCACACAGCACACACATGCATCATGGACACATCACACACATGCATCATGGACACAGCACACACATGTATCATGGACACATCACACACATGCATCATGCACACAGCACACACATGCATCATGGACACATCACACACATGCATCATGGACAGAGCACACACATGTATCATGGACACATCACACACATGCATCATGCACACAGCAGACACATACACCATGCACACAGGACACACATACATCATGCACACAGGACACACATACATCATGCACACAGGACACACATACATCATGCACACAGGACACACATACATCATGCACACAGGACACACATGCATCATGCACACAGGACACACATGCATCATGCACACAGCACACACATGCATCATGGACACATCACACACATGCATCATGGACACAGCACACACATGTATCATGGACACATCACACACATGCATCATGCACACAGCACACACATGTATCATGGACACATCACACACATGCATCATGCACACAGCAGACACATACACCATGCACACAGGACACACATACATCATGCACACAGGACACACATACATCATGCACACAGGACACACATACATCATGCACACAGGACACACATACATCATGCACACAGGACACACACATGCAAAAATCATTGCACACAGGACACACATACATCATGCACACAGGACACACATACATCATGCACACAGGACACACATACATCATGCACACAGCTCTTAAACTTGCCGCTCCCGGCGCAGCGCGGCAGGCAGGAAGCGGCGGCTCCTTCTGCACAGCCGCTCCCCCTGGCATGGACGGATGGATGGTGCGGCCCTGGGCAGCGGGAGCAAGGGGGGCCCCGCGAGAAGCAGAGAGGGCAGGAGGACCGGGGGGAGCGCGGGCAAGAGACGGGAGGACCCAGGGGGGCGCGTGCATGACACGGGCACTGGGGCACAGGGGCACAGGCTCCGGAGCACTGTGTCAGCATGTGCTGACAGCAGCTGCTCCGGAGCGTGATCACAGGGGCACTGGGGCACAGGGGCACAGGCTCCGGAGCACTGTGTCAGCATGTGCTGACAGCAGCTGCTCCGGAGCGGATCACAGGGGCACTGGGGCACAGGGGCACAGGCTCCGGAGCACTGTGTCAGCATGTGCTGACAGCAGCTGCTCCGGAGCGGGATGACAGCGGCGAGGGGTCGCAATGCCCGCTACGCGGGCAATGCCTCGCACGTGGTGACGTCACATAGTGACAAAGCCACGGCGTGCCGGGGTCCGACACAAACGTGCCTACGGCAATTATATAATAGATAGTAATCACATATGACACCCCACCAATATTTATGGGCTTTTAATTTTGCCATTTTGACTGTGCTCTTTTAACCCCTTCATGACCGAGGAATTTTTCGTTTTTCATTTTCGTTTTTCGCTCTCCTGCTTCCAAGAGCCATAACTTTTTTATTTTTCTGTCAATATAGACATTAGATGGCTTGTTTTTAGCGGGACGAGTTGTACTTTCAGATGCAATCATTTATTTTACCATATAGTGTACAAGGAAATTGCAAAAAATTTCCAGGTGCGGTGAAATTGCAAAAAAAGTGCAATCACACGTTTGTTTTTTCTCGCCATGTTCACTATATGGTAAAACAGACTTGACGGTGTGATGCCTCAGGTCGGTATGAGTTTGTAGATACCAAACATGTATACCTTTACTGGTATCTAAGTGGTGAAAACAAATTAAAAAATTTGAAAAAAAAGAAAGCACACTTTTTGCGCCATATTTTGCAACCCGTAGCGTTCTCATTTTTCAGGATCTGGGGCCGTGTGATGGCTTATTTTTTGCGTCTTGAGCTGACCTTTCTAATGATGCCATTTTTCGGTGGATACGCTGCTTTAATCTCCCATTATCGCATTTTATAGCAATGTTGTGGTGACTAAAAAAACGTAATTTTGGCACTTGGACCATTTTTTCCATTACGCAGTTTAGGGCTCTCATTGATTTTATATGTTGATAGACATACCACAACCCGGAAGTGCTTTCTGACAGCATCCGAGGTCTAGCCAAGACCCCGGGCTGTCACATGACCGCCGGAGATCCCGCGATATTATCGCAGAATCTCCGATGCAGACGGGGAACGGAGCGTTCCCCGCCGTGGCCGCCTTGGATCCCACTGTCAGTGATCCCGGATCCGATCGGTGCTGTTACCCTGACATCTCAGCTGGAGCTCACATCAAACACCCCTTACTGACCATGACGTCCTCCCACGTCATAGGTCGGGAAGGGGTTAAAGTGATCTGTTTTTTCACTTTAGGGGAGCTCCATTTTGGAAAATGAAATGTCAATTTCTGTAGAGTTTATGTCCTGCGTTTTTACCATAGAAGCCCTTTAAAGTGGGAAAAAAAATTGAGCAGTCAAAAATGGATCTAAAAAACGCATCCAAAAATGGATCCTTTTTTTGGGTACATTTTTTTTGACAGTTCCTCTTTTACAGCTAAAAACTAGCAGAACAGAAGCGAAAAAAACGCACAGTCTGAATGTAGTCTAAGAGCTGCTCAAAGGATTGCTAGAGAGGCAAATCAGAATCCTGCTTGACTGCAAACTACCTTCAGAAAGATTTAGCAGACTCTGGAGTTGTGGTACATTGTTCTACTGTCCAGAGACACATGCACAAATATGGCTTTCATGAAAGAGTCATCAAAATAAAATCTCTCCTGTATCCTCACCATAGAATTTAGCATCAGACGTATGCCAAAGAATATCTAAACAAGCCTAACGCACTTTGGAAACAAGTCCTGTTGACCAATGAGGTTATAATGGAACTCTTTGGCCACAATGATCAAACATATGTGTGGTGAAGAGAGGGCTCAGAATTTCAGAAAAGAACATCTCACCAACCATTAAGCATAGGTGTGGATTATTCATGCTTTGATGAAATTAAATTTCAACAAATTATTGATTCAAAGAACACCTTCTGTAAAAAAGCTGAAGTTGAAAAGAGACTGGCTTCTACAACTGGAAAATGATCCAAAACATAAGACAAAATTCACAATAGACTACCTCAAAAGGCATAAGCTGAAGGTTCTACAATGGCCCTCACAGTCCCCTGATCCGAACATCATTAAAAATCTATGACTAGACCTCAAAAGAGCAGTGCATGCAAGATGACTCAGGAATCTCACAGAACTAGAAGACTTTTCCAAGGAAGAAAGGATGAAAATCCCTCCAACAATGGACAAAAAATGAAAAAAAAAAAACATGTAATATGTAATAGTCTGTCACTGAGAATGTATTGCAGTGTGTTCACTTATATGTAGCTAAATTCTCTTTGTAAATTAAAATTAATGAAGACAATACTAAATTACTACCGTTTAGCAAATCTAGAATAGCTACATCAACGTCATGCTGCTAATCCTTGTCCTCTCAAAATATTGTGAGTAACTGGCCGTGCCTGATAATGTCTTGAATCTGATATTGCAAAATGTAGAAAGAAATACAAAAACAATAACTTTCATGCACTTTTATATCTGCCTATTTTTAATCTTTAATGCTGCCCACTATGAATTTGTTTTGGGGGTGCTACTAGGTACTAAACATGCAGGGTGCCAAAACGTTCGCATTGGCCAATTTTCCATTTTGTAACTTTTAAAATGAAAATTATGAAAATATTTTTTTTGTCCTAAAATACAATGGTAATTAGTTGTCTTTAATTTTGTGCCATTTAGAGATCATTTCATCTTCAACTTGCTTAACTCTTCACAATAACGATATTTTTGATCAGGAGTGCCTAGATATTTGCATGCCACTGTAGCACCTGACTGCGTGGTATAAAATCTTCAGTAGGCCTCCTTTATTGTGTGGAAATTGGAATAACATTCACTAAATTGTACAGCCGGCTAACTTGTGTATGAGGAGTTAAAGTGGCATAAATGAGAGACATCACACATGTAAGAAACCAGGCACTGAGTTGATTCCACAATTAAAGTACTTGTGTTTCTTATGAAGTTTGGTACAAGACAAATTAAACTGTATTGGGACCTTTATATTAAAAATTCCCCCACCTCTACCCTAGAGCACAAGAAACAAGCACAATAGTAGATCACCATTACCTCTCAACATTGAGTATCACCAGGGTAGTTTTAATATCAACATTTTTTTTTACTATTTTCTGTTGTCCAAACCTGGGTGCAATTTATAGTTGAGTGCACATTATAATCCGAAAAATGTGGAAATTAAATAGATCTCTTAGACTTGATTATACTCGTGTATTTACTATGAAAATTCATGTCAGAATAACTGTGTAGTCTTGATACTAAAAGGATATTTCCATCTCATTTATAGCATATCCACAAAATATTTCATAAATGTATTGTTGATGTGAGTTCTACCAATGGGACTGATATCTACTTCAATAAGGACACCTTAATATGAAAGGGAAACACAGCCAATACGGTCTTCTCTGATGGACATCAGTAGGTCAGAGATAAGAAATTTTTTACCTTTTTGGGTTGTTTAATCCACAACTGAGAATGACAGGTAGGACAGCTGCTTCATTACTCTCTGACTAGGAAATCCACCGTGAAGACAACATTTTAGAGGTCTTTTTGTTCTATTTTTTACATGAAATGTTTTTACTGATATGGATGCAATATTATTATTTAGCATATTCCTTACCTTAATAATATATGTCTTGTATTGTATTATATGTATCTAATTAAAATATTAACATTTACACTATATTTTATTTGATAATCTCAAATAATATCAAACACTTTCAAGGTACAATTACAGCATGTTCCAAATTATTATGCAAATGTTCTTTTTCTCTGATTTTCCTGAATGGACGGTGCAAATGACAGTCAGTGAAATAAAACTCATACATTGAATTTTATTGAAAGAACCTCCCATTAATAATAGTATAATCTTCAAAATTAAAAAAAATTCTAAATGCACTGTTCCAAATTATTAGGCACAGTAGAGTTCCTAAACATTTGATATGTTTGAAAGAACTGAAAATGCTCATTTGTTGAATTTGCAGCTTTAGGAGGTCACATTCACTGAAATAAAAAGTTATTAACTCCAAAACATCCTAACAGGCCAAGTTACATGTTAACATAGGAACCCTTCTTTGATATCACCTTCACAATTCTTGCATCTATTGAACTTGGGAGTTTCTGGAGAATTTCTGCTGGTATTTCTTTGCATGATGTCAGAATAGCCTCCCAGAGCTGCTGTTTTGATGTGAACTGCCTCCCACCCTCATAGGTCTTTTGCTTGTTTATACTCCAAAGGTTCTCTTTAGGGTTAAGGTCAGGGGAAGATGGTGGCCACACCATGAGTTTATCTCCTTTTATGCCCATAGCAGCCAATGACACAGAGGTATTCTTTGCAGCATGAGTTGGTGCATTGTCAGGCATGAAGATGATTTTGCTCCTGAAGGCACATTTTTGCTTTTTGTACCATGGAAGAAAGTTCTCAGTCAGAAACTCTATATACTTTGCAGAGATCATTTTCACACCTTCAGGAACCTTAAAGGGACCTACCAGTTGTTTCCCAATTATTCCGGCCCAAAACATGACACCTTCATCTTCTTGCTGACGTCGTAGCCTTATTGGAACATGGTGGCCATTCACCAATCATCCACTACTCCATCCATCTGGACCATCCAGGGTTGCTTGGCACTCATCAGTAAACAAGACTGTTTGAAAATTAGTCTTCATGTATGTCTGGACCCACTGCAACCATTTCTGCTTGTGAGCACTGTTTAAGGGTGGCCGAATAGAAGGTGTATGAACCACAGCAAGTCTTTGAAGGATCCTACACCTTGAGGTTCGAGGGATTCCAGAGGCACCAGCAGCTTCAAATATCTGTTTGCTTGTTTGTAAGGCCTTTTTAGAAGCTGCTCTCATAATCCGATGAATTTGCCTGGCAGAAACCTTCCTCATTCTACCTTTATCTGCACGAACATGTCAGCCATAAATCTCTTCAAAGTACGATGATCACGCTTAGGTTTTCATGCAATATCTAATGTTTTTATCCCTTGTCCAAAGCATTGCACTATTTGTTGCTTTTCGGCAGCAAAGAGATCTTTTTTCTTTCTCATGTTACTTGAAAACTGTGGCCTGCTCCATATTGTGGAATACCCAGTTTTCCTTTTATTGGGCTCACCTGTCAAACTAATTATCACAGATATCTGAGATTGATTTCAGTGATCCAAAGAACCCTGAGACACAATACTATTAATCGGTTTCATTGACAAAAAAAAACCCTATGACACTTAAAACCAATTTGCAAAATAATTTGGAACATGGTTTATATACCAACGAGATTCTGCCTTCCAGGCATCATTATGCCATTGGTTCATTATCAAATAACATACCTTATGATCCTCATACTTTTCTTGCCATTCTCTCTACATGTTCATCTACTCCCATTTTAGGGTTTTTAACCCTCACTCCCATACCCCAAGGAAACAGCTATATGCTTCTTTGTGTCCTCCACGCCTTCCTTTCCCTTACCTAATTTTTCTCCCTTTTCCCCTTTCCCAATATGTCCATTTTCCCCATCCCATTCTTCATCATGCAATTTCATCTCACCCTTTATTTCTATGCATTTTCCCTGATAGTCCGATTGATAAATTCCCTACAATAGCCCCATTCTCCTTAATCATACATATTTCATACATTTCCAGATAGTTAATATCCTCAGAATGATCCAATTAGAAAATAATTGTAAGCATATTATCTCCCAGTCATAACAAGCTATCTGATCCTTTTTCTATAATTTTTTTACATCTCTCATTGGTACCCAAATTTTAGCATCATTTTTCTACCTCTCCTTCTTTTTGATCTATTCCTTTCCCCAACGTTAAATTCCCTCATGACCTAAATGCCTTATCTATTTATATAATCCGCAGTTGGGAATTCGGGCGTTGTCGCCGAATCCCAACATGCTTTGCGGGACTGCGAGTGATGACGCGCAGCGTCATCACGAGCCGCAGACCCGCACTACTGTAAAAAAAAAAAAAAAAAGTTAATGCTCACCTCTCCCCGAGCCCCCGCCGTCTCCTCCAGGCTTCCGGTGGCTGCCGCAGGCTCCGAGTGTCTGCAGAGCTCTTCTACTGCAGTCCAGGACCTGTGGTGATGTCACAGTCACGTGACACCAGGTTACTCCATGGTAACCTGGTGTCACGTGACTGTGACATCACCGCAGGTCCTTGACTGACTGCAGTAGACGAGCTCTGCAGACAGTCGGAGATTCGGCCCGCAAACGGCTGCTAGACGCACCGCCTGCCCCCCGCAAACGCCCGCTACCCCCTGCTCCCCCGCTACACGCTACGGCCGGCACCCCCCGCTCCCCCGCTGCACGCACCAGCCGGCACCCCCCGCTCCCCCGCTGCCAGGGCCGCACAGTCCATTCCACAGTGCGAGCCCTCAGGCAGCAGTGTGCCAGACACCAAATTGGATGACTCAAGTTATAGGTCTCTTATGGCAATCACCGCACTCCAGGCAGACACTCCCCACACACCATCAGCCTCTCCCCGCACCCTCAGACTCCCCCCGCAGCATCAGCCTTACCCCGCAGCATCAGTTCGTCCCCCCAACACAGTGTTACCGCTGGCGGCTCTCGGGATGCCAGCGGGATCATGTGACCCTGCGCGTCCCCTGACCCCATGATGACACACAGGTCCTTGGAATCCTGAGAGCAACCAGTGGTAAAACTGTGCGGGGGGGGGGAACAGGGTGAAGCAGAAGATGCGGGAGAGGCTGATGCTGCAGGTGCGAGGAGAGACTGATGGTGTGGGGGGAGGCTGACAGTGCGGGGAGAAGCTGATGCTGCGGGGGGTGGCTGAGGGTGTGGGGAGAGGCTGATGTTGCAGGGGGAGGCTGAGGGTGCGAGGAGAGGCTGATGGTGTGTGGGGAGGCTGAGGGTTGGGTTCGGGGAGAGGATGATGGTGCATGGAGAGGCTGAGGGTGCTGGGAGAGGCTGAGGGTGCGGGGAGAGGCTGAGGGTGCGGGGAGAGGCTGATGCTGCAGGGAGAGGCTGAGGGTGCGGGGAGAGGCTGATGCTGCAGGGGGAGACTGAGGGTGCGAGGAGAGGCTGATGGTGCATGGGGAGGCTGATGCTGCAGGGAGTCTGAAGTTGTGAGGAGAGGCTGAGGGTGCGGAGCAGGGAGGCTGATGGTGCGGGCCTCCCGATACGATAGGTCTCCATCTTCTATTTATATAATCCGCAGTTTGGGATTCGGGCGTTGTAGCCGAATCCCAGAATGCTTTGCGCCACTGGCACTGCGAGCGAGCGATGGCGCCCATGCGCCATCGCGAGCCGCAGATTCGGCCCGCAAACGGCTGCTAGACGCACCGCCCGCCCCCCGCAAACGCCCGCTACACGCACCGGCCGCCACCCCATGCTCCCCCGCTACACGCTCCGGACGGCACACCCCCCGCTCCCCCGCTGCACGCACCAGCCGGCACCTCCCGCTCCCCCGGCCGCACAGACCATTCCACAGTGCGAGCCCTCAGGCAGCAGACAGGGGGAGCGGCTTTACACAACGGCCCGCCGCCACCTGCACCGCCGCCTTCATCACACACAGTGCCCGCCCCAGCTTCTCACAGGTAACACCCGGCGGGGCTGCAGTCTGCTATCATCCCACGCTCCTCAACTAACCTTACAGGGGCGCTGGGGCAACATTGGCGCCACACTCTCATTCCAGCCTAACCCCCCCCCCCCCTCCCCTCCTCAACTAACCTTACAGGCCCACCGCCCCTCAGATCTACTCATACACTGCCCCTGCTTACCCTCTACTCACCCACACTGCCCCTGCTCACTCCTCTTACCCCCCCTATGCCCTCACTCCCCACACTGCCCCTGCTCACTCTTCTTACCCCCCCCCCCTATGCCCTCACTCCCCACACTGCCCCTGCTCTCTCCTCTTACCCCCCCCTATGCCCTCACTCCCCACACTGCCCCTGCTCTCTCCTCTTACCCCCCCATGCCCTCACTCCCCACACTGCCCCTGCTCACTCCTCTTATCCCCCCCTATGCCCTCACTCCCCACACTGCCCCTGCTCACTCCTCTTATCCCCCCCTATGCCCTCACTCCCCACACTGCCCCCGCACACTCCTCTTACCCCCCCTATGCCCTCACTCCCCCCACTCACCCACACTGCCCTGCTACCCATAGAGCCGCCTCTATACTCGGCTGCCCACACAGCCGCCTCTATACTCGGCTGCCCACACAGCCGCCTCTATACTCGGCTGCCCACACAGCCGCCTCTATACTCGGCTGCCCACACAGCCGCCTCTATACTCGGCTGCCCACACAGCCGCCTCTATACTCGGCTGCCCACACAGCCGCCTCTATACTCGGCTGCCCACACAGCCGCCTCTATACTCGGCTGCCCACACAGCCGCCTCTATACTCGGCTGCCCACACAGCCGCCTCTATACTCGGCTGCCCACACAGCCGCCTCTATACTCGGCTGCCCACACAGCCGCCTCTATACTCGGCTGCCCACACAGCCGCCTCTATACTCGGCTGCCCACACAGCCGCCTCTATACTCGGCTGCCCACACAGCCGCCTCTATACTCGGCTGCCCACACAGCCGCCTCTATACTCTGCTACCCACTGACCCGCCTGTATACACACAATTCATTTCACCGCGCTCCCGATGCAATTGCATCGGGCCTTTTTACTAGTACCTACGTATAATATAGTGATCTTTCTACATGACTCTCACTGTGAATTCTTTGACAGTGGTGATGGGAAATCCTGCTCATCATGGCTGGTAAAAGTAAAAATGATGCATTTCTTTATCTTGTTTCTTTTAATAATTGTATACGTTTAGTACATTACTTTTTGTTTTTTATTTTTTCTTCTAATAATGATATATACGTAGTGCACATTTTTATTTTTGTTACAATAACATTTCCTCTAAAAATTAAATACATAAATATATACAGTATATTTATATATCCAAACATCTTCTATTTGATCATAATAATGTAAATCACAATTAGAGACGAGCAGATCCATGGATGTTAGGGATCAGCCGGACTTTAGTTAAAAGTTCGGTTCAGTACTTGGAGCTGACTCGAATTTAACTCTGGACCCCGAACATTTCATAAATCAATGTGGACCCAAACTTTAGTGCTGTGAAATGGCTGTATTATGGTTGCAGTAAGGGCTAGGAAGCTGCAAAAGGAAGTCAAAGGGGATAATTGACCTGTAAATATATGTGTTTAGGTAACAGATAAATAAAAAAATGACGTGCGGTCCCCCCTATTTTTAATAACCAGCCAAAGTAAAGCAGATAGCTAAGAGCTGGTATTACTTGGCTTGGAAGGTCCATAGTTATTTGGCCCTTCTCAGCCTAAATACCAACGCAGCCACCCCAGAATTTACGCATCACATTAGATGTGCCAATCTGGTGCTTAACTCTTCCCAACTGCCCTTGCGATGTGGCAATATGGGTATTATTTTGGGGGGTTGATGTCAGCTGTGTATTGTTAGCTGGTATCAAACCCACTGATTAATAATGGAGAGGAATCAACAGACATCCCAATTTTTAACCAGGTAATAAATAGTAATCTTCTATTTATAAACAGGAAGTATCAATTTATTTACAGAAATCATCTATTTTATAGAGTAATTACCATTCTTCTACTTGAAATACTTTTTAACTCCTTTCTCTTCCTTGTTCTTGAATTATCAAGATTCCCCTTTGGCCCTGCTCTTTTAACCCCTAAAATTCTGTGTGAGACCTTGGTATAATGCATTTTGAGGTCTCAGACAAGCTGACGGGGAATTCCAATTCCCATGGGCAACAGAGATGGGCAAAAGAGTTCATCTATTCTATGGTTACCTCAAATCTGCTGGTATAAAGTAATTTTTGTCAACACATTTTAATTCATATTTTTTATTCTTATACTATCAACTAGTGATGAGCGAGTACCAAAATGCTCGAGTGCTCGATGCTCTGGCCGAGCATCCCAAGATACTTGTGTACTCGGCCCGAGCACCGAGCCCAATCTTATCCTATGGCAGACCCGAGTATTTTTATGAAATGACCCCTGGTAGCATGTAGAAACCCTAAAAATGTCACAAAAGTCTCTGAAGAGTGCTCAAATGACATGGCAACAGCATAGGGAAGACCCCTATTTCTCACTCAAAAGTCACAGCTGTGAACAATGTTGTTCGAGTTTTACGCCATTTTTACGGACTCACCAGAAAACCTTCCAAAATGACACCAAAAAGAATTTTCATGGCGAAATGTTAAGGGCACATACCCAATAGTGAGATAGGGCTGGTGTATGTTACTTTTTGTGATTGCATGAAAGATTTTACGTTAAAATATCGTGTGGCACTCCGATGTCCCTGAGAAGAGACGTACATGAAGGCCTCTTGACATAATGTGCCCATTTTGAGGAAGTGGGTCTATTGTAGTATTTTCCTTTGCCAGGGCAGTCCAAAATTGGGAGGTTCACCAATGCTCCTGGATAGAGACGTGCATGAGGGCCTGTAAACCTGAAGTGCCCATTGTAAGGAAGTGGGTGTATTGTAGTATAGCCCTTTGCCAGGGCAGCCAAAAATTGGGATGCTCCACATTGTCCCTGATAGAGACGTGCATGAGGGCCTCAAACCGAAGTGTTCCATTGTAAAGGAAGTGGGTGTATTGTAGTAAGCCCTTTGGCAGGGCAGCCAAAAATTGAGGGGCTCCTACATTGTCCGGCTAATGAACGGTCATAGGGCCTGTAAAACTGAAGTGCCCATTGTAAGGAAGTGGGTATTGTAGTATAGCCCTTGCCAGAAGCCCTAAAAATTGAGACGCTCCACTTTGTCCCCTAGATGAGACGTCATTGAGGCCTCAAAACATTTTCCATTGCAAAGGAGTGGTTCCTGTCGTTGTAATGCCCATTCTGAAAGAATGGGCGAAAAAATTTACCACTGGGGGTATACATGAAACAACGGCCTAACTTTTGTAACGGTCATCATGGTGGCGCATGAGGAAAAGGAGGAGCAGTCCAGCGATTAGCCAAAGTCCAGAAGTGTGTACCCATGGGTAAGTGGAGGCACATGGCAAATTCCCGTTACAAAATTTAAATTCCGCTCTCATTTGCTGGTGGTGTGGTGAAGTCTGGCCCAATCCAACCCTTGTTCATCTTGATCAGAGTCAGTCTGTCAGCATTTTCAGTTGACAGACGGGTGCGTTTATCAGTAATGATTCCACCTGCTGCACTAAAAACACGCTCTGACAAAACGCTAGCGGCAGGGCAGGCCAGGATTTCCAAGGCGTAGAGAGCCAATTCATGCCACGTGTCCAGCTTGGAGACCCAATAATTGTAAGGCACAGAGGAATGTTGGAGTACAGTTGTTCGATCTGCAAGGTACTCCTTCAGCATCTGGGCAAACTTACCATTTCTTGTGGCACTACCCCGCACCTCAGGGGCTGTGGTACGTGAGGGGCTGAGAAAACTGTCCCACATCTTAAAGACTGTTCCCCTACCTCTGGCGGATTAGACTCGTGCCCCTCTCGGCCGTACGCCTTGGTTGTCCACCGATTCCTGAGCTATGCTGCTAGCGTTTTGTGAGGGGAATGCTTTGCCTACTTCCGTGACTATGGCCTTCGGGAACTGCTGCATTTTGGCTGACCTCTCCGCCTCAGGAATAAGAGACATAAAGTTCTCCTTGTAGCGTGGGTCTAACAGTGTTACCAACCAGTAATGATTGTCGGCCAAGATGTTGTGAACGCGAGGGTCACGAGCCAGGCAGCTTACCATAAAGTCAGCCATGTGCACCAGACTCTTTACAGCCATCACTTCAGTGTCCTGACCAACACGATGACTGAACACGCTGTCCTCCTCCTCCTCCTCATCCTACTCCTCATGTCCCCTGTCCTCTGGCCAGCCACGCTGAACCGAGGGTATGACTGGTGTGCATGTCATATCCTCAATTTGGCCGAGAGTTGCTCCATGTCTTCATTCTCCTCCTCCTCGTCATAGTCCTCCACTGCACATTGTGATGAGATGAGGCTGGGCTGTGTGTTTTCACCCACACCCACTACTGTTTCTTGCTCCAACTCATCGCGCTACGCCTGCAATGCATCATGTTTGTTTTTGCGCAGAGACCGTTTTAGAAGGCAGAGAAGCGGTATGGTGATGCTAATAATGGCGTCATCACCGCTCACCATCTTGGTGGAGTCCTCAAAGTTTTGAGGACGGTACATAGGTCGGACATCCATCTCCACTCCTCAGGTGTTATGTGTGGAGTTTGACCCATTTCCCGACGGCTTAGGTGATGCAGGTACTCAACAACTGCCCTCTTCTGCTCACAAATCCTGACCAACATGTGCAGAGTTGAATTCCAACACGTGGGGACATCACACACCGGTCTGTGAGCCGGAAGCTGCAAACGCCGCTGAAAGCCGGCAAAACCGGCTGAAGCAGTAGGTGACTTTCGAAAATGTGCAGACAGGCGGCAAACTTTTACGAGCAGATCAGACAGCCCTGGGTATGATTTTAGAAACCGCTGAACCACGAGGTTGAGCACATGGGCCACGCATGGAACATGTGTCAGCTGGCCTCGCCTCAAAGCCGCCACCAGGTTCCGGCCATTGTCGCACATGACCTTTCCTGGCTTTAGGTTCAGAGGTGTGAGCCAATGATCTGCCTGCTGCTTCAGAGCTGTCCACACCTCTTCTGCATTGTGGGGTTTGTCACCTATGCATATTAGCTTCAGCACAGCCTGTTGCCGCTTCGCCGAGGCAGTGCTGCAGTGCTTCCAGCTTGGGACTGGTGTGGAGGGTAAAGTGGATGAGGATGCGCAGGAGGAGGAGGCTGAGGAGCATGACATTCCGAGCTGTAGAGTGTGGGTGAAACCCAGACTGAGGTAGGGCGTGCAATCCTTGATGTGGGAAGGATGTGTTCCGTCCCTCGCTGAGACTGGGTCCCAGCTTCCACAATATTAACCCAGTGTGCCGTCACCGAATGTACTGGCCTTGCCCACAAGCACTTGTCCACGTGTCTGTGGTTAGGTGGACTTTGGCTGAAACAGCGTTGTTCAGGGCACGTGTGATGTTTTGTGACACGTGGTTATGTAATGCGGGGACGGCACACCGGGAGAAATAGGGGCGGCTGGGGACCGAGTAACGTGGGACAGCTGCTGCCATCAGGTCGCGGAATGCTTCCGTCTCTACCAGCCTAAAAGGCAGCATTTCCAGCGCAAGCAGTCGTGAAATGTTAGCATTTAGAACTGTGGCATGTGGGGCGTTGGCAGCGTATTTTTGCCTGCGTTCAAAAGTTAAGTGCATGGATAACTGAACGCTGCGCTGGGACAAGGATGTGCTTGATGATGGTGTTATTTGTGCGTGGCAACTACAGGTGCAGGGCAGGGGCTTGTTCGCATGCAGCATCGACAGGGGATTGGCTCACACGCACACCACCCGAAGACGTAGCAGTGACATCAGCAAGCACTGCTCCTCGACTTTGTTGTACATCCCACAAAGTCGGGTGCTTGGCTGACATGTGCCTGATCATGCTGGTGGTGGTCAGGCTGCTAGTTTTGGTACCCCTGCTGATGCTGGCATGGCAGGTGTTGCAAATGACCTTTTTAGAATTATCTGGAGCCAACATAAAAAACTGCCAGACATTTGTTCAGGCACCTTGTGTCGTGTTGTTGTTCCGGGGAACGGTTGCCTGACTTCTGCCTGGGGCCACCACCCTGCTTCTTACTGCCTGTTGTGATGCTAAGCCTCCCTCCCCCTGTGCATTGCTGTCCTTGCTCTGCATCTCCTCCTGCCAGGTTGGGTCAGTTACTGGATCATGCACCCCGTCGTCTTCCTCTTCCGCACCCTGCTCCTCCTCCTGACTTCCTGGCAATCGTGTCTCATCATCGTCCACCCTTTGTTGAGACACGTTCCCACTGTTGCCTTCGTGAGACCGTGGCTGCTCAAATATTTGGGCATCGGTACATACGCTCTCCTCATGACCCACTTCAACAGGAGCTGGCGAGAGGCCAGAATGTGCGAATGGATACGTGAACAGCTCTTCAGAGTGTCCAAGTGTGAGATCAGTAATGTCCGTGGACGTGTACTCGTCCTGGTGGTAGGAAGGAAGATAAGGTTGTGGAATGTGCGGTGCAGTATCACGGCTACTGACACTTGACCGTGTGGAAAGACAGGGTGTTTGTGGTGGTGCCAATCTGACTGGAAGCATTATCCGCTATCCAACTAACAACCTGTTGACACTGGTCTGGGTTGAAGAGTGGTGTACTGCTGCGGTGCCCAAGACTTTGGGACAGGACGTGCGAGCGAGTAGATGTGGCCCTTTGTTGTGGCGAAATTAGAGCTTGCACACGATCTCGGCCTCTGCCTGCACCACCATCATGTCCACTTCCTTGTCCCTTGCCAACGCCCTTGCGCATTTTAAATGCTGTGCTGACGGTACACAGCTAAATGAAGGTGTCCCAACAGACGGGTTTTACCTGGACAATCAGATTATAGCTATTGCTACCAGCTTTTTAAGAGGTAATTAGAGATTAAGTCAGACACAGACGGAGATGTGTATTCACTCTACTTGTGCGTTATATCCTAGTTTGTGCAAAACACACAAAAGTGCACCCGTACGCTGCCACCAACGGGCACACACTTGCGCTTTGTAAATGCACGCACTAAGAGCCTAACAGCTTTTTAGGAGCGAGAATTAGTGAGAAGTCTGACACTATCACGTGCTGCTGACGTGTATTATTCACTGTACTTGTGCGTTATATCCTAGTTTGTGCAAAACACACAAAAGTGCACCCGTACGCTGCCACCGACAGGCACATACTTGCGCTTTGTCAATGCAAGCACTAAGAACCTAACAGCTTTTTAGGAGCGAGAATTAGTGCTGCTGACATGTATTATTCACTGTACTCGTGCGTTATATCCTAGTTTGTGCAAAACACACAAAAGTACACCCGTACGCTGCCACCGACGGGCACACACTTGCAGTTTTTAAATGAACGCACTAAGAACCTAACAGCTTTTTAGGAGCGAGAATTAGTGAGAAGTCTGACACTATCAGGACTGTTTTAGACTTGTACACCAGCCCCAGATATGATGTTGGTATACTGTCACTAGGGATTGCTATATACCCTGCCTGCCTGCCTACAGCTACAATAGTCCTGAGAAGGACTGTTGTGGTTACTAGAAAGCCTGTACTCCGACCTGGCTATACCCTCCCTGCCTGCCTGCCTATATCCACCTAGATTAGTCCTGAGAAGGACTGTTGTGGTCACCAGTTTGCAGCCCTGCAAAACTCTTCCTGATTCAGCAGACACTCTCCCTGCACTGACTGTCTGGATCGCTGTGTGCAGAGCACAGCGCGGCTGGGTCTTATAATGACTCGGTCACGCTGTGCAGCCGACCAATCACTGCAATTCCACAACTAACAGGGCTGTGGCATTGCAGTGGTCTGCCAGCCAATCCCTGCATGTGGGCGGGCTCTCTAAAGAGCGCCAACATGCAGGGATGAGGACCACGAGGACCACGAGCACAGCACGAGTATCGCGAGATTACTCGGTACTCGCCGAGTAGCCCGAGTACAGTGATACTCGTGCGAGTACCGAGTAGTTACAAGCGTACTCGCTCATCACTACTCTCAACCATAAATAACATCTCTCTCATATATTCTTACTACTTTGTTTTGAAATTTCAACCACTTTTAAGAATTTAAACTGGTCACAAACACCAGATCATTTTTTAGGGGCCGTAATTTAACTCCCACACTCCAAGTCCGTGTCACATTACAGCCACTTTTTATTAAAAGAGATCGGATACTTCATTTAACCCTTGCGGACTGAGCGTATTTAGTTTGTAGATCCAAAAAACTTCTTTTTTAACCAAGTACTGCTGTTCTATTTGGAATATCAGGGGGGACATGATCAATTGGCGTGATTCTAAAAGCAACGTTGTTTCCATGAATCATAGCACAGTGTCTAGATAACCCATGTTTTAAGTACCCAATTCTAATATTATATCTATGAGAGTTTAATCTTTGATGTAGGGCCTGAGTAGTCCTTTCTACATACTGCTTCCCGCATACACAATCAATAACATATATAACAAAACTCGATGTGCAATCCAATCTGGGGAGTATTTGGAAGGTTTCAGATTTATCATTAAAAGAATTAAAATTACTAACATTATGCTTAATGCTACCACAACAGAGACAATTCTTTTTATTGCACTTGTAAGAACCTAATTTTTTACCACCGTTATTAGAAAAACTTGTTATTTTACTCGCCATACACTGTTTAATATTTCTATTCATTTTCAATTTGTTGGGCTAATATGTTTTTTAAAGAGGGTGCCCTTTCACAGGTAATCATAGAAACTGGTGGTAATACTTTTTTGCAAATGGGATCATTTAGAAGAACATCTCAATGGTTATGTATTAATATTTTTTATATATTAATTTTCAGCAGAGAAAGTGGTGAAGAAATTTATTGCCGATTCAATTCTGTTACTTTTTCTTACATTTTTCTTTAAAAATTCAGACTGAGCGCAGTTTTTAATATCACTGTATGCTGATTGGATCAAATTTTTGGGTACCGTATATACTCGTGTATAAGCCAAGTTTTTCAGCCCAAAAATTGGGCTGAAAAGTCCTCCCCTCGGCTTATACACGGGTCAATACGGCAGGGGCTGAAAATAAGACAGGAGAGGGAGGGGGGGGCGCTGCGCAATATACATTACCTTGTCCGGTGCTGTCCCCGCTCCTCTCCTGCGGCGCCTTGATGACGTTGGGCCAATCAGAGGCCCCAATGTCATCTGGCCGCATCTGGATAGTGATGGACGCACGGGTCCTGCACTCTCATTGGTACAGGGCTTGACCTGGGCGGAGATTACAGAAGGAAGCAGGAAGTCGGCCGGGCACCGCACCGATCAGCATGGAACTGGACCGGGAACCACATCGCAGACCAGGAGAGGTCAAATCAGTGTAAGTCTTTATATATGACTGTTCATTTTGACTTTGTATTGGATAAAATTTAGATTTTTCTTTTAAACCACTCCTTCATCTTAAAATTCATGTGGATTTGAAAGAAAAATCTTAATTTTATCCAATACAAAGTCAAGGACATCATATAAAGACTTACACTGATTTGGTTTTGCATGATTTTAAACTTTTAATAAAAAAATATTGATAAAAATAAAGGTATTACTGATTAGGGTGCTTGACAGCAAATTAAAGAAAAGAGTTTTTTTGTCAAGAAAAGAACAAAGAGCACTGAGGGATCTGAGAAATAATGCGGAAATTGTAATCAGATCCGCAGATAAGGGATGAGGTATATGTATACAGGATAGGGTTCATTATCTAAATGAGGCCCTTCGCATACTATCTGATGGAGATACTTATATAGAATGTGTTGAAAATGATTATATTGATTCCATACATCAATATAACAATTTGATCAAAGGGGCTATTGAAGAAAGGATCCTAAATAAACATGAAAAAGATTATCTTATTAGAAAAAAAGCCTAATCTGGCATTTATGTATCATCTCCCTAAATTGCACAAGGATTTGGTAAATCCACCAGGGAGACCTATTATTGCAGTTGTTAATTCTCTCACTTCTAACCTTTTTGCATATTTAGATAAAAAAATGATCCCAAATGTTTTCAAACTTAAAAGTTATTCTAGGGACTCAACCCATCTTATGAAATATTAAATGTGACCAAATGGAAAGATTCCTATGTATTTGTAACCATGGATGTCACTGGCCTTTATTCTAACATAAAGCACAATTAGGCCTAGCTTGTTTTAACCTTTTTGTTGCTGATGATAATCGTACACCTAATATTCAAAAAGATTTTATTATGAAGGGAATATCCTTCATTTTAGAGAATAATTTTTTCACCTTTAATGATGTACTGTATAAGCAAATAAAGGGAACAGCGATGGGGTCAAGAGTTGCTCCAACGTACACCAATCTTTTTATGGTGGTTTTTGAAACATGGTATATTTTTAACAGCGAATTTTATTCTAATGTGTTTATATATAAACGTTTCATCGATGACATTTTTATTGTTTTTAATAATGAAAATTTACAGTTGCAGTCTTATCAAATCAATTACTGGTAATGACTGGGGTATTCAATTGACCCCTGAAGTAAATGCGAAAACGGTTACCGTATATACTCGTGTATAAGCCGACCCGTGTATAAGCCGACCCCCCTACTTTTGCCCCCAAAACCTGGGAAAATCTATTGACTCGTGTATAAGCCGAAGGTGGACCCTAGCACAAGTATACATCCCCCAGCAGTGTGGTATACACCAGTCCCAGAGGTAGATACACGCAGCCCCAGTAGTATACAGCCCCAGTGGTATACACAGCAGCCCAGTGGTAGTATAAACGCAGCCCTAGTAGTATAAAACAGCACCAGTGGTAGTATAGTATACAGCCCCAGTGGTAGTATATACAGCCCCAGTGGTAGTATACAGGGCCCCAGAGGTATATACAGCCCCAGTGGTAGTATATACAGCCCCAGTGTTAGTATACAGGGCCCCAGAGGTATATAGCAGCCCCAGTGGTAGTATACAGGGCCCCAGAGGTATATACAGCCCCAGTGGTAGTATATACAGCCCCAGTGTTAGTATACAGGGCCCCAGAGGTATATAGCAGCCCCAGTGGTAGTATACAGGGCCCCAGAGGTATATACAGCCCCAGTGGTAGTATATACAGCCCTAGTGTTAGTATACAGGGCCCCAGAGGTATATAGCAGCCCCAGTGGTAGTATACAGGGCCCCAGAGGTATATAGCAGCCCCTGTGGTAGTATACAGGGCCCCAGAGGTATATACAGCCCCAGTGGTAGTATATACAGCCTCAGTGTTAGTATACAGGGCCCCAGAGGTATATAGCAGCCCCAGTGGTAGTATACAGGGCCCCAGAGGTATATAGCAGCCCCTGTGGTAGTATACAGGGCCCCAGAGGTATATACAGCCCAGTGGTAGTATATACAGCCCCAGTGGTAGTATACAGGGCCCCAGAGGTATATAGCAGCCCCAGTGGTAGTATACAGGGCCCCAGAGGTATATACAGCCCCAGTGGTAGTATATACAGCCCTAGTGTTAGTATACAGGGCCCCAGAGGTATATAGCAGCCCTAGCGGTAGTATACAGCATCCCCAGTAATGCAGGGCCCCCCACGTCGCTCGGTCACTGTAAAGCAAACTATACTTATCAGTGTCCCGCTGTCCGGCCGCGCTGCCGACATCGCGATCCTCCATCTTCATGCGAGTTCTTCCTGTTTCCTGTGTCGTCGCCCCAGTCAGGGAATGACGTCATTGCCGGCGACGAGCACAGAAACAGGAAGAAGACGCATGAAGATGGAGGATCGCGTACGGCAGCTGCGAGCGGGTGCGAGCGGGACACTGATACGTATAGTTTGCTTTACAGGTGACCGGAGAGACGCTGGGGGGGCCCTGCATTACTGGGGATGCGGGGGCTGCTGTATACCGATGTATACATCGGTATGTACCGATGTATACATCGGTATACAGCACTGACTCGCGTATAAGCCGAGGGGGGTACTTTTCAGCCCAATTTTTGGGCTGAAAAACTCGGCTTATACGCGAGTATATACGGTAATTTTTTTAGATCTTACAATTGAGCATTTGGGTGAGATGATCACTACTAAGACCTTTTTTAAGACAGTAGATGCCAATAGTTATGTGTATTATTCAGTAATCATTATGATAAATGGTTGAAAAATATTATAAAAAAACAATATAAACGAATAAGGAAAAATTGCACCCAGACAATAGATTTTGAAAACCACAGTAAGATTGTGCAAAATAGGTTTTTAGAGCCTGAATACCCAAAAATTTGATCCAATCAGCATACAGTGATATTAAAAACTGCGCTCAGTCTGAATTTTTAAAGAAAAATGTAAGAAAAAGTAACATAATTGAATCGGCAATAAATTTCATCACCACTTTCTCTGCTGAAAATTAGCATATAAAAATATAATACATAAGCACTGGGATGTTCTTCTAAATGATCCCATTTGCAAAAAAGTATTACCACCAGTTCCTATGATTACCTATAAAAGGGTACCCTCCTTAAAAAAAAACATATTAGCCCCTAGCAAATTTAAATGAATAGAAATATTAAACAGTGTATGGCGAGTAAAATAACACGTTTTTCTAATAACGGTGGTAAAAAATTAGGTTCTTACAAGTACAATAAAAAGAATTGTCTCTGTTGTGGTAGCATTAAGCATAATGTTAGTAATTTTAATTCTTTTAATGATAAATCTGAAACCTTCCAAATAACCCACAGATTGGATTACACATCGAGTTTTGTTGTATATGTTATTGATTGTGTATGCGGGAAGCAGTATGTAGAAAGGACTACTCAGGCCCTACATCAAAGATTAAACTCTCATAGATATAATATTAGAAATAGGGTACTTAAAACATGGGTTATCTAGACACTGTGCTATGATTCATGGAAACAATGTTGCTTTTAGAATCACGCCAATTGATCATGTCCCCCCTGATATTTCAAATAGAACAGCAGTACTTGGTAAAAAAGAAGTTTTTTGGATCTACAAACTAAATTCGCTCAGTCCGCAAGGGTTAAATGAAGTATCCGATCTCTTTTAATAAAAATTGGCTGTAATGTGACACGGACTTGGAGTGTGGGAGTTAAATTACGGCTCTAAAAAATGATCTGGTGTTTGTGACCAGTTTAAATTGTTAGGGTGGAGAGGGTTAAATTATAAAAGAAATCAAAATAAATCAATTAAATTAATTATAGCTTTACCTATTGGTACCCCGCAGGGGTATCCCCCCCCCTTTTTTTCCCCCCTTCCTTCTCCTCACCTGGTGAGTTAGAACTACGTGATTTTAAATTGGTACTGACTAAACTTCTTTTATTAATTGGAATTTAACTTTAAATAAAGTGAAGGGCTGTGATGGTATAGCGGTAGTGTCTAGGACTCGTAATTTCTGGTCCCAAAAGGAGTGAGTTAAAATCTACTGTTAAACCTTTTTAATATAATTGAGGTAGAAATATTTGTTGTTATAAGGTGTTAGTAAATCAATTTGTTGAAAGGAATGATGGTATAGTGGTAATGCAATGGGTTAGAGTGAAAAGCCTTGGAATTAGTGGTTCAAATCCAGGCTGCTTTTGTTTTCAAAATATTTATCATATAAAGTTGTTTTAGAATAATGTTTTTAAGAGATACTTAATATATGTATAGATTTGTATAAATTAATTGATTTTATGTTTTAGCGATTGTAAAAAATTGAAGGATATCCATGTATCAATGAAAAGGGGCGTTTTTAGCGGAACTGACGTTCTGAGATCCAAAAACAATGTGACGTCAGAAACATATGTTTATAAATTGAGATCTGTTTAATGAGCTGTAATACATGCCCTGATGAAGTGGTCAGGAGACCACGAAACGCGTTGGCGATCCTTGTGTGTGATGGTGGTGGTTGAATAAAGTGTTTTCATCAATTTCTGTGGTCAGTGTGGAGTATATTCCCGGACATTCCTCAAACGTGTACTCCTTCCTGCGGTATCTGCAGCTGCCAAATCATACAAACTGGTTGTGGGTCACACAACCAGAGACGGTGAGTGGACTCTTGGATAATTATCTTGGTGTCCCCCCAGTAAACACTCTATGTGCGCTCCCCGCTCTCTTCCTAACCACCTTTCCAGTGATAGAAGCAATCAACAGGGCCTTGTTCTTAGGATAAATTATGATAATAGATAGATAGATAGATAGATAGATAGATAGATAGATAGATAGATGTATTTAAAGTCATCCCATACAGCTTCAGTTGGTACTGAGCAGTGTGAGATCTGAGCTAGGGATGAGGGAGACTGAGAAGCTGTCAGTCAGGTTTGATGTGAGGAAATTAAGTAATACTTTTATAAGCAATCATACAGCCATTCTGACATGGATTAATGGAAGTAAATGTACCATTCTTATCAATTCCAAGAGATTTATTAAAAATGAAAGCAGTTTGTATTGTGTAACAATCTGGGACTGGGGGCCCCACGTGTAGTCAGCCACATGCTAAATTTTATAAAAACTACACTGTAAAAATACAGCATAAAAAAAAGCTTTGCAAAGCCAATGGAAAAATGAAATGGAAAATAGAGGCTAAGACAAGTTGGTTAGATAGGGCAGACCACTCATAGTATGATGTAAATACCTTTACCCTTTATTGCTATATATTTCTATTAGTTTTGGTTATGAATACTAAAAGCTTACAATTACATTTTAGTTTTACCTTTTTGGTCCACTCAACAATATTGTATTCCGTAAACATGTCAAAGCTATCGTGGAAAAGAGTGCGTAATTTTTCCTGGACCAAAGAGATTGTAATTTTTGAAATGGGAAGATGTGCAACCTGGGAGATGACATCAGCGACTCTTCCAGATCCCTCTACAATGACACATGGAGTGTTGTTGCTAATGGCATTGTAGATTGTCTGAGTGAACAAAATAGATATTTAATGCATATTAGTGTTGATCATGATATGCAACTTACAATTTATTTCTTCAAAGCAATTAAACAAAAAATGCACAAGCTTTTCTGAAACTTACATCAAGCGTGCCAGGTCCTCCTTCTAACACAATGCAGACTATTGGGATCTTAATAGCAACTCCTACCATTAGATACAAAATATAAGATAATTAGACAAACAATTAAAAACCACATCCCTATGAGGCGTTTAGAAAGATGTATGAAAAATGGTCAGATTTTCCATCCAAAAACAGGACAATTTTTGTATCTGTATGGTGTTCTGTATGTCCATCTTTTACATCTGTATGACATCTCTATGTCGGTTTTTGGCATCCATAAGTAAAGAAATTATAAAAGGCCTTCTCATAAGAGAATTTATTCAAACAGAAATTAATTCGACTGCATTTTTAAAAAATTCATATTTGCTAAAATAAGGATTTTTTGCAATTCGCCTTAAGATGGATTCAGAAAACTGCAGCAGGCTACTAATGCCATGTAGTTTTCACTACACAGTCACAGTGGAGGTCCGTAAAACCTGTCAGAATTTGTAGGTACGGGGGGGAGGGAGTATTTATTCAGCCACCAATTGTGCAAGTTCTCCCATTTCAAAAGATGAGAGCGGCCTGTAATTGACATAATGGGTAGAACTCAACCCAGAGAGACAAAGTGAGAAAATAAATCCTAAAAATCACATTTTCTGATTTGGAAAGATTTTTTTTTTTCATATTTTGGTGGAAAAGTATTTGGTCTCCTACAAACAAGCAAGATTTCTGGCTATCACAGACATGTATCTTCTTCTTTAGGGGGCTCATCTGTCATTCACTCATTACCTGTAGTACTGGCACCTGTTTGATCTTGTTATGAGTACAAAAAACACCTGTCCGCAACCTCAAACAGTCACATTCCGAATTCATCTATGGTGAATTCCAAAGAGCTGTCAAAGGACACCAGAAACAAAACTGTAGCCCTGCACCACGTTGGGAAGACTGGATCTCCAATAGGCAAGCAGCTTAGTGTGAAGAAATCAACTGTGGGAGCAATAATTGGAAAATGGAAGACATACAAAACCACTGATAATCTCTCTTGATCTGGGGCTCCACGCAAGGTCTAACCGTGTGGGGTCAAAATGATCTCAAGAATGGTGAGCAAAAATCCCACAACCACACGGAAGAACCTAGTGAATGACCTGCAGAGAGCTGGGACCAACTTTACACAGGCTACCATCAGTAACGCAATATACCGCCAGGGACTCAGATCCTGCAAAAATTGGTGGCTGACTAAATACTTTTTGTCGGCCTGTATGACAATTTTTTTTGCCAAAATGTTAAGTAAAGGGAACTAGGGATGAGCGAGTAGTCAAATATTCGGACTCGCAATACTCGTACCGAGTAGATCGTAATACTAGGGTATTTGTAATGAGTAGCAAGTCCAATGTTAGGGTACTTTCACATCAGTGTTTTTTTTAAAATCGGGCAGTTGCGGTGAAAAAAACCGCAACTGCCGCGATTACCGCATAACGGCTGCACTTCCCACACTTGCGGCACACTTGCGGCAAGCCAAGCCCCATACAATGTATATGCGGGCTTGCGGCAGGTGCGGCAAGAGCAGTTTTGGCACTTGCGGCAGGTGCGGCCGTGAAAAAAAACGCGGCTGACCGCGTTTTTTTCGCGGCCGCACCTGCCGCAAGTGCCAAGACCGCTCTTGCCGCACCTGCCGCAAGCCCGCATATACATTGTATGGGGCTTGCCGTAAGTGTGCCGCAAGTGCAGCGGTTATGCGGCAATCGCGGCAGATGCGTTTTTTTCACCGCATCTGCCGCGATTTCAAATAAACGCAGATGTGAAAGGGCCCTTAGTCAATGGGAAATGCGAGTAATTGACCCAAAAAAGCGGTCTGGGGGCTGAGGAAAAGGCTGAAATGGGAGCATGATTCTTTAAAAGCCGGCGGTAAAAAGCCACACGCTTTTAAACAATCACCCAGCTCATGCATGCCCCCTGCCCAGTGCTTCCCCCCCCCCACTGCTCGGTCCTCGCTCCCTCTGCCCCTGACTCCATGCCCGCTCCTCTGCTGTAAGTGAGCCGCTGGCTTTTTCAAAAAGACTGCCGGTTATTTCAAGCAATCAGCTGATGCTGATCGCTTGAAATAGCCAGCAGTAAAAAGCGCATTGAAATATTTGCAATAGCCGGCTTTTTCAAAAAGCCCATCGGCTATTTCAAATGAACAGCTAATGCATCAGCTGTTCATTTGAAATAGCTGGCAGGACCCCAACTCTGAGGTCACCGCCAACACTGCCTGAAGTGAGTGCTGCTCTCGCCTCACTTTTGACAGTGACTGTGGTGCCGTGGGAAAGTTCATCTGAGTTCAGTGAACTTAGATGAACTTTCCCACGCCAGGTGCTCAGCTACATCTCTACCAGTAGATGTCTGTGTGCTGGTAGAGATGTAGCAGAGCTGAAGATCTCATTTGAGCTATGTCAGAAGTTTGTTTCTTCAATAAAGATAATTGTGTTTTGTTTTATTTCTAATAAAAAGAAAAATTCTGTGTTGTGTTTTTTTTTTTTTGTGGTTAATCTCTTTTTATTAATTATAGAAAAATAAGATATAACAGTACATTCCATACAAATAGGTAAAAATCAATACATCAAATGAGGAATACACCGTTAAGTCACAAAACAAAAAGACAATCAATGCACAGACACGGTGGAGACCCTAATGTAGGGTAATCTGTATCTTATTCAAAAACCTTTTTTTTTTAGGGGAACGTGAGACCCCTTCCTTGATCATGGGACCTCTGAACTAAAGGGAGTTGGTAATCTCTCGAAAAATATAATAGTATCTGACTCCATTTAGTCAAATTAAGCAGTAATAAACGGGCCACTATTGATGTAACGCTTGTTATCTGTGTTTTTTTTTTTAACGCTTTAACCCCTTCATGACCCAGCCTATTTTGGCCTTACTGACCTGGCCATTTTTGGCAATTCTGACCAGTGTCCCTTTATGAGTTTATAACTCTGGAACGCGTCAACGGATCCTAGCGATTCTGAGATAATTTTTTCGTGACATATTGGGCTTCATCTTAGTATTAAATTTAGGTCAATAATTTTTGCGTTTATTTGTGAAAAAATCAAAAATTTGGCAAAAAGTTTGAAAATGTTGCAATTTTTAAGATTTTAACTTTTATTCTGTTAAACCAGAGAGATATGTGACACTAAATAGTTAATAAATAACATTTCCCACAAGTCTACTTTACATCAGCACAATTTTGGAAAAAAAAAATTTTGGGGTAGGAAGTTATAAGGGTTCAAAGTTCATCAGCAATTTCTAATTTTTCCAGCAAAATTTACAAAACCATTTTTTTTAGTGACCATATCCCATTTAAAGTCCCTTTGAGGGATGTACATGACAGAAAACACCCACAAGTGACACCATTCCAAAAACTGCACCCCTCAAGCTACTCAAAACGACATTCAAGAAAATTATTAACCCTTTAGGTGCTTCACAGAAACTAAAGCAACATGGAAGGAAAAAATGGACATTTTAATTTTTATAACAAAAATGTTTACCGTATATACTCGTGTATAAGCCGACCCGTGTATAAGCCGACCCCCCTACTTTTGCCCCCAAAATCTGGGAAAACTATTGACTCGTGTATAAGCCGAGGGTGGACCCCAGCACAGGTATACAGCCCCCAGCAGTGTGGTATACAGGCCCCCCCGATGGTATACAGGCCTCCCCAGTGGTAGTATACAGCCCCCAGCAGTGTGGTATACAGCAGTCTCCCCAGTGGTATATACAGGCCCCAGCAGTGTTACAGCAGCCTTCCCAGGGTTATATACAGCAGCAGCAGCCCCAGGGTTATATACAGCAGCAGCAGCCCCAGGGGTATATACAGCAGCAGCAGCCCCAGGGGTATATACAGCAGCAGCAGCCCCAGGGTTATACAGCAGCAGCCCCAGGGTTATACAGCAGCAGCCCCAGGATTATACAGCAGCAGCCCCAGGGTTATACAGCAGCAGCCCCAGGGTTATACAGCAGCAGCCCCAGGGTTATACAGGCCCCCATCAGTATACAGGCCCCCCCCATGCTCCGGAAACCTGTAAAGGAAGATGATTATACTTATCACTGTCCCGCTGGCATCCCCGCTCTGCATCGCGCTCCTCCATCTTCATTCACCGGCTTCCGACTTCCTGTGTTCTGCGCCGACAATGACGTCATTGTCGGCGCCGACAGGAAGCCGGAAGCCGGTGAATCAAGATGGAGGAGCGCGATGCAGAGCGGGGACGCCAGCGGGACAGTGATAAGTATAATCATCTTCCTTTACAGGTTTCCGGAGCATGGGGGGGGCCTGTATACTGATGGGGGGCCTGTATACCTCTGGGGGGGGGGCGCCCGTGTAGTGACTCGCGTATAAGCTGAGGGGGTAACTTTTCAGCCCAATTTTTGGGCTGAAAAACTCGGCTTATACGCGAGTATATAGGTATTTAGTCTCAATTCTTTCATTTTCACATGGGCAACAGGATAAAATGGATCCTAAAATTTGTTGGGCAATTTCTCCTCAGTACACCGATATCTCATATGTGGTCATAAACCACTTGTTGGGGCACAGCAGGGCTAAGAAGGGAAGGAGTGCAATTTGACTTTTGGAGCTAACTTTCCATTCAAAAAGTGAAATGGCACTCCTTCACTTCTGAGCCCTGCCATGTGCCAAACAGTGGTTTATGACCATATATGAGGTATCGGTGTACTCAGGAGAAATTGCCCAACACATTTTAAGATGCATTTTAATCCTGTTGCCCATGTGAAAATTGAAAAAATTTAGGCTAAAAAATATTTTTGTGACAAAAAAAGTACTTTTTCATTTTTATGGATCAATTTGTGAAACACCTGGGGCTTCAAAGTGCTCACTATGCATCTAGATAAGTTCCTTGGGAAGTCTAGTTTCCAAAATCGAGTCACTTGTGGGGAAGCTCCAATGTTTAGGTGCACAGGGGCTCTCCAAACGTGACACGGTGTCCGCTAATGATTTGAGCTAATTTTCCATTCAAATTGGTAGCAGACCCATGTTGGTATGAGAGCCCCTGTGTGCCTAAACATTGGATGCTCCACCACAAGTGACCCCATTTTGGAATCTAGACCCCCCATATGAATGCATCTACATGCATAGTGACACTTTAAACCTCCAGGTGCTTCATAAATTGATCCGTAAAAATGAAAAAGTACTTTTTTTTTCCCCAAAAAGTTTCTTTTTTCATTTTTAACGGATCAATTTGTGAAGCACCTGGGGGTTCAAAGTGCTTACTATGCATGAAGATACATTCCTTGTGGGGGTCTAGTTTCCAAAACGGGGTCAACTTGTGAGGAAGCTCAAAGTTTAGGCACACAGGGCTCTCCATACCGACATGGGTCCGCTAACAATTGAGCCAATTTTTCATCACCCTGTTAGCAGGAACCCATGTCATGTATGGAGAGCCACCTGTGTGCCACCAGCATAAGGGCAACTGGAAGAGTTGGGTACAGAACTAGAAAATGGTGCCTCTAATGTAATGTGCAATATCTGGGTGTCTGTGGATGCAATTTGCAGCGTGGGAGGCCCACAATGTTTGGATCTCTCCATACTGAGTATTCCAGCCCGGCCAAGCTGCCAAGTTGTACCTGGCTGGCAACGAAAAATTTGGCAAAGCTCCATGTCATTTTAGTTGTAGAATAAAAAAAAATGTGACATGGGGCTTCGAATATGTTTATCTGGTCCTTGGAGCAGGTGCACATGGCAGCTACATGTTGACTTCCACTGAGTCTCCAGCCGCCATGTTGTACCTGGCTGGCAACAAAAATATGAAGCCCATTTTTTTTTAGTTCTAGAATAATCTAAAAAAAAAATTATGTGGGGCTCCGCCATATTTTTGGTCCAGCCAGGTACAACTTGGCAGCTACGGATTGCCACCAGTCCCCAGCTGCCTCGTTGTACCTGGCTGGTAACCATAAATATGGCGAAGCCCATTTTTTTTATTTCTAGAACTTAATTCTAGAAAAAAAAATGACGTAGGGCTCCGCCATATACAGCCAGGTACAACTAGGCAGCTGGGGGCTGGAATCCTCAGCATGGAGAGGCCCAAGCGTTCTGGGCCCCCATGCTGCAAATTTCAGCCCGCAGCTTCCCCAGTAAATGGTGCATTCATTGAAGCGCCATTTTCTGGCGCTGTACCAGACTCTTAGGTGCCCTGGTGCGTGCAAACTGGGTATAAGGGGTTAATGCCTTTTTATTGTCACAGCACTAAGCCCAAGATTCATAAGTCGGGCAGTTAGACCCGCATGGAATCTAGTAACAAAAAAATCATAACCACACAGAGAAAAATTTTTATTTGAAAAAAAAAAAATTTGAATCTATCTTTATTATAAAGATCAACGTAGTCCACAATGAAGGACCACAACGCTCGATCAACTCGAGTATAGACAAAAGTCCATAAGCTCAATCGCCTCTGCTACATCCAGGAGCTGTAAAAGGGATCAAGTGGTCCTCTTCCTACAGTCTCTGGGGTTACTTGACCCCAGAGACTACACAAGAGGACACTGATCCCTTGCGTAGTCTTGTGTCACATCATGAAGCACGGTATGGCAGACATTGCCATACAGTGCACCATAACTGTGATCCCAGAGACTACAACAAGGGATCAAGTGTCCACTTGTTGTCTCTGGGGTTAGAGTCATGGTGCATGGCACGGCAGATTATTGCCATACAGTGCACCATGACTCTGACTCCAGAGACTACAACAAGGGATCAAGTGTCTTTTTGTTGTAGTCACTGGGGTCAGTCATGGTGCACTGTATGGCAATGATTTGACGTAACATGCACCATGACTCTGACCCAGAGACTACAACAAGAGGACACTTGATCCCTTGTTGCACCCATCCATCCACCTATGCATGCACACATGCACCCATGCACACCAAGGAGAGGCGGCACCACAGAGGACGAGGACCGGTGAGAGGGGACACGGGGATCAGGAGGGGATTAGCTGGGAATGGAGGGGTGATCTGGGGCAGGAGGGTTGAGGGCACCGTGCACCCGCTGGCGCGTGCCAGCCCGTGCCGGCGTCTGCGCCAGCATGCATGAATGGTGCGGGCGGGGGGCATAGAGGAGATCGGAGGTGGGTGAGTTGCAGGGAAGGGACTAGGGGGTTGACCCAGAGTGGAAGGGGGCTGAGGAGGGGGAGGGCACCTGTGCCCCAACCCCTCCAAACCTGATTGGAGAACTCCAATCAAATTTGGAGGGGGGAATCACTCTGATTGGTAGGTCAGTTTAAACTGACAATCAGAGCGAATTTAGCCACAGGGGGGAAAACCACCCCCCAGGAAAAAGTACAGGTCCTCATGTTCCCGCGGCACCAGTGACATGTCACCGACCCCAATCACCGGTGCCGCGGGAACTCGATCCCGCCATGACGTCGTGGGATGTCACAGGTCGGAAAGCCATCAACTTCTATGACGTCCCACGACGTGATAGGTCGGGAAGGGGTTAATGGAAATTCATGGTGGTCATGCATAATATTGTCAGTGACATCATGAATTTCGGGTTTAGGGCCAGCTGATAATACAAAGCTGGCCCTAACTCCATTATTACACAACAAGCCATCCAGCACCAGGGCCCTGGAAGAGTTGGATACAGTGCCAGAAGATGGCGCTTCTATGAATGTGCCATTTTCTGGGGTGGCTGCGGACTGCAATTCGCGGTGGGGGGAAAGGGGCAGAAAGCTTGGGCCAACCTGCACTGCGGATTCCAGCCCCCAGCTGCCTAGCTGTACCTGGCTGGACACAAAAATATGGCAAAGCCCACATAATTTTTTTTCTAATTATTTTATGAAATTCATGAAATAATTAAAAGAAAGGGCTTCCTTATTTTTTGGTTCCCAGTCGGGTACAACTAGGCAGCTGGGGGTTGGGGGCAGCCCGTACCTGCCTGCTGTACCTGGCATGTATACAAAAATATGGCGAAGCCCACATCAATTTAAAAAAAAATAAAATAAAAATTAGGGCTCCCCTGTAACTCTATCTCATTGAATAGTGTCCTATTGGACAGTGCATAAAAAAGCTTGCGTTAAAAAACACAGCATGTGTGCACAGCCTTAATAATGTGTAAATGTTAAAAAAATGTATGCTGTAAACAAATGTATGTAACATGGGGGCACCTGGTCAGCGGTTGCACGAGTGGTTTTACACCACTGCTTCACTAGAATGTACAAACACTATTTAAAGTCCTGTCATTTTTTGCCGGCAGAGCATGAGTCGTACGCCACTTACGCAATGATATATCAGAAGTGCCGTAAGAGCGAGTGATGATGGAGGCGATCTTCTGACAGTTCAGTTTGTAAGTGGCGTAAGGAGAGCGATCTGCCCTAGGGGCTGTGTGATGGTTAACCCAGGAAGAAGCCACCCATCATCATCATCATAAGGGCTTCACAATTCTAAAGGTTGGACTACTGTCCTTGTTGTTCCACTGCCACTGCACAATGTGCAGCCATACAGTAGTGTCTCTAAAAATTAGCCCAAGGGGCTGTATCATGGTTGATGAAGGAAGCAGGCCTCAAGGGCCAAACAATTATGAAGCTAGCCTAGGACTATTAGCACAGTAATTCCAGTGCCCAATGTGCAGGCATACCATAGTGTCTCCAAAAATTAGCCCAAGGGGGTGTATCATGGTTGATGAAGGAAGCAGGCCTCAATGGCCAAATAATTATGAAGCTAGCCTTGGACTACTAGCACAGTAGTTCCAGTGCCCAATGTGCAGGCATAGCCAAAGTGTCTCCAAAAATTAGCCCAAGGATCTGTATCATGGTTGATGAAGGATCTAGGGTCTCATCACAAGTGCCTCCGATGGGAAAAATTAATGAACAGAACATGGTTTTTAGCTTATTGACCATGAGGTACATATTGCAGAAGCAGGAGTTGAATACATGTGTAAGAAGAAGAAAAGGGGTTTGCATGGGAAGAGATGGACGTGATCACCAGTAGCATAAAAGAACGTTTTGGGTGACTTTAGGTAGGGATGCTGTCATCTGGAGGGCTTAAATACTGTTGCAAAATTTAGTCCTTGTTAAATTTTATCAGAGTCAGTCTGTCTGCATCCTCTGTAGGCAGCCATGTGCATGTATCTGTGATGTTTGCCCCAGCGGCACTGAAAACACGCTCTGACATCACACTAGCAGCAAGGCAGGCCAGCACCCAAGGCATATAAGGAGAAGTCTGGCCAACTATGCAGGTTGGATACCCAGTAATTACACGGAACAGAAGGTTCAGAAAGGATGCAGGTTTGGTCACTTAGATAGTCATTGACCATCAACATCTCCCTCCATACTGATCCAGGTAGCCCTTACTGATGAACCGGTTTATTGAAGATCATCCCGTTTGTCGACATTTTACCACCAACTCTTTTTGACCTGCTGGGCAAAGTCTCTCCCCTTTAATGCATGCAGTTGCACAGAGCTGGTACTTTTTGCTAGCAGCAGTGTCTGAGAGTGATGTTGCCATCAAATGATCTACAACAGCCCTCTTCAAGGATTCAATTGTGAAAACCCTTGGTGACTGCAACAGTAGAGAAGGAAATTTTCCTTGTACCGTAGGTCTAGAAAGGTGGCCAACCAGTATAGGTTGCTGATGAAAAGGTGGATCACGCGAGGGTCTTGGCACAGACAGTTAGATATTAAGTGTGCCTTGTGTGCCAAGCTGCAAAGTGGCAAATGTTCTGAGACCCCAGAAGGAGGAACAATACCCATGCCCTCTTCACACTGACTCTCCTCCTTCACCTCCTCCTCTCCAGCCCACCCATGATGGTCAGACATGAAGCTGGGGTTGTGAGTCCCCTCTGTAGCATGAGGGGTTCCATTGGTACCACTGAAAAAAAGTCCTCTCCCTCCTTGTCTTCTTCATCATCTTCATCCCTCAATCTTGCCTGATGAGACTGGCTGGGCTGGGTAGGATCACCCATTGTGAAATCTTGCTCCATACCCAGCTGCTGGGCACTCAAAGATTCAATTTTTAGATTATGCAGTGATTCAGCAGACATAGCATAGGGATGGTTACTCTGATAATAGCCTGATCACCACTCACAAGCTTGGTGAAGTACTCAAAGTTATCAGGCACCTCACAAATGTCAGCAATCCACACCCACTTGACAGTTATTATGCGTCTTGGCTGAGTCTCAGTCTGACGGGCATGTTTAAGCTGGTATTCAGCAAGTGCCCTCTGCTGCTCATTTATCGCGCCTCATCCCCCATGTCTTGCAGGGCCCCCCCCATTAATCACCGCCGCCGGGCCCTGGAGTTGCGGGGAGAAGCTGCGGCAGGGAGCGGTGGGCGCTGCCAATGTTCTTTGTGGCCGGCGCCCACTAACTGTACAACCGGTCAGTAGAGGTTGAGACTTCTATACAATGGCCGCGGTCTCCATTTAGCCGCGGCCATTTTGTTGAAGTCTCAACTTCCACCGACCGGCTGTACAGTTAGTGGGCGCCGGCCATAAAGAACATGGCGGCGCCCACCGCTAGCTGCCGCAGGCCCGCAGCTACTCCCCCGCAGGCAGCTCCAGTCCTGCAGATGTGCCCTCCGGGCTCCGGCACCCCTGCTCCGCATCCACAGCTCCCCCCAATGGTAAGTTATGGGGGGTCCGCGGTAGGGATGGGGCAATGTACAGAATAGGGGGCCATATATAGGGAAGGAGGCTTTGGGGATAGAGACAGGGAGGCTGTGGGGATAGAGACAGGGAGGCTGTGGGGATAGAGACAGGGAGGCTGTGGGGGATAGAGATAGGGAGGTTGTGGGGGATAGAGACAGGGAGGCTGTGGGGGATAGAGACAGGGAGGCTGTGGGGGATAGAGACAGGGAGGCTGTGGGGATAGAGACAGGGAGGCTGTGGGGATAGAGACAGGGAGGCTGTGGGGATAGAGACAGGGCTGTGGGATAGAGACAGGGAGGCTGTGGGGGATAGAGACATGGAGGCTGTGGGGAGACAGGGTGGCTGTGGGGAGACAGGGAGGCTGTGGGGAGACAGGGAGGCTGTCAGGATGGAGGGATACAGTCAGGATGGAGGGAGGCTGTTGGTATGGAGGAAGGATGGAGAGAGGCTGTCAGGATGGAATAGGCTATTGGGATAGAGGGAGGCTGTCAGGATGAAGGACCGCTGTTGGGATGGAGGAAGTATTGAGGGAGGCTGTTAGGATGGAGGGACGTTGATGGGATGGAGGGAGGCTATTGCGATGGAGGAAGGATAAAGGGAGGCTGTCAGGATGGAGGAAGGATGAAGTGAGGCTGTTGGGATGGAGGGAGGATGGAAGGAGGCTGTCAGGATGGAGGAAGGATGGAAGGAGGCTGTCAGGATGGAGGGAGGCTGTCGGGATGGAGGAACGCTGTTTGGATAGAGGAAGTATGGAGGGAGGCTGTCGGGATGGAGGAAGGATGGAAGGAGACTGTCAGGATGGAGGAAAGAAGGAGGGAGGCCGTCAGGATAGAGGGAGGCTGTCGGAATGGAGTTAGGCTGTCGGGATGGAGGAACGCTGTTGGGATGGAGGAAGTATGGAGGGAGGCTGTCAGGATGGAGGGACATTGTTGGGAAGGAGGGAGGCTATCGCGATGGAGGAAGGATGGAGGGAGGCTGTCAGGATGGAGGAAGGATGAAGTGAGGTTGTCGGGATGGAGGAAGGATGGAAGGAGGCTGTCAGGATGGAGGAAGGATGGAGGGAGACTATTAGGATGGAGGGAGGCTGTCGGAATGGAGGCAAGCTGTTGGGATGTTGTCTAATTGGCTGGCAGCCATCTCTATTGCGTACGGCCAGCAGTAGTCTCTATTGTGTATTCTCTATTGTGCATGGCCAGCAGCAGTTTCTATTGTGCATTCTCTATTGTATGTATAGCCAGCAGCAGTCTCCATTGTGTATATGGTCCGCAACCATCTCTATTGTGTATACAGGTAGCAGCTGTCTCTATTCTGTATTCTCTATTGTATATACAGCTATTGTGTTTAGCGTTATAGAAAAGAAGTTGCAACACACAATAAGCTGTGTTTATTCACTCTTCGTGGGGTGGCACTTCAACAGGCATATAGTCAACAGGCATATGGTGGACTATATGCCTGTTGAAGCGCCGCTTGCGGTGTGAAACGGCCATTGCCTTTGAGAACCCCCCCGTCCTCCCACCCGCACCATGTAAGACCACACGAAGAGGGAATAAACAACGTTGATCCTACAATGTTGCAACTTCATTTCTATAACGCTAACCGGAAGTGTGCACCGGGTTGTTTGAGCGCTCAGCAGGCTGAATGCCGGAGCGCTGGTGATCAGGAAAGGGGCACCCTGAAGCGATCTGCAAGCTGCAGCTCTCCAGAAACACGTGGACAGATTGGTGCTGGCACCAAGAATTGTCAGAACCGTGACTGATACAGCTATTGTGTATTCGGCCCACAGCAGTCTCAAGTGTGTGTGTGTGTAATATATAATAGAGAGAGTGTAAAAAAAGGAAAAACAGCACAAAAAATAGAAAAAAGTGGACTTTATTGCCCAATGCGTGGCCACGCATTGGGCAATAAAGTCCACTTTTTTCTATTTTTTTTGTGCTGTTTTTCCTTTCTTTACTCTATTGTAAGGAACCATCTGGATTGCTGGCTGGGAAAGCTTTGCACATAAATTGAGGCAATTATTGGTGCTGTTCCAATTTTTCACTATATATGTAATATATGTTTGGGTGGAGGCGGATCTAGGGTGGAGGCGGAGCCTGGGTGGAGTCTGGGCGGAGTCTCAGGGGGTGGAGGCTGGGCGGAGTCTCACGGGGGCCCCAAAATTTTGGCAGTCAGGGGCCCCGAAATTCCTAGTGGCAGCCCTGTCTGCACCACTAGGTTCAGCACGTGAGCCCTAAATGGCACGTGTACCAGATTCTCAAGCTTTAAGGCTGCCATCAGGTTAGACCCATTATCACAGACAACCAGACTGGGTTGGAGTTGCAGTGGGGAGAGCCACTGATCGGTCTGTTGTTTTATTCCTTGCCACAGCTCTGCTGCAGTGAGTGGTGTTTCACCTAAGCAGATCAGCTTCAGCAGAGCGTGTTGCCGCTTTGCTGATGCGCTGCTGCACAGTTTCAACTTGGGAGTGATGTGGATGGTACTTCTGCATAGGATGATGAGGAGAAGGAGGAGGAAGAGGGGAGACAGGACGTATATGATGAGGCGGAAACCCTGATTGAGGTTGGGCCCGCTATTCGTGGCGTGAGTAGGAAATGTGATGGTCCAGTTTGAGACTTTGTCCCACACTTCACCAGGTTGAGCCAATGTATCTTCCTCAACTTGGCAATGTGCACGCTCAGTATTTGTGCCTGTGGGTGTGTGGCTTGGTATTTATGCTTCCTTTCATAGATCTGGGGCACGGACAACTGGACGCTTTGCTGGGACAAACAAGTGGATGAGCTTGTTGTGTTCTGTGTCTGTGCAACCGCAGCTTGTGAGCAAGAGGTAAGATCACCTGCTTCCTGCCCAGCATATTGGGAAGGACAGATCACAGGCGACATGGCAGTGATTTGACCTGCAGACACCAATTTGGTACCCTGTTGTTTCGCCCACTGACTAGGGTGCTTGGCTGCCATGTGTTTCTGCATACTGGTAGTGCTTTGCTTGCCTTTGCCCTGGCCTCTGCTCAGCTTCGTATGGCAGATGCTACAGATGACAACATTTAGTTCAGAAGGACAATCTGACAAAACTTTCGAAATAGCGGTTGAACGCACCCTTGCCTTGATTTGAGGCACAGAGGGATTGCTCTTGGCAACAGTTGACACACTTCACACTCTCCCCGAACCAGTAGCCCTTGGTGCCTTTGTTGGTTCTACGTATTCACCTTCTTCCTCTGTGTTGCTGTGCTGTCTATGCGTGCCAACAGTCCAGCTCGGATCTGTGGTCTCATCATCGACCACCTCGTCATCCATGTCATCCTCCTTCCGTGTTGATATTGTCGGCTGGCTTGATGGCAACTGTGTGTCATCATCATCAGCCTCCACCTCTTCACCTGGTATATGACGTGGCAGAAAGTAGCTTTTTTCTGGCCATGGGTTTTCAAATATTTGGCCATGAACAGATGATACCTCCTTACGTTCCTCTTCAATGTCACGTGGTGAGAGGCCAGAGGCAACGAAAGTATATGGACCAAACAGATCCTCTGAGTGGCCAAGGTTGGGATCAAATGTTTCCTGTGACTCCTGACAGGGTGATGAACTAGGAACAGGTTGAGAATTGGATGACCCAGGATTCTCTGTATGGACAGAAGACTGTGTGGTCGTGAAAGATAGGGTTCTACTAGAAAATTTTGTTGAGGCCTTATCAGCCATCCAAGACAGTATCTTCTCTTGATCTTCTGGCTTCCAGACCCGTTTACATTCCAGACAGGGAAATTTTGCCAGGAACATAGATGTATCAACCTTCTTCTGTCTACCAGACTCTGTACCGTGTCGGGCAGGACTCACAACCACATGACCATATCCATGTCCATGTCCCTGTCCCTTCACAACAGCCTTTTTAGGAATATGGAATCCTGGACAAAGTGCCTCAAAGTCCGCGCTGCTGCTCCGAGACCAAAGACACACAGACACAGGATGTCTGGATCAGCGATAGCCTTTATTTTCCGACGCGTTTCGGAGCCTCCTCCCGAGCTCCTTCCTCAGGGAATATGGGTTTTCTCTGACATAGTTGCAGATGTTCAGATGCAGATATTGGAGAACAAGGAACAGTTAGTGCTTTGTGGAAGATAGCACTACATCCTAGTACTGCTTTGTGTTTTACTAACTGCACTGCAACAACACAAAAAAATTGCCCTGAGGTTTAAGGCGAGATTACGCTTGCCAGTCACCACACAAGAAAGCGGTGCTGGCTGCATGTCAGTTGTGCGGTACGGAGTGTGCTGTTTGGTGTAAACACAGCACTGCAACGGCCCAAAAAAAATTGCCCTGAGGTTTAAGGCAAGATTATACTCACCAGTCACCTCTCAAAACAGCGGTACTGGCTGTTTGTCAGTTGTGAAGTTCAGTGAGTGCTATTCGTTGTGAACATAGCACCGCAATGGAAAAAAAAATGACCCTGAGGTTAAAGGCGAGATTACACTTGCCAGTCACCACACAAGACAGAGGTGCTGGCTGAGTGTCAGTTGTGCAGTACCGTGCATTCTATTGGTGTGAACACAGCACGGTAAAAGCACAAAACAAATTGCCCAGAGGTTTAAGGCGAGATTTCACTCACTAGTCACCACAGAAGCCAGCGGTGCTAGCTGCATGTCAGTTGTGCAGTACCGTGCATGCTATTCGGTGTGAACATAGCACCGCAATGGCAAAAAATATTGGCCTGCAAGGGTAAAAGTGACCCCAGAAATAGCAGAGAAAACTGTCACTACTCCCTGACTTTATATTTTCAGTTCTGAGAAGAGCTTTGCTGACTGTACTATGTGGTACTGTAACGCTCCTGCCTGTCTCCCTGCACTACAATCACCTAGCTCTACAATACTGGTAGCTCTCACAAGAGCTTTTGGGTTTTACAGAGGATTTCTGTACGATTTGCACAAGAACAACTCTCCCTAGCAGCTGCTTACACTCTCCCTACACTAGCTGTGTTCCACATGCAATGTGCAGAAAATGGCAGCAGCAGGGCTATAAATCATAGGCTATGACTCATGTATGACGCTGGGTGGCTAGCTATTCATAGTAATGCCACAACAAAGAAGGCTGCGGCATTACTGTGATTGGCTAACATGCTGGGCAGGAGATCCGAATATTGCGAGGTCAGTAGTAAAATACTCGCTAAGTTTCGAATACCACGAGTACCACATTACTTGCCGATTACCGAATACTTGTGAATATACTTGCTCATCCCTAAAGGGAACCTCTTGTCTAAGTTATGTTGCCATCAGTAAAAGCAGAAGAAAGTAATGACAAACACTATGACTTCATAATTTTTCTTTACTTATTTACTCATTTTAATAGGTTTAGAAGAACTTACTATTTTTAATCTGTGAATAAGCATAAACTGTTCATGATCTGATGGCTCTTATTTATTTGTTATTCTTGTATCTATATATCCTCACCTATGTTGCTGCTAAAGTTACAAAATAATCTTAATTTTCTTTTACCTCCTTTTTCTTTGGTTTGTTCTGAAATAAACTTCTCCAACTTGGCCCTTAATAGAATTTCAACACCATATTTGCCATTAGTGCCATCATCAACAAGAATAAAGTGAGAATGATTATTGTCTAAGCAGGATAGACTTCCTTGATTCTCCTCATCTATGTGGTACTGAGCTGGAAATGATCCCTGGAAAACAAAACAAATATGATGTTGCAGAAAAACAAGGAAAACATGTAAAGTGTAATATGTTAAAATAACATCTTTTTAATGGCATGTGCCTTCATGCAAGAAATGTACTCTAGTCAGGGATTGGGGTAGCATATCTCGCATAGGAAACATCGGCACTTTTGCTGAATTTGATTAGTGGGAATAGGCATGCCCTGTCCCGCATTGACTACACTTCAGCTCTGATTGTTATGGAATTATTTCTGAAGGCCATGTCACACACGTCACCGTCCGAGCGATCTGATCAACGATCCGACTTGACCTAGATCGCTTGAACGATGTTCAATGATCGGTAGTCAAGTGCCACATGTACAGATATCTTTAACGACGCAGCAACGATTCTGGGACAAACGAACGATATTTGCGGTCGTTTGTTCACCTACGTCCTTCAGTTCTAAATAGGCGAAGTCGTTAACAACATCATTATCAAGGTGTCACACACACCCATGCTGCAGGTTGGACGGACGATCATCGTTTGGTTTAAGGTCCGGTTCAAAAACCTCCCATCAATGATCAGCCGACTTATTATTGATCGTTTGCACTTGTCACACGCAAAGACGTGTTACATTCGGCCAAAAGTGAAAGACTCCGAGGAGGCCAGCAGGATGAGATGGACCACAGGACATAAGAAGAGATCCACAACAAATCACAATGACTAAAGACAACCACAGGATCTAGTCACAAGGACTACATTACATCTGCAAAGAAAATCCCAAAAGGAACCCATCTTGTTATTACAACACTCACACCTTATAACCAGAACATCACTTATATGAGCAACACCACCTCTATACTAATCAAGAAATAATTCTAAGATGCACCACCCCATACCCAGTGACAATAAGATTCCATAAGAGGACATATGAACTAAAATACCGAAAATCAAGAATCATTTACAGCAACAAGGAAACAATAAGTTAGGACAAAAACTTCCTCCACACACACTTTGGAGCGCCCCTAAGAGTGTCATAACCTGCTGGCAAACACCAAGAACAATTTTACCGTACAATTAGAAAACCAGCATCAACATCAGCAGCTTATATCTTATTTCCATCATAACGGTAGATAATAACACACCAGGTTGTGGATTACTGGGCAATCGCTAAAATTATAGAAAAACAAAGAAAGAAACGATCCATAGCCCATATAGAGAGTGCAAAAAGTTAGTTATTAAGAGGATCTTAACAGACAACGGGGGATTAATAATAATTTAGTGGAGGATAGACGGTATGTACCTCTGGACATAAAACAGTTCACAGTATCATGGTCAGTAATTCAATATAACCAAAAGTGCATAATGCAATTACCCAACACATTTATGTGTATCTTATATCTTATATATATAAAACCCGAAGGCCACTTCCGGTGAATCTGGCCAACTTCCGTGATGGCCTGTGTCCTGTGTCACAGACCGGAACCGGAAGTTCCAGACCCACGAGCGGTGAGCGCGCGCTCACCGCGAGCCGCTGTCAAACCTGCATAGCGGCTCGCAGTGGGCGCTAAAGCGCCACCACTCGCCGCTATCCCGCCACCGCCCCCCCACACAGAGCCCTGTATGCTCCCACCCACATCCGGGAACCGGCCCGCCCCAGCCCGGCCCACACTCCGGTGTGCGGCCTCCGCCGGCACCGCCCACTCTCCTCCTCCATCAGGGACCACCATTCCGCCACCGGCCCCGCACACAGCCCGCCGTGTGCGCCCACCCACATCCGGGAACCGGCCAGGCGCGGCCCACCCTCCGATGTGCGGCCTTCGCCGGCAGTCCTGCCGCTCACCGCACACACCCGGTGACTCTCCTCCTCCAACCGGGAGCTAGCCCCGCCCACACTCCGGTAGGCGGCCTCCGGTACCGCCGCCAGCACTGCCGCTGACCGCCGACAGCCCCGTGAGTGTTCTGCCCCCAGCCTCCCCTCTCCTGTGCCCCCCAGCCTCCCCTCTCCTGTGCCCCCCAGCCTCCCCTTTCCTGTGCCCCCCAGCCTCCCCTTTCCTGTGCCCCCCAGTCTCCCCTCTCCTGTGCCCCCAGCCTCCCCTCTCCTCTGCATCCGCTCTCCTTTGCCTCCGCTCTTCTCCAGCCTCCACTCTCCTCTGCCTCCGCTCTTCTCCAGCCTCCGCTCTCCTCTGCCCTCCCCTGCCTCCGCTCTCCTCTGCCCTCCAGCCTCCGCTCTCCTCTGCCTCCGCTCTTCTCCAGCCTCCGCTCTCCTCCGCCCTCCAGCCTCCGCTCTCCTCTGCCCTCCAGCCTCCGCTCTCCCCTGCCTCTGCTCTCCCCTGCCTCCGCTCTCCCCTGCCTCCGCTCTCCTCTGCCTCCGCTCTCCTCTGCCCTCCAGCCTCCGCTCTCCTCTGCCCTCCAGCCTCCGCTCTCCTCTGCCTCCGCTCTCCTCTGCCTCCGCTCTCCTCTGCCTCCGCTCTTCTCCAGCCTCCGCTCTCCTCAGCCTCCGCTCTTCTCCAGCCTCCGCTCTCCTCTGCCCTCCAGCCTCCGCTCTCCTCTGCCTCCGCTCTTCTCCAGCCTCCGCTCGCCTCCGCTCTCCTCTGCCTCCGCTCTCCCCTGACTCCGCTCTCCCCTGACTCCGCTCTCCCCTGACCTCCGCTCTCCTCTGCCCTCCAGCCTCCGCTCTCCCCTGCCTCCACTCTCCCCTGCCTCCGCTCTCCCCTGCCCTCCAGCCTCCGCTATCCCCTGCCTCCGCTCTCCTCTGCTTCCACTCTCCTCTGCCCTCCAGCCTCCGCTCTCCTCTGCCCTCCAGCCTCCACTCTCCTCTGCCTCCGCTCTCCTCTGCCTCCGCTCTCCTCTGCCTCCGCTCTCCTCTGCCTCCGCTCTTCTCCAGCCTCCGCTCTCCTCTGCCTCCGCTCTCCGCCTCCCTCTCCTCTGCCCTCCAGCCTCCGCTCTCCTCGCCGCTCTCTTCTGACCTCCGCTCGCCTCGCTCTCCTCTGCCTCCGCTCTCCCTGCCTCCGCTCTCCCCTGCCTCCGCTCTCCCCTCCAGCCTCCGCTCTCCCTCCTCGCCTCCCTCCTCCGCTCTCCCCTGCCTCGCTCTCCTGCCTCCGCTCTCCTCTGCCTCCGCTCTCCTCTGCCTCTAGCCTCTCCCTGCCCCCCTCTCCCTGCCTCCCTCTCCTCCCCTGCCTCCGCTCTCGCTCCCTGCCTCTCCCGCTCTCCTCTGCCTCCGCCTCTTCCCCTGCCTCCGCTCTCCTCTGCCTCCCCGCTCTCCTCTGCCTCCGCTCTCCTCTGCTCCTCCAGCCTCCGCTCTCTCCCTGCCTCCGCTCTCCTCTGCCCTCCAGCCTCCGCTCTCCTCTGCCTCCGCTCTCCCTCTGCCTCCGCTCTCCTCTGCCTCCGCTCTCCTCTGCCTCCGCTCTCCTCTGCCTCCGCTCTTCCCATGCCTCCGCTCTCCTCTGCCCTCCAGCCTCCGCTCTCCTCTGCCTCCGCTCCTTCTCCGTCCTCCGCTCGCCTCCGCTCTCCTCTGCCTCCGCTCTCCTCTGCCTCCGCCTCCTCTCCTCCGCTCTCCCTGCCTCCGCTCTCCCCTGCCTCCGCTCTCCCCTGCCTCCGCTCTCCCTCTGCCCTCCAGCCTCCGCTCTCCTCTCCCTCCAGCCTCCGCTCTCCTCTGCTCCGCTCTCCTCTGCCTCCGCTCTCCTCTGCCTCCGCTCTCCCTAGCCTCCGCTCTCCTCACCTCCGCTCTCTCCAGCCTCGCTCTCTCCTCTGCCCTCCAGCCTCCGCTCTCCTCTGCCTCCGCTCTTCTCCAGCCTCCGCTCGCTCCGCTCTCCTCTGCCTCCGCTCTCCCCTGTACTCCGCTCTCCCCTGCTCCGCTCTCCCCTACTCCGCTCTCCTCTGCCCTCGCACCTCCGCTCTCCCCTGCCTCCACCTCCCGCCTCGCCTCCCCTGCCTCCAGCTCCTTCCTCTGCCTCCGCTCTCCTCTGCTCACTCCCTCTGCCTCCAGCCTCCGCTCTCCTCTGCCCTCCAGCCTCCCTCTCCTCTGCCTCCGCTCTCCCTGCCTCCGCCTCTCCTCTGACTCCGCTCTCCTCTGCCTCCGCTCTCTCCGCCTCGCTCTCCTCTGCCTCCGCTCTCTCCAGCCTCCGCTCTCCTCTGCCCTCCACCTCCGCTCTCCTCTGCCTCCGCTCTTCTCCAGCCTCCGCTCCCTCGCTCTCCTCTGCCTCCGCTCTCCCCTGCCTCCGCTCTCCCCTGCCTCCGCTCTCCCCCTGCCCTCCAGCCTCCGCTCTCCTCTGCCTCCCTCCTCCCCTGCCTCGCCTCCCCTGCCTCCGCTCTCCCCTGCCTCCGCTCTCCCCTGCCTCCGCTCTCCTCTGCCTCCGCTCTCCTCTGCCTCAGCTCTCCCTGCCTCCGCTCTCCCCTGCCTCCGCTCTCCCCTGCCTCCAGCTCTCCTCTGCCTCCGCTCTCCTCTGCCTCCGCTCTTCCCTGCCTCCGCTCTCCTCTGCCTCCGCTCTCCTCTGCCTCCGCTCTCCTCTGCCCTCCAGCTCTCGCCTCTCCCTGCCTCGCCTCCTCTGCCTCCAGCCTCCGCTCTCCTCTGCCTCCGCTCTCCTCTGCCTCCGCTCTCCTGCCTCCGCTCTCCTCTGCCTCCGCTCTCCTCTGCCTCCGCTCATCTCCGCTCCTCTCCCCTGCCCTCCAGCCTCCGCTCTCCTCTGCCTCCGCTCTCCCCTGCCTCCGCTCTCCCCCTGCCTCCGCTCTCCCCTGCCTCCGCTCTCCTCTGCCTCCGCTCTCCTCTGCCTCCTCTCCCCTGCCTCCGCTCTCCCCTCCTCGCCTCCCCTGCCTCCACTCTCCTCTGCCTCCGCTCCTCTGCCTCCGCTCTTCCCTGCCTCCGTCTATCTACTGCCTCGGCTGTCCTCTGCCTCGCTCTCCTCTGCCTCCACTCCGCTCTCCCTGCCTCGCTCATCCTGCCCTGCCTTCGCCTCCTCTGCCTCCTGCTTCCTCTGCTCCTCTCCTGTGCTCCCTCTCCTCTGCCTCCGAGTCTCCCTCTGCTCCGCTCATCTCAGCTCCACTCCGCTCTCCTCTCCCTCAGCCTTCCGCTCTCCTCTGCCTCCTGCTCTTCTCCACTGCCCCGCTCCGCTACTCCTCTGCCCCGCTCTCCTCTGCCTCCGCTCTCCTCTGCCTCCGCTCTCCCCTGCCTCCGCTCGTCTCCCCTGCCTCCGCTCTCCTCTGCCCTCCAGCCTCCGCTCTCCCCTGCCTCCGCTCTCCCCTGCCTCCGCTCCTCCCGCCTCCGCTCTCCCCTGCCTCGGCTCTCCTCTGCCCTCCAGCCTCGCTCTCCTCTGCCCTCCAGCTCGGCTCTCCTCTGCCCTCCAGCCTCCTCTCTCCTCTGCCTCCGCTCTCCTCTGCCTCCGCTCTCCTCTGCCTCCGCTCTCCCTGCCTCCGCTCTCCCCTGCCTCCGCTCTCTCTGCCCTCCTGCCTCCTCTGCCCTCCAGCCTCCGCTCTCCTCTGCCCTCCAGCCTTCGCTCTCCTCTGCCTCCGCTCTCCTCTGCCTCCGCTCTCCTCTGCCTCCGCTCTTCTCCAGCCTCCGCTCTCCTCTGCCTCCGCTCTCCTCTGCCTCCGCTCTCCCCTGCCTTCGCTCTCCCCTGCCTTCGCTCTCCCCTGCCTCCGCTCTCCCCTGCCTCCGCTATCCACTGCCTCCGCTATCCACTGCCTTCGCTCTCCTCTGCCCCCCACCTCCGCTCTCCCCTGCCTACGCTCTCCCCTGCTACGCTCTCCCCTGCCTACGCTCTCCCCTGCCTCCGCTCTCCCGCCCTCCAGCCTCCGCTCTCCTCTGCCCTCCAGCCTCCGCTCTCCTCTGCCCTCCAGCCTCCGCTCTCCTCTGCTCCGCTCTCCTCTGCCTCTGCTCTCCCCTGCCTCCGCTCTCCCCTGCCTCCGCTCTCCCCTGCCTCCTCTCTCCTCTGCCCTCCAGCCTCCTCTCTCCTCTGCCCTCCAGCCTCCTCTCTCCTCTGCCCTCCAGCCTCCGCTCTCCTCATATATATGTTTGTATATAATATGCATGTGTGTATATGCAACTAATGTGTGTATATACCTCTACATCTATATACATTTGTGTGTGTATGTGCCTTTGTCTATATGCAATGTACAGTATGTGTATATACCTCTACATCTATATAGATTTGTGTGTGTATGTGTATAGCGGAGTGTGTGTATGTGTGTGCTGACCACTCTGTCCACGCCGCTGCGCTGACCACTTTTACCGCACTCACTGCTAACCACTGAGCCACCGCGCAGTGCTAACCACTGAGCCACCGCGCAGTGCTAACCACTGAGCCACCGCATACTGTGCTAACCACTGAGCCACCGCATACTGTGCTACCCACAGAGCCGCCTGTATACACACAATTCATTTCACCGCACTCCCGTAACTATTAGTAAATAAACTATATATGGATTCTAGACTACCCGATTCTTTAGAATCGGGCCGCCATCTAGTAAGTAAATAATTGTACACTTATATATATGCCAAAACACAGATCAATTAATTTATTATGGCTGATATATATTTTAGCTGTTTTTTTATTATTAAAAACGCACTTATCAATGTACTGTATATTGTCACCTGACCAGACTAAACCTGCATTTGATTAACTGCGTATTACCTAAAGATTAGTCGCATATAAAGTTCCACTATATTATCCACCAAGCACTGGTCGTCTATCACAACTTGGTGGAGCCTATACAATCTAAATGGGGAGGTTGAACAATTGTGGTGCAATTCACAGATTATGAACACATTAGTAAGAGTGCAGGTCAATAGACCATGTTGAAAAAGCACCCAAACTGCGCAACAACCTTATACAGGTATATTGAATGTGCCATAGATATGATGTGCTTATAACTAAAACTAGATGGTATTAAACAACCTTATCCCCATAGGGGTTAGCTCCAACCTAACCTACTGGTGGCTAATGGGTATTGTATTGCTTAGCAGTAACCTGGCAATATGTTGCTTAGCGGTGACCATAAGTCAAGCACAATTGCAAAACCATCAATAGTAGTATATTAGCAGACTAATGCAGTCAAGTTACTATACCTCAATTGTCCCGCTGGCACCACCGAGCCCTACACATGTTTCGGTCTAGGACCTTCATCACAGGGCGTGTTCAAACAAGGAAATGTGCACTTTAAAAAGGGCACCTCCACCAATCATGGAGCTGTTGCTCGCTTACGTCACCACATTGCATCGCAGTTGTCATAGCAATATGACAACACAGTGGCGTCACTGATCACGAGACCGACCAGCTGTCCTAATAACAGGTCCTTTAGACGCCGCTACAATCTCTCATGCTGCAACCAACGAGCGGGGGCTGACACGGGCAACATAGGTGGATTGGCTACATCACGATAACACCATAAAGACATGCCACCACATCCAATGCTTGGTATATGCATAATAGCAAAATACAACTATGTACAGGTAGAAATAAATAATAGAGCAGGAACAGTTCAAAGATGACATAATCATATTCACATATACATGCAATTACAACTATATATATATATATATATATATATATATATATATATATATTGTGAGGTAGCAACGTCGGATGGCACGGAAGGAGGCAAAGCCCCAGGCACAGAAGTTCACAGCACATGGTTTATTATGCACAAGTCCACAGTATGCACAAACCTCCGGGTTCTAGGATGCAGCCTGGAACACTTCCTACAACCATACGATTGGCACACAGTCCTTTATCATGGGTTCTCTCCAGTCCAGGTCTCACCGAGATCAAGCCCTCTGGGCTAGGCCATGTTGTATCAGCACACAGCCTCTGCACTCTCCTGACCTGGCCGCTCACTAGCCTCATCAGTCTTCCATCAGACTCAAGCTCCACTCAGAAAACCACACCCTGTGTTCCTGCCTAGCTTTTAACCCTAGTCTCCCTCTGGGAATCCTCTATGAACCCGGAGTGGAGTGCTTCCTATACGTGGAGGGAGCACAACCTGGGAGACACATACATCGAATTGTTCGCCAATCTCAAATCCGAGCTGTTTTTGGAGATGTTTGAGTCATTCGTCGAATTAGAACAATTTGGTTCAAATTCGGCAGTTCGAGATCATGTTTGATTTCAGTTCCGCCATGTATATACATACATTGCTGAACTGAAATGAAGTAAAATAAAGGGTTAAAAATAAAAAAATCGATACTCACCTCTATAATCCATCCAGCGACGCTTCCAGCACTGCCTACCTGTCGGAGATGTGATCCCGGCAGCGTTTCTCGGTGAAATGACGAGTTCTCACCATAACTTGTCATGTGACCGGAACCACTGCCGAGATTATGACATCACCGCAGGTTCCACAGGTTCTCACTAGCAGTGAATAGTAGTGAGGACCTGCGGTCACATGAGGAGTTCTCCCGATAACTCGTCATGTGACCGGAAACCGCTGTAGGGATTATGACGTCACCACAGGTCCTACAGATCCTCACTACTATTCACTACTAGTGAGGGCCTGTAGGACCTGCAGTGACGTCATAATCTAGGCAGCGGTTTCCGGTCACATGACGAGTTATCGCGAGAATTCGTCATTTCACCGGGAAACGCTGCCGGGATCACATCTCCGACAGGTAGGCAGTGCTGGAAGCGTCGCTGGATGGATTAGAGAGGTGAGTATCGATTTTTTTTATTTTTAACCCTTCATTTTACTTCATTTCAGTTCAGCAATGTATGTATATACATAGCGGAACTGAAATCGAACATGATCTCGAACTGCCGAGTTTGAACCAAATAGTTCTAATTCGACGAACGACTTAAACATCTCCAAAAACAGCTCGGATTTGAGATTGGTGAACAATTCGATTCGAACACCGCTCATCCCTAGTCCTAGACGGAAACACATGTAGGCCTAGGTGGTGCCAGCGGAACAATTCAGGTATAGTAATGTGGAGCCCACTGTGACGGGGTACTCGGTACCGAACCGGGTTGCTGCTGGGGATGTCACGGAAGGCCTGGTCCAGACCGTGTCCCGAGTTCCGCAAGTAAAAGGGGATATTTACAAGGAATAAATGTCTGTCGTGACGATACCCACGGTGTGTGGTCAGGGTGACCATCGCTGCTGCAGAACCTCCGGGGATGATGTTGGGCAGCATAGATGGAACGGCTCTCCATAGGTAGAGGCTGGTTCCCGGGGCAGTGGTAATTAGAGTCTATGATGGATGTGATAATAAGGAATTGATAGTGGAGACGGGTTAAAGGAACACACACTCACATTTCTGTAGTTTTCCAAAGCTTTACTGCAGATGTTGTAGCAAGCTATTGTCCACGGAGTCTGTACTGGGGCCGGGTTGCTCCTACCCTGTCCGGGTCCTCAGCTTCCTCCTGCTGCGCTGTGTGTGTGGCCCTGCTGCTGCTTCTAGCTGAGCTGCTGGCACTGTCTCTCTCCTCACAGGTATCCCTTGGCTAGGTAACTTGAGTCTTCCATGTGCTGCTGACACCGCCGTGTTGCTTCGCTCTGGTACAGTGCCGATCTACAAACTCCACTATTCCTGGATTTACTGTGCTGTGTGTGTGTCAGTCACAGTCTCGGATCCGGTGTCTGTTCTGTGCGCTCCTCTGGGGCGAGTGGTGATGGCACTCAATCTCCCAGAGGTGTTCCTTTGTCTTCAATTCTCCTTCCCTCAGACTCTGGCTAGGCCTAGAGTCAATGAGTGGACTGTAGAGAAGCCTGACGCAGCTCCTTTACACTACAGTTCCCCTCAGTTCTCCCAGTAACTGGACTCTTCACAGTACTACCTCGTACTGGACTAAACTCAGAACTCACTAACTACTTCCTCTTGACCCGGAGTATATAAGGGAGCTTGTTTAGCTCCCCCTCCTGGCCCAGAGGTGCTAGTGTCAGTGTGTTGTGGGGAGGGAACCCGTGTGATGTTACTGTGGCACATTATCCCCTGAGGTGCCACATTCCCCCTTAGTTAAAGACAGTACTCCGGGACTGTGGAAAAACAAGTAAACAAATAATTAACACAATTAATATTTACAGAGACATAAAAGTAAAAAGTACAAAAATCACTGAAATTTGAAGAGTCCAAAAATTCAAAAAAGCAGTCTTTCCGGGGGTTTAGTCTATTGCCTCCGGGCTGATGAATATATATAAGAGAGTTCTTACCACAACCAGTCCGTGGTATATATGGTCCATAAGTAAACAAGAAAAGTTCAAAGTTCATATAGGATAGTCTCTGTAGGTAGTGGGCTTTTTAACGTTGCACTAACTATGTACATTTGTTCACGGGAGTTTCTGCTTAGGAGGCCTGGATTCGCTACACCACCCCCAGGCACTTGCTTTCCCTAACTTAATGTGCATGGGGGTCAATCCAGTTCCTCCACCCTCTTGGACATGGTCTACCGGGTTCAATTTATAGTCACACAAACATATTTACATTGCACATTTAATTTTACATTTTACTCTTTGTACCTAGCCGGTAACTGACCTTGGGTACTACGCTCTGACCTGTGTAAAATGGGTATACTACTTGCATGTGGGCTATTGGTGCTGCTCCTTGCGCCGCTGCACTGCCGGGTGCTATTGCTTGATCCGGTGCTGCAGCTCCACCGGCTGCTCCGCCGCCGCTTGGTGCTGCTGGCTGCGACATCTCGTGCCCCCTTAGTTAACGTTCGCCATCCTGTCTTCTGCTTCTGTCCGGATGTCTCTTGGAGGTTCCGCGGTGCACCAGGGATCTTCTTCCCCGCCGGACGTCGTCAGCACCAGGGAGGAGGCTGGATTCACGCCACTGCAAGGTACCGCTCCTTTCTTTCCCGCGCCGTGCGCTGTAAAATGGCGGATTTCCAAAAGTATAGTTCGTATGGTGCAGCTTAAAAACTGTTTTTTACGTTAATCACGGCACACAATGCCCGTTTTACCGGGCACGGTAGATCCTGTTCGTGACACCAGGTTGTGGAGTCCACTGGGACAGGGTGCTCGGTACCAGACCAGATTGCTGCTGGGGATGTCACAGAGGGCCTGGTCCAGACCGTGTCCCGGGTTCCACAAGTAAAAGGGGATGTGTGGTCAGGGTGACCACCGCTGCTGCAGAACCTCCGGGGATGATGTTGGGGAGCTTAGATGGAACGGCTCTCCGTAGGTAGAGGCTGGTTCCCCGGGGCAGTGGTAATTAGAGTCTATGATGGATGTGATAAGGGTTAAAGGAACACACACTCACATTTCTGTAGTTTTCCAAAGCTTTACTGCAGATGTTGTAGCAGGTTATTGTCCACGGAGTCTGTACTGGGGCCGGGTTACTCCCACCCTGTCCGGGTCCTCAGCTTCCTCCTGCTGCGCTGTGTGTGTGTGGCCCTGCTGCTACTTCTAGCTGAGCTGCTGGCACTGTCTCTCTCCTCACAGGTACCCCTTGGCTAGGCAACTTGAGTCTTCCGTGTGCTGCTGACACCGCCGTGCTGCTTCGCTCTGGTACAGTATCGATCTAGAAACTCCACTATTCCTGGATTTACTGTGCTGTGTGTGTCAGTCACAGTCTCGGATCCGGTGTCCGTTCTGTGCGCTCCTCTGGGGCGAGTGGTGATGTCTTCAATTCTCCTTCCCTCAGACATTGGCTAGGCCTGGAATTAGTGAGCGGACTGTAGAGAAGCCTGATGCAGCTCCTTTACACTACAGTCTCCCTCAGTTCTCCCAGGAACTGGACTCTTCACAGTACTACCTCGTACTGGACTAAACTCAGAACTCACTAACTACTTCCTCTTGACCCGGAGTATATAAGGGAGCTGGTTTAGCTCCCCCTCCTGGCCCAGAGGTGCTAGTGTCAGTGTGTTGTGGGGAGGGAACCCATGTGATGTTACTGTGGCATATTAACCCCTGGGGTGCCACAGTAACTTGACTACATTAGTGTGCTAATATACTACTATTGATGGTTTTGCAATTGTGCTTGACTTATGGTCACTGCTAAGCAACATATTATCAGGTTACCGCTAAGCAATACAATACCCATTAGTCACCAGTAGGTTAGGTTGGAGCTAACCCCTATGGGGATGAGGTTGTTTAATACCATCTGGTTTTAGTTATAAGCACATCATATCTATGGCACATTCAATATACCTGTATAAGGTTGTTGCGCAGTTTGGGTGCTTTTTCAACATGGTCTATTGACTTGCACTCTTACTAATGTGTTCATAATCTGTGAATTGCACCACAATTGTTCAACCTCCCCATTTAGATTGTATAGGCTCCACCAGGTTGTGATAGACGATCAGTGCTTGGTGGATAATATAGTGGCACATTATATGCGACTAATCTTTAGGTAATACGCAGTTAATCAAATGCAGGTTTAGTTTGGTCAGGTGACAATATACAGTACATTGATAAGTGCGTTTTTAATAATAAAAAAACAACTAAAATATATATCAGCCATAATAAATTAATTGATCTGTGCTTTGGCATATATATAAGTTTACAATTATTTACTTATACACATAAATGTGTTGGGTAATTGCACTATGCACTTTTGGTTATATTGAATCACTGACCATGATACTGTGAACTGTTTTATGTCCAGAGGTACATACCGTCTATCCTCCACTAAATTGTTATTAATCCCCCATTGTCTGTTAAGATCCTCTTAATAAATCACTATTTGCACTCTCTATATGGGCTATGGATCGTTTCTTTCTTTGTTTTTCTTTTTTTTTTTTATAGAAAAACAGCATAACAACAACATAACATTTTCCGTACCTTAAGAGAACACCACTATAATTATAGATAAGTGTAATAGTATACTATACATTTTGCATTTTATATTTTATTGTTTTAAACAAAATGCTTTTAACCTATATAATGTAGATGGACTATTTGGACTATAGTTTACACATTTTTAAGATTGATCTTATTTGATACTGTACATATATTTTTAGTAATAAACATCCCATGCTTGGGTTATGCCAAATCTTAGTACCCATATGTTTTTGGATATACAAAGATAATCATAATCTCCAGAAGATCCGAGAGACCAATATATCCAACTACTCTTAAGTTAACGCTATGCCTGCACCCAGATATCTGGTATTAAAATGTTTTGAAAAGTCACTGGGCAATACTGTCACTGAAAAAGACCTGGTTGTATGGGTAGATGACAAACTCACATTTAGTGGCCAGTGTCAGGCAGCTGCTGCAAAGGCAAATAAAATAATGGGATGCATTAAAAGAGGCATAGATGCTCATGAGGAGAACATAATTTTACCTCTATACAAGTCACTAGTGCGACCACACTTAGAATACTGTGCACAATTCTGGTCTCCGGTGTCTAAGAAAGACATAGCTGAACTAGAGCGGGTGCAGAGAAGAGCGACCAAGGTTATTAGAGGACTGAGGGGTCTGCAATACCAAGACAGGTTATTAAACTTGGGGTTATTTAGCTTGGAAAAACGAAGGCTTAGTGGTGATCTTATAATAATGTATAAATATATGAGGGGACAGTACAGAGAACTTTCTAATGATCTCTTTACTCTCAGGCCTGAGACTGGGACAAGGGGGCATCCTCTACGTCTGGAGGAAAGAAGGTTTAATCATAATCACAGATGCAGATTCTTTACTGTAAGAGCAGTGAGACTATGGAACTCTCTGCCACATGATGTTGTAATGAGTGAGTCACTACTAACATTTAAGAAGGGCCTGGATGCCTTTCTTGAAAACTAGAATATTACCAGTTATATATACTAGATTCTTTGATAGGGCGTTGATCCAGGGAACTAGTCTGATTGCCATATGTGGAGTCAGGAAGGAATTTTTTTCCCCAATGTGGAGCTTAGTATTGCCACTTGGGTTTTTTTTTGCCTTCCTCTGGATCAACATGTTAGGCTATGGGTTGAACCAGATGGGCTTAAAGTCTTCCTTCAACCTTAAAAACTATGTTACTATGTTACAAAATATTGTCGCCACACTGCATTGTGCAAAAAATATCCAACTTTGCAAAGCACTTTTTGCCAGTTTTCTGGCATATAAATTTTGATGAATCGGTGCCAGGGTATTAAATCAGAATGTTCTTTTTTTGCATTGGCCTAAATGCAGTGGGTATGGAAAGTATGCAGACCCCCTTTAAACTTTTCACTCTTTTTTTTCATTGCAGCCATTTGGTAAATTCAAAAAAGTTCATTTTTCCTCATTAATATACACTCTGCACCCCATCTTGACTGAGAAAAAAACAGAAATGTAGAAATTTTTGTAGATTTATTAAAAAAGAAAAATTGAAATATCACATGGTCGTAAGTATTCAGACCATTTCCTCAGACACTCATATTTAAGCCACATACTGTCCATTTCCTTGTGATCCTCCTTGAGATGGCTGTACGCCTTCATTGGAGTCTAGCTGTGTTTAATTAAACAGATAGAACTTGATTTGGAAAGGCACACACCTGTCTATATAAGACCTCACTAGGGATGAGCGAGTATATGTGGCGCCCCTGCGTCCAGGAGGCCACAAAGGGAACTGCAGCCAGGCAGGTAGGACACTTGTTGCACACCAACACCCTCACAGCCCACACAACCCTTGTGTAAGAAGAGGTTAACATCCAGCCCTGAGATTAGAACTCTATGAGATTGAGGGGTGGTGGATCAGAGGAGTGGGTTGGGCACACCCGTAGTCAGGTGATTCGACAGTATATAGTGAGGGGGAGGAGTGAAGGAAGAAGTAGTAGGCCATGGTGCTGAGAAGCAGAGAGGAGAAGCTGAGACAGAAAGACTTACACACGTCCTGCGAGTGCAAGGCTAGGAGCGCAGAATCCGTACTGAGCCAGTGCGAGCCAGAGGGGAGAGAAAGCACGTCCGACGCTGATGCCACCAGGAGTGTGACAGGACGGAGAGGGACGGTGTAACCCGTGCCCAAGACATCAGCTAAAGCCACTGACTGCAGGCAGAGAAGTCCCTCCTATGATACCGATAGGAACAGAGAGAAGGAGCCTGGTAGAGCCTCACACCTGAGGACTGCTGGAGGCTGGGCTAAGTAGAGTGTTGGCTCTAGAGGGGACCGCAGTTTATCCGGATCCCCAAACAACACGACGGGGGACCACAGCTCCACGTTAGGGTCCCCAACCCAAAGGACAGGCAGCTCAGTGACAACCTGGAGGACTCACAGGAGCCCGAGTCACCGCCATACTGTCCAGTGTCGCACAACACAGGGTAAAGAGAATGTAATAGCCCGGAAAGGACACTAAAGACTGTGTGAGGGGTCACAGGGAGAGAGAGGCCTGGCTGCAGAGCAAAAGGGAGCCCGGAGAGGGAGAAAGAGCCCGTGTCTTTGAACTGTGTACTGAGAACTGTATTGGAACTTTGTAAAGAACTGCCAATGACTTGTGAACTGCTTGGAAAGAACTGAGAGTAAAAGACACGGAAAACCCTGAATTGGCCTCTCTTGTCAGTCTCTATCTGCAGACTATTTCTCCCATACAGGTTGCAGCAGATTCCGACCTACAGAGCTGCAAGCCTGTCAGCACCAGCAAGGGAGAGATCCTGCAGCTCTGCAAAGTAAGTGTCCTGGACAATTCCACAACCCTTAACTCTTAATGCTCCGGGGGATACAGTTCTTCCCACTGGAACTATAACATCTCCGCTGCCACTCCATCACCCCCGGAGGTTCTGCAGCAGCGGCGGCCCCATCACTGGCCGCACCAAATGGGTGGCGTCACAAGTGACATTTCCCCTGTAAATATTCCCCCTTTATTTGCCGAGCCAGGGACACGGTCCGGACCAAGCCACCCGTGACTTCCCCGGCACCGTCTGGTCCGGTACCGAGTACCCCTGTCCCGTGGGGCCCGACATATACCTACTCCTATTCGGAACTTGCTGAATAGTATAGGTATTCGGCTACTCACTACTCTCCGAGTATCTTATGTGTACTTGGGAGTAGCGAGTAGTCCTAATACCTTTGCAGCGTATCTATAGATATACTGCGAAAGTAGCCTAAAAGTGATTAAAAGTTGTTAAAAATAATAAAATTACATACTCAAATGTCCTACGCCTGCACCGGGACCGGCAAAGAAGACATCCGATCACCGGACAAGGACCTGTGACTACCAGCCAATCATATGGCCGGTAGCGATCTGGCCAATCAGATGGCGACACATCACAACCACATGATCACTAGCGGCCACCTGATTGGCCAGATTGCAAAGTCCTGACAGTACACCTAGGAACTTGCAATCTGGCCAATCAGGTGGCCACTAATGATCAGGTGGTTGTGACGTGTCGCCATCTGATTGACCAGATCGCTACCGGTCATCTGATTGGCTGGTAGTCACAGGTCCATGATCAGATGTCTTCTTTGCCGATCCCGGTGCAGGCGTCGGACAGGTGAGTATGTAATTTTATTATTTTTAACAACTTTTAATCACTTTTAGGCTACTTTCGCAGTGTATCTATAGATACACTGCGAAAGTATTCATACTCGCTATACTCGCAACGAGTACTGAGTACCGGTACCTACTCGTTGCGAGTATAGTGAGTACGAATATTACGGTACTCGCTCATCCCTAGACCTCACACCTCACAGTGCACGTCAGACCAAATGAGAATCATAAGGTCAAAAGAACTGCCCAAGGAGCTCAGAGACAGAATTGTGGCAAGGCACAGATCTGGCTAAGGTTACAAAAGAATTTCTGCAGTCCTCAAGGTTCCTAAGAACACAGAGGCTTCCATAATCCCTAACTGGAAAAAGTTCAGGATCACCAGAAATCTTTCTAGACCTGGCCATCCAGCCAATCTGAGCAATCATAAGAGAAGAGCCTTCGTGAGAGAGGTAAAGAACACCAAGTTTACTGTGGCTGAGCACCAGAGATATAGTAGGGATATGGGAGAAAGTTCCACAAAGTCAACTATTACTGCAGCCCTTCACTAGAGATGAGCCACCACCCTAGTGCTCGAATTCGATTTGTCGAATTGGGGGGGTGTACGTCGAATGTTCGTCGAACACCGTTGAATACCATTGAAAACAAAAGATGACAAACTACTCAGAAGACATAACAAACACATGGAAAAATGACAAGTACATATAAAAATGTGAAAAGAAAAGAGCTGGACGAGTAAAAGGAGGAGGAGACACAGATATAGGCATGTCATGCCCTTCTAAAATCATGTAAAACACAGCAAGGGGACTCCAACAAGAGTCTCCATTTTCTTCAAAAATTTGGGCACAGATACCACTTAAGTGGCATCAATTGCCCCAGAGTTGCATACTTAAAATGGTTACTTTCATGAAGCACATTCAAAAATCCACAAGCCTTTAGTCTCCCCATGTTATCTGTAAGATTTGTCACCAAAATCTAAGTAGAGGCCAAAAAATCAATAGTTTCAGTACTTTATGCATGAACCGTCACATGGATATGAAGCAAAAGTCGCAGTGGGAAGCTCACTGTGCTACAATGCGGCCTAGCGGGCCAGGCCAACCACCGTCTGCTCCATCAAGTGCATCTGCGGCCTCTTCATCCTCTGTGACTGTGGGGACAGCAGTCACACATACTTTTGGATGCAGACCTGCCACCTCTTTACCCGGCAACAGCCAGTATGATTGGCAGGTCGTCAGTTCTTTTGGAAGTGGAAACACCTGCTGGTTTTGAGCTCTGTCAGACATCAAGAGCACCACCTTTGGATGATGGCAACATAATATCTCCGCCTGCACCTTCTTCACAGACCAGCAGTTTTACGGGGACACCCTACTCAACCCCATCTCAGCACAGCAGCCGGCCCTCGGTCCCTCAGATGTGGACAAGTAAAAGACAATTTCCTCCTAGCCATGACGAAGCTAAGAGGTTGAATTTCACCATCTGAATGCTGTTGGCTACAGAAATGCTGCCTTTCCGCCTGATGAATAAAGAGGATTTTTGAGACCTTATGTCCATCGCAGTGCCCCAGTACCAGATGCCCAATTGCCACTACTTCTCAAAGAAAGCTGTGCCTGCGCTACACCAGCATGTCGCACACAACATCACTGCTTCCTTGAGAAACTCTGTGTGTGACAGGGTGCATTTCACCACAGACACTTGAACCAGTAAGCATGGAGAGGGGCGTTACATGTCGGTGACTGGGCACTGCGTAACTATGGTGACAGCAGGAGAAGGGGCTGCTGTCCAAGTCTTGCCATCCTCACGAGTTGTGCATCAATCCTCTGTATGTAGAAGTTCCTCCACTGCTTCTGCCTCCTCAACCTCGTCTCGGTCCTCGACCTACACCTATAGCCTGTCTGGTAATGCCATACGCATTCTAACTGCGCAGAAGGAATCCTGCACACCTCCTTACTATGCTGGCAACAGGGCTCAATGGCATCAGGTGGTGTTTACGTTGAAATGTCTGGAAATGTGAGTCACACAGCTGAGGAGTTGTGGTCAGCTGTGGAGATGAGTTTCATCAATGGTTGTCTCCACTGAACATGCAGCCAGGGAAGGACGTGTGCGACAATGCTACAATGCTGGGTGCAGCCCTTCGCCGGGGCAATGTGACACACGTGCCTTGTATGGCTCACGTCTTGAACCTGGTTGTCCAGCAATTTTTAGCCCACTATCCTGGCCTAGACGGGCTTCTGCAGAGGGCATGGTCGCTGTGTGCTCACTTCCGCCGTTCGCATCCCGCAGCTCAATGACTTGCATCTCTACAGAAGTCGTTCGGCCTGCCAGTTCACCGGCTGAAATGCGATGTGTCGACACGATGGAGTTCAACTCTGCACATGTTGCAGCAACTGTGGCAGCACAGATGATGCCTGGAGCAATACGTTATGACGTATAACCTGGGCCAACAAAAGCCAGAGGTGGGGCAAATCACGCTGCTGGAGTGGTCTCAGATCAAGAACCTATGTACCCTTCTGCACAGTTTTGAAATGGCGACGAAGATGTTTAGTGCTGACGATGCCATTATCAGCATGACTATTCTGGTCATTTACATGCTGCAGCACACTTTAAACAGTATTCGGAGTCAGGTGGTGGGACAAGAGAAGGGGAGGAAGTACAGGAGGAGTCGTATGTGGAAGGGATAACAAGATCTCCAAGGTCCAGACGGTTGGCAGCACCAAGGCAGCAGGAATGGGAGGGTGGGGGAGAGGGATTGACGAGGGTGCATGGTAGCAGCCAAACTGTTGAGTTAGGTGCAGGAGCCGAGGAAAAAATGGAGAACAAACTGGTGATGGGCATGGAAGACTCATCAGATGAGGGAGACCTTGATCACATTTCTGTTGTGCGACGTTGGGGGGAGAGGGCAGAAGAAGAAAGCATGATTCTTACCTCTCCACCACCAATACAACAAGGACTTGGGCCTCCTGGATACGCAAGACGCATAAGTGCCTTCTTGCTGTACTACCTGCAAGATGACCCTTGGATTGTCAGAATTTGATGTATTGCCGACTACTGGGTTGCCACACTCTTAGATTCCCGGTATAAGAGTAAATTTGGTGAAATAATTCCTGCCATAGAAAGGGATTCACACATGCAAGAGTATCAGCAGAAGCTGTTACAGAATCTTAGATCTGCTTTTCCACAAAACACCAGTAGTACACAGAGTGAATCTCACAGTTCCAACTTGCCAACTGTGGGACTGTCGAGTCATCACTCAAACCGTAACAGTAACACCGTATCTGGTGGTAACAGCAATTTTGTGGAATCGTTTCACCAATTTTTTAGACCATCCTTTGCAAGGCCAGAGGAGACAAAAAGTCTGCCACATAGTCAATGCCTAGAGAGGATGGTACAGGAGTATCTCCAAGTGAACATCGATGCCATGACTGTGGAACTGGACCCTTGCTCATATTGGACTTCCAATCTGGAAAAATCGATATCTATAAAATGAGAATGCGCATAGGGTCTTATCCTCGATAGGAATCAAATCTCATACAGTATGAAAACTGCTCACCTGATTTAGTTGTGAAGCCCACAACTAGCTTGATCGCTCAAACACAGCAGCCGCAGCCGGGACCACACTTCCACAACGTGGGGGTGAAACTCTATCAGGGACCAAGTGTCTTTCGGTCCGCGCCGCTGCTCCAATGAGTATCAAAAAACACGCGTTTCAGAGCTAACACCCAGCTCCTTCCTCAGGGAATTCCCTGAGGAAGGAGCTGGGTGTTAGCTCCGAAACGCGTTGGAAAATAAAGCTGAAGATATCTTGTTTCAAAGCACTCCAGTGTTTTTTGATACTCATTGGAGCAGCGGCGCGGACCGAAAGACACTTGGTCCCTGATAGAATCTGGAAAAATGGCCTGAGCTCACCGCTCACGCCTTGGAGATCTTGTCGTGCCCGCAGCCAGTGTTCTCTCTGAACGTGTCTTCAGCGCTGCTGGTGGTGTGCTGACAGATAAGCACATGCGGCTGTGTCCAGTGACAATGTAGACACACTCCTAAAAAATGTGAGACAAAATGCGCAATAAGGTCTTACCTCCAAGATATGAGAGATAAATGTTTTAGCGGCGGAGCCTGCTCACCTGATATGGTTGTGATAACCCACAACCAGTTGAAGCACTTTGTAGGTAGCTGCTGCTGGATCCACACATCCACGGGTCACCGCGGTCCAAAACAACATGCAAGACGAAGTGTCGTTTGATCCGCGCTGCTACCAAGGAAGACCAGGACAATAGAACGTCAGGTTGAAGTTAACTCTTTAATCCGACGCATTTCGGAGCTATTTACCAGCTCCTTCCTCAGGGACATTACAAAGCATTGTATACAGTTTGCTTTTATACACTTGAGAAGGCGCCAAACAATTGTTGCTGATTCATTGTGACGTCACTGAACACGGAGGGACAATGTGACGTGAATACAGGTGTCATCAGTGACGTGAACAGAGCGTGTCATCAGTGTACAAAAATGTATATGTTAATATATATATATATATATATATATAAAAACATGTCATGGCCAAAAGTATTGACACCCCCTGCAATTCTGTCAGATAATACTCAGTTTCTTCCTGACAATGATTGCAACCCACAAATTCTTTGGTATTATTATCTTCATTTAATTTGTCTTCAATGAAAAAAACACAAAAGAGAATGAGGCAAAAGGCAAAACATTGATCATTTCACACACAACTCCAAAAATGGGCCAGACAAAAGTATTGGCACCCTCAGCCTAATACTTGGTTGCACAACCTTTAGCCAAAACTGCGATCAACCGCTTCCGGTAACTATCAATGAGTTTTTTACAATACTCTTCTGTAATTTTAGACCATTCTTCCTTGACAAACTGCTCCAATTCCCTGATATTTGAAGGGTGCCTTCTCCAAACTGCCATTTTTAGATCTCTCCACATGTGTTCTATGGGATTCAGGTCGGACTCATTGCTGGCCACCTTAGTAGTCTCCAGTGCTTTCTCTCAAACCATTTTCTAGTGCTTTTTGAAGTGTGTTTTGGGTCATTGTCTTGCTGCAAGACCCATGACCTCTGAGGGAGATCCAGCTTTCTCACACTGGGCCCTACCTTATGCTGCAAAATTTGTTGGCAGTCTTCAGACTTCATAATGCCATGCACACGGTAAAGTAGTCCAGTGCCAAAGGCAGCAAAGCAACCCCAAAACATCAGGGAACCTCCGCCATGTTTGACTGTAGAGACCGTGTTCTTTTCTTTGAATGCCTCTTTTTTTCTCCAGTAAACTCTATGTTGTTGGCTTTGCCCAAAAAACTCTACTTTTGTCTCATCTGACCAGAGAACATTCTTCCAAAACGTTTTAGGCTTTCTCAGGTAAGTTTTGGCAAACTCCAGCCTGGCTTTTTATGTCTCGGGGTAAGAAGTGGGGTCTTCCTGGGTATCCTACCATACAGTCCCTTTTCTTTCAGACGCCGACAGATAGTACGGGTTGACACTGTTGCACCCTCGGACTGCAGCTTGAACTTGTTTGGATGTTAGTCGAGGTTCTTTATCCACCATCCGCACAATCTTGCGTTGAAATCTCTTGTCAATTTTTCTTTTCCGTCCACATCTAGGGAGGTTAGCCCAGTGCCATGGGCTTTAAACGTCTTGATGACACTGCGCACGGTAGACACAGGAACATTCAGGTCTTTGGAGATGGACTTGTGTGGCACCCCGGGGGTTAATGTATCACAGTAACATCACACAGGTTCTCTTCCCACAGCACACTGACCTACACTAGCACCTCTGGGCCAGGAGGGTGAGCTCAACCAGCTCCCTTATATACTCCAGGTCCACAGGAAGTAGTTAGGAGTTCAGTACGAGGCAGTGATGTGAAGAGGAGAGAGACTGTACTGTCAAGGAGCTGCGAGAGGCTTCTCTACAGTCTGCTCACTGATTCCAGGCCTAGTTAGGGTCTGAGGAGAGGAGAACTAGAAAGACAGAGGAACACGTCTGGGAGCTTGAGTGCCATCACCACTCGCCCCAGAAGAGCGCACAGAACGGACACCGGATCCGACACTGTGACTGACACACACAGCACAGTGAATCCAGGAGTAGTGGCGTCTCTAGGCCACCACAGTACCAGAGCAAAGCAACACGGCGTGGTCAGTACAACACAGAAGACTCAAGTTGCCTAGCCAAGTGGTACCAGCAGAGAAGGAGAGAGTGAGACAGTGCCAGCAGCTCAGCTAGAGGCAGCAGCAAGGACACACACAGCGCAGCACGAGGAAGCTGAGGACCCGGACAGGGTGGGAGAAACCCGGCCTCAGTACAGACTCCGTGGACTATAACCTGCAACAACATCACAGTAAAGCTTTGGAAACTACAAAACGTGAGTGTGTGTTCCTTAACCCGTCTCCACTATCCTCCCCTACTACTACATCCACAATAGACTATAACAACTACTGCCCCGGGGTCTTCGCCTCTACCTATGGAGAGCAGTACCATCTAAGCTGCCTAACATCACCCCGGAGGTTCAGCAGCAGCGGTGGTCCCCCATACTGACCACACACAGTGGGTGGCGTCACGATAAACTCTATCCCCTGTACATATTACCCTTTTACATGCCAGGGCCCAGGACAAGGTCCGGATCAGGACCTCAGTGATATCCCCCGCAGCAACGCGGTCCGGTACCGAGTACCCCCGTCCCAGTGGGCTCGACACTTGTAGCCTTGAGATTGCTCATGCTTCCTCACAATTTGCTTTCACAAGTCCTCAGACAGTTCTTTGGTCTTCTTTCTTTTCTCCATGCTCAATGTGGTACACACAAGGACACAGGACAGAGGTTGAGGAAATTTTAATCCATGTCAACTGGCTGCAAGTGTGATTTAGTTATTGCCAACACCTGTTAGGTGCCACAGGTAAGTTACAGGTGCTGTTAATTACAAAAATTACAGAAGCATAACATGATTTTCTAACAGTGCCAATACTTTTGTCCACCCCCTTTTTTATTTTTGGTGTGGAATTATATCCAATTTGGCTTTAGGACAATTCTTTTTGTGTTTTTTCATTGAAGACAAATTAAATGAAGATAATAATACCAAAGAATTTGTGATTGCAATCATTTTCAGGAAGAAACTGAGTATTATCTGACAGAATTGCAGGGTGTCAACACTTTTGGCCACAACTGTATAGATATATATATAGTGATATAATCAAGAAAATGCATCAAAACTTTTTTATATTTGTGATAAATGTGATTCAAAATCACATAAAAGGAACAAAATAAATGAAGAATGTAGTGATAATATCCACAAAACTCGGTAAGGATGGAACTTACATACAATATCTCAAAAATGAGACCCATCATATAACAAACTCATTGTACTACCAGTGCTGACGATCAATACAATCAATAACAAGTAAGAAAGTCTATACCAGTCTTCACTGATGATCTATATTTCTATTTATATGGATCTTTATTTATTTTTTACACCAATAATGTTTATTGATTTTAAAGATTAGAATACAAAATTCCACAATTTAAAATAAACAAATGAACAAACAAACATTACCTTGAAAAAGGGGTAGACACAGGGTGGAAGAAGTGGGGGGGAGGGAAGAGGAGGGGGAAGATTGCAATTTAGTACAAGATAAGTGAACATTGTACATGAGATACTGACATGCACAGAAACACAATATAAATATACTCCTCTAATGCAATAAAATCATGCAGGTATCTTAACAGAATTGTATTTAGCGGTTACCCATGGATCCCACCATTGGAGAACTTTACTCTTTTTGTGCATGGTATGGGACAAAGTTAACTTGTGCTGAAAATCGGTATTTAAATGATAAAGTAATTCAGGCCTAACTGGATGTACGGGAGACCTCCAGTGTGCAGCCACACACTGCCGGGCTGCTATGAGAATATTAGTGGTTATTGGACGCAATAACTTAGGGATAGATTCTAAGCCGATTGCCCGTAAGGCCAATTGAGGTGTCAGGGTAATAGGGATACCTCCTATCTCTGACGCTAGCTGTTCAACCTCTACCCAAGAAGATCTAATATCAGAGCATCCCCACCATAAATGTGGAATATCTCCCAGTTGAGAGCAACCCTTCCAACACAATGAGGAGGTCTGGGGGTCATGTCGCCTATACTTTGTTAGTTTCTTTGGAGTAAGGTACCAATCCAGTTGAATTTTTTTGGATTGTTCCAAGTGATTCACACATGACGAATACAGTGAAGCATGTCTGGCTGCAGTGTGCCACACCTCAATAGGGGATTCAAAAGCAAGATAGCTCTCCCACCTCCTCATGTATGGAAGTTTAGACAATCCATTTACTCTGGAAAGGGTTCTGTAGAAGATTGCAACTCCGTGACGAGAAGAGTTACTAGTTTTAAGGAAGTTCTGTAGGGATTCATCTATGTCGTCTAAAACTATAACAGGCCACTGTAAGGAATTTAAATAATTGTCGTAACTGGAGGTATCTAAAGAAGGACAAGTTGGGGAAGTCAAAGTCTGTTACCAAGGAGGAGAAAAGTTTCAAACGACCTGCGTCATCCATTAAGCTCAGATAGATACTCCATCCCCCATTCTCTTCAAGGGGCCAGTGACAATGATTCCACAGAGTATTCTGCCACTTGAAGTGAGACGTAGCGATAGAGGAAGGGGAAAAACTCTTTACCCGCCCACGACCACACCCCCAGAAGGGCTGACATTGTCTTCAAACAAGATGGGAAAATTTTTGGTTGGAACAGATTAATTTCTAACAACAATCTGGTTGATTGTCTCGGGACATAGAATGACTCTATTTGCATCCATAGCGAGGATTTGGCATTTTACCACCAGGGCTTAGCCGCATCCAATACGGTGGCTCTATGATATGCCGTAATGTTCGGGACTCCCATGCCCCCCTTTGCATATGAGAGGTTTAGAATTTTCCTAGCTATCCGGGGCGTCTTATTGCTCCATATAAAACGGCCCAAAGTCGATTGTATTTCATTCAGGTATTTACAAGGAACATGAAGGGGGAGACACCTAAGGAGGTATAAGATTTTCAGTAAAATTGACATTTTGATGATTTGTATTCTGGCAATCCATGAGAATTGCAAGATGGAATGCTTATGAAGTTCCCGAATAACCTCTGCCTGCAATTTGTCCCAGTTGATCCTAATTATATTAGGTGTTTTGGAGATCTGGACACCCAGATATGCAAATCCATCCGAAGCCCATGTAAAGGGATATTGTTGACGAAGACTAGTTTGGATTTGGAGGGGAATGTTAATGGGAAACATGGACGATTTAGAAAAGTTTAATTTGTAATAAGAGGCCAAAGAAAAGTCTCGCAGGACAGACATAATTTGAGGGAGGGAGGTCTCCAAGTCTGTACAGATAAGGATAACATCACCCGCATAGAGCCCGATCTTATGCTCTAAAGGGCCTACAGGAAGGCCCCTAATTCTAGGATGATCTCTGATTACCGCCGCAAGGGGTTCCATTACCAAGGTGAAAATCAGAGGGGAAAGGGGACAGCCTTGGCGTGTGCCATTTGTAATGTGGAACCGTGAGGAAATAAAGCCAGATGCGCTTACCGAGGCACAGGGCGAGGAATTTAGTGCCATTATTGCTTTCCAGATCGGCCCCACTATGCCGAATTTTAAAAGAACCTCACTTAGGTATCCCCAGTGCACCCTGTCAAAATCTTTTTCAGCATCAAGTAACAGGAATGCACCGGGGGCCCCCCTCCTCTCCATTAGTTCTAAGAGATCAATTATTCGCCTCGTGCCATCAGAGGTCTGGCGCTTAGGGACGAAACCAACTTGGTCTAGCTTCACCAAAGAAGGCAAGACCTGCATAAGGCAATCGCAAGACGTTTAAGGTAAATCGCAATTGAGAAGTGATATGGGTCGGAAATCACCCGGGGAGGAGAGTGGTTTGCCTGGTTTTGGTATAGTGGAAATTAGGGCTTCCAGGCCTTCGTGTTTGATACTTCCTCCCTGTTGCCAGAAAGTAAATAATTTTAAAAGGTAGGGGGCCAGAGGTGTAGCAAGGACTTATAATAGGGGTATGAGAATCCGTCCGGGCCTGGTGCCGAACATTTGTTAACTGACTGCATGGTATTCAATACATCCTGCTCCGAGAAGGGGCCGTTTAGGAATTCCAATTGGGGGATGGTGAGAGTGGGAAGCTTGGCTCTGGACAAAAATGCTTGAATAGAGTCTGAAGTTGGTTGGGGAGTGTCTGGGAAGTCCTTCAAATTGTATAGGAAGTTATAAAAGTGTTTAAATTCTTCCGCTATGAGGATGGGGTTGCATATCTGTGAGCCAGTGAGACTGAACACATGGGAAATTTTTGACTGGGCTTCCCTCTTCCTAATTCGCCTTTTTTTGACTGTGTATTCCTGTATCCCTGTTATCATAGATGCTGGATTTCTGACTGTACGAGTATATTGGGTTTGTACTATATAGTGCACTACAGGGATACACTTTTCATTACATGGATTTTGTCCTTTTTTAATATAATCTCTGTCAATGTTTAACCTCTTGGCTGGATCCTTGTGTTATCTTAACTGCCAGTAGCCAGCCTGCTAATTAGCCTGGTTCTGCACTGCCTCAGGGTGTCCAGGTATAATGGACCCTTTAACTTGATAATACACTCTGATATATCTTTCCTCTGTTTTAATACCGTATCAAAGATCTGTTCATTATTGTACAAACTGTTGAGGAATAATATACTTGAGTTCTAATTATCCACTTTATCTATATGATATCATCCACACAGGGTATTTTGGTTCTGAAATTTTGGTAACCTCATTTCATGCAGACAATGAATTTTATCCATATATGAGAGTTTTTGACCATATAACCATACAATTTAGGTAATTTGGCTGGCACTCCAGCCACCTGGTGGTTACAAATTATATAATCATACTGTCTGAATGTATATTGATCATATATTATTAAGACACACCTATGTGCATACCTGCTTTAACCCTTTTTTCCTGAGCTACCTTCACTCAGGAATGTGATAGTGACATGCTACCGAGTCACTGTAACTCATTTTAAATGTTTTTAGAATTGTCTGTTTGACCCCACCTTATCACTATGTCAAAGCAAAAGAGAAAAAATTGAATAAATAATAATCACTTTTTCACATGATATTGTGTGCGCCTATCCTTGCAGTGTCTCTTTCTCTTCTCTATTGATTTATACTGACACTGTAGCACAGCACCAATCTACTTTTCTTGAGGACTGCGGTGCACCCTGCTTCTTGCCTAGCCAGTGGGACTGAAAACATGGGAAATTATTGACTGGGCTTCCCTCTTCCTAATTCGCCTAGCAAGAATGGTACCCGCTCTATCTCCCATTCCATAAAATCTGGCTCTAGACTTCTTTAGAGTGTTTTCTGCCTTGATCAATAATAGAGCTTTCAGCTCCTGTCTAGCTGTTGTCAGAGCAGGGAGAGTCCCCCTGAAGGTGGGTTTTATGTTGGGCCTCAAGTAACTTAATCTTATAAAGAAGGGTTGAAACAGACGAATTATATTTACGTTTAGCCTGGGTAGCCAATATGATCTGTACACCACGGATCACAGCTTTGTGCGCGAACCAGAGGGTATCTGGTTTCACCGACATATTATCATTATGCATGAAGTAACAATCCACTTGGGATTTAATTTGTTCACTGTTCGAAGGAGGTAAGGAGATATTCATTTAATTTCCATAAAGCCGGAGGTCTAATGCAGTGTTTCCCAACTCCAGTCCTCAAGGCACACCAACAGGTCATGTTTTCAGGATTTCCTTAGGATTGCACAGGTGTTAGTTTAATCACTTGCACAGGGGATAATTCCATCATCTGTGTAATGATAAGGAAATCCTGAAAACATGACCTGTTGGTGTGCCTTGAGGACTGGAGTTGGGAAACACTGGTCTAATGGAAGCAGGGTCAGCTATTCTGAGGGAGATTTGAGCATGGTCAGACCATGAGATGGAGCCAATTTCAGCTGAGGTACAATGACTAAGTAGAGAGTTGTCTATCAAAAAGTAGTCGAGCCTGCTGTGAGTGTCAAAACGAGGGGACATGTATGTATAATCTTTTTCATTTGAATGCAAATAACGCCAAATGTCATGATAGTGGTACTGCGACACCAGTGGATCTAGTTCACCCCTATACACAGTTGGGTTTGAGCAATCCAAGCGCCTATTCAGGGGGACGTTGAGGTCGCCCGTTAAAATCTTACAACCTTGGGCATGAGATGCTAAAATAGGGAAAACATTTTTAAAGAAGCCATGTTGTCCAGTGTTAGGACCATATACAGATGTAAGGGTATAGTGAACATTATTCAGCATTCCCCGTACAATAACATGACGACACATAGTATCAGCAATAGTTTCAATATGAGAAAAGCAAACATTCCTGTGAATGAAAATAGCAACACCTGCCTTCTTGCAAGTATTAGAGGAAAAATACTGGTAAGGGTAATTAGGGGACGCCATTCTGTGAGAGTCCTTACTCAGCAAATACGTCTCCTGTAAGAAGATTATGTCACTGTGAGTTTTCCTCAATTGCTGCCATACCAATGTGCGTTTTTCTGGTGAGTTAAGACCATTAACATTTATAGAAGTGGTCAATAGAGTCATGGTGTAGCCAAATTTGGTAGAGATAGTTCAGATGCTGTGATTTAACCAGTATCGGGAAGGTTCCATACCGATCAGCAATCTGAGAGGTTGAGGAAATAAGGAAAAAATGGGATGGAGAGGAGAGGAGGGAAAACATACAGTAACCTGGTAACCAGAAGTAGAACAACATTTACACTGCAGGGGGGAGAATAAAAAACCCTGTAGGAGAGTGCAAAGAACACACTCAATGGGGGAAGGAAATCCCCGGAGCACCTGTCAGTTAGATAGATAGAGAAAGTAATAAGAACAGAAGAGAGTAATGTAGATTGTCAGGGAAAAAAGCAAAGGAGTAGGTGTGTAGCAAAGTCAAGGAGAGTAAAAAAGAGATGATGTAAAATGATATAAGGAAGGAGCAGAGAACCATATCTGGTTGACAAGAAAGAGAACGAAGAAGGTAGAAAAGGAAAGAAGTAAAAAATGAGATTTAGAGACGGGAGAGGGAGCCGAAAAAATAGGGTCAAAATCGGGAATAGCGTCAGTAGGCACCTATGTTAGGTAAGAGGCGAGTTCCCAAGGAGAATCAGTTCGAATTCAGGCCGTGGCCCACTCCGGATCAATGCGGGTCTTGGAAGCAGCACGGGCAGATGAACCATCCGAGGAAGCTTTCGGTGGTAAAAAACCAAAACGGATCAAGAGTTTTTCGGCCTGAAGTGGAGTCAGACAGGGGTTCATAGTACCATTCCGCCGGATTAGTAATTTGGTAGGAAATCCCCAGCGGTACTCAATGCACCTGTCTCTTAGAATCCGGGTGTATGGCTGGAAAGCTCTCTAAGGGCCAACGTGCCTGGATATAGATCAGGGAAGACTTCTAGGGTTGCAAACTGCTCAGGCAGCTTTGGGTGCTCATGTAGTGCTTTTAAAAAGTCTTCTTTTAATTCAAAAAAGTGGACCCTGGCTAGAACATCTCTAGGGCAATCCTCTCCAACAGATGAGGGTTTGGGGACCCTGTGAATTCTATCTATGGTCATGGCTTCTTTTGTGGTTGCTGGTAATGCGGCAGCAATGTATTCTTGCAGGAAGGCAGGCAGGACCATGGGGCCAATTCGCTCAGGGATGCCACAGATTCTAATGTTATTGCGGCGAGAACAGTCCTCTAGGTCCAGGGTTTTTGCAGATACCCTATCCATTCTAGCTTGTAGCTGTTCATGAGAGTCCAGCAGCTCATTATGAGAGCGGACCAGCTCTGCCATCTTAGATTCCAGTCCGTCCACCCGGTTTGCCCAGTTCAGTCACCTTTCCCCACAACTCTATCACCATTTCCTGCATTTTCTTGCTGCAGGGAGGCCCTGAGGTCAGCTAATAATCCCTCCATAGCTCTTCTGGTGAGAGGAGAGTCAGCGTTCTCTGACTCTAATGAGGTTCCAGAGGCTATAGAGCCGCGGCGTGCAGTGCGGGCAGAGCGGGGGGAAGGCGGCGCCATCTTAGATATGGAGGATGAGGAGCTGCTGCCGCTCAGAAAAAAGTCAGTGACCCGCTTGGGAGAAAGTCTATGTGCGGGTTTAGTTTTGCCCAACTGCTTACTGCAGACTCCGGAGACCGTAGAGGGCAAACAGGGAACCCGGCACTCTTTAGTTTAGGTGGATTAGCCGCTTCTGTGCCCGCGTCACTCAGAGCTCCCGGATTATGCAGCCAGTGCCATTGCTGCCAGGCCACGCCCCTTATATGGATAATTTTTATCCAAAAAGTCATAATAATACGATCTCCCAAAATAAGAAATTAAAAGTAACACTTCAGTCAATAAAAAAGAAGAAGAACGATGTAGGTTAGAACTCCTGCAAAAGAGATTATATATATATAGTGAACTACATGATAACCCTCTATACTATAGGTACTGACAATGAGGAGAATGTGATCTAGTGATGTGTGTGCCTATGGACCTATGTGAGGAAAAACATCAAAAACATTGATTCTAAATAATATATTAGTATTCAAACTGGTGTACGCTAGCACTATAGTTAAATCTGTGTTAGATATAAGCCTAATATCGGTACGGAACTACAAAAGGAAAAAACAACTCCAGGTATCCCTTGTTCATAGCCTTTCTCGTGTCCCTGTATGTGTATATTCTCAATGAGCTCAAAAGACCGAAAATACGTGCCAGAGGGCAGAAAACACTATACAGTGTCGAGAAAAAAAAAGGGGGCAATATATTTAAAACACTAAAAAACTATTTAATATTAAAGAACCTTTTTAAAATTGAATAGATTATATGTGCGATGAACATAAGAATGATTTTATTTGAATGGGAATAGATATATTCGTGTGTATGTATATTATAAATTAATTGGGACATAAAAATGATTTTAAAAACCATCTCTTAATTGTCTTCTGTATATTACCGTATATACTCGCGTATAAGCCGAGTTTTTCAGCCCAAAAATTGGGCTGAAAAGTCCCCCCCTCGGCTTATACGTGAGTCAATACGGCGCCCCCACCTCACTGGCGCCCCCACCTCACTTTCTGGGCCCCCCCGCATGCAGCGCTGCGCATATACATTACCTGTCTAGCAGCTGTCACCCTCCGATGGCGGATCGCGGCTCCCGGCTCCGGGCTCCATCTTCCTCGCTGACTTCCTGCTTGTCATGTGACCGGCCGGCGTCGCGATGACGTCATCGCGCTGAGCCCCGGTCACAAAGCAGGAAGACAGCGAGGAAGATGGAGCCCGGAGCCGGGAGCCGCGATCCGCCATCGGAGGGTGACAGCTGCTAGACAGGTAATGTATATGCGCAGCGCTGCATGCGGGGGGGCCCAGAAAGTGAGGTGGGGGCGCCAAATTATGAGGGGGGCCCTTCTGGGGCCCTGTATACTACCACTGGGGCTATATACTATTACTGGGGCTGTATATATACTACCACTGGGGCTATATACTACCACTGGGGCTGTATACTACCACTGGGGCTGAATATACCACTGGGGCTGCTGTATACTACCACTGGGGCTGTATACTACTACTGGGGCTGTATGTATACTACCACTGGGGCTATATACTACCACTGGGGCTGTATACTACTACTGGGGCTGTATGTATACTACCACTGGGGCTATATACTACACGGGCTTATACTACATGGGGCTATATATACCACTGGGGCGTGTATACTACCACTGGGGCTGATACTACCACTGGGGCTGCTGTATACTACCACTGGGGCTGTATACTACTACTGGGGCTGTATGTATACTACCACTGGGGCTATATACTACCACTGGGGCTATATACTACCACTGGGGCTGTATACTACACTGGGGCTGAATATACCACTGGGGCTGATATACTACCACTGGGGCTGTATACTACTACTGGGGCTGTATGTATACTACCACTGGGGCTATATACTACCACTGGGGCTGTATACTACTACTGGGGCTGTATGTATACTACCACTGGGGCTATATACTACCACTGGGGCTGTATACTACTACTGGGGATGTATGTATACTACCACTGTGGCTATATACTACCACTGGGGCTGTATACTACCACTGGGGCTGTATACTACTACTGGGGCTGCTGTATACTACCACTGGGGCTGTATACTACCACTGGGGCTGTATATACTACTGGGGCTGCGTGTATACTACCACTGGGGCTGTATATACTACTGGGGCTGCGTGTATACTACCACTGTGGCTGCTGCTGTATACTACCACTGGGGATGCTGTATATACCTCTGGGGCTGCTGTATACTACCACTGGGGCTGCTGCTGTATATACCACTGGGGCTGCTGCTGTAACACTGCTGGGGCCTGTATATACCACTGGGGAGGCTGCTGTATACCACACTGCTGGGGGCTGTATACCTGTGCTGGGGTCCACCCTCGGCTTATACACGAGTCAATAAATTTTCCCAGGTTTTGGGGGCAAAAGTAGGGGGGTCGGCTTATACACGGGTCGGCTTATACACGAGTATATACGGTATATTGTTTCAACTAAAATGTGCTTATAAGAATAAAAATAAAAAATACACATTTTTTTTGTCATTTTGATTTCTTTGACATAAAACTCTAGACAAAATATTCTTTTAATTAAGAGGCATGTATTTCTTTAAAATGGAAATACACACACAAACAAAAATGTCAATAAACTTCCTGCATAAGTGTATGAATGTTTGTAAAATGGTAATGTGATCAAAATATCACTGTTATGCGTTCTCAGTGATGTGGATTCTCCTGTATACATGGTGAATTATAGTAATTAGATAGCATTTCTATAATGAACAATGGTAGCTGAAACAGAGGACAGGACAAAAATCTATCCTCTGGTGATATACTTTAAAACAGAGACATGTAAGATGAAGTGAGAGGGATGATTACTCGATATAATACAGTGAATGGACGATAAAACTACTAGGAACAAGAAAAACCGCCAGAATGTTAGACGTGAGTACATATTGTTCTTTAGTAAAGACACCCAGGTGGATAAAAAAGGAACAAAGGTCTGTCTCCAATGAAGTCGGATGGAAGGATTCAAAATGGAAATCTCATCATGGTAAATGTGCAACAAAGCTCGATTTAAAAACGCTATCCCAGGACTACAAAAGATGAGCCGGAAAACACCCTGCCATTCATGAACATAGGAGGTGACTCAATAACTTGAACAAGTTTTCCACAGCAGGAGCGACAATTATAATCATACCAAGAAATCCCCGAGAAAACTACTTATCCATCCGGCTGTGTATTTGTCAGATGGGCATGACTCAGATAATATGGGAATAGATGATTATTTCTATCAAGACCAGATGATACCAACTTAATTGATTAAAAAAACTTTTTATTAGAATCAAAGTTAAAAGTCACACCTACAAATATAGACAAACTTAGCACACTTGAATGGGGATCAGAAACATATTGACATGCAGATGGAGACTGCTTTGATAAGGAAGGTCAACCTTATCCCACAACAAATTATGGGTATGCCACATTAAGGAAATTTATTTTATATGAATGTTCCAGTGTCATAGATAAATGTCCGTCACCAAAACAATAATCATGTATAAAACGCAATATATACAATAACGTGGTCTGATATAATGATTTAAACAGTATCGTGAGACAACAAAATTTGTTAACCTTCCTTTAGTTTCATGAATTCTCAAAGTAGTATCAATGAAACACCCAACGCTTGACGCGTTTTCGCCTTTCCAAATGTTAGAAGGCTCATCAGAAGTCTTATTGGGGTACAAATGTAAAAATTGGTCTCATGATTCTATTGATCAACAAACAAATGGAGTTTCAGTAGGATAAAGAAGACCATGTGGAAGAGAATACTCAAATGAAATGGTCATAAGCTTCTTCCAGAATATGACATAGATGTCATACAGCAGTGATCATCCAGAGAATGGGCATTTTTGAATGCCTCCAGGCATCCAGAGGTATTGGTGGTCATATGGAGGGTCCCCTGTAAATCTAGGATTCATCTTGGATCATCCTTTTTTTATCCATATCAGAATTGGATGTTATGATGTTTCCAGTCTAATAAGACACCCTAATGAAAGCCTCACATATAAGGCTTCAAAAATGACCATTCTCTGGATGACCACGTTATTGTATATATTGCGTTTTATACATGATTATTGTTTTGGTGACGGACATTTATCTATGACACTGGAACATTCATATAAAATAAATTTCCTTAATGTGGCATACCCATAATTTGTTGTGGGATAAGGTTGACCTTCCTTATCAAAGCAGTCTCCATCTGCATGTCAATATGTTTCTGATCCCCATTCAAGTGTGCTAAGTTTGTCTATATTTGTAGGTGTGACTTTTAACTTTGATTCTAATAAAAAGTTTTTTTAATCAATTAAGTTGGTATCATCTGGTCTTCATAAAAACATTAGTTACCTCCTAGTATTTGAAAAACAATTCCTAGTTTCTTTAATAGATGATTATTTCCCATGGTATTACAATAAGTATATACATATGTCTTGCAAGGTCAAATAGATGCTAACGTAAAACTACTTATCCGGCTGCGTATTTGTCAGATGGAAAAGACTCAGATAGTAGGGGAAGAGATGATTATTCCACATGACATTACAATAAGTATATAGGTATGTCAAATGACAAATGGATGATTATTTACCTGAATAATATGTTATTCAAATAAGTCTATGTGTAAGCCATGAAATATCAAATGATCTCAGATACTACATTTAACCCTTTAGGTTTAAGGGTACTCAATTTGTAAATCCAGTAGATTTCACGTTCATTAACAGTTTTCTGTCTATTAATAGTTTGTTCAGGCATGTGGTCAATGGCAGTAATTTTCAATAGACTCGGATCTCTATTGTGGACCATATCAAAGTGATATGACCCCCCATGTTGTGAAAACCCTTTTTTGATGTTAGATCTGTGATTCTTCACCCTGCAGTGTAATTCCTGGGTGGTCCACCCTACATATTGATATCCACAAGGGCATTCAAGTAAATATATCACAAATGAAGTGGTACAACAGATATCAAATCTTATCTTATGTTTTTCTCCAGTTACTGTGGAGCAGAAAAATTGTACCAGTTGTATCATAGTACAGCACAAACAGCATTTTTTCCTGCATTTCATAGAGCCCTTCACAGTAAGAGGCTGTATATTGGAAGTCATTTTCATATTTCTTAGGGCCGCTTTACACACACCAACATCTGTGACTAACTTCTGAACAGATCTCTGGTTGCAGTGAAATCATGGACACATTGTTTCCATTTGTACACAGCCACAAAATGGAGCAATGTGTCCATGATTTCACTGCAACCAGAGATCTGTTCAGAAGTTGGTCACAGAAGTTGGTGTGTGTAAAGCGGCCCTTATGGCCACTTTACACGCAGCTACAGGTAACAGGTTTTCCACAGGTAACTTACTGGCTGCAGTGAAATCATGGAGACATGGTTCTATGTCTCCATGATTTCACTGCAGCCAGTAAGTTACCTGTGGAAAACCTGTTACCTGTAGCTGCGTGTAAAGTGGCCATTAGTCTACTGGGTGCCAAAATATTTTTTATCATAGGGGCCCTGCGGTATGTGATATTAGGATTATTAGGCAAAAACATCTCTAAAGTGGGATCAATTAAGAGAAGGGGCCAATGCCTTTGTACGACATTTTTAACATCCGTATATTTTTTATTGTAAGTAGTGATGAAGTTGAATAAAAATGTATCATTATTGTTCAATATTGTTCTAGATTGTAATAGTTATTCTTGTGAGGTTTTATTTCTAATTTCATATGCATTATTAATAAGTTCTGTAGGATATTTGTTTAGCAAAGGCTGGCATTGAAGTACCGCTATATGTAAATTGCGAACTGACCACCTTTGTTATTATTGGGATGAGTGTCTAATTCATTATAAGATTGTGAAACGGCCATTGTACACCTCTTTTTGTTATAATTCTGTATGAATCCCAGTATTTGCCTGTTAAACATGTAAGAGCTACATGTCATCAGGTGTGGTTTTTAGTCATACAATGCTGGAGGGTGAATTCCGTTCATGTAACGTTCATGCTGTCACTGAGCACTTTATAAAGACCCTTGAAATTTTACTTTATCTGTATATACCCTGAATCATGTGGATTGTTCTAATAAATGTATTCCCTTTTGCTAATTCAACTGTTGTCCTCTTGATTAAGTGGTTGCAATTAGTGATGAGCCAACACCAAAGTGTTTGTTTCAATTCACCGAATTGGGGTGTATTTGACCAGCTGTTCGTCGAATGTTTGTCAAACACCATCGAACCCCTGGGAATCAATGGCAGGCTACAGCAAACACATAGAAAACACCTTGAAAGGTGTCCACAAGCTGCCAAACTACTCAGAATAGACAACAAACACAAGGAAAAGTGACAACAATCTACCCACAGTACAAATAGTCTCATGGTATAGCATGGGTGCACAAGACACGGTCTGTGCCAGCCTGCACACTCTTCTAAAGCACTTCAAAATAGAAGGTTAACATTTACCTAACATTTTCAGAGGTGAGTGAAACTGACTTTGAATTGACAAATGGATGAGTTACAGGGGAAAAGTGGCAGTAATTTTCTACATTAAGTAAAAAGAGGTGGAGGAGTAAAAGGAGGATGAGACACAGGTATAGGCATGTCACGCCCTGCTCAAATCATGTAAAACACAGCAAGGGGACCCAAACAAGAATCCTCACTCTTTCCAAAGTGTCAGACCACAGAAAATGGCATCAATTGTCCCAGACCAAAAATTGCTGAATGGCCCAGCCTGCCTGCATTGCGTTGGCACAGGGTCTATGTGGTGACCGTCTACTGCAAAGGCTGAGCAGATGGTAAGGCAGCACCCCAAGAACCCCCAGACCCTTTAGCCCTATACAGGGATCTGGAATTACAGCAGAGCCCAGGAGGTAGCTGCCTATAGGTGAGCAGCAGTCTGGAGAAGAGAGGCCACCAGGAAGGAAAAGTATAGGAGGTCAGGGAATAGAAAAAACAGGATCCAAAAACATAGTCAGAAGGCAGCATCAAAACCAGGAGGGCAGCAAAGGTACAAAATCATCAGGCACTAAAAGGGTCCAAAAACAAGGCAAACATCAGAAGAAATATAACAGCACCACTTAGATCACTGGGAAAACCATGACTATATCTGGCGGCTTGTAGGACAGGTCCCAGAGTATTTGAAGGGTGCGGTTGTCTCTCATAGGCCAGAGCTCACAACCTGATGACCTCACTCGGACCACCCCTACACCCAGGCCAGATGTTGATGCATGACTGGTACCAACCACCCCACATCTGACAGAAGAACAAAGCCAGCGTCTTCCAGATGCCTCTGCAGAAACCTCTCTCCTGTCACCAGCATCACCCACAGGAAGATCATGGTGATGCCCAGAGACAGAGTCAAGAACCAAAGGAGCAGGTCCCAATGGGGACATGGCCCCCTAATAGCAGCACCCCTAGCCGAAGGAATCCGGCGCTGCCTAGTGGATGGGTCAGGGATAACAGTCACCAAGTCCAATTGTGACATGACAGTCTGGACCAGGACCCGGCCAGCATTTTAAGGTTAAACATTGGTCAGCAGCTATAAGTTTAGTGGAGTATTACTGGAAAAACTAGAGAGGTAGGTCAGTGACCTGTTTAAGCCAAGTGGGACAAATAAACTCAAAGCTCAAGCGCTCCCATCAATGTTATGCCTTGCCACATACAGGTGGGACAACTATAAGTTTCGTGGAGTATTACAGGAAATAATAGAGAGGTAGGTCAGTGACCTGTTTAGGCCTACTGGGCTTGATAAACTTAAAGCTCATAAAAGCGCTCCCATCAATGTTATTCCCCACCACACACAGGTGGGATAACTATAAGTTTCGTGGAGTATTACTGAAAAACTAGTCAGGTGGGTCAGTGACTGTTTAGGCCTAGTAGGCCAGAAACTGAAAGCTCATGCAAGGCTCCCATCATTTTATGCCCTGCCACACACAGGTGGGACAACTATACGTTTGTGGAGTATTACAAGAATATAGAGAGGTAGGTCAGCTACATATTTAGGCCTACTGGGCTGGATAAACTGAAAGCTCATGCAAGTGATCCCATCAATGTTATGCCCCGCCTCACACAGGTGGGACAACTATAAGCTTCATGGAATACTACCGAAAAACTAGTCAGCTAGGTCAGTGACCATTTTAAGCCTAGTGAGCCGGATAAATTCAAAGCTCATGCAAGTGCTCCCATGAATGTTATTTCCCACCACACACAGGTGGGACAACTATAAGTTTGGTGGAGTATTAAAGGAAATAATAGTTAGGAAGGTCAGTGACCTGTTTAGGCCTAGTGGGCTGGATAAACTGAAAGCTCATGCAAGCGCTCCCATCAATGTTATTCCCCGCCACACACAGGTGGGACAAGCAACTATACGTTTCGTGGAGTATTACAGGAAAAACAAGTACTGTCTTCAAGCCAAACTAAAATGTCTACTGCTTTTCATTGACGACCTGCTATCATCCCTTTCTTACACAGCAGAGCATCGCTAAAACTTGTAGATGAGGCCCAAAAGGATCAGGTGCTGCAATCGATATCAAGCCCTCCATCAAGTAGGCTCTCCTCCATCCCAACTTCAACATCACAAACACTCCAGTGCTCAGAGGTGTCACCCCAATCGCATTTGCATCCTCACATCTTACAAGTCTTCAGCCGCCCTACTGACTATGGGTTAACACAGATGGGTGAGTTAAGATGAGGAAATGATCTGCATTGATGCCCAAAATCTTTGTGAGTCGGATCCAGGCCCAGATGAAGAATGGTCCGAGAATAATGTAGACCCTCATTCCCAAACTGTAACCCCTGTTGGTAGAGACAATGAGGCAGATGATGATGAGACTCAGATACATGATTGAAACGACATCTTGACTTTGTGATCAGGGCAGGAAGAGGTTGATTCTGAGGACGACGCGTGTGAAAACATACAGGGTGATGATGAGATTGGAGATCCCACAGAGGAGGTGGAGGAGGATGCTAGTGACAAGGTTAGGTTGCGGCTTTCTGGACAGAGATGGAGTCCTGGAAGCATGTGAACAATTGTGTCCTCAGTTACAACTCTGCTTCTGTGCAGAAGCCGTGGTGGCTCTGCAGGTTGCATGGGCACCAAACTTTGCCTAGCCTGGGCCTTTTTTCAAATTGCAAAGGATGACCCAACTCTTGTTATCTGCAAAATTTGTAAACAAAATCTGAGAGAGGCCAAAAAAAACAATAGTTTGAGTACTTCATGCATGAACCGTCACATGGACATGAAGCATAAGTCACTGTGCTACAATGCGGCCTAGCGGGCGTGGCCAACCACTGTCTGCCTCATTAAGTGCATCTGTGGCTTCTTCATCCTCTGTGACTGTGGGGACAGCTTTCACAGAGGCTTTCATCCGCAGAAATTCCATTTCTTTACCCGCAACAGCAAGTGTGACTGACAGGTCATCAGCTGTTTTGGAAGTGGAAACACCTGCTGGTGTTGAGCGCTGTCAGACATCGAGAGCACCACCTTTTTATAAATGCGACATTATATGTCCGCCTGCACCTCCCTCGCAGTCCAGCTGGTTGTCTGGGACACCCTACTCAACCCTGTCTCAGCACAGCAGCCAGCCATGTTCCTCAGATATGGACAAGTAAAAGACCATTTCCTCCAAACCATGCCAAAGCTAAGAGGTTGAATTTCACCAGCTGCAAGCTGTTGGCTATGGAAATGCTGCCTTTCCGGTTGGTGGATACAGAGGATTTTTGAGCCCTTATGGCCATCGTAGTGCCCCAGTACGAGATGCCCAGTCGCCACTACATCTCGAAGAAAGCTGTGCCTCTGCTACACCAGTATGTTGCACGCATCACCACTTCCTTGAGAAACTCTGGGTGTGACAAGGTGCATTTCACCACAGACACTTGGATGAGTAAGCATGGGCAGGGGAGTTACATGTCACTGACTGGGCACTGGGTGACTATGGTGATAGCAGGAGAAGGGGCTGCTGTACAAGTCTTGCCATTCCCATGGATTGTGCGTCAAACCTCTGTATGTAGACGTTCCTCCACTGCTTTTGCCTCCTTCACCTCTTCTAGGTCCTCCACCTGCACCCAAAGCCTGTCTGGTGATGTGAGACGCGGTAAAACTGCGCAGAAGCAAGTCAGCACACCTCCTTGCTATGCTGGCAGCAGGGCTCAACGCCATCAGGTGGCGTTTACATTAAAATGTCTGGAAAATGTGAATCACACAGCTGAAAAGTTGTGATCAGCTCTGGAAATCGAGTTTAATCAATGGTTGTCTCCACTGAACCTGCAGCCAGGGAAGGCTGTGTGTGCCAATGCTGCCAACCTGGGTGCGGCCCTTCACTGGGGTAAGGTGACACACGTGCCTTGCATGGCTCACATCTTAAACCTGTTCGTCCAGCAATTTCTAGCCCACTATCCTGGCCTAGATGGCTTCTGCAGAGGGCACAGTTGTTGTGTGCTCACTTCCGCCATTTGCATTCAGCAGCTCAACAACTTGCATCGCTACAGAAGTCTTTCGGCCTGCCGTTCACCGCCCGAAATGCGATGTACCGACACAACGGAATTCCACTCTGCATATGTTGCAGCGACTGTGGCAGCAGCAACAAACCCTGGTGCAGTATGTTATGACATATAGCCTGGGAAAACGCAATCCAGAGATGGGGAAAATCATGCTGCTTTAGTGGCCTCAGATCAAGGACCTCTGCACCCTTCTGCAAAGTTTTGAAATGGCTACTAAGATGTTTAGCGCTGACGATGCCATTATCAGCATGACTATTCCAGACATCTACATGCTGGAGCACACTTTAACCAGTATTCGAAGTCAGGTGGTGGGCGAAGAGGAAGGGGAAGAAGTAGAGAAGGAGGCTTATGCGGAAGGGATAACAAGATGTCAAAGGTCCATATCGTCGGCAGCACCAAGACTGCTGGCATGGGAGGGTGGGGGAGAGGGAACAAGAAGGGGGCATGGCAGCAGCCAAACTGTTGATGAAGATGCAGAAGCTGAGTAAGAAATGGAGGACGAACAGGCGATGGGCATGGAAGACTAAGCAGATGAGGGAGATCTTGATCACATTTCTGTTGTGCGAGGTTGGAGGGAGAGGGCAGAGGAAGCAAGCAAGAATGTTACCCCTCCACCACCAACACAACAAGAACTTTGGGCCTCCTGGATGTGCAAGACACATGAGTGCATTCTTGCTGTAGTACCTGCAACATGATCTTCGGATTGTTAGAATTCGAAGTCATGCTGACTACTTGGTTGCCACACTGTTAGATCCTCAGTAAAAGAGTCAATTTTGCCAAATGTTTCCTGCCCTGAAAAGGGACGCAGGCATGCAGTAGTATCAACAGAAGCTTTTAGACAATCTTAGTACTTCTTTTCCCCAAAACAACAGTGGTGCACATAGTGAATATCACAGTTCTACCTTTCCAACCCAGGGAGGAGCGAATTGTCATCACCCAGACGTTAATAATACCAGTGTATGTGGTAACAGCAATTTTGAAGAATCGTTTCCCTTTTTTTTAGACCATCCTTTTTGCAACACCAGAAGAGAGAACAAATCTGACGAGGAATGAGTGAGTACCGTCATATTTGGACTCGCTGTACGCTAAACGAGTAGGTACCGGTACTCGGTACTCATTGCGAGTATAGCGAGTCCGATTACTTTCGCAATGCATCTATAGATACACTGCAAAAGTACCCTAAAAGTGAATAAAAGTTGTTAAAAATAATAAAATTACATACTCACCTATCCGACGCCTGCATCGGGACCGTCCCAGAAGACCTGCGATCACCGGACAAGAACCTGTGATTTCCAGCCAATCAGATGGCAACACGTCACAACCACGTGATCGCTGGCGGCCACCTGATTGGCCAGATTGCAAGGACCTATGTGTACTGCCAGGACCTTGCAATCTGGCCAATCAGGTGGCCGCTAGCGATCACGTGGTTGTGACGTGTCACCATCTGATTGGCCAGAACGCTACCGGCCATCTGATTGCCTGGAAGTCACAGGTCCTTGTCCGGTGATCGCAGGTCTTCTGGGACGGTCCCGTTGCAGGCGTCGGATAGGTGAGTATGTAATTTTATCATTTTTAACAACTTTTATTCACTTTTAGTTTTTTTTTGCAGTGCATCTATAGATACACTGCAAAAGTAATCGGACTACTCACTACTCCCGAGTAATCATAAGATACTCGGAGAGTAGCGAGTACCCGAATACTGCTACTATTCGGCGAGCTCCGAATAGTAGCGAGTATACTCGCTCATCCCTAAATCTGACACATAGAGACTAGAGAGGATGGCACAATAGTATCTACAGCTGAATATCGATGCCATGACTGTGGGACTGGACCCTTGTGCATTCTGGGCTTTAAAACTGGAAAATCGGCCTGAGCTTGCCGCTCATGCCTTGGAGATTTTGTTTCTCTCTGAAAGTGTCTTTAGCGCTGCTGGTAGTGTGCTGATGGATAAGCGCACAAGGCTGTCCAGTGACAGTGTAGACAAACTAACGTTTATCAAAATGAAAAAGTCATGGATCCGCAAGGACTTTTCCACCCCTGTGACAGCCTGGGGAGACTATACGCTTGTGTATTTTAAAATGTGCTTCATTAAACTCCCCATTTCAATGTTTCAACTCTGGGGCAATTGATGCTACTTAAGTGGTGACTATGCCTAATTTTTTTGAAAAATGGAGGCTGTTGTTGTTGGGGTCTCCTTGTTGTTTGTTGCTTGACTTGAGTAGGGCTCTCTGAGCTCAATACCTATTCCTGACACTCCTGCCTCTGTTTCTGAATATTCAGCCTTTTTATCCATCAAACCAGTAATTAACAAATTTGCTGTATTCACATCCACCATTTTTGGGTGCTTAAAAGCAGTTATTACTACATCTCCTTTAATGTTTGCATAAACTGATTTTGGGCATTAAAACAAGTTTTGGCAAATATACACATGTATTCAACTCCCTTCTAAGTCCCCCGGCACCTCCTCCTTTCCCCCTCATCTCCGCCGACGACTTTGCCACCTTCTTCAAACACAAGATTGATGAAATTAGAGAAAGCTTTGGCCCAACATCCCCCCAAACCACCACCATTAACGCCCAACCCTCCTCGACCAAAGGAAGCTTCTCCAACGTGACTGAAGCCCAGCTCTCCGCCCTCCTGTCACGATCTCACCTCACCACCTGCGCCCTCGGCCCACTCCCTACCCATCTCATCCCAAACCTCACTACTGTCCTCATCCCTGCCCTAACCCACCTCTTCAACCTATCACTCACTACTGGTGTCTTTCCCTCATCCTTCAAACACGCCTTGATCTCACCCATCCTCAAAAAACCCTCCCTCGACCCATCATCCGTCGCCAACTACCGCCCAATATCTTTTCTCCCTTTCGCTTCCAAACTATTTGAACAACACGTCCACTCTGAACTGTCCTCCTACCTATCCTCCCACTCCCTCTTCGACCACCTGCGATCCGGTTTCTGACCTCACCACTCCACCAAAACAGCCCTTACTAAAGTCACCAATGACCTCCTGACCGCGAAGAGAAAAAAACACTACTCTGTCCTCCTCCTCCTCGACCTATCCGCCGCCTTCGACACAGTCGACCACTCCCTCCTACTCCAAATCCAGAATCCCTTGGTATCACTGACGTCGCCCTCTCCTGGATCTCCTCATACCTTACAGACCGCACTTTCAGCGTCACCCACTCCCACACCTCTTCCTCGTCCTACCCCCTTACTGTCGGCGTCCCCCAGGGATCGGTACTCGGCCCGCTACTTTTCTCCATCTACACCCTCGGCCTACGTCAACTCATCGAGTCCCATGGCCTCCAGACCATCTCTACTCCGACGACACCCAGATCTACCTCTCCGGGCCTGACATCACCTCCCTTCTATCTAAAATTCCCCACTGCCTGTCCGCCATCTCATCTTTCTTCTCTGCTCGCTTCCTCAAGTTGAACATGGACAAAACAGAGTTCATTGTCTTCCCCCCCAGCCGCCCACCCCTCTAACAGACCTGTCAATCCTAGTCAACGACTGCTCCCTCTCCCCAGTTCCCCACGCATAGTGCCTCGGGGTCACCCTCGACTCCTTCCTCTCTTTCAAGCCCCACATCCAAGCCCTCGCCACCTCCTGCCAACTCCAACTCAAGAACATCTCAAGTATCCGCCCGTTTCTTAATCATGACACTGCCAAAACTCTCGTCCACGCCCTCATCATCTCCCGCCTTGACTACTGCAACCTACTGCTCACTGGTCTCCCTGCCTCCTCCCTTGCACCCCTCCGCTCTATCCTAAACTCAGCTGCCCATTTAATCCACCTGCCTCCTCGCTACTCCCCTATCTCCTCTCTCCGCATGGCACTTCACTGGCTCCCCACCCCCCAAAAATCTCGATTTAAAATCCTAACCCTGATTTACAAAGCTATCCACAACCTGTCCCCCCCTTACATCTCTGACATGGTCTCCCGATACCAACCTGCATGCAACCTACGCTCCTCACAAGAACTCCTCCTCTCCTCCCCCCTCATCTCATCCTCCCACAACCGCATACAAGATTTCTCCCGCGCCTCCCCTAGACTCTGGAACTCTCTCCCCAAGCATGTCAGACACTCACCTACCCTCAAGAGCTTCAAAAAGAACCTGAAAACTCATCTATTCCAACAAGCCTACAACCTATGATGAGACCCAGCGCCGCTCCACCACACGCTTGGCCACAGCTACCTATCCAAACACTGCTACTAGCCAAAAAGGATTTGCTAGGCTAGATTCAGTAAAAAAGGCTAGTTAACACAGTAGGTCACAACCAAAAAAAATTAAACGACATTACAGCCCAGATGAATGAAAAGTGAAATTTTATTATCAAAAGGGGATCACAGAGGAACGGTGTGGGAATTCAGATTATAACAGGACACCATAGGTCACAACAAGGTTGTTACGTTTTGCAATAGGTAGTATGACGCTGGAACAATATACAGATTGTCCTAATTAGAAATGGAACTCAATACATAGTGTTCGCATTGTAATTGGTGCATACATTGAGGGGTTAACACTCTGAGCCTACAGTTAGATATATGGGATGAAAATATCCCCAGCAGTTAGCGATATGGTGGTACACATCAATGCTTGTAATTGTGTAGAGCACATGTTTAATTATTGACCTGGTTTCTATCTATAGTACTCACTGAGGAGGTGTTGTAATGTGGCAATGCTAGACATAATGATACAGCCCCATTGTCTTTACAATCTGTTTGGACTATGTGCTACTATTTAAGGCAGGTCCTAGTAATGGCATGAATACAATAGTCATGAATTACTCTCTAAGTGAGGCTCTTTGTCCATCATTACCTTGTAGTACTGCACCAGTGTTGATAACTTTGTGCTACATATTAGTGCCTTTTGGGATTTATACCTTTGGTGTGACGGTTTTTGATGATTGATAGCAACACAAGCTATATATTACCCTGGATATCTATATCTTAGATTTGGTTAAGGCAATTGATAGTAGCTGTGTTGCTCATATCGTGGATTTGACTAATCAATGCTATATTGCAATTATATGCTATATGGATATTTTCATCCCATATATCTAACTGTAGGCTCAGAGTGTTAACCCCTCAATGTATGCACCAATTACAATGCGAACACTATGTATTGAGTTCCATTTCTAATTAGGACAATCTGTATATTGTTCCAGCGTCATACTACCTATTGCAAAACGTAACAACCTTGTTGTGACCTATGGTGTCCTGTTATAATCTGAATTCCTACATCGTTCCTCTGTGATCCCCTTTTGATAATAAAATTTCACTTTTCATTCATCTGGGCTGTAATGTCGTTTCATTTTTTTTGGTTGTGAGTTAGTATTATAGCGATAGGCCCCCTTATCCCTGCACGCTACGTATGCAGTTATTGACATAGATATGTCAATGAATAGATACATGTTGATTTTTTGTTTTCTAATAAACACAGTAGGTGTAGCTTTCTTCACAACAGTGCTACACCAGTTCCTGGCACATACTGCTACTAGCCAAAAAGGATTTGCTTGGCTAGATGCAGTAAAAAAAAGGCTAGTAAACACAGGAGGCTAGTGAACACACGCTTTCTTTACAACAGTGTTATACCAGTGCTTCACACACACTGCTACTACCCAAAAAGGATTTGCTTGGCTAGATGCAGTAAAATGCAGTAAAACACAGGAGATGTAGCTTTCTTCACAACAGTACTACACCAGTAAATGGCACACACTGTTACTAACCAAAAAGGATTTGTTTGGCTAGATGCAGTAAAAAAAGGCTAGTAAACACAGGAGGCTAGTGAACATACGCTTTCTTTACAACAGTGCTATACCAGTGCTTGACACACACTGCTACTACCCTAAAAGGATTTGCTTGGCTAGATGCAGTAAAATGCAGTAAAACACAGGAGATGTAGCTTTCTTCACAACAGTACTACACCAGTAAATGGCACACACTGTTACTAACCAAAAATGACTTGCTTGGCTAGATGCAGTAAAAAAGGCTACTAAACACAGTAGGTGTAGCTTTCTTCACAAAAGTGATACACCAGTGCCTGGCACACACTGCTACTAGCCAAAAAGGATTTGCTTGGCTAGATGCAGTAAAAAAAAGTCTAGTAAGCACAGGAGGTGTAGGTTTCTTCACAACAGTGCTACACCAGTGCCCGTCACACACTGTTACTAGCCAAAAAGGATTTGCTTGGCTAGATGCAGTAAAAAAAAAGGCTAGTAAACAAAGTAGGTATAGCTTTCTTCACAATAGTGCTACACAGGTGCCTGGCACACACTGCTACTAGCCAAAAAAAATTTGCTTGGCTGGATGCAGTAAAATAAAGCTAGTAAACACAGTAGGTGTAGCTTTCTTCACATCAGTGCTAGACCAGTGCCTGGCACACACTGCTACTAACCAAAAAGGATTTACTTGGCTAGATTTAGCCAGATGCTGTAAAAAACGCTTGCACAGCACTGGAACAGACCTGCCTGGCACACAGTGCTTTTAAGCCCTAAAAAGGGCTCTTCTTGGAAGTAGTCCCTAAACATACTATCTCTCTATCTAACTTTGAAGGGAATTGCTAACTATCTTTGTAGCGCATACAACAGCAGCGGCGGCGTCTGACAGTGGCTTCAGTGGCCTCCAACAAGGAGCAAGGAGGGAAAATGGCCGCTTCTTATATGGCAAAGACATGTGACATACCCAGCCAATGACACAAACCCTTGTGTGCAAAAAGTGCAATTTGCTGTATGCGTACCGATAGACTGACAGACCGGACCACCCACAGTAAGTGCAGGAAGAAAAAAAAATGGGGATCTGCATTATTTGACCACATACCTCTCCCCCGCCCACTATTTCTAGACACTGAAACTCATAATAACATTGAACTTTTGTTAAAAGTTACTGTGAAAGGTTAGTAATGCTTTTGGTCAACAAACTGTTAGCGAACATAATAATTCAGGAATTACAGAATTTTTAGCAAATCGCTCGCATGAATTCGAATAACTTGAACATAGACCAAAACAGGTCGAATTTGAAATTGGTGAACATGTTCAATCAAATATTGTTCATCTCTAGTTGCAATTGAAGGAAACATGAATTTGGCCAAGTACAGAGATATAACCTCTTCCAGAGTGCTCTGGACCTCAGACCTGGGCGAAGGTTCACCTTCCAACAAGATAATGACCCTAAGCACACAGATAAAATTACAAAGAAGTGGCTTCAGAACAAATCTGCGAACATTCTTGAGTGGCCTAGCCAGAGCTCTGACCTAAACCCAATTAAGCATCTTTGGAGAGATCTGAAAATGGCTGTCCACAAATGTTCACCATTAGGGATGAGCGAGTCTACTCGCTAGGACTCGTTACTCGGCGATTCTTAAGGGACTCGCTGGACTCGGTAATCGGCGAGTCTTTTAGCGAATACTCGCTCAGTAACGAGTCCAATGCAAGTAAATGGCAATCCTAGTTTTGTCAGAGTTTACTTTTTCTCACTCGCTAGACTCGCTATATCACATCGCTATATAGCTTGAATCTCCCCAAACAGCAGCGAGTCTGAACGAGTCTACGAGTCCGATTCCTAGCGAGTCTGCGATTCCGAGTCCTGTATCCTCTATTCGGGACTCGCGAATACAGAATCTTTTATGTTCCTAGTCAGCATAGCGTGTTAGGTCAGAAAACTTGTGAAGAAGGACAAGCATGTTAGCCAATCATAGTCAGTAATGCCATAGCATTGTTGGTTGTGGCAGGACTATGATTGGCTGCTGTCCATCGTGATGCCTATGTCATGTATGACAGGCAAGGCAGTATATAAGGCTTGTCCCCGCCATTTTGGGCACATTCCTGAGAAGAGCTGACCTAGTGCAGGGAGACTTGGAGCAGATCTAGGGACAGTTAGGCAGTGTAGGAGTCAAGATTCCTCACATATAACCCAAAAGTTCTTTTCAGAACTACCAGGACAGAGGATTGCTGTAGAGGACTGTAAGGAAGAGAGATAGGTAGGAGTAGCCTTACAGTGCATACAGCACCATCCTCAGAGCTGCAATCCTAAGCTTTTTCTTATTTTTGGCACTAGTCTACCAGATAATTTTGGTGCCATTTTTCCACAAAAAATTTCCTGTGCCAGTGCGTTGCTATAAGGTGTCCTGCCTGCACCTCGCACGGTACTTCTAACATCGCACGCAGCCAGCACCGCAGTCTAATAGTGACTGGTTCTGCGGACTAAACAATTTTTTCCTGTGCCAGTGCGTTGCTGTAAGGTGTCCTGCCTGCACCTCGCACGGTACTTCTAACATCGCAAGCAGCCAACACCGCAGTCTAATAGTGACTGGTTCTGCGGACTAAACAATTTTTTCCTGTGCCAGTGCGTTGCTGTAAGGTGTCCTGCCTGCACCTCGCACGGTACTTCTAACATTGCACGCAGCCAGCACCGCAGTCTAATAGTGACTGGTTCTGCGGACTAAACAATTTTTTCCTGTGCCAGTGCGTTGCTGTAAGGTGTCCTGCACCTCGCACGGTACCTTCCATCTGTCTTAAAATATCTTAGCCTCTAGTGTGTACCTTTCACGAAATAGTACCTGCTACTGTTTTTACACATTTAGAAACACCAGAAATTCTAACATTTCACAAAAAAAACCAAATAAGAGAAAAACCTGCGAGTTTGGACTCTTTCAGAGACACATCAGCGATTTGTAAATCGCATTATTCGCTATTACTCGGTTCCCTATTCATTAACATTGGACTCGCTAGACTCGCAACGAGTAGCGAGTCCTGGACTCGGACTCGTGCGGGTCTAGCGATTCCGAGTAATTTAGGACTCGCTTCATCCCTATTCACCATCCAACATGACTGAACTGGAGATAATCTGCAAGAAGAAATGGCAGAGGATAACCAAATCCAGGTGTGAAAAACAGGTTGCATCATTCCCAAGAAGACTCATGGCTGTACTACCGTGTTTCCCCGATAGTAAGGCCCCCCCGATTGTAAGGCCGCCTGGGGGTAAAGGGGGGGCCTGCCAATGTAAGGCCTCCCCCGATTATAAGGCCTTACAATCGGGGGGGCCAATATAAGGCCGCTAGCGGAGGGGGGGGGAGCGGGAGCGGGTCGCACATCACGTGCGCCCGCTCATTACATATGCACTGCATCCCCCTGTCAATCAGCGACAGGGGGAGCAGTGCATTATACAGTATATATGGGCCCCCTATTGCTGGCACACTCCCCCCTGTTATGAGGCCCCCACCGCTGCTGCTGCTGAAGAGATCTTACCCTCCAGGGTCTTCTTGCAGCAGCCAGCGCGTCCATCCGTCCTCTGTACTCGCTCGGCGGTCTCCCGGATCATGTGACCCGTCGCAGCGCATGACGTCATCGCGACTGCGACGGGCCGGTCACATGATCCGGGAGACCGCCGAGCGAGTACAGAGGACGGATGGACGCGCTGGCTGCTGCAAGAAGACCCTGGAGGGTAAGATCTCTTCAGCAGCAGCAGCGGTGGGGGCCTCATAACAGGGGGGAGTGTGCCAGCAATAGGGGGCCCATATATACTGTATAATGCACTGCTCCCCCTGTCGCTGATTGACAGGGGGATGCAGTGCATATGTAATGAGCGGGCGCACGTGACGTGCGACCCGCTCCCGCAGTGTCCCAGCAGGAGGGGGCCTGTAGGCCACACTGCTGGGGCACCCAATGTAAGGCCCCCCCCGAAAGTAAGGCCGGGGGCCACTTTTGGCCCCCAAAAGAATGTAAGACAGGGCCTTACTTTCGGGGAAACACGGTAGCTCAAAGGGGTGCTTCTACTCATTAATGAGCAAAGGGTCTGAATCATGACCATGTAATATTTCAGTTTTTGTTTTTTAATAAATTTGCAAAAAATTCTATATTTCTGTTTTTATTTAAATCAAGATGGGGTGCAGAGTGTACATTTCAGAGAAAAAAATGATTTTTTTTTTTAATTTACCAAATGACTGCAATGAAACAAGAGTGAAAATTTTAAAGGGCTGTGAATCATATCCGTACCCACTGTATGTAGTTAAAGGGATCCTGTCACCTCCAGAACGCCTCCTAAGCTACCAAAACATGTCCCTGCAGCATCCTATCACTAATCTCACACTCCTTTTGTCTCCTAAAAGCATCCTATGAAAGTGCATAAAAACGTTTTAATACTTACTCATTAGTGATTATAATTAGCAGGTGCTACTTTCTTTAGTCACCAGGGCGGGCTGTTTTGCAGCCTCGAGGATCCACCCTCTCTCTGTCTGTGTGCTCTGCTTGCGCAGGCTTTGCCCTCCCCCTCTCTGTCACTTACAGAATGCAAATCATTAGTCCTGCCTTCAGCTCGACATCACAGCAGCACAGACTGAGAGGGTGGATCCTCGAGGCTGCAAAACAACATGTCCTGGTGACTAAAGAATATAGCCCCTGCTAATTATAATCACTAATTAGTAAGTATTAAAACGTTTTTATGCACTTTTACAGGATGATTTTAGGAGACAAAAGGAGTGTGAGATTAATGATAGGCTGGCTTCACATTTGAGTTTGTGTCTGCATGCTGATGGCATGCAGACACAAACGCAGTGAAAAGCAGGGTCATTTTTTGTGTCCGCAGCGGAGAATGCCCGCCTGCGGACACATCACTGTGGAGCCTGGGCAGCCAATCGGTGGTGTCCGGGGGCGGGCCGGAGGCGGAGATCAGCGGCGGAGATCTCTTCCTCCCGGCCGCCAGTAAGCTCCGGGACATGTCAGCGGGGTTAAACAGCTGATTTGACAGCTGTTTGAATCTCCCGTGCCGACACCGAGATGAGATGTCGGCGCGGGAAGATTCAAACAGCTGTCACATCAGCTGTTTAACCCCGCTGACACGTTCCGCAGCTTACCGGCTGCGGGGAGGAGGAGATCATCAGAGGCTCAGCTGATCTCCCAGTAGCCGTTGGTGATCTCCTGTGACATCACCGGCGTCCACCGGGAGACATCTCAATGTGATCCGCAGCGTTCTCCTGCGGTGTCATGCAGAGGACACTGCGGATCCATTGAGATCAATGCATTTTTTGTGCGCTTGTGGGCGCTTGCGGATAGAACAAGCGCCGCAAACGCACAAAAAAATGCTGCAAGCTACACCTGGAGTGCGGTCGGAGGGCGCATAAATTATGCACATCTGAACGCAAATGCGGCCAAACGCAGCCATACGCAGGCACATGCGTTCCCATGTTAAACATAGGAACGCATGTGCGCAAGCGTTTGGCTGCGTTTGGTACGCTGCGCTCCATACGCAAATGTGAAGGCAGCCATAGGATGCTGCAGGGACATGTTTTGATAGATTAGGAGGCGTTTTGGAGGTGACAGGATCCCTTTAAAAAATCCACAATGAAAGGTAGCAGCATACCAATCCAGGTATATTCACACCAAAATTAAAAAAATTACATCAGAGAGCTAGCAGGTCACACAGAGAACGGAAAACAGACTGTTTTGGGTGTATCATGCTTCTGCCAGGCTTGCCAGTCTTTTCCCTTTTTGGTGTGCTCTGCTACCTCCCTGACGTATTTTTTTAATTTTGGTTTTAATAAACCTGGATATTAGGAACGGTGTGCCGCTACCTTTCATTTTGGATTTTTGGATTATATTGTGACTTATTTTCAGCTGAACACCTGATTCCCATCAAGACATGACAATCCTGGTGGATATTAGACTATAGTTCTCAGCAAAATGTATGAGAGTGTGGCCAATTTTTTCCTTTGATGAATGTTACTAAATATGTAGTTTTACTCATTTAAACAAAGAAATACTATGTGTTTTGGACTAAATTCTACACTTTGTTACATTATTTTATTGTTAGCTTTGTTCTAATAATGAGAGTGAGCAATCTAGCAGATGAGCATAAAGCCAAAAAAGAGATGGAATCTGCCTTATCCTCCTCCCTGGAGTCTTTGTACAGACAAGTGTTTTCACTCGAGCTACTGGAAGGTTCATGGTTTTGTAATGAATAAATTAAGGTGAGAGAAATGACCACAAGTATATTTGATTTGTGAGAATGTTTCTCACTACAAAGACTAAAAAATGTTCTAAAGATTTATAAATTACTTTTATTATTTTTATTAATACTAAGCAATAAAATTAATTGTACAAGAATCCAAATAAACAATTTCATTAAAAAAAAGAGGCTTTCTAAAGAGAATCTGCCATAATCACAAACAACATGCTTTAATGGCAGGTGCAACAATCCTGTTGAATTTTGGTGAATATCAGCAGTATTTTCGTGCTGTGTTTTAGGCATCGTACAGATATTCATTTTTCATGTACGGTATGTGTTTTATCCAGGAAATCAAGGAGAAAATACCTGATAAGTACAATCAATGGAGTGTGTCTGACCAGAGAAACAATAAACAGGGATTTAGGGAATGTGACCATGCATCATGCACAATGAGAAATGTTCATAATAACTTGTGGGCAAAGACATCATTTTTTCACTCAGGTGATGGGTCACAACATGAAAAAATGGGTGCTCAGATGAACGATGGGGGAGAAAACAATTGTGATTAATTTACATGCCATCATCCCATTGCTAACAATACTATTAACCATTGGTGTTTTTTTAACAGCTCTACTCTTCTTATGAATCTGGTTCATGTGTTAACCAATGGAACACAGAATCAATTACCCTCAGGAGTGTATATTGTTTGTAGACATAATGCTTCTCAGTTTTATCTAAGAATGTGTGTTAGATACGGTAAATGTCTATACTTATTAAATAGCTATGTATTCTATTTGCTAAAATTTAGAAACTACACTTATGCATGAACTGTATATATTCACTGGGCATATATAGTAAAGGGTCTGACCCACTATTAATTGGAGATCTCTAGAAATTAAAAGACTGTGTACTTCAATTAGTCTACATAGTGCTGCTAGAATCCAGAAAACGTTAGAGTAGTGAAAGCTACTCTTATACATGTGACAGAATATTCAACACATTTGTACACATACTGTATAACTCTATGTTGTAGTTGCAGTATGTTGCAGGTCCTAACATGACATCATAATAAATCAATACATCTAGTGATGTAATCAGCTGCTGTGATATCAGTTTTGAGTGACATATGTCAATGTGTAGTCCTTGTTCTTCCCATTTAGGCTCCGTAAGAGAGAGAAAAGTAATTCTAGTTTCGACACTTGTTATAACCTGTGAGATGTGACATGTTATTTTGTTATGATGTTTAATATGTTTAGCACAATCTGGCAGTATTCCTACATATCTAGATATCTTCTCCTTCAAGAATATAGTGTATTGGGAGTCAGCACTCTGGTTTTCTGGGAAATGAAGCAGCCATTTTAGATCAGTACCAGACAGGATCCCACGCAGAACATGTGTTTCATGCATCCTACTCCCATCTTGTGAACTCCCATCATCCTTGTCAAATTAATCTGGTGATAGGTATACTCCTGTCTGTATATTTGTTACATTAGAGACTGGTGTTAGGATTGTACAACAATCGTTTTTACATAGGGATTATGTCTGTAGGGATGTATGTATTTTTTCTCAATCTCCCATTTTAGTGTAATGATTCTTTGGGCTGTACACTGTCAGGACTGTTTGTTTGCTATGCATGCATCCAGTGCTCATTTGTGATCTCTGCACTGTATTATTATTACTTTTGTTTTATGTGCTATGCTTAGTGCTGATTTGTTTAATTTGTATTCTTGTAGCTTTACCACACATTAAATCATCATCATCATTCACTCAACTAACTGTTGAACAATAAACAATAGACTACAGAACCAACAGTCTGTTTACTTGAGATACAGAGAAGGTTTAAGCGGTGTGCTGAAATTTATGGCCACGTCACACGTGGCGATGTCGCTAGCGACATCGCCGAAAAGTGACGCATCAGCGATGTCGCTAGCGATATCGCAAGTGCGTCGTGCTGTGTGACAGTACATGTTCATAAACCTGTCAATCTGCAACCAGCCTATACCGCAGCATTACTGTGGATCACTCGCTGGGTTGATCCCAGCCCAGCAAGCGATGGCTCCGCCCTCATCGCTGCGGCGTCACCGGCGACATCTTGCCGTGTGACACCAAGGCTGCGATGTCGGAAGCGACCGCGCACCCGCACATCGCTTCTGACATCGCAGCCTTGGTTGACACGTGTAACAGGGCCATTACACAGCATAGAACGTGAAGGAAGCAGAATAGCCCTATTTTATCACTCACTTTATCACTATGTAAAATTATGTTATTCAAATAGGCTATGGCAAAATTATCTTGTTAACATATGTTCTTTCAATTTTAATACTTACGGTGGCAGAAATCAGGCTGTTCCGATTGTGAACAATTCCCCAAGTTGCTATCCCAATAGTGACAATTTTATTGTTCTTATTGGTGCTTCCTATACAAAAGTCTCTAACTGCTTCACCAACCTGTTTCATTACACCAGCATGAGAACCACCAGTTATAATCCATGCACCTGTGCAAAAAAAAATGTTGATCAAGTCAATTTTCATTTATTAAAAATATCTACAGTAGTTGTCAAAGCAAACATTCTCCATTGCTCTTTAACTCCTTCACCACTCAGCCTGTTTTCCCCTTCCTAACCACAAAATGTTTTATCATTGTAAAACATTCGACTCACAAAATGAAAATGACCAATTTTTTCCACTAATATTTAGCTTTGGCCCCAAGTTTTTAATTTTCAAAGTGGTAATGGTATAAAACTAATTATACAAATTGTTACACAATTTCTCCTTAGTACACTCATACACTATATGTGATTGAAAACTTGAAAACTTCTATTATCGAACAGTGCAAAGCTCAGAAGAGAAGGAGCACAATATTATAATGCCGATTTCGCTGTTATGGTTTGTGAGGGCCATGTCACTTTAGCAGACCCCCTGAGGTGCCAGAACAGCAAAACACCCTCAAAAGTGACCACATCTTACAAACTACACCTCTTAATTAATTCATACAAGGGTGCAGTCATCAAATTGACATCACAGATGCATCATAATATTTTAGAATATTGGGTGATGAAGAATTAATGATTTAATTAAAAATTTAGTTTTTGCTGCGAATTTTACAATTTCACACAAAAAAATTGGTAAAAATTGAACCAAAATTTGTCAGTTTCTTTTAAATGTGTCAATACCCCACATGTGGCTGTACAGTACTGCTTAGCCACAGAGTGGGACACAGCACTGAAGGAGCGCTATTTGACTTTTAGAGTACAAATTTTGTACAATAGTTTGCAGACTCTATATGGAGAGCCTCTAAATGCTAGAAGAGCAGACTCCCTATCAAGTGCCTCCATTTTGGAAATTGTACCCCACTAGATACATATGTACAATTGTACTGATTTTGACTAAATAGGTGCTTTCCAGAAAGAAGCAACAATGGATGCTGCTGAGTGAAAATTGTACTACCCACTACATTGTAGTGCCAAGTATGTTGTAGTGCCCATAGATTCTGCTCGACTTGTGCTTCTGGAGACACACATCCAATAAATTAAGCGGGCTTCCCTTACTACAGAAATGCCAACATGTGGATGCAAAATGCAGTTTAGGCACATTTTGGGTCTTTGAAGAGATGGAAGCATTTGGATTTGGGAATGCCCATTTTGCTGGATTTAATGACCTTTCCTAAAGAAGAAGTGAGGTTCACTTCGAAGCTCGTCAAATAAACCACCTGTTATTGTTAAATTTTCATTTTATCAGATTCTTTCATCGTCAGCAACGAAGGATAAACCATGCTTTGTTCCTGTCTTCTGGTCACTGTGTTTCTGTCTTCCTGGCACGTTGTCCATGCATCAGCTGTACGTGCAATTTATACTGGTTGTGTGTGACACAACTATACTAGGTGAACGGCTTGCTTACCTTTTATCTGTTTGATATCTATTATATAATTGCCGTAACTGACTTCCGTCGGAGCGGCGCTGCTTCCGTTGACTTGGTTAGCGAGCTGTTTCTCTCTCCTGGACTCTGTCCGTGGCCGCGTAGCGGCCACGGCGACTCCCGAAGCAATGCCCGCAAAGTGGGCATTGCGAGTCGCTGACACCCACCGCTAACCAAGCCACAGAAGCCCATACTACTGTAGTGTACACTGCTATAGTATACTACAGTCCCATGCCCATAAGCGCCATGGGACTGTAGTATACCATCGCGCTGTACACTACAGCCCCCTGCTGCCCTAAGCCCATACCGCTATAGTATACTACAGTCCCATGCCCATAAGCGCCATGGGACTGTAGTATACCATCGCGCTGTACACTACAGCCCCCTGCCGCCCTAAGCCCATACCGCTATAGTATACTACAGTCCCATGCCCATAAGCGCCATGGGACTGTAGTATACCATCGCGCTGTACACTACAGCCCCCTGCCGCCCTAAGCCCATACCGCTATAGTATACTACAGTCCCATGCCCATAAGCGCCATGAGACTGTAGTATACCATCGCCCTGTACACTACAGCCCCCTGCCAAGGGCATACGACTGTAGTGTACACCGCTATAGTATACTACAGTCCCATGCCCATAAGCGCCATGGGACTGTAGTATACCATCGCGCTGTACACTACAGCCCCCTGCCGCCCTAAGCCACTACCCCGCCGCAGCCACTACCCTCTGCCGCACCTAACCCCTAAGCCACTACCCCGCCGCCGAAGCCCCTACCCTCTAAGCCCCCCCGCACCTAAGCCCCTACCCCCTAACACCCGCCGCACCTAAGCCCCTACCGTCCGCCGCCAAGCCCCCACCCGCCGCACCTAAACCCCTACCCCCTAAGTCCGCCGCACCCCTACACCCTAAGCCCCGACCCGCCGCACCTATGCCCCTACCCCCTAAGCCCCGCCGCACCTAACCCCCTACCCTCTAAGCCCCGCCGCACCTAAGCCCCTACCCCCTAAGCCCCCGCCGCTGTCGCTAACACCTAAATCCCTACACCCAAAGCCCCCGCCGTCCCCTACCCTAACGTCCCCGTCGATCACTTACATGCCTTCTTAGTCATCTGATCGTCCGTCCGATCCACAAGTACTCTTCCTCCGGCCCCGGGGGTCTTCTCTCTTCTTTCCGCCATCTCCGCCTCTTCGTCCGGCCCCGGGGATCTTCTGTCTTCTTTCCCCCAACTTCCAGCTCCGACGTCCTCTTCACTTATCAGTCACATAGAATGGACGACAAATCCACCATTCTATGTCAATGAGATGTGAGGGGCTCTTCTGATTGGTCGCTGTCTACTGCCCTCAGCCAATCAGAAGAGCCCCTCATTTCCCATTGACATACATTACCGGTGTGTCGGCGATTTTATGGCCGCCCACCTGGTTCTATTTGTCGGCCCTAAAATCGCGGACACACCGCTAATGCATGTCTATGGGCAGTCCGCCCGATTTCGGATTGGACGCAGACCAATCAGAATTCGAGCTCACTGCCCATAGACATGCATTAGCGGTGTGTCCGCGATTTTAGGGCCGACAAATAGAACCAGGTGGGCGGCCATAAAATCGCCGACACACCAGTAATGTGTGTACAAATAAATTTAATATTAAAAAAAATAATTAAAAAATAATTAAAAAATAATAAAAAAATAAATAAAAAATATTAAATAATTAAATAAAAAAAAATAAGAAAAAAAATAAATATATGCTAATAATATCAGCCCTTTCAGCGGACCTGAAAGAGAACTTGGTCTCAGCCTAAATAATAAATTTAATAATAAAAAAAAATAAAAAAATAATTAAAAAATAATAAAAAAATACATAAAAAATAATAAATAATTACATAAAAAAAAATAATAAAAAAAATAAATATATGCTAATAATATCAGCCCTTTCAGCGGACCTGAAAGAGAACTGGGTCTCAGCCTAAATAATAAATTTAATAATAAAAAAAATAATAAAAAAATAATTAAAAAATAATAAAAAATAAATAAAAAATAATAAATAATTAAATAAAAAAAATAATAAAAAAAATAAATATATGCTAATAATATCAGCCCTTTCAGCGGACCTGAAAGAGAACTGGGTCTCAGTCTAAATAATAAATTTAATAATAAAAAAAATAATTAAAAAATAATTAAAAAATAATAAAAAAATAAATAAAAAATATTTAATAATTAAATAAAAAAAATAATAAAAATAATAAATATATGCTAATAATATCAGCCCTTCCAGCGGACCTGAAAGAGAACTGGGTCTCAGCCTAAATAATAAATTTAATAATAAAAAAAATAATTAAAAAATAATTAAAAAATAATAAAAAATAAATAAAAAATAATAAATAATTAAATAAAAAAAATAATAAAAAAAATAAATATATGCTAATAATATCAGCCCTTTCAGTGGACCTGAAAGAGAACTTGGTCTCAGCCTAAATAATAAATTTAATATTAAAAAAAATAATTAAAAAATAATTAAAAAATAATAAAAAAATAAATAAAAAATATTAAATAATTAAATAAAAAAATAATAAATAAATTAAATATATGCTAATAATATCAGCCCTTTCAGCGGACCTGAAAGAGAACTGGGTCTCAGCCTAAATAATAAATTTAATAATAAAAAAAATAATTAAAAAATAATTAAAAAATAATAAAAAAATAAATAAAAAATAATAAATAATTAAATAAAAAAAATAATAAAAAAAATAAATATATGCTAATAATATCAGCCCTTTCAGCGGACCTGAAAGAGAACTGGGTCTCAGCCTAAATAATAAATTTAATAATAAAAAAAATAATTAAAAAATAATAAAAAAATAAATAAAAAATAATAAATAATTAAATAAAAATAATAATAAAAAAATTAAATATATGCTAATAATATCAGCCCTTTCAGCGGACCTGAAAGAGAACTGGGTCTCAGCCTAAATAATAAATTTAATAATAAAAAAAATAATTAAAAAAATAATTAAAAAATAATAAAAAAATAAATAAAAAATAATAAATAATTAAATAAAAAAATAATTAATTAAAAAAAAAATGCTAATAATAATGATATTAATGCTAATAATAATGCTATTAATCCTAATATTATGCTATTAATGCTATTATTTATGCTTATTAATGCTAATAATATTTATCCTATTAATGCTAATTATTTAATGCTATTAATGCTAATAATAATGCTAATTTAATGCTATTAATAATTGTTATTAATGCTAATTATTAATGCTAATAATAGCTATTATTAATGCTATTATGCTAATAATAATTTCTATTAATGCTATTAATAATGCTATTAATGCTATTATTTATGCTATTAATGCTAATATTTATACCTATTTAATGTTATTATTCATGCTATTAATGCTAATAATAATGCTATTAATGCTATTAATGCTATTAATGCTATTAATAATGTTATTAATGCTATTAATTAATGCTAAATAATGCTATTATTAATGCTATTAATGCTATATAATAATGCTATTAATGCTATATTAATTATATGCTATTAATGCTATTAATGCTAATATTTATCCTTATTAATGCTATTAATGCTATTAATAATGCTATTCATGCTAATATATTGCTATTAATGCTCTTTATGCTAATACTAATGCTATTAATGCTATTTTTTATGCTATTAATTCTATTATTTATGCTATTAATGCTATTAATAATGCTATTAATCCTATTAATGCTATTAATAATGCTATTCATGCTATTAATAATACTATTAATGCTATATTATTAATGCTATTAATGCTAATAATAATGCTATTAATGCTATTAATAATGTTATTAATGCTATTATTAATGCTAATAATGCTATTATTAATGCTATTTATGCTAATAATAATGCTATTAATGCTATTAATAAATGCTATTAATGCTATTATTTATGCTATTAATGCTATTTAATGCTAATATTTATCCTATTAATGGTATTATTAATGCTATTAATGCTAATAATAACGCTATTATTGTTATTAATGCTAATAATAATGCTATTAATGCTATTAATAATGTTATTAATGCTATATTAATGCTAATAATGCTATTATTAATGCTATTAATGCTAATAATAATGCTATTAATGCTATTAATAATGCTATTAATGCTATTAATAATGTTATTAATGCTATTATTAATGCTAATAATGCTATTATTAATGCTATTAATGCTAATAATAATGCTATTAATGCTATTAGTAATGCTATTAATGCTATTAATGCTAATATTTATCCTATTAATGCTATTAATGCTATTAATAATGCTATTAATGCTAATATTTATCCTATTAATGCTATTAATGCTATTAATAATGCTATTAATGCTATTAATTATGCTATTAATGCTATTAATATTGCTATTAATGCTAATAATAATGCTATTAATGCTAATAATAATACTATTAATGCTATTAATAATGTTATTAATGCTATTATTAATGCTAATAATATTATTAATGCTATTAATGCTATTACTAATGTTATTAATGCTATTATTAATGCTAATAATGCTATTATTAATGCTATTAATGCTAATAATAATGCTATTAATGCTATTAATAATGTTATTAATGCTATTATTAATGCTAATAATTCTATTAATAATGCTATTAATGCTAATAATAATGCTATTAATGCTATTAATACTGTTATTAATGCTCATAATACTGCTAATAATGCTATTAATACTGCTATTACTGCTAATAATAATGCTATGGCTTATATTATTGCTATTGATGATGCGATTATTATTTAAAAATCTTTAAAAAAACAATAAACATATTTTAGATACCCGATGCATTTGCATCAGGCTAACAGCTATAACTACTATAATCAAATTAATGCACGTTCTAGAATCCCGATGCATTTGCATCGGGCTCACAGCTAGTCTTGAATAAGTCCCTATTGTGCTTTTTATCTGCAGATCTTCTGAAAAACTCTTATAAGAAACACAATTTTTGGTTAACCTCCAAGACAGAGTTTAGGAGGCTGTGGATAAAATAGTGCAATAGAGTCTTACCCTCCAAAAAAACCTTAAAATTAAAGGAAAGGAGCTGGCCTCTCGCCTTGTATGGTTGTGACACACAACCAATATGAGATCATGAACACAGCTACTGCAGAATCCACGTGTATGATGGCAAGCTGAAAACACAGGAATCAGAGAAGATCATGGGATATTAGATCACGCTGCTGCTAAATGATACAGATCAAGAGGCAATACTAATCAAATTGTTATTTATTGTACGCGTTTCAAAGCATTTCCATACTTCTTCCTCTGGATATTCACCAATCACCGTTCTACTATCCACTAGTCTTCTCTGGTTCTTGTGTTTTCGGCTTGTCAATATTGAGTTTACTCACTGGCTGCCAATGGAATAGACCATTTCCTGAAATGATAGATCTCGTAGAAAGTCTTTGATTGGTTGATAAACAATTACACCATGGCGCTTGATCAGGTCGATGCCTTGTACTAATGTGGATCCAACGCTGATTTCAATACATAGTTTTTTCCTATGCCTGTTAGAGACAATGTTCCAAATCATTTTTGGGGACTAGAAACTTAAAAATGCTTATTAATGTGTTTACAAGCAATAAATTTGTTATTTGTTCTATTTTGCTTAATTAGAGATTATTCAAATTGTATTTACTTTTGTGGTCCATACTTATTGCATTTGGTGACAGGTCAGTCATTCTGTAGTAAACTTGTGCAAATAGTTCTGTCCCAATTATGTACCAATGGGTTGTTATGGCAGTCAAGCAAGCAGACTGCATCTAAACACCAGTTGTGAGTGCTCAAGTATTAGTTAGACTTCAATCAAGCAATTGCAAATCTCAGCTAGTGAGCTGAAAAAAAAAAGTAAAAAATGTTTATACGTTTGTTGATACTCTAGACAACATCTTTAATAATAAACTCATTTCAGTAAGATACAGTCTCCATACCAGGGCTATTCCTATCCTCAGACCTGTGCCTAAGGGTATATGTGACACGTCATGTGAGCCTCACAGCCAATCAGCAGCTACAAATGGGGCACCTCACTCTCACTTCCTTTGATCAAAACTGACATCTGAATGAAGGCAGGAAGCAGTATCAGATTTTACTCCCTATTGATATCAGCTTCTTCCTAAGGTAGTGAGAGAGAAGCTGCAGGGCTTGGGTACCATAACAGTGAGCCATTGTCACTGAGATGGCGCAAGCATTGGAGCTGAATACAGGCTGTTTTTATTTTACATGAGGGAATTTAGTAATTGAGAAGGGGTTATCCAAGTAGTACCCCTTTAATAAGATGTTAAAACATCTTATTCTCCTTACATATCGGTTTAATTTTCAAAAATAGAACAATACAAAAACTAACAGAACATTTTTATTGTGTAATCAATATAAAACTACCATATTATTTAACTTTGAGATAAACACAATAAAAGTTACAGCAAAACCATTGCTGAAATTATAGTTTTTTGTTTATTTTACATATAAAATGATCAGTGATATATACTCATTTGTACTAAGTTGTATCAATGAAAACATTCACTCAACATATTGTAGCTCTATCTGTAGAAAAATAGTTACTGCTCTCAGAACATGGTGACACAGAAATAATGTGCTTTTAGATAAAAGTAGTAAAATATTAAAAAAATGGTATTAAATATATTCGGAATTTCTATAATGGTAAAAAAAGAAAGCCAAAAAACTCCAGAAAATATTGCAAAACTACTGTTGATGAAGGTATTTAATACATAATATTCAACCCAAAATAATACTCTAAATAGCTGTACCCTGAAAGGTTTAAAAACACTTCACTTAGAAAACATATCTAAATTTACCTGTGGTTTGTGCAGCTTTCACTAGACCCCTGCGAAAAATGTTTCTCAGTCTCATTTTCATATGGAAATTCTTAGCTCCTCCTGTTACTGAAATTAACAGATTTGGAACTTCAAGACCCCATTGTTCAGTCATTAGCTGGTAGAGAACATTAGATGGAGTACCGGATGATACCCTTACAAACTGCTGGGAAGAAATTAAAAAAAAAAAATCAACAAATCATCTTTATTTTAAGTGTCCTCAGAATAAATAATGCCTATAATTTGGCATTACAAACCTGTCCTACAATGATCTGTCCTCAAGGTCTTAAGAATGACCTGTTGAAAGGTCAAAAGTAGTAAGTTTTTGTTTGGATTTTATCCCTTCTGCTGCCCTAATTATTCTATTTTTTAATCCACCATGCAGTCCCAAAGATATATGGTGTTTTATTTAGTAGCAATATTTCTGGTCTTTATTAGTGATGGGCGACCCCGAACTCTAATGACAGACCCCGAATATGGACGTCCCTGAGAAGTTACTCACCGGCGTCCAGCCACTTGAACTTCAGGGCCGCTGATTAACTTCCTGGGCATTCACCGCTTAACAGCCAATCACAGACGCAGCCACAAAGAGTGGACGTCTGTGATTGACTGTTGTAGTAACCTGGAAACTACCCATAAGTTCTATATGATAGAATGTATGGAAAGTTTTCATGTTACTCACAGATGCCCATTTCCTTGTGACAGCATCTGTGATTTGCTTTTGGTCCCTCAGACATTGACTGACATCATAGTATTGTAAAAATAAATAATTTAAAAAAATGACATAGTGCTTCACTGTATTTTTGCATCTCAGCTCAGATACAGTGGACAGCTGCGTGCTGTCACCCCCAGCTGCCTGGTTTACATTGGCTGGCAATCAAAATACAGAGTATCCCATTTTTTTTAGTCATTTAAATAAATAATGAAAAAAAATGGATGGGCTTCACCTTATTTTTGATTGCCAGGCAAAGTAAAACCCAGGCAGCTGGGAGCTTTGATTTTCAGCTTGCTAAGACCCAAGCATTCTGCCCCCCTCACGCTGAAAACTTGTAGTCCATAGTCCACAACCACTTCTGAAAATGGCACATTCTTTTGTAGCGTCATTTTCAGGTGTTTTACGCGACTCTTCCAATTGTTGTGGTGGCATGCTGGGTAATAAAGGGGTTAATGCCAGCTTTGTATTTGTAGCTGGCACTAAGCCCGAGATTCAGAATGTTGGGCGAATGTTAGACCTGCCCACTGTGAATCTCTAGTAAACATTAAAAAATACAACACAGAGGAAAAATATTTTAATTGAAATAACACACTAAAGACATCCCTGGTTCCCATCTTTAATAACCCGAAACAAACCCTCCAACGATAATCCACAGGTTTGTCCCTCGGCGAACATGTTCAGCTATGCTACATCGTTGTGAGCATATACACATCTGTTCACAGTTAGTAGCAGGTTCACAGCAGAGATGCAACAGCTTTGAACTCGGGTGATGAACTGCATCACAGCACCCAGATCCCAGCCATAAAATGAGCTCTTCTCTCATTCATTTATGGCTGTTTACTGGGTGCCAAGATGCAGTTCATTGGGATCACCCAAGTTCACAGCTGACACATTTCTACCTGGAAAAGTCAGGTAAGAGCCTAAAAATGGTGCTACAAAAGAATGTGCCACTTTCCAGGGTGGCTACAGGCTGTGATTTTCATCATGGGATTCTCAGAATGCTTGGCCCTTACCATATTGGGGATCCCAGCCACCAGTTGCCTAGGTTTTACCTTGGCTGGCAATTAAAAATAGGATGAAGCCCACACATTTTTTTAATTACTTATTTAAATATCTTTAAACAAATAATGGGCTTCCCTGTATTTTGATTGAAAGCCAAGGTAAAGCCAGGCAGCTGGGGGTGGCAGCCTGTAGCTGTCCACTTTATCTGCGCAGAGAAGCAAAGATGCAAAAACACTAGATCATTTTTTTTAAATGTGCTTCAATGCTATGATGTCAGTCATTGGGTGAGGAGTCCAACGGGCAATCAAAGTAGTTGTCACAGAGAATGGGCATCTGTGTTGGCTGTTGGAGCAACCTGGAAACTGCCCATACATGCTAGCATCTTGAATCTATGGATAGTTTCTAGGTTACTCCAACAGCCAATCACAGATGCCCACTCTCTGTAACTGCATCTGTGATTCACCATTTAATCACTATTTTCTTTCTTTTACAGTTCCCCACCCCAGAACTGAACCCGCACTGTAACATGTACTTCCCAGGGAAGACCGCGTTCGGGGTCTGGGAAGTAAAAGGGCTGGACACCGGTAAGTATATTGATGCTGTTTAATTGCTAACTGCTTTATTTTACAGACTCCCAGACCCATCTCATAACTTTAAAGTCTGAATTCGGGGTTCGGACTCAAGGTCGAGTCATGTACAGCCATGAACTCGGACTTTAATAAAAAAGTCTGGGCGGATTCGCCAAACCAAAACCTTGGTGGGTTCACCCATCCGGTAGTTTATTTTAAACCATTATTATTTCAAGAATGGGCTGTGCTACAATACCCAGCAGTGGGTATACCCATGGGGACCACAATCACGCTGAGTTACCCATATCTATACATGGGAAAGTGGGAGGAGCAATATATCAACCTCGGTGGTGAACTTGGTGTGAACCTGGCCATATGGAAATGCTTTATTGATGACATTGTGTTCATATGGAAAGTGGATGAAAAATCATTGAAATCATTTCTTGAGGAGATAAATATAAATGAATTTCAGCTAGAGTTTCCTTCAACATACAGCAGGAAGAAAATACATTTCTTAGATCTGACAATCTATGTGGAGAATAATGAACTATATACACGCACATTCTATAAACTTATGGATAGCTACAGTTTTATTGCATTATCAGGTTGCCATCTGCCAAATTGGCTATTAAAAGTCTGCAAAAGCCAGTATTTGAGACTACATACAAATTGCAGAAAACATGAGGTTTTTGGAAAGGAAGCAAGATACCTCACAAATACATTTAGGGAGAAAAGATATGAAGAGAAATATTTAGTGGAGGTTTGTAATACAGTGAAAAATAGACAGAGAAATTAATTAGCTGATTTCACATTAGCGTTTGTCAGTGCAGCGTATGTTGCAGATATTTTTTTTAAATCCACAAGCGTATTGTGACCCTATCTTTAATATGGTGTGTGCATTCGTACGCAGGGACATGTGGTGGCATCAGTATGTCTGTGTATGCGTTCCCTTGCATGGAATTTCCGAGCCCGGCAAGCGCGACATGTTGCATTTTTTGAGGGTTGAAAAATGCGCAAGCCTCCGCATGCGTACGCTTGCATATACACAATGCATTGGTCTCTATGGGTACGCATTCATATGCAACGGCTTGCGGATGGCTGCGTTTGATGAGCATGCATACAAGTCTCTGCGCATGCCCAGCAAGAAATTTTCAGTCACTCCCATTGCATGCCCATATCCCAGCCCCAAATCCAAGCTATATAAAGTGTGCTTTTGGCCATAGCATGGTCAACATTCTGGATTTCGACCTGCTGTATCTCGACCTGCTGTATCTCGACCTGCTGGATCGTCTGAATCTTCTTTGTTGCACGCTGGTAAAGTATACATGCGGGTTTATTTTACTTTTTCTTTTTTCTTATTTAATGATTGAGGTCGATTGGCTTTTGAGCACATTGTATTTTTCTACTTTGTTCACAAGGTTTTTTTTTGTTTGTTTTTTTTCATTTTTAAATAATTTTGTTTTAACATTGAGCCACCATAGTTACAAGCCTTTCTATGGTGTTGTTCATAACAATTTTATTTTATCTTTTTTAATGTTTTTGATTCAATTATTTTTTATTGAAAATTTTTCCAACAAACAGGAATAAATCCAGCAAATAAGCATACAAGCAGAGAACAAGGACAGGGTATCGGGGGGGATAAGGAGAAAAGGGGCTTGTGCCCTCCGTCGCTTCAAAACAGTACACCATATAAAAGAGAGAAAAAAAATGCATACAGTAGAGTACAACAAATTTCAATAAATCAAGGGAAACTTCAGGTTCGCCACATTCAAAAGATCGGACTCGCTAGTGCGTGGGCCGCCCAGTACGACCAAGCTTTAATCACTGTGTCTCTTGTTGATTTATCTAGAGAGATGAGGTATTCAAACTGAAAAGTAGAATTTAACCTTGACACTACATCTCGCAGAGTGGGGGGTGTAGGCGAGCTCCACTTAGCCGCGAGAGACATCCTAGACACCATTAATATATTTGAGGTGATAGGGGCAAGCTCCCATGGTACTGAGTCTATACCCACATTGAGTACTGCCAGTTGAGGGGTTAGGGGAAATCAATACCTGTCACTGTCTTCAGTAAACTGGAAACGACTATCCAAAAGGGGGCTATGAAAGGGCACCCCCACCACATTTGAGATAACGTACCCCTATGTCCACATTGTCTCCAGCATAGCGTAGAGAGGTCAGCAGCAAACCGGGCCACATGCACTGGAGGGTAGTACCAGCGCAGGTGGATCTTTTTTAAAGTCTCCAAGTGATTTATACACCTCGAGGTTTTTTGGGTCAAAAGAACTGCCGCTGCCCATTCCACATCCGAAGCACTAAAAGTAAAGTCCTCCTCCAGCTCTTCATATATCCCGGACGGGCCGTGAAACTAAGCTTATTTAAATCTTTATAAATGTTGGATAAGGCTTTATATTTGAGGGGGTTAGATAAAAGAAATCTTTGAAATCTGGAGGGGCAAGTGGGGGCTATAGAAAATGAAACCTGTTTAGTTTTCCAGAGGAAATGCTGTAGTTGATTATATTGGTAGTACGTCCTCTCCATATTCTGAGTTTCAGAGCATAAATCGTGGAAAGGGAGAAGTGAGCCTCCCCTCAAAAGATCTCCTAATGAGTGAATATCCACCTCCCCCCATTTTAGGATGTTCAGGGTCGGAATATGAAGTTTAAGAGCCTTCAGTCTAATCATGCCCAGAGGGAGCACAATCCAGGTCCCCACCATTCCCTTCCACTCAGCCAAAGTGGCCTTCATGGGCAGCAAGGGAGGGGTATACCCTGTCGGATGCAGTGCCTCCGCCTCCATCAGGTCACGGAGAGAATTTATCGCAAAAATACTCTCCTTTTTTCTTACCCAACCCGGAGGTTCTAACAGAGGGCACCACCTTTTTTTAACCGCCTCTAGGAGTGTTGCTCTGTAATAATTGGCAATGTTAGGGACAGCCATTCCCCCTTCTCCATACGAGAGGTACATAATTATCCCCGCAATTCACGTTTTTTTGTTTGCCCATATGTATCTGCTGGAAAGGGACTGCAGTTTATCAAGGATTTTGGAAAGAATTTGAACTGGTAACGACCGGAATTGATATAGAATTTTTGGAAGGATAAACATTTTAAACGCGTTGATCACTAGCAATCCATGACAGGTGAGACACGGGGTGTTTGGAAATTTCGTAGGTTAGCGTTGAGACGAGGTTGCCCATATTAGTAGATACCAATTTCTTTGAGTTCGTAAGTGTTATTCCCAAATATGAGATACCCTCTGGCCTCCACACAAAAGGGAATTGAAGCTTAACCTATCTGAAGTCATTTTCGGGATTGAAATCGGAAATAGCAAGGATTTACTCGCATTTAGTTTATAATAGGATATCTTCGAGAATGCAGCTAACGTTGACATAATCTCTGGTAGGGAGGTATCCAGGTTAGTACACGCTAGAATTATATTGTCCGCGTATAACCTGACCAGGTGAGAGTTGGGCCCAATTTGGTAACCTGTTATGTTCTTGTTAGTTCGTAACGCGACGGCAAGGGGCTCTATTACTAAGTTGAATATAATCGGAGATAAGGGGCAACCTTGTCGGGTTCCATTAGTAATTGAAAAGCTAGAGGATATGAAGCCCGAAGATAGTACCCTGGCGTTGGGGTTGGAATATAAAGACTGGATTACCGAAAGAACAGGGCCGGCAAACCCAAATCTATGTAGAACGGAGCTGAGGTATCCCCAATGCACTCTATCAAACGCTTTTTCTGCGTCAAGTGACAAGAGTGCACCAAGGACCCCCAGCTCCTCTGCACCCTATGATACAAGCATACGCCGGGTGCCGTCTCCCACCTGTCTGCCCGCGACGAAACCAACCTGATCCGGGTGGATCAGAGTTGGGGTGACAATGTGAAGTCTCGACGCCAGGAGTTTGGAATATGTTTTTACATCACAATTTAATAGTGATATTGCCCGATAGTTACCCGAGTCCTCAGTAGACTTTCCTGGCTTAGGGATCGTGACAATCGTGGCTTGCAAGGATTCAGCCGGGATGGAACCAGAATTTTGCCATGAAGAGAAGGTGAGTAAGAGGTAGGGCGCTAACACATGTGGGAAGGTTCTATAATAATCCTTAGAAAACCCATCTGGGCCCGGGGCAGAATAAAATTTTGTGGATTTTATATTTTGCTTTATTTCCTCAAGAGTGAAAGGGGCATTTAGGGTGTCAAGCTGTAAATTTGTCAATTTTGGGAGGGATATGGAGTCTAAAAGGCTTGAATGTCATCTTGTGATGGTGCAGGAATTGAGGGATCATTTTCAGGTCGTATAATTTAGTGAAGGAACCAGCAGCACCGTTACCACCCACACCGTCCCCAACAAATATGTCTCTATTATCTAATATGTCTCCACCGTCTGCTGTCTCTGTGCCTTCTAATATCTCCTTAATGTCAAATGCTTCTATCCCTTCACAAGTACCTTCCTGCTTTTTGTATGGTCAGTGTATCCTCTTCCCCCACAGTTGTGCCGACCGCATTACCATTTAGTTTGCTAGTGGCTACAACTTTCAGTCCCATGCCTGAAATGGACCCTAGCATACAGGACTCAATATTTAACTATATTTCGCTATCACCTGTAAGTGTTTCTGTAACGGCTCCAAGCCAAACTTCCACTTTTCACACCCCTCATGTTCATGGTGTTTCCTCAAATATAAACACCAGCAGCAGGACCACCACCATCACCTACACCCATTTATAAGTTTACACGTTTTGACTAGGGATGGGCGAATCTACTCGCTAGGACTCGTTACTCGGCGAGTAGTAAGGGACTCGCAGGACTCGGTACTCTGCGAGTTTCCCAGCGATTACTCGCACAGCAACAAGTCCAATGCAAATCAATGGCAATCCTAGTTTTGTCAGAGACTCTAGACCTAGTTTTGACAAATCCATAAAACAATGTAAATAAAAGGGACTGCATCTTTATTAACCCCTGGACCATGGGCGAGGGGTTAATAAAGATGCAGTCCCTTTTTTAGGATTGTTTTATTGATTCTTCAGAAAAAAAATTACATGGGCTTCGCCGTATTTCTGGAACCAGCCGGATCCAGCAGGCAGCGACGGGCTGCCCCAACCCCCAGGTGCCTATTTGTACCTGGCCAGACACAAGAATATAGGGGAGCCCTTTTTTTTATTATTTCATGAATTTCATGAAAAACGCCATCCTCTGGCGCTGAACCTCGCTCTTCCAGCGGCCCTGGTGGCGGTGGCACGCTGGGTAATAAAGAGGTTAGGGCCAGCTTTGTATTATCAGCTGGCCCTAAGCCCGAAATTTATGGCGGTCACGCCAATATTAGACATGACCACCATGAATTTCTATTAAATTGTTTAAAAAAAAACACAACACAGAGAAAAAGTTTTATTAGAAATAAAAAAAAAAGCCATTAGGGACTCCATCTTTAATTAAAAAAATCCTCTTCCGTCCGACGCAGTCCAAAACGCGATGTCCTCTCTGCTACATCCCTTTGCATAGATATAGATGTCTATGCACAGGGAGTGAGCAGACTGAGAACAATCTAGGCTCCAGGACCCTGGAGCTGCGGCAGCCAGCACAGAGCAGACAGCCTGACTCCTTATTGTGCGAGTTTCCCAGCGATTACTTGCACAGTAAAGGAGTCCAATGCAAGTCAATGGCAATCCTAGTTTTGTCAGAGTCTCTGACAAAACTAGGATTGCTTCAGGCTGAAGCTTCCGAGACACATCTGTGATTTGTAAATCGCACACTACTCGCTATTACTCGCTTCCCCATTCATTAACATTGGACTCGCTAGACTCGCAACGAGTAGCGAGTCCTGGGCTCGGACTCGTTAGAGTCAAGCGATTCCGAGTAATTTAGGACTCGCCCATCACTAGTTTTGACTCATTGATTTACTAAAATTGTTATTTTTTCATTAAAAATGTGTGGTTTATTATGTCTTTACCTCACTTGTTAAGTTGAACAATGGATGTTATGTATGGTAGATAGGTTTCACAGACATTGCCTTTCATTCCTATTGCCCAGGCAAATGTATGTTTCCAGTACTGGGCACTAGTAATGAAAAATACAAAAGGTGAACCTTTATTCACACAAAACCAGCAATGTAGTCTGTAAACTTGTTTTTTTACGATTGTTTAACATTTCAAGGTGTGTTAAAATACCACCAAATCATCCTAACTTTTTCTTTGGTAGGGGAAACTAAGGTGTGGATAACTAAAGGCCCTGTCACACATAACGACCACTCCAGTGAACCCGACATCAATAACGACCTGCTGGGATCGCTGGAGCATCATTACCTGGTCACTGGGGAGCTGTCAAACAGGCATATCTCCCCAGAGATCAGGGGCATGGGAGCCACCTCCCACATCGCTGAATGTGATGTTACCAGCGTCCTCCCTGCTTAGCGCTTCCTGTTAGCAGGGAGGACGCTGGTAACTATGATAAACATGGGTATCTAGGCAGAGCGCACTGCCTGGATACCCGGTGTTTACCATGGTTACCAGTCCTGTGAGGTCACTGATCGCTGGTTTCTCGCTGTCACACGCAGCGATGCTTGCTGACCAGTGGGAAACCAACGATCAAAAAATGACCAAGAGCACTTTGCAGCGATCAGCGACCTCACAGCAGGGGTCTGATCGCTGCAAAGTGTCACACATAACGACATCGCTGGAGAGATCGTTGTAACATCACAGTTACAACGATCTCTCTAATGATATCGTTATGTGTGACTGGGCCTTTACTTTCATTATTGTTGACCAAACAACAGTCTGATTACAGTCTTGGTCAATGGTAGTGAAAGGAACCAAATGTCTACTCGCACACAAACAAGTAGTGTGTGCACTACACTAGCTATTGCCCCAAAATATGTACATACTATGTACTTAAAGGTAAAGGTAACAGTGTTGATTTACTTTAGAAATTAATCCTTTGGCTTCTGTACCTTGATTTCTGAACAAGACTATTGTTAGTCCTAAAAGCAACACCTTTTGCCACACACCATTTCAATGTGTGTGTACACAATGACAAATTAAATAAAGGCAAGACAACATTTGTAGTTTTAAACAGGTTAATGAACTTAAACCAACTCCACTAAACTACTTTTGATCCAGAGGAACGTAAAAAAAAATCCAAAGCCCAAAGATTGCCAATTTAGGATGTTGAATTAAAAAAAATTGTTCCTAGACTCTTAATTTTTGGTCCGATACATATCCTGGATCAAAATAGTGGCCACATTGAATAGGAGTACAATAGAGATAGAACATTTCAGTTCAACTATAGTAAGTTCAATACATAAAACAACAAAACACTCTAGATTTACAACGACAATACAAAAATCAGCACACCAACAAATTTACATAATTGACAGAAACATAACTATTGCTTTTTGCTACCACATAGGATGTCAAACTACAGACACCAACTTTACTCAAAAAACATTACGGTATTCACAGAGGTAATTTAAGCACATGTATATGGGCTAAAAAGCTTTATTAATCCAACAACAAGTAAGGAAATAGAATCATGAAATTATCTACAACCAGATGGCGGCCCGATTCTAAAGAATCGGGTAGTCTAGAATCCATATATAGTTTATTTACTAATAGTTACAGGAGTGTGGTGAAATGAATTGTGTGTATACAGGTGGCTTTGTGGGTAGCAGAGTATACGGTGGCTCAGTGGTTAGCACTGCACGGTAGCTCAGTGGTTAGCAGAGCGCGGTGGCTCAGTGGTTAGCACTGCGCGGTGGCTCAGTAGTTAGCAGTGAGTGCCGTGAAAGTGGTCAGCGCGGTCAGCGCAGTGGCGTGGGCAGAGTGGTCAGCACGGCGCCGTGGGCAGAGTGGTCAGCGCAGCGCCATGGGCAGAGTGGTCAGCGCAGCGCCGTGGGCAGAGTGGTCAGCACAGCGCCGTGGGCAGAGTGGTCAGCGCAGCGCCGTGGGCAGAGTGGTGAGCGCAGCGCCGTGGGCAGAATGGTGAGCGCAGCGCCGTGGGCAGACTGGTGAGCGCAGCACTGTGGGCAGAGTGGTGAGCGCAGCGCCGTGGGCAGAGTGGTGAGTGCAGCGCCGTGGGCAGAGTGGTGAGTGAAGCGCCATGGGCACACACACACCTATACACACACACACACCTATACACACACACACCTATACACACCTATACTTACCACCGGCCCTGCATCCGCCACCTGCATCCTCAGTCCACATGTCTTCGGCCCTTGATGACAGGATCCAATATGGCGTCCGGGAAGTCTCACGAGACTTCCTGGATGCCATCTTTGAGAAAGTATGTCGCCGTTCCCGGACGACTGGATTCAATATGGTGTCCGGGAAGTCTCGCGAGACTTCCCGGACGCCATATTGGATCCAGTAGTTTGGGGGCGGCGACATGTGGACTGAGGATGCAGGCGGCGGATGCAGGGCCGGTGGTAAGTATAGGTGTGTATAGGTGTGTGTGTATAGTGTGTGTGTGTGTGTCTGTGTCCCCGCTTACGGCCGCCATCTTGCTTCACCCTCAACGGGTGTAAAGCTGACAAAGTGACGGAAGTGGCGGCCAAAGTGACGGAAGTCACTTCAGCTTTTATATATTAGATTCTAAGTAACATATTTGCAAAGAAATACATGGTCGTAACAATAGAGAAACATATTTACACCAGTTCGTCCTGCCAGGAAAAACGTCCATTTTCCGAAACAAAGATGCAAAATTGTCCCTCATTTGGCAGACTTCAACAGTTGTCCTCAAAGTGTGCTCTTGGTATTCCTGCAAGTCAATTGGTATAGCTTTATTGCGGTCAAAGCAGTGTTGTTCTCTCAATAGGACGAAAATTGTGCAGGACAATGCACGCTTTCACCACCTCGTCGATTTTCTCAGTTTTCAAATTGATGGCAGTTCCTAAAATACGCCATCTCGTGGCCAGCAATCCAAATGCACACTCCACTGTGTGTCTTGCCCATGTGAGTCTGTAATTAAAAATCCTTTTAGTCCGAGTTAAGTCACGGCTAGAATAGGGCTTAATGAGGTTGCCACACATTTGAGATGCCTCGTCACCAACAACAACAAAAGGCATTGGTGATCCATCAGTGTTCGGCAGGGTCGTGGCGGTGGAAAGTTGAAATTGTTGCCATCCAATTTTTGGCCCATGACCGAGTCTTTGAAAGCTTAGGAGTCATTTGAACGTCCAAATGAGCCTACATCAACAGCAACAAAACAACAGTCTGTGTCCGCAATCATCATCCGTACTATCGAAAAGTATTTTTTGTAGTTACAATACTTGGATCCGCTTCCAGCCAGCTTCTGGATCCGAATATGTTTGCCGTCCACGGCCCCCAAGCAGTTCGGAAATTGGCAAATCTCGATGAATCAGAAAGCGTTGTCCAGCCAGAGTTGAGTCATAGAATGAGGGAGGAATTCTTCTCGAAGACCTTCACAGATGGCACGGCAGGTCTATCCAACAATCCCAGACAGCGTCGACAATCCAATCCAGAACTGGAAATGCAGAGAAGATTAAGTCTCTCTGTCGCCAGGAATCTGACCAATAGAAATAGAAAGGGAAAATCAATAATTTTATTTTTTAAACAAAATAGACGATACTCAAACGTTTAAAAATATACATACCGCAGGGTCACCAAAAGCCGTTCCTCCACAGGAATTCTCGACGAAGCTGGGTGTGGTGTCCTGCCTGGTGATCGATCCTTGGACAAGTCGCAGCAACTCATCAAAGCTGTCTTCGGACATCCTGGTGTAGTCGTAGAACTTCTTGTTCTCTCGGAGTTCGCTGTACAATGAGTGGTACGCTCCACGGATCTCTCGAACTTCCACGATGGGGTGTAGCTAGAAACGATGATGACATCTTCTTCTACGTTTTCCTCTTCGATGATTTTCTTCATACGCCACAGCAAAATAAAAAGCCACTTTCAGCGATAAATCTAGGTTCACATAGAAGCAAAAGAAGAGTTTTTCCTCTGGGCAGGGTCTATTTATAGAGCTGCCTTTAAACCGTGCCCTATGGGTGTGATCTGTCATTAAAATACAAGAAAAGGCCAAAAACGCACTTAAGAATTAATTAACGCATGCACACAAAAAAATGTCAATGCAAGCACAAATGCATCCATACTTATGTGTATGCTGCGTTTTTAAAAAGACTTGCGGATGATTCTGTGGACATTATACACTGTGTATAGCGACATACGCTGCGTTCACAAACGCTAATGTGAAGCCAGCCTTACTGAGTGAAGAGAGAAACAAAAATACTGCATTCAAAAATTATGACCATATGAAGATAAATATCTCCATATTAATACAATACAATACTCAAGTGAAACTTTTTAAGAAACATTGAAAAAAAAAAAACACTGGAGCATCATTCTAAAGGATAAGATTGTTGGGGATTTACTAGCAAACAAAGCACAGTTCATTTTCATAAAGAAAAGAATATTGGCAACTTTGTAGACCCCACAATAACAGGAAAAAAAGGTTACAACAGAAAGAGTGGATACCATTGCTCCATTTTTAAATTACCGTATATACTCGCGTATAAGCCGAGTTTTTCAGCCCAAAAATTGGGCTGAAAAGTCCCCCCTCGGCTTATACGCGAGTCACTGTATACTGTATACAATGTATACAGTATACAGTGCCCCCAGCTATATACAGACCCCCCGCCGCAATCCTGTAAAGGAATAGATTAGTATACTTATCCATCCGCTGCAGCTGTCCCGCCGCCATCGCGATCCAGCATCTTCCGTCTTCCAGCGTCTCGCGTCTTCTTCCGATGGTGGCAGGCAATGACGTCATTGCCTGTGCGACCGAGGAGGAAACTGGAAGAAGACGCGAGACGCTGGAATCGGAAGATGCTGGATCGCGATGGCGGCGGGACAGCTGCAGCGGATGGATAAGTATACTAATCTATTCCTTTACAGGATTGCGGCGGGGGGCCTGTATATAGATGGGGGGGGCCTGTATATACCTCTGGGGCATATATATGTGGGGCTGCTGTATACTTACACTGGGGCTGTATTTACCTGTGGGGCTGCTGTATACTACCACTGGGGCTGTATTTACCTGTGGGGCTGCTGTATACTACCACTGGGGCTGTATATACCTGTGGGGCTGCTGTATACTACCACTGGGGCTCTATATACCTGCGGGGCTGCTGTATACTACCACTGGGGCTGTATATACCTGTGGGGCTGCTGTATACTACCACTGGGCTCTATATACCTGTGGGGCTGCTGTATACTACCACTGGGGCTCTATATACCTCTGGGGCTGCTGTATACTACCACTGGGGCTGTATATACTTCTGGGGCTGCTGTATACTACCACTGGGGCTGCTGTATATACCTCTGGGGCTGCTGTATACCACACTGTTGAGGGCTGTATACCTGTGCTGGGGTCCACCCTCGGCTTATACACGAGTCAATAGGTTTTTCCAGATTTTTGGGGCAAAAGTAGGGGGGTCGGCTTATACACGGGTCGGCTTATACACGAGTATATACGGTAAGTTTATTTCCCCTGTAGAAAATGCCAACTGTGCAGAAACCATTATGCGAAATGAAAAGCTGAGTTTCAGAATGACACAAGAACAATGATGATATCAGACTGTATGACACGTTAAACTAAAGGTGTCATTTACTGTATCATATGCCCCTGTAATAAGAAATACTTGGGGAGAACCATGAAACCATTACTCAAAAGAATTTCAGAACATTTAAAACATAAAAAACAAAAATATGGAACACCCACTATCACACCATTACAAAGTAAAATACCAGGGATCATTTACAGGTTCACTAGTGTGGGGTCTGCAAAAAGTGAAAAAGGATATGAGAGGGGAATTACGGTACATTAATAAGATGTAGATTTTTTAACTACATTGATTGAAACCGCAACGGTTACCGTAACTACTGGCATTGAATTGTTTGCATTTGAGTAAAATCTGACAAAAAAAGAACTTGACAACTACACCTGAACATTTAAATAAACCCTTGAGATAGAAGGCAGGTGCCTTTGAAATGTATGTTGGGCTTTACAGACTGGTCAGTGGAGAGAAGGAATAATCCAGGACATATCTGCTTTGGAAGGAGCATCCTCATTAGGCGGCCGTCACACGGTGCAATATCTTGAACGATATTGTTTAAGCGATCTGCTTTTTGATCGCTTAAGCGATATTGTTTGTGCATCGTTACGTGCGATCAAGCGATTTTACAATGTAAAATCGCTTGATCGTGACATCGCAGATATGAGAGCCGGAGCTCAGATCTAGCGATAAACGATTTAACAATCTGCTTCATCATGGTGTGTGACACCACGATGAACGATCTCCCAGCGGCAGAGCCTATGCTGGGAGATGGTATCTATGGTAAACGTCGGGTTACTAAGCGCCGCGCGGCGCCTAGTAACCCGATGTGTACCATAGTTACCAGCGATCTCGCTAGCCCACATCGCTGGTGAGTCTGTCTGTGTGACATCTCACCAGCGATGTGAGCGATATCGTTAGCGATCGCGCGTGCACGTGATCGCTAACGATATCGCTCACGATATTGTAGAGTGTGACGGCCGCCTTACAGGCTCCGCATGTGAGCTATCTGTACAAGCTCCAGGACACAGCCTGTCAGCACAGGGTGAAATAACCAGGCGGTTGCTGAGTGATAAGAGGCCCTGCAGTCAGAACTCGTGGCAGGGAAGACCCGAGTCATGGACTCTGGATCGGACGAAAAAGCCCGATATGCACAGCTAGGAGTCACCCGACACACTGATCAAAACTGGAGGACCGAGGAATCGCTTTTCAAAGAATATCACAGGTATCTGCTCCAACTAAGTGTATAGCAAACAATATCAATGAGAGGAAACTTTAAAGGCCCAGTAAAGCTGGCTTCACATTGTGATTTTCTTCAATCAGTGGCTGTCCGATGCAAATCGGACAGCCACGGATCTGATTTGGTCCCCATGTTATCCTATGGGGGTCTGATCGGATCAGATTTGGCCTAATTACCATCCGATTTTGTGGGATCCAATTTATGTACGATTTTTTTGCTGTACCCAAAATCGGGCACTGCTCCAATTTTGGGCACAGAAAAAAATTCGGATCCTACAAAATCGGATGGCAATTAGGCCAAATGCGATCCGATCCTTGGGCTTTAACATGCGGGCCTATGAGCGCGGATCCAAGGAAACAGCTGATCATTCCTCGGACCCGATTTTAATGTACTGAGCATGCTCAGTACACTAAAATTGCATAAGTGAAATTAGAAGGTTAGGAGCAATGTATAATATACATTGCAGAATTTAAATATAATAAAACAAAGAGTTAAAAATTTAAAAAAATCAGTATTCTCAGCTATCCGGGATCCATCGCTGCCTCTAGCAAGGTCCGGGTGCTTACAGGACCTGCGGTGATGTCACAACCCGGCAGCGTCATCGGGTCACATGACCGCAGTTACTGCGGTAACTGCGGTCATGTGACCCGATCAGCTGATCGGCTTGTGATGTCACCGCAGGTCCAATAAGCACCCGTACCTTGCTGAAGGCAGCGGTGGATCCCAGATATGTGAGAATACTGATTTTTTTATTTTAAACTCTTTGTTTTACTATATTTCACTTCCGCAATGTATATTATACATTGCGGAAGTAAAAGTGCCCCACTGTGTCCGGATTTGTGATAACCACGGACCAAGACACAGTATAGGTGACCCCCTATGCTGTCCTCTCCTGTCCGTGGGGTCATACAAAAAGTAGGAACCCCCGGACAGGAAAAAAAAGTTATGTGAAACCAGCCTTAGGCCCCTTTCACATCAACATTTATACGCTGATCGCGGCAGTTGCGGTGAAAAAAACGCATCTGCCGCCAAACCATCACACTTGCGGTTCACCTACAGCAAGCCCCATGCAATGTCTATAGGGCTTGCGGCAGGTGCGGCAAGTGCGGTATAGTTGCGGTTTCGGCACTTGCGACAGATGCGGCCACAAACAAATCACGGTCAGCCGCGTTTTTTTCGTGGCCGCACCTGCCACAAGTGCCGAAAGCACAACTATACCGCACTTGCAGCACCTGCAGCAAGCCCCATAGACATTGCTTGCCGCAGGTGAACCGCAAGCGTGACGATTAGGCGGCAGATGCGGTTTTTTTTTCACCGCAACTGTATAAGTGCATGGCAGAGTCCGGCAGACAGATGGGCACATCTTTTGGGGTATGTCTCTACCAAATTTGCACATTTAGAGGCTCACATGTTTGCTCATTTGTTTTTGCAAAATAGTTCTAGCTCAAATTGGATGGAGGACGTCCGTGAACATCAATTTTCAAGTTTTGCCACAGATTCTCAATAGGAACGGAACTGTGAGTAGTCCTTTCAAACATATAAAAATATGTTGATTCAAGTCAGTCCATTGTAGCTCTGGTAGTATGTATAGGGTTGTCATACTGCTGAAATGTGAACATATACCCCAGTCTTAAAGGGGTTGTCTGGTCTAAAATGACAAGTTTGCAACCACTGTCTTTCTGAGCTGGGTATGATGGTCACGTGACTTTAAATTTGATATATGTACGCTCCCAGCCTGAACCCGACTAGTGGGCATGACCTAGCCCAATACAAATGTATTGAACAAGGCCAAGCCCATTAGATGGCCAAGACCACTAATTGGGGAATGGCCTTCCTGCATACACTTGTATTGAGCAAGGTCGCGCCCACTAGTTGGGTACTGGACAGTAGCATACATATTGCATACTCGTGGTCACGTGACTGCCATTCCCTGTTTAGAAGTCAGCTAATTCATGCAGTGCTCAGCGTGTGCACTGGAAGGACTCATCATCCTACAGTAAGATAGAGTTACTGCAGATTTATAATTTTAGACTAGGCAACCACTTTAAGTCTTTGCTGCCTCTAACAATATGGCCTCTAGTAGGGATGAGCGAGTATATTCGCTACTATTTGGAACTCGACGAATAGTAGCGGTGTTAGGGTACTCGCTACTCTCCAAGTATCTTATGATTACTCGGGAGTAGCAAGTAGTCCGATTACTTTCGCAGTGTATCTATAGATACACTGTGAAAGTACCCTAAAAGTGAATAAAAGTTGTTAAAAATAATAAAATTACATACTCGCCTGTCCGACGCCTGCACCAGGACCGGCAAAGAAGACCCCGGGACCGTCCCAGAAGACCTGCGATCCCCGGACGACAAGGACCTGTGACTTCCAGCCAATCAGATCTGATTGGACAGATTGCAAGGCAGTACACCTAGGACCTAGCAATCTGGCCAATCAGGTGGCCGCTAGCGATCACGTAGTTGTGATGTGCCGCCATCTGATTGGCTGGAAGTCCCGGGGTCTTCTTTGCCAGTCCCGATGCAGGCGTCGGACAGGTGAGTATGTAATTTTACTATTTTTAACAACTTTTATTCACTTTTAGGGTACTTTCGCAGTGTATCTATAGATTCACTGCAAAAGTAATCGGACTCGCTATACTCAAAACGAGTACCAAGTACCGGGACCTACTCGTTGCGAGTATAGCGAGTCCAAATATTGTGGTACTCACTCATCCCTAGCCTCTAGGTTTGCCCTGTATTTAGCTTCATCCATCCTTCAATCTACTCTGACCAGCTTCCTTCCACTGAAGAAAATCATCTCCACAGAATGAACCTGCGGTGTGGACTTATTGGAAGTGTGTTCGCCACATGTAACAGATATAGTCTGTCAAGCACTCCCATCCTCATGTCTCTTTTAATGTCTGAATAAATGATCGATTTTCTAGATGGTAAGTGCCACATACTTTCATTTTCTGCATGTATTAATCTTACCACCATGCTTGACAGTGGGGATAGGGTGATATAAAGTGATAGTTTGCTGCCACATACAGCATTTTACATTTAGCCCAAAAAGTTGTACTTTGCCCTCATCTAATCAGAGCACTTCCTTCTGTATGGTAGGTATTTCCCCTATATTTGTTTATGCAAACTGCAAACAGCACTTTTAATAGTTTCACTTTAATGATGATTGTCCAATTATTTTTTGAAATATGGAGACTCTTCTTGGGGTGTATTTGTTGTGTGTTTTGTAAATTTAGCAGGGCTCTCTGAGCACCATTTGTACAAAAACTACTTATAAAAGGCAGCATCAGAAAAAACAGCATCAGAAAAAACTTACCGTGTTTCCCCGAAAGTAAGGCCCTGTCTTACATTAAATTTACCCCAAAAGTCCCACCCTGCCTTACTTTCGGGGGAGGCCTTACATTAGACAAAAAAAATGACACTTTTTGTTTAACATCCCTGTGTGCATGATCCCACTGCAGCTCCCCCATCCCTGTGTGCATGATCCAACTGCAGCTCCCCCATCCCTGGGTGCATGATCCCACTGCAGCTCCCCCATCCCTGGGTGCATGATCCCACTGCATAGTGCACCCCCACTCTGCCCATGTGCTGCCACCACCCGCGCGCAGCCCCATACACACACCTGTACGGCACCCATACACACACACACACACGGTTTAGCTATACTTACCGTTCTGTTGCCGTACCGTACTTTCGATTTCCTCTGCGGTGCCGGTGGGAGCCTTCTGCTGCAGGGGACGCTGAGCCAATCAGCTGCGAGCCTGCAGGGCCGTGACGTCGCGGCTGATCGGCCAATCAGAGCTCGAGCTGATGGCCAATCAGCTGCGAGCCTGCAGGGCCGTGACGTCGCGGCTGATCGGCCAATCAGAGCTCGAGCTGATGGCCAATCAGCTGCGAGCCTGCAGGGCCGTGACGTCGCGGCTGATCGGCCAATCAGAGCTCGAGCTGATGGCCAATCAGCTGCGAGCCTGCAGGGCCGTGACCCGGGGCAGGAGAAAATGGCGGAGCCGGCCACAAGAAGCCCGCAGGCAGGCGGGGAACAGCATGGAGGGGCCAGAACAAAGAGGTAAATTGCGGCCTTACATTCCCCAGCTACCCCCCACCATAGGCGGCCTTACATTCCCCACAGACCCCCCCCGAAAGCGGCCTTACAATCGGGGGGTGCCTTACATTGGAGAACCCTGGGCACCCCCCTACCCTGCCTTACTTTCGGGGGGGTCTTATATTCGGGGAAACACGGTACTATCAATAGCCAGATACAAAACCAACACTGCACTTAGCAGGATGCAGTCAGATCCCCTCATGCAGAGCAAGCCTAGGTGCAGGCAGATAAAGTCACCTCTACCTACACTACATGTGGAAGGTGACTTGCCATTGGGCTTGCATAGGACGCTATTCACACTGATACACATGATGCGGAGTGTCTGATAGCTACTTATTGGCCCTGACACCTGACCAAACGGGCCGCCCAGCACGTGGATCATGAGTTTAAGTGTCTTGGCCAATACATGAACCAATACCCCATATAAAAGGTTTTTTGTTCATCGTAAGAAACTTTTTGCACTTTTTTATCGTCTGCAGGGTGTGGTTGGGCCCCTTGGGGTGCTGTTCATCCATTGGTGCGGATGTATCATGCTGGGCGGCCCGTTTGGTCAGGTGGCAGGGCCAATGGGTAGCTATCAAACACTCCGCATCATATGTATCAGTGTGAATAGCGTCCTATGCAAGCCCAATAGCAAGTCACCTCCCACATGTATTGTAGGTGATTTTATCTGCCTGCACCTGGGCTTGCTCTACATGAGGGGGTCTGACTGCATCCTGCTAAGTGCAGTGTTGGTTATGTATTTGGCTATTGATGGTAAGTTCTCTTTGAGCACCCTACCTATACTTGTCACTCTCCTCCCTATTGCTGATCAATGTTGAAGCTAGAATTATTAGATCAGGCCTCGTCCCATGCATCCATACAGATAAAATTTTTAAATCTGGTGAATAGGTGGCACTTTTCCTGGTGTCTGCCTCTAATTTGAGCTGTTTTGGCTGATGTTGGGCCCTTTTTAAAGGGAACCTGTCATCTGGATCTAAGCCCCTACACAATCACTACCTGTCCCTGCACCTTCCTAGCTGCTCCCTATCTATCCCTCTCTGAGCTAAATTCACCCTATAAAACAGCAGAAAAATAACTTATAACTTACAGAAGTCCCTGAGGCTGGGGACTGAAAAGGCGGCCCCAGGCTCCAATGTGCCCTCCTCGATGGTGCAGCCCGCTGGGCGGCATTATTCTTTCTTCATCGCCGCCTCCTCCATTTGGAATCTCCCGCTCTCTTTACACCTATCATGTTGTGGTGATGCGACCTCGATGTGTCACCTGACCGGGACACAGCATATGGGAGATTGTATCTTCTGCTCGGTAGCAGCACACACAGGGTTAGCTTTTACTGGAGCTGAGTGCTGATTGAAAGCACTGACGCCCAGGTGTGCGGGTGAATAGGAGATGATATGAGCTGCCCTGTGTTGTGGGGAGGGGGTGGAGTGTGTCAGGACAGCAGCAGGAGCTGCTGTGTAGAGAGCTGTGTGAAGATTTAACACAGCCTGTGAGCTCTCTCAGATTGGACGTTCATGAGGCTAATGAGTGGACCGTGAGGAGAGAAAGGTTGTGTGCTGACCTAACACAGCCTACCCGGGGGAAGGTACAGAGCTTCTATATCAGCTGTTGGGATTGTATGAGGTTGTACTCGGCTGCGTCCCAGAACCTGGAGGTCTGTGAATACCTGAACTGTGCCATTAAACTGTGTGCTGTGTGAGTAAATACCTGAGTCACTGCCTTCTGTCGTACCGATCCTAACCGCTACCTTACAGTGTAAAGCGGGTGGGAGATTCCAAATGGAGGAAGTGCCGATGAAGAAAGAATAACGCCGCCAAGCGGGGCGTGTGCTGCTGCTTCGAGAAGGGGCTGAATGGAGCCTGGGGCCGCCTTTTCAGTCCCCAGCCTCAGGGACTTCTGTAAGTTATGTTATTTTTCTGCTGTTTTATAGGGCGGATTTAACTCAGAGAGGGATAGGTAGGGAGCAGCTAGGAAGGTGCAGGGACAGGTAGTAAAAGTGTAGGGGCTTAGATCCAGGTGACAAGTTCCCTTTAAGGTGTTTTCTATCCCCTTGATTTTCCCTCTCATTGATTTCAATTGGATTCGTAAGTTTGACAAACAGTTTGCCAAACCGAACTGAACCCGAATTTCCAAAGGCTCGGTCATCTCTACCAAGCAGAGCACCTCAGCACGGTAGTGCTCGCTCATCACCAGTTAAGAGCTGTTATCAGCCGCAGCACCAGTAACTGCTATTATAGGCAGATGACAGCTATGTAACTTAACTAGCATCGGCCCTATGTGAAGAAAGCTCAGCTCTTAAGTCTGCTCCATACCACAAAATGACCTGTTCCATCATAGATATATCTATTCTGAAATATTAAAGGATTAATATAGATTACCGTATATACTCGTGTATAAGCCGACCCGTTTATAAGCCGACCCCCCTACTTTTGCCCCCAAAACCTGGGAAAACCTATTGACTCGTGTATAAGCCGAGGGTGGACCCCAGCACAGGTATACAGGCCTCCCCAGTCGTAGTATACAGCAGCCTCCCCAGTGGTGTATACAGGCCCCAGCAGTATTACAGCAGCCTCCCCAGTGGTGTATACAGCAGCCTCCCCAGTGGTGTATACACAGGCAGCCCCAGCCCCAGTGGTGTATACACAGGCAGCCCCAGCCCCAGTGGTGTATACACAGGCAGCCCCAGCCCCAGTGGTGTATACACAGGCAGCCCAAGCCCCAGTGGTGTATACACAGGCAGCCCCAGCCCCAGTGGTGTATACACAGGCAGTTCCAGCCCCAGTGGTGTATACACAGGCAGCCCCAGCCCCAGTGGTGTATACACAGGCAGCCCCAGCCCCAGTGGTGTATACACAGGCAGCCCCAGCCCCAGTGGTGTATACACAGGCAGCCCAAGCCCCAGTGGTGTATACACAGGCAGCCCCAGCCCCAGTGGTGTATACACAGGCAGTTCCAGCCCCAGTGGTGTATACACAGGCAGCCCCAGCCCCAGTGGTGTATACACAGGCAGCCCCAGCCCCAGTGGTGTATACACAGGCAGCCCCAGTGGTGTATACAAAGGCAGCCCCAGCCCCAGTGGTGTATACACAGGCAGCCCCAGTGGTGTATACAAAGGCAGCCCCAGTGGTGTATACACAGGCAGCCCCAGTGGTGTATACACAGGCAGCCCCAGTGGTGTATACACAGGCAGCCCCAGTGGTGTATACACAGGCAGCCCCAGTGGTGTATACACAGGCAGCCCCAGAGGTGTATACACAGGCAGCCCCAGTGGTGTATACACAGGCTGCCCCAGAGGTGTATACACAGGCAGCCCCAAAGGTGTATACACAGGCTGCCCCAGAGGTGTATACACAGGCAGCCCCAGAGGTGTATACACAGGCAGCCCCAGAGGTGTATACACAGGCTGCCCCAGAGGTGTATACACAGGCTGCCCCAGAGGTGTATACACAGGCAGCCCCAAAGGTGTATACACAGGCAGCCCCAGTGGTGTATACACAGGCAGCCCCAGAGGTGTATACACAGGCAGCCCCAGTGGTGTATACACAGGCTGCCCCAGAGGTGTATACACAGGCAGCCCCAAAGGTGTATACACAGGCTGCCCCAGAGGTGTATACACAGGCAGCCCCAGAGGTGTATACACAGGCAGCCCCAGAGGTGTATACACAGGCTGCCCCAGAGGTGTATACACAGGCAGCCCCAAAGGTGTATACACAGGCTGCCCCAGAGGTGTATACACAGGCTGCCCCAGAGGTGTATACACAGGCTGCCCCAGAGGTGTATACACAGGCAGCCCCAGAGGTGTATACACAGGCAGCCCCAGAGGTGTATACACAGGCAGCCCCAGAGGTGTATACACAGGCAGCCCCAGAGGTGTATGCTGGCACTTGCCCCCCTGCTTTTAAGCCCCCCCCGGCTGCTTAACTTACCATCCTCTCCTCTGTCTTCATCGCGCGCGCAGGTGCCTCGGTGCTCCCGTCCTCCATGCATCCGGGTCCCCGGCCGTCGCATAGCGATGACGTCATGCGACCGGCCGGTCACATGACCCCGGATGCTACTGAGGACGGGAGCACAGAGGGACTTGCGCGCGATGAAGACAGAGGAGAGGATGGTAATAATAGCAGCCGGGGGGGGCCTTACAAGCAGGGGGGGCAAGTGCCAGCACTTGGGGGGGATATATTTAGTTATGCACTGCTTCCCCCCGCTGATTGACAGGGGGAAGCAGTGCATATGTAATGAGCGGCCCCACGTGACGGGGCCGCTCATTCAGCAGCCTCCCCCCGCCTCCTCCAGCCTCCCCAGCCCCCCAGCCCCGGACACAGCCCCCACCAACCACGTATATGACCCGTGTATAAGCCGAGGGGAGACTTTTCAGCCCAATTTTTGGGCTGAAAAACTCGGCTTATACACGAGTATATACGGTATGTTTAAAAATTTAAAAGTTTTTTGAGGAATCTCTTGGAGCAGGTCTGCTCCAAAACACACATGAAAAAAAATCACAAAAAAAAAATTGGAAAGACTCTTTCCATACATTTTTATTGAAAAACAACATGCTGGTCATCGCTGTTGTTAGATGAATATGACAATTATTTAAAGGGATCCTGTCACCCCCAAAACACCTCCTAAGCTATTAAAACATGTCCCTGCAGCATCCCATCACTAATCCCACACTCCTTTTGCTAATAAATGCATCCAGTGAAAGTGAAGAAAAACGTTATAGCACTTACTCATTAGTAATGATAATGAGAGTAGTGGCTATTCTTTAGTCACCAAGGTGGTCCCATGTCGTCATAATAACACGCCTTAATAGGCTTTATCTTCAAGGCATAATGTTATCAGCGCCTCCCTGCGCTCCTCAGCGCTGGCGAGGCTGTAATGGGGCTGTAATGATGCGAATCGCGTAATTTCCGGTATCGGGTGACGTCAGTACACCCACGCCGCATGCGCAGTGCGGGGCTTGAAGCCCGCAGAGCGGCGTGGGTGTACTGACGTCACCCGATACCGGAAATTACACGATTCGCATCATTACAGCCCCATTACAGCCTCGCCAGCGCTGAGGAGCGCTGGGAGGCACTGATAACATTATGCCTTGCAGATCACGCCTATTAAGGAGTGTTATTATGATGACATGGGCCTGCCTGAGTGACTAAAGAATAGCCACTACTCTCATTATCATTACTAATGAGTAAGTTTTTCTTCACTTTCACTGGATGCATTTATTAGCAAAACGGAGTGTGGGATTAGTGATGGGATGCTGCAGGGACATGTTTTAATAGCTTAGGAGGCGTTTTGGGGGTGACAGGATCCCTTTAACCTCAGGATTTGAGCCAGTTCACTTACTTTGACTTGTTTCATGATGGGTACATCCATTATGGAGCATATTGTTTACATCTCCTGAATCTGACCTTTCCTCATCTTTGAAAGTGTAAAAACATTTTCTTGTTACTTTTATATATTCCTGTGTGGACTACTGCAACTCTCTCCTGACTCATCTTCCTTTTACCAAACTTTTTCCTCTCCAACCTATCATGAATACAGCAGCTGCAATTGTATTACTTTTCAGTGGCTACATCGATATCTCCACTTTGTGCCAAGCATTGCACTGGTTACCCATCTGTAATAGACTAAAACATAAACTTATCTCTCTCCCCCAGATAGCTTTTCGCAGTTCTGCACTTCCATACATCTTCTCGTTCATCTGTCTGTCACCCTACCTATTCTCTCCATTCTGCAACTGATCAAAGACTAACAACTAGTGATGAGCGAGTACTAAAATGCTCGGGTGCTCGAAGCTCGGGCCGAGCATCCCAAGATACTCGTGTACTCGGCCCAACACCGAGCCCAATGTTATCCTATAGGAGACCCGAGTATTTTTCTGACATGACCCCCGGCAGTATGGAAAAAGCCTAAAAATGTCACAAAAGTATCAGAAGAGTGCTGAAATGACATGGGAACAGCATGGGGAAGACCCCTGTAAGCATTTCAGACCCCAAGGTCACTGCTGTGAACAATGTTGTCAGACCATTATACCACTTTTACGGACTGTCAAGAAAACGTTACAAAATGAAACCAAAACGGATTTTCATGGAAAAAATATTAAGGGCTCATACCCACTTGTGAGACAGAATTGGTTTTTAGGATTATATCAAAGATTTTTTTTTTTTTAAATTGTCTGGCACTCCCATGTCCCTGGGAAGAGACGTAAATGAAGGCCTCTTTAAATAATGTGCCCATTATAAGGAAGTGTGTGTTTTGTAGCATTGCCCTAGGGGAGGTAAGCCAAAATTGGGAGGCACTTCAATGCCCCTGGATAGAGGTGTGCATGAGGGCTTTTGCAAAAAATGTGCCCATTGTAAGCAAGTGGTTCTTTTTTAGTATTGCCCTATGCAGGGAAGCCATAAATTGGAGACACCAATATGCCCCTGCATAGAGGCGTGCATGAGGCCCTTTTTAAAAAATGTGGCCATTGGAAGCAAGTGGGTATTTTTTACTATTGCCCTAGGCAGGGAAGCCAAAGGTATGGAGGCACCAAGATGCCCCTGCATAGAGGCGTGCATGAGGGCTTTTGCAAAAAATGTGCTCATTGTAAGCAAGTGTATCTGCTGTAGTATTGCCCTACGCAGGGAAGCCATAAATTAGAGACACCAATATGCCCCTGGATAGAGGCGTGCTTGAGGCCCTTTTTAAAAAATGTGGCCATTGGAAGCAAGTGGGTCTTTTTTACTATTGCCCTAGGCAGGGAAGCCAAAGGTATGGAGGCACCAAGAAGCCCCTGCATAGAGGCGTGCATGAGGGCTTTTGAAAAAAATGTGCCCATTGTAAGCAAGTGTATCTGCTGTAGTATTGCCCTACGCAGGGAAGCCATAAATTGGAGACACCAATATGCCCCTGGATAGAGGCGTGCATGAGGGCCTTTTTAAAAAATGTGTCCATTGGAAGCAAGTTGGTCTTTTTTACTATTGCCCTAGGCAGGGAAGCCAAAGGTTTGGAGGCACCAAGATGCTCCTGCATAGAGGCGTACATGAGGGCTTTTTCAAAAAATGTGCCCATTGTAAGCCAGTGTGTCTTTTTTAGTATTGCCCTAGGCAGGGAAGCCATAAATTGGAGACACCAATATGCCCCTGGATAGAGGCGTGCATGAGGGCCTTATAAACTAATGCGCCTAATTTCAAGCAAGTGAGTCTGCTGTACTATTTCCCTAGTCAGGGAAGCCAAAAATTGGGTAGCACTTCAATGCCCCTGGATAGAGGTGTGCATGAGGGCCTTTTTAAAAAATGTGGCCATTGGAAGCAAGTGGTTCTTTTTTAGTATTGCCCTATGCAGGGAAGCCATAAATTGGAGACACCAATATGCCCCTGCATAGAGGCGTGCATGAGGGCTTTTGCAAAAAATGTGCCCATTGTAAGCAAGTGATTCTTTTTTAGTATTGCCCTATGCAGGGAAGCCATAAATTGGAGACACCAATATGCCCCTGGATAGAGGCGTGCATGAGGCCCTTTTTAAAAAATGTGGCCATTTGGAAGCAAGTGGGTATTTTTTACTATTGCCCTAGGCAGGGAAGCCAAAGGTATGGAGGCACCAAGATGCCCCTGCATAGAGGCGTGCATGAGGGCTTTTGCAAAAAATGTGCCCATTGTAAGCAAGTGTATCTGCTGTAGTATTGCCCTACGCAGGGAAGCAATAAATTAGAGACACCAATATGCCCCTGGATAGAGGCGTGCATGAGGCCCTTTTTAAAAAATGTGGCCATTGGAAGCAAGTGGGTCTTTTTTACTATTGCCCTAGGCAGGGAAGCCAAAGGTATGGAGGCACCAAGATGCCCCTGCATAGAGGCGTGCATGAGGGCTTTTGCAAAAAATGTGCCCATTGTAAGCAAGTGTATCTGCTGTAGTATTGCCCTACGTAGGGAAGCCATAAATTAGATACACCAATATGCCCCTGGATAGAGGCGTGCATGAGGCCCTTTTTAAAAAATGTGGCCATTGGAAGCAAGTGGGTCTTTTTTACTATTGCCCTAGGCAGGGAAGCCAAAGGTATGGAGGCACCAAGATGCCCCTGCATAGAGGCGTGCATGAGGGCTTTTGCAAAAAATGTGCCCATTGTAAGCAAGTGTATCTGCTGTAGTATTGCGCTACGCAGGGAAGCCATAAATTGGAGACACCAATATGCCCCTGGATAGAGGCGTGCATGAGGGCTTTTGAAAAAAATGTGCCCATTGTAAGCAAGTGTATCTGCTGTAGTATTGCCCTACGCAGGGAAGCAATAAATTAGAGACACCAATATGCCCCTGGATAGAGGCGTGCATGAGGCCCTTTTAAAAAATGTGGCCATTGGAAGCAAGTGGGTCTTTTTTACTATTGCCCTAGGCAGGGAAGCCAAAGGTATGGAGGCACCAAGATGCCCCTGCATAGAGGCGTGCATGAGGCCCTTTTTAAAAAATGTGTCCATTGGAAGCAAGTTGGTCTTTTTTACTATTGCCCTAGTCAGGGAAGCCAAAGGTTTGGAGGCACCAAGATGTCCCTGCATAGAGGCGTGCATGAGGGCTTTATAAAAAAAATGTGCCCATTGTAAGCCAGTGTGTCTTTTTTAGTATTGCCCTAGGCAGGGAAGCCATAAATTGGAGACACCAATATGCCCCTGGATAGAGGCGTGCATGAGGCCCTTTTTAAAAAATGTGGCCATTGGAAGCAAGTGTATCTTCTGTAGTATTGCCCTAGGCAGGGAAGCCAAAGGTTTGGAGGCAGCAAGATGCCACTGCATAGAGGCGTGCATGAGGGCTTTTTCAAAAAATGTGCCCATTGTAAGCCAGTGTGTCTTTTTTAGTATTGCCCTAGGCAGGGAAGCCATATATTGGAGACACAAATATGCCCCTGGATAGAGGCGTGCATGAGGGCCTTATAAACTAATGCGCCTAATTTCAAGCAAGTGAGTCTGCTGTACTATTTCCCTAGTCAGGGAAGCCAAAAATTGGGTAGTACTTCAATGCCCCTGGATAGAGACGTGCATGAGAGCCTTATAAACTAATGCACCCATTTCAAGCAAGTGAGTCTGCTGTACTATTTCCCTAGTCAGGGAATCCAAAAATTGGGTAGCACTTCAATGCCTCTAGATAGAGATGTGCATGAGAGCCTTATAAAATAATGTGCCCATTTGAAGCAAGTGAGTCTGCTGTACTATTTCCCTAGTCAGGGAAGCCAAAAATTGGGAGGCATTGCGATACCCCAGGGATAAAACATGGAGGAGAGCCTCTAAAAATTGTTCCCATTACAAAGGAGCGGGTCTCCTGTACTTGTAATGCCCATTCTGGAAGCATGGACTAAAACATTTACCCCTGTGGGGTATACATGAAACTAATGCCTAACTTTACAACGGTTAGGTACATCATCATCATAAATATGATGTCCAAAAATTATGCTTTTGTGGCATCATGAACCATGGTCACACTGATTATATGATGGTGGCGGATGAGGAGAAGGAGGAGCAGTTCAGTAAGTAGCCAAACACATAAAGTCTGTACCGATGTGTGGGTGTGCGGAGGTGCATGGGAATCTACCACCAAATTTAAATTCCGCTATCATTTGGTGGTGGTGTGGTGAAGTCAGGCCCAATCCACCCCTTGTTCATCTTGATTAAAGTCAGCCTGTCAGCATTTTCAGTTGACAGGCGGGTGCGTTTATCTGTAATGATTCCACCTGCGGCACTAAAAACATGCTCTGACAAAACGCTAGCGGCAGGGCACGCCAGGAATTCCAAGGCATAGAGAGTCAATTCCTGCCACGTGTCCAGCTTGGATACCCAATAATTGTAAGGAACAGAAGAGTCTAGGAGCACTTTAGTACGATCAGCAAGGTACTCCCTCAGCATCTTTGCAAACTTTGCATTCCTTGTGACACTACCCCGAACCTCAGGACCTGTGGTACTGGGGGTGCTGAGAAAAGTGTCCCAGATCTTTGAGAGTGTTCCCATATCTCTGCTGGATTGTACTTGTGCCTCTCTGTGCCGGACACCTTGGTTGTCCACAGAATCATGACCTCTGCCGCTAGCATTTTCAGAAGGGAATTTTTTTAATAATTCCGCCACTATGGGCCTTCTGGTACTGCAGCATTTTTGTAGACCTCTCCACTTCGGGAATAAGAGAAATAAAGTTCTCTTTGTAGCGTGGGTCTAAAAGTGTCACCAACCAGTAATGAGAGTCCGTCAAGATCTTCATAACACGAGTGTCACGACACAGGCAGAGTAACATAAAGTCAGCCATGTGCGCTAGACTGTTAACAGTCAAGACTTCTGGGTCCTCACCAACAGCATGACTGGCCATGCTGACCTCCTCCTCCTCATCCTCTTCCTCCTCCTCCTCTCCCCTGTCCTCTGGCCATCCCCGCTCAACCGACGGTCTGACGGTTGTGCAGGTATTTCCGTCAATTCCAAATGAAAGTAGCTCCATTTCTTCTTCCTCCTCCTCCTCGTCATAGTCCTCCAATGCACGTTGGGATGAGATGAGGCTGGGCTGTGTGTAATCACCCAGTACGTTTCTTGCTGCAACTCATCCTGCTCCACCTGCAATACATCGTCTTTGATTTTGAGCAGAGAGCGTTTTAGAAGACAGAGAAGCGGGATGGTGACGCTAATGATGGCGTTATCGCCGCTCACCATCTTGGTGGAGTCCTCAAAGATTTGGAGGACGGTACATATGTCGGACATCCATGTCCACTCCTGAGGTCTTATGTATGGAGTTTGAACCGTATACCGACGGCCTAGTTGATGCTGGTACTCAACAACTGCCCTCTTCTGCTCACAAATTCTGACCAACATGTGGAATTCCAACACGTGGGGACATCACACATCAGTCTGTGAGCCGGAAGCTGCAAATGCCGCTGAAAGCCGGCAAGGCCGGCAGAAGCAGTAGGTGACTTTCTGAAATGGGCACACAGGCGGCGTACTTTGATGAGCAGATCAGACAGCTCCGGGTACAATTTAATAAACCGCTGAACCACGAGGTTGAGCACATAGGCCACGCATGGAACATGTGTCAGCCTCACCTCAGAGCCGCCACAAGGTTGCGGCCATTGTCGCACACGACCATGCCTGGCTGTAGGTTCAGCGGTGTGAGCCAGTGATCTGCCTGCTGTTTCAGAGCTGTCCACAACTCTTCAGCGTTGTGGGGTTCGTCACCTATGCATATTAGCTTCAGCACAGCCTGTTACCACTTAGCCGAGGCAGTGCTGCAGTGCTTCCAGCTTGGGACTGTTGTGGAATGTGAAGTGGAGGTGGAGGAGGAGGCTGAGGAGCATGACGTGCCAGAGCTGTACACGTTGGGTGAAACCCTGACAGAGTTAGGGCCTGCAATCCTCGGTGTCGGAAGGACGTGTTCCGTCCCAAGGTCAGACTGAGTCCCAGCTTCCACAATATTAACCCAGTGTGCCGTCAGAGAGATGTACCGGCCCTGCCCGCAAGCACTTGTCCACGTGTCCGTGGTTAGGTGGACTTTGCCTGAAACTGCGGTGTTAAGGGCACGTATGATGTTTTGGGACACGTGCTTATGTAATGCGGGGACGGCACACCAGGAAAAATAGTGTCGGCTAGGGACCAAGTAACGTGGGACAGCGGCCGCCATCAGGTTGCGGAATGCTTCCGTCTCCACCAGCCTAAAAGGCAAGCAGGTGTGAAATGTGTGCATTTAGAACTGTGGCATGTGGGGTATTGGCAACGTATTTGCGCCTGCGTTCCATAGTTTGGAGTAAGGATAACTGAACGCTGTGCTGGGACAAGGGCGTGGCTGATGATGGTGCTCCTTCTGCTTATGCAAGTATATGGGAAGGACAGGAGGCATCTTCGCCTGCAGTATGGATAGGGGATTGGCTTGGACGCACAACAGTGGAAGACGCAGCGGTGTCACCCGCAGACAATGCTCCTGTACTCTGCTGTACATCCCACAAAGTGGGGTGCTTTGCTGCCATGTGCCTGATCATGCTGGTGGTGGTCAGGCTGCTAATTTTGCTACCCCTGCTGATGGTGGCATGGCAGGTGTTGCAAATGGCCTTTTTTGAATTATCTGCAGACACCTAAAAAACAGCCAGACTCAGGAAGACCTAGCAGTTGTACTGGCAACATCACTCGTGTTGTTGTTCCGGGGAACGGTTGCCTGCCTTCTGCCTGCGGACACCACCCTGCTTCTTCCGGCCTGTTGTGATGCTACGCCTAACTCCCCTGTGCACTGCTGTCCTCGCTCTGCATGTCCTCCTGCCAGGTTGGGTCAGTTACTGGATCATCCACCACGTCGTCTTCCACTTCAGCACCCTGGTCCTCCTCCTGACTTTGTGGCAATTGTGTCTCATCATCGTCCACCTCTTGTTGAGACACGTTCCCACCATTGCCTTCTGAGATCGTGGCTGCTCAAATATTTGGGCATCGGTACATACGATCTCCTCATGACCCACTTCAACTGGAGCTGGCGAGAGGCCAGATTCTGCGAATGGATAACTGAACAGCTCTTCAGAGTGTCCAAGTGTGGGATCAGTTATGTCCAGGTCCTGGCACTCGCATGGTGGGAGGAAGGAGGATTAGGGTGTGGAATGTGCAGTCCACTCTCACGGCTACTGACACTTGACCGTGTTGAAGACAGGGTATATGTGGTGGTGCTAAACTGACTGGAATCCGCTATCCAACTAACAACCTGTTGACACTGGTCTTGGTTTAATAGAGGAGTACTGCTGCGTTCACCTAGAAATTGTGACAAGAAAGTCGAGTGAGATGATGTGGGTGTTTGTCGTGGCGCAATTCGAGCTTGCACACGGGCTCGTCCTCTCCCTGCACCACCATCACGTCCAGTTCCTTGTCCCTTGCCACCGGACTTGCGCATTTTCAATGTGTTGCTGAATGTATACAGCTAAATTAGTGCAGTCAAGAGTAGGTATTCAGCACAAGGCTTTTGGAGTACCCTAATTTACGCTGCAACGGACAGTAGCAGCACTGAGATGCAAATTTAGTACAGACAAGAGTAGGTATTTAGCAAGACCCTGAGTTTTGAAATTAAGGCCCTGCAGGTGGACTAGTCAGACACAAACGCTGACTATAATAGCGTGTCTTTTGGCGCATCCTAATTTACGCTGCAATAGACTGTAGCAGCACTGAGAAGCAAATTTAGTGCAGACAAGTGTATGTTTTTAGCAAGACCCTAAGTTTTTAAATTAAGGCCCTGCAGGTGGACTAGGCAGACGCAAACGCTGACTACAATAGCGTGTCTTTTGGCGTATCCTAATTTACGCTGCAACAGACAGTAGCAGCACTGAGATGCAAATTTAGTGCAGACAAGAGTATGTTTTTAGCACAAGGCTTTTGGTGTACCCTAATTAACGCTGCAACCTACAGTAGCAGCAATTAGATGCTAAATTAGTGCAGAGAAGAGTTGGTTTTTAGCACAAGGCTTTTGGTGTAGCCTAATTTGAGCTAAAACCTACTCCTGCCTATAGTGAGCTAAATAAATCCCTAAAAGCACGGTTTTTGGGATGGATGAGCCTGGAAACCAGCCCCAGATGCGATGCAGGCTGGTATACTGGCACAGCGAAGTTTGGTATATACCCTGCCTCCCGGTCTGCCTGTATACTGCTCTAGTAGTCCTCAGAAGGACTGTTGTGGTAAATAGACTGGCAGCCCTGTGCCTAGATTAGCTGAAAGGCCACAAATCTGTCCCTCAATCAGAAGCAGCTCTCCCTACACTGACTGTCTAATGGCGCAGAGTGACGAGCACAGCGCGGTCAGGCCTTATAAAGACCTGATGACGCTGTGCGACCAGCCAATCACTGTAATGCCACAACCAACATGGCTGTGGCATTACAGTGTCTGTCAGCCAATCCCTGCATGCGGGCTGGCTCTGAAAAGAGCGCCAACATGCAGGGAGGTGGACCCCGAGCACATCAAGAATATCGCGAGATTACCGAGTACTCGCCGAGTAGCCCGAGTACCGTGATATTCATGCGAGTACCGAGTAGTGACAAGCATACTCGCTCATCCCTACTAATAACCTCCATAATCCTAAACTCCCACCTTTGTCTCAAAGACTTCTCTCATGCTAGCTCCAATTTTCTGGAATGTGCTACTGTAAATGATGAAAATAATACCTACCCCCACATTTATAAGTGTACTTTAAAAACACATCTCTTTAGATAGGCCTATAAGTTAACTTCACTAATCTAAGGGTACCTTTACACGTCGCAACATTGCATGCAATTCCACTTGCAACTTACTGGTTGCAGTGAAATCATGAACAAATTGTTCTATTTTGTTGCTGTGTAGAAATGTAACAATGTGTCCATTAATTCACTGCAACCAGTAAGTTGCAATTGAAATTGCATGCAATGTTGCGACGTGTAATGGTACCCTAACTCTTTCCTACTCCAACTTCTAATATTCCTTAGAATCTGGTCCCTCTTATTTATGTTTCTCCACATCCTTCATGTATACAATATCGCTTGGTAACAGATACTGGCTGATAACAGCTCATGCCGTTTTATATTAATACACACATCTGCCCACTCCTCATATAGTAACACCCACTCCACATATAGCCACACCCAATCCATAAATAGCCACGCCCAATTTGCAGCCTTCATCTCTACATAGCCCGACCCTGGGACTATGTTAAGGGGTGGGACTATTAAGGGGTGGGTTACAGGTTAAGGCGGTGATATGAAAGGGGTAGGTTATGATACACTAGATGGCGGCCCGATTCTAAAGAATCGGGAGTCTAGAATCCATATGCAGTTAACTTGTAGTAAATGCGGCAAAGTTGGTTTCAACAGTTGCAGCAAATCCATCCACAAAAAAACACTTGTAGCCATGGTTTTTGTGGCCAAAACAACTGAAACCAAGTTGCCGCATCTGCTGTAAGTGAACCACAAATTTCATATATATTAAATATGGCGCCTTCAGCACGCCGAACAATCAGAATAGCGGCGGGCGCTATGCCGCCATATTTGAAATACACTGAGTACAGTGTATTTGAAGTATGGCTCCATACAGCGCGCCTATTCTGATTGGTCGCCGCGTTCAGCGCGCCCACTAATCAGAATAGCGGCGCGCTGTATGGCGCCATACTTGAAATACACTGACTACAGTGTATTTCAAATATGGCGGCATTGCGCGCGCCGCTATTCTGATTGGTCGCCGCGTACAGCGCGCCGACCAATCAGAATAGGCGCGCTGTATGGCGCCATACTTCAAATACACTTTCCTCAGTGTATTTCAAATATCGCGTCATTGCGCGCGCCGCTATTCTGATTGGTCGGCGCGCTGAAGGCGCCGACCAATCAGAATAGCGGCGGGCGCAATGCCGCGATATTTGAAATACACTGTAGTCATTGTATTTGAAGTTTGGCGCCATACAGCGCGCCTACTCTGATTGGTCGCCTACAGTGTATTTCAAATATGGCGGCATTGCGCGCGCCGCTATTCTGATTGGTCGGCGCCTTCAGCGCGCCGACCAATCAGAATAGCGGCGGGCGCTATGCCGCCATATTTCAAACACACTGAGTACAGTGTTTTTGAAGGATGGTGCCATACAGCGCGCCGCTATTCTGATTGGTCGGCGCGCTGAAGGCACCGACCAATCAGAATAGGCGCGCTGTATGGCGCCATACTTCAAATACACTGTCCTCAGTGTATTTCAAATATGGCGGCATTGCGCACGCCACTATTCTGACTGGTCGGCGCCTTAAGCGCACCGACCAATCAGAATAGCGGCGGGCGCTATGGCTCCATATTTCAAATACACTGCATACAGTGTATTTGAAAGATGGCGCCATACAGCGCGCCGCTATTCTGATTGGTCGGCGCGCTGAACGCGGCGACCAATCAGAATAGCGGCGTGCGCAATGCCGCCATATTTGAAATCCAGCGGGAACTTTGGAATTCAAATATGGTGCCGTACCCCGCCCCACTCTTCTCATTGGTCGCTCGCGCCTGGCGGCCACCAATGAAAAGAGCGCCGCGAAACACGGGGCCATCTTTAAAAATTTTTTTTTTACTTCTTAGCTTTTTAAACATGGCGCTGGGCACATCCTGGCTGGCTCGCTGCTCCCAGGAGCTGAGCCGCGGATATGCCCGGCACGGAGATCCCAGGCTCGCTCCGCTCCGGAGATAAATGTCCGCCGGAGGTCGGCCCTAAGCGCAGCGGACCTTCCTGAGGTCCGCTCCGCTTAGGGCCGCCATCTTGGTCCACCCTGAGTGGGTGTACTAAACACTGGTGACGCTGGTGACATCACTTATCTCCGGACATTTATCTCCGGACATTTACCTCCGGACAAAGCCACGGAAGTTGGCTTTTGTCCGGAAGTAGAACTCTAGGCAATTATATAGTAGATACACACATACATATACACATATACTGTACATACATATATACATACATAACCATATATGGGTTATAGTACCATATATGGGTGATATTACCATATATGAGAATTATGGCCATATATGTCATTATGCCACTGTAGCTAATTCCCCTGGATGTTGATGGCAGAGGAAAACTGATGAAAGGCTGCAAGGCAGGATAGTCTGAATGGAGTATAAGTAGTCCCAATCAAGCTCCAAATAAATTCAAGCTGTCCTGCAGGCTCAATGTGCTTCAGTGTCAGTGCAAACTGTCTGTCAACATTTGAAACAAATTAAATGCTATGGCAGGAGACCCAGAAAGACTCAACTGCTGACACAGACACATAAAAAGCTAGACTGCAGTTTTCAAAAACTGTATAAGATTAAACCAGACTCCTTCTGGATAGATGAGACCAAGATAGAGCTATTTGGTAAAGCACATGATTTTACTGTTTCCCAAGAATAAAATGAGGCCTACAAAGAAAAGAACCCTGTAACTGCATTCAAATGTTGTGGGGGTTATTTTGCCACCTCTGGTACTGGGTGCCTTGACAGTGTGCAATGCATCATGAAAATCAGAAGAGTACCAAAGGATTTGAGGTGTCAATGTATTACCCAGTGTTAGAAAGCTGGGTTTGCATCCTAGATCATGGGTCTTCCAGCAGGAGAATGATTACAAACATGCTTCAAGAATCACCCAGAAATGGATGGAATCAAAGCGGTGGAGAGTTCTGATGTGGCCGGCAGTGAGTCCGGATCGAAATAACTTTGAGCACCTAAGTAGAAATCTTATAATTGCATTTGGGAGTAAGCACTCTTCAAAATATGAGAGACTGAGCAGTTTGCAAAAGAAGAGTGGTCCAAAATTCCAGGTGTAAGAAGCTTGTTGATGGTTATAGGAAGTGATTAATTGTAGTTATTTATTCTAAAGGGTGTACAGCCAAATATTAAGTTGAGAGTGCCAACAATTTTGTCTGGCTCATTTTCGTAGTTTTTTCCAAACTGCTTTTTCTCAGTTTTTTTCTCTGTTTCTTTTTTTCCATTTTGTTTCAATACACACAAAGGAAATATGAGTATACCAAAACATGTGGAGTTGCAATAATTTTCTAGGAGAAAAATGTCCTTTTTTGGAACAATTTCAAGGGGCCAATTTTTCTAACATGTCTTGAATCAAAAAGCACTTCTTTTATTCCATTTGAGCTCCAAATTAATAGGATTTGTTAATTCCCTTTATGATCTATGATGTACGGGTATGTCATAGGTCGTGTCCCTCAGTTTGATTTGAGCTCCCGCAGTGAGCTCACATTATTCCCCTGACATCCCAACTAATTTGAGCAGAGATGCGGCGCTTACAGTACCGATCGGATCCGCGATCTGATCAGCACTATTAACCCTTTGGTTCACTGACAGCGCACTCCAAAAGCACCACAGCGGGGACCGCGCCATTCCATGCCATACTTGGAGATTATGCGATAAGATGGCAGGATCTCTGTATGTCACCTGATAGCCCGGGGTCCTTCAGTGACCCCAGATGCTATCAGGCTTCGCTTCCTGTGGATGGTTGACAAGCACTGCCAACCACAGAAAGTGATCATCTGTGCTATGTCCCAATGTTCTGCAGCTCATCTGGACGTAACACAAGCAATCGGACTGTGCAGCACTGTGGCACCCTATGGAACACTGTAAAATAAAGTACGGATAAAAAAATAAAGTTTTTAAAGATACAAAAAAATACAAAAATACACGTATTTAGGATTGCTGTATACAGAAATGCCGTATCTATCAAGAATAACATCAATTAATCAGAGCTGTAAACTGTGAAAAAAGTCCAAACTCCAAAATTATGTTATTTTGGTTGCTGCAACATTGCAATAAAATGCAACAATGGGCGATTAAAACAGCACATCCACCCAAAAATAATATCATTAGAAACATTAGCTCAAGCTGCAAAAAATAAGTCATCACACAGCCCCAGATCCAGAAAAATCAGAATTCTATAAGTTGCAGAATATGGTGCAAAAAGTGCAGTTTTCTTTGTTTTCAAACTTCTGAATTTTTTTCACCTCTTAGATAACAGTAAAAGTATACATACCGGTATTTGGTATCTACAAACTCGTACTGACCCGGGGCATCACACCATCATGTCAGTTTTACTATATAGTGAACATGGTGAATAAAAAACCCAAAAAACAAACAAGTAATTGTACTTTTTTTTTTAGCAATTTCACTGCACTTTAAATTTTTTTCCCATCTTCATGTACACTATATGGTAAAATAAATGATTTAATCTAAAATTACAACTCGTCCTGTAAAAACAAGCCACATATGTCTGTATTGACTGAAAAATAAAAAAGTTATGGCTCTTGGAATAAGGGGAGGAAAAAACAAAAACAGAAAATGAAAAATCGCCGGATGGTGAAGGGGTTAATGAGCGCTCGTGAAATAATTCAGCACAGACTTGTATGGTGTTCTCAGGACTTCATCTTTATTAACTGGTGAAAGCATTAGATGAAAGGTGGTAATTCGTGCGCTGCCGTCTGTCCGTTGGTTCCAGGAAATCCAAGGAATCACAAGATGTTAAAAGTAATACCTTTAATGTACAATTCTTACGCGTTTCGTGGTACTTCAGACCACTTCATCAGAGATCCACAAGGTTTACAGACATATACAAAAAAAAAACAGGCTATAAATAGAACCTGGAGGTAGATGGCACTCCCATCATCCCATCCTGATGTCAATTAAAATCAATTAGTATATTCTTTCAATCCATTGCACTTTTTTCTAAGAGGAAAAAAAAAAAAAACAGGGTAGATTAGAGGACTCAAACTCACAAGGTTACAGTCCCTGTGGCTATTTTCCACATGCCCTTATTAATTCAGCCATCTAAGATGTGGCTGACAATTAGATTCCAAGGGAGGAATACACAATCCGGACTCAGGCTCCCATTATAAGTGTGAAGACATCCTAACCTTCAGGATAACATCAATCACCTAAATAAGTCGCTTATTTCATTCAATCCTTGCGGCACCAAGGTTTTTAATTTATAAATCCAGTAAACCTCTCTACGTGACAGAGTTCGATCTCTGTCAGGGATAGATTCATGTATGAAATCTATAGGTGTAACTTTGAAGGACACCTTTTTTGCATGATGTATTGTGCAGTGTTTAGACACTCCATGTGTCATTAACCCTTCTTTTACATTAAATCTGTGGGAGGACATCCGTTGTTGTAATTTTTGTGTAGTCTTACCCACATATTGTTTACCGCAGTTGCAACTTAGCAGATATATAACAAAGGATGACTGACAATTCAAATGGTGATTGATGGTGAAGGTATCATCCCCTATATTTATACCAAAGGATTTTTTGCCATCACAGATCATGTGGCAACATAAACATTTCTTTGCACCACACTTATAAGAACCCAGTTTATCATTTTTTTCCTTTTTTTCAATAGTGTTTTTATTTCCATCTTTTAACCTACTGGGGGCCAGTGTACTTTTAAGTGTGGGAGCCCTCCTGAAGGTGATATTAGGTGCCTCAGGAATCAATTTATTAAGGATAACATCATTTTTTAGTATACCCCAATGTTTTTTTAGGATATATCTAATACTTTCATGCTGTCTAGAGTAGACAGTAATAAAATTATAGGCATAATTTTCATTTTGCAATTTTTTTGATAAAAGGGACTTTTTTGTCGTATCAATCAATTGTTCTTGTGACATATTTTTGTTTTCTATGAAAGCTTCATTCAATAGCTTCCAAGGATAGTTTTTTTCTCTAAATCTATCCCGTAACAGGGATGCTTGGGAAATAAAATCCGGTAGTAAAGTGCAATTTTTTCTTATGCGCTGGAATTGATTTTTTGGGATATTTTTAATCCATTTTTTAAAATGCCCACTCTCATAATCCAAAAAACTATTAGCATCCACTTTTTTAAAAAATGTTTTAGTAAAAATGGTGTCATTATCATGGAATAAAGTAATGTCTAAAAAATCGATCATCTCTGTATTGCTTTCAGGGGTGAAGGTTAGACCCCAATTGTTGTTCATAAAAGAATTTAAAAATAATTTGTAATCTTTATTATCATCATTATATATAAAAATTAAGTCATCTATGTAACGTTTATAATAAATTACTTTGCTAAAAAACTCACTATTAAAAATATGAATGGACTCGAAGGTGGCCATGAATAAATTTGCGTAAGTTGGCGCCACCTTCGAGCCCATTGCTGTACCAAGGGTCTGATGGTACAAATTTCCCTCAAAAGTAAAAAAATTATTATATAGTATGAAACCCATACATTTCAAAATGAACTCTTTCTGACTGAATGGGAATCGATCATCAGAGTATAAAAATTTCTTAAAACAATTCAAACCTATAATGTGATCGATATTGGAATATAATGCAGACACATCCACAGTAATAAATCTGTATGATGTTTTCCACATGATTTTTCTCACCTCTTGAATTAATTGTGTAGAATCTCTTAGGTAGCTCCTCATCTTAAAAACATGTGGTATCATGAGCCTATCAGTATATTCAGCTAGATTGGCTGTTAGTGACCCAATGCCTGAAATGATGGGGCGACCTGGTGGATGTAACGGATCCTTGTGTAACTTCGGCAAATGATAGAAAAAAGCTAATGGAGTATTTTTAACTTTTAAAAACATGGATTCATTTTTATTCAGCACCCCAGCCAGGGTGCCTTCCGCAATCAACTTGTTGTATGCTATAATAGCCTTCTCGTATTGCTCCCTAGGAACTATCTCATAGGTATTAGTATCAGACAGTATCCTCAAAGCTTCTCCTAAATAGTCAGATCTATCTTGTATAACAATACATCCCCCTTTGTCAGCCGCACGAATAATTATATCACTTTTTCTCTTTAAGTTAATAAGGGCATCCTTTTCCGTTTTTTTAAGATTTTGCATATGGTTCTCTTTACACTCCTTTAATGCTTCAAAGTCTCTCAGTACTAAATCACTGAACGTCTTTAAATGATGGCCCTGATTCTGAACAGGGTAAAAAGAAGAAGCATTCTTTAATTCAGTGTGTACCATTATGTCAACCTGTGAGTCATAGGTGGTTGACTGTGATGTTATTGATGATGAATGTAAAGCAATAGGGGACTGCATGGCAAAATGTCGTTTGATAGTTAATTTCCTTATAAAGGCTTGTAAATCCATATATAAATCCATTTGTTTGCTATTGTTAGATGGACAAAAAGATAATCCCTTTCGCAGAAGGGATTCTTCTGCAGAAGTGAGTGTATAAGATGATAAATTAACAATATTAGTAGAGACTGGTTTTAACGCATCATTTTTTAAAGATTTTAATCTCCTTTCTTGTTTCTTTTTACCCCCTCTGCATCCTCTATAACATTTTTTCTTTTTCTTGGTTGCCCAGTGAAGAATTTCATTATTGAATTGGGGTTTACTGAAGCCCTTGGTAAAAAAGGCACCAGGGCTTCAGAATTATTAGTATTATCTATAGTGATTCTTTCATCCCTATTTATCTTATTGTTTTCCTCAGAAGTCACCCCCTTATCCTTAATTTCCTCATTTTTAGATATTGAGGGATGTTTTGGGTCATTTGTTTGTTGCCCTTCATTGGCAAGCTCAATGATGGTGGCACATATGGGGTCCTGTCTTATATCAGTAAAGGAGATCATGTCAGGTGCCTCTGATATTGCAGGAGTTAATTTCTTGATATTAGTCACATTACCATTATTAGTTGGTTGTAAAATTTCTTGTTGATTCAGTTTAATGTGATTGATCTGCTCAACTATAGCCCTAAGCTTTGACTGTCTATCCAGGATCGAGGTCTTCAGATCACTAGTGACTGATTTGTCTGGACAAGAAGGATCATTACTTCCAGACAGAAGTCTCAAAGGAGCTTGTTTTTCTCCTATATCCATGCAGTTAGCAGGATCCCTCATTGAGTTAATTGCAGTAATTGGAGGAGGATTTGCAACATGATTATTATGTGACTCCACCAGACCATCCCCATTGGAGTCAGTTTTTTCTTTCCTAGTCTTTTCAGAATTTGAGATTGGTAATATCTTATTGACAACTGCTAATGGAAATGAAGGGGAGGGAATATTCTTAATCTGTTTATTCACAAATTTACGCGTGATACTGAATTTTTTTCTATAAAACGGTGTATTTGGTGTCAAATCCTTTTTCTTATTTTTAATATTCATATTTTTATCCTCTTGTGTTGGTAATGAAGGATCTAAATCCTTCTTTTCCTTTTTCATTATTTCATAATCTCCTCTATCTCTATATAATTTCTTTGATTTTTTTATAATGGTATCTTGCTCCATTTGTAATATTTTAGTTGTTAAAGCAGAATTAAGCTTATTATAGTCAGGATGTGAGTTGAACCATAGAAGTTCAAGTGATAGTAGTGAGACAGTTTCAACTAGAGATTCTGCGACCACAGACCTCTTTTTAAATAATAGTTGTAATAGACTTTGCATACAGGTCTGTAATGTACCCTCCCACTCATCTTTAAAGTTTAAATCTTGGATAAATGGTGTAGTTAAATTAATTCTTAAACCCCTAGGGCATATTTTTTCGTCCATATAAATGGAGAGAAAACGTGCATCGACATAATAATGTAATTCTTCTTTTAGGGCATCCTCCAATTGGTGGAATAATTTCCTCATTTTGGCAGTGTCATCATCAGTAAAAGGTGTCGTGTCATTGATATTGATGCTGGCTTGAGGTCCAGATCCAACAGTCTGTACAATAAGTCTCTCTCTAGAAGACAATCTGTGAGGAAAATAGTCCATGCTGCCCTACAGCTGCTCTTCAGAGAATGAATTGAAAACTAGAAGAAAGGTAGAAAAGCGCACATAGGGTCTTATCCGGGTGTAACCGGGGTGTTGTATTGTGTGCTGTTGCACTAACCTTATGTTGTTGTGAGAGTCACAACAACTATTGAAGCATAAGCCGGCTTGCAGCACTCCGCCCAAGGGAAACAGGTGAAAGCATTAGATGAAAGGTGGTAATTCGTGCGCTGCCGTCTGTCCGTTGGTTCCAGGAAATCCAAGGAATCACAAGATGTTAAAAGTAATACCTTTAATGTACAATTCTTACGCGTTTCGTGGTACTTCAGACCACTTCATCAGAGATCCACAAGGTTTACAGACATATACAAAAAAAAACAGGCTATAAATAGAACCTGGAGGTAGATGGCACTCCCATCATCCCATCCTGATGTCAATTAAGACTAGGAAAGAAAAAACTGACTCCAATGGGGATGGTCTGGTGGAGTCACATAATAATCATGTTGCAAATCCTCCTCCAATTACTGCAATTAACTCAATGAGGGATCCTGCTAACTGCATGGATATAGGAGAAAAACAAGCTCCTTTGAGACTTCTGTCTGGAAGTAATGATCCTTCTTGTCCAGACAAATCAGTCACTAGTGATCTGAAGACCTCGATCCTGGATAGACAGTCAAAGCTTAGGGCTATAGTTGAGCAGATCAATCACATTAAACTGAATCAACAAGAAATTTTACAACCAACTAATAATGGTAATGTGACTAATATCAAGAAATTAACTCCTGCAATATCAGAGGCACCTGACATGATCTCCTTTACTGATATAAGACAGGACCCCATATGTGCCACCATCATTGAGCTTGCCAATGAAGGGCAACAAACAAATGACCCAAAACATCCCTCAATATCTAAAAATGAGGAAATTAAGGATAAGGGGGTGACTTCTGAGGAAAACAATAAGATAAATAGGGATGAAAGAATCACTATAGATAATACTAATAATTCTGAAGCCCTGGTGCCTTTTTTACCAAGGGCTTCAGTAAACCCCAATTCAATAATGAAATTCTTCACTGGGCAACCAAGAAAAAGAAAAAATGTTATAGAGGATGCAGAGGGGGTAAAAAGAAACAAGAAAGGAGATTAAAATCTTTAAAAAATGATGCGTTAAAACCAGTCTCTACTAATATTGTTAATTTATCATCTTATACACTCACTTCTGCAGAAGAATCCCTTCTGCGAAAGGGATTATCTTTTTGTCCATCTAACAATAGCAAACAAATGGATTTATATATGGATTTACAAGCCTTTATAAGGAAATTAACTATCAAACGACATTTTGCCATGCAGTCCCCTATTGCTTTACATTCATCATCAATAACATCACAGTCAACCACCTATGACTCACAGGTTGACATAATGGTACACACTGAATTAAAGAATGCTTCTTCTTTTTACCCTGTTCAGAATCAGGGCCATCATTTAAAGACGTTCAGTGATTTAGTACTGAGAGACTTTGAAGCATTAAAGGAGTGTAAAGAGAACCATATGCAAAATCTTAAAAAAACGGAAAAGGATGCCCTTATTAACTTAAAGAGAAAAAGTGATATAATTATTCGTGCGGCTGACAAAGGGGGATGTATTGTTATACAAGATAGATCTGACTATTTAGGAGAAGCTTTGAGGATACTGTCTGATACTAATACCTATGAGATAGTTCCTAGGGAGCAATACGAGAAGGCTATTATAGCATACAACAAGTTGATTGCGGAAGGCACCCTGGCTGGGGTGCTGAATAAAAATGAATCCATGTTTTTAAAAGTTAAAAATACTCCATTAGCTTTTTTCTATCATTTGCCGAAGTTACACAAGGATCCGTTACATCCACCAGGTCGCCCCATCATTTCAGGCATTGGGTCACTAACAGCCAATCTAGCTGAATATACTGATAGGCTCATGATACCACATGTTTTTAAGATGAGGAGCTACCTAAGAGATTCTACACAATTAATTCAAGAGGTGAGAAAAATCATGTGGAAAACATCATACAGATTTATTACTGTGGATGTGTCTGCATTATATTCCAATATCGATCACATTATAGGTTTGAATTGTTTTAAGAAATTTTTATACTCTGATGATCGATTCCCATTCAGTCAGAAAGAGTTCATTTTGAAATGTATGGGTTTCATACTATATAATAATTTTTTTACTTTTGAGGGAAATTTGTACCATCAGACCCTTGGTACAGCAATGGGCTCGAAGGTGGCGCCAACTTACGCAAATTTATTCATGGCCACCTTCGAGTCCATTCATATTTTTAATAGTGAGTTTTTTAGCAAAGTAATTTATTATAAACGTTACATAGATGACTTAATTTTTATATATAATGATGATAATAAAGATTACAAATTATTTTTAAATTCTTTTATGAACAACAATTGGGGTCTAACCTTCACCCCTGAAAGCAATACAGAGATGATCGATTTTTTAGACATTACTTTATTCCATGATAATGACACCATTTTTACTAAAACATTTTTTAAAAAAGTGGATGCTAATAGTTTTTTGGATTATGAGAGTGGGCATTTTAAAAAATGGATTAAAAATATCCCAAAAAATCAATTCCAGCGCATAAGAAAAAATTGCACTTTACTACCGGATTTTATTTCCCAAGCATCCCTGTTACGGGATAGATTTAGAGAAAAAAACTATCCTTGGAAGCTATTGAATGAAGCTTTCATAGAAAACAAAAATATGTCACAAGAACAATTGATTGATACGACAAAAAAGTCCCTTTTATCAAAAAAATTGCAAAATGAAAATTATGCCTATAATTTTATTACTGTCTACTCTAGACAGCATGAAAGTATTAGATATATCCTAAAAAAACATTGGGGTATACTAAAAAATGATGTTATCCTTAATAAATTGATTCCTGAGGCACCTAATATCACCTTCAGGAGGGCTCCCACACTTAAAAGTACACTGGCCCCCAGTAGGTTAAAAGATGGAAATAAAAACACTATTGAAAAAAAGGAAAAAAATGATAAACTGGGTTCTTATAAGTGTGGTGCAAAGAAATGTTTATGTTGCCACATGATCTGTGATGGCAAAAAATCCTTTGGTATAAATATAGGGGATGATACCTTCACCATCAATCACCATTTGAATTGTCAGTCATCCTTTGTTATATATCTGCTAAGTTGCAACTGCGGTAAACAATATGTGGGTAAGACTACACAAAAATTACAACAACGGATGTCCTCCCACAGATTTAATGTAAAAGAAGGGTTAATGACACATGGAGTGTCTAAACACTGCACAATACATCATGCAAAAAAGGTGTCCTTCAAAGTTACACCTATAGATTTCATACATGAATCTATCCCTGACAGAGATCGAACTCTGTCACGTAGAGAGGTTTACTGGATTTATAAATTAAAAACCTTGGTGCCGCAAGGATTGAATGAAATAAGCGACTTATTTAGGTGATTGATGTTATCCTGAAGGTTAGGATGTCTTGACGCTTATAATGGGAGCCTGAGTCCGGATTGTGTATTCCTCCCCTTGGAATCTAATTGTCAGTCACATCTTAGATGGCTGAATTAATAAGGGCATGTGGAAAATAGCCACAGGGACTGTAACCTTGTGAGTTTGAGTCCTCTAATCTACCCTGTTTTTTTTTTTTCCTCTTAGAAAAAAGTGCAATGGATTGAAAGAATATACTAATTGATTTTAATTGACATCAGGATGGGATGATGGGAGTGCCATCTACCTCCAGGTTCTATTTATAGCCTGTTTTTTTTTGTATATGTCTGTAAACCTTGTGGATCTCTGATGAAGTGGTCTGAAGTACCACGAAACGCGTAAGAATTGTACATTAAAGGTATTACTTTTAACATCTTGTGATTCCTTGGATTTCCTGGAACCAACGGACAGACGGCAGCGCACGAATTACCACCTTTCATCTAATGCTTTCACCTGTTTCCCTTGGGCGGAGTGCTGCAAGCCGGCTTATGCTTCAATAGTTGTTGTGACTCTCACAACAACATAAGGTTAGTGCAACAGCACACAATACAACACCCCGGTTACACCCGGATAAGACCCTATGTGCGCTTTTCTACCTTTCTTCTAGTTTTCAATTCATCTTTATTAACTGACATGCAGCCCCTTAAATAGAGTTTTAGAGGTTCCTGCAAACTATGAATCAATAGGAACCTTAGGGGCGTGAACAGAAATGTGAAACTTTCCTGCCCATCAGTGTTGGATGATCCCTTTGACATATAACTCATAATTGTAAAATATATGTACTTACTTGTAGTATCCAGTTTTGAAACTGACTTCTGACCTATTTTATCTGATATGCATTTCAGTATTTATTTCTCTCCTTTAATTAACCCTTTGGGAATTTTAAGAATTATTTTTGTATTCTAATGGTAATTTAAACATGAGAAGTCCTGAGATTGTTTGGAATGAAAATGCTTTAGGACATAATTTTTATGACATAATAATAAAATCTTAGACTAGAAAAAAAATAATTTTAAGAAAATGACAGAATATTACAAGCAAGAATCACAGAACAGACCTTTCCAACTCTGGGACCCAGTCCAGTAAAGTTGATGTCTCCAAATGCATCTGTTGGAATCTCCTTCACATGTTCATTCATGTCCCATGCTCCCTTGCTTTGGAATGGCTGTTCTCTTGTGGCTGCATCTATATGTTGGACTTTGGAGTATCCACACATACAAACACTCTTTCTGTTATACAGAAAATATGAAAGTTTTAATGAAATAATCCTACGATAAGCAAAACCCTAATAACTTTACACACTGAATTTGCATATAATTGATCACACTAGTTTATCATCAACATGACATTCATTTTGTCTGCTTACTCAGTTATACAGTTAATATCATTAGATCAGTGCATGTGGACAATGTTATTACATTAATTTGTAGCTGCATGATTCACATTTAGCCTAATATTTTAGAAGTTCTGTGTTTTTTTTTCTCCTTATAAGGCTAGGGTCACATTTGATAGCGCAATTGCTTCACCGCATCCAGTTCCTGATGCAGTGAACGCAATTGCGTTCCCACATATTTTTTTAGGAAAAATGTGTGGAGGGAACAGCATTGCGATAACCGGATTGCTCCAAATGTGTAATCCAGAGCAAGCTGGTTACCGTATAGTTTGCTCATCCCTGCTGCCGCAGGGATGAGCAAACTGTTAACACTGTAATAAAAGCTTTAATGTTAATAATAATTGTGCCCATCATGTCTCTAGGGGATGCAAACCCCCCCTAGAGACATGCTACCGACTCAGGTGGGCATGTTAATATTGCTTGTACAGTATGTCGACTCCTGTCGGCTCTGTACAATTTTCTGAGACTGACAACAATTCACTAGGGGGCAGCGAGAATGAGTGCCCCGGACGCAAACAACGTAGCGGACCCTCATGTAAACTAGCTTGCTGATGCAAGCGGAGCCCAAAATGTGCAACCCGCAGGGCCCGCACTCATCAATCCACCCGGTGGCACAATGCCGGCACCTGCACCAGTAGCACTGATAATGCTGATCTCACTGCCATACGTCCCTAACGCAGCCTGTTTGCCCAAGTATGACAGCCAGCTACCCTGGCCGCATTCATGAGAAAGATCTGTAATGTGTTGGATATGTATGCAATGACCGGTAAACAGAGAGCATCAGTAGTGATGGGACAGTTAACAGGTGCAGCGGAGCTGGAAACCCAAAACTGGTTAGAGGAAGATCAGGAGTCTACTGTTCAAATCTTTGAAAAACTGAAAAAGGTTTTTGTGCATCACACTGAGACTGAACTTAGGATGCTGTTTTACCACTGCAAACAGGGGGCACGAGAGAGTGTCCTAGACTATGCCTTGCGCCTGCAGGAGGCACTGAGAACCCTTAAACAAGTAGGCCCAATCAGCAGTCGTGATGAAAACAAAATGCTAACTGAGCAGTTGATAAGGGGGCTCAAGTCACCAGATGACAACAGGCAAGCACACTGGTGGGCTCTCCAAAACCCTGATGTAGAGTTTGTCACCCTATAAGAACTGGCCATTAAGGGACAGCAACTCCCAGCAATATCAGACTTAACCCCGCAGCCCCGACGGGTTAATGCCCTTTCGTCACAAGAAGCACCTTCCTTATCACCTGTTGTAGAGGCCAACATGCAGGTTGTAAGCCCTGACCAGATTGACAGCCTGTGCTCTGAGGTGCGCCAGCTAAGCAAAGAGATGGCCAAGCTCCTGGGGGCTAGGCATCCCAAGACAGAGACACAGCCACAAGGAAAGATACAGCTTGCTGACAGCCTGGAGGATGGTCCGTGGATGAGGAAAAGGACACCACTGCTTCGAGGGAGACCCACAGACCGCTACAGTTCCAATGGGCAGCCCATCTGTCACAAGTGCAAAAAGGAGGGGCACATCTGCCGGTTCTGTCCATTAAACGAGCAATCCCTAGGGCCGGGGGCCAAACCCCAGGAGTAGACTGTCCAGGCCCACGCAAATGGCTGCGCAGGTACGTAGGGGATCATGCGTACCCGCCAATTATACTAGCAGGCATCTCTACATCTGCCTTTATAGACACTGGATCCCAAGTGACCACCATCCCGAGTATCCTTTATAAACTGTTCTGGTCTGAACATGGTCTGAACTAATCTCCTGATATCATCCAACTCGTAATCTTCGATCCTCCCAAGACCTCCTTCTTTCGTCCACACTTGTACGTTCCTCATCTAATCGCCTGCAAGACTTCACCCGAGCATCCCCCATCCTCTGGAACTCTGCACCCCATCACGTCCGACTGTCCCCTACACTCAGAATCTCTCCAAGCGGAACCTGAAAACCCATCTCTTCAGAACAGCCTACAACCTGTAAGCCACCACCACCGGACACCTGGCAATCCAGCACCACCCGAGCAGACCCAACCTACTTCTCCCTCCCCATTGCCCTGTAGAATGTAAGCCGCAAGGGTAGGGTCCTCTCTCCCCTCTGTAACAATCTGTCACTTTGTTCATTATATTTGTAACTTGTCTGTATGCAACCCTTTCTCATGTACAGCACTATGGAATGAATGGTGCTCTATAAATTAATAATAATAATAATAATAATTTAAACTAACCCCCAGACCATAGATTAGCTATTATATCTACCAATGGGGTACCTGTCAACACAGAGGGGCATCGGGAGATAAAGGTTAGAAGGGTGGAAATGAAGAACCAAGAACTTATTGTGGTTGAGACTAATCCTAATGAGAGGAACCCACATATAATACTTGGTACAAATGTCATTGGTAATTGTTTAGAGGAAGTGCTGTTTTTACTCCAACAGACCGCAGGCACTGCTCCTCCTGGAGAAAGAAGGGTTCTTCAAGAAGGAAATCAGAGCCCTCATGTACCAGCAACAGGGAACCTTAACAAGTGGTGGAATTGGTAGAGTGCAGGTAACAGACAAAATTCCTATTGTGGTACCACCAAGAAGTGAAATGATGATCTGGTGTCGGGCAGCAATAGGCCTCAGAGGGCAGGACCACGAGGCGGGTAGTGGTGCCAGTGATGTCTGAAAGTAGTCCTACACTCCTGACAGCCAGGGGGGTGGTTGATGTACGCAAAGGGAGGGTACCCGTACCATACTGATCTATGGTGATGATGAAGTTAAGTTATCAAGGTATTCAACTGTTGCTAAATTGTACCATGTAGACAACAAGTCAATACATGCAGTAGAACCACTGACTCAACCAGGTTCAGATGAGGATCACAATTCCAAAAAACAGTTAGAGAATTGATGTCAGGAACTCCATGTAGGAACTGATCACACACATTCTCACCAGAAACATGGAGTTTATCGGGTAGTTCAAGAGTATGAACAGGTGTTTAGCAAGCATCCACTTGATTTTGGGATTATACCGTGTTTCCACCGAATATAAGAAAAGTGTCTTATATTAATTTTACCCCCAAAAGTCCCACCCTGTCTTATATTCGGGGTATGACTTATCTAAAAAAAAAAAATGAGTAGCGTTGCAGCCCCCATACAGTATCCCACACAGCCTCCCATACCGTAGGGTTGCAGCCCCCATACATTATCCCATTGCAGCCTCCCATGGGGTCCCATGGGGTCCCAGCCCTATACATTATGCCACTGCAGCCCCCAGCACAGTACGGTTAAAACCCAATTCCGCCGCACACCATGCCGACTTGCGGCACACTTGCGGCAGGTCCCCATACAATGTACAGTACTGTATGGGACACTTGCGGCAAGGTGCGGCAAAGGTGCGGTAACCGCACTTGCCGCATGTGTCCCATACAGTACCGTACATTGTATGGGGACCTGCCGCAAGTGTGCCGCAAGTCGGCCGCAAGTCGGCCGCAAGTCGGCTGTGCGGCGGAATTGCGGTTTTAATGGGCAAATCAAGGAAACTTCCTTACTTTTTAATGGCGGCCTCGGGCTATGGATTCCTCCGCGGTGCAGGGCGTTGACCAGCTGCTTCTTCGTGCAGGAGCTTCTGGCCAATCAGCACTTGAGCTGCTAGCCAATCAGAAGCTGCTGCCAGCAGCGGTGACATCAGGCCAGGGGCAAAATTAACCCTATGCCCTCGGGGTTACCTGCGGCACCTGAGGGCAGAGGGGATCCCACGGGGGACAGCGGACCTGCGGCTGCACCTGAGGCCAGAGTGGATCCCATGGGGGACAGCGGACCCGCGGCTGCACCTGAGGGCAGAGGGGAGCCCATGGAGGACAGCGGGGCCAGCGGGACAGCGGGGACACAGGTAATATGCAATGGGCAAAAAATGGCACTGTAGCGGTCCCCTGTCTTATATTCCCCGAAAATAAGTCACCCTGTTTATTTTCGGGGTATGACTTATATTGGCAAATTACACGCCAGCCCTGCCCTGACTTATATTTGGGGGTGACTTATTTTCGGGGAAACACGGTAAAAAAGGTACACCATCACATACCCACAGGAAACCATCCACCCATGAAAGAGAGATACAGCCTATACCACCAGCACACTACCAGCGAGCTAAAGAGATGTTGCAGGACATGAAGGATGCAGGGGTCATCAGAGATAGTTGTAGTCTCTGGGCAGCTCCACTGGTCCTGATTAAAAAGAAAGATGGTAGTATGAGGATATGTGTAGACTATAGGCAAATTAATCGCGTAACACACAAAGATGCTTACCCATTACCCCATATAGAAGAGTCACTTGCTGCATTGAAGTCTACTAATTACTTTTCAACCCTAGATCTTACTAGTGGGTACTGTCAGGTCTCCGTTGCAGAAGAAGACTGTGAGAAGACAGCCTTCATGACACCGATGAGACTATGTGAGTTCAACAGCATGCCATTCGGGCTGTGTAATGCGCCGGGAACATTCCAGAGACTGATGGAGTGTTGCTTTGGCCACAGAAACTTTGAAACAGTGCTTTTCTACCTTGACGATGTCATAGTGTATTCTAAGACCTATGAAGACCATCTGCAGCATCTAAGTGAAGTGTTTGTAGCATTGTCTAAGCTAAAACCATCAAAATGCCACTTGTTGAAAACAAAGGTTCAATACCTTGGGCATGTGGTTAGTGCAGAAGGAGTAGCACAGGATCCTGACAAGGTCACAGTCATCAAGGACTGGTCAGAACCAACTACCTTTAAAGAGGTACACCAATGCTTAGGACTGGTCGGTACTACAGAAGGTTCATCAAGGGCTACACGAAGATGGCAGCACCCATGCAAGATCTCCTGGTCGGACAGTCTAAGAAGGGCAAGATCAGAGGTCCTCCATTCCGGTGGGGACAAGAATAAGAACAGTCTTTTAAGCAGTTTAAGAAGGCCCTGACTGGAGAAGAGATCTTGGCCTACCCTGACTACAGTCTACCATTCCTGTTATACCCAGATGCCAGCAGTGTGGGATGAGGAGCTATGTTATCACAGAGGCAGAAAGGCAGAGAAAGGGTGATAGCCTATGCCAGTAGGAAGCTCCGTCCTACAGAAGGGAAACCAGAGAACAACAGCTCATTCAAACTGGAGTTCATTGCCTTAGTCAGAGCAATTACAGAATGGTTCAAGCACTACCTGGCAGCGTCAAAGTTCACAGCTTCACAGATAACAGCCCCTTGACATATCTGGAGACTTCGAAGTTGGGAGCAATGCTGGATGGCAAGGTTATCAAACAACGATTCTACCATCAAGTACCATCAGGCCATAAGAACGACAATGCTGATGCCTTGTCCAGGATGCCTAACTTAACAGACGCGGGAGAAGATGTGGATGAGCTAGAAGAAGTAGAGCTACCAGCCTTCTACCGCCCAAGTGCTTCCCAGTGCCATCAAGCAAGTCAGAGACGTCAGGAGAAAACATTAAACCTCACCATAGATGGAAGGAGACACAGGACAGTGACCCAGCTGCCAGCTTAGTCAAGGAGCTGATAACTAAAGAACACTCCTGCCTGAGTCCAGATGCTCCACAAGAAGCAAAATACCTATGGAACAAGAAAGGAAAACTGTTTATCTACCAAGGGAAAACTGTGCAGACGTCACATCAAGAACCCACACAGAACCCATGAAATGGTCTGGCAGATAGTGGTTACCCAAATGGGATGTCCAGATGGTGTTGGAAGCATACCACAATGATGCAGGACACTTTGGTTGGAAGACGTTTGAGATTTTACTGAAAGACCGCTTCTACTGGGTCAACATGAGAAGTTCCATTAAGAGATGGTGTAGAAATTGTGGACCATGTCACTTGTGAAGAAAGCCAAAAAGCACCATTACAGCTAATTGTCACCAAGCAGCCCCTTGAAATAGTAGCCTTGGATCATGTGAAGCTGACACCCAGCAGATCAGATTACACCTACGCCCTTATCATGGTAGGTCACTACTCCAGATTTTTAGTGGTAGCACCCATCAAAGATTAACAGCAGAAACAGCAGCTAAAACCTTTGAAACCTACTTCTGTAGACCACACGGGTATCCAGAGCAGATACTAACAGTTCAAGGTTCTGCATTTGAATATCAACTGTTTCAAGAATTCTTGGGCTTATACGGTTGTAAAAAGATAAGAATCACACCTTACCATCATTTAACAAATGAACTGTGTGAGAAAATGAACAACATTGTAATCGATATGTTGAAAACATTACCCCTCGAAGGAAGAAATCAGTGGCCAGAGAAACTACCCGATTTAGTGGACATGTACAACCATGTACTGTGAGTTCTACTAACTAGACACCAGCATACCTATGAAAGCAAGACCTGGAAAACTCCCAATTGACATAGAGATAGGAATTGTAGTACCAAACTCAGATGCTTCTGATGAAGATTGGGACTCTACCCATCAACAGCAGTACAAGAAGGTACAAGAATGTGTAGAAAAGAACTTAGAACACATTAGGGAGAAACATGAAATACTATAACAAACATGCACCAGCTGAACCGTTGATACCTGGTGAAATGGTTCTAAAAAGAAAAAGAAGAACTAATAAACTAGATTATCAATGGGAAGCTGAACCCTACATTGTCCTTCAATCCACTTTTGATAACAGCAAAACTTGCGTAATTAGCCGTGATGAAGAACAACCTCGATGGTTTCAAGAGAACACCTCAAGAAATGTCCAGAGCAGCTGAAACCGCAAGAAGAAGATTTCTACTCAACCCCAGTTGAAGAAAAGAGGGAGAAAGTTATCCAAACTGTACTAGGAGACTTCCCAGAAGATTGGCCTCAATGTGATGGAGCCATCATAGTACCAGTACTCTCCTTTTATCAACCAGTAGAAGACTCGGTTCAAGTACAAGACGTACAGCCTGTTGTACTGGAACCAGAAATTCCTACAATCGGTGAACCTGCCAGTCCGCTCCGACTAGAAAGACAAAGACAATACTACGGTATCTCAGAGCCATGTAGATCTAACAGACTAGTGGATAGTACACGCACTACACTAGAAGTAGACGCCAGTGACACACCAGTACTACGCAGATCAACCCGTAGTAACTTTGGTCAGCCACCACTCAGATGAGTGAAGTATAGAGTGTCAAAAGAATAAAATGTAAATATGACTACTTGTATGTAAATAGACAGTAAAACTTAGTGTATAGAATGATGAAGGAACTTGGCACCACCCCATGTACATTAAGTTGAGAACAGAGTGGCTGGGGTGGAGAGAAGGCAGGACCAGGCCAGAGACACCCATAGAGAAATTGTTAACACTTTAACCCATTAAATGTTTCAAGCCTACAGAGACTTTACTGTGATGACTTTACTCTTTTTCTCTGGATTTTCCCTGTCTAAAAAATGGACAATGGCCACAGGACTGGTAGTGACAAAACAACCTTTTCTTCTCTTTAACAGCCTGCGGTGGATGGACTAGTGCCGTAAGGACTGCTTTTCCCTATTTATACAAGTTTTACAGTGGTTTTTGTAATTTTTTGAGTTTTGAGACTTTGTCAATACCGGTTATTGTTATTGTTTATATACAAAAAAATCTTTACTCAGTCCGGGAGTACTGAAGGTAACTAGGGGGGAATGTGGTGCCCTGTGCCAGGTAAGCCACAGAACCAACTAGTACACTAAGGGATTTCCACATCTGGTATTCACATACACCAGGCCTGTAGGGGGAGCTCCACTGGTTGCCATTAAGCCAGATCCACTATAAATACAGGTGCTGGGGGCAGAGTTAGCCAGAGTGTGCAGTCGCTGAGAGAACTGTGAAGATTAGCTCAGAGCCTAGTGAAAAAAACTAGTTACTGGAGCCCATACTTCAACAGATCCTACACTGAATCCACGTAATTCCCCTTCCTTTATGCAAATCATGAGGAGAGATTACGTTATTGCACCAATTAAAATGTTAATTAAAAACACACATGTATTTACCATATATACTCGTGTATAAGCCGACCTGTGTATAAGCCGACCCCCCTACTTTTGCCCCCAAAACCTGGGAAAACCTATTGACTCGTTTATAAGCCGAGGGTGGACCCCAGCACAGGTATACAGCCCCCAGCAGTGTGGTATACAGCAGCCTCCCCAGTGGTATATACAGGCCCCAGCAGTGTTACAGCAGCCTCCCCAGTGGTATATACAGCATCAGCCCCAGTGGTATATCACAGCAGCCCAGTGGTATATACAGCAGCAACCCAGTGGTATATACAGCAGCACCCAGTGGTATATACAGCAGCAGCCACAGTGGTATATACAGCAGCAGCCCCAGTGGTATATACAGCAGCAGCCCCATGGTATACAGGCACCCCCCCATCGGTATACAGGGCCCCCCCTTGCTGCCGCAAACCTGTAAAGTAATAGATCATTATACTTATCCCTGTCGCCGCCGCTGCCGCCGCTCTGCACCGCGCTCCTCCGGGTCTTCATGCTTCTTCAGGCTTCCTCCTCCGGTGGGCGCAGGCAATTACGTCATTGTCTGTGCGCCGGAGGAGGAAGACGGAAGAAGTATGAAGACCCAGAGGAGCGCGGTGCAGAGCGGCGGCGGCGACAGGGATAAGTATAATGATCTATTACTTTACAGGTTTGCGGCAGCAAGGGGGGCACTGTATACCGATGGGGGGGCGGACGGCCTGTGTACACCTTATGACTCGCGCATAACCGAGGGGGACTTTTCAGCCCAATTTTTGGGCTGAAAAACTCAGCTTATACGCGAGTATATACGGTACTGAGATATGAAGAAAACCATAATAAATCATGTAATAAACACTGACAGATCATTTCTATTGTTTAGACCTAAGTTACCTTCTGCTTTATATTTTACTAGCTGTAGTACCCGGCTACGCCTGGGTTAATAAATAACAGATGTTAGCTATAACAAAATAGAATTTGAATATGTCATATTAATGACCTGTAAGAAAATAGAAGCTGAGCTGTGATTGGTTGCTATAGGCAGCCTGATAAATCTCCAGCCAATAGTAAACCCTCCCTCTGGCCCGTCAGTATGTATTACCTCACACATACACATAATAGACAGCTCATGTGACTGACATCTGCCTTAATTGCCTATATGGCACATGTTTTGCACATTGGCTGTTTTTAATCAGATATTTATGTTTGGAAATTAAAGATAGCACATGTATGAGGCGAGTTGTGTGAGGTGATTTGTGCACATCTGTGTCTGTCTGTGTGTTGTGTGTGTCCTTGGGGTGTGTGTATGTGTGTGTCCCTGTGGGGTGAGTGCATGTGTCCCTATAGGGTGTGTATGTGTGTGTGTCCCTGTGGGGGGGGTCTGTGTGGTGTGTGTCTCTTGTGTGTGTGGTGTGTCTGTGGGTAGTGCTGTGTCCCTATAGGGGCTATGCGTGTGTCCTGTGGGGGTCGTGTGGTGTGTATGTTGTTGTATGTGTCTCTTGTGGTGTGTGTGTGTCCTGTGGGGGGGTCTGTGTGGTGTGTGTGTGTCTCTTTGTGGTGTGTGTGTGTCCCTGTGGGGTGAGTGCATGTGTCCCTATAGGGAGGCTATGCGTGTGTGTCCCTGTGGGGGGGTCTGTGTGGTGTGTGTGTCTGTGTTGTATGTGTCTCTTTGTGGTGTGTGTGTGTCCCTGTGGGGTGAGTGCATGTGTCGCTATAGGGTGTGTGTGTGTCCCCTTGGGGGTGTGTGTGTCTCTGTGTTGTGTGTGTCTCTTTGTGGTGTGTGTGTGTTTGTTCGGGTGCGTGGTTAGTATCCAATGTTGGGGCTGCACCTTAGCGACTATACCCTTGCTGTTACTCTTTGTGTGCGTGTGGTGTGTATATATGTCCCCGTGCGTGGTGAATATCTCATGTTGGGGCCCCACCTTAGTGACTATATGCTGGTATGTGCTTTTAGCCTTTGGCGCTATCATTAAGCCCCTCTCATTCACAACTGTCAACTGGTAACTGTCACTTTTTCCCCATTATGTAGATAAGGGCAAAATTGTTTGGTGAATTGGAATGCGTGGGGTTAAAATTTCGCCTCACAACATAGCCTATGACGCTCCCGGGGTCCAGACGTGTGACTGTGCAAAGTTTTGTGGCTATAGTTGACAGCTGTCGTTTTCCTCCAACACTTTTCCATTCACTTTTTCCCCATTATTTAGATAGGGGCAAAATTGTTTGGTGAACTGAAACGCGCAGGGTTAAAATTTCGCCTCACAACATAGCCTATGACGCTCTCGGGGTCCAAACGTGTGATTGTGCAAAATTTTGTGGCTGTAGTTGCGACGGTGTAGATGCCAATCCCGAATATACACACATACATACACACATTCAGCTTTATATATTAGATTATGAGTTTAGCTTCTTCACTTAGTAGCAAGTTATGTAAATTGCCACCTTGGGGAGGAAGTTTTATTTGGGTTAAACCTGCAACAAATTTAGAATTTAGTAAAATAAACTATGATGATACCATTTTCCATGGTAAACGAAGATTATTGATGATTATATCAAGCATACTTATCAACAATATAGAGTTATTAGTTAAAGAATGTGTACTTTGTACATTATACTACTTTAATTACACTAAAATGAATACTTAATGCTGTAACCCATTGTAATACACTGATTATCAAGAAAACTCAATAAACATTACTTGAAGTGATACCATTTTCCATGAACAAAACCACAATCTAGCAAGCTGTTTAGATGATACAAAATATCCTAATAGTATAATAGAAGAGGCGTACAAAAAAGCATCCTCATTCTCACAAAAAAACGTACTAAATTGAAAATCTGCAGGAAAAAAAACAACAAAAAACAACCAAATATGGTCCAATAGACGGCAGGATCAGAAATGTCATAAACAGACACTGGCACCTGCTGTTGAGTGATGATGTTCTTAAAAAAGTGGCCATTAATAGACCGCTAATTTCATACAGAAGGAGCAGTAACTTGAAAGATCATCTGGTATGCAATAGATTCATGCCCCCCAAAAACTGGCTGGAAAAATCGCAACCTTGGGCAACTTTAGATGCGGTAATTGCCCTTCTGTGCAAAACATATCACTACTAATCCTATAGGCCGGCTTCACACCACGGTTTTGAGCTGTTAGGCTGTGTCCGGTGTTTTGCTGGATGCACCAGACACAGCCCGACAGCTCAGGACAGAACAGCACCGGAGGGCAAATATGCCCTCCGGTCCTGTTTTCTGCCAGAATCAGAAGTCCACAGCTGCAGTAGCCGCGGTTCTGAAATCTCACCCTGGAGCTCTCCAGGTGCTGAAGATCAGTGCTGGGCACCTCTGAACTTCAGCACCTGGCGTTCGGCAGCCGGTTCCGATTTTGTGTCGGGTATGGTGCAGTCCAGTGTTTATAGCCTGCCATGTTAGGGGATGCCGGATTGCACCAGATCAAGGAGGATCCGGGTGGATCCGAATTCTGCAAATATTTGCCCCGGACACAAAAAAGCAGCAAGCAGCGATTTTCTGTCCGCGGAAAAAAAATGAATTCTCCCGGATCCTCCCTGACAGCAAAATACTGCCATCCAGCCCCATAGGAATACTATGGGGCCAAAACCGGTTAACACCAGACCTCCCCAAATCCTTAAAACCGTGGTGTGAAGCCGGCCTTACCAATAGGAGCTTGCAAATATTGGACAAAACTATTTATCAGTTGTAGAAGCGAGTTTGTAGTGTATGTGGCTGTCCGCACCTGCGAACGCTACTACATAGGAAAAACAATCCGTCCCTTTTAGTGAGATTTAGAGAACTCAGTTCATACAGGAAAAGGTTCCCCTAGACTACTTGAACATGTATAGAGTGAGCATAATTCTGACCCAAATGTTCTTTCTTTTGCAGGTATAACCCAAATAAAACTTCCTCCCCAAGGTGGCAATTTACATAACTTGCTATTAAGGGAAGAAGCTAAACTCATAATAAAATACAAAGCACAAGGTAACTTGGGTCTAAACGACAGAAATGATCTGTTAGTGTTCCTAACTTGATTTATTTTGCTTTACTTCATATCTCAGTGGATTTATGTGTGTTTTTAATTAACATTTTAATTGGTGAAATAATGTAATTTCTCCCCATGATTTGCTTAAGGGAAGGGTAATTACATGGATTCAGTGTAGGATCTGTTTAAGGGCTCGGACACACTCATCAGAGTTTCACTGAGGAGACTCTGAAAGGGATGGAGCAGTGACCCTGAACGGCTTCCCCCTATCTGGACTGGGCTGTCAGCTGATTGTGTTTTTGTACAGCTCCAGACTCCTTGTCCAGAGAGGGAGAGGCCGTTCAGGGTCACTGCTCCAGCCCTTTCAGAATCTCCTCAATCAAACTCTGATGTAACTAGGAAAGTGTGTCCAAGCCCTAAGGAGGGATACATACAAAACAGCTGTCATCCATGATTGCGGAGCTGTTCTGTCCTGCACCTGCTTTTTTAATGGACACTGAATAAAAGGATTTTTTAAGCGAAATAAGGTGAATGCAGCTTATTCTTCTTCACAAATGCTAGAACTAATCAAAACAGTCTCAGGAGACAGTTGGTGAATTTATAAAAAAAATTCATGATTTTTATTGAATTGCTCATTAAAAGGTTCATTAAAAAATAAACATAATTAAATAGAAACAGAGGGACAACAATATAGTGGCTAAGAAGGAATTTTATACCAGAATTTACGAGGAAAGACAAATGCCTCAGGCAGGAAGAACACACAGTTGTGGAGCCCCACCAAGTAGACCGACACCAGAAGTAATGCACTCCTTCATTAGAGGGAGAGTTGTGCCTCTGATCTCCAGGTACCGGGATGGTGCAGTTGAGCTACACACACACACACAACACTTAGGACTCCGGGACAGTGGGTGGACCCAGAGGGAGGACCCAAGCGTAGCCGGGAGGGGAAAGTGAAGTGCAAGAAGAGAACAACTGTAGGAGTGGTAGAAAAGGAGGAGTAGAGGAGAGACCATCAGAAGGGAAGGAGTGGAGTGGAAGGTCAGGAGTGTAGGGGTGGTGTGGTGCCTATTCCCATGGGCTGGAGCACGACCACGCTTGGAGGGAAAGACCGACAGGTGTAGAAGATGAAAGGAGCCCTTGGGGTATGGAACGAGACATAGATCCCCATGTGCCCATATCTGGCGAGACAGAAGGGCTGGTGAACGACACAGGGACCCAACCGTGAAAACGGCACGGACGCTTCATGCCTCAACCATTGAACTGGAGGCCCCAAGTTCCTAATGGGAGCTTTGGCTGAACACCCGATACAACTTGGAGAAGGCAGCCTAACTAGGGAGCAGTGCCTGGAAGGGGTACACCAGAGCACCTGTGGCTGTCGGTACCTGAGCTCTGAGCTGCGGAGGCACTAAGTGAGGATCAGCGAGACGAGCTTGTAGCGCATAGGGACCACCAGAGACAGAAACAGAGAGAGAGAGAGGGACACCAGCCGTGGCTTGAATGCACTGACCTGATTCTGGAGACAACGCTGAACCGAAGGTTGGCAAGAGAAGTACCTGGCGGCCATGCTGAAACAATTGAGTAAAAGTAACAGAACTGCAGCTGAGGTGTGTGAGACTTTCATGAGCGGCGACCAACAGCCGCATGAGACACCGGGGTGGTGATGACCTAACAAACATCTGCCAACTGACTCCTCCACCCTGCGGTCCTGGGGACCGCGCTCTACCTGCGAGGAGCAAAACCATCTAAGCTGCCGGTCACTATCCCCAGAGGTTCTGAAGCAGCAGCGGCCATCCTGGCTGCATACCGAAGGTAGTGTCACGAATATCCCTTTCCCTAGTCATCCCTGTCTACTCCGGTTTATTAAAAATGACACCGCCAGGGTCATGGGACCAGGTCTCGGCCCCCATCTGTCCCCATGAAAAGAACAGAGAAGTGAAGAACAACAGCTGCCCGGTCACAGAGTACCCCCGGCCCTGGTGTGTGCATGTCAACCTGGTGTCACGAACAGGATGCGAGCGGCCCAGTAACACCGGGTCTCGTGCATCTTAAAGAATTGTAAAAAGACTAAGAATTAGCTCGCAAAAATGGCAGTGAGAAAAAAAACAAGTGCCACGTGTAGGTCTGCGGTGTGTCTAGGCCCTCGTCATGGGAAGGACCTTAGAAAAGGCACGAAATAGCAGAACTTCCCTGAGTACTAAAGAAAAGCCGAGGGGGCCAGCTATCGAGTGTTGCTGACCCTAACTAGAGGAGTGAGAAAGGGCCAGAAGGGTAAGGCCCCAAAAGACCATAACGACGAAGAATCGCGTGGAGCAAGGAGGCATCATGGTGAGCAGCGGTTTGGACACCCTGGCTGGCAGACAAGAAGGCAAGAGAGCTCCCAATGCTACTGGGGATGCTATAGAATGGGTACAGTTTACTGGTTCTGACGACTTTAAGGAAGGGATGAAAGAACTAAGCCAATTCCTGCACAGTGCGCAGTTGAGGGCCTTTATCACCTGGAAGTGGTCCCAGCTACAAAAAGCAGCACGAAGAGTACAGGTGTCGGAGCCTCCCGAACAACCAGAAGTGCACCAGCAGAAGAACCGCCAAGCCAGAGCTACTATAGGGGGTGACACAATGCGCAAATAGGGTCTTATCTCCTTACAGATATCAGCAAGAACCTTATTGAAAGCTGCTCTCCTGGAAAAGTTGTGTTACACACAACAAGTATACGCGCCTGGATACAGCTGCTGCAGGACCCACACATCCATGATCGACGTGGCGAACAATAGTTGTATTGGGACGAAGTGTCTCAGGATCCGCGCTGCTGAATGAATGAAACCAGAAACTGGAACACTGGTTTCAATGGGTGTTCTTTATTCCTACACGTTTCATATGAGGATACAATTTTGTTCTCATAAAGTCCCGACCTCTATAGCACATTGGATGTTTCCTCAAAAATTGGTATAATGATATAAGGACAAGAGATCAAACATCATTTGGATCAAAACTAACTATTATCATAAAAATATATATACATTTTTTTTTTATATGTATATATATAAACATATACGGGAAACAAATGCAATCTGCCTCTTCCTTATAAGGTTCTCATTCATTTGTTATTATTTCCATACACTAATTATTTAAGACTAGATGGTGGCCCAATTCTAGTGCATCAGGTATTCTAGAATATGTATGTAGTTTATTTATGAAGATTTAAGAATAATGCAATGAATACACGATATCTATCTATCATCTACCTATGTGTCTATAGTCTATGTATGCTATATTTATTTATCATCTCTCTATGCATGTTTTATCTAACTATCTATGTATCTATGTGTATTGACCACACCTTGAGATGGAGATGTGGTGAACAGTCGTCCCGCCCATCTCTTGAGCTGTTCTCAAAAACCTAGCCCTGTTAAAGATAAATTAAGTTTCTCAGCAGCTATGATACTGAAACATTACATCTGGGTTCATATCACCAAATTTAACAATTTGGATGATACACATCTCCCCTCTTATACTTAAAGGGAACTAACCACCTCAGATCACCCTAATACACAGTTAGTACATGTCCCTGCACCTTAAGGATACGTTTCCAGCACTGTTTTTGTGTAAAATCTTGCATTAGTATAACTGATATAAAGAGTTTATAAACTTACTAGCCTCGAGACATCTGGGCGTATCCCTCCTTCTGTTATACTTCAGGGCTGTGCATTGCATGTCTGTGCTCCCCCTCCCTCCGTGCCTGCTGCCCTGCCCTGATGGGCGTGATCGTTATCTCCTCTGCACAGAAGGAGGGGGAGCACAGCCCATGCAATGAATGCACAGCCCTGAAGTATAACAGAAGGAGGGATACGCCCAGATGTCTCCAGGCTAGTAAGTTTATAAACTCTTTATATCAGTTATACTAATGCAAGATTTTACACAAAAACAGTGCTGGAAACGTATCCTTAGGGTGCAGGGACATGTACTAACTGTGTATTAGGGTGATCTGAGGCGGTTGGTTCCCTTTAACGTGTGATCACCTTACTATATAAAATATCTATCAATTTATCACACTTATGTTGTTATTTTCATGTCTATCTGTTATCTATGTATTATCTATGTATTTAGATCTATTTATTTGTGCATCTATCCATCTTTTTTTTTTTTTGCATTTTATATCTATCTATCTTAGGGCACGTCACACACACAGATAATTGTGCAGATATTGTTGGCAGATCTCTGGTTGCAGTGAAATCATGGACACATTGTTCATTTGTATATGGCCACAAAATGGAGCAATGTGTCCATGATTTCACTGCAACCAGAGATCTGCCAACAATATCTGCACAATTATCTGTGTGTGTGACGTGGCCCTTATATCTATCTATCTATCTATCTATCTATCTATCTATCTATCTATCTATCTATGTGTATATATTAAATATCTATGTAACAGACTAATAATGCAATGAATATACAGAATTTTCCCGGTACAATATATACAGTAATAAACCTAAAATATTTTTGTACACCACATTTCTTGTGAAAAACTTTGGACTATCTGTAAGCAAGTGTCCTTGTAAAGGGGTGTCAAGAACTTGCACCTTGACGTTGGATCTCATTTTGACTCTAGAAAATGCAAAGTATAGTTGTCCTGACCAAAAACTGGGTCCAGTAGATATATGCCAAGCACGGTGTAGAGTTTGACCTTCAGACTTGTTTATAGTCATGGCAAAAGCTGGTTTTACTGGAAACTAGTAACAAAGTAACATAGTAACATAGTTTTTAAGGTTGAAGGAAGACTTTTAGTCCATCTAGTTCAACCCATAGCCTAACATGTTGATCCAGAGGAAGGCAAAAAAAAACCATGTAGCAACACTAAGCTCCACATTGGGGGAAAAAATTCCTTCCTGACTCCAGATATGGCAATCAGACTAATTCCCTGGATCAACGCCCTATCAAAGGATCTAGTATATATAACTGGTAATATTATAGTTTTCAAGAAAGGCATCCAGGCCCTTCTTAAATGTTAGTAGTGAGTCACTCATTACAACATCATGTGGCAGAGAGTTCCACAGTCTCACTGCTCTTACAGTAAAGAATCCGCGTCTGTGATTATGATTAAACCTTCCTTACTCCAGACGTAGAGGATGCCCCCTTGTCCCGTCTCAGGCCTAAGAGTAAAGAGATCATTAGAAAGTTCTCTGTACTGTCCCCTCATATATTTATACATTATTATAAGATCACCCCTAAGCCTTCGTTTTTCCAAGCTAAATAACCCCAAGTTTAATAACCTGTCTTGGTATTGCAGACCCCTCAGTCCTCTAATAACCTTGTTGCTCTTCTCTGGACCCGCTCTAGTTCAGTTATGTCTTTCTTATACACCAGAGACCAGAATTGTACACAGTATTCTAAGTGTGGTCGCACTAGTGACTTGTATAGAGGTAAAATTATGTTCTCCTCATGAGCATCTAAGCCTCTTTTAATGCATCCCATTATTTTATTTGCCTTTGCAGCAGCTGCCTGACACTGGCCACTAAATGTGAGTTTATCATCTACCCATACACCCAGGTCTTTTTTCAGTGACAGTTTTGCCCAGTGTTTTACAATTAAGCACATAATTATACCTTTTGTTTCCTCTGCCTAAGTGCATGACTTTACATTTATCCCCATTAAAGCTCATTTGCCATTTATCAGCCCAAGCTTCTAGTTTACATAAATCCTCCTGTAATATAAAATTGTCCTCCTCTGTATTGATTACCCTGCAGAGTTTAGTGTCATCTGCAAATATTGAGATTCTACTCTGTATGCCCCCTACAAGGTCATTAATAAATATATTAAATAGAAGCGGGCCCAACACTGACCCCTGTGGTACCCCACTGTTAACTGGGACCCATTCTGAGTGTGTTCCATTAATGATTACCCTCTGTTTCCTATCGCTAAGCCAGTTTTTAACCCACTTATATTTTCCCCTATCCCCATTGCTCTCATTTTATGTATCAACCTTTTGTGTGGCACCGTTTCAAAAGCTTTTGAAAATTCCATATACACCACATCCACTGCATTTCTTTGGTCCAGTCCAGAATTTACTTCTTCATAGAAGTTTATCAGATTAGTTTGACAGGAACGGTCCCTCGTAAAACCATGTTGGTACTGGGTCATGAGATTATTTTTCTTCAGATACTCCAGTATAGCATCTCTTAGAAAACCCTCTAGGATTTTACCCACAGTAGAGGTTAAGCTTACTGGCCTATAATTTCCAAGTTCAGTTTTTGTTCCCTTTTTGAATATTGGCACCACATTTGCTATACGCCAGTCCTGTGGTACAGACCCTGTTATTATTGAATCTTTAAAGATTAAAAATAATGGTCTATCTATGACAGTACTTAATTCCTGCAGCACTCTGGGGTGTATCCCATCCGGGCCCGGGGATTTGTCAATTTTAGTGATTTTTAGATGATGCCGTACTTCCTGCTGGGTTAAGCTGGTGACATTTAATTGACAGTTTTTGTTATCACTGATCATATTGTCTGTCATGGGATTTTCTTGTGTAAATACTGTTGAAAAAAAGTCATTTAGCATATTGGCTTTTTCCTCATTCTCATCCACCATTTCACCCAGATTATTTTTAAAGGGGCCAACACCATAATTTTTTAGTTTCTTACTATTTATGTAGTTAAAAAATAATTTGGGATTATTTTTACTTTCTCTGGCAATGAGTCTCTCTGTCTCAATCTTTGCTGCCTTGATTTGCTTTTTACAGATGTTATTTAATTTTCTGCATTTATTTAATGCCTCATCACTACCTACTTGCTTTAATTCCCTAAATGCTGTCTTTTTGTCATTTATTGCTCCCCTTACAGCCTTATTTAGCCATAGTGGTTTCCTCCTATTTCTAGCATGCTTATTCCCATAGGGTATATATTGTGCACAGGCCCTATTCAGGATGCTAATATACGTTTCCCACTTGCTTTGTGTACTTTTATGTCTCAGGATATCGTCCCAGTTTATTGCACTAAGATCATCTCTCAACCGTTGGAAGTTTGCCTTCTTGAAGTTTAGTGTCCTTGTAGCCCCTCTACTACACATCTTAGTAAAGGATACTTGAAAACTTATTATTTTATGATCACTATTACCCAAGTGATCTCCAACCCGTATATTTGATATGCGGTCTGGCCGGTTAAGAAAGTCCAATAAAATTAAAAAGATAAAAAAGATTAAAAAAACAAAGCAGTCAGCAATTCACACAGGTATTTGTTGCAGGATTCCCAAATACCTCCTCACTGAATCACAAGTCACACACTTACTTCCATCCGCACTTACGCTCCCAGTCACACGAAGCTCGCGGTCACACTCGCTAACAACTAAGATTTACATTTTTTTTTTTTTTTCTTATCAGAAAGTCAGCCTACAGCTCAGTGTACACTGTCGATGTCGAAGCCTAAATGGAAGACCTGTGTCCGAAGGACATAAATCAATGCGTGGAATAAACACTTCATCTCCTTTTGCTGATCCACTGAAGACTCTTGCTTGAATTAGGTGAGAATGTAGTCCAGTAACAATATGGCGATTCCATTACATAGACCATTTTTTGTATTTAGATTCTGAAGCAACATTACAATTGTCCAACTTTTAGTTGTAGTCTGTGGGATGGCATTCCTGATGGCGTAAGACTATTTAAAAATTCAACTGGATAATGCTCTCGTTCATCTTCATTATCTACATCCACATAATCATCACTTGTGTACAGTTTATACTCTCCAAGCATTCTATCCATCACATGGGAATTTAGCAGAGCCACGTCATCGTTCTTGGGACAAAGAATTGCATGGGAAGAGGCCCTCTCAACACTGCTTTGGTCGTTCACATCAATTTCAATGCGTTGTCCAAAAACATCAGTTACAATGCAGTCAGTGCACATGTCTTCTGGTATTTCAATATCATCTTGTCCAAGGTTGTATTCGTTGATAAGTTCACCATTACCAAGTTTAAGAAGCCAATTGCTATACTCTGGGTCTGAGGATCGCATGTTGTTAATGAGTTGGACTTGAATAAACTGTTGCCAAAGATCAGCCATTTTTAAGCTAGACTCAATAACATCTGTTCTTGTTGCATTTGGTATAACTGGAAGACATTGCCTAAAATCTCCACCAATGAAAAAAACTTTACCTCCAAATGGAATTTCATTCTTTTCAGCAACATTTGTAGTCATGACCTCACGCAGAAGTCTGTTAATTATGGTCAAAGCATATTTGGGTGCCATGGTGCACTCATCAACTTTCAACAGATGTGCATTGTGTAACTGTTTTCCAGGAAATGTTTCTTGTTTTATTCTGGAAACAGATATTTCATTGACAGGTACTGGTATCCCAAACAATGAATGCATAGTGCGACCTCCTCGTAACATAATTGCTGCAATACCTGTTGTAGCTGATGGCAATACGACTTTTCCCAACCCTCTAACGTGATGAATTAAAACTTCATATAGGTATGTTTTACAGCTCCCTCCTGGACCGTCAGTGAAGAAACATTTTGGCCTTGCATCTGCTTGGTTATCTATAGCGCTGACAATAATATCATACGCAATTAGTTGTTGTTCATTTATGGAGTTTATTTTCTGTGTTGCCAACAATAATTTGTTAGTTTCATCATACTCTGGAAGTTGTGGAATGTGAGTAGCAGGCTGTGGCAAATTAAAGTCTGAAAATGTTTTTCCATGCAGTACTAACACATTTCGGACATCTTGCATGGCATAAGATTGTCAAAATTGCCAATCTCCACTTTTGTTGTGAAGACGTAAGCACTGCAGTAATCCTCAATTAGATGTTCCTTGAAATTTGTCCAAAGTTGAGCGGGATTTGTAGGTGGTCCAAATAAGCAGATATAGGCAAACAATTGGTGAAGTTGGTTAGGCATATGTATGGTATTTGAGTCTTCTAAAGTTAGTGTCCAAACAGTATCATCCAATAAAAGTCCTAAAGCTAAAGTTGCAGCTTTAAATGTATCGTGCAATTCTCCGTTAACTGTTTTACAAAAATCATAACTTGTAGCTCCTTTGACATGCAGCAGTAACAGCTGAAGGTAATATCTTTCTTGATCCTTGACACTAACAGTATACATGCGTTCAATGATTTTGCTAACTCCTCGTTGTCTTGGCTTCCAAGCTTTATTCCAAACGTAATGCTCTGGAATCTCGCGATACAAATACTGCCTTGCCTTGTTGTCACATTGGTTCATATGGTCTGAATCCAGGGGGTGGTGCAATGTTGGCACCAAATGAAGCAAACGCATGAGAACTGTTGATTCTTCTGATATTGTCCATAAAATTTCTGCTAAGCTGATGCGTTCCTTTCATCAATTGCTCAAACAGATCTGAGTAGTGAATTCTCGGTACCATAACTTTCCCTTTTTGACAGCATTGAGTAAACTTATTGTCAGATGGTTTTTCATCAATAAAATTTAGAGAGTTGCATGTAGAGCAAACTACATTCATATTCCCACAGTAGTGTTGAATAATTGTTGTTTCATCATTCATCATTTGTGATGTAACATGCAAGCTGTTGAATATTCTCCTGGGCTTGCCTTAGTTGGTAGAGCATTTATGTTGTATGAATAGCGCAAACATATTGTCTGTTTGCCCTGTCTTCTGGATATTCATTCAGCCGACACTGTCTATGAGATTTGGCATCTTGGGCTTGTCTGGCAACAGTTTGTTGTGGTGTTTCCTGTTGCCGATGATGTCTGTGAGATGCCTCATCCTGAGCTTGTCTCACGGCAGTTTGTTGTGGTGTCTCTTGGTGTCGAAGTTGTCATCCCCTTGCTGCTTTTGCAGCTGTTTTGTCATCGTCATTGGCATATTTCCGCTTACGACCACTTAAACCCATTGAATAAACGTGACTGAAATAGTTCAGACTGTCACTGACACAACATGTGAAGTAAATGTGACTGAAGAACAGCACACTTTGACTGACAGCCTTGTAGACAGGAGTGAAGTGCGTCACACTATAAGCGGCAGCATTGTAACCAGGAGTGAAGTGCGTCACACTATGAGCGGCAGCCTTGTAGACAGGAGAGTGAAGTGCTCCACACTATGAGCGGCAGCCTTGTAGACAGGAGTGATGTGCGTCACACTACGAGCAGCAGCCTTGTAGACAGGAGTAATGTGTGTCACACTATGAGTGGCAGCCTGATAGACAGGAGTAAAGTGCGTCACACTATGAGTGGCAGCCTTGTAGACAGGAGTGAAATGTGTCTCAGGATGACTGACAGACCTTGTAGACAGGAGTGAAGTGCGTCACACTATGACTGGCAGTTCAAATTCTGCGCCAATATCACAGCTGCGGCGACTAATGATAGACGCGGCATTCAAATCAGCGAAGCGGCGCGGCTTGGCGGGAAATATGAATCCCGCACTGCTGATTGGTCGCCGCTCTCAGCAGCAATCAATCATCGGTGCAGGATTCATACTTCCCGCCGAGCCGCTTCGCTGATTGGTCGCTGCGGCTGCAACAACCAATCAGAGAAGTAGCGCGGCTTGGCACGTGGTTTGAATTCTGAATTTCTCATTGGCCGCTACGGCGACCAATGAGAGACGCGGTGCGTGGCTTGGCATGCGGTTTGAATTTTGCGTTTCTCATTGGTCGCCGCGATCAATCAGCGGCACGGGATTTATATTTCCCGCCAAGCCGCGCCGCTTCACTGATTGGTCGACGCGGCCACGACAACCAGTGACGTAGCGCAGCTTGGCGGGGGATTTGAATCCCGCTCGAGGTACTACCACTGCGAGAAGCCGGGAGATGATCGGCTAATGCCAGACATCTCCTTGCTGACTCGCCGCGGGCCTCTGTACATGAGCCACGGCACAAATTTTGAACGCGCGCGGCTCATCTGCATACGCTGCGCTCATTGGCCACCGCGACTGCTGGTGACCAATGAGCGCTGGTACAAGATATAGTCGACAGACACGATTAGGAAATTATATAGTAGATATTACACTTATGTAAATTTCCTTTGTATTCTAAATTTTTTTGACACAGAGCTTCTTTCTTTTTTTTCCTTTCACTATTTCTGCTCTCATCAATTCTATTTCTGCACACAAATTTGAAAACATTTTTTAGACAACAAAACATACATAATTACCACTGAACTCATTTTGAACAATTGTTCTTTCAGTCACTGACGTTACACTCACCAGATTTTGTTCAGTGCATCAGTGGTGCGGTTATACGATGAAGGGCTGCCTTCACATTTGCGGACCCCTCCGCAGCGTTTTGCGCAGGGGATCCGCAATGTGAGTGCAGCACCGCAACCCTATCTTTATAATGGGAGCGCACGGTGCTGCGCTTGACAGCGCACGACCATGCACACCCATTCACTCCGACATGTGATCTGTGCGCAGGCGGAAGCCTGCGCACAAATCACCCAGTCTCGTCCGCACTAGAAATGCAACATGTCGCGTTCATGGTGCGGACGAGACTGGGTGATTTGTGCGCAGGCATCCGCCTGCACACAAATCTCATATGGGAGTGAATGGGCGCGCACGGTCATGCGCTGTCAAGCGCAGCACCGTGCGCTCCCATTATAAAGATAGGCGCTTGCGGTGCTGCGCTCACATTGTGGATCCCCTCCGCAGAACGCTGTGGAGGGGTCCGCAAATGTTAAAATGTGAAGGCAGCCTACGTTTTCAGGATAATTTCAGCTTGAAAACCCTAATAGGATGAGTTCAAATCCCTTTGCAACTATATACACATACACATAATAGACAACATATTTCACATTTTTTTACATATTATTTCAGGATTAATAATATATTGATTATAGCACACAAATCAGTATACATTATACTATTACACTCCAGTGAACAATTGGTATTGATTATACTTTTCCTTATTTCAGGTTGTTTTTTCCCTTCCACCTTTTTTTGCTTTTCAGTTTTTTTCCTTTCCAGCTTTTTTTAGAACAAACATTGTCTTTTTGAATTGTTGATCACTGGCACATCAGACTTTCAAATTATATATGTGCCCCCCCCCCCCCAATGTTTACATATGTTTCTATTGGATGAGACAAACACATGACATCATTTCACCCCACCCCCTTTTGTGACATCATAATTATTCAGCATTTTGTCAACTTATCTGTATATAAGGAAGTTTTTGTTACCATTCCACGTTTGACCCTGAGGAAGGAGCATAGTAACGCTCTAAAACGCGTAGGAATTAAAAAGAACACCCGTTGAAACCAGTGTTCCAGTTTCTGGTTTCATTCATTCAGCAGCATGGATCCTGAGACACTTTGTCCCAATATAACCAAGCCAGAGCTAGCCAGTAACATGAGAGCCGAAAGAGGAGCCACCGGCTGCCACACCAGACCCGCCTGAACCACCATAGATACCCAAACCTACTTGATGCCCTCTATGATCAGATATCCAATTTACATGATGGGCAATGTGATAATCTCAAGGACCTACCACACAGATGAAAATCACCATGTGAGGATGTAATGCCGCGTGTTCTAGACCCCCATTCATACAGAGGCTGCAGGGTGGGAACAAGCATCTTCTCCCTGCAGCCTCAGGGTTGCTTCACACTGCGGTCAGGTCCGGTCCGGAGCTGTCAGGGGTGAACCCGACAGCCCAGGACCGAATAAGCACACAAAACTGGAGGGCTAATATGCCCTCCGGTCCGGTGTGCATCCTGCCGCAGCTGCCGCTGCTGATTATTCAGGACTGTGGCTTGCAGGGAGCTAGCCGTGGTCCTGAATTATAACAGCGGCGTGCAGCCACCGGTATCCGGTTCCCGGACCCTCCCGGATTGGGGCAATCCGGTCCCTAGGCTCCCATGTTAAGGGAGTGCTGGATTGCCCTGAAGGATCCGGGGGAATCTGGGAGGATCTGGGAGACACCAATTAGGTGCAAATCGGACTCCCCGGACCCTAAAACGTTGCATGCAACACGGACCTTGCCCTCTCTTGGATCTCCTCATACTTAACGGACCGGACCTTCAGCGTCACCCACTCCCACACATCCTCCACGCCCTACCCCTGTGTGTCGGGGTCCCCCAGGGCTCGGTTCTTGGACCATTACTGTTCTGAATCTACACTCTTGGCCTGGGGCAACTCATTGAGTCCCATGGCCTCCAGTACCACCTCTACGTTGACGACACCCAAATCTGCCTGTCTGGTTCTGACTTCGCCTCCCTTCTATCTAAAATTCCACACTGCCTGTTAAGCTGAACATGAACAAAACCGAGTTCATAGTCTTCCCCCCAAGACGCTCCCCCTTACTACCTGTCCTATCCATAGTCTTCAACGACTACTCTCTCTCCCCAGTCCCCCACGCCAAGTGCCTCGGGGTTGTGACGTTCTTACGAGACCGCACGCTGCTTAGCAACGTTGTATATACAAATCGCTCACGCGTGCTCTGACGCAATTACATCACTTCCTGGCGACGATAGCCTGAGCGCACATGCGCTGGCAATTCGGAATTAGACAGAGGACTACAAAAGCCCTGCTTTCAGGTATGGACCTCGCTCTCAGACCCCTGATGAAGCTGCTCTGAGTAGCGGCGACACGCGTTGGGTGTCTGGGTCCTACTTGCCCGCAGCCAGCACAGGTATTATTTAGAGGACTTGTTCCTCATGCCTTTTAGGATATACCGCTTCTTATCAGGTGTTTTCTTTCACAGATTCCAGGTTTTTTGGTACCTAATACATGTTTCACTCCTGATCATTATAGGCAATTGAAACAAACAGTTTGATCTTTATGGCTTTATTTGCCGTTTTAAGCTATATGGGTGCAATTCTTCATTGTATACTTATTGTGCACTGAGATACAGTTTTGATTACTCTTTATCCTAAAGGGTGATTTTGCACTATTGACATTCCTGTCTTTGTTGTGATATGTAGGGGTGGACATCATGAATTTTTGAATACACCTTTCTTATGCGGTAATTCATTTTGAGGCATTTCTTGTATTAAGCTGTGCTGCGGATTCCTGTTTATGTGTCAGTGTTTGTATACACTTTTTAATTGGTTTTACTTTTGTATGTTCTCTGTTTTCCAATAAAGATTAAATTATTAACTAACTAGTAAAAAGGCCCGATGCAATTGCATCGGGAGCGTGGTGAAATGAATTGTGTGCATCCTTAGATGTGCTAACAGGAACAGTAAACATGCATGACACGCTTTGCGCTTGTGAAAAAAGCATAGTTTTTATTTACATTTGTAAAATAAGGGCAAAACATCATACTGTAAGGTAATAGTGACAGAAAATAAATCTACATAAGTTAATTGAGTATATACAGGTAGCTCTGTGGGTATCAGAGTATACAGTGAGCTGCGTGGGTAGCAGAGTACACAGGCGGCTGCGTGGGTAACAAAGTATATACAGGTATGTGTGTGGGTCGCAGAGTATACAGGCAGCTGCGTGGGTAGCAGAGTATACAGGCGGTTGCGTGGGTAGCGGAGTATATACAGACGGCTCTGTGGGTAGCAGAGTATACAGGTGGCGGCCTGTGTAGGAGACTATATAGAGGCAGCTCTGTGTGTAGCTGAGTATACAGGCTGCTGCGTGGGTAGCAGAGTATATACAGGCAGCTCTGTGGGTAGCACAGTATACAGCCGGCTGTGTGGGTAGCAGAGTATATACAGGTGTCTCTGTGGGTGGCAGAGTATACAGGCAGCTGCGTGGGTAGCAGAGTATACAGGCGGTTGCGTGGGTAGCGGAGTATATACGGGCGGCTCTGTGGGTAGCAGAGTATATACAGGCAGCTCTGTGGGTAGCACAGTATACAGCCGGCTGCATGGGTAGCAGAGTATATACAGGTGTCTCTGTGGGTGGCAGAGTATACAGGCAGCTGCGTGGGTAGCAGAGTATACAGGCGGTTGCGTGGGTAGCGGAGTATATACGGGCGGCTCTGTGGGTAGCAGAGTATATACAGGCAGCTCTGTGGGTAGCACAGTATACAGCCGGCTGCATGGGTAGCAGAGTATATACAGGTGTCTCTGTGGGTGGCAGAGTATAGAGGCAGCTGCGTTGGTAGCAGAGTATATATAGGTAGCTCTGTGGGTAGCAGAGTATACAGGCAGCTGCATGGGTAGCAGAGTTTGTACAGGCAGCTCTGTGAGTAGCAGAGTAAAGAGTCAGCTGCGTGGGTAGCAGAGTATATACAGGCAGCTCTGTGAGTAGCAGAGTATACAGGCGGGTGCGTGGGTAGCAGAGTATATACAGGTGTCTCTGTGGGTCACAGAGTATACAGGTAGCTGCATGGGTACCAGAGTATATACAGGTAGCTCTGTGGGTAGCAGAGTATACAGTCAGCTGCGTGGGTAGCAGAGTATATACAGGCAGCTCTGTCAGTAGCAGAGTATACAGCCGGCTGCGTGGGTAGCAGAGTATATACAGGTAGTTCTGTGGGTAACAGGTTTGTGGGTGTGATGGTGACCTTAATGGGCGTCCTGGTGGGTGGAGAGGTGATGTGACGTAATGGCTGTCACCACTGACTTCTTGTATGAGAGCTGCATACTTCCAGAGTGGAGGAAATCGTGGCGTGTCCTTGGTGTGAGGTAAATTTCGTGAAGGCGCATGCACGGTGAGGGATGGTTACTGCGCTCGTGCGGCTGTGAATGGCGTCGTAACTGTGGCTGGCGTGACTGCGGCTTACGGTGGGTCTCGAGCGCGCCATCGCTCTTGGGGCTGTGAATGGTGACGTAAGCGTTGGGGACGTGACTGTGGCTGGGGGTGGCGCAGAAGTGTGCCAGCGCTCGCGGGTCTTAGTCTGTGAATAGCGGCTCGCGAAGGCGCTGAGCGCGATCTCTGGGGACGGTGCCGCGGTGCATGGCGGAATAGCAGCACAACATTGGTGATTAAATATATAGATACCTACAGCGGTGTGAGTGTGCAGCGATGCAGAAATCCAGGATGGGGGCCGGGGGACAGCGGGAAGGTGCGGGCAGGAGGGGGCCGGGGAAGAGCGGTCGGGTGCGGCCAGGAGGCGGCCGGGGAAGAGCGGTCAGGTGCGGGCAGGAGAAGGCTAGGGAACAGCGGGCGGGTGCGGGCAGGAGGGGGCTGGTGAAGAGCGGGCAGGAGATGGCTAGGGAACAGCGGGCGGGTGCGGGCAAGAGGGGGGCCCGTCCTGGCCGCACTTAAACACTGTTCCCGGACGTCATCCTGCGTGCAGCAGAGTGCTTAGCAGAGTATACGGGGCTCATTGGTTAGCAGAGTATATGGGGGTTGAGTGCTTAGCAGACTTGACGGCGGCTCATTGGTTAGCAGAGTATACAGGGGCTCATTGGTTAGCAGAGTATACGGGGGCTGACTGGTTAGCACAGTATACGCTGGCTCAGTAGTTAGCACTGTATACAGAGCCTCAGTGGTCAGCACTCTACAGTGGCTCAGTGGTTGGCACTGTATATTGTTTGTCAACAATTAGAACAGTAATGTGGCTCAATGGTTAGCACTGTATATGGTGGCTCAGTGGTTAGCACTGTATACGGTGGCTCAGTGGTTAGCACTGAATATGGTGGCTCAGTGGTTAGCACTGTATATGGTGGCTGAGTGGTTAGCACTGTATACGGTGGCTCAGTGGTTAGCACTGTATACGGTGGCTCAGTGGTTAGCACTGTATATGGTGGCTCAGTGGTTAGCACTGTATACGGTGGCTCAGTGGTTAGCACTGTATACGGTGGCTCAGTGGTTAGCACTGTATACAGTGGCTCAGTGGTTAGCACTGTATACGGTGGCTCAGTGGTTAGCACTGTATACGGTGGCTCAGTGGTTAGCACTGTATACGGTGGCTCAGTGGTTAGCACTGTATATGGAGGCCGAGTGGTCAGCGCAGGATGGAGGCAGAGTGGTCAGTGCAGGATGGAGGCAGAGTGGTCAGTGCAGGATGGAGGCAGAGTGGTCAGTGCAGGATGGAGGCAGAGTGGTCAGCGCAGGATGGAGCCAGTGGTCAGCGCAGGATGGAGCCAGAGTGGTCAGCGCAGGATGGAGGCTCAGTGGTGAGCGCAGGATGGAGGCTCAGTTGTGAGCGCAGGATGGAGGCTCAGTGATGAGCGCAGGATGGAGGCTCAGTGGTCAGCGCAGGATGGAGGCTCAGTGGTCAGCGCAGGATGGAGGCTCAGTGGTCAGCGCAGGATGGAGGATGAGTGGTCAGCGCAGGATGGAGGATGAGTGGTCAGCGCAGGATTGAGTGGTCAGCGCAGGATGGAGTGGTCAGCAGACGAAGGAGGGTGAGTGGTGAGCGCAGGATGGAGGGCTCAGTGGTCAGCGCAGGATTGAGGCTCAGTGGTGAGCACAGGATGGAGTGGTCAGCAGAGGATGGAGGCTCAGTGGTGAGCACAGGATGGAGGCTGAGTGGTCAGCGAAGGATGGAGGGCCAGTGGTGAGCGCAGGAAGGAGGCTGAGTGGTCAGCACAGGATGGAGGGGCAGTGGTCAGCGCAGGATGGAGGCTGAGTGGTGAGCAGAGGATGGACGCTCAGTGGTCAGCGCAGGAAGGAGGCTCATTGGTCAGCTCAGGATGGAGGGGCAGTAGTCAGCGCAGGATGGAGGGGCAGTGGGTGGTCAGCGCAGGGCGGAGGGCCTGTGGGTGGTCAGCGCAGGACGGAGGGCCTGTGGGTGGTCAGCGCAGGGCGGAGGGACAGTGGGTGGTCAGCGCAGGGCGGAGGGCCTGTGGGTGGTCAGCGCAGGACGGAGGGCCTGTGGGTGGTCAGCGCAGGACAGAGGGACAGTGGGTGGTCAGCGCAGGACAGAGGGACAGTGGGTGGTCAACGCAGGACAGAGGGACAGTGGGTGGTCAACGCAGGACAGAGGGACAGTGGGTGGTCAGCGCAGGACAGAGGGACAGTGGGTGGTCAGCGCAGGATGGAGGCTCAGTGGTGAGCAGAGGATGGACGCTCAGTGGTCAGCGCAGGAAGGAGGCTCATTGGTCAGCTCAGGATGGAGGGGCAGTGGTCAGCACAGGATGGAGGGGCAGTGGTCAGCGCAGGATGGAGGGCCTGTGGGTGGTCGGCGCAGGACAGAGGGACAGTGGGTGGTCAGCGCAGGATGGAGGGAGAGTGGGTGGTCAGCGCAGGATGGAGGGACAGTGGGTGGTCAGCGCAGGATGAAGGGACAGTGGGTGGTCAGCGCAGGATGGAGGGACAGTGGGTGGTGAGGTCAGGATGGAGGGAGAGTGGGTGGTCAGCGCAGGATTGAGGGACAGTGGGTGGTGAGGTCAGGATGGAGGGAGAGTGGGTGGTCAGGTCACCTGGAGGGAGAGTGGGTGGTCAGGTGAGGATGGAGGGACAGTGGGTGGTCAGGTCACCTGGAGGGAGAGTGGGTGGTCAGGTGAGGATGGAGGGACAGTGGGTGGTCAGGTCACCTGGAGGGAGAGTGGGTGGTCAGGTGAGGATGGAGGGACAGTGGGTGGTCAGGTCACCTGGAGGGAGAGTGGGTGGTCAGGTGAGGATGGAGGGACAGTGGGTGGTCAGGTCACCTGGAGGGAGAGTGGGTGGTCAGGTGAGGATGGAGGGACAGTGGGTGGTCAGGTCACCTGGAGGGAGAGTGGGTGGTCAGGTGAGGATGGAGGGACAGTGGGTGGTCAGGTCACCTGGAGGGAGAGTGGGTGGTCAGGTGAGGATGGAGGGACAGTGGGTGGTCAGGTCACCTGGAGGGAGAGTGGTTAGGATGTGTCCCCCGCTTGCATCGGGTGTCAGGCGCAGTCTGTGTGGAAAGCGCAGCAAGGAAAGAGCGGTCATGTGATATCTGTCACATGACCGCTCATTACCGGGTGAGACCGAGCGGCCGGTGAGAGGGGGACGGGTAGGGGTAATAGAGCGGTGGGAAGGGGCTGGAATGGAGGGTGTGTGTGCAATGGAGCGGTGGGGGGGCCGCAATATAGGGGGGGTGCGCATTGGAGAGGTGGGGGGGCCGCAATGGAGGGGGATAAAGCGCAATGGAGCGGTGCTGGTGGAATGGAGCGGTGGGGTGGGCGATGGAGCGAGGAGGGGAGGGAGGGAATGAAGCAGCGGGTGGCGGTGGGAAAGTGGAGCCGGTGGGGCGAGATGTAATATCCAAGATGGCGGCGAAATCTCGCGAGATTTTGCACGCCATGTTGGAAATTACATGTCGCCGCAAGGACAGTGCTCCTCCAGCTGCATGGCGTCACCGAGGCCCCAGCGTTGCTAGAGCAGCGAGGGGCAGCGGTGACCTCGCGGCGGCGGGGCGGAGGCGGCGGCAGGGCGGAGCGGCGGCAGGGCGGACGGTGTGCGCGGCGGAGACGGCGGGTGGCGGAGACGGCAGTGCGGGTCTGCGGCTCGTGATGACGCTGCGCGTCATCACTCGCAGTCCCGCAAAGCATGTTGGGATTCGGCTACAACGCCCGAATTCCCAACTGCGGATTATATAAGTAGATTTTTGTCTGAGCATGGCTGATCCCAGATATACACACGTTCTTTTTCTCTCCATGACTAGACTCTAATTTAAGTGTATCTGGTTGATCTACACAGTAGTGACACCCAGCCTTTACATAAAATACGTATATTTTTCACTGACTTCTTTGGTCAGTTTTTCAGGGTGAGCACACTGTGATTTTTTACCTGCTCTTTAGCACCAAATTATTGTTAGGTGCTTAATATTATGGACTTGGAGTCCAGGGAAGCTATTTGGCAAAACCAACTGGGTAACGTGTTTGGCGAGGATGTGCCAGTAGAGGAGGATAATTCTTTTACAGGGGTGACGAATAAATTAATTAAATTGCACAAACATCTAACTAAGACATGGTGGAATGTGAAATGCTTGAGAGAGTACCTCAAATTGGGCGTTGCCCCTAGGGGTTTGAGAGTACAAATTTTTCCTGCATGGGAGTTTGATCAAGGTTTTAAAAAGATCTGGGAGGCAGGACTACTTAAGTGCTCTGAGATAATCATTCACATGTTAATTGAGCATGATGAGGCGTTATTGAAAAAGCTGAGAACGGAAATTAAAGGCTTGGAAATCAAACTTAGGGAGTTTGATCCTATTACCCAAATCGCACCATTTAAACTGCGACTAAAGGATATTATTGATAAACACGACCAAGACGTCTTTAGAGGCAAGCAGCAGAAATTTTTAAGGGACAAAAAAGACCTACAGGACAACTCGGCTTATAAATGGTCACACAAGGATAATCCTAGACCATACAAACCAAAAAATCCTAATAAGCCACAAAAACCGTATAAGCCTAACAAACCTAATAGACTAGCAAAACCTCAGGGGGCTACTGAGGAAAATTCTAGCACATCTGCTTCTTCTGCAAGTGGTAGTGAAAATTTTTTATCGGGGGACGAAACCGACCCAGAAAGCGGACAAGACGCAGTAGGCGGAAGCCTAAGTCCACGGCAACTCAGAAATCGGAATCCCAACACAGGGAGATGGTCACCGATCTTGAATCTACATCCCAGACGAGGGGGGAGATGTTAGATGAAAATTCCGGTACCTCAAATTTGCCAGGTAATTTACAAATAATGAATCTATCCAATTACCATCTCACACAAATTGAAGAAACTGTACTCTCTAAGGGTCTGTCATTTTCACCTATGTGTATGCTTGACAAATTTGAATTGGTTAAGGACATTTACCTCTTTTGTAGACAACTGGTATTTAAACTGCTATACCATCGACCATCGATCTTGGAGACCATCTCGCATCAAGATAGAGCATCTTTCCAGAACCTTCTAGAACTTTTGGACGAAGGCACGGACACAGGTTTGCAGAGTAAGAGGCCTTTTACCAAAAGGTTGCCGTCTTAGGCAACACCCCCCTTTTCTTTATTTCCACCCATTCAAACCTTCTTCAAGATGACAATCAAAGATATACAAATGTTGAAGGTAAATCACTTTCAACATAATAATCTTAGCAAGGCCGAACATCTGGCCCTTATTAATCTACAAAAAAATGATGCATTCTTGATAAAGAAAGCAGATGAAGGGGGGAATGTGGGGCTATGGCCTACGGACCTGTATCTGAAAGAAGCAGGGAGACAATTGAGCAATACAAGCCACTACCAGAAACTGCCCTCAGATCAAACTCCGACTTTTAAAAGGAAGTTGGCTGATCTAGTTTCTAGAGCCTTCAACCTTAATATTGTCACCAAAAAAGAAAAGGAGTACTTACTTACTAACAATCCAGTAGTACCTACATTATATTTCCTCCCGAAGGTGCACAAATCATCACAAACCCCCCCCGGTAGACTCATTGTCTCCGGGATCGGGGGTCTCTTTGAAAATCCCTGCTCATACATCGACTTTTACTTACAGCCATATGTTTTGTCTTTAGAATCCTATGTACGAGACTCCTCTCATTTAATCGAACAGTTGGATGGCCCACAAGTTCCAGAAGATTCCCTTATGGTTACCATGGATATGGAAGGATTGTACACCTGTATTAGACACGACCTTGGAATATCAGCTGTGGCGCATTTTCTGGACCAAAAAACCTCTGGAAGTCGTCTTCATGACTCCTTCCTCCTGGACCTTCTGACCATGGCACTCGGTAACAACTATTTCGTCTTTGATAGGGTCTTATATAGACAAATCTCGGGTACTGCGAAGGGAGCGAAATGTGCGCCATACTATGCGAATTTATTCCTAGGATGGTGGGAAGATCAACACATTCGCGCCCATCCTCCTTTCCGTGCCAAGGTTTTGCAATACTTTCGTTACATTGACGATATCTTGTTTTTTTTGGTCAGGATCCATTGAGGAATTGGATACCTTCATCAAAGAACTCAACTCTAATCCATGGAACATCTTGCTGACGTGGCAGAGTTCAGAAAGGGAAGTCAATTTTTGGATCTTAAAATCATCAAAGATGGAGGTAAGGTCTTAACAGCGCTACATAGAAAGAAAACGGCCACTCACAGTGTACTTCATTATACGAGCTTCCATCCATCCCATGTCCGCAATGCCATCCCTAAGGGTCAATTTTTGAGACTTAGGTGAAATTGTTCACAGGATGACACATTTCGGACAGAAGCCCGTAATATGACCACCAGATTTAGAGATCATGGCTATCCTCGAAGGATTGTATCTCAGGCTTTTGTGGCATCTGCCAAAAGGGATAGAGAAAATCTGTTTCAACCAGGAGTCAAAAAAGAAATGAAGGGTCTAAGTATTTTCACCACCTTCAATAACCATTGGAAAAACATACATGAGATTTTAAACAAGAATTGGACTATCTTATCTGGAATCTCCAAAGTTGATCAATTCATCCCTTCCAAACCACGTATTGTGGCAAGGAGGGCTAGGAACTTGAGAGCTATCCTGTCACGGAGTCATTTCACCAGACCAGCAATTACATTGGGCAGGGGCGTTATACTAAAAGGTTCTTTTCCCTGCGGGAACTACTCAATCTGCCCTTACATGATATCTGACGACCATATCAACCTGCCTATTCATCCAGCCACAATCAGGACCACATTTTATGCAAACTGTAGATCACGCAACTTGGTATACGTACTTATCTGCGGATGTCCAAAATTGTATGTGGGAGAGACCTCTCAAGAAATGAGAAAACGGGCTCAATCACATGTTTCCAACATTGTTTGTGCTGCCAATCACTTGGAACAGGGTAAAACAATTTCATCGGTGGCCCGACATTTCCTTGATCACCACAGGGATCCCCTAGGAGTCTGAGGATCATTATGGTTGACAGGGCTCAGGGTACTATCAGAGGGGGTTCTCTACATGACAAACTTTTACAAAAAGAATCTCGCTGGATCTTTAACATGAGAAGTATGGCCCCGGGAGGCATGAATGAGGAATTCCTGTTTAAGGGATATTACAAATCCAACTGATGCTAATGTATTTGGTTTGGGATACCTTTTGGAGTTGGCCGCAATTATTTGCTATTTATTTATTGTCCGACAAAAGAACATTTCTGTTGTGGGATCAGTGACTTATGTTTTATATGCTTTTGTGTTATAGATCAACCCTTAAGTCATCTTACTAGGAACCTTTTCCTTCCCCTTTTTTCTGGAATGGATATATGGGTGTACAATCCTCTCCTGGCAATCATATTTCATGGAATCTTAATCATATCATTCACACAATAACAGATGACTTTTAACAGCTCCAACATTGAAGACTGGACGGATAATTGGGACAAGGACGATGCACCTGGATATATCACGCCTCATGCCAGATCCTTCTTTAAAATCCCTATAGAAGTAATTGGATGTTGAATCTAGGACAAATTTTCTGGATTCTTTGGATGATGTTAATGCCTGTCCCAAGATTAACTATGATTTTTCTCCTAGGTATTTGCTAGAGGGGCATTTTCATGCTCCTTCCTTTTATGGCGTGTCTGTGGCTCACAAATACGCCATAAAATATATGTTCTTAACTTTACTTACTTACTATCCTTCCATGCAAACAGTTTTATTTGGAATTACTTAAAATTTCAGCCCACTAAACTCAATCAAGTCCAATAATGTTCATTTAATTCATGAATAAAACCTCTCTTCCTCTAATGATTCCTTACCTTAAAATAATAAATAATAAAAAACAATGATAATAACCACAATGACCTTTAGTACTTTTGGTCTAATAAACCTGATCAAATGTAATAAAGTTCATCTAATCTACTAATAACAAATCAACCTGTCTTCCCTCAGCATTCTTTCACTCTCAAACGATCTCCTTTGTGATTTCTAATTTATTTTGAATCGCCCCTCCGATTTCTATTTAGATCTTTCCATAACTCACCTGCGCTATGTTTGCGCAATTGCGTCGTTATGCAGACCGGCCGGTCACATAATGGGCGTCGCTGTTGCGAGCCCTTCCATAATACATCCTCCTTCTATGGGCAGGTCTCTTTTACGTCACAGCTTGTGATGTTCTTACGAGACCGCACGCTGCTTAGCAACGTTGTATATACAAATCGCTCATGCGTGCTCTGACGCAATTACTCACTTCCTGGCGACGATAGCCTGAGCGCACATGCGCTGGCAATTCGGAATTAGACAGAGGACTACAAAAGCCCTGCTTTCAGGTATGGACCTCGCTCTCAGCCCCCTGATGAAGCCGTTCTGAGTAGCGGCGACACGCGTTGGGTGTCTGGGTCCTACTTGCCCGCAGCCAGCACAGGTATTATTTAGAGGACTTGTTCCTCATGCCTTTTAGGATATACCGCTTCTTATCAGGTGTTTTCTTTCACAGATTCCAGGTTTTTTGGTACCTAATACATGTTCCACTCCTGATCATTCTAGGCAATTGAAACAACAGTTTGATCTTTATGGCTTTATTTGCCGTTTTCAGCTATATGGGTGCAATTCTTCATTGTATACTTATTGTGCACTGAGATACAGTTTTGATTACTCTTTATCCTAAAGGGTGATTTTGCACTATTGACATTCCAGTCTTTGTTGTGATATGTAGGGGTGGACATCATGAATTTTTGAATACACCTTTCTTATGCGGTAATTCATTTTGAGGCATTTCTTGTATTAAGCTGTGCTGCGGATTCCTGTTTATGTGTCAGTGTTTGTATACACTTTTTAATTGGTTTTACTTTTGTATGTTCTCTGTTTTCCAATAAAGATTAAATTATTAACTACCTGTATATACTCGTGTATAAGCCGACCCGTGTATAAGCCGACCCCCCTACTTTTCCCTCAAAACCTGGGAAAACCTATTGACTCGTGTATAAGCCGAGGGTGGACCCCAGCACAGGTATACAGTCCCCCCCAGTGGTATACAGCAGCCTCCCCAGTGGTAGTATACAGCAGCCACAGAGGTATATACAGCAGCCCCAGTGGTGTATACAGCAGCCTCCCCAGTGGTAGTATACAGCAGGCTCCCCAGTGGTAGTATACAGCAGTCTCCCCCTGTGGTAGTATACAGCAGTCTTCCCCTGTGGTAGTATACAGCAGCCTCCCCAGTGGTAGTATACAGCATCTCTCCCTGTGGTAGTATACAGCATCTCCCCTGTGGTAGTATACAGCAGTTCCCCTATGGTAGTATACAGCAGCCTCCCCAGTGGTAGTATACAGCATTCTCTCCCTGTGGTAGTATACAGCAGTATCCCCTGTGGTAGTATACAGCAGCCTCCCCCTGTGGTAGTATACAGCAGCCACAGAGGTATATACAGCAGCCCCTCCCCTGTGGTAGTATACAGCAGCCACAGAGGTATATACAGCAGCCCCAGTGGTAGTATACAGCAGCCTCCCCAGAGGTAGTATACAGCAGTCTCCCCCTGTGGTAGTATACAGCAGCCTCCCCCTGTGGTAGTATACAGCAGCCACAGAGGTATATACAGTAGCCCCTCCCCTGTGGTAGTATACAGCAGCCACAGAGGTATATACAGCAGCCCCAGTGGTAGTATACAGCAGTCTCTCCCTGTGGTAGTATACAGCAGCCTCCCCCTGTGGTAGTATACAGCAGCCCCCCCCTGTGGGTATACAGCAGTGCCTCCCCCTGTGGTATATACAGCAGCCCCTCCCTTGTGGTAGTATACAGCAGCCCCCCGCTATGGTAGTATACAGCAGCCCTTCCCCTGTGGTAGTATACAGCAGCCCCCCCCGTGTAGTATGCAGCAGCCCCCCCTGTGGGTATACAGCAGTGCCCCCCCCTGTGGTATATACAGCCCCCCCCGTTGCTGCCGCACACCTGTAAAAAGAAGATCTTTCATACTTATCCTCCTGCTGTCACCGCGCACATCCTCCGCTCTCCTTCTTGCTTGCACCCGGCTTCCATCCATATGACCGCGCACAAATAATGACGTCATTATTTGTGCGCGCTCACGTGGATGGACGCCGGGTGCAAGCAAGAAGGAGAGCGGAGGATGCGCGCGGTGACAGCAGGAGGATAAGTATGAAAGATCTTCTTTTTACAGGTGTGCGGCAGCAACGGGGGGGGGGCTGTATATACCACAGGGGGGGAGCACTGCTGTATACTACCACAGGGGGGCGAAGGAGCACTGACAGTGCAATGTAATATGCACGGCTCCCCCTGCCGCTGATGGACAGGGGATGCAGTGCATATTGCATTGCACTAATGAGCGGCCCCACGTGACCGGCCGCTCACTATACAGCCTCCCCCACCTCCTCCAGCCCCCGGACACCGTCCCCACACACTCAGCCGTCACTGACTCGTGTATAAGCCGAGGGGGGCACTTTTCAGCACAATTTTTGTGCTGAAAAACTTGGCTTATACACGAGTATATACGGAAATTTTTGTCTTAACATGGCTGATCCCAGATATACACACATTCTTTTACTCTCCATGACTAGACTCTAATTTACGTGTGTCTGGTTGATCTACACAGTAGTGACACCCAGCCTTTTCATAAAGTGCCTCGGGGTTATCCTTGACTCTTCCCTCTCCTTCAAGCCCCACATCCAGGCCCTCGCCACCTCCTGCCAACTCCAGCTCAAAAACATCTATAAGGAACAATACAGAAATGGTGGTATTTAGAATATGAGCGCTACACAAGGACACTGCACTGATCAGTATTACCTTTAGATCTTTATTGGATATTAACAAATGTGAGTCCTCGCCACAACATGTTTCGACACTAATGCGTCTTCCTCAAGTGGATATCCAATAAAGATCTAAAGGTAATACTGATCAGTGCAGTGTACTTGTGTAGCACTCATATTCTAAATACCACCATTTTTGTATTGTTCCTTAACTTATCCTCCCTATTGGGAGTGTGGTGGAAGAGAGCAGCTCTGCACACAAGGACCTGGCTGGTAAAACAGACACATGATTGATCTCGGGACCCGTAGAAGCGAGTTGGAGCTGGACAATTAGTTTGGAACCAGGAACAGGCGAGTAAAGGTCTCGGATCCCTTCCTCACCACTGAGCCTACAATCTGGTTGTGCAGAGACGGCACAACCAGTTAAGGTGAGTGAGGAATCAGTGTAACGGAGAATTTAATCTGCCTTTAGTAAACAGTGTGGTGCAACCGAAAAATTTCTGCTTTACAAAAACATCTATAGGATCCGCACTTTCCTTGACCACGACACTGCTAAAACCCTTATTCACGCTCTCATCATCTCCCACCTCGACTACTGCAACCTCCTGCTCACCGGCCTCCCCAATACCTCCCTTGCACCTCTCCAATCTATCCGGAACTTTTCTGCCCACCTAATGCATCTGTCTCCCCGCTACTCCCCTGTCTCCCCCCTCTGCCAAGCCCTTCACTGGCTCCCTACTTCCCAGAGATACTGGTTTAAAACATTAACTATGACATACAAAGCCATTCACAACCTGTCCCCTCCATACATCTCTGACATGGTCTCCCGATACCTACCCTCATGAAACCTGCGATCCTCACAAGAGCTCCTCCTCTACTCCCCCCTCATCTCCTCTTCGCACAACCGCATACAGGATTTCTCCGTGCTTCACCCAGACTCTGGAACTCACTGCCCCAACACATCATATATTCTCCTACCCTGGGAACCTTCAAAAGAAGCCTGAAGACCCACCTCTTCCGCCAAGCCTACCACCTGCAATAAGACCCAGGCCACCACACCGCCTCACGACTGGAACTTCCCCCTCCCACTGTATCCTAGTGGATCGGATTTTTCCCCTCTTGTATCTGTACGACCAAATTGTCCACATTTATTGTTACTTATATTGTTACTATGTTACTTGTCCTAGTCTGCCCCTTTTAGCATGTAAAGCGCCATGGAATATAATGGTGCTATATAAATAAATCTATTATATAATTGCCGTAGCGATTTCCGTCGGACCGGCGCTACTTCCTGTGGCTTTGTTCGCGTAGCTCGGCTGCTCCTCCTGGATCTGTCCGTGGCCGCATAGCGGCCACGGCGACTCGCAGAGCAATGCCCGCAAAGCGGGCATTGCGAGTCGTTGCCGACTCACGAAGCAATGCCCGCAAAGCGGGCATTGCGAGTCATTGCCACGAAGCAATGCCCGCAAAGCGGCCATTGCGAGTCGCGGCCATTGCGAGTCTCAGGCACACGGCGAAGCATTACCCGCGTAGCGGCCATTGCGAGCCATTGCCCACCCACACCCCGCCGATGCCGCCCGCGCCGCCTCCGCTCCCCGCTACCCACAGCCCACCTGCGACTATGGAGCTGCCCCCTGTGCCTCCCCCCAGCCCCGATGCACAGCCCAGCACCGCTCCCCAGCCCCGCACCGCCCCCCAGCACCGCACACCCCCAACGCCGCACAGAGCCCCCCCTCACTGCCCGCACACCTCCGCCGCCAGCCCCCATCCACAGCCTAGCACCGCCCCCCAGCCCCGCTCCCCAGCACGCTCCCCAGCCCCGCAACGTCCGCCCCCTCCCCCCATATGTCCGCACCCCCCCATTATGTCCGCACACCCCCACATTATGTCCGCACACACCCCCATTATGTCCGCAGACCCCTCCCATATGTGCTCACACCCTCCCCCCCATATGTTCTCACACCCCCCCACAATATGTCCGCGCACCCCCCATATGTCCGCACCCCCCCAAACCCCCACAATATGTCCGCACACCCCCCCATATGTCCTCACCCCCCCAACCCACCCCAATATCTCCTCACACCCCCCCACAATATGTCCGCACGCCCCCCCATATGTCCTTACCCCCCAAACCCCCCCAATATGTCCTCACACCCCCCCACAATATGTCCACACACCCCCCATATGTCCTCACCCCCCCACACCCCCACAATATGTCCTCACACCCCCCCAATATGTCCTCACACCTCCCCACAATATGTCCGCACAACCCCAAACCACCCCAATATGTCCTCACACCCCCCACAATATGTCCGCACACCCCCCCATATGTCCTCACCCCCCCAAACCCCCCCAATATGTCCTCACACCCCCCCACAATATGTCCTCTCCCCTCCAAACCCCCCCAATATGTCCTCACACCCCCCCACAATATGTCCGCACACCCCCAAACCCCCCCATTATGTCCTCACACCCCCCCAGAATATGTCCGCACCCCCCCCCCAAACCCCGACGCCGTAGATCACTTACCTGTCTTCATGACATCTGCTTCGTCAGGTCCAGGTCCAGTCCTCCCTCCGGCCCAGGCATCCTCTTCCTTCAGCCCGGCCCGCGAGTCTTCCATCCGGCGGTCTTCTTTCTTCCTCCAGCGAGCTCCGGGTCCTCGATGTTCCCTCTTCGGTCCGCTCCGCTGACTGAGGAATAAAGATGGCCGCCGCGAGTTTCTGGAAGCCCCGCCCACGGATCCAAATCGCACCAATCACATTCAAATACACACCAACCAATCACATTCAAGGCTCATTCATACATTTTTATCAATGGGAAAAAACACTTTTACTATTCCACTATGGCCAATCAGATTCGCGCCTCATTCATCCATGTTTCTCAATGGGAAAAATTCACTACATTTAAAGACAATAAAAATAAATAAATAAACATACAAATATTTAAAAATACAAATAAATTCACTTAAAATAACAAATAATAAATAAATTTAATAATATTAAAAATACTAAAAAAAATAATAATAAATAATATAAATAATAAATAATAAAATAAAAAATAATAATAAAAAAAATAAATAAAATTAATATATAAAATTAATATATTAATTGCATTAACTAATTAAAATAAAAAAAATTAATCTAATACAAATAAATTTAATTAAAATAAAAAATTTATATACAAATAATAAAAATAATAAATAATAAAATAAATCAAAATTAAAAAAATAAAGAAAGAAAATAAAAATATATATAATTAAAATATTAATAACATTAACTAATTCTAAGAAAATCAAATTACTCAAATAAAAAAAATTCAATTAAAATAAAAAAAAATAATATTATAAAAATATTAAATAATAAATAATTACAATAATAAAATAATAAATAATAAAAAAAAATATTCCATATAAAAATTCATAACATTAACTAATTCTAATAAAATAAAACAAATAAATAAAATATTCATAACATTAAGTTATTCAAAAAAAATGTAAATAAAAAAAAAAAAAAAAAAAAAAAAATAATATAGCTACTATAATCTAATTAACGCACATTCTAGAATCCTGATGCATTTGCATCAGGCTCACAGCTAGTAATAATTATAATAATAATAATAATAATAATAATAATAACTAGTGTAAATTAGCTGCTGCAGGCTATGGACTGGATGCTAATCTGCATAAGAATCTGTCTCCAGAGCTTACCGTACTTTAATTATGCTTTTTAACGATGTAATTAGGCATTACAACTATGATATGTGATGGCTGCTTTCCTGATCTGCAGAAGTGTGTGTGATTTTATCTAACACAGCTGCAGGTTCCTATCAGGGCTTCAGCTTCTATCTCACAAGTTTACATGTCCAGTAATCATCAGTTAGAATGGGTTAAGCAGCAATCCATTGGCAAAATGATTTTGTGGGCACAATTTTCTTGTCCATTTAAAGAAAGAAAAAAAACTAATTCAGCTGGATCCATTGTTTTAAAATGGTCTATGGAAATGGGATCTGTTAGCTATTCATTTCTATTTTGTTTTAAAAAGATCTGTTTTTGTTTACTGGATCAGTTTCAAATTTAAGATACCAGATAGCTAATTAACTGATCTTTTCCCATAGACTTCAATATTAAAAAATTTATTTAGCTGAAATCAGTTTTTAAACTGGACTAAAACGTTTTGTCTGAACAACTTTTTTGCTAGCGGAATCCTGCTGGATCTGTGCTAATGGATGATTACTGGACATGTAAACAAAGCCTAAGAAGACAAAGTGCAGTTTTACTGTTCTGTCTTAGTTACTACATGTTTCACACAGGTACAGTATCAACCCCTTTATTAAAATGTGGATGGAGCTCCGATGCTATCGCATCGTCAGCATGGTGACGTCATGATGGGGGCGGCCTCTGTGGTGCTGGAGGTGGCAGTATCTCTCTCTCTCCATGCGCTATCCCCCTTTCCATGCAGTCTCTCTCGACCTGTGCTCTTTTCCCCCTGTATACTATGATGTTCTAACACACCACTTTGTCAAACCCCATTGTGATGTCATAATTCTCCAATATGATGTAATAATACCCCATTGTGATGTCATAATATTCCATTTTAATGGTAAAAATACCCCATTATGATATCAAAATACCCCATTATGATGTGATAATACCCCATTGTGATATCATAATACCCAATTTTGATGTCATAATACCCAATTTTGATAATAATACTCCTTGTGATGTCATAAAAGGATTTCAACCGAGTTTAAGATTCCAAGTTATCCAATCTCAGCTATATAATAACTACAGGATTAACTTTTTCAATCTATATGTTTATTCTTACAATTAAAAATCCAGTGTGGTTTAGTAATATAGTGAAACTGTGATGACTTACAATGAAAACCCTTCCCAAGCACAATACAAGACAAATAATTAGTCCACTATATCAAAATGATGTTGGGGATCCAACTAGGTTAAGGAGATAGCAGAATACAGTTGAATTAGGGTCAGACAAGGGTATGCCTGAACAAAGGAGAAATGGAAACTGGAGATTATGAGCGCTAAGGCACAAAGCAAAGGGAAAGTATTAGCAGATTTTCAAACCTTTTATTATTAGCTCCTTGTATGGGCCACAACGCATTTCAATAGCACGCAGGCTATCTTCATCAGGTATAACACAGGAATTGAGCTCAGGAACTGACATTTATAGGGTCCAGATTACAACAATTGGATGGCTCATTAATGATATCATGGCAAATCATTAACCCTATAATAACGTAAAATGATCACTTGTATACCAATGTTCTGATGAAAAACTATATGGAGCAGGACGATAATTAAAACTGTTGTAAAACATCTATAATATAATTGTCTAGCAGCCACTTCCGTCTGAGCCCGAAATCGCGCGCTAGCGCTCATTGGTTGCCAGCAGCCAATGAGCGCCGCGTATGCAAAAGAGCCGCGCGGCGCACAAATTCAAAATTTGCGCACCTCTCCTCTAAGCCCCCCCGCTCCTTCTGCCCTGCCCGCGCTCCCCCCTCCCACTGATCCTCCTGCCCTGCCTGCACTCCCCTCGGCCCCCCGCTCCTTAGGGCTATTTCTTTAGTGATGTCACAGAGGGGAGGAAGAATCCTGTTCCTCCTCCCCTGTGTGAGCTGTCTCAGCCCCATTTGATTTCGCAGTGCATTATACACTGCAAAATCAAATGTAAAATTCAGCCAAATGTATTAAAAATAATAAAGATTGTTATACTTAGCCTCCGCCAAGTGCTCGGTAACCGGGAGTGTCCTGCTAGGACCTTGCATGATGTCAGAATGATATCATCGTTCGGCGCTGTGATTGGCCCGCTCGCGGTCATGTGATATGCGCGTCTCATATCACATGACCGCGAGCGGGCCAATCACAGCGACGAATGCGATGTAATTCTGACATCATGCAAGGTCCTATCACTACACTGCCTGCTACTGCTCCCGGTTACCGAGCACCCGGCGGAGGGTAAGTATAACAATCTTTATTGTTTTTAATACATTTGTCTTTAATTTACATTTGATTTTGCGGTGTATAATACACTGCGAAATCAAATTGGGCTGAGACAGCTCGCACAAGGGATCACAAAAGAGACAGCACACACAAGGAATTACAAAAGACAGCACACACAAAGAATCACAAAAGACAGCACACACAAGGGATCACAAAAGACAGCACACACAAGGGATCACAAAAGAGACAGCACACACAAGTAATCACAAAAGACAGCACACACAAGGAATCACAAAAGACAGCACACACAAGGGATCACAAAAGACAGCACACACAAGGGATCACAAAAGACAGCACACACAAAGATCACAAAAGAGACACACACACAAGGAATCACAAAAGACAGCACACACAAGGGATCACAAAAGAGTCAGCACACACAAGGAATCACAAAAACAGCACACACAAGGGATCACAAAAGACAGTACACACAAGGGATCACAAAAGACAGCACACACAAGGGATCACAAAGAGACAGCACACACAAGGGATCACAAAAGAGACAGCACACACAAGGAATCACAAAATAAACAGCACACACAAGGGATCACAAAAGAGACAGCTCACTAAAGGGATGACAAAAGAGACAGCACAAACAAGGGGTCACAAAGCAGCACACACAAGGGATCACAAAACAGCACACACAAGGGATCACAAAGCAGCACACACAAAGGATCACAAACAGCACACAAAGGGATCACAAAAGAGACAGAACACATAAGGGTGGAAAGAGACAGCACACATGGTGCAAAAGAGACAGCACACAAAAGGGATCACAAAAGAGTCAGCACAAGGGGCAAAAGAGACCGCATAGCATAAGGAAGGAAAAAGCCAGCACACACAAAGAAAGGAAAGAGACAGCACACAGGGGCGAAAGAGACAGCACACACAAGGGAGGAAAGAGACAGCACACACAAGGAAAGAATAAGACAGCACACACAAGGGAGGAAAGAGACAGCACACACAAGGAAAGAATAAGACAGCACAGCACAAGGGGCAAAAGACACAGCATAGCACAAGGAGCAAAAGAGACAGCACACACAGGGTGAAAGAGACAGCACACATAAGAGGAAAAGAGACAGCACACACAAGGGAGGAAAGAGACAGCACACACAAGGGAGGAAAGAGACAGCACACACAAGGGGGAAAGAGACAGCACACACAAGGAAGAATAAGACAGCACAGCACAAGGGGCAAAAGAACAGCAAGCACAAGGAGCAAAAGAGACAGCACACACAGGGTGAAAGAGACAGCACACACAAGGGGGAAAGAGACAGACACACAAGGGAGGAAAGAGACAGCACACACAAGGGAGGAAAGAGACAGCACACACAAGGGAGGAAAGAGACAGCACACACAAGGAAAGAATAAGACAGCACACACAAGGAAGGAAAGAGACAGCACACGGTTCAAAAGAAACAGCACACACAAGAGATCACAAAAGAGACAGCACAGCACAAGGGGCAAAAGACACAGCATAGCACAAGGAGCAAAAGAGACAGCACACACAGGGTGAAAGAGACAGCACACACAAGGGGGAAAGAGACAGGACACACAAGGGAGGAAAGAGACAGCACACACAAGGGAGGAAAGAGACAGCACACACAAGGGAGGAAAGAGACAGCACACACAAGGGAGGAAAGAGACAGCACACACAATGGAGGAAAGAGACAGCACACACAAGGGAGGAAAGAGTCAGCACACACAAGGGGGAAAGAGTCAGCACACACAAGGGGGGAAAGAATCAGCACATACAAGGGGGGAAAGAGTCAGCAAACACAAGGGGGAAAGAGGCAGCACACACAAGGGGGGAAAGAGGCAGCACACACAAGGGGGGGGGGAAAGACACCACCATGCTGCCTCCACTGCCCCATCCTGCCCGACCTGGCTGCATCCTGTCCCCCCCTGCCACCATCCGGCCCCCCCCCCGGCTCCAACCTGCTCCCCCACCAGTCATCTTACTAGGAACCTTTTCCTTCCCCTTTTTTCTGGAATGGATATATGGGTGTACAATCCTCTCCTGGCAATCATATTTCATGGGATCTTAATCATATCATTAACAATATGGACTTTTAACAGCTCCAACATTGAAGACTGGACGGATAATTGGGACAAGGACGATGCACCTGGATATATCACGCCTCATGCCAGATCCTTCTTTAAAATCCCTATAGAAGTAATTGGATGTTGAATCTAGGACAAATTTTCTGGATTCTTTGGATGATGTTAATGCCTGTCCCAAGATTAACTATGATTTTTCTCCTAGGTATTTGCTAGAGGGGCATTTTCATGCTCCTTCCTTTTATGGCGTGTCTGTGGCTCACAAATACGCCATAAAATATATGTTCTTAACTTTACTTACTTACTATGCCTTCCATGCAAACAGTTTTATTTGGAATTACTTAAAATTTCAGCCCACTAAACTCAATCAAGTCCAATAATGTTCATTTAATTCATGAATAAAACCTCTCTTCCTCTAATGATTCCTTACCTTAAAATAATAAATAATAAAAAACAATGATAATAACCACAATGACCTTTAGTACTTTTGGTCTAATAAACCTGATCAAATGTAATAAAGTTCATCTAATCTACTAATAGCAAATCAACCTGTCTTCCCTCAGCATTCTTTCACTCTCAAACGATCTCCTTTGTGATTTCTAATTTATTTTGAATCGCCCTCCGATTTCTATTTAGATCTTTCCATAACTCACCTGCGCTATGTTTGCGCAATTGTCGTTATGCAGACCGGCCGGTCACATAATGGGCGTCGCTGTTGCGAGCCCTTCCATAATACGTCCTCCTTCTATGGGCAGGTCTCTTTTACGTCACAGCTTGTGATGTTCTTACGAGACCGCACGCTGCTTAGCAACGTTGTATATACAAATTGCTCATGCGTGCTCTGACGCAATTACGTCACTTCCTGGCGACGATAGCCTGAGCACACATGCGCTGGCAATTAGGAATTAGACAGAGGACTACAAAAGCCCTGCTTTCAGGTATGGACCTCGCTCTCAGCCCCCTGATGAAGCCGTTCTGAGTAGCGGCGACACGCGTTGGGTGTATGGGTCCTACTTGCCCGCAGCCAGCACAGGTATTATTTAGAGGACTTGTTCCTCATGCCTTTTAGGATATACCGCTTCTTATCAGGTGTTTTCTTTCACAGATTCCAGGTTTTTTGGTACCTAATACATGTTCCACTCCTGATCATTCTAGGCAATTGAAACAACAGTTTGATCTTTATGGCTTTATTTGCCGTTTTCAGCTATATGGGTGCAATTCTTCATTGTATACTTATTGTGCACTGAGATACAGTTTTGATTACTCTTTATCCTAAAGGGTGATTTTGCACTATTGACATTCCAGTCTTTGTTGTGATATGTAGGGGTGGACATCATGAATTTTTGAATACACCTTTCTTATGCGGTAATTCATTTTGAGGCATTTCTTGTATTAAGCTGTGCTGCGGATTCCTGTTTATGTGTCAGTGTTTGTATACACTTTTTAATTGGTTTTATTTTTGTATGTTCTCTGTTTTCCAATAAAGATTAAATTATTAACTACCTGTATATACTCGTGTATAAGCCGACCCGTGTATAAGCCGACCCCCCTACTTTTGCCCTCAAAACCTGGGAAAACCTATTGACTCGTGTATAAGCCGAGGGTGGACCCCAGCACAGGTATACAGTCCCCCCCAGTGGTATACAGCAGCCTCCCCAGTGGTAGTATACAGCAGCCACAGAGGTATATACAGCAGCCCCAGTGGTAGTATACAGCAGCCTCCCCAGTGGTAGTATACAGCAGGCTCCCCAGTGGTAGTATACAGCAGTCTCCCCCTGTGGTAGTATACAGCAGTCTCCCCCTGTGGTAGTATACAGCAGTCTCCCCCTGTGGTAGTATACAGCAGCCTCCCCAGTGGTAGTATACAGCATTCTCTCCCTGTGGTAGTATACAGCAGCTTCCCCCTGTGGTAGTATACAGCAGCCACAGAGGTATATACAGCAGCCCCTCCCCTGTGGTAGTATACAGCAGCCACAGAGGTATATACAGCAGCCCCAGTGGTAGTATACAGCAGCCTCCCCAGAGGTAGTATACAGCAGTCTCCCCCTGTGGTAGTATACAGCAGCCTCCCCCTGTGGTAGTATACAGCAGCCACAGAGGTATATACAGTAGCCCCTCCCCTGTGGTAGTATACAGCAGCCACAGAGGTATATACAGCAGCCCCAGTGGTAGTATACAGCAGGCTCTCCCTGTGGTAGTATACAGCAGCCTCCCCCTGTGGTAGTATACAGCAGCCCCCCCCTGTGGGTATACAGCAGTGCCTCCCCCTGTGGTATATACAGCAGCCCCTCCCTTGTGGTAGTATACAGCAGCCCCCGCTGTGGTAGTATACAGCAGCCCTTCCCCTGTGGTAGTATACAGCAGCCCCCCCGTAGTAGTATGCAGCAGCCCCCCCTGTGGGTATACAGCAGTGCCCCCCCCTGTGGTATATACAGCCCCCCCCCCGTTGCTGCCGCACACCTGTAAAAAGAAGATCTTTCATACTTATCCTCCTGCTGTCACCGCACACATCCTCCGCTCTCCTTCTTGCTTGCACCCGGCGTCCATCCATATGACCGCGCACAAATAATGACGTCATTATTTGTGCGCGCTCACGTGGATGGACGCCGGGTGCAAGCAAGAAGGAGATCGGAGGATGCGCGCGGTGACAGCAGGAGGATAAGTATGAAAGATCTTCTTTTTACAGGTGTGCGGCAGCAACGGGGGGGGGCTGTATATACCACAGGGGGGGAGCACTGCTGTATACTACCACAGGGGGGCGAAGGAGCACTGACAGTGCAATATAATATGCACGGCTCCCCCTGCCGCTGATGGACAGGGGGATGCAGTGCATATTGCATTGCACTAATGAGCGGCCCCACGTGACCGGCCGCTCACTATACAGCCTCCCCCACCTCCTCCAGCCCCCGGACACCGTCCCCACACACTCAGCCGTCACTGACTCGTGTATAAGCCGAGGGGGGCACTTTTCAGCACAATTTTTGTGCTGAAAAACTTGGCTTATACACGAGTATATACGGAAATTTTTGTCTTAACATGGCTGATCCCAGATATACACACATTCTTTTACTCTCCATGACTAGACTCTAATTTACGTGTGTCTGGTTGATCTACACAGTAGTGACACCCAGCCTTTTCATAAAGTGCCTCGGGGTTATCCTTGACTCTTCCCTCTCCTTCAAGCCCCACATCCAGGCCCTCGCCACCTCCTGCCAACTCCAGCTCAAAAATATCTATAAGGAACAATACAGAAATGGTGGTATTTAGAATATGAGCGCTACACAAGGACACTGCACTGATCAGTATTACCTTTAGATCTTTATTGGATATTAACAAATGTGAGTCCTCGCCACAACATGTTTCGACACTAATGCGTCTTCCTCAAGTGGATATCCAATAAAGATCTAAAGGTAATACTGATCAGTGCAGTGTACTTGTGTAGCGCTCATATTCTAAATACCACCATTTCTGTATTGTTCCTTAACTTATCCTCCCTATTGGGAGTGTGGTGGAAGAGAGCAGCTCTGCACACAAGGACCTGGCTGGTAAAACAGACACATGATTGATCTCGGGACCCGTAGAAGCGAGTTGGAGCTGGACAATTAGTTTGGAACCAGGAACAGGCGAGTAAAGGTCTCGGATCCCTTCCTCACCACTGAGCCTACAATCTGGTTGTGCAGAGACGGCACAACCAGTTAAGGTGAGTGAGGAATCAGTGTAACGGAGAATTTAATCTGCCTTTAGTAAACAGTGTGGTGCAACCGAAAAATTTCTGCTTTACAAAAACATCTATAGGATCCGCACTTTCCTTGACCACGACACTGCTAAAACCCTTATTCACGCTCTCATCATCTCCCACCTCGACTACTGCAACCTCCTGCTCACCGGCCTCCCCAATACCTCCCTTGCACCTCTCCAATCTATCCGGAACTTCGCTGCCCACCTAATGCATCGGTCTCCCCGCTACTCCCCTGTCTCCCCCTCTGCCAAGCCCTTCACTGGCTCCCTACTTCCCAGAGATACTGGTTTAAAACATTAACTATGACATACAAAGCCATTCACAACCTGTCCCCTCCATACATCTCTGACATGGTCTCCCGATACCTACCCTCATGAAACCTGCGATCCTCACAAGAGCTCCTCCTCTACTCCCCCTCATCTCCTCTTCGCACAACCGCATACAGGATTTCTCCTGTGCTTCACCCAGACTCTGGAACTCACTGCCCCAACACATCATACATTCTCCTACCCTGGGAACCTTCAAAAGAAGCCTGAAGACCCACCTCTTCCGCCAAGCCTACCACCTGCAATAAGACCCAGGCCACCACACCGCCTCACGACTGGAACTTCCCCCTCCCACTGTATCCTAGTGGATCGGATTTTTCCCCTCTTGTATCTGTACGACCAAATTGTCCACATTTATTGTTACTTATATTGTTACTATGTTACTTGTCCTAGTCTGCCCCTTTTAGCATGTAAAGCGCCATGGAATATAATGGTGCTATATAAATAAATCTATTATATAATTGCCGTAGCGACTTCCGTCGGACCGGCGCTACTTCCTGTGGCTTTGTTCGCGTAGCTCGGCTGCTCTTCCTGGATCTGTCCGTGGCCGCATAGCGGCCACGGTGACTCGCGAAGCAATGCCCGCAAAGCGGGCATTGCGAGTCGTTGCCGACTCACGAAGCAATGCCCGCAAAGCGGCCATTGCGAAGTCGCAGGGCCATTGCGAGTCTCAGGCACACTGCGAAGCATTACCCGCGTAGCGGCCATTGCGAGCCATTGCCCACCCACAGCCCCCTCCGCCCTCCCCGCTACCCACAGCCCACCTGCGACTATGGAGATGCCCCCTGTGCCTCCCCCCCAGCCCCGATGCACAGCTCAGCACCGCTCCCCAGCCCCGCACCGCCCCCCAGCACCGCACACCCCCAACGCCGCACAGAGCCCCCCCTCACTGCCCGCACACCTCCGCCGCCAGCCCCCATCCATAGCCTAGCACCGCCCCCCAGCCCCGCTCCCCAGCACCGCTCCCCAGCCCCGCAATGTCCGCCCCCTCCCCCCATATGTCCGCACCCCCCCATTATGTCTGCACACCCCCACATTATGTCCGCACACACCCCCATTATGTCCGCAGACCCCTCCCATATGTGCTCACACCCTCCCCCCCATATGTCTCACACACCCCCCACAATATGTCCGCGCACCCCCCCATATGTCCGCACCCCCCCAAACCCTCACAATATGTCCGCACACCCCCCCATATGTCCTCACCCCCCCAACCCACCCCAATAACTCCTCACCCCCCCCACAATATGTCCGCACGCCCCCACATATGTCCTCACCCCCCCAAACCCCCCCAATATGTCCTCACACCCCCCACAATATGTCCACACACCCCCCATATGTCCTCACCCCCCCACACCCCCACAATATGTCCTCACACCCCCCCAATATGTCCTCACACCTCCCCACAATATGTCCGCACAACCCCAAACCACCCCAATATGTTCTCACACCCCCCACAATATGTCCGCACACCCCCCCATATGTCCTCACCCCCCCGAAACCCCCCAATATGTCCTCACACCCCCCCACAATATGTCCTCTCCCCTCCAAACCCCCCCAATATGTCCTCACACCCCCCCACAATATGTCCGCACACCCCCAAACCCCCCAATATGTCCTCACACCCCCCCAGAATATGTCCGCACCCCCCCCCCAAACCCCGACGCCGTAGATCACTTACCTGTCTTTATGACATCTGCTTCGTCAGGTCCAGGTCCAGTCCTCCCTCCGGCCCAGGCATCCTCTTCCTTCAGCCCGGCCCGCGAGTCTTCCATCCGGCGATCTTCTTTCTTCCTCCAGCGAGCTCCGGGTCCTCGATGTTCCCTCTTCGGTCCGCTCCGCTGACTGAGGAATAAAGATGGCCGCCGCGAGTTTCTGGAAGCCCCGCCCACGGATCCAAATCGCACCAATCACATTCAAATACACACCAACCAATCACATTCAAGGCTCATTCATACATTTTTATCAATGGGAAAAAACACTTTTACTATTCCACTATGGCCAATCAGATTCGCGCCTCATTCATCCATGTTTCTCAATGGGAAAAATTCACTACATTTAAAGACAATAAAAATAAATAATAATAAACATACAAATATTTAAAAATACAAATAAATTCACTTAAAATAACAAATAATAAATAAATTTAATAATAATAAAAATACTAAAAAAAAAATAATAAATAATATAAATAATAAATAATAAAATAAAAAATAATAATAAAAAAATAAATAAAATTAATATATAAAATTAATATATTAATTACATTAACTAATTAAAATAAAAAAAATTAATCTAATACAAATAAATTTAATTAAAATAAAAAATTTATATACAAATAATAAAAATAATAAATAATAAAATAAAATCAAAATTAAAAAAATAAATAAAGAAAATAAAAATATATATAATTAAAATATTAATAACATTAACTAATTCTAAGAAAATCAAATTACTCAAATAAAAAAAAATTCAATTAAAAAAAAAAAATAATAATATTATAAAAATATTAAATAATAAATAATTACAATAATAAAATAATAAATAATAAAAAAAAATATTCCATATAAAAATTCATAACATTAACTAATTCTAATAAAATAAAACAAATAAATAAAATATTCATAACATTAAGTTATTCAAAAAAAATGTAAATAAAAAAAAAAATAAAAAAAATAAAAATAATATAGCTACTATAATCTAATTAACGCACGTTCTAGAATCCTGATGCATTTGCATCAGGCTCACAGCTAGTAATAATAATAATAATAATAATAATAATAATAACTAGTGTAAATTAGCTGCTGCAGGCTATGGACTGGATGCTAATCTGCATAAGAATCTGTCTCCAGAGCTATACTTTAATTGTGCTTTTTAATGATGTAATTAGGCATTACAACTATGATATGTGATGGCTGCTTTCCTGATCTGCAGAAGTGTGTGTGATTTTATCTAACACAGCTGCAGTTCCTATCAGGGCTTCAGCTTCTATCTCACAAGTTAATTCCGTATATCAGGTGATCTTCAAATTGGAACTGTCTTAAAAGCTCACAATTTTTTAAATTCTTGGAATATCTGTTAGACTATTGAAAGATCATGGACATTTTGTTAAAACTTTAAGACCTAAAAAAAGTGAATCGTTTGTTAACTGACAACGTTTTCTGAACAACTTTTTTGCTAGCGGAATCCTGCTGGATCTGTGCTAATGGATGATTACTGGACATGTAAACAAAGCCTAAGAAGACAAAGTGCAGTTTTACTGTTCTGTCTTAGTTACTACATGTTTCACACATGTACAGTATCAACCCCTTTATTAAAATGTGGATGGAGCTCCGATGCTATCGCATCGTCAGCATGGTGACGTCATGATGGGGCGCCTCTGTGGGGCTGGAGGTGGCAGTATCTCTCTCTTCCATGCGCTATCCCCCTTTCCATGCAGTCTCTCTCGACCTGTGCTCTTTTCCCCCTGTATACTATGATGTTCTAACACACCACTTTGTCAAACCCCATTGTGATGTCATAATTCTCCATATGATGTAATAATACCCCATTGTGATGTCATAATATTCCATTTTAATGGTAAAAAATACCCCATTATGATATCAAAATACCCCATTATGATGTGATAATACCCCATTGTGATATCATAATACCCAATTTTGATGTCATAATACCCAATTTTGATAATAATACTCCTTGTGATGTCATAAAAGGATTTCAACCGAGTTTAAGATTCCAAGTTATCCAATCTCAGCTATATAATAACTACAGGATTAACTTTTTCAATCTATATGTTTATTCTTACAATTAAAAATCCAGTGTGGTTTAGTAATATAGTGAAACTGTGATGACTTACAATGAAAACCCTTCCCAAGCACAATACAAGACAAATAATTAGTCCACTATATCAAAATGATGTTGGGGATCCAACTAGGTTAAGGAGATAGCAGAATACAGTTGAATTAGGGTCAGACAAGGGTATGCCTGAACAAAGGAGAAATGGAAACTGGAGATTATGAGCGCTAAGGCACAAAGCAAAGGGAAAGTATTAGCAGATTTTCAAACCTTTTATTATTAGCTCCTTGTATGGGCCACAACGCATTTCAATAGCACGCAGGCTATCTTCATCAGGTATAACACAAGGAATTGAGCTCAGGAACTGACATTTATAGGGTCCAGATTACAACAATTGGATGGCTCATTAATGATATCATGGCAAATCATTAACCCTATAATAACGTAAAATGATCACTTGTATACCAATGTTCTGATGAAAAACTATATGGAGCAGGACGATAATTAAAACTGTTGTAAAACATCTATAATATAATTGTCTAGCAGCCACTTCCGTCTGAGCCCGAAATCGCGCGCTAGCGCTCATTGGTTGCCAGCAGCCAATGAGCGCCGCGTATGCAAAAGAGCCGCGCGGCGCACAAATTCAAAATTTGCGCACCTCTCCTCTAAGCCCCCCCGCTCCTTCTGCCCTGCCCGCGCTCCCCCCTCCCACTGATCCTCCTGCCCTGCCTGCACTCCCCTCGGCCCCCCGCTCCTTAGGGCTATTTCTTTAGTGATGTCACAGAGGGGAGGAAGAATCCTGTTCCTCCTCCCCTGTGTGAGCTGTCTCAGCCCCATTTGATTTCGCAGTGCATTATACACTGCAAAATCAAATGTAAAATTCAGCCAAATGTATTAAAAATAATAAAGATTGTTATACTTAGCCTCCGCCAAGTGCTCGGTAACCGGGAGTGTCCTGCTAGGACCTTGCATGATGTCAGAATGATATCATCGTTCGGCGCTGTGATTGGCCCGCTCGCGGTCATGTGATATGCGCGTCTCATATCACATGACCGCGAGCGGGCCAATCACAGCGACGAATGCGATGTAATTCTGACATCATGCAAGGTCCTATCACTACACTGCCTGCTACTGCTCCCGGTTACCGAGCACCCGGCGGAGGGTAAGTATAACAATCTTTATTGTTTTTAATACATTTGTCTTTAATTTACATTTGATTTTGCGGTGTATAATACACTGCGAAATCAAATTGGGCTGAGACAGCTCGCACAAGGGATCACAAAAGAGACAGCACACACAAGGAATTACAAAAGACAGCACACACAAAGAATCACAAAAGACAGCACACACAAGGGATCACAAAAGACAGCACACACAAGGGATCACAAAAGAGACAGCACACACAAGTAATCACAAAAGACAGCACACACAAGGAATCACAAAAGACAGCACACACAAGGGATCACAAAAGACAGCACACACAAGGGATCACAAAAGACAGCACACACAAAGGATCACAAAAGAGACAGCACACACAAGGAATCACAAAAGACAGCACACACAAGGGATCACAAAAGAGTCAGCACACACAAGGAATCACAAAAGACAGCACACACAAGGATCACAAAAGACAGTACACACAAGGGATCACAAAAGACAGCACACACAAGGGATCACAAAAGAGACAGCACACACAAGGGATCACAAAAGAGACAGCACACACAAGGAATCACAAAATAAACAGCACACACAAGGGATCACAAAAGAGACAGCTCACTAAAGGGATGACAAAAGAGACAGCACAAACAAGGGGTCACAAAGCAGCACACACAAGGGATCACAAAACAGCACACACAAGGGATCACAAAGCAGCACACACAAAGGATCACAAAACAGCACACAAAGGGATCACAAAAGAGACAGAACACATAAGGGTGGAAAGAGACAGCACACATGGTGCAAAAGAGACAGCACACAAAAGGGATCACAAAAGAGTCAGCACAAGGGGCAAAAGAGACCGCACAGCATAAGGAAGGAAAAAGCCAGCACACACAAAGAAAGGAAAGAGACAGCACACACGGGGCGAAAGAAACAGCACACACAAGAGATCACAAAAGAGACAGACAAGGGGAAAAAGACACAGCATAGCACAAGGAGCAAAAGAGACAGCACACACAGGGTGAAAGAGACAGCACACATAAGAGGAAAAGAGACAGCACACACAAGGGAGGAAAGAGACAGCACACACAAGGGAGGAAAGAGACAGCACACACAAGGGAGGAAAGAGACAGCACACACAAGGAAAGAATAAGACAGCACAGCACAAGGGGCAAAAGACACAGCATAGCACAAGGAGCAAAAGAGACAGCACACACAGGGTGAAAGAGACAGCACACACAAGGGGGAAAGAGACAGGACACACAAGGGAGGAAAGAGACAGCACACACAAGGGAGGAAAGAGACAGCACACACAAGGAGGAAAGAGACAGCACACACAAGGAAAGAATAAGACAGCACACACAAGGAAGGAAAGAGACAGCACCACGGTTCAAAAGAAACAGCACACACAAGAGATCACAAAAGAGACAGCACAGCACAAGGGGCAAAAGACACAGCATAGCACAAGGAGCAAAAGAGACAGCACACACAGGGTGAAAGAGACAGCACACACAAGGGGGAAAGAGACAGGACACACAAGGGAGGAAAGAGACAGCACACACAAGGGAGGAAAGAGACAGCACACACAAGGGAGGAAAGAGACAGCACACACAAGGGAGGAAAGAGACAGCACACACAATGGAGGAAAGAGACAGCACACACAAGGGAGGAAAGAGTCAGCACACACAAGGGGGAAAGAGTCAGCACACACAAGGGGGGAAAGAATCAGCACATACAAGGGGGGAAAGAGTCAGCAAACACAAGGGGGAAAGAGGCAGCACACACAAGGGGGGAAAGAGGCAGCACACACAAGGGGGGGGGAAAGACACCACCATGCTGCCTCCACTGCCCCATCCTGCCCGACCTGGCTGCATCCTGTCCCCCCCTGCCACCATCCGGCCCCCCCCCCGGCTCCAACCTGCTCCCCCACCTTCATCCTGCCCCCCCGCCACAATCCTGTCTCCTCCCGCTCCATCCTGCCCCGCCGGCTTCATCCTGCCCACCGCCACCATCCTGCCCCCACCACCATCCTGCCCCTTGGCACCATCCTGCCCCCCCTGCCATCGTCATGCTCCCCCGCCACCATCCTGCAACCCCGCCTCCATCCTGCCCCCCACCTCCATCCTGCTTTACGCCTCGATCCTGCCCCCCCGTCACCATCCTGCCACCATCCTGCCCCGCCAGCTCCATCCTGCCCCCCCCCGGCTCCATCCTGCCCCCTCGGCTCCATCCTGCCCCACTCCATTCTGCCCATACTGATCAGTGGCTGGGCATGACAAAACACTGATACCGCCGCACACAGACACCGCCACACAATACTGGCACCGCAGACACCGCTGCACACCACTGACACCACTTCCCACAGACACCGCTTCACACAGACACCGCTTCACACAGACACAGCTTCACACAGACACAGCTTCACACAGACACCGCTTCACACAGACACCGCTTCACACAGACACTGCTGGCTCCATCTTTCCCTGCTGGCTCCATCCTGCCCCGCTCGCTCCATACTGTCTCGCTCCTTTCTGCCCCTGCTGATTAGTCTCGCCCGGTGACTGAACAGCGACACTGCCGCACAACACTGACACCGCCACACACCGCAGACACCGCTTCACACCGCCACTGCTGACTCCATCCTGCCCCGCTCACTCCATCCTGTCCTGCTCCATTCTGCTCCCACTGATTATTCTCGCCATGCGACTGAACACGGACACCGCGCACACCGACACCACCGCACACCGACACTGCCACACACCACAGATACTACTGTATACCCACACTGCTGTACACAGACACCGCCGAACACAGACACCACCACACACCAACATCGCCGCACAATACTGATACTTCTGTGCACCGAAACTGCTGTACACTAACACTGCTGTACACCGACACCGCCACACACGACACCACCGCACACGACACTGCTGTAGGTATCTACTATATAATTGCCTAATCGTGTCTGTCTGTCCAGGAAATCGAGCGCCATCGCTCATTGGTCGCCGCAAGCTGCGGCAACCAATGAGCGAAGCATATGCAAAACAGCCGCGCGCATTCAAACTTGCACCAAGCTGAAACCTAGCGACAGCGACACATCGGCATCGCTATCGCCAGGATACACGTGTCCAGTCGCAGCTATCATCGGAGATCCTACGGTAGCTGCGGCTCATCTACTCCCGCACAGAGGTCCAGCCGGGAGATGACCGATGTCAGCTTGCAGTGATAATATCCCGATCGCCATATTGGAACACCCACATTATGGTATTTCTATATGGAGGTCAGAATTCAAATCCCCCGCCAAGCCGCGCTACTTCTCTGAATGGTGAATAGTGAATACTACTTCTCATAAACCTGAACTAACAATAAAAGAATTTTCAAGGTCTCCCAAATATGATACATTACATTAATTTAGTGTTTGGCCACATTCTCGATAGTGAGATTACTATCGAGAATGTTATTTCAGTATATCAGTAGTGAAGGTATACACTGTGTTCCAAATTATTATGCAAATGTTCTTTTTTCTGATTTTCCTAAATGGTCGATGCAAATGACGATCAGTGTAATAAAAGTCACCACCCGTTACAGTATACATCAAATTTATTGAAGAAACCTCCCAATGATAGCGGTATAATCTTCAAAATTAAAAAAACTCTAAATGCACTGTTCCAAATTCTTAGGCACAGTAGAGTTGCTAAACATTTGATATGTTTGAAAGAAGTGAAAATGCTCATTTGTTGAATTTGCAGCATTAACAGGTCACATTCACTGAAATAAAAAGCTATTTAACTCCAAAACATCCTAACAGGCCAAGTTACATGTTACATAGGAACTAGTGATGAGCGAGCACTAAAATGCTCGGGTGCTCGGTGCTCTGGCCGAGCATCTCAAGATACTCGTGTACTCGGCCGAGCACTGAGCCCAATGTAAGTCAATGAGTGACAGGCTCCGCCCACAGACTTCCGGTTATAAAACGAGTATTGCTGGGAAAGGGCGGGAGGGGGGCTTTTTGAAATCGCTGCAACATACAACACCTTGTTGTGGCCCACAGAGGGATCCTAACAATGAATCTGTTCTCTGTGAGGTGCCAGCTCACTGTGTGCACTGAAGGGAGCTGTGTATGTGTGTCAGATCGCTTATTATTACCGAGCAGTCCGAGCATCTCGGCGGTACCCGGTGCTCGCCGAGCATCCCGAGTACCGGGATACTCGTGCGAGTACCGAGCAGCGCAGAGCATACTCGCTCATCACTAATAGGAACCTTACTTTGATATCACCTTCACAATTCTAGCATCCATTGATATTGTGAGTTTCTGGAGAGTTTCTGCTTGTATTTCTTTGCATGATGTCAGAATAGCCTCCCAGAGCTGCTGTTTTGATGTGAACAGCCTCCCACCCTCATAGATCTTTTGCTTGATTATACTCCTAAGGTTCTCTATAGGGTTGAGGTCAGGGGAAGATGGTGGCCACACCATGAGTTTATCTCCTTTTATGCCCATAGCAGCCAATGGCACAGAGGTATTCTTTGTAGCATGAGATGGTGCATTGACATGCATGAGGATGATTTTGCTCCTAAAGGCACGTTTTTGCTGTTTGTACCATGGAAGAAAGTTCTCAGTTGGAAACTCTATATACGTTGCAGAGGTCATTTTCACACCTTCAGGAACCTTAAAGGGGCCTACCAGCTGTTTCCCAATGATCCCAGCCCAAAACATGACTCCTCCACCTCCTTGCTGATGTAGCAGCCTTGTGGGGACATGGTTGCATCCACCAACCATCCACTACTCTATTCATCTGGACCATCCAGGGTTGCTCAGCACTCATCAGTAAACAAGACTGTTTGAAAATTAGTCTTCATGTATATCTGGACTCACTGCAACTGTTCGTGCTTGTGAGCACTGTTTAGGGGTGGCCGAATAGAAGGTTTATGCACCACAGCAAGCCTTTGAAGGATCCTCCACCTTGAGGTTCGAGGGACTCCAGAGGCACCAGCAGCTTCAAATATCTGTTTGTTGGTTTATAAGGCCTTTTTAGCAGCTGCTCTCTTAATCTGATGAACTTGCCTGGCAGAAACCTCCCTCATTCTGCCTTTATCTGCATGAACACATCTGTGCTCAGAATCAGCCATAAATCTCTTCACAAAACGATGATCACGCTTACGTTTTCGTGCAATATCTAATGTTTTCATGCCTTGTCCAAGGCATTGCATTATTTGTTGCTTTTCGAATAAATATATAAAGGACCAGGAACAGTCATGGTACTGGGCACACATCAGATAAAGCATTTAAAAGAGAGAGAGCAGAGATGTTTTTGTGACCCAGATTAAATCACCCGAATGTCCACACACATATATTTGCAGTACAAGAATTTTTATTAAGTTACTGGTGGTACAAAAACAGGCAACAGTCATTTAGTAAAAAAGGACAGTGTGGAAGAGGGAGGTGGGAGAAGGAGGCAGGAGATGCAAAGGGACAGAGGTACCCTCACCCTGGTAGCTATGAAGCAATGCTTGTGCTAAGGGGGGGACAACCTCAGCAGCACAGGTGCTGTGGTGAGATGTCACCTATTTGTGCAAATAAAGCTACAAGCACACTCTCTAAAACTTACCCATGGGTGTAATAAAGGGGTCCAATGCACTCCTGCCTTCGTCTCAGAGGCCCCGACACGTGTTTCGCGTCCGGCTTTCTCAAGGGGCGAGTGGTGCAGAGTGCTCTAAGTGGCTGGCCTATATAGGGGAGCGAGTGACAGCTGCAGCTTATTTGGCTGCATAACGCACCTTGCCGCCGGAAGTAAGCGGCGGGGAGGACTCTCCTGGGTGCGCTGTGGTCGGGAAGAAAGTTCCCGTGACGTCACATCCAGGCGCAACCATTCTGGAGGTCTCCGTCACCGTCGACTTCCGGCGGTTCAGTGCGCATGCGCACGCTGCTCGCGGCCATTTTGGAGAAGGGCAAAAGGAGCTCGGTTTTGCCCCTCTCCTATGTTATTAGTATTTTGATAAGTACACTTATTAATCGAAGGGGGCAGTGATAAAGGGGTCATAAGGGACACATTAGTCCGGAGACCAGAAAGAAGAAGAGAAAACAACATGATATCAATAACTGCACAATACGGAATGTACAAAAAGAGGAAGGAGGACGAAGGAGAAATAAAAAAAGAGTGGAAAGACATGGTCAGTTTTTCAAAGGAATATGCACTTTGGCCAACTCCACAATCCTCCTCCGTATCCACTTCATGTATGTTTGCTCTCCATAGTTAATATTAGTGTCTTCCGGACCAAATTGCATCACCAGTTAGAACCCAATACCGGTTGTCAGTCGCTCACACATAGGCCAGTGCAAGGAAAAAGTGCAAAGCTAAAATAGACAAGTAAAAAAAGAGCAAAGTTAAAAAAGCTGACTAACCTCAATTGAGGTACAGATCGCCATGAAGATTCCTTGGCTGGCAAATAGATATGCAGAGTATATCAGTATCTTAATGGCAAGAGGAAACTAAGTATGGTGCTTGAGAAGGGTGGTGACGAGCAGACCCTGAAAATTAGGGGAGACAGGGCATACAACAGGTATAGACAACATATTACGAGGCAAAAGAAGCCATGATTTTAAGACCAGAGAACGACTTCAGGAAAAGAATTGTTTATAAGATCATAAAAAATCATAAAAAGTCCACCAGAGACACAAAACACTGTACGTGTCTGAGGAAACTGACTAGAGAAAGGGGGCAAAGCTTAGTCTTTCATTAAGACCAGCGGGTGCCATTGTGCCCAAAGTCACAATCCACCTGCATTCAAGTTTCGCGAGTTCTTTACTGACATTCCCCCCCCGAATACCTAAGTTCAGTTGCTTTTCGGCAGCAGAGACATCCTTTTTCTTTCCCATGTTACTTGAAAACTGTGGCCTGCGTAATATTGTGGAACACCCAGTTTTCTTTTTATTGGGCTCACCTGCCAAACTAATTATCACAGATATCTGAGATTGATCGATGCATAAGCATCGGGATTCTAGTAAATCGTGCGATCCTCATGACGCGCATAGGCCGTTCCTCTCCCCGGGTCCTAATTTCGCGCTCGATCAGCGACACACGCCAATGCCCGCTGTGACGGGCCATTAGCGAGTGCGGCATTCAAACACTCTCCAATTGGCGTGGCTTCGCGTCCGAATGCCTTGGTAGTATGCCACATAAGCCATGGGCTGCGACAGCGCTTGAGGCCGGAACGTCTCAACAGGGAGTCAAAAAACCATTCGTGGATTTATTATTAGATATCTGAGATTGACTTTTCAATGATTTCCAAAGACACCACGTTTGGTGAGTTTGTACATGTTTGTTACATATCAGTTGCGATAAGCAGAAAATCAAATGTGCCATGGATTTAGTGAAAACGATTCTGCCGCAATTCGCACGGAAGGTGTGTAACGTACCAATTTACACTCGATCCCACACGAGCAATTGTATCCGTGAAGTGCTGCCGTGTTACCACAACGTAGCCCCGATTTTCATCATTAATGTGTAGGTTCACACGCACAATTCAAGACACACCAATCATGGGCCATTGCTCTTCGACTTTACCTAAACACTAGGGCCTAGAAGATCATTTTGCCTGCTGTCCCCATAACCTATTTGACTGGCGACAATGGTCTATGGACCGCTAAACTCTCTAACAACCGCTAACCATATAAGAATAATCCATTGTAAGTTGGAAGTTCCAGCCCTTATTTAAAAATAATTATGTGTTCCACCATTGCGAACATAAAAAACCATGATTATCAGTTTTGAACAAATAAACATACAGTATGTGTAGCAAAAATAGACAAAAACCAGCTGCCTAACACATGGCACATTAAGGACCTATGACTACCCCCTTACATGTCGTGTGGCTGCCAGGGCACTGCCCCAGGGCCATTGAGATATGAGCAGTAGTTGTCTCTGCTGCTTCTGGCATCCTGCTGAGGTCGACCTGGCCCTAACGGCTGGAGTGGCGCTATCCCAAAGTCGTTAGCACGCCAATCCCCTGGACTGAGTTCCCACTTGTGGGGTCCACACTATCCACAAAACTTACTGGCGTGTATGATTGAGTATCCCTACGCCGCAGAAAGTTATGTAGCACACAACACGCCATCACTACCATACGGATAGATTCCATTTTCAGACTTAAAGGAGTATGAAAGACGCGGAATCTATTGGCCATTATCCCAAACGCATTTTCAACCACCAGCCGTGTACGGGATAGGCGGTAGTTGAAAATGCGTTTTTCAGGGGTCAGAGCCCTCTGCGGATATGGCCGAAGGAGGTTGGCGCTGTAGTGCAAAGGCCTCATCCCCCACAAAGGCGAAGTTGAGATGCTCAGTGGTGTCATCATTGGTGGGTAAGTTCAGGCGGCCATCCACAACGGTCCCGAACCAAATGAGCTATGGGCCAAAACTCCACCATCAGACACACGACCGTTCATCCCCACATCCACAAGGAGGAACTTGTAGTTTGCATTGACGAGGGCCATGAGGACCACACTAAAATAACCCTTGTAGTTAAAATAGTAAGACCCGGTGTTATGGGGTTGTGTGATCCTCACATGCTTGCCATCCAATGCCCCCCCGCAGTTTGGGAATTGCCACCTCTCCTGAAAGCCAGTGGCAACTGACAACCATTCCGCGGGGGTTGTTGGAAACCGCATATAGGTTGGCAAGAGACACCTCACAATAGCCACACAAGTCTCAGGGATAAGGCTACTCAGCAGGGAGCCGACACTGCCGATGCATACTGCAGGTCAGTCTGCGTGCGCCCTGAAGCCAGAAAACGCAGAGTGACAACCAACCGCTCCTCTGCTGGTACTGCTGGACGCATCACAGTGTCCTCACGGGCAATATGTGGTGTAACCAAGTCCAAAAGTATTTTGAATGAATCCTCGGACATGCGGAGGAAATTTCTGAAATCCTGCGGATTGTTATTCTCCAGCTGACGGACAAGGCGCATGTGGGTCAGGTCGGACCTTTGCAGGAGCCAGTCACGAGACCACACACGCCGTCGTCTCCGCCTCCGCAGTCTCTCATTCCTCTCATCTGTCACAAGGCATCCTCAACCATGGACAAAGCCACTACTGCCATTAAGGAATGATGCATGTCGGCAAAACAGTGTTAGCAGGAATCTGGAAGAGAGTAAAATTGAAAAATGTTAACACATTGTAGACATAAATTGAAAAACAATATTATGAACACTCAAATGTCACCCACACAGCAGCACCAAAGAGACTTAACAAAACAATGTAATTTAGTGATGGGTTATGATGCCAAACCACATGTAATGTTGTATCGGTGCTATTTCTTTAGCACGCCTCACACACATAGTATGGAATTTTTGGAAGGGAAAAAAAAACATGTCTTGGTAACAGACAGACATATTAGCACAGGTTTAAGGGGGACAATAGCCTGTCTGCCTGTTTTACAAGGATTTTCTAAACACATGACAATTGGAAAGTGACATGGCTCATGTGTGTGTGAATGTCTTTGTTGAAAATCAATTGGGGACAAAGGCACTATGCCAAGTGCAGTTGTGCCAAGTAACGCCATCTACAGTCAGGATTAACCAAAAGTAATGGCAAACAAAGCATTTTTATACTGTTTATAGTGTAAACTGCTCACGCTATTTGACACTAAAAATTGTCTACCAAAGAAAACCCACTTCAAGCATGCTTGCAAAGAAGTCAAAAGACCATACAACCACACTCAATAAGCATAACATGTTTCAAACCATCCAGCATCCATGTACACACACAAACAATATTAATCCTCCTGTGCTGTGTGGCCAGCATATCCAGGACCAAAGACATTAAATGTCCAAAGTCACTAAATGTTTCTAAAGTTTGTGCCTATGTATTTGGTTAAGCTCAGCACCCCCCCTAAAATAATTGTAAGCCCCATATACACCTCAGACATCACAAGAGCCAACATTTACCACATAATTCAATTGTTTAACATCAATTAAACGCATATTACGCCAAAATAAAAGTACACACATGTAGGAAGCTAACACTCAAACATGTGCAGCATAACACATAACAACTGGGTCCAAATGTGTGCAAACAATATTATGCTGTTTGTTCAATCATCATCACAGTGTTTTACAGGACATATAACCTGCAAAGGCCTGCATGACACCGCAACTACCACAAGCACACAGCCCCTATGATTTATTATACTTTACACAACGTCAACTACATGTGCACCTTTGCACAGCGTCTCCATGCTACTAATGCTGCCTAGTCACAATTGTACATGCAGGGCTATTCGTACTAAACGCATTAACTATGGCAAATGTACCAGTATAAACTATAATCAAGAACATTACTTACCTCAATGGCGCTGGGCAGAAAACCTAATTGCGTTCAGCTGTGTGCGGTTTATGAAGGGCCAAACAGCAAGTAATTAGCCAACACACTTGCGTCGTCCAATGGTAGTGCGTCTTGAGTGCCAACCCCCAACGTCGTGGATTGGGCAGCTAATTAACGTTTTCCATTGGCTGTGTGGTCTTTAAAAGACGACTTTTCCATCATCCCCACACCAACACATGCATATACTCCGTGGTAGCGTCCCCTCTTCTCACACAGCAGGATTGACGGTATGTATTGGCAACTCTTGGTCGTCATGGTTTTTTGCTTATTTGTCATGTTGTATTTCAAGTATAGTGTGTTTGTTTGCTCTTTCAAAGTGTTTTGAATTCTTGCAACTTTGCATACATGCACAATTGATTTAACTCATGGCCACTTTACACACAACAAGTTATCTGGGCAACGTATGAGCAAGTAGCTGTTGGCTGTGAAATTCTGGCCACATTTTTCCATTTTGTGAATGTGTAGAATGGAGCAATGTGGGCCTGATTTCACTGCAGCCAGCAAGTTGCTCTGAAGTTGGACAGAGAATTTGGTGTGTGTCAAATGCCCATCAGATACATATTTTGCTTTGCCCTCTTCAACCATGTCCACATCTTGCTCTATATGTGTAGCTGACACACTGTAGCCAAATGTGTATATGATTGAATTAGCAAACACATACATGTGCCTACGTTACAAAGATGTGTGTCTGTGTGCCAATTGCCCTTTTTTTTTTTAAATTTTTTATTTTGTGTGTTTTTAAATGTACATGATCCGAGCACCTTTTTTTTTTTTTTTTTTTAATTTTTCTTGTCACTTAACATGCATGTTTGCTTGGCCCATTTACATGGTTATTTGTGTATTAGCCAAAGCAATCATGCCTTTGCGTAGAGGACGAGATACTTAGCTCCTCCGTGCCGCTAATGTAGGTGATTCTGTGTTGACCCGCAAGGTCACAAAGTTGCCCTTACATCCATTTTAACAGAGTGGCATACATACATACTGTTCGCCTATGTTGCTTAATGGCCTTCTTTGCAAATACGTTATGTTTATGTTTTATAAATTTGGCCGCATGAAGTACAATGTAATAATATTTTCACAGGAACACATTGAGCCACATGCAAACACATGAAAAGAAATGAACCATGCATATGTGTGTTGACTGCCTTTTTCTCTGTTCACAGATGACAGACAACCATGAATATATCCAGGCCTTCATAGCGAAATACCAGGAGCTGGAGTGCTTGTGGCGGGTCAGAGCGCCGGAATATAAGAACAGTACGGCGCGGAGAGTGGCGTATGACCAGCTAATCTCACTCAGCCAGCAGCGCAACCCAGGGCTGAGTGTTGATTTGAATTTTGTGCAAAGGAAAATATCTAACCTGCGCACAGTGTACCAAAAGGAGGTGAAGGAGGTCAACAAATCCATGCGGTCCGGGAGTGGAACGGGGGAGGTTTATGTGCCACGTTTGTGGTACTTTAACCTCCTCCATTTCCTCAAGGACCAGCATGACCCTCCCAGTACACTGTGCAGCAGGTCCTTTGCACAAAATTCTTCCGCCACTCTCCAAGTGTTGGATCCGCCACAGGAGGTAGGTGTTTGATCTTCTTGTTTCTCTCTCTATCCAACGGTGGTTGTAGACACTGGTGTTGTGTGGCACTTTTTAAACATAGCATCGTGTGTTCTTTTTCAACCTGCACCTTTGGCTAAAGCGCGTTGTTTTGCCCTTCTAAAAGGTGCACAAGCTCTTCTTCTTGTGTCGGCACATATGCGTAAACATGCTGCTTACTTATGTAAGTAGAGTAAGCAGTGTGTGTTTTTAGACTTTTCAATGTGTCTCAATGTTTTTTGTTTTTTTTAACATTGATTAGATTGCATGCTTAACCCCTTCCCGACATAGGACGTTGTGCAACGTCCTGTGTTTCTGCCCGTTCCCGACACAGGACGTTGCACAACGTCCTGGCAGATTTGAGCTGCTGCAGCTCCTGTGAGTGGGGTCGCTCAGGTGTCACAGATGCTGCTGCTCTGTGACAACCTGTAGATGACCCCACAGGGGGTGGATTAACCCCCCCGTGCCCAGGACCCCTCCGATCGGCAGTTTAAAAGTGAAACTGCCGATCGGAGGGAATCACAGGGATTCACCCCTCCAGATCTGATTGGAGCTCTCCAATCAGATCTGGAGGGGCGGATCGGCAAGTGCCCATCCCTCCTCACCCCCCTCCAGCTCCAGGACTGTCCAGGGCCCCCCCGCCGTCCCCCCCAACCGCCCGCCCCCCTCTATTACAGAGTATCTGCCAGCGGGCTGCACCCGCGTGCGCCCACCAGCAACACTGCCTGCTCCCCTGCGCTCGTGCTCCCCCCAGGCTGCCCCCACCTCCGGGCCCTGTGCCTGGCCCCCCCCCCTCACCTCCTGCGGCGGGCTGCACACTCCCGTGCACCCGCCGCTGCTGCCGCCGCCGCTGCTGCAGCTCCTCCTTCTCTGCCCGGCCCGCCGGTCTGTGGCCCCGCCTCCTCTCCCGGCCTCCTCCTGCTCATCGGTGGAACGAGGGAGGTAAGTATGTATGTGTATGTATGCATGCATGTGTGTGTATGCATGCATGTGTGTGTATGCATGCATGTGTGTATGCATGCATGTGTGTGTATGCATGCATGTGTGTGTATGCATGCATGTGTGTGTATGCATGCATGTGTAAGTATGCATGCATGTATGCATGTATGTGTATGTATGTATATCTATGTATGTATATCTATGTATGTATGTGTATGTATCTATGTATGTATGTATGTGTATGTTTGTATCTATGTATGTGTATGTATGTATGTATGTGTATGTATCTATGTATGTATGTATGTATGTATGAATGAATGAATTGATGGTGGGTGAATGGATAGGGGGTGCATGCGTGGACGTGAGCGTACATGAGCGTGCGTGGACGTGAGTGTGCGTAGACGTGTGCGTGCGTAGACTGTGTGCGTGTGTGGACATGTGTGTGGACGTGTGCGTGCATAGATGTGTGTGTGCATAGACGTGTGCGTGCATGGATGTGTGCATAGATGGATGTGTGCGTAGACGTGTGCGTGTGTGGACGTGTGCGTGCATAGATGTGTGTGTGCATAGACGTGTGCGTGCGTGGATGATGGGTGCATAGGTGGATGGATGGGTGCAACAAGGGATCAAGTGTCCTCTTGTTGTAGTCTCTGGGATCATAGTCATGGTGCACTGTATGACAGATCATTGTCATACAGTGCACCATAACTCTGACCCCAGAGACTGTAAGAAGAGGACACTTCATCCCTTGCTGCAGTCTCTGGATTGACCAGAGGCGATCGAGCGTCGTGGGACCTTCGTTGTGGACTACGTCGGAGGCGATCGTGCGTCATGGGACCTTCGTTGTGGACTACGTCATAGGCGATCGAGCGTCGTGGGACCTTCGTTGTGGACTACGTCGGATCTTTATAATAAAGATGGAGTCCGAATTTTGTTTGTGTTTTTTTTTCAAATAAAAAGATTTTTCTCTGCGTGTATTTTCTGACTATTTACCAGAGATTCCTAATGGCGGGTCTAACATTGGCCCTATATTATGAATCTCGGGCTTAGTGCCAGCTGACAATAAAAAGCTGGCATTAAGCCCTTTATTACCCAGTTTGCCACTGGCACCAGGGCAACTGGAAGAGTCTGGGTACAGCGCCAGAAAATGGCGCTTCAATGAATGCGCCATTTTCTGGGGCGGCTGCGGGCTGTAATTCGCAGCATGGGGGGCCCAGAACGCTTGGGCCTCTCCATGCTGCGGATTCCAGCCCCCAGCTGCCTAGTTGTACCTGGCTGGACCAAAAATATGGCGGAGCCCCATGTCATTTTTTTTCTAAAATTAGTTCTAGAAGAAAAAAAAGGGCTTTGCTGTATTTTTGGTGGCCAGCCAGGTACAACAAGGCAGCTGGGGGTTGGTGGCAATCCGTAGCTGCCAAGTTGTACCTGGCTGGACCAAAAATATGGCGGAGCCCCACGCCATTTTTTTTCTAGAATTAGTCCTAGAAAAAAAATAAAAATGGGCTTTGCTGTATTTTTGGTTGCCAGCCAGGTACAATGAGGCAGCTGGGGGTTGCTGGCAGTCCGTAGCTGCCAAGTTGTACCTGGCTGGACCAAAAATATGGCGGAGCCCTACGCCATTTTTTTCTAAAATTAGTCCTAGAAAAAAAAAAATGGGCTTCGCTGTATTTAGATGCATAGTGAACACTTTGAACCCTCAGGTGCTTCACAAATTGATCCGTAAAAATGAAAAAAGAAAATTTGTGTGAAAACAAATGTACTTTTTCCTTCTTACAGATCAATTTGTGAAGCACCTGGGGGATCAAAGTGCTCACTAAGCATCTAGATGCATTCCTTGGGGGGTCTAGTTTCCAAAATGGGGTCATTTGTGGGGGAGCTCCAATGTTTGGGCACACAGGGGCTCTCCATACACGACATGGTGTCCGCTAATGATTCCAATAGTTAGCGGACACCATGTCGCGTATGGAGAGCCCCTGTGTGCCTAAACATTGGAGCTCCCCTACAAGTGACCCCATTTTGGAAACTAGACCCCCCAAGGAACATATCTAGATGCATAGTGAGCACTTTGAACCCCCAGGTGCTTCACAAATTGATCCGTAAAAATGAAAAAAGAAAATTTGTGTGAAAACAAATGTACTTTTTCCTTCTTACGGATCAATTTGTGAAGCACCTGGGGGATCAAAGTGCTCACTATGCATCTAGATGCATTCCTTGGGGGGTCTAGTTTCCAAAATGGGGTCATTTGTGGGGGAGCTCCAATGTTTGGGCACACAGGGGCTCTCCATACACGACATGGTGTCCGCTAATGATTCCAATAGTTAGCGGACACCATGTCGCGTATGGAGAGCCCCTGTGTGCCTAAACATTGGAGCTCCCCTACAAGTGACCCCATTTTGGAATCTAGACCCCCCAAGGAACATATTTAGATGCATAGTGAGCACTTTGAACCCCCAGGTGCTTCACAAATTGATCCGTAAAAATGAAAAAAGAAAATTTGTGTGAAAACAAATGTACTTTTTCCTTCTTACAGATCAATTTGTGAAGCACCTGGGGGTTCAAAGTGCTCACTATGCATCTAGATACATACCTTGGGGGGTCTAGTTTCCAAAATGAGGTCACTTGTGGGGTAGCTCAAATGTTTGGGTACACATGGGCTCTCCATACGCGACATGGTGTCCGCTAACAATTCCAATAGTTAGCGGACACCATGTCGCGTATGGAGAGCCCCTGTGTGCCTAAACATTGGAGCTCCCCCACAAGTGACCCCATTTTGGAAACTAGACCTCCCAGGGAACGTATCTAGATTAGTTGTGAACATTTTGAACCCCCAGGTGCTTCACAAATTCATCTGTAAAATTGAATAAGTACTTTTTTTCCACAAAAAAATTCTTTTTTTATTTTTACAGATTATTTTGTGAAGCACCGGGGTGTCAAAATGCTCACCACCCATCTAGCTAAGTTCCCTGGGGGGTCTAGTTTCCAAAATGGGGTCACTTGTGGGGGAGCTACAATGTTTAGGCACACAGGGGCTCTCCAAACGCGACATGGTGTCCGCTAACAATTGGAGCTAATTTTTCAGTCAAATTGTTAGCGAACACTATGTCGCGTTTGGAGAGCCCCTGTGTGCCTAAACATTGGAGCTCCCTCACAAGTGACCCCATTTTGGAAACTAGAGCCCCCAGGGAACTTATATAGATGTGTGGTGAGCATTTTGAACCCCAAGGTGCTTCACAAATTCATCCGTAAAAATGAAAAAGTACGTTTTTTCCATAAACATTTTCTTTTTTCATTTTTACAGATTAATTTGTGAAGCACTAGGGTATTCAAAATGCTCACCACCCATCTAGATAAGTTCCCTGGGGGGTCTAGTTTCCAAAATGGGGTCACTTGTGGGGGAGCTCCAATGTTTAGGCACACAGGGGCTCTCCAAATGCAACATGGTGTCCGCTAACAATTTGACTGAAAAATCAGCTCAAATTGTTAGCGGACACCATGTCGCGTTTGGAGAGCCCCTGTGTGCCTACACATTGGAGCTCCCCCACAAGTGACCCCATTTTGGAAATTAGACCCCCCAGGGAATTTATCTAGATGGGTGGTGAGCATTTTGAACCCCCAGGTGCTTCACAAATTCATCCGTAAAAATGAAAAAGTACTTTTTTTTCTACAAAAAGTTTGTTTTTTCATTTTTACAGATTCATTTGTGAAGCACTAGGGTATTCAAAATGCTCACCACCCATCTAGATAAGTTCCCTGGGGGTCTAGTTTCCAAAATGGGGTCACTTGTGGGGGAGCTCAAATGTTTAGGCACACAGGGGCTCTCCAAATGCAACATGGTGTCCGCTAACAATTTGACTAAAAAATCAGCTCAAATTGTTAGCGGACACCATGTCGCGTTTGGAGAGCCCCTGTGTGCCTACACATTGGAGCTCCCCCACAAGTGACCCCATTTTGGAAATTAGACCCCCCAGGGAATTTATCTAGATGGGTGGTGAGCATTTTGAACCCCCAGGTGCTTCACAAATTCATCCGTAAAAATGAAAAAGTACTTTTTGTTCTACAAAAATTTTCTTTTAGCCTAAACTTTTTCATTTTCACATGGGGAACAGGATAAAATGGATGCTAAAAATTGTTGGGCAATTTCTCCTGAGTACACCGATACCTCATATGTGGTCATAAACCACTGTTTGGGCACACAGCAGGGCTCAGAAGGGAAGGAGCGCCATTTGACTTTTTGAACGGAAAATTAGCTCCAAAAGTCAAATTGCCCTCCCTCCCTTCTGAGCCCTGCCGTGTGCCCAAACAGTGGTTTATGACCACATATGAGATATAGATGTACTCAGGAGAAATTGCCCAACAATTTTTAGGATCCATTTTATCCTGTTGCCCATGTGAAAATGAAAGAATTGAGGCTAAAAGAAAATTTTTGTTGGAAAAATTAAAATTACCATTTTTTCCTTCCACTTTGCTTTAGTTCCCGTGAAGCACCTGAAGGGTTAATAATCTTCTTGAATGTAGTTTTGAGTAGCTTGAGGGGTGCAGTTTTTGGAATGGTGTCACTTTTGGGTGTTTTCTGTCATGTAAACCCCTCAAAGGGACTTCAAATGTGATGTGGTCACAAAAAAAAATGGTTTTGTAAATTTTGCTGGAAAAATGAAAAATTGCTGATGAACTTTGAACCCTTATAACGTCCGAACAAAAATTTTTTTTTTTCCCAAAATTGTGCTGATGTAAAGTAGACATGTGGGAAATGTTATTTATTAACTATTTTGTGGCACATACCTCTCTGGTTTAGCAGAATAAAAATTCATAATTTGAAAATTGCAAAATTTTCAAAAATTTTGCCAAATTTTTATTTTTTCACCAATAATCGCAAAAATTATTGACCTAAATTTAATACTAACATGAAGCCCAATATGTCACGAAGAAACAATCTCAGAATCGCTCGGATCCAATGAAGCGTTCCAGAGATATTACCTCATAAAGGGACACTGGTCAGAATTGACAAAAATGGCCTGGTCATTAGGGTCAAAATAGGCCCGGGGTGAAGGGGTTAAAGTGGTTTAAGGGATGTTGGCTGTAACAGCATAGATGTTTGGTGCTTTTCTTAATTGTTTTTTTTTTTTCCTTCTTATTTACAGGACTCTCAAGGCGCCGGGCCAAGCCAAGAAGAGGCACCCGTTCTGGAGGAGCCCCCCACTACATCGGGGGTGGAGCCTGATCCCGGTCCCACCAGGCAGCACCCGGGGCCCAGGGAGGGGGCCAGGACACGCCGAAGACCTGCTCCCCCTTCTACCCAGCTGGGTGACTGGGCCAAGAGGGTGCTGCTCAACCTGGAACGTGTCCCTTGGACTGGGATTGGGTTTATGGTCAGTGAACGGGTGTCGGAGCTGGCCCGGCCAGAAAAAACTCACCTTGAGAGGATAATCACTCTGGCCCTGGAGGCGTCGATGAATGGGACACTGACTGGGGAGACAGTGTTGTCGGAGCCCCCCCCCCACCACAGCCCCCCCCAGACCACACCGACCACCCTGGCCACCCAGCAGCTACAGGCCCCGTCAGTGTTCCATCATCGGACGCAAATGCCTATGTTTGGGCCTGGACATATTCATGGTGTGCCGAGGGAGCCTTTGCCATCTTTCCCTCGGCACAGAACATACCCTGTTCCTGCAAGGGAACAGGGTGAGTCTGCAATCGCCAATCCTGCCGAAGACTATGAGCCTTATTGGGGACGCTACCAAAACCTGTGATTTATTTTATGGATGATATTCTTTGTTTTGGTTTAGTACCATTTTGTTTATCCCAAAGGTGAAGTCAACCAAGATTTTAGTTTGGTTTTTTGGCCAACAATAAATGTAGTTTGCCAAATAGTGTTGTCTTTCTTTTGAGAATAGGTAACAGTTATCAAGCAGGTGCAAGTATGTTCCCAGCTCCATAATGTCACACACAGCTGTTACAGACAATACAAGTAGCTTGAAAACACTTTTTTAGATTAATTGAAAATGTAATTGTGTGTTAAGGGCACTTTACACATACACACTTTTTGGACAATTGTGTGTCCACATTTTGCCTTGCAATCAAATCATGTACACATTGCTCCTTTTTGTGGCGTGGGTCAAATGGAGCAATGTGTCCATTATTTCACTGTAAGCCTCCATTTTTGCATTAGTTTTACCCCTAACTTTGTGTGGGTAAAGTGGACGTTACTTTGGCCTCCCCAGAATGTCCCATGGTCTATGTGGTGCGGTATTCATACAGTGTTCAACAATCCTAAATAGTTGTGGGCCCTGTGTCCTCATTTTTTGCTTACTTAAGGCCACTTTACACACAAAGACATCTGAGTCCAATATCTGAACTAATCTCTGGTTGCAGGGAAATCATGGATACATTGCTCCATGTTCTACACAGCCAAAAAATGGCAAAATGTATCCATTATTTCAGAGGTTCCCAACTCCAGTCCTCAAGGCACACCAACAGTGCAGGTTTTCCGGATTTCATTAGTATTGCACAGGTGATAATTGAATCACCTGCACTGGTGCTGATTCCAATTTCTATAAGGAAATCATGAAAACCTGCACTGTTGTTGTGCCTTGAGGACTGGAGTTGGGAACCTCTGCATTATTTCACTGCAACCATAGATCTGTTTAGATATTCTACTCAGATATCTGTGTGTGTAAAGTGGCCTTTAGGCCCAAATTAAATGACGCAGTTTTATAATTTACGTAGCATCTTTGACCTTAAGCAAGGTGTTTTGTAGGTGTAGTTCTGTTTTTCAATGAAAACGCACACAAGTCAATTGGTGTTTTTTTTTTTTTTGTACTTAGCGGCTTGCAAAAACATGCAAGTCACACACCTTTTTTTTTAAACGTCATATCAAAACCATAAAATATTAAAATGGACCATGGACCATGGCCAAACATTGGTCATAAAGTGCAAATGTGTCCAAACATATCAACAAGGGCGTAATGCGGAAACATTCGGCAACAGTTTACGGGCCAACATGACCTTCTAAAAAGGTAACAATTACCAACAAACAGTATGTCAACATGACACAATTCCAATTTCAACTTGGAAACAATGCACCAAGCTAAATAATTAATGTGGCCCAACAGGGCCCTGACTAGAAGCTTGGCTGACAAAGTGGTGCAACATGGCATCCAGCACCTCCAGCTGCGTGGTTGCCTCCCGTAGCTTCACCAGAGCCTCTTGGAAGGCCGGAATTAGGTCCCGGTAAGATATTTGACCTACAGTGTGAAAAGACAAACATCATTGGCCATAATTTCCAAATACCTTTTCCACAACATTACAAGTGTTTAGAAAAAAAAAACTTACCAACTCCAGGAGGGGAGCCATTGACAGAGGAGGGTGATTGGCGCAAGTTGGATGGTGAATCATCAGCTGTTGGGCCTAGTGGTTTGCAGGAAACAAAAACCTTAATTAACAGCATGTTGTGTTTAAGGGACACTTTACACACAACAAGTTATGTGTCCTACTTCTGAACAACTTTAAGTGTTTGCATTCAAATCATGGACACATAGATCAATTTTGTGGCTGTGTCCAAAAGGAACAATGTGTCCATGATTTCACTGCAACCAGTAAGTTGTTCAGAAGTTGGACCAATAACTTTCTGTGTGTAAAGTGGCCATTACATACAGTCCTATTTACTTTAGGAACCAAAAAAAGGGCAGCAATCATTTCACAAGTACCTGAAGCACTTGCATGTTCGTCACTTGATGATTGTGCCTGCCCAGCTCCATATGCCTCCATTATTGCCTGTAAGGCAGATTGACCATGGGGTGATCCTGATCACCAGAATCAGAGGCGGGACACACTCCCAGATGGGCATGTTGTTCCGCTGCCACAGGGGAGTATGCAGGAGCTTGGCCCGGTGAGTCTCCCAGATCTGCTTGGGGTGATGCTGCTACTGAACCATGTGGAGATCCAACTGCAGCTGATGGCGAGGCTGGGGACAATGTTCCCCTTGAGGGAATGGTAAGTGGCGATCTGGAGGGTGCAGGTGATCGCTCGGGTGACATGGCTGGTCCTTCTGCTGGGGCTGAAGCTGGAGCCTGGTTGCCTCATCTTCTGCATCTGTGTATTTTGAAGGTAGCATTTGTTAAAAACTATTTTTAAATTTCGAAATAGTGTAGTGTGTGCCTACTACCCTTTGGTGTGTAAATTACCTGTTACATACATGATGGCCTTACGTCCATAATGACATTATAGTGTGTCTGCTGGTGTATGTACTGGTCTGATTTTTGGAACATTAAACACTAAAGTTATGTGGACATTACAACATACTGGTCCTAGGTATGGTACTTGACTTGGTTACCACACTATTAATTACTTAATGACACGCAACAGCAATATTGATTATGTCTTGCTACCCAAATATTGGAATAGCTGGAATAGGAGTCATTGGTGTAGGAGACAATAGATTTTTGCTTCTGTGTTGTGTGTACTATGCTATATTGTGTAATGATGACACATGTTTGTATGTATCATGACATAATACTCACCACACAAAGTCTGGATGTGTTCCCGGATGGCGGCATATGGTCCCTGGCCTTATGTTTCATTCTGCTATCTTTTTAACGATTTGTTTGCAGCTTCTCTCAACATGTAGGTCCCGCATCAAGGCCCGTTGGACTTGCGCACAATTCTCTTTTTATGCAGCCTGGGGTGCTGGTGTGGTTGAACTCACCAGTAATCTTGGTTGTCTAATATGTCAAATAAAATTAGCAGCTCTGGCTCGCCCCAGGCTACTGCGCGCTGTTCCGCCGCCATCTTTACTGCTGGGACTTCACTCCACCTCAAAGGGTGGGCCTGCTGCAAGCCAACGTCATGACGTCACGACGCAAATTGCAGGAGCGGCCCATAATTCTCACTCTGCAAAGGAGTCGCACACACATGCTGGCAGAGCCCAGAGCACGCTCTGCAGTCGGGAAATGTGCCCAGCACAACGCATTTGCGTCGCACAGACACCATCAGTATAGTTTACACATGATATATATGTGGAGGGAGTTGTGAGATGCAAAGTACTGTTTGTATGATGTTCCTTTTAATTAGATTCACATTGAAAACATGGGGGCGACAACAAACCATTAACAAAATGCAGACATTACATGGTACAGTCGTCGTGACAAGGTCCAACAACTATTTGCACGACAGTACAGAAGATGTGTAATTGTCTTTGGATACATTCGGGTCGGCACCTTTGCACTGCTCCATCAACTATTCAGGAATGCAGCGCACATCACAAGAATAAACTGCTTTAAAAAAAAAATGGCTGCTTCGCAACGCTCAGCCAATCCGCATAGACTACCTAGCCACCAATCATTGGAGGTGGGCGGATTAACAAATTAAACATTAGCAACGCCTACGGGACTTCCGGGAAGACCAAACAATCTGGATTGAAATCGTAGTTGGGTTGTCACACAGCACGATCCGGCTCCAATCTCACTTCAATATCGGGGCATTGAATAGCACGCTCATTCAATCCCAGATATCGCATTGACATCGTTCCTGCATCGTATTGGACGTTCACACCATACAACGCAGGAACGATATCGGGTCCAACGATCGAACCACGTGACTTTTCATTGAAATTGGACTACGATATGGCAACGTGTAAACCCGCCATGAGACACAATACCATCAATGGGTTTCATTGAAAAAAAAATAAAAATAAAAATCTATGACACTTAAAACCAATTTGCATAATAATTTGGAACACAGTGTATGAATATAGATTCATTTTATTACCTCTATAGTGAAGGCAGGTATTTTATCATTACTTTATGGTTTTATCTTTATATATACTTATATTTTTAGTAATCTGGCTATTATGGCTCCTCTTTATATCGAATTTATATTGATTTTTTTTCATGTGTCAAAAAAGGGGAATAAAAAAAAAAATTAAAAAAAAGGAAACATTTTATATGTGTATTTTTTATGATTATTTATGTATTTAAACTCCAGTATCCATTTTCCCTTTTTTTTAGGTTATAATTCCATTTTGGGATCACTGGTGGAGCTGCTCTGAGCCAGGGTGTTTTCTAAATTTGAAGTATCTTAACTACAATAACAACAGAAGGACCTGCGGTGATGTTACATCCAACCTGGATCACGTGACCTCCTGGATTCAAACTTGCTGAGGCAATACTACAGGCCAGCTTATTGTGCAGTTTTTCTAGAGGGGACTCTTCTGCTCCAGGCATATACCGGTGTTGTGCACGACTGCACAACCCTCCACCCGGCGAGTGGCCAATTGGCATGCAATCTGTTAACCCCCGAGACCACCAGGTTTCACACATCGTGCTCCTGTACATTTTGCTTTACATAAAGGTATGCCTGGACACACTATTTCTCCAGGTCAAATACCCAAGGCTAGACCATCAAATGTTAGGGGTGTATTATGTTTATATGATGATGTTGTGTACCTTTTACCTGCACCTATGTTTATAGGTCACAACCGGACCCCATTCCAAAGTCCTAATGAACAGCAAACGAGATTGAAAACAACAGTTTTAAATACAGATGTGGTATCAGAACCCTGCCCGACACGCTTTGCCTCTTCAAATTGTTAAGAGGCTCATCAGGGGCATTAGAAATATATCATCTGATTAACGGGTAACACCAGTCACATGAAACCCGTGTATTGCAAGCCTGGATCCCAGGTGTATCAATGCATTCCAGGAGGAGGGAGTTCAGGAGGAGTGTAGTGGTTCCGTTAGGTTGAGGTTTATGTTTGATGTTCCCTCTGTAAATAGTATACAAGGGGATAATGTGAATTCAGTCTATAGTCTGAATAGAACTCATTTCCATAATCCCCACTATATTGGTGTGATGCTAACATTAAACACCCTTAAGTGTTTGAATGTTTAGACGTCAGATCATACCAGTGGGTTATGTTGTTATTGGCCCACCTCTGAATTTAGTGGCATCTCCAGTGACATCTTTGCTGGTCTAATTATCAAGAGCATGGAAAAAGATATTATGTTTAATAACAATGTAAAAACATTATATTTAGAAAGTTATGATCCCATTACTTGCCAAATTAGCAATTTTCCTTTTCAAAAATTGGTGTATGAAAGCTCTCTGGGTGGAAGAATATTCAATTAAAAATTACAATGACATGATTTCCTGTTTTGAAAACATTCATTCAAAAAATTGGACCTAATTATAAAATCTTAGTTGCTAGAAGCAAAAGATTAGGCGTCCCAAAAAACTCGACAACAATGTCAAAAAGATGTCTGCAAGGACTGCGCGCCCATGAGATCGTTGCCGACATCGTTCCAACGTCGTGCCGTGTAACGGTACCTAAAGGCTCCTTCTTACTTCCCTCACAAACTGGAAATAAAGAAGGGGGAATCAGAATATCAAACAACTTATGATGAGCCCATATAGCACCTAGGATAAAATATTCACCTGACTTTTGCATCCAATGGTCAGATATATCACGTTTTTAAGGTTAGAGAAGGTGATTTAGACATAAACATAGATACCCATGGGTTCTGTGAATAAAAAATTGAAAAATTGATCATACCTGTCCATCCCCCTTTACTGGTAGAGGTGAAGAGAGCTGCCTTCCATGTAAACTACTCTTTGCACGTATAGTTTATCTATTCCTGAAGATATACCAAAGTTCCTTCTGGTTGTGATACTGGAATCAAAATTATCCTGTAACATAGTACAATCATCCTATAAGGCTGGCTTCACACCATGGCAAGATCCGATCCGGGGCTGTTAGGGATGAACCTGACAGCCTTAGACTGGATCAGCACACATGGTGTGCAGCCGGACGCAGCTGCCACTGCTGATAATTCAGGACCGCGGCTCGCGGGGAGGTAGCCGCGGTCCTGAAATAGCAGCGGCGTGCAGCTGCAGGTGTCCGGTTCCCAGATTCTCCCGGACCGGTGCAATCCGGACTCATAGGCTCCCATGTTAGGGAGTATCGGATTGCCCCGACTCTGGGAGGATCAGGGAGAATCCAAGAGGATCCGATTTGGGGAGATTTTTCTCCCCAGACACAAAAATGGTGCATGCTCCAATTTTGTATCTGGGAGAAAAATCTGATTCCTTCCGGATTCTCCTGGACATCCAAAAACCGATACCAAAATACATTCATCCAGCGTATTCCGGCCCCATAGGGTTATTATGGGGCCGGAATCAGATTCGGGGGTGTCCGGTTCACACCGGACAGCCCCGGATCCAAAAAACGTGGTGTGGAGCCAGCCTAACAGAGTAGCTATCCCTAGGTTTTTGGCAAGATTATATAATAATCTGTATAAGAAGCCCATATGTGTTAAAATACCTTTCAATCAGTTATAGTCTGGGATGTTTGCTCGCAGAGATCGGCCTCGAAGATAAGCGCAGGCTGCTGCTGTCCCTCTCACAGGAGCGATGAGAGCCGCTGGCCTTTCTGCTCTTAATGTAGTCCTCCCTTCATTAGCCTGTTACCGCCCCAACCGGAAGTCGCTTTCACGCGCTCCTGGCATGTGGGCATGTGTTCCACCCTGGAATGCAGAAGTTCCTTCTGCGCATGCATTCCCTCTCTCCTTCAGCTTGGGTATTGTTACCTGTCCGCTGGGGATCAGAGAAGCAGTCTGCACATGCGCCATCATTTACTTTGTCAATAAACAGGACAGGTGGTGCTGGTAGATATAGAATGTTTTTAACATACACTGGTTTTATAGGACCAGTTTCATCAATCTCATTAGTGACCTTAATAAAAATCAAATCGGACTTAAGGTCCAGTTACACACACAGATAATTGTGCAGAGATTGTTCGCAGATCTCTGCTTGCAGTGAAATCATGGACAAATGGACACATTTTGTGGCAGTGTACAAATGGAACAGCCACAAAATGGAGCAATGTATCCATGATTTCACTGCAACCAGAGATCTGCGAACAATCTCTGCACAATTATCTGTGTGTGTAACTGGACCTTAAGATTTACATCTGAATTTCAATCTAAAGAACTGAATTTTTCGGATGTAACTATTGAAAAGAAAGAAGACTCATGACCAGAACATATAGAAAAAAGACTGTAAGTCAAGACCTATTACATTGGAACAGCAATCACCCAAGGAGTCTTAGGGTACTGTCATTCGTGGCAATTTTGCTAGCAATTTCACTGGTAATTTGCTGGTTGGAGTGAAATCATAGACACATTGTTCTATTTTGTTGCTGTGTACAAATGTAACAATGTATCCATGATTTCACTGCAACCAGCAAATTGCCAGTGAAATTGCTAGCAAAATTGCTGCATGTGACGGTACCTTTTGAGAATGGATCCCAAAAGAGTATCTTGAATTGGAGGAAACTGTTCAATGGATAATATGTTCTATATAACAAGAGAACAAACTCAAACAGAGATTCACTGAAAGGGGATAGCCACAGCATGTCCAAAATACAGCCTTTAAAGAAGCAGAAAAGACTCCCAGGGAGGGGCTTCTTAAAACTAAAAACAGGAAGGAGACCAATATATTGAGAATTATTGGAAAGTCTGACAATTAATAAAGAGGCGAGGGATATCCTTATGAAGCGCTGGAGAATACTCAGGGCCAATCCGGATCTGGACAACCTAATCCCACCCTTTTCCTCCATCACCTATAGACGCAGTAGAAACCTGAAGGACCAACTGGTGCATAGCTCCTATAACCCACCTAAATTAAAGGGTACATGGCTGGACAAAAGAGCGAATGGCACATTTCGATGTGGGAAGTGTGTAGCTTGCAAATACATAAGAACTGGCAAGGAATTTGCAAGCAGAAACACATTGAAAACCTTTTCATTATGCCTTTATGCTAATTGCAAAATGGCAGGCGTCATACAGTATATCTTTGCAAATGTATATGTGGGTTAGAATATGTGGGAAAAACCAAACTTGAGTTCTGTAAAAGGATTGGGGAACATTTGGGGGATGTCAGGAATAACAGGGACACCCCCATAGCTAGGCACCTGATACACGAATATGGAGGTAACTCAGATTGCATCTCCTTTTTAGCAATCAAGGTAGTGTCTCCACCAGCAAGGGAGGGTGACTGGGATAGATTGATCCTTCAGAAAGAGTGTAGGTGGATCTACCATCTAAAAACGGTCACCCCTCTGGGACTGAATGAAACCACGTTACACATACATGTGTTTCATATGATATCCTTTAAACATTTGGGGTTCTCTCCTGGGTTATCACCATGGCATAAGGAAATCAGTCTGGCTTCCATTAAGTAATTGGGTTAAAACCCAGCAACTTCCACTGGCCCAGAAAGGCATAGGAAGACCAACTTGCTAGAGGTATTCGTCCCTATTATTCATCCTTTATGGCCCCTTTACACGCAGCTACAGGTGACAGGTTTTCCACAGGTAATTTACTGGTTGCAGTGAAATCATGGAGACATAGTTCCATTTGTACACAGCACCAAGATAGAACTATGTCTCCATGATTTCACTGCAGCCAGTAAGTTACCTGTGGAAAACCTGTTACCTGTAGCTGCGTGTAAAGGGGCCATAACTCTACAAAACTACATATATAAGCTTTACCAGATAACCATGCATATTTGGGGTTCAGCTTACACACATTTTTAGCCTGCACTAGAAAAAAAATGTCACCCAGACAATGTTTTGAGTATGAGACCTTTCTGATTAGATTAACCAATAAGGTGATGAGGAATAAAGAATGAACAGGCATGCTTCTGCAGCACACATATCATCTACGGTTCCTTTATTGGGACACTTTACCCATACTTTCCTTCTATTATATCCATGTTGCAATTCCTTCCCATATTTTGAGCTTCTCAAGGCCACTTCACACACACAGATATCTGAGTCCAATATCTGAACAGATCTCTGGTTGCAGTGAAATCATGGATCACATTGTTCCATTTTGTGGCTGTGTACAACATGGAGCAATGTATCCATGATTTCACTGCAACCAGAGATCTGTTCAGATATTGGACTCAGATATCTGTGTGTGAAGTGGCCTTCAGGTTTGTTGTTTTTCCACCAATAATTGGGGCATTTGCCCACTTTTTTTGCAAGTTCTATAAAACCAGTTGCAAAGTAATTCAAAGGGAGAGGGGAGGGGACACACCCCAGGAATACTGACTGGACTCCTGCACCAAGTATAATGGTATGTTTCCATCCACAGTATAAATAAACAGGAATAGCGATGCAATTCTTCTTATTCATCCTTTATTGAGATAAAACCCTCAAGAGAGCAAACCCCCTTAGGTCACCTTCACACCACGGTTTTTTCCTGATCAGGTTCGATCAGGTTTCTGTATCAAAACCAGAAGTGTCTCCAAAACTCAGAACAGGTGTCAGTCTTTAATGATAAGTTTTTCACTGCAAGTTCCTCTCCTGGTTCCTGTCCTGGTTTTTACACACAAACCTGATCAAACGTGATCAGGGAAAAACCGTGGTGTGAAGGGAGCCTTAAGGTACCTTTACACGCCGCCACTGTGTCTAGGAACAGGTATCCACTGCACGTGCACGCGCACGTTTTTAACGGTGGATACCGATCGCTGATGCCGCATATACACGCCGCCATTGCGTGCTCCACTGAAGGTATCTTTGTTCCCCGGAAGTGCCGACGGGTGCCGCGGCTAACTTCCTGTGGAATACCTTCGCTACTTCACACGCCACTACCACAAAGGAATATGGGCGTACATGTTTCGCGCCGTAAGTACATAGGCGTGACAGGGTTGTGTATTCCGTGATGCACAAGCGTTGATTGGACAACGCAATAGCGTCATGATTGGCCAGCCTGCGCAGGAAGGCTGGCTAATACATGACACCATTGCAATTGTGGACTGTGAATGGTCAGCTTTTTAAATATGGCGCCCTGTGAAGGGACAGCCAATGGTTACACAGTTGCCCCCACCAATGATTGCTGATGGGGCGTGGTATCCATGACGCCATGGCATGCCCCTGGGAGTTCACTAGGCGACGCAACATCCAGGTCTCTGCCCCGTTTACACGCCACCACCATAGCAATTGTGCCTTTCTGTTTTTGAGCACGGCTGAGCAACAGCTATTCGAAGCAACTGCTGGGCACCAGAAGGAACTGCCCTATTTACACGCCGCCATTTCGTAGCAATTTCATGGCAACAGGCACAATTATCCCCAGTGCCCAGCAGTTGCTGCCTTCCTGTGGTGGAGTATAAAGGTACCCTTAGGGCCGCTTCACAATGCGGCATGATCCGGTCTGGTTCTGTCCGGGAGGACCCAAACAGCTGCGGACCGGATCAGCACACAGGACTGGGGGGCTATTATGCCCTCCGGTCCTGTGTGCAGTGCACACAGCTGCAGCCGCTGACCGGTCAGGACCGCGGCATCCGCGGTCCTGACCTGTCAGCGGCTGCAGCTGCGTGCGCTGCACACAGGACCAGAGGGCATAATAGCCCCCAGTTCTGTGTGCTGATTCGGTCCGGTCCGCAGCTGTCTGGGTCCTCCCGGACAGAACCGGACCGGATCATTCCGCAGTGTGAAGTGGCCCTTATTCTTCATCAAAGAAATTTTAAAAAATCACAGAAGCATATACACATACCCCACCCCTCTGACTGATGATGCTGTTTAAAAATTTGCAAATATGATCATATTAACCCATTGTATGCCACAAGTACAAGCATAAAATTGGACCCCAATCACTTAGTTGAGGAAAGAAGTCGGGCACAGACCTTGTTGCATAGAAGTCCTGTGTGCAGAGGCATTCATGGATCTGGGTTGCTCAGCTGTAGATGCAGAGATCAATTAAGAACTTAGGAAGACAACAGCGGCACTCCGGGATCCTTTATTCCAAGAACAGCTTTATTCCAGAAAGTTTACATCGGTGGGTGCAGGGAAGGGAGGACGGAGGGACGACGGTGACCGTTTCGCGTGCTTTGCACGCTTCAGCGGGTCCTGTGTACCAAAGCGTGCAAAGCACTCGAAACGGTCACCGTCGCCTCTCCGTCCTCCCTTCCCCGCACCCACTGATGTAAACTTTCTGGAATAAAGCTATTCTTGGAATAAAGGATACCGGAGTGTTGATGTTTTCTTCCTAAGTTCTTAATGAAATTGGACCCAATTCAATCATCACATTACAATTGAATCAATAGGAAAAAAGTAGAGGCAGAAAATTTGTATCCACAAGGTGTATGACAAAAACCCAATGTAAATACAAGTTTGATAAATGCTAGATCATATATGATTTTGAGCAACAACTTGAAAAAAAAATATGAATATGTGGCACCCTGGCACCCTGGTTGGGGCACCACAGAACTCTTGGTACACAAATGGAATGTACACAGCAAGCAGAACTCACAACTGACAAAACACCTTAGAACACCCCTTTTTACCCCAGGCCTCTAGGGGGGAGCTCCACTGGTTACCTTAAGCCAGTTCCCCCTATAAATACGGGTCCTGGAGGGAGAAACAGTGGAGTGTGCAGTCGCTTTAGAACTGTGAACAGCTAGGAGAGCTGACCTGGTACTGGAGGCACACTAGCCCCATACCAGCACACCAGGGGAGTGAGAGACCCTTGCAACTGGGGTGATAGGACAGGAGGAAAATACCTCACAGGGACAAAAGAGTTATCCCAACTCTCCCTAACAATCCGTTTACTGGAACCGAGCTGTAGGAACTACCACGTAAACTGCAGAGAAACCAGCACCTCAACCAGGGAGTCTAACCCCCTGTACACCTGAAGCACCACCAAATGAGAGCCCGGGGAAGGGAAATTGAATCCCACATCCTTTATAGTGCCCTCAGTGCAGCTAACTAAGGTGAACTACGTTCCACCAGGACGTACAACCCGGTCTGGCAGGATTCCATATCCACCCAGCCCCACCAGAACAGAGTACATAAGGAAGCCTACACCACTGCTTGCTGTGGAAACTCCAGGAGTGTCAACCTCATCACCCGGTCGAGTGAACTGGAAACTCCCGTGGTGCCTCACTCCTCACCGCGAGGCCGACAACTTCCGTTGGAATCGAAAGGACTGGCCGCGCTCAACTAAGGTGGATCGAGGATGAGTAACCCGGATTCCAACAACGAACACGGTACCCCCGCAAGTAAATCAACCGGTTGTTCCACCGGGGCCACCAAATGTACCCCCGGTCAGTCAGCCACCCGCCGGCGGCATGCCGCAGCAACCCGCTCCGATTGTGCCTATATCTCTGCCATACGTCCCGAATGCGGCCTGGTTACCAAACTACAGCGGTAAAACCGGTACCCTGGATATGTTCCTAAGGAAGATATGCCAAGTGCTGGATATGTACGCTATGACCGGTAAGCAGAGAGCTTCAGTTATAATGGGACAGTTAACAGATGCAGCAGAGCTGGAGACTCGACACTGGTCTATAGAAGCTCAGGAGTCTGTGGAGCAGATATTTGCTAAATTAAACCGGGTTTTTGAACATCATACCGAAGCAGAGTTAAGACTGTTGTTTTACCATTGCAAACAAGGTGCACAGGAGAGTGTCCTAGACTATTCGCTGCGCTTACAAGAAGCACTGAGACTGTTAAAGCAAGTCAACTCTGACAGTGTTAAAGATGAAAACAAAGCGTTAATTGGGCAATTTGTAGTGGGACTTAGACTACCTGATGATAAGAAACAGGCACGCTGGTGGTCCCTGCAAAATCCTGGCGCAGAGTTTGATACTTTAAGAGACTTAACAGTGCGGGGACAGCAGTTCCCTACAGTGCCTGATCTAACCTCACAGCCGCAGTATACCAATACCCCCTCTTACCAGCAGCAGCATCCCCAGCTCCCAAGGTTCAGTCCGGCGCACAGACTATAACACCTGACCGGTTTGAACAACTGTGCGCCAATGTACAGCAGCTGATGAAGGACATGGCCAAGCTCCGAGGTGAAAGAAGACCCAAGACAGAAGCAAGGTCATGGGACAAGATTCAGCTCGCTGACAGCCCCGACGACGTCCCGTGGATGAAGAGGAAGACACAGCCGCCGCAAGGAAAACCTGCAGATCGCCACACCCCTGACAGACGCTGCGTCAGTCAAAATAGCAACAAAGAAGAACGTACTTACCAATCCGTCCTTTAAACGAGCAACCCCTGGGCGAGAAGGGCCAACCCCAGGAGTAGAATGTCCAGGCCCAACCAACTGGGAGTACAAGTACGTGGGAGACAGTCCGTACCTGTCAATCATCATCGATGGCACCGCTACCACCGCGTTGATAGACACTGGATCCCAGGTGACAACCATCCCGAGTGTCCTTTACAATCGGTTCTGGCCAGATGTTAAGCTAGAACCCCCACACCCTGATCTGAACATTGAGGCAACTAATGGTTTGCTAGTTACAGTAGAGGAACAATGGGAAGCTACAGTACAGGTGGGGAGGGTGCAGCTGAAGAACCAGGGTATCATAGTGGTTCAGGACAAACCATACGAGAGGGATCCACATGTAATACTGGGTACATATGTTATGGTTAAATGTCTTGATGAAGTGTTGTTCTTACTTCAACAGAGTGCTGATGCTGGTAAACCAAGAGAGAGGAGAGCTATCCAAAGAGAGATCCGAGCTCTGGTATATCAACAGCAGGTAAAAATGTCAAATGGTGAAATTGGCAGTGAACGGGTAACAGATCCCATTCCAATTGTGGTACCACCCAGAAGTGAAATGATGATCTGGTGTCGAGCAGCCATTGGCCTCAGAGGGCAGGACTACCAAGCTGTAGTAGAACCTGTAAAGTCTGATAATAGTCCTTGGTTGATGTGAGAAAAGGGAGAGTTCCCGTACGCATTTTAAATTATGGTGATGAACAAGTCAGACTGCCAAGATATTCTACTGTTGCAAAATTACACCAGGTTGAAAACAATGCCATACTTAATGTGAAATCCTCTTCCCAAACATTAACTGACGAATCCCCTCACTCCAAAGATCAGCTAGAGAAATGGTGTCAGGAACTCAGTGTAGGGACTGACAACACACCCTCTCATCAAAAAAATGGAGTATACCGGGTAGTTCGGGAGTACGAGCAAGTGTTCAGCAAACACCCACTTAACTTTGGGAGGATTAAAGGGGTACAACAACACATCCCCACAGGTGACCATGCACCTATCAAAGAGAGGTACAGGCCTATACCACCCACACACTACCTAAAAGCAAAAGAGATGCTTCAGGACATGAAAAATGCAGGGGTCATTAGGGATAGCTGTAGTCCCTGGGCAGCACCACTGGTCCTGGTTAAAAAGAAAGATGGTAGTATGAGGATGTGCGTAGACTACAGACAAATCAACAAAGTCACACACAAAGATGCATACCCGTTGCCCCGCATAGAGGAGTCACTAGCTGCACTTAAGTCCGCCAACTACTTCTCCACATTAGATCTTACTAGTGGGTACTGGCAGGTCTCTGTTGCAGAGGAGGATCGTGAGAAGACAGCCTTCACGACCCCTATGGGGCTCTGCAAGTTCAACAGTATGCCATTCGGGTTGTGTAATGCCCCAGGACCATTTCAGAGACTGATGGAGTGTTGTTTGGGTCACAAGAACTTTGAAACTGTGCTGTTATACCTTGATGATGTCATTGTATACTCCCAGACCTATGAAGATCACCTGCAACATCTGAGTGAAGTGTTCGAGTCGCTGTCCAAGTACGGTATGAAGCTGAAGCCGTCCAAGTGTCACCTGCTGAAACCCAAGGTCCAGTACCTAGGACATGTGGTTAGTGCCGAAGGCGTTGCACCTGACCCGGACAAGGTAACCGTCATCAAGGACTGGCCAGTGCCAACCACTCACAAGGAGGTACGTCAATTTTTAGGACTGGTCGGGTACTACCGACGATTCATCAAAGGCTATACCAAGATAGCAGCACCCATGCAAGATCTCTTAGTAGGTCAATCCAAAAATGGCAAGATCAGGGGACCCCCGTTCCACTGGGGACCAGAACAGGAACAATCCTTCAAAAGTTAAAGGATGCTTTAACTGGAGAAGAAATCCTGACCTACCCTGATTACAATCTTCCGTTTCTACTGTACACTGACGCAAGCAATGAAGGAGCAGTCCTAGCTCAACGCCAGCAGGGAAAGGAAAAGGTGATCGCCTACGCCAGCAGAAAGCTCCGTCCCACGGAAAGGAACCTGGAGAACTACAGCTCGTTCAAACTAGAGTTCCTGGCCCTGGTCTGGGCAATCACAGAGCGCTTCAAGCATTACCTGGCATCTGCCCCGTTCACAGCTTTCACCGACAACAACCCTCTAACACATTTAAAGACTGCAAAGCTGGGAGCCCTAGAACAACATTGGGTAGCAAGACTGTCAAACTATGACTTCACTGTAAAGTACCGGGCAGGTCACAAGAACGGCAACGCTGATGCCCTGTCCAGAATGCCTAACCTTCCTGAAGAGGGAGAAGACATAGATGACCTGGAAGAGATAGAACTACCGGCTTTCCATTGTACGGGTATAGCAACGTGTCAACAGGCGAGTCAGAGACGTGTAGAGAGGACCGTGAACCCTTTACCTCACCATGACTGGAAGGTGGTTCAAGCTAACGAACCAGACGTCAGCTTGGTCAGAGAGCTGATAACTCAAGAGCACGCCAGCATAGACCCTGATGCCTCGCAAAATGCCTGTGGAAAGAAAAAGGGAAGTTGTTTGTCTACCAAGGTAAACTATGCAGAAGGTATTTGAACCCCAGAACACACAAACTCATCTGGCAGATCATAGTTCACAAAACTGAAGTTCAAATGATCCTTGAAGCCTACCATGCCGATGCAGGACACTTCGGATGGAAGAAGCTGGAAAAACTCCTGAAAGATTGTTTCTACTGGATCGGTATGCGAGGCTCAATTGACAAGTGGTGTAAAAATTGTGGACCATGTCAACGTCGAAGGAAAGACCATCTGGCTCAGAAAGCTCCGTTGCAGCCAATTGTTACCAAGAAACCCCTTGAAATAGTTGCTCTTGACCACGTAAGGTTAACCCCAAGTCGAACCGGGTACACTTACGCACTCACCATAGTGGATCACTATTCAAGGTTCCTGGTAATAGTTCCAGTTAAATACTTAACTGCAAAGGTAGCGGCCAAAGCATTCCAGAGTTACTTCTGTCGGCCTCATGGGTACCCAGACCAAGTCTTGACTGACAAAGGGCCAGCCTTCGAATCAGCTCTGTTTCAAGAGTTTCTTGGACTATATGGTGTAATATCAGGACCACACCATATCATCCCCAAACAAACGGTTTATGTGAGAAAATGAACCACATCGTGATTGACATGCTCAAAACCTTACCCCTTGAAGAGAGAAATCAATGGCCTGAAAAACTCCCAGACCTTGTGGACATCTACAACCACATACCTGTTAGTTCAACTAACAACACATCTGCTTACTTGATGCGAGCAAGACCAGGTAAACTACCAGTTGATTTACAGATGGGAACAATTGAACCAACACCAGATTCTCCTGAGGAAGATTGGGTAAACCAACGCCAAGAACAGTACCAAAAAGTACAAGAGAGTGTTGAGAGAAACCTGAACATAAGCAGAAGCAAACAAGAACACGACTTTAACAAGCACGCTTCAGCAGAACCTCTAACCACAGTGAATTAGTTCTAAAAAGAAAGAGAAGAACCAACAAATTAGATGACAATTGGGAATCAGAACCCTATACAATTATGCCGTCACAATACGACAACTCCAAAACTTGTGTTATCAGTAAAGACCAAGGAAACACCTTTACAACTGTATTAAGAGACCATTTGAAGAAATGTCCAACACAGTTAATACCACAAGCAATCAGTTACCCTGCAGTAACTACAGTGGAAAAACCACAAGAAAATCTCGTCCATACAGAAATTGGAGACTTACCAGCCGACTGGCCACAATGCAATGGTGCATTCATCATACCAGTTATTTCATTCTACCAGCCTGTAGAAAATCAAGAACCAGTTCAACCAGTTCAAGAAGAACCAATTCAAGTGCAAGAGATACAGCCTGTTATCTTGGAACCTGAGATTCCTGTAATTGGTGAACCTGCTAGTCTCACAGTAAGAGAAAGAATTCCTATACAATTACTTACAGAGGATAGTCCAGTAGACAGACTACGTACATATTATGGAATTACAGAAACACGTAGAAGCAGCAGACCAACAACCAGTTTGTACACTACAAACACAGCTTTTGAGACACCTACACTACGTAGATCCACACGTAGTACATTAGGACAACCCCCAAGCAAATATAGAGAATGGGTTTAAGATGTAGTGGAGTAATATTACATGTTAAACACTGTAAATAGTACCCGTGTTCAAAAACTGTAAAAAGTAGTGTACAGAAGGGTGGAGGAACTGGGCTCTGTCCCAAGTAAATTAAGTTGGGGACAGAAAGTGCCTGGGTAGGGTAAGAAGGTTAGACCCGGCCTCCTAAGCAGAGACACCCATAGGGAATGTATAAAGTTTAAAATGTATACTTGTGTATGTGTTTAAGCCATCAGAGACTTTACTGCTGGACTTTACCCTTTTTCCCGTCTTATAAACTTGGACAATTGTCACAGGACTTGTGTGACCTACAACTTACCTTCTTCCAGCCTGCGGCAGATGGACTAGTGCCGTATGGACTGCTTTTCATATTTTTCCCTATTTTTCCTTTCTTTCAGTAATTTTTGTAGTTTTCAATTAAGGCTTTGTAGATACCGGTTATTAAATGTGTATAAAATGTTTAGTGTTAAGTTGTAAAGAAAACTTTTGCTCTGTCCGGGAGAACTGAGGTTAACTAAGGGGGAATGTGGCACCCTGGCACCCTGGTTGGGGCATCACTGAACTCTTGGTACACAAATGGAATATACACAGCAAGCAGAACTCACAACTGACAAAACACCTTAGAACACCCCTTTTCCCCCCAGGCCTCTAGGGGGAGCTCCATTGGTTACCTTAAGCCAGTTCGCCCTATAAATACGGGTCCAAATGAGAGCCCGGGAAGGGAAATCGAATCCCACAACCTTTATAGTGCCCTCAGTGCAGCTAACTCAGGTGAACTACGTTCCACCAGGACGTACAACCCGGTCCGGCAGGATTCCATATCCACCCGGCCCCACCAGAACAGAGTACATAAGGAAGCCTACACCACTGATTGCTGTGGAAACTTCCGGAGTGTCAACCTCATCACCCAGTCGAGTGTACCTGTTGTCACCAGTAAAGGTACCAAAAGACTATGTGTCTGTGCATCATTCCTGGACTAGCACGCAGCAAATAACTGTGCTGCCGCATTCCATCAAGTGCAGCTCCTGGCCCCGGGGACTCCCGCTCATCCGTGTGGGAGCGTCCCATCTAGTTGCCATACATCCTCCGGAGGCCCAAGCAGCGCCGGTGAAATCACCAGATTCCCGCAGGTGGCGTCACGACAAGTAAGAATTAACCCTATCCGTTCAGATCCCCTTTTTGATCTGATCACCGGGCCCCACAGCCTCAGGTGCGGAACCGTGATGGGAGAAGCAACGCCCGAGGCGTGAAGACCCGGCTACGGTGAGTCAAATACCTTTGACAATAAATATATCTACTATATAATTGCCGTAGGCACTTCCGTGTCGGACCCCGCAAAAGACCGTGGCTTTGTCACTCTGTGACGTCACCACGTGCGAAGCATTGCCCGCGTAGCGGGCATTGCGACCCCTCGCCGCTGTCACCACACACCCCCAACCCCTGTCACCACACACCCTCCTTATGTCCTCACCCCCCCCCATATGTCCGCACACCCCCGCTCCGATCCCGCTCCGGAGCTGCTGCTGTCAGCACATGCTGACACAGTGCTCCGGAGCCTGCCTCTACCCCCTAAGCCCGCCTCCTAACCCAGACGCCGCTATCCCGTAAACCCCGCAGCCCCTAAGCCCCTACCCCGCCGCCCCTACCCCCTAAGCCCGCCTCCTACCCCGCCGCCCCTAAGCCCCTACCCCTTAAGCCCGCAGCCCCTAAGCTCCTACCCCGCCGCCCCTACCCCCTGTAAACCCCCGCAGCCCCTACCCCCTGTAAACCCCGCCACCCCTACCCCCTGTAAACCCCGCAGCCCCTACCCCGCCGCCCCTACCCCTTAAGCCCCCTCTATGGAGCGGAGGCTGCAGGCCCCCCCAGGGACCATGGCCCTGCAGCCTCCGCTCCAGCCCGCGGGGGATCAGGGACCGGAGGCGGAGAAGCCACCTCCGATCCCCGCATGTCCGCACACCACGCCAATATGTCAGCACCCCCCCGCCATATTTCCGCACAGCCCCCCCCCCACAATGTCCGCACAGCCCCCCCCCCACAATGTCCAAACAGCCCCCCCCTACAATGTCCAAACAGCCCCCACAATGTCCAAACGGCCCCCCCCTCCTACAATGTCCACACAGCCCCCCCCACAATGTCCAAACAGCCCTCCCCTCCTACAATGTCCACACAGCCCCCCCCCCTACAATGTCCACACAGCCCCCCCCCACAATGTCCACACAGCCTCCCCCCACAATGTCCACACAGCCCCCCCCCACAATGTCCACACAGCCCCCCCTACAATGTCCAAACAGCCCCTCCCAACAATGTCCACACAGCCCCCCCCCACAATGTCAACACAGCCCCCCCCCACAATGTCCAAACAGCCCCCCCCCCTACAATGTCAACACAGCCCCCCCCACAATGTCCAAACAGCCCCCCCCCACAATGTCCAAACAGCCCCCCCTACAATGTCCAAACAGCCCCCCCCTACAATGTCCACACAGCCCCCCCCCACAATGTCCACACAGCCCCCCCCACAATGTCCACACAGCCCCCCCCAATGTCAACACAGCCCCCCCCACAATGTCCAAACAGCCCCCCCCCACAATGTCCAAACAGCCCCCCCCTACAATGTCAAACACAGCCCCCCCACAATGTTCAAACAGCCCCCCCCCACAATGTCCAAACAGCCCCCCCCACAATGTAAACACAGCCCCCCCACAATGTCCAAATGGCCCCCCCCCACAATGTCCAAACAGCCCCCCCTACAATGTCCACACAGCCCCCCCACAATGTCCACACAGCCCCCCCCCACAATGTCCAAACAGCCCCCCTACAATGTCCACACAGCCCCTCCCCCCACAATGTCCACACAGCCCCCCCCTACAATGTCCAAACAGCCCCCCCCACAATGTCCAAACAGCCCCCCTCACAATGTCCACACAGCCCCCCCCTACAATGTCCACACAGCCCCTCCCCCCACAATGTCCACACAGCCCCCCCCTACAATGTCCAAACAGCCCCCCCCACAATGTCCAAACAGCCCCCCTCACAATGTCCACACAGCCCCCCCCACAATGTCCACACAGCCCCCCCCACAATGTCAACACAGCCCCCCCCACAATGTCCAAACAGCCCCCCCAACATGTCCAAACAGCCTCCCCCACCATGTCCAAACAGCCCCTCCCCACCATGTCCAAACAGCCCCCCCCACCATGTCCAAACAGCCCCCCACAATGTCCACACAGCCCCCCCACTATGTCCAAACAGCCCCCCCCCACAATGTTCAAACAGCCCCCCCCACAATGTCCAAACAGCCCCCCACAATGTTCAAACAACCCCCACAATGTCCAAACAGCCCCCCCCACAATGTCCAAACAGCCCCCCCCTACAATGTCCACACAGCCCCTCCCCCCGCAATGTCCACACAGCCCCCCCCTACAATGTCCAAACAGCCCCCCCCACAATGTCCAAACAGCCCCCCTCACAATGTCCACACAGCCCCCCCTACAATGTCCACACAGCCCCTCCCCCCACAATGTCCACACAGCCCCCCCTACAATGTCCAAACAGCCCCCCCCACAATGTCCAAACAGCCCCCCCCACAATGTCCACACAGCCCCCCCCCACAATGTCCACACAGCCCCCCCCACAATGTCAACACAGCCCCCCCTCCCACAATGTCCAAACAGCCCCCCCAACATGTCCAAACAGCCCCCCCCAACATGTCCAAACAGCCCCCCCCACCATGTCCAAACAGCCCCCCCCCACCATGTCCAAACAGCCCCCCCCACAATGTCCGCACAGCCCCCCCACAATGTCCGCACAGCCTCGACGCCGTCGATCACTTACCTGTCTTCATGACATCTGATTCGTCAGGTCCAGTCTTCCATCCGGCCCAGGCATCCTGTTCCTTCAGCCCGGGCCACGAGTCTTCCATCTGGCCCAGGCGTCCTCTTCCTTCAGCCCGGGCCACGAGTCTTCCATCCGGCCCAGGCATCCTCTTCCTCCGGCCTCGGGGGTCTTCTTTCTTCCTTCAGCGAGCTCCAGGTCCTGCATGTTTTCTCTTCGGTCCGCACCGCTGACTGACGATTAAAGGTGGCCGCCGCGAGTTTCTGGAAGCCCCGCCCACGGATCCAAAATGCACCAATCACATTCACATACACACTAACCAATCACATTCAAGGCTCATTCATACATTTTTATCAATGGGAAAAATCAATTCTACTATTTTACTACGGCCAATCACATTCCAGCTTCATTCAGACATCTTTCTCAATGCTAAAAATTCTCTCACTTACTATCACATTAATATACAATCATACACATCACAATAATTACACTATAAAATAAAAATGCTAATAATAATGATATTAATGCTATTAATACTGCTATTAATGCTACTAATAATGCTATTCATGATATTAATAATGTTATTAATGCTATTAATGCTATTAATAATGCTATTAATGCTAATAATAATGCTATTAATGCTAATAATACTGCTAATAATGCTATTAATACTGCTATTAATGCTACCAATAATGCTATTAATGCTATTAATAATGTTATTAATGCTATTATTAATGCTATTAATGCTAATAATAATGCTGTTAATGCTAATAATAATGCTAATAATGCTATTAATACTGCTATTAATGCTACTACTAATGCTATTAATCATGTTATTAATGCTATTATTAATGCTATTAATGCTAATAATGCTATTAATGCTAATAATTATGCTATTAATGCTAATAATGCTAATAATAATGCTATTTGTGCTATTATTAATGCTATTAAGGCTAATGATCATGCTATTTATGCTATTCAAAATGCTATTAATGCTAATAATATTGCTATTAATGCTCTTTATGCTAATACTAATGCTATTAATGCAATTATTTATGCTATTAATTCTATTATTTATGCTATTAATGCTATTAATAATGCTATTAATGCTAATATTAATGCTATTAAGGCTAATAATCATGCTATTAATGCTATTCTTAATGCTATTAATGCTAATAATATTGCTATTAATTTTATTAATGCTATTATTTATGCTATTAATGCTATTAATAATGCTATTAATGCTATTAATAATGCTATTCTTGCAATTATTAATGCTATTAATAATGCTATTAATGCTATTAATTATGCTAATAATGCTATTAATGCTAATATTAATGCTATTAATGGTAATATTAATGCTATTAATGCTAATAATAATTCTATAAATGCTACTAATTATGCTATTAATGCTAATATTAATGCTAATAATGCTAATAATAATGCTATTAATGATATTATTAATACTATTAAGGCTAATAATCATGCTATTAAGGCTATTAATAATGCTATTAATGCTATTATTAATGCTAATACTGCTATTAATAATGCTATTAGTGCTAATCATAATGCTATTAATGCTAATAATTATGCTATTAATGGTAATATTAATGCTAATAATGCTAATAATAATGCTAATAATGCTATTATTAATGCTATTAAGGCTAATAATCATGCTATTCATGCTATTAATAATGCTATTAATGTTATTAATGCTAATATTAATGCTATTTATTCTATTATTAATGCTATTAATGCTATTAATAATGCTATTAATGCTAATAATAATGCTATTACTGCTAATAATAATGCTATTAATGCTAATAATTATGCTATTAATGCTAATATTAATGCTAATAATGCTAATAATAATCCTATTAATGCTATTAATAATGCTATTAAGGCTAATAATCATGCTATTTATGCTATTCAAAATGCTATTAATGCTAATAATATTGCTATTAATGCTCTTTATGCTAATACTAATGCTATTAATGCGATTATTTATGCTATTAATTCTATTATTTATGCTATTAATGCTATTAATAATGCTATTAATGTTATTAATAATGTTATTAATGCCATTAATGCTAATATTAATGCTATTAATGCTATTAAGGCTAATAATCATGCTATTAATGCTATTAATAATGCTATTAATGCTATTTGTAATTCTATTAATGCTATTAATAATGTTATTAATGCTAATAATGCTATTACTCCTCATAATAATGCTATTAACGCTATTATTAATGCTATTTATGGTAATAATGCTATTAATACTAATAATAATACTATTATTAGTACTATTATTGCTATTAATAATGCTATTAATGCTAATAATAATGCTGTTAATGCTAATAATTATGCTATTAATGGTAATAATAATGCTATTAATGCAAATAATATTGCTATAAATGCTATTATTAATGCTATTAATGCTAATACTAATGCTATTAATGCTATTATTTATGCTATTAATGCTATCATTTATGCTATTAATGCTATTATTAATGCTATTAATGCACATACTAATGCTATTAATGCTATTCATAATGCTATTACTCCTATTAATACTGCTCTTAATGCTATTAATACTGCTATTAATGCTATTAATACTGTTATTAATGCTCATAATACTGCTAATAATGCTATTAATACTGCTATTACTGCTAATAATAATGCTATTGCTAATATTATTGCTATTGATGATGTGATTATTATTTAAAAATCTTTAAAAAAAACAATAAACATATTCTAGACACCCGATGCATTTGTATCAGGCTAACAGCTATAACTACTATAATCAAATTAATGCACGTTCTAGAATCCCGATGCATTTGCATCGGGCTCACAGCTAGTGAGTAATAAATGAATAAATACACCATGCAAAATGCACATCATATACAAAAAAAATTTTTATCGTCAGGTTCAAATGAATATAGACGTCAGTGAAGGATGTGAAGGTCCGGCACACTGTTTCCAATTCAACAAGATTCTTTATTAAAGTGCTCAAAACATCTTAAAAGAAAGCATCATAGTTAGGCTCACAGGCCATGTCATGGTCTGTGAGCCTAACTATGATTTCTTTTAAGATGTTTTGAGCACTTTAATAAAGAATCTTGTTGAATTGGAAACAGTGTGGCGGACCTTCACATCCTTTACTGACATCTATGGACTAGATGGATGCCAGCCATCACTGTGCACCTGTGTCGGATCTCCTGAGGCGTGAGTGAGCTTTCCAATTCCCTTTTCCTGACTTCTCACATGAATATAACTAGTGCTGTTTTTAGAATAGTATACGGTAATTTATAATCATAAAATTATCCACCAGTGAAAAGGTTCCAATAAGGAGCTCTCATTCTGATCCACACAATTCCTCTAAGTAGAAAACAGAGAGTACAATCACTTTCCCCTACACGGGGAACAAAGAGTATAAACACTTTCCATGGATTGAGTGCTGATCAGTGGTGCAGATCTAAAACCAAGAATAAAGCATTATGGCTTCTAAGGCTGGCTTCACACCACAGTGTGATCCGGTTCGGGGCTGTCCGGTGTAGTAGCCTATGGGGCCGGATGGAGTCGGATGGCAGCTCTCTGCCATTCGGTTTCATCACTGTGGTGGTGTGGCGCCCCGCAACGAGTGCGTCACAAGAGGGTATTGCAACCATAAATGCAGCCGCAATATTCTCTGACACAGCAGTGATCTGGTTAATTTAGAGATCCAACCCTGCATGCATCACCTAGAATAGAGGACCAATCCAAGGTCCTGGTGGGCGGAGTGCTAGGGAAGTGTGTAGGGAGAACAGACCCTTAGTCATAGAGAAGGAGTCTAGAACTTGACCTGATCAGTCTAGAACTTGGAGTAGGAGCGGGGGCTCCGCACCCCGTGCAGCCCCCGGGCCGTCACCGGTCGGGTGTCAGCACCTGAGGCCTCATCAACCGGGATCGGGCATCATTACCACGGGTTCCCAAAAGACTCCCGTGCCCACAATTCACAGCCGGTTCACTGGTACCGAAGCTGGCAGCAGTTCACCTCTGCTACGCGAACCAGAAGCGTGGAGGAGCAGCTTCACAGGAGCACCCCACCACCAGCCAACTTCCAGTCGTCTAACCAGCGGTGTACCCACTGAGGGATCCAAGGCTCCCCAAAACATCCACAACGTACAACTTGGATAGGGCATTGAAGCAGCCTCCCCGTACCCGACCTGGTATTCCTGGGCGACACTGGCAATCACTTAGTTAGAATGGAGGAACACTGCGGATCTCTGAGGGACACCATCACTGCTGAGTCCACCCGGTCCACTACCCGTTAACTGTATACCATGTACTGCCTGCTGGTTACAGTAAAGACCCGTTGCAGAGACTTTCTGTGTCCGTGCTTCCTTATGAACTATCCGTCCGCATTACAAAGTAACCGCAGCTGCCGCACAACATCTTGAGCAGCTCCAGCCTCCGGGGATCACCGCTCAGCCTGTGGGGAGCGTTCCATCTTGCTGCTATCTATCCCCCGGAGGTTCCGCAGCGTCGGTAACGATTACCGAAACTACTCATAGGTGGCGTCACGAATAAATTAAAACCCCTTTTAATCTGTTCCCGTAAGACGTCTTCAGTTTTGATGTGCACTCCACCGGGCCCCACTACCAGCAGGCGCGGTCCACCCGTGACAAGGAGGAAGGAAGCATCGCCTGTCTAAACCGGAGTCCCGGCCACAGTGAGTCAGTGGAATCCGGGAGAATACGGATTATTCTCTCCGGACATAAAAATGTTGCTTGCAACATTTTTGTGTCCGGGGAGAAAAGTCTCCTCAAGAAGCCGGATCCCGGATTCTCCCGGATTTTCTCGGATCCTCCCGGATCCAGGGCAATCCGGCACTCCCTAACATGGGAGCCTATGGGGCCGGATTGCCCCGGACCAGGAGTATCCGGGAACCAGACACTGGCGGCTGCATGCCGCTGTTCTTTCAGGACCGCGGCTAGCTCCCTGCTAGCCGCAGTCCTGAATCATTAGCAGCTGCAGCTGCGTCCGGCTGCACACAGGACCAAAGGGCACATTTGGCCCTCCGGTTCTGTGTGCTGATCCAGTCCAGGGCTGTCAGGGTCATCCCGGACAGCCCCGGACCAGATCACACCGTGGTGTGAAGCCAGCCTAAGCCTGCACATAGTGGCAGATTGTACGTAAAAAGATGTTATTAGCCCAAACAAACGTCGGCAATAGCATATATCGGTGGCTTGGCAACAATGTCAAACTTAAAGGAGACTACAGCACTATAGCATTAGATCATGCACATGGTGGCAAACTATATGCCAGAAAAAAAAAATTAATCCAGACAGGTGTCAGCACAAACACTGGCAAGTGTCACTATAATGGTGGAACTGCTAATGAGTAAACGGCTGATAAAAAAACAATGCTATTCTAAATGTGTCATACCGTATGGTATTTCTCTAGCTTGGTGTGCAGATATAATAAACGATATAAGTCCATGTTGCCCTAACCACACAATGTAATATACCCATTGTGCTCATTGGCAGCACCCTTGCCACAATATTCCTCATGAAACTTTTTTCATTATAATAGTACATACCCTTGCAACAGAAATTTTTTTATTATTGTGATGGTTGTACTGTATGTATTATAACAATTAAAAATAAAGCATAGAAAGGACCAAGGCCAAATAGTCTTCACCAAAGCAATAAATAATAGATTTCCCCATACTTCAGCCACATGCTAATAAGGGCCACTTTACACACACCAACTTATCTGTCCAACGCCTGAACAACTTACTGGTTGCAGTGAAATCATGGACACATTGTTCCATTTTGTGGCTGTGTACAAATGGAACAATGTGTCCATGATTTCACTGCAACCAGCAAGTTGTTCAGAAGTTGGACAGATAAGTTGGTGTGTGTAAAGTGGCCATAAAAATACATCAGGTCACTACGAAAATTCATACCTTGGGGGGCCCGTGTATCCAAACGAAGGATCCAGTACAATTCCCAATTGTGCAGGGCTCTCTTCCAATCTCCGCCATGATAGGGACGTGTAACATGTTCAATGCCTTTCGCTTGTAGAGATGACAAATTGCCTTTGTGCACATCCCTATGGGCCCCTTTACACGCCACCACTGACAGGTAGCAACTACCTGGCATTGGGGATATTTATGCCTGTTGCCATGAAATTGCTACGAAATGGCGGCGTGTAAATAGGGAAATTCCTTCCTGTGTCCTGACACAGGAAGGAATTTCCCTATTTACACGCCGCCATTTCGTAGCAATTTCATGGCAACAGGCATAAATATCCCTAATGCCAGGCAGTTGCTACCTTTCAGTGGTGACGTGTAAAGGGCCCTAATGGTACCTTTACACGCCGCAACAGTGCCTAGCAACAGGTATCAACCACATGTGCACGCGCATGTTTTTGACAGTTGATACCGATTGCCGATGCCGCATATACACGCCGCCACAACGTGCTCCAATGAAGGTCTTTGCGTTCCCCAGGAAGTGCCGACGGGTGCCGCGGGTTACCTTCTGTGGAGTATCTTCCCTGATTTACACGCCGCTACCACAAGGGAATATGGGCGTACATCTTTCACGCTACAAGTACATAGGCGTGACTCAGATGTGTATTACGTGACGCTCGTACGGTGATTGGACAATGCAATAGCATCATGATTGGCCAGCCAGCGCAGGAAGGCTGGCTAATACATGACGCTATTGCAAATGTGTAGTGTGACTGGTCAAACCTGACAATCCTGTAAGGCTGGCTTCACACTGCGGTCAGGTCAGATCAGGTCAGGTTTTGTGTTCCAAAACCAGGAGAGGAATTTGCAGAGAAAAAGTATAATTGAGAGATTGACACCTGTTCTAGGTTTTGGAGTCACTCCTGGCTTTGGAACACAAAACCTGACCTGATCTGACCTGACCTGACCGCAGTGTGAAGCCAGCCTAAGCAAACACCTTGATTTGGGGCTAGCTGGAGAAATATGCTCAGATAATCGTTTTTTTAGTGGGCGAATCGTGCAACCCACATAATCCACTTTGCACACACTGCAGCTAGCCAGATAGACAATGTGTGTACTATTGCAATTAATATACGACTGGATATTAAATGCCCTAATGCCGCCAGCATTTTTGAAAAACATACTTTTATCAATGTATTTGCACAGGTTACATGGTATCAGGTCCTCTGACAAGGGGGATCTGTCGTGGTGTTAGATACTATAGGGGGTAAGACAATGCGCAAAAAGGGTCTTATCTCCTTACAGTTATCGGCAAGAACCTTATTGAAAGCTGCTCACCTGGAAAAGTTGTGTTACACACAACAAGTATGCGCGCCTGGATACAGCTGTTGCAGGACCCACACATCCACGATCGATGTGGCGAACAATAGTTGTATTGGGACGAAGTGTCTCAGGATCCGTGCATCTGAATGAATGAAACCAGAAACTGGAGACTGGTTTCAATGGGTGTTCTTTATTCCTACGCGTTTCAGAGCGTTACTGTGCTCCAAAGGTTTTGTCCATGAGGAAGGAGCATGGTAACGCTCCAAAAAGCGTCGGAATAAAGCACACCCGTTTAAACAAGTGTTCCAGTTTCTGGTTTCATTCATTCAGTAGCGTGCATCCTGAGACACTTCATCCCAATAAAACTGTGGTGTTAGACAGTTCACTGTATAAAAGAGAAGTTATGCGCATATTAAAAGACCACTACACTTACCGCCCATTGTCAGAGGACTCTACATATTTGTTTCAGAATTAATTGGCTATCTTGTTACAAAAAGGTGTCTCTATTGGAGTCATTGATTTAAAAACTAAGGATTATCTCTTTGTGGAAAAACTGATGTCCTGTCTTTCATGCCCTCCCCAAGACACACAAGGGGTGTGTTTCCCTCCCCTCTGTGGCCGATCGTAGCTGGAATTGGTTTCCTCTATGAAAAACTGTCGGAGTGGGTGGACGCCAGGCTTCAAATCTTGGTGGAGGGAATGAGAGGAAGAATAAAAGACACAAAACATCTTTTACAGAGTCTGGACCTTATGAAGTAGGATAATAAATCTATTTGGGTTACCATGTATGTGCACAACTGTATTCCACTATTCTGCATGATAAGGCTATATTTGTCACCACTAAAGCTCTACAAAGAAATCAGGTCTACGATAATAATGAGGGGTTTTTACTAATGTGCATTGAACTCAAAAGATTTTTTTTTCAAATTTATTGGATGTTTTTATGTTCAAAAGTGTATTTGTCTTATGGGGGCCAAGTTCTCTCCATATCTTGCTAATTTATATATGCAAGAGTGGCAGAACGAGTTTGTATACAACACTGACAACCCCTTTTTGGATAAAATTCGGTGGTATGAGAGATACACTGATGTTATAATCCTAATCTGGACCCTTTCTTCTGATGTGTCTCCCGTACCCACCTCGGAATCATTGCTTGAGTTTTTCTCAGGTAATGATTACAACTAGGGATGAACAAGTATGCTTGTCACTACTCGGTACTCGCACGAATATCTCGGTACTCGGGGTACTCGGCGAGTGCCGAGTAACCTCACGGTACTCTTGCTATGCTCGGGGTCCACCTCCCTGCATGTTGGCGCTCTTTACAGAGCCAGCCCGCATGCAGGGATTGGCTGACAGACACTGTAATGCCACAGCCATGTTGGTTATGGCAATACAGTGATTGGCTGGACGCACAGCGTGATCAAGTTTTTATAAGACCTGACCGCGCTGTGTTCGTCACTCTGCTCCACAGACTGGCAGTGTAGGGAGAGGTGTTGCTGATTCAGGGACAGATTTGTGGCCTTTCAGCTAGTGTAGGTGCAGGGCTGCTAATCTAATTACCACAACAGTCCTTCTAAAGACTAATAAAGCTGTATACACGCAGGCAGGGAGGCAGGGTATATAGCAAACTTCGTTGTGCCAGTATACCAGCCTGCATCACATCTGGGGCTGGTGGACAGGCTGGAAATCTCATCCATCCCAAAACAGTGCTTTTAGGATTAATTTAGCTCTCTATAGGCAGGAGTGGGTTGTAGTGGAAATTAGGATACGCCAAAACATCTGTATTCTTGTCAGCGTTTGTGTCTGACCGATCCACCTGCTGGGATTTAATCTCTAATCTCTGTGTCAAGCTAAAAACCAACTCTTGTCTGCATTCATTTACCATTTGTGTGCGCCAGGAGTACCAGCCTGCATCACATCTGGGGCTGGTGGACAGGCTGGAAATCTCATCCATCCCAAAACAGTGCTTTTAGGGATTAATTTAGCTCTCTATAGGCAGGAGTGGGTTGTAGTGGAAATTAGGATACACTAAAACACTCTGTATTCTCGTCAGCATTTGTGTCTGACCAGTCCACCTGCGGGGATTTAATCTCTAATCTCTGTGTCCAGCTAAAAACCAACTCTTGTCTGCATTCAATTACCATTTGTGTGCGCCAGGAGTGGGTTGTAGCAGAAATTAGGATACGCCATAACACTCGGTATTCTCGTCAGTATTTGTGTCTAACCGGTAAACCTGCTGGGATTTAACCTCTAATCTCTAATCTCTGTGTCCAGCTAAAAACCAACTCTTGTCGGCATTCATTTACCATTTGTGTGCGCCAGAAGTGGGTTGTAGCGGAAATTAGGATACGTCCAAAAGACTCGGTATTCTCATCAGCGTTTGTGTCTGACAGGTACACCTGCTGGGATTTAACTCTAATCTCTAATCTCTAATCTCAGTGTCCAGCTAAAAACCAACTCTTGTCTGCATTCATTTAGCATCTTAGTGTGGCAGGAGTAGCTTGTAGATCCAAGTAGTATACGTCAAAGCACGGTATACGCGTCAGCGTTTGTGTCTGACCGTTCCAGCTGCCGGGATTAAACCGCTGTACTCTCAGTGTGCAGCTAAAAAACATCTTTTGGACGCGTTCATTTAGCTGTATACAGGCAGCACAACATTGAAAATGCGTAAGGCCGGTGGCAAGGGACAAGGAACTGGATGTGATGGTGGTGCAGGCAGAGGCCGAGGCCGTGTGCAAGCTCGAATTGCGCCACGACAAACGCCCACATCATCTCGCTCGACCTTCCTGTCCCAATTTCTAGGGGACCGCTGCAGTACACCACTATTAAACCAAAACCAGTGTCAACAGGTTGTTAGTTGGATAGCGGATAATGCTTCCAGTCAGTTTGGCACCACCACAAATACCTTGTCTTCCACACGGTCAAGTGTCAGTAGCCGTGAGACTGGACCGCACATTCCACACCCTGATCCTCCTTCCTCCCACCATGCCGAGAGCCCGGTCCTCAACATAACTGATCCCACACTTGGACACTCTGAAGAGCTGTTTACTTATCCATTCAGATTCTGGCCTCTCGCCAGCTCCAGTTGAAGTGGGTCATGAGGAGATCGTATGTACCGATGCACAAATATTTGAGCAGTCACGGTCTCACGAAGGCAACAATGGAAATGTGTCTCAACAAGAGGTGGACAATGATGAGACACAATTGCCAGAAAGTCAGGAGGAGGACCAGAGTGTGAAAGACGATGTGGTGGATGATCCAGTAACTGACCCAACTGGCAGGAGGACATGCAGAGCAAGGACAGCAGTGCAATGGGGGAGTTAGGCGTAGCATCACAACAGGCCGGAAGAAGCAGGGTGGTGCCCGCAGGCAGAAGGCAGGCAACCGTTCCCCGGAACAATAACAGGACAGAAGTTGCCAGTACATCTGTTAGGTCTTCCAGAGTCTGGCTGTTTTTTAAGGTGTCTGCAGATAATTCCAAAAAGGCCATTTGCAACACCTGCCATGCCAGCATCAGCAGGGGTAGAAAAACTAGCAGCCTGACCCACCAGCATGATCAGGCACATGGCAGTAAAGCACCCGACTTTGTGAGATGTACACCAGAGTCCAGGAGCAGTGTCTGCGGATGACACCGCTTCGTCTTCCACTGTTGTGCGTGCAAGACAATCCTCTGTCCATACTGCATGCGAAAATGTCTCCTGTCCTTCACCTGTAGTTGCATAAGCAGAAATAGCACCATCATCAACCACATCCTTGTCCCAGCACAGCGTTCAGTTATCCATACACCAATCTTTGGAACGTAGGTGCAAATACGCTGCCAACGCCCCACATGCCACAGTTCTAAATGCACACATTTCACGGCTGCTTGCGCTGGAAATGTTGCCTTTTTGGCTAGTGGAGACGGAAGCATTCTGCAACTTGATGGTGGAGGCTGTCCCACATTACTCGGTCCCCAGCCGCCACTATTTATCCCGGTGTGCCGAGCCCGCATTACATAAGCACATGTCACAAAACATCATACATGCCCTTAATAACGCAGTTTCAGGCAAAGTCCACCTAACCATGGACACTGGACAAGTGCTTGTGGGCAGGGTCGGTACATCTCGCTGACGGCACACTGGGTTAATATTCTGGAAGCCGGGACCCAATCTGCGCTTGGGACGGAATAGGTCCTTTCGACACCAAGGATTGCAGGCCCTAACTCAGTCAGGGTTTCACCCACAGTGTACAGCTCCTCAGTCATGCTCCTCATCCTCCTTCTCCTCCACTTCACCCTCCACACCAGTCCCAAGCTGGAAGCACTGCAGCACTGCCTCGCCTAATCAGCAACAGGCTGTGCTGAAACTAATATGCATAGGTGACAAACCCCACAATGCTGAAGAGTTGTGAACAGCTCTGAAACAGCAGGCAGATCACTGGCTCACACCGCTGAACCTACAGCCAGGCATGGTCATGTGTGACAATAGCCAGAACCTTGTGGCGGCTCTGAGGCGAGCTGACACATGTTCCATGCGTGGCCCATGTGCTCAACCTCGTGGTTCAGCGGTATCTTAAATCCTACCCGAAGCTGTCGGATCTGCTCGTCAAAGTCCGCCGCCTGTGTGCCCATTTTAGAAAGTCACCTACTGCTTCTGCCGCCCTTGCCGGCTTTCAGCGGCGTTTGCAGCTTCCGGCTCACAGACTGGTGTGTAATGTCCCCAAGCGTTGGAATTCCACACTGCACATGTTGGTCAGGATTTGTGAGCACAAGAGGGCAGTTGTTGAGTACCAGCATCAACTAGGCCGTCGGTATACGGTTCAAACTCCACACATAAGACCTCAGGAGTGGACATGGATGTCCGACAAAAGTACCGTCCTCCAAAACTTTGAGTACTCCAAGAAGATGGTGAGCAGCGATGACGCCATCATTAGCGTCACCATCCCACTTCTGTCTTCTAAAACGCTCTCTGCTCAAAATCAAAGACAATGCATTGCAGGCGGAGCACGATGAGTTGGAGCAAGAAACCGTACTGGGTGATTACACAGAGCCCAGCCTCATCTCATCCCAATGTGCATTGGAGGACTATGACGAGGAGGAGGATGAAGAAATAGAGCTACTTTCATGCGGAATTGACAGTAATACATGCACAACCGTCAGATCGTCGGTTCCAGCGTGGATGGCCAGAGGACAGGGGAGAGAGTAGGAGGATGATGAGGCCAGCATGGACAGTCATGCTGTTGGTAAGGACCGAGAAGTCTTGCCTGTTAACAGTCTGGCGCACATGGCTGACTTTATGTTACGCTGCCTGTCTCGTGATCCTCGCGTTATCAACATCTTGGCGGACAAATCATTACTGGTTGGTGACACTTTTAGACCCACGCTACAAGGAGAACTTTATTTCTCTTATTCCCGAGGTGGAGAGGTCTACAAAAATGCTGCAGTACCAGTAGGCCATAATCGCGGAATTAGTCAAAAAATTCCCTTCTGAAAACGCTAGCAGCAGAGATCACGATTCTGTGGACAACCAAGGCGTTTGGCTGAGAGAGGCACAAGTCCAATCCAGCAGTGGTAGGGGAACACTCTCAAAGATCTGGGACACTTTTCTCAGCACCTCCCGTAGCACAGGCCCTGAGGTGCGGGGTAGTGTCACAAGGACTGCAAAGTTTGCGAAGATGCTGAGGGAGTACCTTGCCGATCATACAAAAGTGCTCCTAGACTCCTCTGTGCCTTATAATTATTGGGTATCCAAGCTGGACATGTGGCAAGAATTGGCTCTCTAACCCTTGGAAGTTCTGGCCTGCCCTGCCGCTAGCGTTTTGCAGAGCGTGTTTTTAGTGCTGCAGGTGGAATCATTACTGATAAACGCACCCGCCTGTCAACTGAAAATGCTGACAGGCTGACTCTGATCAAAATGAACAAAGGTTGGATTGGACCTGACTTCACCACACCACCACCAAATGATAGCGGAATTTAAATTTTGTGCCAGTAAATTGCCATGAACCTCCGCTCACCCACACATCGGTACACACTTCATGACTTTGGCTACTTGCTGTACTTCTCCGTCTTCTCCTCATCCGTCACCGTCATTAGATCAGTATGACCGTGGTTCATGATGCTACGAAAACATCATTTTTTTACATCATATTTATGATGATGATGAACCTAGCCGTTCAAAAGTTAGGCAGTAGTTTCATTTATACCCCCCAGGGGTAAATGTTTTAGTCCATGTGACTCACCGTAGGCCGGATGCTCAGGTCTCAGGCGCAGGCTGTCTGTCACGGTTCCGGTGCCTGAGGTTGTGGGCCCGGTGGTCAATAAAACGGTGAAAATAAAATAGTAAAAAAGATAAAGTTATTAGTTCATGACGCCACCTGTAGGGTTCCGGTGATGGCAACGGCGCTGCTTACCTTGCCAGGGTACTGAGGGTCCTCGATTGGGGTTCCCGATCTAGGCCCTACTTACGGGTCCCTGGCCCTCAATGGTGGGTACCTACTGGTATAGCTGCGGTGATGGTTAGGTTGTGAGTTGTGCTCCTATGAAGCCTTCAACCACTCTGGGTTCTGTGGTGCAGGGTTGAATTGTCTGAACCACCTCGGAGCCGGTACTCCGGGTTGTGGACTGGGCTCGGGTCTTCAATTACCCGCTCTATCTTGGCCCCTTTCTCCTTGTGGGTCACCAGTGCTCGGTGCCCTCCCCGTTAGCTGTCTTTGCTGTCACGACTTGACTTCCCGTGTTCTTGTCTCTCCACTGTTCTAACTCCTTACTGCTTTCCCCACTGCTATATTCCCTAGCTCTCCTCCCACCAGGACCGGATACCCAGGAAACGGGTGCCTAATTGGTCCTCTGCCTCTAGGTGCTGCATGTGGTAGATGGAGCCTCAGGATTATCCTATTCATCACTGGGATGGAGAATACGACACCTTAGTCAGAGGTGTAGTACCCTCCTGTGACGCTCTCTTAGTGGGGCGCCACACATGCTTACAGAATGGGCATTACAAGTACAGGAGACCCGCTCCTTTGTAATGCGAACAATATTTAGAGGCTCTCCTCCTTGATTCTTTCCAGGGGCATTAAAGTGCCTCACAATTTTTAGCAACCCTGCCTAGGGCAATACTACAAAAGACAAAGTTCCTTAAAATGGGCACAATATTTAAAGAGGCCCTCATGCACATCTCTATCCAGTGGCATTGAAGTGCCTCCCAACTTTTGGCAGCCCTGCTTAGGGCAATACTACAAAAGACAAAGTTCCTTAAAATGGGCACAATATTTAAAGAGGCCCTCATACACGTCTCTATCCAGGGGCATTGAAGTGCCTCCCAATTTTTGGCAGCCCTGCCTAGGACAATGCTACAATAGACCCACTTCCTTATAATGGGCACATTATTTAAAGAGGCCCTCATGCACGTCTCTATCCATCCAGGGGCATTGGGGTGCCTCCCAATGTTTAGCAGCCCTGCCTAGGGCAATACTACAAAAGACCCACTTCCTTAACATGGGCACATTATTTGAAAAGGCCCTCATGCACGTCTCTATCCAGGGGCATTGAAGTGCCACCCAACTTTTGGCTGCCCTGCCTAGGGCAATACTACAAAAGACCCACTTCCTTAAAATGGGCACAATATTTAAAGAGGCCCTCATGCACATCTCTATCCAGGGGCATTGAAGTGCCTCCCAACTTTTGGCAGCCCTGCCTAGGGCAATACTACAAAAGACAAAGTTCCTTAAAATGGGCACAATATTTAAAGAGGCCCTCATACACGTCTCTATCCAGGGGCATTGAAGTGCCTCCCAATTTTTGGCAGCCCTGCCTAGGACAATGCTACAATAGACCCACTTCCTTATAATGGGCACATTATTTAAAGATGCCCTCATGCACGTCTCTATCCATCCAGGGGCATTGGGGTGCCTCCCAATGTTTAGCAGCCCTGCCTAGGGCAATACTACAAAAGACTCACTTCCTTAACATGGGCACAATATTTAAAGAGGCCCTCATGCACGTCTCTATCCAGGGGCATTGAAGTGCCTCCCAATTTTTGGTAGCCCTGCCTAGGGCAATAGTAAAAAAAGACCCACTTCCTTATAATGGGCACAATATTTAAAGAGGCCCTCATGCACGTCTCTATCCCGGGGCATTGGGGTGCCTCCCAATGTTTACTAGCCCTGCCTAGGGCAATACTAGAAAAGACAAAGTTCCTTAAAATGGGCACAATATTTAAAGAGGCCCTCATGCACGTCTCTATCCAGGGGCATTGGGGTGCCTCCCAACTTTTGGCTGCCCTGCCAAAGGGCAATACTACAAAAGACCCACTTCCTTGTAATGGGCACATTATTTAAAGAGGCCTTCATGTACGTCTCTTCCCAGGGGCATGAGAGTGCCACACAATTTTTTTTCAAAAAAAATCTTTCATGTAATCCAAAAAACTAACATAGGCTAGGGTCACATTTCCGTTTTGTTTTCAAAATCCTGATCCGGTTTTGAGCTTTTAAAAAGCTCAAAACCGGACCAGGAAACGCTCCTCATAGGAGCCTATGCAAAACACCGGATGGCTTCACAAGCCATCCGGTGGCCGGATCCGGCACTGCTGCCTGCGTTTAAAATCATGCATGCAGCAGTTTTCGCAGCGTTTGCCGGGACCGCACTGCGGTCACCGGATGGCTCAGGATGTGTAATCCTGAGCCATCCGGTAACTGCATAGGTTGCGGTTCCCGGCTCAGCAAACCTAGTAAAGAGTTAAATTGATTACTAAAGTACTGTTTGAGGTCTGTAGGGGGGCTTAGACCCCCCTACAGACCGGCCGCCCACTTCGGTGGCCTCCTAATACAATATCCCCGCTGGCACGGGCTTCTCCGAGCCCGTGCAAGTCCCCACACCCCAGCCCCCCGAATTACTATACAGGGGTGCCTGCACCCCTCTTGTATCCTTATTCCTGTATGGGGGGGAAAATGATATATTACAGTCTTGGTGAAAGTACATATTTACGTGTCTTCTGCTCCAATGTGGTGACGAATCCATGGGCGGGGCTGTTTGCGGCAGCCTCCGCCCCATCATTTCTTATGGCCGCCCCCTCTGTGCCTCAGCCATTGATGTGAGGCCGGCCGCATCATGAAAGGGGCGGGGCGAACACGTCACACCGTGCGCCCCGCCCCTTTCATGATGCGGCCGGCCTCATATCAATGGCTGAGGCACAGAGGGGGCAGCCATAAGAAATGATGGGGCGGAGGCTGCCGCGAACAGCCCCGCCCATGGATTATTCTCAACAATGCCGAAGACACGTAAATATGACCTGCTACCAATACTTTAATACATCATTTTCCCCCACATACAGGAATAAGTATACAAGAGGGGTGCAGGCACCCCTGTATAGTAATTCGGGGGGCTGGGGGTGTGGGGACTTGCACGGGCTCGGAGGAGCCCGTGACAGCGGGGATATTGTATTAGGAGCCCACCGAAGTGGGCGGCCAGTCTGTAGGGGGGTCTAAGCCCCCCTACAGACCTCAAACAGTACTTTAGTAATCAATTTAACTCTTTACTAGGTTTGCTGAGCCGGGAACCGCAACCTATGCAGTTACCGGATGGCTCAGGATTACACATCCTGAGCCATCCGGTGACCGCAGTGCGGTATTCAGCACACATTTTTGTAAAAAAATGTGTGTGCCCGGCATTGCGTTCACCACATCCTGATCCGGATGCGGTGAATGCAATTTAGGTTTGCAATGTGACCCTACCCATACACCAACTCTGCCTTACAAATGGGTATGAGCCCTTAATATTTCTCCATGAAAATATATTTTGGTTTAATTTTGTAACGTTTCCTTTACAGTCTGTAAAAGTGGCGTAATACTCTGACAACATTGTTGACATCAGTGACCTTGGGGTCTGAAATGCTTACAGGGGTCTTCCCCATGCTGTTCCCATGTCATTTGAGCACTGTTCTGATACTTTTTTGACATTTTTAGGGTTTATCCACGCTGCCGAGGTCATGCCAGAAAAATACTCGGGTCTCCCATAGGATAACATTGGGCTCGGTGCTCAGGGCGAGAACACGAGTATCTTGGGATAGGCTGGGGTTAGGCCAGGGTTACACATAAGCCCTCAGTCAGTTTTTGGCTTCAGTTTTGTCATTTTTTTTTTCTAAGTCCAAAAACTGACAGAAAAACGCATTGGGTGTAATAAACACCCTGTGCGTTTTTCTCTGGAGCTCAAAACATTGCCCTGTCCGTTTTTGAGCCAAAAACGCAGTAAACAGCGTTTTTGGCATCAGTTAAAAAACGCATGCGTTTTTATGCGTTTTTTTTAACATGGGGCCCTATGGGAAACGCATGCGCGAACGCATGCCATATTTGGCACTTGCGTTTGCGCATGCGTTCGCGCATGCGTTTTTTTAATGAAAAGTCCAAAAACGTTCAGGAGTGCAGGAGGCTCAAAAAGCATCCTATAAAAAACGGATTGGTGATGAAAATCACTTCCAAAAACGGATTTCTATGTGTGACCCCAGCCATACTCGGCCTGAGCTTCGAGCACCCGAGCATTTTAGTACTCGCTCATCTGTAATTACAACCTTTCCTTTACAATGGATGTTCATATCTCTTGTACTGCATTTTTAGATCTTTGGATTCAGGGTAATGCTGTTTCTGGCATCATTAATTCTGAACTTTTTAGGAAATCCATCAGTGGCAACTTTGCATGCAGAAAGTTGCCACCCTAAACATGTGGTCAAGAATTTACCATTGGGAGAGTTTAGCAGGGCCAAAAAGAATTGTTTATCAGAATTTGATTATCAGCAGAAGACCAACATAATTTCTATGAGACTGAGGGAAAGAGATTACAAACAATTGACTATAGATAGAGCATGAAAAATTGTAAGCACCAGAAACAGACGTGATCTGCTGCAAAACCTGCATAATACAGCATAATCTGTAATCTACAATCAAAAACCAAATAACTTGCACACTTTTGTAACCCCTTACAGCACAGATTTTGGCCATTTTAAAAGATTACTTAATAAAAATCTTGCCATCCTCCATCAAGATGATATCCTCCGTAAAAACTCTTTTCCAATGGAGTTTGATCTGTCTCTGAAAGCAACAATATTGGTAATTTAATCTCACCTAGCACTTTTACCACACATGAAGTAGCTGAGAAAACAGTTTTGCTCTCATCAAAAGGATGTTATCCATGTGGGGGCAGGAAATGTAACCTGTGCAAATACATTGATAAAAGTAAGTTTTTCAAAAACGCTGGTGGTATTAGGCCATTTAATATCCAGTCATATATTTATTGCAACACACACATTGTCTATCTGGATAACTGCAGTGTGTGCAAAGTGAATTAAGTGGGTTGCACAATTCACCCACTAAAGAAACGATACGAGCACATTTCTGCAGCTATCCCAACTCAACGTGTTTGCAAACAGGATTCCCAGGCTTGTCTCGACACTTTAAGGTGGCATTACATGTCGCGATATCACCACCGATATCGCTGCAGCATCACGGGAGCGCGCTCGTTTGGAGATGCGGATCGGATCGCAGTTGAGTTGTCACATGGTGAGATATCATCTGCGACTGTGGCAATTCCGAGGTGAGATCTGGAATAGTTAGGATTACTACACTCTTTAGCAGTGAATGGGAGAGATCATGGAACACATCGTTATTGCGCTGTCACACTAGACAAAGCAGCAGATTGCATGATCGTAAATCTGCAGATTTGAGAACATTGTATATGACGCATTATCGTTGTCGTATCTCGGTGTCACACGCTACAATATCGTTTGTACATTGCAGCCATGCCTCCAAACCCGTGATATAGGTGCAATATCGTTCACGATATCGCGACGTGTAACGCCGCCTTTATTGATGTCCACGAAGGCATTTGTCGACTTTACAAGTGAAAGGCATTGAAAGTGTTACATGTCCCTATTGTGGTGAAGATTTGGAGAGAGCCCTGCACAATCAGGAATTGTACTGGATCCTTAGTTTGGACACACGGGCCCCCAATGGTATGAATTTTCATAGTGACCTGATGTATTTTTATCAGCATATGGCTGAAATAAGTGGTCACCAATTATTTATTGCTTTGGGGAAGACTATTTGGCCTTGGTCCTTTCATGCTTTCTTTTTAATTGTAACAATATATACGTACAATACAATCTTCACAATAAAAAAAAATTCTCTTACAAGGGTATGTACTATTATAATGAAAAAAAGTTTCACGAGGAATATTGTGGCAAGGGTGCTGCCAATGAGCACAATGGGTTCATTACATTGTGTGGTTAGGGCAACATGGACTTATATTAATTATTATATCTATAGCTAGAGAAATACCATACGGTAAAACACATTTAGCATGGCATTGTGTTTTATCAGCCGGTTTACTCATTAGCAGTTCCACCATTATAGTGACACTTGCCAATGTTTGTGCAGACACTTGTCAGGATTCATTTTTTTTCTGGGCATATAGTTTGCCACCATGTGCATGATCTAATGCCATAGTGACGTAGCCTCATTTAAGTTTGACATCGTTGCCAAGCCAGAGATCTATGCTATTGTCGACATTTGTTTGGGCTTATAACATCTTTTTACGTACAGTCTGCCACTATGGGCAGGTTTACAAGCCATAATGCTTTATTCTTGGTTAACATGATCCAATTTGCTAATTTTTAAACAGCATCACCTGTCACAGGGGTGGGGATTGTGTATGTTTCTGTGATTTTTTTTATGTTCTTTGCTGAAGATTAAGGGGGTTTTCCTCGAAACGTGTTCAGCGCGCCCTCTTGATATGTTGATGGTTTTATCTCAATAAAGGATCAATAAAGAAAGTATTCCTGCTTATATTATTAACTAAAAATAAAACCAGTGTATGTTAAAAACATCCTATATCTTACCAACACCCCCTCCCCCGTCTTGAGTATTGACAAAATAAATAATGGCGCTTGCGCAGACCGCTTCTATGAATTCCAGCGGTCGGGTAGCAATACCCAACTGGAATGAGAGAGGGACCGCATGCGCAGATAGAACGTCTGCGTTCCAGGGTGGAACGCATGCCAGGAGCATGTGACGGCAAATTCTGATTGAGGCGGTAACAGGCTAAGGAAGGGAGGACTAAATTAAGAGCAGAAAGGCAGGCAGCGCTCATCGCTCCTGTGAGAGGGACAGCAGCAGCCTGCGCTTATCTTGAAGGCCGACCGACCTCTGCGAGCTAACATACCAGCCTATACCTGATTAAAAGGTATTTTTCAGACATAGGGGCTTCTTATACAGATTATTATATAATCTTGACAAAAACCTGGGGATAGCTACTCTATGTTACAGGATGATTGTACTGTGTTACAGGATAATTTTGATCCCGGTATCACAACCAGAAGGAATTTTGGGTATATCTTGAGAAATATATAAAATATATGTGCAAAGAGCAGTTTTACATGGAAGGAAGCTCTCTTCACCTATAGCAGTAAAGTGGGATGCACAGGTATGATTTTTGATACCATCTATACACAAAGTACAGACTATATACTAAGACTTGAGGGTTCAATTTTTTATTCACAGAACCCACGGCTATCTCTGCTTATGTCTAAATCACCTTGTCTAACCTTAAAAACATGATATATCTGACCATTGGATGCAAAAGTAAGTTGAACACCCTATTCTAGGTGCTTTATAGGCTCATCTTAAGTTGCTTGATAGTCTTAGTTCCCCCTTCTTTGGTTCCAGTGTGTTAGGGAAGTAAAAAGGAGCCTTTGTCTTGAGAGAAACTGGGAGTTCTATGAAGACATATTGTGGTTAATGAGGGTAGGTCCTGGATAGTAGCATCAAATGGCCATTCTTAATAACTATCTAAATATGATGTTTTTACAGTCTTATTAAACATACTATCTTTTTCCATGCTCTAGATAATTAGACCAGCCAATGTGTCAGTGGAGATGCCACGAAAATCATAGATTGGCCGATAACAACATAACCCCCTGGTACAATCTGATGTCTAAACATTCAAGCACACCTACGGGTGTTTAATGTTAACATCACACCAATATAGTGGGGATTATTTCATGGAAATGAGTTCTATTCAGACTATAGATTGAATTCATATTATCCCCTTGTATACTATTCAGAGAGGGAACATCAAACAGAAACCTCAACCTAATGGAACCACTACACTCCTCCTGAACTCCCTCTCTCCTTGAATACGTGGATACACCTGGGATCCAGGCTTGTATTAAACAGGTTTCATATGACTGGTGTTATCTGTTTATCAGATGATATATTTCCAATGCCCCTGATGAGCCTCTTAACAATTTGAAGAGGCAAAGCGTGTCGGTCGGGGCTCTGATACCACATCTGTAATTAAAACTGTTGTTTTCATCTTATTCACTTCTTATTAGGACTTTGGACTTGGGGGTCAGGTTGTGACCTATAGACATAGGTGCAGATAAAAAGTACACAACGTCATCATATGAACATAGGGTAAATACACCCATAACATTTGGTGGTGTAGCCTTGGGTATTTGACCTGGAGACATAGTGTGCCCAGGCATACCCTTGCCTGACCCTAATTCCACAGTACCAACTGTATTCTGCTAACTCCTTAACCTAATTCGATCCCCAACATCCTTTTGATATAGTGGACTAATTATTTATCCTGTATTGTGCTTGGGGGTGGGTTTTCATTGTGAGTCATCACATGATGTCATAAAACCCCATTGTGATATGGAGACAACCAGACACAGGAGGTGATGACAGACACTACAAATATATAAGTAGACTAGATGTGTGTCTGATGCTATTGCATCGGGAGGGCGGTGACATCACGTTGAAGTCAGCTCTGTGGCACTGTCTCCCCCCATGTGTCTCTTCCCCACCCCAACATGCTCTCTCCCAATGTATTTAAATAAATGTATTTTTAGTTAGAAACCTGTTTCTGTGTTTTTTTAAATAATAAAGTGTTTAATTTCCTGGTAAAAAATGTGTAGGGTTTCACTGTATTTTCTATGCCAGCGCAGGTAAACCAAGCAGCTACTGGCTGCTAACCCCCACTGCCTGGTGTTACCTTCACTGGCAATGAAAAATACAGGGAAGCTTTATTTTTTTTTATTTAAATAAATAACAAAAAAAAAATTGGCGTGGGGCTTTGCTGCATTTGTTATTGCCAGCCAAGTTAATCCAGGCATCTCGGGGCTGGAATTCTCAGTGTGGTGAGGTGCAAGCGTTCTGGGTTACCCCTGCTGAAAATTGCAGCCAGCAGCCACCCCAGAATTGGCACCTTCATGAGAGACACCAAAACTGGCGGATACCCCACTCTTTCAGCTGCTGTGTAGCGGTGGAAGACAGAGTAATAAAGGGGTTGTTGTCAGTTTTTCTTTTTGGCAGCTGATATCAAGCCATATTGCTAATGTCAGCTGTCAGTATGGCAGCCAATCATTAGCTATACTTTCAGTAGATAAAAAAAAACACAACACTGAGAGAAATCTTTTATTATTTATAAAATAGAGACACCTCATTATCCATTTTATTAGCTCCCACCAAGTTCGACTCCGACATAATCCTGTATCTTGCAGTGGGGCAGTGTGATGCATCACACAGCTACCATCTTTGTATAACTGAGTGTTCAAAGATGGTGGCTGTGTGTGTATGTACATGCATATGAGTATGTGTGCAAGCATGTGTATGCATATGTGTGAATGTATGTGCATTTGTGTGCATGTATGTGTGTATATATATACGTATGAGTGCGTGTATAAATGTATGTGTATGTGTGTGTGTATATTTATGCGCATGTTTGTATGCATGTGTGCCTGTATGCGCATGTGCAAATGTGTGTATGTGCATGTGTGTATGTGTCTGGATGTGTATGAATGAATGCGTAGGTATGCATGGATGTGAGTGAGTGTGAATGTACATGTGTGTACATACATGTATATGAGTATGCATGTGTATATGTGCATGTGTGTGTATGTGCATTCTTACGTGTGTATGGGAATGTGCGTATGTGTGTGTGTGTGCGCATGCATGTATGTGTGCATCTGCGTGTGTATGCACATGCTTGTGTATGTACATGTTGGAATATTATACTGTATATATATGCATGTGCATGTTTTTGTGTATGTGCGTGCATGTGAGTGTGTGTCTATGTGTGCAAGCATGTGTATGTGAATATGCAAATAGAGTCTGTGGAGCCTCTGTTAGGAGTCTCAAACACAGAACTAGCCATATATCCCTCCAGGGAAGGACCCAGCCAAGGGGTGGCTCCTTGCGGAGAACACCATAACCACCATATGAAGTGGCCCTTTAAGTCAATATCCAACTCTTTTACAAGTTTACAGATATGACAAGGGAATACCAAGGCCAAATATCCATCCACATACAGCTGTTTCGGGGTGTTTCCCCTCATCAGTGTGGAGTAGGATTTTGGCTAGGTGGTAGCAAGGCCTAGTAGACCAAGATTGCAAAGTATTCACTGATCTCAGGGAGACCAGTCCAAGAAAACACTGCGGGCAGCTGGCTAAAGCGCTCAAACACAGTTAATTCCTAGGCACATTGCTCCCTGGGAAATATGAATATGCAAATAGAGTCTGTGGAGCCTCTGTTAGGAGTCTCAAACACAGAACTAGCCATATATCCCTCCAGGGAAGGACCCAGCCAAGGGGTGGCTCCTTGCGGAGAACACCATAACCACCATATGAAGTGGCCCTTTAAGTCAATATCCAACTCTTTTACAAGTTTACAGATATGACAAGGGAATACCAAGGCCAAATATCCATCCACATACAGCTGTTTCGGGGTGTTTCCCCTCATCAGTGTGGAGTAGGATTTTGGCTAGGTGGTAGCAAGGCCTAGTAGACCAAGATTGCAAAGTATTCACTGATCTCAGGGAGACCAGTCCAAGAAAACACTGCGGGCAGCTGGCTAAAGCGCTCAAACACAGTTAATTCCTAGGCACATTGCTCCCTGGGAAATATGAATATGCAAATAGAGTCTGTGGAGCCTCTGTTAGGAGTCTCAAACACAGAACTAGCCATATATCCCTCCAGGGAAGGACCCAGCCAAGGGGTGGCTCCTTGCGGAGAACACCATAACCACCATATGAAGTGGCCCTTTAAGTCAATATACAACTCTTTTACAAGTTTACAGATATGACAAGGAATATGACAAGGAATACCAAGGCCAAGTATCCATCCACATACAGCGGTGTTTGAGAGCTTTAGCCAGCTGCCCGCAGTGTTTTCTTGGACTGGTCTCCCTGAGATCAGTGAATACTTTGCAAGCATGTGTATGTGGGCATATATGTATGTGCGTGTATGCATGTAAGTGCATGTGTGTGCCTGTAAGTGTGTATGAATGTGCATGTATATGTGCATGTATGTGTGTGTATGCATGTGTGTGCACATGTGTGTATGCACATGTGCAAATGTGTGTGTGTGCGTGTATGGATGTGTGTGAATGTATGTGGGTGTGTGCATGTATGTGGGTGTCTGCGGATGTGCATGTACAGTGTGTTATGAAAGTATTTGGCCCCCTAGAACTTTTCAACCTTTTGCCACATTTCAGGCTTCAAATATAAAGATATAAATTCTAATTTTTTTGTGAAGAATCAAGAACAAGTGGGACACAGTTGTGAAGTAAAACGAAATTTATTGCATTTTTAACCTTTTTTACCAAATAAAAAAACTTAAAATTGGGGTGTGCATTATTATTCGGCCCCTTTACTTTCAGTGCAGCAAACTCACTCCAGACGTTCAGTGACGATCTCTGAATGATCCAATGTTGTCTTAAATTACTGGTAATGATAAATAGAATCCACCTGTATGTAATCAAGCCTCCGTATAAATGCACCTGCTCTGTGATAGTCTCAGGGTTTTGTTTCAAGTGCAGAGAGCATCATAAATACCAAGGAACACACCAGGCAGGTCCTACTGTTGTGGTGAAGTTTAAAGCCGGATTTGGATACAAAAAGATTTCCCAAGTTTTAAACACCTCAAGGAGCGCTGTGCAAGCGATCATATTGAAATGGAAGGAGTATCAGACCACTGCAAATCTACCAAGACCTGTACCGTCCCTCTAAACTTTCATCTCGAACAAGGAGAAGACTGATCAGAGATGCAGCCAAAAGGCCCATGATCACTCTGGATGAACTGCAGAGATCTACAGTTGAGGTGGGAGAGTCTGTCCAGATGTTATGAATGGCCAAGTCAAAGTCCAGACCTGAATCCAATCGAGAATCTGTGGAAAGAGCTGAAAACTGCTGTTCACAAACGCTCTCCATCCATCCTCACTGAGCTTCCCGCTGTTTTGCAAGGAAGAATGGACAAGAATTTCAGTCTCTCGATGTGAAAAAATGATAGAGACATACCCCAATAGACTTGCAGCTGTAATCGCAGCAAAAGGTGGAGCCATAAAGTATTAACTCAAGGGGGCCGAATAATATTGCACGCCCCACTTTTCAGTTTTTTATTTGTTAAAAAATTTAAAATATCCAATAAATTTCGTTCCACTTCACAATTGTGTCCTACTTGTTGTTGATCCTTCACAAAAAAATTAGAATTTATATCTTTATGTTTGAAGCCTGAAATGTGGCAAAAGGTTGAAAAGTTCAAGTGGGCAAAATACTTTCACAAGGCACTGTATGTGTGTGTATGACGTGATTGTGTGTATGGTGTGTGCGCATGCGTGTATGTGTGCATCTGTGTGTGTATGAACATGGTGTGTCTGTGGGCTTGCATGTGTTTATGAATGTGTGGGAACATTACACTGTTTGTATGTGTATGAGTATGTGTCTCTATGTGTGCAAGTGTGTGCATGTATGTATGGGCATGTGTGTGCGTATGTCAGTATATGTACTGTATGTACATGTATGCATGTATGTGTGCCTGTAAGTAAGTGTGTATGCATGTGTGCATATGTGCATGTACAAATATGTGTATGTGACTGGATGTGTGTGAATGTATAAGCGTGTGCATGTGTATGTGCATGTGTGTATATGTTTGAGTATATGTGTTTGTGTGCATGTGTTTGCATTTATGTGCATGCATGTATGTGCATGATCATGCGTGTATGTGTGCATCTGTGTGTATGCCAGTGTGTGTATGTGCATATTTGCATGTATATGTATGTGTGGGGACATTATACTGTGTTTGTGCATGTGTGTTTCTTGTGTGTTGTGTTAGTGGGTATGCATATGCATGTGTGTACATGTATGTGTAAATGTATGTATGTGTGTATTTAAGTGATGCGTGTACATGTATGTATGTATATGTATGTGGTGTGTGTGTTTATTGATGCACTGCCTGCACCCACCTCTGTCCGGCCACAGTCACCAGGAAAGTCCCTGGTTTGTGGCATGTCATGAATGAGGTGGAGTGCGGGCGCCCTCTGTAGGTGGGTGCAGGCAGCGCATCACGATGTCCGGCAGGGAGGGGTGGCGATTCGGCGGGCGGGTCACTTTGGGGATGTCACTGCGTGTGATATCCAACAGGGGTGTCCCAGAAGTGGGGGTGTCCTAGCGGTGGTCTGGTGGTGTCCCGCTGGTGGTACTGCACAAGGGGCTGGTACCACCAGTGGGTGCCATATTGGAACAACTATTACGTGTGTGTTTCAATATGGCGGTACTTATGGTTGGCGCAGTGGATTATGGGATTTCAAGACTTCCAGACGGAAGTGAATGACAGATAATTTAAGCTAAGTATATATAAGATAAGCTCTGAAGACAGATTCTTATACAGAATCCCATAGCCTGGAACCACTCATTTACATATAGGAAAGACATGGATTTCTCTGGAATAATATATTAAATCGCAGATATCAAGGCATCATTTTATTCAGCTTCCTATTACCTTTGTGCCCATATAGACAGTGTGAGGTAGCGCCCTGGGGAACACGCTTGGCACGGACAATGACACCAAAACCACTGTTTTTAACTGTAAAACCATTATATAGCAGTTTATTAAACAACTATTAACTGCTCACATCACATGTAAATACATAATACATTCACATATCAACATTAATATAGACGACATTACAAATAACAATACCTATATTGCACATATACCGCTTTTAAGGTTTATGTACCTGGGAGCATGGATTATAGCTCCATCGAACACAAAGAGCACCAATCATGGGTCCCTATGGAGGTTATGGCCGCCTAGTCGTACTGCACACATAATACATAACATCTTATCACATGATTATCAATGGGACCTTTAGAACCTTATAATCAGCCCCAAGGGTGGTAACATCCACCCGACACTATATCTACAGATCAGTCTTTACTACATTAACTTGATCACAGAGCCCACCATAGTTACAGGGTTCATTAGGTGCAGACAGCTCACACACATTCATCCAAAGGTCAACGGGACCAAAACATGACCTATGGTCGGTCCCAATGGTGTCTACAACCGCCTGGCCCTTGAGCCATACTCGGTCTCTCATATCTCATGGCAGTTTGGTGCCCTGGTAAGCTAGCAGTCCACGTGTGCAATGGTGGACTGAGTGCCATGTGCAATGCCAAGTGGCGAGAGAGGACAATGGGAGTTCAGTTTAGTCCGTGGGAGAGACCCAGCGAGTGTGTGAACCTGTGATCAGATGCAGGGGTTAAGAGGGCTCCTAGAGGGGGAACCAGGCTGATACTAGAGGGCGCTCGACTCAGGTGTGGGGCACAGTCGTCGACCTGGAGACCTGCCTGAGGAAGTAGGTTTGGTGGCGGCTGGGGGCCTGGACACGTGGTGAGGAGGCCTTATTGACGCATTGTTTACCCGGGAACTCAGGTAGGCCAATCCCTGTTATGGGCCAAGAGGAGCCACAGTTCATGGATGTATTATGATGGGCTGTGAGCGTGTGTAAGGATGTATGTGATCCATGGATGTGTTGTGATGGATCACACGCGGTGTGTAAGTGCCCGGTCAGGCTGGAGCCTGTACTATGGGTGAATATTGAAGTATTTGTGCTGGGTAAATAAAGCCAGGCAGCTGGTACCGCCATTGGGACCCACAGGGCCCATTGATAGGTAGTTATTGTAAATGGTAAGTGTTGTGTTTATATGTGATAGCCCTACGGGAGGCGTATGATGTGTATCGTGGGTGACTCAGGATGGCTGATGATGAGAGGGCCATGTATGAGGTATCCACAATGTAATAGGCGGGCATAGCCGCTATTAGGTCCGACCAGGACCCAGTGAGAAGGAATAGTGCCAGGCGGGCATAGCCGCCATTATGTCCGACCAGGACCAGTTGAGATGGAATAGTGCTAGGCGGCATAGCCGCCATTAGGTTTGACCAGGACCAGTTGAGATGGAATAGTGCCAGGCGGGCATAGCCGCCATTGGGTCCAACTAGGTAGTCAGTAAAAGGACCCGTTAATAAATGTTGATGGTATAGTGTAATGTGAAATGTCCTGTAATGTGTAATGTGACGTGCTATGTGACGTGTTTCTTTAATGTAATATGTAATGTAATGTATTATATTGTGATGTGCTGTTCTAGTGTAATGTATGTATTATGTGATGTGCTTATGATCAATGTTTAATGAGCAATCCGGGTTATGATATGTATATGAGAAATAAACGGGTAGCCATTTGAAAAATTATAAGCACGTGTTGGTGTCATTATGCAGCAAGCGAGTTCCCCGGGTCCCTACCTCACAATATATATTATTACACTATACTATTATGAAGTATATTGTATAAAACTACAGAAAAATACCATCTGGAAATTAGATTCCAGAAATGGGTTGATCCAAAATCTATTATATACTTACCTTTTGGCGTCCGCCATGCACGTTCGCCATCAGGATGTTCAGAAATCCCATAAATGAACGCGCCGGTTGGCAGCCATATTCCCACACCCAAGTGACGGATGTGGAAATATGGCACCTGCTGGTGGTACCCACCCTTCTGCAGTACTACCAGCGGGGCCACAACACATGACACCATCGCTACCTGAAACCTTCAACTCCAAAATGATGCCGCAGACACCACAGCCCACCACCCACTGTGATCACTGCCGAAGAAACAAGTCACATGCCACAAGATAATTACCTGTGCCTACACAAACCCATGTGCGCAGGCACAGTTAATCCGTCCCTGGCATCTTGGTGTACAAAGATGGCAGCGGTCGGATTAACTGTGCTTGCATGCACCCAGGTATGCACATGTGTAGTTAATCAGACTGCCGCCATCTTTGTACACCTAGATCTGGATTCACTGTACCCCATGTTTGTGCAGGTGCAGTTAAATCAACGCAGTGACGCAGATCAAAATTTGCAGGTTACCGGTGTGTCATACAGTCTCAAACAAGATACAAGAGAAAAATTAACAAGAAACTCACGTATTAACACCACCTCAGGAACTTTAACACCACTCATTTGTGTGGTGTGATGCCACACACAATATGACAATTAACAAAATTCCCACATACTGACAGCGCTTTAGGGACCTCACAACAACACTCATTTATGTGGAGTGATTTACTTACTCATAGGCAGGTTTTGTGGCTTCCGCTGTAACATGCAGCCTTTGACTGCATTATAACCAGAAACCGGAAATTAGAAAAGTGCCTCAGGGAGCTTCTGACTACACTAAGTTATAATTACGCAAAATTTGTCACTGACAGCACATTATGGGAGACTCTGACTAATTTATCATTACATGGTGACTCCACTCTGTCAAAATATTGACATTATATGCATTATCAAGAAAATAGCACAGGAGAAGGTGCTTAGAATATGTATGGATATAGTGTGCCCTCAGTTGCCAGACCGTTTCTATCATAACGGTTCACATAAAGGTGCTTGCCAAGGAGTCCACCACCACCGCCACATACCTGGCCTCAAGTGTAAAGATACAGTTACCTGACCAGTACTCTTCCACCAGAGTCACATACATGGCCGCAACTGCCAAAAGCACAGCACTCACTCAATAGTGCTGCATACCCAGCCGTAAGAACAAAAGGCACAAGACTCCCCACCAGCACCACATAACTGTCCGCAAGTAGCAAAACTGCAGTACTCCACTACCAGCGCAATTTACCTGGTTGCAAGTGTCAAAAGACCGGTACTCCAGACTCAACACCAGCACCACATACCCGACCAGCAACTGGCAAAAGTCTTCCCCACCAGCGCCACATACCTAGCCATAAGTGGCAAAAGCGCATGACTCCCCACCAGTGTCACATTGCTGCTACAATGATACAGATCCAGAGGCAATAATAATCAAATGGTGAGATGAATAAATCAGAATAGTACTAGAATTGCTTCTGGATCTCTATCATTTTGTAGCAGCGCGATCGAATATCCAGTGATCTTCTCTGGTTCTTTTTGTCTTTAGCTTGCTAAAATATAAGATTAACTAGCTGTGAGCCCGATGCAAATGCATCGGGTGTCTAGAATATTTTTAATTTTTTTTTTAGATTTTCAAATAATAATCCAATTATTCCAATGACATCTTTACACCAACCTGCAAGTGTAGCGACTCGCAATGGCCTCGCGGCCATTGCTCGCGCTACACAGCGAGTCGCAATAGATCCCCATTGAAAGTATAGGGGGAGTTGCGACAGGTGCGGCGACTGAGGTAGCGACTCGCAATGGCCTCGCGGCCATTGCTCGCGCTACACAGCGACTCGCAATAGATCCCCATTGAAAGTATAGGGGGAGTTGCGGCAGGTGCGGCGGCTGAGGTAGCGACTCGCAATGGCCTCGCGGCCATTGCTCGCGCTACCTCAGCGGTAAATCGCTAAGTTTGTGGCCGAGCCTCTGGTTCTATTTTCGGCCAGCGACTCGCAATGGCCGCTTCGCGGCCATTGATCGCGCGTGGTGACGTCACATAGTGACATAGCCACGGCGTTTTCGGGGTCCGACACGATTTTGCCTACGGCAATTATAGAGTAGATATTAAACAATGTATAAGTATATAAATAATAAAAAATACCTTGTGTTAGTCTTGTTGGAGCTTTCAACATAAAACATACATTCTTTCTTCTTAATATGTTTTCCAATCCAGGAACTGATATTTTCCTGCAACAAAAATATTTGAGTACAGTATTCTAAAATAAACATTAGTTAAGAAATAATAAAGCAATAGTAAATAACGCTAATATTACTAACAGAATGATCCGGTTGCATGAATTATACAGTTAAACTACTAGGGCACTCAATTTCTATTTGACATTCATTGTGAATATTACATAAATACAGGAAAAGCATATTTATGAGAAAATGGGTTATCTGGTACTTTACATTTGACCCACCCTAGGGCCCTTGGGGTACCCAGTTCCGGGCAGTTGCAATGGGGGATGTGACTGGTGGCTTGCCCGAGCCCGTGGCCCTTGTGGTCGCTGAAAAGTGGAAAAAAATGAAAAATATAATGAAAGAAAGTCTTCTGATGCCACCTACGGTACCCGGTAATGATACCGGCGCAGCTTTCAGACCTCTGGGGATGGTGATGCTGCAGCCAGATGATAACTCTTCCCATAGGTGGAGCGGGATCCCTGGGTCAGTGATGTAGAATAGGGACTTTGCACAGGTAGATGGCTCTGCAGGTTGGGTGCTGACACAGTCTACGGGTTGGACAGGATCAGGGGCCGTAAGAACTGACACTCACACACTGGAAGTTGTTTCCGTACCTTTTACTGATGTTGCTGCAAGGTAAAGTCCAGGGTACACTCCAGGTGGTCGGGAGGCACTTCAGGATCTCCACACCCGGTGAGTTGTGAGGCCTTCTTGTCATAGGGTGTTTCAGTCATGGTCTGTCTGGAATCTGGACTGACCTCCCCTGTGTCTCTCACTTGTATTGCAGGCGGTGAGAGCCTTCTGTTGGGTGCCACTATCTCTCCTGCAGTTCCTGGCTCTCGTGGTTGCTGTGCTACAAGTGTCCCAGAAGACTGAAGTCTCCTTAGTTGACCGGTGATTTCTCCTGGGCTAAGTAGTCCCTGGCAGACTCGGAATACGGTGTCCGGGTGGCTTTCTGGGGTGAACCGGTATGGTTCCTCTTTCCTCTCTCTGTTCTTTGCCTTGCCTCCGACCCTCACTCTTGGGCCCCTACACTGGCTAGGCTTCCCTCTGGTATGGACCTAGCGAGGCTCCATTCACCAGGTGTATTCCTCAGTACTGCTCCGTACTGAACTGCCTATCTCCTCCACCAGGCCTGAATTTATAGGGGACCTTGCCTGAAGGCAGCAAGTAGAGCTCCCCCTTCAGGTCTGGGGTGGAAGGCATTGCATGTGTAGGGTACCTGATGTAGAAATCCCTCTGTGCACCATGTAGTCCTGTGGCCACCGTCCCGTAGGGGTGACACACATTCATGACTTATCCTTGTATGAAAATGATGTATGGTAAAGGAGGTGCTTCACTTTTAAGATTTGCAAAAATCAGCAGATCATATGAGCAGTCATTCTCAATGGAGCACTGTGCTTTTACCTTACTGTAAGTAATAAAGGACATCCATATCCATCTGGCCGTGTCATGTACTGAGGGGTTGAACTGGAGAACCAGAAGCATTTGTATGGATGAGTGTTTTACTGTGTTAGCACTAGAGTGAAAAACATGATGACCCTTCCTTCATCAGAGGATGTACCATTTAGGCTAATTACAAAAGAGAGAAAAAATAACATAGGGTTAAAAAATGATATATGCTACCTGTTCTTTTGCAGAAGGGGAATAGTGTGTCCTTTTCTTGCGCTTGATTTTGCTAGTTGGTTTCAAGCTAGAAACTAAATGTGATATTCCTTTGGGTTGTGCTTTAAAACTGTCTTCATCGTGACTAATGCTGCTCTCGGCAGATGACATCACAAAGTCTTGGTTGAAAATGGTGCTTTCTACATCTAGAGAAAAAGAATAATTTATATTTGTAGTGCTAATGATCTCCAAATCACAATAACAGGAAGAACAGAGCAGAAGAAAAGCAACAGTCTAAATCAAATTGAAAACTTTCAAAAGATTTTGGTTTTCACAAAAATAACAAAACAACAGAACAAAAGCAAAACAAAAAATATCTTGTCCCTGCGGCTCAATTACCGTATATACTCGTGTATAAGCCGACCCGTGTATAAGCCGACCCCCCTACTTTTGCCCCCAAAACCTGGGAAAATCTATTGACTCGTGTATAAGCCGAGGGTGGACCCTAGCACAAGTATACAGCCCCAGCAGTGTGGTATACACCAGTCCCAGAGGTAGATACAGCAGCCCCAGTGGTAGTATACACGCAGCCCCAGTAGTATATACAGCCCTAGTGGTAGTATATACAGCCCCAGTGGTAGTATACAGGGCCCCAGAGGTATATAGCAGCCCCAGTGGTAGTATACAGGGCCCCAGAGGTATATAGCAGCCCCAGTGGTAGTATACAGTGCCCCAGAGGTATATAGCAGCCCCAGTGGTAGTATACAGGGCCCCAGAGGTATATAGCAGCCCCAGTGGTAGTATACAGTGCCCCAGAGGTATATAGCAGCCCCAGTGGTAGTATACAGGGCCCCAGAGGTATATAGCAGCCCCAGTGGTAGTATACAGTGCCCCAGAGGTATATAGCAGCCCCAGTGGTAGTATACAGGGCCCCAGAGGTATATAGCAGCCCCAGTGGTAGTATACAGTGCCCCAGAGGTATATAGCAGCCCCAGTGGTAGTATACAGGGCCCCAGAGGTATATAGCAGCCCCAGTGGTAGTATACAGTGCCCCAGAGGTATATAGCAGCCCCAGTGGTAGTATACAGTGCTCCAGAGGTATATAGCAGCCCCAGCGGTAGTATACAGGCAGCCCCAGTAATGCAGGCCCCCCCCAGCGTCTCTCCGGTCACCTGTAAAGCAAGCTATACTTATCAGTGTCCCGCTCGCACCCGCCGCTGCCGACATCCGCGATCCTCCATCTTCATGCGTTCATCTTCCTGTTTCCTGTGCGCGTCGCCGGGAATGACGTCATTGCCGGCGACGCGCACAGAAACAGGAAGAGGAGTCGCATGAAGATGGAGGATCGTGGATGTCGGCAGCGGCGGGTGCGAGCGGGACACTGATAAGTATAGCTTGCTTTACAGGTGACCGGAGAGACCCTGGGGGGGCCCTGCATTACTGGGGATGCGGGGGCTGCTGTATACCGATGTATACATCGGTATGTACCGATGTATACATCGGTATACAGCACTGACTCGCGTATAAGCCGAGGGGGGTACTTTTCAGCCCAATTTTTGGGCTGAAAAACTCGGCTTATACGCGAGTATATACGGTAATCCACTTCTTCCCCTACTCCTCTGCTTCTCCTCTCTGCCAATCCATTCACTGGTTTAAAATTCCATGGAAAATTCAGTTTAAACTACTAAGGCTAGCTTCACATCAAGATTTTTTGGCATCCGTTTCTGTCCGTTTTACAACGAACTAACTGAAAAGATGGCAAACATAGCAAGCTTTCAGGACACTGTGGCCCCTTCGTCAGGCAGATAATGACACAGATTCTGAAGACACATACATATATACGTAAGCAGATGAAATGAAAAAAAAAAAAAAAAGTCTTAGATGTTATAGTAAATGCAACAGGTGACGTAAAACAGAGTCAGGCTAGGGAGAGGAGCTGGGGAATTGAAACTAAAAGTCTAAGATAGGCAGAAGAAATTGTATAATGGTTATAGGGTAGTGGTCTGTGGAGAACTGAAAATACTTAAATGAGTTGGGGAAAGAAATAAAAGGAAGTGAGGGTGTTCACATAAGAAGTGTCAAAAGTTAATTGTCCTCAAAATGGAGTCTGTTGGAAGATGTGATATCCCCAAATGTCTTTTCAATTTATATAAAAGCGCATGAATCTGTGATGTCCCCAAATGTCCATTCATCTATTATATAAAGCCCGAAACCACTTCCGGCCAAACCCGAAGCCAATTCCGTAGTGTTGTGGTCGGATATTCGGCCAGCTCCACCCGCACAGGGTGGACCAAGATGGCCGCCCTATGCGGGAGGATCGCGGCGAGCCAGCCTGGAGACGACTGGCGTTAGCCGGTCGTCTCCCGGGTGGCGAGCCGTTGCAGCCACGGTAACTCCGGCACATAGGTCCATTGCGAGTCTCCCGCCCCCCGTGGCCGAAAAAAGAACCAAGGGCCCGGCCATGCACAGCTCTAAAGACCGCTGTGTATCTCAATGGGAAGTGAGGCGCTATGCTCATTGGTCGGCGCCAGCACACAGCGACCAATGAGCATAGCGCCTCACTTACAGCGGTAAATTTGAAACTCAAAGTCCTCCATTATATCTCAATGGGAAGTGAGGCGCTATTCTCATTGGTCGCTGTGTGCTGGCCCGACCAATGAGAATAGCGCCTCACTTCAGCGGTAAATTTTAAACTCAAAGTCTCCATTATATCTCAATGGGAAGTGAGGCGCTATTCTCATGGTGGCTGTGTGCTGGCGCCGACCAATGAGAATAGCGCCTCACTTCCAGCGGTTAATTTGAAACTCAAAGTCGTCCAATATATCTCAATGGAAAGTGAGGCGCTATTCTCATTGGTCGCTGTGTGCTGGCGCCGACCAATGAGAATAGCGCCTCACTTCCCATTGAGATATAATGGACGACTTTGAGTTTCAAATTTACCGCTGTAAGTGAGGCGCTATTCTCATTGGTCGGCGCCAGCACACAGCGACCAATGAGAATAGCGCCTCACTTCCCATTGAGATATAATGGAACTTGAGTTCAAATTTACCTGGAAGTGAGGCGCTATTCTCATTGTCGCACCGACCGCGACCAATGAGAATAGCGCTCACTTCCCATTGAGATATAATGGAGACTTTGATTTCAATTTACCGCTGGAAGTGAGGCGCTATTCTCATTGTCGCGCCAGCACACAGCGACCAATGAGAATAGCGCCTCACTTTCCATTGAGATATAATGGACGACTTTGAGTTTCAAATTTACCGCTGAAGGAGGCGCTATTCTCATTGGTCGCGCCAGCACACAGCGACCAATGAGAATAGCGCCTCACTTCCCATTGAGATATAATGGACGACTTTGAGTTTCAAATTTACTCAAAGTCAAACTCAAAGTCCTCCATGTATCTCAATGGCCAGTGAGGCGCTTCTCTCATTGTACTCATGACAGTAGCAACATTAACCCCTTACATTCCGTTTTATCTGTAATTTCTATAACACAGTGTGTAGTTGTACTGCCACTGCGAAGTTAACCCCTTATATACAATTTCTGCCTTAACTCCATACTTTGTAGTCTCTATTATTACTGCCAGTAGGAACATTAACCCCTTATATTCCATTATTGTTGTTATTTCTATTACACATTGTATAGTTGTAATGACACTGCGAAATTAACCCATTATATACCAGTTCACCATTAACTGCATATTTGGTAGTGTTTATAACTACTGCCACTGGTACATTAACCCCTTGAACACCATTTTGGATATAATTTACAGCGCTGAGTCTGTTGTGGGAGTGCCTGTGGGACATTAACTCCTTCAATAACATTTTTGATATCATTATAAGTTCCTACTCTGTTATACTCCTGTTACTCTTTCTACACCTCCACTATCTTGCTACCTTCACAGTTCTGCCTACATCGCCTACTTAGTCATATATCTGGTTTTACTCTATTATTTAACTCTTACAAAAATTATATACAGATTCTAGACTCACGATTCTTTAGAACCGGGCTCACAGATAGTGTTATATAAAAAGCCATGAATCCATGTGATACATTTAATTCAGTTTTGAATGTGTCAAAGGTCATTACCATTAAAAGGTATCAACCACCGAGGACGCTCAGATTCCAATATTTGTCTATCTACTGGCTAACGGTACAAACATTTTTTACATTTTACAACAGACAGCCATGGATCCGTTTTGGCCTCCATGCATCCCTAAGGGCATGGATGTGATCGGATTGGTCCTTAAATGGCCTCTGATTGTGTTAGTTTTGTGATTGATCCGATTGTGTCAGATTCTTTCCCTTCCCAAAAATTGGAGTCTTCTGCGATTTTGGTCAAATCGGACAGGCACGGATCCGATGCTGTCCGCAGTAAATAACATGGGAGTCTATGGTCGTTGGATCCGCTCAAAAATCGGATAGTTTCTCGGATCCGATTTAGTGCATCACGCATGCGCAGAGTGATTTTTCCGGCTTCAAAGATACTAAAATCGTATCCGTCACAAAATCACATACGGTAAGTGTCCTCCGATCCGTTTCTGTCTGTTCCTGTCCGTGTAGTCCTGCAAAAAACAGGATCCACACGGACACACAAAAATCTTGATGTTAAACCAGCCTAACAATGACTTCCAGGCAATCCATAATCCATCTTCTCCATATACTGTATCTAATGTGTTAATACTACCAAGGTCTTCCAACTGACTCAACCATAACAAACCCTTAAAATATCAATTTAATAGAAATGATCAAAAACAATCAGTAATGGAAAAAACAAACAAACACAAAAACTAATAATCAATCGAAGACATAAACCTAATATTTAGGTCAAAAATAATATCAGACAACCCCAGGAACACTGTACATCTCTACAGTAATATCTTGAAAACTAATACTGCTTTGCCATATAGACTACCTATCTAAAAAAATAAATGCAAAATGGCATGTCTGCTCAGTGGTAGCTGTTTCTAAAAGGCACCATGCTAGACCCTTCACCTGTCCCTCAAGTTCTATAAAATATCCAAATTCCTAATGAACCATAATTGGGGAAACGAGTAGAGGCATGAATGATGAATGATAAAAAAACATGTATTATCTTTTCTGTTTTTGAGAAGCATCTTTAGTAGACTCTGCAGTTTTTTCTATTTGTACTTGATCCCTAGTACTTTACTGGTGAGCTTACACCAGGGTACTCATTAATTCAGTGATCTTTTAGGGTGATTTAAGGCAGCCACCATTGAGCAAGATACAATTTTGTGTTTATCTATTACGGGGCCAACCTCCGCAGCTAGAAAGTATCAGCTTTTAGGCTATCACTGTAGAGATCTACAGTGTTCCTGATGTCACCTGGTGTTATAGTGTACTTATTATCCAGGTTTATATCTTAGATTGATTATTGGTTTTTCTGGGGGAGTTTCTTCAATTTTGATTGTCTTTAATGTACAGTTGTGGCCAAAAGTATTGACACCCCTGCAATTCTGTCAGTTAATACTCCGTTTCTTCCTGAAAATGATTGCAATCACAAATTCTATGGTAATATTATCTTCATTTAATTTGTCTTCAATGAAAAAACACAAAAGAGAATGAGGCAAAAAAGCAAAATCATTATCATTTCACACAAAACTCCAGAAATGGGCCAGACAAAAGTATTGCCACCCTTAGCGCAGTACTTGGTTGCACAACCTTTAGCCAAAATAACTGCAATCAACCGCTTCCGGTAACCATCAATGAGTTTCTTACAATGCTCTGCTGTAGACCATTCTTCTTTGGCAAACTGCTCCAGGTCCTTGATATTTGAATGGTGCCATCTCCAAACTGCCATTTTTAGATCTTTCCACAGGTGTTCTATGGGATTCAGGTCAGGACTCATTGCTGGCCACCTTAGAAGTCTCCAGTGCTTTCTCTCAAACCATTTTCTAGTGCTTTTTGAAGTGTGTTTTGGGTCATTGTCCTGCTGGAAGACCCATGACCTCTGAGGGAGACCCAGCTTTCTCACACTGGGCCCTACATTATGCTGCAAAATTTGTTGGTAGTCTTCAGATTTCATAATGCCATGCACATGGTCAAGCAGTCCAGTGCTAGAGGCAGCAAAGCAACCCCAAAACATCAGGGAATCTCCGCCATGTTTGACTGTAGGGACCGTGTTTTTTTCTTTGAATGCCTCTTTTTTTCTCCGGTAAACTCTATGTTGATACCTTTGCCCAAAAAGCTCTACGTTTGTCTCATCTGACCAGGTAAGTTTTGGCAAACTCCAGCCTGGCTTTTTTATGTCTCGGGGTAAAAAGTGGGGTCTTCCTGGGTATCCTACCATACAGTCCCTTTTCATTCAGACGCCGACAGATAGTACGGGTTGATGCTGTTGCACCCTCGGACTGCAGGGCAGCTTGAACTTCTTTGGATGTTAGTCGAGGTTCTTTATCCACCATCCGCACAATCTTGCCTTGAAATCTCTCGACAATTTTTCTTTTTCCGTCCACATCTAGGGAGGTTAGCCACAGTGCCATGGGATTTAAACTTCTTGATGACACTGTGCACAGTAGACACAGGAATATTCAGGTCTTTGGAGATGGACTTGTAGCCTTGAGATTGCTCATGCTTCCTCACAATTTGGTTTCTCAATTCCTCAGACAGTTCTTTGGTCTTCTTTCTTTTCTCCATGCTCAATGTGGTACACACAAGGAACACAGGACAGAGGTTGAGTCAACTTTAATCCATGTCAACTGGCTGCAAGTGTGATTTAGTTATTGCCAACACCTGTTAGGTGCTACAGGTAAGTTACAGGTGTTGTTAATTACACAAATTAGAGAAGCATCACATGATTTTTCTAACAGTGGCAATACTTTTGTCCACCCCCTTTTTTATGTTTGGTGTGGAACTACCGGTATATCCAATTTGGCTTTAGGACTAGGGATGAGCGAGTATACTCGCTACTATTAGGAACTTGCTGAATAGTAGCGAAATTCATGTACTTGCTACTTGCCGAGTAAATTAGGATTACTCGGGAGTAGCAAGTACCGAGTACTTTTGCTGTGTATCAATAGATACACTGCAAAAGTCCTGTAAAAGAGATGAAAAGTGGTTAAAAAATAAAAAAATTGGATACTCACCTTAACCGAGCTGCACCGGGACCGGCCGATGGATATCTATTCATGTTAATGGACCTTTCACTCTCCCAGCCAATCAGATGGCTGGGAGAGATCAGGCCAATCAGATGCCAGTACGTCACAATCACATGATCGCTAGCAGCCACCTGATTGGCCAGATGGAAAGGTCCTCTCAGATACACCGAGGACCTCTCCATCTGGCCAATCAGGTGGCCGCTAGTGATCACGTCATTGTGACGTGGCGGCATCTTATTGGCCAGATCTCTCCCAGCCATCTGATTGGCTGGGAGAGTGAAAGGTCCTTTAACATGAATAGAAGTCCATCAGCCGGTCCCGGTGCAGCCGTCGGTTAAGGTGAGTATCCAATTTTTTTTATTTTTTAACCACTTTTCATCTCTTTTACAGGGCTTTTGCAGTGTATCTATTGATACACTGCAAAAGTACTCGGAATCGCTATACTCGCAACGAGTAGCGAGTACCGAGACCTACTCGTTGCGGGTATAGCGATTCTGAATAGTACGGTACTCGCTCATCTCTATTCAGGACAATTCTTTTTGTGTTTTTTCATTGAAGACAATTTAAATGAAGATAATAATACCAAAGAATTTGTGAAATAATACCAAAGAATTTGTGATTGCAATCATTTTCAGGAAGAAACTGAGTATTATCTGACAGAATTGCAGGGGTGTCAATACTTTTGGCCACAACTGTATATCTATTACATTGATGTTTTAAGGGTCTCCAAAGTAATCTCTTGATACTTCCTCATAACAAAACCACTTCTGTCCTCTGATATTGAATGCTCCTAACCCAACCACGTCCAAGACTTCACCCGGGCTTCCCCTATCCTCTGGAAGTGAATACATGAACAGCATGATTATCTCCAACATTTAGAACCTTCAAACAGAACATGAAAACTCACCTATTGAAAAATACTTATAGCCTGCAATCTTTTGACCCAGCGAATGTGTACTGGGCAGCACAATAAGATTTTAAGCTAAAATGTTCATTTATTTGAAAAAGCATTAAAAATGCATTAAAAAAATGCACGTTACATGACAGGCAGTCAGTACAGACTTACATAAATTATTGCAAACTATGCATTTCAGCCAAAATCACAGCCTTATTCATGTTCAAATGAGGACACATAAAGATGGTACATATATAGAGAAGTAGTTCAGCCCAAAATGTACGCGATTGTGACTTGATTGCAGATGTGCAGGGATTTCTTTAAGGGCCACTTTACACACACCAACTTATCTGTCCAACTTCTGACCAACTTGCTGGTTGCAGTGAAATCATGGACACATTGCTCCATTTTGTGACTGTGTACAAATGGAACAATGTGTCCATGATTTCACTGCAACCAGTAAGTTGGTCAGAAGTTGGACAGATAAGTTGGTGTGTGTAAAGTGGCCTTCACTCTTTCTTCCAATGGAATAGAGCTTTATGAGATTAATAGTTGTTTTAAACTCAGTTTCTGTTAAAAATTGGACATGATTTTAGAATAATATAAATGTGGTGGCCACTTTACACACACCAACTTATCTGTCCAACTTCTGACCAACTTACTGGTTGCAGTGAAATCATGGACACGTTGCTCCATTGTACACAGTCACAAAATGGAGCAATGTGTCCGTGATTTCACTGCAACCAGTAAGTTGTTCAGAAGTTGGACAGATAAGTTGGTGTGTGTAAAGTGGCCCTGAATCAACAAGTTACAATTAAATCGCAAACAGTATACAATTTCAGATGAAAGGGGTAGTTTTTGATAATTCATGTAAGTCTGTACTGACTGCTTTTCATGTAACGTGCATATTTTTATGCATTTTTAATGCATTTTCAAATAAATGGAGATTTTAACCTAAAATCACATTGTGCTGCTGGGTCAAAATCTCATTCACTAGGTCAAAACCCTCTCTTTGTGAGTTTGCTTCTGCAGCTGCCAAGGCAAGACCTGTGCTGAGATGAGGAAACCGGAGAAAAGGACCTAAAACAGTGAGCTGATTTCACATCTTTTTCTTGTTACAGCCTGCAATAACCCAACTGTCACCTTACTACCAACTGAGCTGCTGATCTCCCCAACCTTCTTTTCTTGGTCTTTGTCATCAATACTTTGTCATCATAATTTTTAATGCACCCTTAATTCCAGGGTGCAGTACATACGAAAAAAGGGGTTACATACAGTATATTGCAAATATATACAAAATTATACAGTGCCTACAAGTAGTATTCAACCCCCTGCAGATTTAGGTGGTTTGATAAGATGCAAATAAGTTAGATTTATTAAATCTAATTTATTAACAGAAGCATAAATCTTACAGACCAAAAAGTTATGTTGCTCACTTGAATTTTAATAAATTTTAAACATAAATGTGTTGGTCAATTATATTATTCAACCCCTCAAACCACCAGCATTCTGTTTGGTCCCCCTAAAGTATTAAGAAGTAGTTCAGGCACAAAGAACAATGAACTTCACATGTGTGGATTAATTATCTCTTTTGCCAGCCTTTTCTGACTATTTAACTTGTGAACAGCACTCATACATGGTCAACATGGGAAAGACAAAGGAGCATTCCAAGGCCATCAGAGACAAGATCGTGGAGGGTCACAAGGCTGGCAAGGGGTACAAAACCCTTTCCAAGGAGCTGGGCCTACCTGTCTCCACTGTTGGGAGCATCATCCGGAAGTGGAAGGCTTATGGAACTACTGTTAGCCTTCCACAGCCTGGACAGCCTTTGAAAGTTTCCTCCCGTGCCGAGGCCAGGCTTGTCCGAAGAGTCAAGGCTAACCCAAGGACAACAAGGAAGGAGCTCCGGGAAGATCTCATGGCAGTGGGGACATTGGTTTCAGTCAATACCATAAGTAACGTACTCCACCGCAATGCTCTCCGTTCCAGACGAGCCCGTAAGGTACCTTTACTTTCAAAGCGTCATGTCAAGGCTCGTCTATAGTTTGCTCATGATCACTTGGAGGACTCTGAGACAGACTGATTCAAGGTTCTATAGGTCTGATGAGACCAAGATCGAGATCTTTGGTGCCAACCACACACGTGACGTTTGGAGACTGGATGGCACTTCATACGACCCCAAGAATACCATCCCTACAATCAAGCATGGTGGTGGCAGCATCATGCTGTGGGGCTCTTTCTCAGCCAAGGGGCCTGGCCATCTGGTCCGCATCCATGGGAAGATGGATGGCACGGCCTACCTGGAGATTTTGGCCAAGAACTTCCGCTCCTCCATCAAGGATCTTAAGATGGGTCGTAATTTCATCTTCCAACAAGACAACGACCCAAAGCACACAGCCAAGAAAACCAAGGCCTGGTTCAAGAGGGAAAAAATCAAGGTGATGGAGTGGCCTAGTCAGTCTCCTGACCTTAACCCAATTGAAAACTTGTGGAAGGAGCTCAAGATTAAAGTCCACATGAGACACCCAAAGAACCTAGATAACTTGGAGAAGATCTGCATGGAGGAGTGGGCCAAGATAACTCCAGAGACCTGTGCCGGCCTGATCAGGTCTTATAAAAGACGATTATTAGCTGTAATTACAAACAAGGGTTATTCCACACAATATTAAACCTAGGGGTTGAATAATTATTGACCCACACTTTTATGTTTAAAATTTATTAAAATTCAACTGAGCAACATAACTTTTTGGTTTGTAAGATTTATGCTTCTGTTAATAAATCCTACTCTCGTTTGCAGTTTGAAGGCTCTAACTTATTTGCATCTTATCAAACCACCTAAATGTGCAGGGGGTTGAATACTACTTGTAGGCACTGTAATTAAACAGACTATGTGACAGGTATAGAGGGGGAGTTGACCTTGCCTAAACTGAGATACAAAGTTTAAGGAAACATGTCCTAGCCTTCTTACGTCTAACCATCTTTGGCAGCATTATGTACATTATACTCCTATAGCAATGCCACCATGCATTCTGTGCTTACATGATTTAGATACCATGAGAAAAACACCCCTATGTTCATATAGGTACAGTATGCTCACTACAGTCTATATTTATCTTGAAAACTTAGAGTGAAATAAATGTGTTAGTTAAAATAAAACTTACTTTTCATATTAGGTTGCTGGGCACCAACAAATTCCTCTCCTTACACTGGAGACCGCTCAGCTTCGGGAGAATCCGTCACCGCTTCCACCGTCGCCTTCACCGCCGACACTCAGGACTCAGTGATGCACTTCCGGGTTACTAGTGCACAGTAACCTGTAGAAGCGCCAATAGGAGACGCGAAACGGTTCGTCATTACAGAGGACCCCCATCCTCCTCCCTCCTTCATTCCCACTGCATATGCCTGTGCACTGCATCACTTGGGTGTAAATAAAGCCTGAAAATTCATCTAAGACCTGTGAGTGCTGCTGTTTCTTTATTTACTGCAACCGGTTAGTTAAAAAAATTATTCATATGAAAAAAGGGTGATATAGATTGATTTTTTTGTGTGCAAAGAAAATGTTTTGTGACTCGCCCACCCGGGGCATGGGGCACTTGGGACTGGGCTCCGGTACTGCAGGGGAGTCACGGGGGTCAATACCCGGCTTCCATGACCCTGGGGGAGTTAATTTACGTGCAAGGGGATTTTTTGAATGGGGGTTAAGTTTGTGGAATTGAAAGTCTGTGATGTCACCTACGGTTCACGGTCAAGAGGGACCAACACTGCGGGTCTGACCTTGAGGTTGTTGGTATTACAGCCTAATGTCCTCACTCCCCGTAGATGGAGCAGTACCCTGGGGCAGATGTGTTCAATTGCGATGGATGTGCCAGGCCATGTTCAAGCTTGACCTCTGTATCTCGTCTACTTTTGCAGTTGGCGGCTCCGCAGGTAGGGAAATAAACAGTCTCACACAGCGTTGGAATTCTGTACCCGGTTTACTCATTGAAGCTGCAACTGGTCGCCGGGCGCTTCTCTCTGCCAAGTTCCAGTCCAATCAATCCCGAAGGAACCGGGATAGTTTGTCAAAAACCCACTTCGTGTACCTTACCTCTCTCTGGTCTCTCTCTCTTAGCGCTACTTATTTTCCTCTCCTGTCAGAGCCTCCGCACGCAAATTCCTCTGACTATGATCAGTCCCGAATTTGGGCACACAGGTTGTTCTCACTCCACCTGTGTCCCTGAGGTTTTTCTCTGTCCTCCGCACAACACCTTCCTTCTACTCACTACTACTCACTCACTCTCCGCCACACCTGGGTCTTATGCAATTGCAGGTTGAGGTCATTTAGTGCGGTGTTCCAAAATTCTGAATCCACCGGAAGAGACAGATCTGCGCTCCCCTTTGTATCACTGGGGACGTCTGTTCCTGTTCTCCCAGCTGCCGGGCTCTTTGTTCCACCGGATGCCATCATCTCGCACACACTGGCCCGTTTCTTCTTTCTGGCTTCTTTCTCTCTTTTTCATCTCTGCACCTCCCCCTTCCAGTTGTCAATCACCTCTTCGGGCAGAGTCGTCATGGCCTCAAAGAGGCCCCCTTGACTTTTTGCTGGCACTTGGGGCGGGCCTGCTCTTTCACACATTGTGTAGGCCCATCCCATGACGGGGGGGCCAGAGCACGCCCCGAGCCAGCACATGGCATCAGTCCTCCGTAGTCGCCATATTTAAAATGTACATTGAGTCTTTTAAAAGTCTTTCTTAAGGCGCACTAGACCTGGTATAACTGGGCCATTTGCATCCTGTTCGTGATGCCAGTTTTGACTCACACACCCCGGGGCTGTGGGGTACTCAGGACTGGGCTCCGGTACTGCAGGGGGGTTCACGGGGGTCGAGACCCAGCTTCTGTGACCCTGGGGTATTTATTTACGTGTAAGGGGGGTTTTGAATGGGGTTCATATTTGTAGAATTGAACGTTTGTCATGCTACCTATGGTTCTCCGTCAAGAGCAACAGACGCTGCGGGTCAGACCTACGGGGTTGTTGGTATTGCAGCCTGAAGTCCTCACTCCCCGTAGATGGAGCAGTACCCCGGGGCAGATGTGTTTAATTGCGATGGATTTGCCAGGCCGTGTTCAAGCTGGACCTCTGTATCTTGTCTGCTTTTGCAGTCGGCGGCTATGCAAGTAACCCGCCCCAGGGCCATGGGGAACCCGGTTCCGGGCGTTGATGTAATGTGGATGTTACTGGGGCCTGTGCCCGGTCCCGTGGTCCTGGTGGCCCTGAATAGAGTCAATGAAAAATAATAAAAAAGTTGGAAATAGTCCATGACGCCACCTATGGTTCCGGTAATGTTACCAGTGCTGCAGGACAGACCTCCGTGGTGATGGTGGAGCAGCGAGATGTTTATGCTCCCCATAGGTGGAGTGGGGTCCCCAGGGGCAGCAATGGAAGTTATGGTTGCGGACAGTCTATGGAGGGAGCAGGATCAGGTGCCGCAATAACAGTCACACACACAGGGTTGTCATTTTTGTATCTTTACTGATGTTATGAGCAAGGTGAAGTCCAGGGTACAGTCCGAGTGGTCTGAGAGCAGTTTGGGATCTCCACATCTGATGAGTTATGAGGCTTCCCTTTTACGCTGTGTGTGTGTGCTTTAGTCCTGGGCTGTCTGAAGCTAGGCCCTGACCCTCTCATGTGTCCTCACTTGTATGGCAGGCTGTAAGAGCTCTGCTGTGGGCACCACTGTATCCACTGTGGTCTCGGGCTCTGCTAAGTGGCTGTGCCAGGAGACTTGAAATCTCCCTGGCCCACGGTCTTTACTGCCGGGCTAACTGGACCCGTGCAGTCTCAGACTCCGGTATCCGGGCTGTCGACATAGCTCTTCTGTGGTGAACCGTTACAGCTCTGCTCCCCGTGGCTAACTCGCCTCGCCTCCGGCCCTCACTCTCTGATTCCCTCACACTGGTCAGGCTCGCTCACTGGCACGGGCCTAGCATGGCACCATTCACCAGGATGTCTTCCTCAGTACTTATCCGTACTGAACTGCCTAACTCTGCCCCTGGGCCTGAATTTGTTAGTGACCTTGCCTGAAGTCGGCAAGTGGAGCTCCCCCTTCAGGTCTGTGGTGGAAGGTGTTGTGTGTGGGCTTACCTAATGTGGAAATCCTTCCCTGCTCCAGGTGTTCCTGTGGCAACCGGACCGTGGGGTGCCACATTTCCCCTAGTTAAATTCAGTACTCCTGGACTGAAAAACCCAATTTTGAAACATTAATAACATTAAAATTGTACAAAATTTCAAAAACCAAAAATTTACACACACCAATAAAACAGGAAAAAGGTGCAGTCCATACGCCGCTAGTCCATCCGCCACAGGCTGTTAAGAGTTTTTTCCACAACCAGTTCCGTGGCTAATGGCCCATGTTTAAGAAAGCTCAAAAGTTCAAAAGAGGTGCCAAAGTTCATGCAACAAGTCCTGCAGGCACAATACGCTTAAAGAGGACCTGTCACCAAACCAGGCATGGTGATCTAATTACAGCACTAGATGCAGCATGTCTGCAGCATCCAGGCAAGGGGTCCCCCAGCACTTGAGCAGCCCTGTACCCCGAGATAATACACTTAGAAAACTTACATCCTGCAGCCTAAAAGGAGGTGGATAGGGGCTGGAGCCGCAGGGCAGATTCACACACCCCTGCATGTTTTATCTGCCCACCACTGCCAATCATTCTCTCCCTCTTCAGCAGCATTAAACAGAGTTTTTTTTTTTTTCAGAACTTGCTGTTTGGCCCCGCCCCTCAGAACTCCTGATTAGCGCTAGGCTGAGGGCCCCTACCTCCACCCATGGCTCAGGAATCACAGCTTCTTCCAAGGAAAGACTTTACCCCAGCAGCTAAGCATCAGCACAGCACCAAGACATAGAGCACATAGCTATCAGCAGCACCTAACAGAGGAGAGGGAAGGCTATTTAAAACCAGGGGGAGGGAATTACTGGTGAGTCACACATTAACTCCTGAACCAGCAATTGAACATAATAGTGACAGCAGCTCTGGAGCACACCACAGGAGGCAAGGATGTTCACAACCATCGACCATGCAGCTCTTAAAGACAAACAACATGCACAGCAGCATCCAACAATGTCAGCACCATCTAAGCACGTGACAATACCTCAGTGGTGGCTGACCTAAGTTACTACGGGTTGACCTCCGTAGCACTGGTGTCTCAACTGGTTGTGTACTTATATCTACCGCTGGTGTATCACTAGAGTCTATACCATGGGTAGGCCTTTGTCTCACTGGTAGGCTTGGCAGTTGTCTGTGACTTCTTAGTCTTACTATAGGACTGGCAGGTTCACCTATTGCAGGATCCTCTTGTCCTGCTACAACAGGTGGCCCTTCTGGGAGTTGAATAGGTTCTTCTGGTCTTCTTGGGACTTCTACTGGTGGTGGAATGTGATCAATGACTATGGCTCCATTGTACTGAGGCCCTTTCAGGAAAGTCTCCAAGTACAGTGTGTATCACCTTCTCCTTCTTTTCTTCTTTAGGTTGGGGTATACAGGGAATAACTTCTTTTGGTTTCAACTGTTCAGTGCATTTCTTAAGATGGTCTCTATAAACTGCAGTTGATGTTTCTTTGTCTTTGCTGATCAAATAGACTTTAATACAAACACAGGAGAGCACAGTCTATCCATAGTTTTTTACATGTCAAACTCACAATGAATTTATTCCAATAAAAAAGTTTTTAATACTGCAGGTTCTCGCTGCAGTTCTTGCTGTTAAGTCTTTGACAGGTACCCACTGGGAATCTCGAATAGTGGTCCACCATTGTGAGGGCAAACGTATAACCTGATCTGCTGGGCGTCAGCTTCACATGATCTAAGGCTACGATTTCCAGTGGCTGTTTGGTGACTATTGGCTGTAGTGGAGCTCTTTGACTGTCACGATCCTTTCTCTTTAAGTTGCATGTGACACAGTTTCTGCACCAATTCTCAATGGCAGTTCTAATACCAACCCAATAAAATCTCTCGTGTAACAGTACCTCAAGCTTCTTCCACCCGAAGTGTCGTGCTCCATTGTGGTACGCTTCTAGCACCATCTGGATATCTTTCTTCGGTACCACTATCTGGCCACACCATCTCGTGGGTTCTGGGATTGATGAAACGTCTGCACAGCTTACCCTCATAGATGAACATCCTGCTTCTTTCCACAGGTGTGGCGCCTCTGGTGGAGCATCTGGGCTGAGACGGGAACCCGATTGAGTTATCAACTCTTTGACTAGGCTGACAGCCGGATCACTGTCTTGAGTCTCCTTCCACCCATGTCTCCTTCCACCCATGGTGAGGTAACGGGTTCAGTGTGGCTTCTTGACATTTGTCCCTACAATTATGATGACATTGCGATGCACTATGGAGGTGAAGGGCTGGCATCTCTATCTCAATCACATTAGTGCCTAGTATAATTTGTGGATTTTTCTCACCGATCAGTTTCAAACACAATAAGTCCTTGGCCTTTTAACTCCACCCTCCCCACTTTTATTGCTACCTCCCTGAACCCTACTTGTTTTACTGGCAGTCCATTAACAGCATAAATAGCAAGGTCCAGGTCTGGGCGGGTGAGCTCAGAATCGGCCCAAAATCTTTTGTAAAGGATATGTGGTATCGTGGTCACCTGCATGCTGGTGTCCAGTAGTGCAGATGTGGAAATGCCGTCCAGCATGATAGATAGGTATGTGGGAGGACGGCCAATCCTATCATGCCAGTCAGATGGGCCTGGTCATCTTATTCCTATGGGTTGGCCCTCGGTCCCAAGGGCTTGCTGGTTTAAAGTACATGACCTGGCAAAGCAGCCCGCCTCGTTGCAACTGTGGTAGATGGGTTGTCCTGATGAGTAGTAGCGGTCACTGGTTCTTCCTCTGGATGATGGGATCCTCCTCCTTCATATCCACAGGACATCCTCGGGGCTGTTGGCAAGCAGGATCTCTCCTGAATTGGGTTCCAGTCTGAGCTGCCTGGCCTTTAAGATCATGGCCACATACTTGCTTAGCTACTGCACCTGGGAGTGCAAACTATCAGGAGCACCAGGTGTTACAGTCTGCCCTTTAGACACTGATGTGGTTAAGGAAGGGAGCGCCACCTCCAAGGAAGGGGTACTAGCTGGCTGCGGCTGAAGTGCAGGGTCGGGGTCACAGGGATATGCAGTGCTCTAATGGTACAGTCTTTCAGGACTACAAAGTCTGCATCTGGGTGTTCTAGGGCCCATAGGCACAGTGGAGTACAATCGGTGGGTGAATGCAACCCTTGGATAAACTGTTCAGTCAGCATTTTATCCTCCTCCCACACACTGATAGGGTCTATCTGCTTTAAGGCCCGCAGCGCCTCTGTTTTCAGTGTTAAAACCTCATTCTCAACTCAGCCTCAGTGTGGATTTCAAAAGCAAGTCTTAAGTTATTAAATATTTGGATTTCTGATCTTTATCTGCATCTGACCAAGACTTGGCTTCACGCTCTGCTGCACCCGTTAACTGTCCTAGCACCACAGACGCTCTTTGCTTGCCAGTCATTGCATAATATCCAACACATTGTGTATCTGTTTCCTAAACCCAGCCATGGTATTTGGTTTGCCATCATATTGCGGTAGCCACACCGCTCCTGGGACACACGGTAGGGTGAGCGGCGCGATCGGTGTCACAGCTCCAGGTGCTGCAGCTGCTCGGACATTAGCATTCCCTTGCACATCCATCCATCGCTCCACCCACTTAACTTTTGCCAGTCTCTCAAAAAAGTAAAAGCAATCGGTGGCTCCTCAGGCAGGGAGTTGAGCGCTTCGGCTAGTTCCGGATCGGGCCGCTGCGCTTTGTCAGCTCGTGGAAGAGTGCGAGGCGATGCCTATCTTCGTGCCCTTTCAGCAGTTATGCCCCTCTTCTTCCCGCTCTCCGTATGGTGCAGTAATGGCGGCCCAATTTAACAGTTCAATACACGGCACACAGTACCCGGTTTTACCGGGCTTGTGAACCTGCTTGTGATGCCAAAAGCTGACCCACTCCAGGGCCGTGGGGTACCCGGTTCCAGGCGTTGATTTACTGGGGATGTCACTGGGGCCTGTGCCTGGTCCCATGGCCCTGTTGGTCGCTGAAAAGAGTCAATGGAAAAATAATAAAAATGATGGAAATAGTCCATGGCGTCACCTACGTTCCGGTAATGCTACTGGCGCTGAGGGACAGACCTCCGGTGATATGGAGAAGCGAGATGGTTATGCTCCACGTAGGTGGAGCGGGATCCCCGGGGGCAGTAATGGAAGTTATGGTTGCGGACAGTGCACTACTTATTCGCCTCTTCTATCAGTGCTTCTGCATGCAGAGTCCCAATCCAATAGTCATGTGTCTTGTTGGGTGACTGGTACCGGTCCCCTGACCCTAATTTGGCTGCCTTCTTAGCAGGTGCATCGGGTTGTGGACACAGCTCCTATAGACCGTGTGGTCTCCGGTTCAGTGGTTTGGGCATAAGCTTCCACGCCACGTTCAGGTTTAGTCCCTGGTTCTCGACCATCCCCTCCGCCTGACTACGGTAAGTCCTGGATTTGGGTGGACAGGTCATTCTCACTATCTTAGCCACTGGGGTTTTTCCCTGTTCTCCACATAACACCTTCCTTCTCCTACTCACTACATCTCACTCACTCACAGCCACCTTCCACCTTTTCTTCCCCTGTCCTCTCGATTGGGCCCTCCCCCCAGGTCCGCCCATGGTCCCCTGGGTCCTAAGGGTGTGTTGGGTGTTTTGGTGGGAGTCTGGATTCACCATCCCGTTTCCTCAAGAACTGAGATACCACACCCGTGGAATGGGTGCAGTACCCCTTTGTAGCGACCAGACTGGTGGGGTGCCACATTTGTTTTATCCATGGATTTGAAAGGGAAAAATGTGAATATATTGAAAATTAAATTGAAATTGTAGAGCATTTCTTCAGAATATTACCAAGTTCTAGAAACTGCTTTTCAATATATCTCATGAGGTTCTCAGTTACCTGATCTTTTCCTTTGATTCTTAATATCATTCCACCTCTATTCCAGTCCTTTTGTTTGTATCCCGGCTCAGTCTGTTACTCAATCTTTTTCTTTACCAAGTGTTAATGTATCTCCTTACTTTCATTGGAGTTTTCAGACTACATACAGAACAGTACTTCAGATCCTGAAGAAAGAGCAAGAAACAGATTTCAATATAATTGTTTCAGAATGAATTTGAAATAGAGCAAAGAGATAAATCAGTTAAAAAAATGTACCATCTGCAGTCTGGGCTGCCAATCATACAGAAATTCCATGACAGCCTGTAAAAACAGAGCACTTTTTTGACCTGTCTACTGTATATACAAATTTAAGGCGTTGTGATTTTTTTTGAAGATGATAAATGTTATACAAATTATTTATCCTGTACTTATCAGTTTACAGTGAATCCAGCTGATTTCTCCATATCAGAATTATGGGCTGTAGACAAGGATCACTTATAATCATAATGATTTATTATGGTTTTCCAATGTGTCTGTAAAAAATATTGTCTGTCCATGATATTTTTTTGATAAGCTGTCCACAATAAATAAAAAATCAAGTTGGCAACCCTGCTTGCAATACATCAGGTACATAACTATTGCAGCTATGTCTGATCTCCCATAGACTAAATATGTCTAAGCCGTCCACACTTTACTCTGCACTGACATTCTAAAACTTCAATTCAGTGCAAGCAGCTTACACAACATGGGGCTGCTGTTGGGGTGAGGTTCTCAGACATAATACAGAAAAGATAAACATGATTTATTGCTAGATATGAGAGTGCATGAGAAAGTTAATTCTATTTGAAAGTCACAAAGATCTGATTAAGCTTCCGTCATTTTTCGGAACTGTAAAAGATCATCAAAAGTTTTTTTTAAAAAAAGTATTGATACTCACCTTTACTGCTCACCTTTCCTGCACCCCACCTGGTCCTCATAGCATATTCTCTTTAAGTTAGTCTGGGGCTTCTGGCTTTAATAAGACCCAGGACGGTTCTGTGAAGGTCACAAAGTCATGATGTCATGACATCTGTGACCTGTCTTGGGTTGAAGTGTCCAGGGCCTCATCAGAGCCAGAAGTTCCAGTCCAGTGTAAGGTCTGTAAATCAGTGGAAGCACTGGTGATAAAATGTAATGAAGACCAGATAAGTGACATGAGAAGCAAAGCGGCTCTGGAGCATAACATGAAACATTTAATTTGCTGAAATAACTTCTCAGCAATTCCAATTTCACAGGAAAATCCAAGCAATCATTGCTATTTTTCACCATAGACCAAGTGGGTTATTTTATTGCTCCATGAAGGGAAAGAACAAGAGCTACAGCCTCCAAGAACACGTCAGCTCTGTAGGTAAACAAGCGGTGAATGTATCCTGTAATTAGGGCGAATAAAACAACCGCAGGGACGATAAGAAATAAAAAGAACATGTTAAAGTATCCTGGAAAGTATTTTAGGACCTCATGGTGGGTACAGTGTGTGAAAAATGAAAATATTAAAATAAAACATAAATAAAATAGACAAAAAAAAACATACTTAAATACAGCTAACAAAATCTCTAATATGGAGAAGTTGGAATGAAATTATTATTTTATTTAAGCAGTATTTTATCCATCCTTTATGGTCCAAAATTAACATTCTTTACATTTTTTACCAGTAAAAGCAATAATATAAGGAATATAAAAATGAACTAACTCTTAAGAAGTTGTCCCAAGAACAAAGTACATTGGAATCAATAGATCAAAGGATAATAAGTCCCAAAAATTCAGCAGTGATCACGTGCTGTAATGTCTGTATACTCTCTTGTGTGATCTTCTGCCCAGGAGCTGTTGTATGATCAGACCATGTCCCTGTATGGCCAGACAAAGACATTACACATTACACAGCAGGGACACAGATTTAAGATTATCTCAGCACAGGAGATGGGGTATAATTAGACGATGTCCCTGTATGGTCAGACACCTCCATTACAGAGTACATAGCAGGGACACATATATAAGATTATCTCAGCACAGGAGATGTGGTACAATCAGACTATGTACCTGTATGGTCAGACACATCCATTACACAGTACATAGCAGGGACACATATATAAGATTATCTCAGCACAGGAACATTTATCATTAATCCAAGATCTATTAATTTGAAAGTATTTAAATATGAATTTCAAATGTAAAATGTATTGTGAAAAAAGAGGAAAACATTATTTGAATATCAGAACCAGAAAAAAAAGTGAAAGTTCTTCAAAGTACATAGTTAATGAAACTGGAAAATGTATCTGGTCAGGAGTGAGGTGAAATGGCCTAGTCATGAAAATGGCTAATGGCTCTCGGCAAATAAATAAGACTAAATTAACATTTATTTACATCTACCGTATGAAAGTCTTTTCTGTTACTTGAGACATACCCAGAGAACAGTGAGAGAGATGCAGTGATAAAGAGAAGCTACAGCCCTTCAGGATCACAGGGCGGCATTACTTTATACCATGGGAATAACCCTTTCATGGAAATACGAATATACAAGAGATGCAAAGCATGCACAGATATAAGGTTGCCTATTTGCTCCATCTTAGCTTGTACGATATATATATTATCAGACTAGAATGTATTGCAATCTATAATATAAAAAAAGTTTAAATGTTGAACAAAAATGAAAACCCTTGAATGTAAATCTGTCAGGATAAAGGTTACACTGCATAATGACTACATCAGATGCACCCTATTAATATCTTTGTAATACTATATATATAACACAATGCCAGTCTTACCTCTTCCACTTAGCAGCCTTCTGTCCTCAAAGTTACAACACAAATGAGCCACGTCTGTCAAGCCCAAATTTACAGAACACCTCAGTGGTTCTTTGCAAAATGGACAAAAGTGTTCTGAGGACAGACAGCACTTCTCAGAGGCATCAGCACAGATGTTCTCCAAAATTCTGCATGTTAGGGCTGGTTTTGGCAGGAGTCCAGAAGCATCACACACTGCAGTAGATCTGAGCACTGAAGAGGAGAAAATAACATGAGATGAAATATGTATCTCTAATTCTTAGGTCCTGCCACTTATTGAGTGCGGTCTATATGCATTCACTGAGCTATTAGAAGAAGCTTACGTGGGATTTCTGCTGACCTTGCTGCATAGCCAGATATGCAGCATCATTGCTGCTGTTCTGTAGTACCCAATGACAATGCAATGATTTAAAGGTGCAGACATAAACACAAATGACTGAACAACAGCCATTCTAAATACACAACTGTATATTTCATAGTTCACCATAAAAGTAAATATTAAAAATGATTATTTTCAACTTTTAAAATCCATAGAATGTTAGAGTATAGGTTTACAAAATACAATGATATAAAATGATAATTAAAGATAATTTCCTCCTTTTCTCATTCTATGTTATTAATTACATGTCGAGTACTAGTGAGTGCTGCCGCTATTACTTCACTAAGCAAGGAGTCTGTATCTGGGTCACATGATTGGAAGTGCACCACACGTGATTGAAGGAGGTCGGCGGTGCAGTGCCAGCCAGCGGCTGTGAGAGGCTCCAGCACGGCGCGAAGGTCTCCTGATAGGTTAAGGGATTGCAGTGGTGCCCGGCTTCTTGATCAAGTAAGTGGATATACATGTCGAGTACTAGTAGCATGATGAAGGTTAGTGTCTATTCTTGTGCATCTAAGGCTACCTTCACATTTGCATTCCCCTCCGCAGCGTTCTGTGGAGGGGATCCGCAATGTGACCGCAGCACCGCAAGCCCCTATCTTTATAATGGGAGCGCACGGTGCTACTTATGACCGTGCGCACCCATTCACTGCCATATGTGATCTGTGCACAGGCGGATGCTTGCGCACAAATCACCCAGTCTCATCAGCACCATGAACGCGACATGTTGCATTTCTGGTGCGGACGAGACTGGGTGATTTGTGCGCAGGCATCCGCCTGTGCACAGATCACATATGGCAGTGAATGGGTGCGCACGGTCATGCGCAGCACCGTGCGCTCCCATTTTAAAGATAGGGGCTTGCAGTGCTGCGATCACATTGCGGATCCCCTCCGCAGAACGCTGCGGAGGGGAATGCAAATGTGAAGGTAGCCTAAACTCTTTTTCACCACCTTTCTAACTGATCACATAGTAATAAGCTGGGAGTTCCCTGCCCAGAAACCAGAGACAGAAAAGAGACTGCTTTGGTATTATTGTATAATACATCAGAGCACTATGTATAAAATACACAGAATGCACAGCGACGTAACTTGACGCTCATAGGCCCCAATGCAAAAGCTTCAACAGGGCCCCAATTATTGAAAATCTTTAACAGCATTAGCCTTTTTCTATTGGCCAAAAGGACGTTTCAGGCCCCCAAGGTTCCAGGGCCCGGGGCAATTGCAACCCGTGCACCTGTTGTAGTTACACCCCTGGGTATACACAATTATTAACCCCTTCACCCAGGGCGATTTTCCATTTTCTGTTTTTCCCTCCCCTGCTTCTAAGAGCCACAGCTTTTTTATTTTTCTGTCAATACAGAAATATGACGGCTTCTTTTTTGCAGGACGAGTTGTACGTTCAGATGAAATCATTTATTTTACCATGTAGTATACAGCAAAATGGGACAAAATTTCCAAGTGCAGTAAAATTGCAATTACACATTTGTTTTTTGTTTTTTTGTTCACCATGTTCACTATATGATAAGACTGACATGTGAAATGATGCCTCAGGCCAGTGTGAGTTCATAGATACCAAACATGTATACTTTTCCTGTTACCTAGGTGATTTCTGGATATGGGGCCGTGTGATCGCTTATTTTTTTGCATCTTTGCATTTCTAATGATTTAATTTTAGGGTAGATGCAATGTTATGATAGTCTGTGAGTAATCGACAGGGTAGATACCTGGACATGGGTTACTTCAGTGGGGATCACGTCAGGTGGGGTTCCCGTTTCCGTGCCCTGGACCCTCAGTGGCGGGGGTGGGGGTGATGATGGGGGAATTGTAACGTGACGCCCCCTGTGGTGCCTGGTAATAGGGTTACCAGCGCTGCGGCCGACTGCAGAGGCGATGGAATGCAGCTTTGGTAGTAGAGCTCCCCATAGGTGGAGCTTTACCTCAGGGCAGCGGGGTGGATGAGGGAGTAGTAGTAGCGGTTCTGCTGTGAACGCTGCGGGCGGCGGTGGTGAGGCAGGCACACACACACAATAGTCTCTGTTTCGGTACCTTTTTACTGATATTCGGTAACAGGCACGATCCAGGAGGGTAAACAGGTTATCGGTGCAGTTTGGGACGTCCACCTTGGAGAGTTGTGAGGCCTCCCTTGTTAGTGTGTGCGTAATTAGGGTAAGTTCTGCCTGGTGAACCTGCCGCTCTTTCTACTTCTCCTTCTCAGGATGCTACTCCACAACCGACAATGAGGACCTTGCTGTGGGGATCCCTATTCTCCTCTTGGGTCCCTGGTCCTATGCTTGGTCAGGTTTGGTGTCTTGCTTTCTTTACTTCAGGGGGACTAGATCCTCCTGGTCTGTCTGGGCTTTCTCTACTACCACTAGATTAATAGCAGCTTTGGACTCCGGTGTCTGGGTGGGCTAAAGGGATCTCAGATCTGTTCCCTTCTTCTGTCTTCCTACCTCTTCCACTGGCCTCTGTCCCTCTCTCTAGGGCGCTGCACAGCAGGTCAGATTTCCTGGTTTTGGGCCTGGCTTGGTCCCAGCAACCAGCTCCTTCTAGTCCTTCCTTCTGTACTGTCTAGCTGGAACTAACTAACTCCTCCCCTCAGGCCTGGATCTTTATAGGGGATCTGGCTTAAAGACAGCAAGGGGGGCTCCCACTCCAAGTCTGGTTTGGAAGGTGTTGTATGCTGTGTGTGCCAAGGTGTACATCGCTCCCTGCACCGGTGGGTCATGCAGCAATCACCCGCAGGGGTGCCACATTTCCCCCTAGTTAACTACAGTCCTCCGGGACTGAAACATTTTCAACAAACAAAACATAACATTATTATTTACATTTGAAATTTGTACAGAGTCTCAAAATAAAATTTACAAAAACCAGGGGAAAAAAATGGGAAACACAGGTAACCAGTCCATACAGCGCTAGTCCATCCGCTGCAGGCTGCTTAAAGTATTTTTGCCACCACCAGTCCTGTGGCTATGGTCCATTTTTAAAATTATAAAAAGAGAATTCAAAAAGTCCAACAGGTAAAGTCTCTGTAGGCTTAAAAATTCAAAACACAACAACCACTTACTACGGATGCCTCGGCGTAGAAGTCCTAGTTACTGCAGGGGTCTCTTCCGGTCATAGGCGCTGTAGGCATCCTGGCCCTGAGGTCACCTATTGGCCAATATTTTGCTCTCCCTAGACAGCTCCTTACGCCAACTCCACTCGCCCCTCTTCCTGATGTTGTGTAGTTGGATAGCAGATAATGCTTCCAGTCAGTTTGGCACCACCTGTCTTCCACACGGTCAAGTGTCAGTAGCACATTCCATACCCTGATCCTCCTTCCTCCCACCATGCCGAGTGTCCGGCCCTGGACATAACTGATCCCACACTTGGACACTCTGAAGAGCTGTTCACTTATCCATTCGCACATTCTGGCCTCTCGCCAGCTCCAGTTGAAGTGGGTCATGAGGAGATCGTATGTACCGTTGCCCGAATATTTGAGCAGCCACGGTCTCACGAAGGCAACGGTGGGAACGTGTCACAACAAGAAGTGGACGACGATGAGACACAATTGCCAGAAAGTCAGAAGGAGGATCAGGGTGTGGAAGTGGAAGACGACGTGGTGGATGATCCAGCAACCTGACAGGAGGACATGCAGCGTGAGGACAGCAGTGCACAGGGGGAGTTAGGCGTAGCATCACAACAGACCGGAAGAAGCAGGGTGGTGTCCACAGGCAGAAGGCAGGCAACTGTTCCCCGGAACAACGACACGTGTGATGCCAGTACAACTGCTAGGTTTTCCCGAGTCTGGCTGTTTTTTAAGGTGTCTGCAGATTATTCTAAAAAGGCCATTTGTAACACCTGCCATGCCAGCATCAGCAGGGGTAGAAAAACTAGCAGCCTGACCACCACTAGCATGATCAGGCACATGGCAGCAAAGCACCCAACTTTGTGGGATGTACAGCAGAGTACAGGAGCATTGTCTGCGGGTGACACAGCTGCGTCTTCCACTGTTGTGCGTGCAAGCCAATCCCCTGTCCATACTGCAGGCGAAGATTCCTCCTGTCCTTCACCTATACTTGCACAAGCATAAGTAGCACCATCATCAGCCACGTCCTTGTCCCAGCTCAGCGTTCAGTTATCCATACCCCAATCTTTGGAACGCAGGCGCAAATATGCTGCCAACACCCCACATGCCACAGTTCTAAATGCACACATTTCACGACTACTTGCACTGGAAATGTTGCCTTTTAGGCTGGTGGAGACGGAAGCATTCTGCAACCTGATGTCCACCTAACCGCGGACACGTGGACAAGTGTTTGCAGGCAGGGTCGGTACATCTCACTGACGGCACACTGGGTTAACATTCTGGAAGCCGGGACCCAGTCTGACCTTGGGATGGAACACGTCCTTCGGACACCGAGGATTGCAGGCCCTAGGGTGACCCTCCTTCTCCGCCCATTCAGCTGAACCTTTGCAGGTCATGATCTGATTCACTGCTTATTATTGTTTTAATTGTATGTCTTTGCTCCAATGTCCCTCCGGTTTCCTCCTGCTTATGGTGGAAATCTCTATGAGGAACACTGATTGTGGTCACTTTTAAGCTCCCGTTCTTGGGGTTTCTAAGCTGCTCTGATTTTGTGTGTACTATTTGGGCTAGACAGAAAATTGTATGAGTATTGTTCATGGTTTCTGCTGAATTGGGTGGAATTGTTGATTACTTATTGCTCTGTATGGGGCTGTTTTAATTGTTTTTAAATTGCACTCTCATTGTCTGTTTGTGGTTTATTTTGGAATAAAGATTTACTATTGTTACATTTGGTGATCGCCTATTTGTACTGGTCAGCTTTCTCCTTCTCACTGATTGCAGGCCCTAACTCAATCAGGGTTTCACCCACAGTGTACAGCTCTGGCACGTCATGCTCCTCCTCCTCTTCCTCCACTTCACCCTCCACACCAGTCCCAACCTGGAAGCACTGCAGCACTGCCTTGGCTAAGCGGCAACAGGCTGTGCTGAAGCTAATATGCATAGGTGACAAACCCCACAACGCTGGAGAGTTGTGGACAGCTCTGAAACAGCAGGCAGATCACTGGCTCACACCGCTGAACCTACAGATAGACATGGTCATGTGTGACAATGGCCGGAACCTTGTGGCGGCTCTGAGGTGAGGCGAGCTGACACATGTTCCATGCGTGGCCCATGTGCTCAACCTCGTGGTTCAGCGGTTTATTAAATCCTACCCGGAGCTGTCTGATCTGCTCGTCAAAGTACGCCACCTGTGTGCCCATTTCAGAAAGTCACCTCCTGGGGGACGTGGCTTGGCTGCTAATGGCAGAGGTCGCTTAGCACAGGAGCTCCCGGAATACAGGATCTTGAAGCGGCTTCTAATCTTCTTTGACCGGTCATCTGATCCTTCTGACCTCTCTCCTACATCCCTGAAGTGCTCCTCCACAGATGGGTAAAGTTAAAAGTCCGCAGAGTCCACAGCCTAAGAAAGATTCTGACTTCTTTTCCTCAGCCCGGCCTGGCTTTGAGCTTCCCTCCAACATGGCGCCCCCCTCCCCCGAGCAGCCTGCGCTTCCCGCCGAGAAGCGCACACACATGAGCCTTCTGCCCCTTTATTATCATCTGAGAACCCGGTGACACATGCCCGCATGAAGGGGCTTTTTGCGGAGCTCAGGGTGTCCATCCAAGAGGACATGAGATGTGTGGTTGCAGAACTGAGGGGGAAGTTGCGGACTTGGGAACCCTTACAGACCATCTAGAGACCAAGATGGCAGAGTTAGTTAACTCCCATAATGCCCTCCTAGACGACCACGACCAACTCCAGGAGAGAGTAGAGAAGATGCAGGCTAAATTCTACGATATGGAAGATCGTAGCAGACGAAACAACGTGCGTCTTCGAGGCGTCGTGGAAACGATCCCTCCCGCCGATCTGCGCGCTGTACTACAAGATTTCATCGTTGAGGTGTTGCCAGAACTTGATAGAAGAGACCTAAAAATAGATCAGATACATCGCGTCCCTAAGCCTCCGGGAGTGCGTCCTGATCTCCCCCGCGACATCCTGGTGCGCATTCACTTCTTTGAGACCAAAGAAGAATTCCTCCGTGCGTTGAGAAAATCTCCATCTCTGCCGCACCGATTTTCTGGGATTGCTGTGTACCCAGATCTCTCCCCGGGCACTCTCGCACTACGGAAAGCATTTAAACCCTTCACCACGCTTCTACGTGATAAGGAGATCGCTTACATTTGGGGTCACCCTCCCAAACTTATTATCAAAAAGGATGAGACATCCCACGTCTGCTTAGTGCCGGCACAAGCGGAGCGTCTGCTTATGTTGTGGGTTTTCTCTCCACCGATGCTACGACTTCTCCTCAGCATTCTCCTTCCCGACGCCCGGGCGTTCCAAAAACCCAGAGGAGAAAAATCGACGCAGAATGGTCTACGACTTGAAGATTTTGACTGGTTGGAACTTTGACATTACTTTTTATGGATGGTCTTGAATCCGTTTTCCTGGACAGAATTTTTTCTTTGATCCCAGGTCCTCTGGGATCTCTGTTGCCCCCTTGAGCACGATTTTTTCTCTTAGTGCTCCTGTTGTTCTGGTTCTCCTCACTGAGGTCTGTGAACCCTATATTTTCCTTTGGTTGTTTTTAAGACACTTTATTATTTTTTCGTTGTTTTTTCTTTTTTCTGAACTTTGTCGGAACCTCTGACAATGCTAACTTTGATGGTGGATATTTACTGTTTCTTTCCATCGCTTATTTTTTTACCCCTCCCTCTTCCTTTTCCCCTCCATCCTTCTCCCCTATGACAGCGTACTGTTATGCAGCCTCACATGGCTTAGGTCAACTGATTGTGTTAATGTACTTATATTGTCATGCAGATTCTGGTATCAGCTTTCAATGTGAATGGATTGAACTCTCCTCAGAAGCGTGCGCTCCTCAGAGGGCATCTACGTAAAACCAGAGCGGACATAGTCCTCCTCCAGGCGACGCACCTTCTGGAGAGAGACAATCACAGGGTGGCCTCTTCCTACTACCCGCACCAATTCTTCGCTAACGCGCAGTCTAAGCGAGCAGGGGTAGCAGTATTTATGCGACAAAGTCTGTCGTTTTCCTTGGTCCGCTTGGTGACCGACCCTGAAGGTAGATTTGTTTTAGTAGTATGTCACTTGAATGATGCTCTCTATTCCCTCCTTTCTGTATATTCTCCTAATGCTAGACAAATTGCCTTCACCTGAGCCCTTTTAGAAGATCTGAGCCACTCTTTCTCAGGACACAAACTGATGGCGGGTGACTTCAATTCTTCCCTGGACAAATCCCTTGATTGCTCCTCCCCTTCAGACTACCGAACGGACCTTGCCACTATAGTTTCCTCTCACGGCCTTCATTATATCTGGTGGTATCTACATTCTACTGAACGAGATTACACTTACTTTTTTCCTAAATACAAGACTTTTAGTCGGATTGACTTTTTCCTTCTTGGTGACTCTTTATTACCTCACTGCTTCTCTGCGTCTATTGACACCATCTCTTGCTCGGACCACGCACCTATTTCTCTCACCCTTTCTGACCTTGCACCCCCCTCTCCTCCAGTCCAATGGACCCTTAACCAACGACTGTTGACGTCCTCCTCTAACTGCGACTTACTCTCAGAACAACTAGCAGAATTCTTCCGACTTAATAACGTAGATAACATCACTCCTGACTCTTTGTGGTTCGCACACAAAGCTGTCATGAGAGGCCACTTGATTAAGTTATCGGCACGTGCTAAGAGGGACTTTGACTCTTCTCTTACCTCCCTCCTCACTACCATTAAGTCGCTGGAATCTGCATACACGAGATCTCCTGATCCCACTGCTCTTTCTACCATCATAGACCTTCGTGCACAGCTTCGGACACTCCTACTATCTAGAGTAGAGCAGCAGCTTAGAAAAACTAAATTCACTTACTATGGCATGGGGGACAGGGGGGTACCCTTTTGGCCCGTAGAGTGAAAAAGAGAGCCCTCCAAACCAAGATCATGTTATTTCCCGGAGAGGTGAGACAATCCGTAATCCGAGCAGAGCAATTCCAGTTATATTATAGTAAACTTTATAATCTTAGTCAAGCTACGGATACCCCTCAACCTTCTTCTGAAGCTATCCATAACATCCTTCATGGGATCAAGCTGCCGTCTCTTTCCCGAGACCAATTAGAAGATTTAAACAAACCCTTTACACAAGAAAAGATACTGGGGATCATCCGTTCTTCTAAGAAGCGTTCTGCCCCCGGCCCAGATGGCTTTCCTTATTCTTACTATTCCTCCTTTGCCCCCTCGCTGTCACCCTTTCTTCTAAAACTCTTTCAACATTGGCAAACTGAGGGTGCTATACGATCGGAGGGATTGATGGTTTCCATCTCTACCATTCTCAAGCCTGATAAGCCACCTACACTACCTGGTAGTTACCATCCTATAGCACTCCTCAACTGCGACCTTAAGATCTACTCCAAACTCCTGGTGGACCATCTCAAGACCGTTCTTCCCTCCTTGATCGCTCTGGATCAGGTTGGGTTCATTCCAAACAGACAGGCGAGAGATGCTACAAGGAGAGTAATTGACCTACTAGAGGTCATGGAGGGGAGGGGGACCCCCGATGCGCTCATCTCCCTTGACGCTGAGAAAGCTTTTGATCGAGTGCATTGGGGGTACCTGGCGGTGGTACTGGATAAATTCGCTTTTCAAGGCAACATAAAATCTGCTATTTTAGTGCTGTTCTCTGCTCCATCAGCTTCGGTTAGAGCTGGAGGTTTCTCCTCCTCTACGCTTCAAATTTCCAATGGTACTCGCTAGGGTTGCCCCCTCTCCCCTCTTATATTCACTCTTGCGATGGAGCCGCTTGCAGAAACCATTAGGACTCACCCACACATCTCTGGCATAGTGGTGGGACCGGTAGATCATAGGATCACGTTGTATGCCGATGATATCTTACTCTCCTGCTCAAATCCTGCTATCTCTATCCCTGCGATTCTTACAGTACTCACAGACTTTTCTAACATCTCCTATTATAAGATCAACCTCTCTAAATCGTCTATTTTTCCTCTTAATATCCCTCTAACTGATCAAGCCTCTCTCTCTTTATCCTATCCATTCAAATGGGTCCCCAACAGCTTCAAATACGGCATCTTAATAACCTCACCCAAGCGTATAGTACAAACCAACTATGTGGCTCCAGATAGAGTCCTGCTTGGCACCTCGAGGTTCAGTAAGACTGCTACTTGAAATGAATCTCCTGCAACCCTTCTTCCCCATAGGTACTCTTCTTTCTACTAAAGCGGTACTGAGGGTCTGGGTTAAGTTTAGCAGATCCCATTTTCCTTTCCTCTATCGATATGCCCTCTCTCTGCTCTTGAATCCCTCCTGACTGACTTGTCTCTCAAGGTCTGGCGTGACTGTGGTATAACCCTTCTTGGGGATATGCTAGAGGGAAACGAGCTCAGGTCTTTCCCCTCCCTGCTCTCTGAATACTCCTTACCGCAACACTCTTTCTTCACTTTCCTCCGACTTTGCCACTTTTTCTGTTCAGTGACTCTCCCTGACTTTGACATTGACACCTACAATCCCTCTCTTCAGACACTCTTCAAGCAAACATCTCCCACGAGACAAGGAGTCACTGTCATATACAAAGCACTGTTATCCTGTAGATCCCAGACAAAACTTCCATATATGACAAAATGGGAGTTTAGGTTCCAGTTCTCGGCCTCTCTGGATGAGTGGCATAGAGCCTCTGGCCACGTAGCCCGATTTACTTCCTGCATTAATCATCTAGAGCAGTCTAAAAAATTAGGTTTGGACTGGTATCTTTCTCCGACACGTCTAGCAGGGTTCCGCAGTAAGGGTCCTCCAGCGTCCCCACTTTGTTGGAGGGATGTTTGAACCAAGGAACCGCTGCCCATATGTGGTGGACTTGTCCACTTGTTGTGCCCTTCTGGAAGGAAGTAGGGAACCTCCTCTCTTCTCTCATAGGCCTTCCAACAGCATTAGAACCCCCTCTGGCTCTTTTTGGTTTAAATTTGGGTTCCTTCCCTCCCATCCTGCAACCAATAGTGACCAATATTCTTATTGCAGCTCGTTTAGTGGTGGCAGCACTTTGCAAGTCGACTGAAAGACCCACATTGCCTGAGATGGTGCACCGCCTTAATCAACACTTTGCGCATGAGGTGATGTTAGCTCGTGACTTGCCTCATAAAACTAAGGTCCTCAACTGGTGGGACCCTTGGGTCACATCACCTCATAACTCATTGGTAATCCCCCTATGAACTGCTCCATTGTTATTATCTTCTCATTATAGCGTCCTCTGGATGCTGTGACCGAACTAAATGCCTCCATGACTGAATTGTATGTTTATTCCTATTTGATATACTACTTTCCTCCATTGACCTTTGGATAGTACTGTCATCTCCCCCCCCCCTCACCCGTCCCTTCTTTTTCGCTATCCTTTCTTGTTTTTTTTGTTTTGTTTTCCTTGTTCACTGTTTATGTGATGTTTCACGATTACCTGCCTGTGGCAAGGCATGAGTTGTGATGTATGTTTTATGTCGTTATTCACAATAAAAAAATCAATGGTTAAAAAAAAAAAAAAGAAAGAAAGTCACCTACTGCTTCTGCCGGCCTTGCCGGCTTTCAGCGGCGTTTGCAACTTACGGCTCACAGACTGGTGTGTGATGTCCCCACACGTTGGAATTCCACACTACACATGTTGGTCAGGATTTGTGAGCAGAAGAGGGCAGTTGTTGAGTACCAGCATCAACTAGGCCGTCGGTATACGGTTCAAACTCCATACATAAGACCTCAGGAGTGGATATGGATGTCCGACATATGTACCGTCCTCCAAAACTTTGAGGACTCCACCAAGATGGTGAGCGGCGATAACGCCATCAATAGCGTCACCATCCCGCTTCTCTGTCTTCTAAAATGCTCTCTGCTCAAAATCAAAGACAATGCATTGCAGGCAGAGCAGGATGAGTTGCAGCAAGAAACCGTACTGGGTGATTACACACAGCCCAGCCTCATGTCATCTCAACGTGCATTGGAGGACTATGACGAGGAGGAGGAGGATGAAGAAATAGAGCTACTTTCATTCGGAATTGATGGTAATACATGCACAACCGTCAGACTGTCGGGTTGAGCATGGATGGCCAGAGGACAGGGGAGAGGAGGAGGAGGAGGTCAGCATGACCAGTCATGCTGCTGGTGAGGACCCAGAAGTCTTGCCTGTTAACAGTCTGGCGCACATGGCTGACTTTATGTTACGCTGCCTGTGTCGTGACCCTCGCGTTATCAAGATCTTGGCGGACACTCATTACTGGTTGTTGACACTTTTAGACCCACGCTACAAAGAGAAATTTATTTCTCTTATTCCCGAAGCGGAGAGGTCTACAAAAATACTACAGTACCAGAAGGCCATAGTGACGGAATTATTAAAAAAATTCCCTTCTGAAAACGCTAGCGGCAGAGGTCACGATTCAATGGACAACCAAGACGTCCGGCAGAGAGAGGCACAAGTCCAATCCAGCAGAGGTAGGGGAATACTCTCAAAGATCTGGGACACTTTTCTCAGCACCTCCCGTACCACAGGCCCTGAGGTGCCGGATAATGTCACAAGGAATGCAAAGTTTGCAAAGATGCTGAGGGAGTACCTTGCCGATCGTACAAAAGTGCTCCTAGACTCCTCTGTGCTTCTTAATTATTGGGTATCCAAGCTGTACATATGACAGGAATTGCCTCTCTATGCCTTGGAAGTCCTGGCCAGCCCTGCTGCTAGCGTTTTGTCAGAGCATGTTTTTAGTGCCGCAGGTGGAATCATTACAGATAAACGCACCCGCCTGTCAACTGAAAATGCTAACAGGCTGACTTTGATCAAGATGAACAAGGGTTGGATTGGGCCTGACTTCACCACACCACCACCAAATGATAGTGGAATTTAAATTTGGTGCCGGTAGATTCCCATGCACCTCCGCACACCCACACATCGGTACAGACTTCATGTGTTTGGCTACTTGCTGTACTGCTCCTCCTTCTCCTCATCCGCCACCATCATACAATCAGTGTGACCGTGGTTCATGATGCCACAAAACCATAATTTTTGGACATCATATTTATGATGTTGATGCACCTAACCGTTCTAAAGTTAGGCATTAGTTTCATGTATACCCACCAGGGGTAAATGTTTTAGTCCATGCTTCCAGAATGGGCATTACAAGTACTGGAGACCCACTCCTTTGTAATGGGAACAATTTTTAGAGGTTCTCCTCCATGTTTCTTCCCAGGGGCATCGCAATACCTCGCAATTTTTGGCTTCACTGCCTATGGCAATCCTACAAAAGGCCCACCTGCTTAAAGTGGGCACATTACTGAAAAAGACTCTCATGAACGTCTCTATCCAGGGGCATTGAAGTGCAACACAATTTTTCGCTTCCCTGCCCAGGGAAATACTACAAAAGACACACTTGCTTACAATGGGCACATCTGTTGAAAAGGCCCTCATGCATGCCTCTATGCAGGGGCATCTTGGTGCTTCCAAACCTTTGGCTTCCCTGCCTAGGGAAATCCTACAAAAGACCCACTTGCTTACAATGGGCACTTTTTTTTTTAAAAGGCCCTCATGCACGCCTCTAAGCAGGGGCATCTTGGTGCCTCCAAACCTTTGGCTTCCCTGCCTAGGGAAATCCTACAAAAGGCACATTTGCTTACAATGGGCACATTTTCTGAAAAGGCCCTCATGCACACCTCTATGCAGGGGCATCTTGGTGCCTCCAAACCTTTGGCTTCCCTGCCTAGGGAAATACAACAACAGACCCACTTGCTTAAAATGGGCACATCATTTAAAGAGGCCCTCATGCACGCCTCTATCCAGTGGCATATTGATGCCTCCCAATTTTTGGCTTCCCTACCTAGGGCAATACTAAAAAAGACACACTTGCTTACAATGGGCACATTTTTTGAAAAGGCCCTCATGCACGCCTCTAAGCAGGGGCATCTTGGTGCCTCCAAACCTTTGGCTTCCCTGCCTAGGGAAATCCTACAAAAGGCACATTTGCTTACAATGGGCACATTTTCTGAAAAGGCCCTCATGCACACCTCTATGCAGGGGCATCTTGGTGCCTCCAAACCTTTGGCTTCCCTGCCTAGGGAAATACAACAACAGACCCACTTGCTTAAAATGGGCACATCATTTAAAGAGGCCCTCATGCACGCCTCTATCCAGTGGCATATTGATGCCTCCCAATTTTTGGCTTCCCTACCTAGGGCAATACTAAAAAAGACACACTTGCTTACAATGGGCACATTTTTTGAAAAGGCCCTCATGCACGCCTCTATCCAGGGGCATATTGCTGCGTCCCAATTTTTGTCTTCCCTGCCTAGGGCAATACTAAAAAAGACACACTTGCTTACAATGGGCACATTTTTTGAAAAGGCCCTCATGCACGCCTCTATCCAGGGGCATATTGCTGCTTCCCAATTTTTGTCTTCCCTGCCTAGCACAATACTAAAAAAGACTACAATGGGCACATTTTTTTAAAAGGCCCTTATGCACGCCTCTATCCAGTGGCATATTGGTGCCTCCCAATTTTTGGCTTCCCTGCCTACGGAAATACAACAACAGACCCACTTGCTTAAAATGGGCACATCATTTAAAGAGGCCCTCATGCACGCCTCTATGCAGGGGCATTGAAATGCCTCCCAATTTTTGGCTTCCCTGCCTAGGGCAATGATTCATATGATCCAAAAAACTAACATACACCAATTCTGTCTCACAAGTGGGTATGAGCCCTTAATATTTTTTCCATGAAAATCCGTTTTGGTTTCAATTTTTTAACGTTTTCTTGACAGTCCGTAAAAGTGGCGTAATAGTCTGACAACATTGTTGACATCAGTGACCTTGGGGTCTGAAATGCTTCCAGGGGTCTTCCCCATGCTGTTCCCATATCACTTCAGCACTGTTCTGATACTGTTGTGACATTTTTAGGGTTTTTCCATGCTGCCGGGGGTCATGTCAGAAAAATACTCGGGTCTCCCATAGGATAACATTGGGTTCCGTGCTCGGGCCGAGTACACGAGTATCTTGGGATGCTCGGCCCGAGCTTCGAGCACCCAAGCATTTTAGTACTCGCTCATCACTACTACCTATATGTCTATCGTCTATGTATGCTATATTTATTTATTCATCATCTCTCTATGCATGTTTTATCTATCTATCTATTTATCTATCTATCTATCTATCTATCTATCTATCTATCTATCTATGTGTATAGACCACACCTTGAGATGGAGATGTGGTGAACAACCGTCCCGCCCATCTCTTTAGCTGTTCACAAAAACCCAACCTTGTTAAGGATCAATTAAGTTTCTCAACATCTATGATACTGGAATATTACATCTGGGTTCATATCACTAAGTTTAACAATTTGGATGATGCACATCTACCCTCTTATACTTAACGTGTGATCACCTTACTACGGTATATAAAATATCTATAAATTTATCACGCCTATGTATTTATGTATACCTATGTCATATCTATCTGTTATTTAGCTATGTATTATCTATGTATTTTAGATCTATTCATTTGTGCATCTGTCAATCTTTTTTTTTTTGCATTTTATATCTATGTATTTATCTATCTATGTGTATATATTAAATATCTATGCAACAGACTAATAATGCAATGAATATACAGCATTTTCCCGGTACAATATATACATTATTAAATGTAATCAACCAAAAATATTTTTGTACACCACATTTCTTGTGAAAACCTTTGGACTATCTGTAAGCAAGTGTCAAGAACTTGCACCTTGACGTTGGATCTCATTTTAACTCTAGAAAATGCAACGTACAGTTGTCCATGACCAAAAACTGGCTCTGGTAGATATATGCCAACACGGTGTAGTGTTTAAACTTGTGACTTGTTTATAGTCATGGCAAAAGCTGGTTTTACTGGAAAAGTAGAGTGAAAATCCTCTTCCTAATTGACTGGGTTGGCTTCGGTCCTGAGGAGAGGACCTGACCTGGGAGCCGCGGGAGAACATTGATGCGCCATGCATTCTGGCAAGGTTCTTAGCATGCCTTCGGAGGAGGGGGTGTGAGAGGAGGGGGTACTGTTAGGTCCTCTGGCACCGCTTCCCAGCTCACTTCTCCTGGGTCTGCATCCTCTGCTCCTCTACCGATCGGGCATTCGGCGTCCAGGCGTGCCTTGTCTTGGAGTCATCACCGGGTCCCCTTCCTGTCTGCTGACCACCGGGCTCACACATCAGCACACTACAATGGTCGGAGTCAAGAACATAATCAGCAGTGCACTAGGTGCAGTCGTGCTCCTCCCCGTGAATCTAGGGGCCGGCACGGCTCAACCTGACACTCCCCTTGACCAATAGCTGTCTATCCTCTGGTATATCAGGCCACCTCCACTGATGGGAGGTACCTGATTATTGAGTTAGTAAGCTTCTGCTTCTCTGGCTGTTAGTCAGGCCCTCCTTGTGCTCTGCTCCGGTAGACCCATTCCTGCTCTGCTAGCCTCGGGCTCTCATCCCATGAATCCTCCTTAGCTATACTGTAGTATAGGCTAACCCTATGAGCCACCCCCCTGGTACTAGCAGCTGTGGTATTTAGACCACCTAGGCTTGCCCCTGACAATCTCTGTATAGGGGTTGGGTAAACTAGGACCAGCTCAACCAAGGGAATTCGATACCACGGCCCAATGGGTCCACTCTAGGGCGCCTTCCCCCGTAAGAGTGACACTGCTACTGTCCCACCAAGGATTATATATATATTTACAGCCACTGTACCATAAAGGATTACAGTGTTGGCCAAATGTATTGACACCCATGCAATTCTATCAGATAATACTCAGTTTCTTCCTGAAAATGATTGCAATCACAAATTATTTGGTATTACTATCTTCATTTAATTTGTCTTCAATGAAAAAACACAAAAGAGAATGAAGCAAAAAGCAAAACATTGATAATTTCACACAAAACTCCAAAAATGGGCCAGACAAAAGTATTGGCACCCTCAGCCTAATACTTGGTTGCACAACCTTTAGCCAAAGTAACTGCGATCAACCGCTTCTGGTAACCATCAAAGAGTTTCTTACAATGCTCTGATGGAATTTTAGACCATTCTTCTTTGGCAAACTGCTCCAGGTCCCTGATATTTGAAAGGTGCCTTCTCCAAACTGCCATTTTTAGATCTCTCCACAGGTGTTCTATGGGATTCAGGTCTGGACTCATTGCTGGCCACCTTAGAAGTCTCCAGTGCTTTCTCTCAAACCATTTTCTAGTGCTTTTTGAAGTGTGTTTTGGGTCATTGTCCTGCTGGAAGACCCATGACCTCTGAGGGAGACCCAGCTTTCTCACGCTGGGCCCTACATTATGCTGAAACTTTTGTTGGTAGTCTTCAGACTTCATAATGCCATGCACATGGTCAAGCAGTCCAGTGCCAGAGGCAGCAAAGCAACCCCAAAACATCAGGGAACCTCCGCCATGTTTGACTGTAGGGACCGTGTTCTTTTCTTTGAATGTCTCTTTTTTTCTCCTGTAAACTCTATGTTGATGCCTTTTTTCCCAAAAAGAGAGAACATTCTTCCAAAACGTTTTAGGCTTTCTCAGGTAAGTTTTGGCAAACTCCAGCCTGGCTTTTTTATGTCTCAGGGTAAGAAGTGTGGTCTTCCTGGTTCTCCTACCATACAGTCCCTTTTCATTCAGACGCCGACAGATAGTACGGGTTGACACTGTTGTACCCTCGGACTGCAGGGCAGCTTGAACTTGTTTGGATGTTAGTCGAGGTTCCTTATCCACCATCGGCACAATCTTGCGTTGAAATCTCTTGTCAATTTTTCTTTTCCGTCCACATATAGGGAGATTAGCCACAGTGACATGGGCTTTAAACTTCTTGATGACACTGCGCACGGTAGACATAGGAACATTCAGGTCTTTGGAGATGGACTTATAGCCTTGAGATTGCTCATGCTTCCTCACAATTTGGTTTCTCAAGTCCTCAGACAGTTCTTTGGTCTTCTTTCTTTTCTCCATGCTCAATGTGGTACACACAAGGACACAGGACAGAGGTTGAGTCAAATTTAATCCATGTCAACTGGCTGCAAGTGTGATTTAGTTATTGCCAACACCTGTTAGGTGCCACAGGTAAGTTACAGGTGCTGTTAATTACACAAATTAGAGAAGCATCACATGATTTTTCTAACAGAGCCAATACTCTTGTCCACCCCCTTTTTTATGTTTGGTGTGGAACTATATCCAATTTGGCTTTAGGACAATTCTTTTTGTGTTTTTTTCATTGAAGACAAATTAAATGAAGATAATAATACCAAAGAATTTGTGATTGCAATCATTTTCAGGAAGAAACTGAGTATTATCTGACAGAATTGCAGGAGTGTCAATACTTTTGACCAACACTGTATATACTGATATACCTCCACAGTACCACCAATGGTTATATACCTACAGGTAAATTAGATTATCATCAAAAAGTTCATTTATTTCAGTAATTCAATGCATAAAGTAAAACGCAAATATTATATAATGTCATTACAACCAAACTGATCAAGTGTTTATTTATGTTAATGTTGATGATTGTGGCTTACAGCCAAAGAAAACACAAAGGCCATTATCTCAAAAAATTTAAGTAGAGAGGATGAAGGGTTAAAACTGTGCTGCTGTATGCTACAAGACATCAAAGGGTGAATATAATTTTGATTTATTAGTCAATGCTTTCAGGCCTCCCTGAATTGCCCTGAAACATGGCAATATGATATTGATTTGTCCTGAGAAAGGGGCCAGGGAGCCCTGAAATGCGTTGACTAATAAATCAAATATTATATTCACTGTTTGATGTCTCGTGGAATATGGCAGCGCGGTTTTTAACCTTTCATCCTCCCACCTCTATGTGCTCCACGCTGGGGACTGCAGCAGCCATGATATGTTTTTATGTGACTCTCACAACCACACAAGGTGAAGCCTCTGATACTATAAAAAACCAAGAATGCGCACATAGGGTGATATCTTCTTTGAAGAAGGACAAAAGTTTATATAAAGAGGCTGCTCACCTGATACAGTTGTGATGACCCACAACTGGTAATGATCGCTCAGATATAAGTAGCTGCTGCAGGACCGTACTCTCCACAGATCCCTGTGGTATAATCAGCTCCCAGGACACAGTACCTCGAGGTCCGCGCTGCCACTTCAGAAAGGAACAAAAGAAGCCAGTACAAGGGAATGTCTGGATCAACGATTCTTCTTTATTATCCTACGCGTTTCAGAGTTATCTCCCAACTCCTTCATCAGGACATTCCCTGATGAAGGAGTTGGGAGATAACTCTGAAACGCGTAGGATAATAAAGAAGAATCGTTGATCCAGACATTCCCTTGTACTGGCTTCTTTTGTTCCTTTCTGAAGTGGCAGCGCGGACCTCGAGGTACTGTGTCCTGGAAGCCTCTGATACTGTCACGCTTGGGAGGTAAGGGAATCAGGGAACAGGTAGGTGTAATGGGCGAAGGGATCAGGAGGAGCTAACCTGACCCTTACCCTTGGGATCCCTATCTCACCCTGCTTTTGGAGGTATCTCTAATGGTGAGGAGGTCCGAGTCTCCACCCTATTCCCTGGCTCCTGAACAGCCCTGGGCTGAGGGCCCCTACCTCCACCCACAGATCCAGGATCACAGCTACTCCCAAGGAAAGCCTTCAGCCCAGCAGCTAAGCAACAGCACAGCACCAAGACTTAGAGCAAATAACTCTCAGCAGCATCTGAGAGGGGAGAGGGGAGGCTATTTAAAGCCAGGGGGAGGGATTCCAGGTGAGTCACACATCAACCCATCAACCAGCAGCTGAACATAATAGTAAATGCCACTCTGGATCACAACACAGGAGGCAAAAGACCTTCACACCATTACATCATGCAGCACTTAAAAATAAACAACATACACATTGACTCACCACTGCCGGGTACTCAGCTCTCAGGCGCTGGCTACGGTCACGGTTCAGTGCCCAGGGCTGTGTGGGCCCGGTGGTCAATTGCACGGTTAGGTTAATAGTAAAGTATTATTTCGTGACGCCACCTGTAGGTGTCCGGTGATTGCACCGGCGCTGCTCAGAACTCCGGGGTGATGTGCGGCAGCTTAGATGGAACCGCTCCCTACAGGGCGAGCGGGGGGGTCCTCGGGGCAGGTACTGATGTTGGAGGGAATAGGGTAACGCGGTCGGTGTGGTGTGAGGGATAAGAGGGACACGCACACATACAGTCTTTTGGGTACCTTTACTGGTGTTGACTGATACACTTGTCCGGAGATGAGATGAGACACTTCAGGGTTTCCACAGCAAGCAGGGTTGTAAGCTTCCTAATACCCGTTGTTCTGCTGGAGTCTGGCAGGCATAAAACCTAACCAAACCGTTACTGTCCTTTCTGTGTGACTCTTCACACCCGGATTTGCTGCACTGAGAGCACTCAAAGGGGATTCCTGTTTGGCCTAGACTCCAGGCTCTCATTTGGTGGTGCTTCGGGTGTCCGGGGAGCTAAACCCCCTATTTTAGTGCTGGTTTCTTTACAGGAACGGTGCCATGTCCTTGTAAACTCGGACCCAGTGACCGGACCTCTGTTAGGGTGAGTCGGGATGACTCCTCTGCCCCTTTCTGTACTGGTTACTCTCTTTGTTCCTGTGACCCCTATTCTGAGGGTCTACCACTTTCCAGGTGTCTCTGATATGGGCCTAGCGTGGCTCCAGTACCAGGTTAGCTCTCCTAGCTGTTTACACTTCTCTAGTGACTGCACACTCCAGTGTTTCTCCCTCCAGGACCCGTATTTATAGGGGGAACTGGCTTAAGGCAACCAGTGGAGCTCGCCCTACAGGTCTGGGGTGAAAGGTGTTGTAAGTAAGTGGGGTCTGCTTGCTGTGTACTTCCCATCCATGTCCTAAGAGATCCTGTGGTGCCCTAACCAGGGTGCCACATTTCTCCTTACTTAATCTCAGTTCTCCCAGACTGAGCAATAGTTTTTCTACATAACATAACAATTTATATACATTTGATAACCGGTATGTACAGAGTCTTAAAGTCAAAATTCACAAAAATCACTGAAAAAGAAAGGGAAAAATAGGAAAAGGAGTCCATATGGCACTAGTCCATCTGCTGCAGGCTGAGGAAAAGGGAAGGAAAAACTGTTTTTGTCACACTAGTCCTGTGACCGTAGTCCGGGTTCAAGTAAACGGGAAAAAGGGTAAAGTCCAGCAGCAAAGTCTCTGATGGCTTAAACAAATTTACGGGTACACATTTTAAACTTTATACAAATTCCCTATAGGTGTCTCTGCTTAGGAGGCCGGGTCTAACCTTCTTTCTCTACCCCAGCCACTTTCTATTCCCAACTTAATATACTTGGGACAATGCCCAGTTCCTCCACCCTTCTGTACACTACTTTTTACACTTGTGGATTAAGGTCACTTATTTACACTTAAATAACGGGTAATATGGTACTTCTACATTTTTAAACCCACTCTCCATATCTAGATGTCCTTGAGTACTACGTGTAGATCTGCGTAGTATTGGTGTATCTGTATCTGCTACTGGTGTAGTGCATGCACTATCTCTTCCTCTATTTGACCTACGTGATTCAGGAATACCGTAGTAGGCATGTAATCTTTCTAATGGACTACCTTCTGTTAAAGGCGGTAATGCAGGTAGCTGTCTGCGAGTTCTTGGTCTTACTGTGAGACTAGCAGGTTCACCGATTATAGGAATCTCAGGTTCCGGTATAACAGGCTGCATTTCTTGCAATTGAACAGGTTCTTCTTGTCTAGGCTCTTGTTCTTCTTGAACGGGTTGAATTGGTTCTTGGTTTTCTACAGGTTGGTAAAAGGAAATAACTGGTATGAGGAATGCACCACGGCATTGAGGCCAGTCTGCTGGTAAATCTCCAATTTCGGTACGAACAAGACCTTCTTCTGGTTCTTCAACTGTTACTGAGGGGTAAACTGTGTGTTGAGGTTTAAAGTTTTCAGGGTATTTCTTTAAATGATCTCTGGATACGGTTGCAGTAGTTCTTCCTTGATCTTTACTTATTACACAAGTCTTAGAATTGTCAAAGTTAGACTGCATAACTGTGTAGGGTTCTGCTTCCCAATTGTCATCTAATTTGTTTGTCTTTATTTTCTTTTAAGTACTAATTCACTTGGTGTTAGGGGTTCTGCTGAGGCGTGTTTATTGAAGTCATGCTCTTGTTTGCTTCTGCTTTGACTTAAGTTTCTTTCAACACTCTCTTGTACTTTTCTGCATTGTTCTTGGCGATGCTGATTCCAGTCTTCATCTTGAGAATCTTGAGTTGGTTCGACTGTTCCCATCTCTAAGTCAATTGGAAGTTTTCCTGGTTATGCTCTCATTAAATACTCTAGTGCGTAGCTGGTAGAACTAACTGGGATATGATTGTAGATAACCACAAGGTCAGGTAGCTTTTCTGGCCATTGATTTCTCTCATCGAGCGGTAAAGTCTTCAGCATGTCGATGACTATGTTGTTCATCTTTCGCACAAACCGTTTGTCTGGGATGATACGGTGTGGTCCTTATCTTCTTACATCCATATAATCCTAAGAACGCGTGGAATAGTTCAGACTCGAATGCTGGTCTTTGATCAGTTAACACTTGATCTGGATACCCATGCGGGCGACAAAAGTAACTCTGGAATGCTTTAGCTGCTACTTCTGCAGTTAAGTCCTTGACTGGCACTACTACGAGGAATCTTGAGTAGTGATCAACCATGGTGAGTGCGTAAGTGTAACCTGTTCTGCTTGGGGTTAACTTTACATGGTCAAGAGCAACTATTTCAAGAGGTCTCTTGGTAATTATTGGCTGCAACGGTACTTTTTGGCTTTGCTGGTCTTTTCTTCTAAGGTGACACGGTCCACAGTTCTTGCACCATCTCTCAATTGAACCTCTCATGCCGACCCAGTAGAAACGGTCTTTAATGGCATTTCTAGTTTCTTCCAACCAAAGTGTCCTGCATTATCGTGGTACGCTTCCAGGACCATTTTGACATCTGGTTTTGGAACTACTATCTGCCAGATTAGCTCGTGTGTTCTGGGTTAAGATAACGTCGGCATAATTTACCTTGATAGACGAATAGCTTTCCTTTTTCTTTCCATAGGCGTTTTGCATCTTGTGAAGCTTCTGAATCCAGACTGCAGTGTTCATGGGTTATCAGCTCTCTGATCAAGCTAACATCTGGATCATTGGCTTGAGTCTCCTTCCAGTCGTGGTGGGTAACGGGTTTACGGTTTTCTCTTTACGCCTTTGACTGGCTTGATGACATGAGGCTGTACCTGTACAATGAAAAGCTGGCAACTCTATTTCTTCTAAGTCATCTATATCTTCTCCTTCGTCTGGGAGGTTAGGCATTCTGGACAGGGCATCTGCATTGCCATTCTTGTGACCTGCCCGTACTTGACAGTGACATCGTAATTTGACAGTCTTGCCATCCAACGCTGCTCCAGGGCTCCCAGCTTTGCAGTCTCTAAGTGGGTTAGAGGGTTGTTGTCAGTGAAAGCTGTGAACGGGAAGGATGCCAGGTAATGCTTGAAACATTCGGTGATGGCCCAGACCAGGGCTAGGAACTCCAACTTGAAAGAGCTGTAATTTTCAGGGTTCCTCTCAGTCAGACGGAGCTTTCTGCTGGCATAGGCTATTACGTTCTCTTTGCCTTGCTGTCTCTGAGATAAGACTGCTCCCAAGCCTTCATTGCTTGCATCCGTGTATAACAGGAATGGCAGATTATAATCAGGGTAGGTCAGGATCTCTTCTCCAGTTAAGGCATCTTTCAACTTCTGGAAAGACTGTTCTTGTTCTGTTCCCCACCGGAACAGACGACCTCTGATCTTGCCTTTCTTGGATTGACCTACCAGAAGATCTTGCATGGGCGCTGCTATCTTGGTGTAGCCCTTGATAAATCTTCTGTAGTACCCGACCAGTCCTAAGAATTGACGTGCCTCTTTAAAGGTGGTTGGCGCTGGCCAGCACTTGAATGACTGTAACCTTGTCCGGGTCAGGTGCTACGCCTTCTGCACTGACCACATGTCCCAGGTACTGTACTTTGGGTTTCAACAAGTGACATTTTGACGGCTTCAACTTCATACCATACTTGGACAACGACTCAAACACTTCACTCAGATGTTGTAGGTGATCTTCATAGGTCTGAGAGTATACTATGACATTGTCCAGGTACAGCAGCACAGTCTTGAAGTTTCTGTGGCCTAGGCAACACTCCATCAGCCTCTGAAATGTCCCTGGTGCGTTGCATAACCCGAATGGCATACTGTTGAACTCGCATAACTCCATCGGCGTCGTGAAGGCTGTCTTCTCACGATCTTCTTCTGCAACGGAGACCTGCAAGTACCCACTAGTAAGATCTAATGTGAAGAAGTAATTGGCAGACTTAAGTGCAGCTAGTGACTCTTCTATGCGAGGTAACGGGTATGCATCCTTGTGTGTTACTCTGTTGATCTGCCCCTTTCTGTACTGGTTACTCTCCTTGTTCCTGTGACCCCTATTCTGAGGGTCTACACTTTCCAGGTGTCTCTGATATGGGCCTAGCGTGGCTCCAGTACCAGGTCAGTAGAGATGAGCCACCCCCCTAGTGTTCTAATTCGATTCGATTTGTCGAATTAGTGATTTGTTCGTCGAATGTTCGTCGAATGTTCGACGAACAACTCGAACCCCATTGAAATCAATGGCAGGCTACAAAAAACACATAGAAAATACCCTCAAAGGGCTCCAAAAGCTGCCAAACTACTGGCAGCTGGCAGGTGGGGGCTGATATCGAGGGCTGGAGGTGGCTGGGGAGGCTGAAATGAGAGCGACCGGTCACGTGGTGCCGCTCATTTGCTATTCATGATATGCACTGCATCCTCCCGTCCATCAGCGGGGGGATGCAGTGCACATCCCGTAATACAGGCTCCCTCAGCATATATACAGGCTCCATCGTAGGTATACAGGCCCCCCCTCACAGTTTTGTGGCCCCCCCTCACAGTATGCCCCTCGCAGTGTTCCCCTCTGCTCCCCCGTCCTCCTATGTGCTCCCCTGTGTCTCTCCTCTGCTCCCCCGTCCTCCTATGTGCTCCCCTGTGTCTCTCCTCTGCTCCCCTTCTCCTCCTCCTCCATTCATCTCACCTGTCCTCGCTCCTGCACGTCCCGTACGCTCCCGGTGGGTGTCCGGTCTCTCCAAGCGTCTCTTGCGATGTGCTGCTAGGACCTGGCGTGATGTCATATTCACATCACAGCCAGTTGTCTAGTAACCGGCAGTAATTACACTGCCGGTTACTGGTTAATGGCTGTCATGTGATTATGACATCATGCCAGGTCCTGTAGAACAGAGGAGAGGTGAGGATGACCTGCTTTGTTATTTTTAACCCCTGCACTCCGGAGGAGTGCATGAATGGATGGGTGTGTATGTATGTATGTGTGTGTATGTATTTATGTATGTGTGTGTATGTGTGTATGTATGTGTGTATGTATGTATGTATGTGTGTGCATGTGTGTATGTATGTGTGTGTATGTGTGTGTGTATTTATGTGTATGTATGTGTGTATGTATGTGTATGTATGTGTGTGTGTATGTATGTATGTATGTGTATGTATGTGTGTATGTATGTGTATGTGTGTATGTACGTATGTGTGTATGTATGTGTATGTGTGTGTGTATGTGTGTGTATGTGTGTGCATATGTATGTATGTGTGTGTATGTATTTATGTGTGTATGTATGTGTGTGTATATGTGTGTATGTGTGTGTGTGTGTGTGTGTATGTATGTATGTGTGTATGTATGTATGTGTGTGTATGTATGTATGGATGGATGGATTCATGGATGGATGGGTGTGAGCGTGCGTGAATGTGAGCGTGCGTGGATGTGAGCGTGAGTGAATGTGTGCGTGCGTGGATGTGAGCATGCGTGGGTGTGAGCGTGTGTGGATGTGTGCGTGCGTGGATGTGTGACACCGGGACTCCCGGTGTTGCAGCTATCTGCTGACAGGGCCTGCTGTGACGTCACAGTCACATGATCAGCGGTCATGTGACGTCCTGCCAGCAGATAGCTGCGATGCTGGGAGGACACTGGGACCCTGCGGGACCCTGCCGACCTCCCTGAAGATAATTTATTCACTGCTCTGCCGGCGCTCCCGCCGACAGAGCAGTGAATGGGCTGTCACAGTAGGGTTCACCTGAGCTGAACCCTGACTGTGAAAGTCATTTTGCAGTCTGCTCTCCTTCTGCATAGACGTGAGTCTATGCAGAGGGATGTGGCAGTGAAGATTCCGTTTATGGACTACGTCGGAGGCGATCGTCGTGGGACCTTCGTTGTGGACTACGTCGGACGGAAGAGGATTTTTTAAATAAAGTTGGAGTCCCTAATTGTGTTCTGTTTTATTTCTAATAAAATTATTTTTTCTCTGTGTTGTGTTTTTTTTCTATTAATTACTGGAAATTCATGGCGGTCATGTCTAATATTGGCGTGACCGCCATAAATTTCGGGCTTAGGGCCAGCTGATAATAAAAAGCTGGCCCTAACCCCTTTATTACCCAGTGAGCCACCGCACCAGGGCCACTGGAAGAGCGGGGTTCAGCGCCAGAAGATAGCGCTTCAATAAATGCGCCATCTTCTGGGGCGGCTGCGAGCTGCAATTCGCAGCGGGGGTGCCCAGGACGCTTGGGCATCCCTGCGCTGCAGATTCCAGCCCCCAGCTGCTTAGCTGTACCTAGCTAGACATAGAAATTGCGCGGAGCCCCACGCAGTTTTTTTTTTATTATTTCATGAAATTCATGAAATAATAAAAAAAGGGCTCCTCTATTTTCTTGTGTCTGGCCAGGTACAGATGGGCACCTGGGGGTTGGGGGCAGCCAGTCGCTGCCTGCTGGATCCGGCTGGTTACCAAAATACGGCTGGTTACCAAAATACGGCGAAGCCCACGTCAAATATTTTTCTGAAAAATCCATAAAACAATATAAAACAATATAAATAAGATGCATAGTGAGCACTTTCTACCCCCAGGTGCTTCACAAATTGATCTGTAAAAATGAAAAAAGAAAATTTTTGTGGAAAAAAAAGTGCTTTTTCATTTTTATGGATGAATTTGTGAAGCATCTGGGGGTTCAAAGTGCTCACTATGCATCTAGATACGTTCCTTAGGGGGTCTAGTTTCCAAAATGGGGTCACTTGTGGGGGAGCTCTAATGTGGAGACACACTGGGACCCTCCAAACACGACATGGTGTCCGCTAACAATTTGAATGGAAAATGAGCTCAATTTGTCAGCGGACACCATGTTGCGTTTGGAGGGTCCCTGTGTGTCTCCACATTGGAGCTCCCCCACAAGTGACCCCATTTTGGAAACTAGACCCCCAATGGAACATATCTAGATGCATAGTGAGCACTTTCTACCCCCAGGTGCTTCACAAATTGATCTGTAAAAATGAAAAAAGAAACTTTTTGTAGAAAAAAAGTGCTTTTTTATTTTCATGAATGAATTTGTGAAGCATCTGGGGGTTCAAAGTGCTCACTATGCAACTAGATACGTTCCTTAGGGGGTCTAGTTTCCAAAATGGGGTCACTTGTGGGGGAGCTCCAATGTGGAGACACACCCTCCATACGCGACATGGTGTCCGCTAACAATTTGAGCTAATTTTCCATTCAAATTGTTAGCGGACACCATGTCGTGTTTGGAGGGTCCCCGTGTGTCTCCACATTGGAGCTCCCCCACAAGTGACCCCATTTTGTAAACTAGACCCCCAAAGGAACATATCTAGATGCATAGTGAGCACTTTCTACCCCCAGGTGCTTCACAAATTGATCTGTAAAAATGAAAAAAGAATTTTTTTGTGGAAAAAAAAGTGCTCTTTCATTTTTATGGATGAATTTGTGAAGCATCTGGGGGTTCAAAGTGCTCACTATGCATCTAGATACGTTCCTTAGGGGGTCTAGTTTCCAAAATGGGGTCACTTGTGCGGGAGCTCCAATGTGGAGACACACAGGGGCTCTCCATACGCAACATGGTGTCCACTAACAATTGGAATTGTTAGCGGACACCATATAGGATATGAAGAGCCCCTATGTGCCTAAACATTGGAACTACCCCACTGGATCACTGCGCCCGAGCTGTCAGATCGCTTTCTGCAGCTCAATCCCCATGCAGGGGAATCCCCCTGCATGGGGATCAAGATGTAGAAAGCGATCTGACAACTTGGGCACAGTGATCTACTGGATCACTGCACCTGAGCTGTCAGAACTCTTTCTGCAGTTCGATCGCCATGCAGGGGGATGTGGGATCAGGGATCCCCATGCAGGGGGATGGGGGATCAGGGATCCCCCTGCTGGGTGATGGGGGATCAGGGATCCCCATGCAGGGGATGGGGGCTCAGGGTTCCCCCTGCAGGGGGATGGTGGATCAGGGATCCCCTGCTGTGAAATGGGGGATCAGGGGTCCCCCTGCAGGGGAATGGGGGATTAGGGGGCGGTGACAGCAGGAGGAGGCGAGCGGGAGGTGGTTGCTGCAGCGGTAGCAGCATCGGCGCTCAGGAGGAGGTGAGCGGGAGGAAGCGGGGGAACAAGAGGGATGAGCGGGAGGAATGCACACACAGCAGGTGACAAGGGGGATGAGGGGGGGGATGCGCACACAGTGGGAGACAATGGGGGCGAGCGCGGGGGATTCGCACACAGTGGGGGACAAGGGGGGCGAGCGGGAGGGATGCGCACACAGCGGGGGACAAGGGGGGTGAGCGGGGGGGATGCGCACACAGCTGGGGACAAGGGGGACGAGCGGAGGGGATGCGCACACAGCGGGGGACAAGGGGGGCGAGCGGGGGGATGCGCACACAGCGGGGGACAAGGGGGGCGAGCGGTAGGGATGCGCACACAGTGGGGGACAAGGGGGGTGAGCACGGGGGATGCGCACACAGCGGGGGACAAGGGGGGTGAGCACGGGGGATGCGCACACAGCGGGGGACAAGGGGGACGAGCAGGGAGGATGCGCACACAGCGAGGGACAAGGGGGACGAGCGGGGGGATGCGCACACAGCGGGGGACAGGGGGAATGAGCGGGGGGGCCAACACAGTGGGGGACAAGAGGGATGAGCGGGGGGGGGCAGACACAGCAGGGGACAAGGGGTATGAGCGGGGGGGGGGGATGCAGACACAGAGGGGGGAGGGGGGAAGAGACCGGGAGGCAGGAGAGCGGGCACAGGCAGGGGATGCATGCAGGAGCCGGGCACAGCAGACAGCCCGACTCCTGCAGAGATCATGCAGGGAGATGTGAGTGTCTCTGCACTCCCTCTCCCTAAGGGGGCGACACAGAGCCAGGTGCAGCGACCACATAGTGATTGCTGCACCTGGCTGTCAGATCGCTCCCCCTGCAGTGGATGGAGGAGCAGAACGGGGAGCAGAGAGAAGTCCGGAGGACAGCGGGCGCCGAAGGACAGCGGGCGCCGGAGGACAGCGGGCACCAGAGGACAGCGGGCACCGGAGGACAGCGGGTGCCGGAGGTGAGTAGGCACCAGCAGAGGAGACTGGAGGGGCGCATAGGGAGGAGGCAGGAGAGCGAGGAGAGGAGGGAGGAGAGCGGGAACAGGAGGGAGGAGAGCATGGGGAGGAGACCGGGGACCGGACAGCGGGGACTGGAGAGCGGGGACTAGGGAGCATGGACCAGGCAGAGCAGTGAGGGGCAGTGGGCAGAGGCAGGGGATGTGTGCAGGAGCCGGGCACAGCTGACAGCCCGGCTCCTGCAGCGATCGCACAGGGAAACACTGATATTCAGCATTTCCCTGCGCGATCTTGATGTGATCGGTCGGTCAGATTGACTGACCGATCACATCGCTCTGAGTGTGGGGACCCCTAAAAAGGGTCCCCACACCTCTGCCCCTGACCCTCAGCTGTCACTGACAGCTGTTAGATTTGAGCTGTCACTGTTTGTTTACAAGCAGTGACAGTTCAAAGCCATGACGAGTATACTCGTCATGATGCGGGAACTGACATCTTTTCATGACGAGTATACTCGTCATTAGTCGTAAAGGGGTTAATGTCAATAAGTTGTGATTTGTGCTTGGTCCCAAAAAGGCTATTATGAGATAATTTATATGGATAAGTTTAAGTGTAGTATGTAGTTAGTAATGAAATTAATGTGCTTTTTCATGTCAATATATGTTGTAAGTAATATGAATGGATCACTTATGACAGGATGACGTAACCATTTGTCCATAGAGAGTCATTGTACCAATGACTTTCTATGGGGAAAATTGGTATAAAGAAACCCCTGTCCATGAGACGGGGAGCCATTATTCTGAATCCATCCTGAGTGTGACACCTGTGGCTCCCGTGCCTGTTATTCTGAAACCTGCCTGTCATATTGTTTTTGCTGTATATCTCTGTATTTTTTCCTACCCGAATAAAACCCACTTTTGGTTCTGAAGACGCAGTCTATGGAGTTTATCGAACAAAGGAAGAACTAACGAATTATTTCTTTCAAATGGCGAGCCAGCCAGGAGGAAAGGGGGGAGACGACCCCACATCCTTTCTGAAGAACCTAGAAGATTCCTGCAAGTAAAGCTGTGAACCAAAGGGGTGAGAGGGTGAGGAATGGACTTTTCTTTCTCTTTTTTTTGCCTTTGTTGCTAAAAAGCGTGATGCATCACGTGAAATCGCATTAAGGAAATCAGCCACTGAGAATCTCTCGTTTGCGCTCCTGTCTACCCTGAGTAACTAAGACTACAGTGCCTCTACGTGAGTTATACAAGGACGTGATTAACACCGAGGGTGATAAAGACGGAGAAGGAGACGTGTGGCAACGTAACGAGTGAGGCTGGACATATGGCTGTACCTCTTTTGGTTGACCAAAGCCGGCACGTGTCTTCCATTACAGAGGTGTGAGTATTTAACTTTTGCCTGTAATTGCATTAGTTGATACTAAAAGCAGTTTATAAATGTCCTTGTGCTCCCACCACTATTTAATGGCTGAGGGAGCAGACTGACAGGCACGCTGAAACCCCATAGCTAGAAGGGGTTAATGCTGAACCACTTGGTTAAATTGTATGCAGTGGTTCACAGAAGAAAGTAGACATCTTGACAAGAAGAAATTATTAGCAGAAAGGGCAGCCGAATAGCGGCTTTGTGTAAGTTAGTTATAGCTCAGATCAGGCTAGTGATAGACAGCTTCAAAGACAGTACGTTAATGTAGTTACACAGGGAGGGGCAGTGGAGCAGTGTATGGAGAGAACACAGCAGCTACTGATACAATGACAGGAGTAGTAGTATCACAAAGGGAGGGGTATGAGATACAGCGGCTGCAGGGAAACAGAAGGGAGGAAGAAAAAATCCATCCATGGTTGTTAGAATTCTTTAGAATCAGGAAAGGAAATTATCTTAGAATTAGTAGATGGGCTGTCTGGTGTGTAACGTTTGATAAGTATTTTTTGATAGAGTAGATCAGAAAGATGATTATGATCTGATGGAACAGATTGTAGAGAATACTTGGAAAGGTTTTGCAAGTTAAGGGATTTTACATAATGCTAAATTTGTGGAGGACAAAATTAGGGCATTGGTAACCATTGTTAGGGAAAATGCCATCCTAGACTAAGGGCGATGATACAAATGTTTTTGCGTATCGCCCTGCCCGGATGGTATCTGCTGTGGACAGGAGACCAGGACTTCCTGGGGTTATGATCAACTGCCGAAAGCGGGCTGGTCCCAGTCGGCAGAAGCCCCTCGGAACTCCATGGGTTCTCTTGTATGTTATCCTTGTGGGCAATCAGGGTATCTTAGACGTCAGTGTTCCCATTTAGCTCCCAGGGATGATCCACAGGTACAGCAGCAGCCTACCTCTACAATGTCCCGAGATCCGGATGAGGATCCTGCTGTTGAGAACCCTGGACAGCCAGCGGTTAATGGCCCCAAACCGTGCCAGCAGTACAATGGTCCTCAGATAGTTAACCCTGATTTATGGGAGCCTTTTGCCCCGTCACCCAATTATGCGACCCTTGTCCATCCCAGTGGACAGATCCATGCTGTAAGGAGAGCTCACCCTCCTCCGGGAGGGATTCCTCCCACCCTTATGCTCCACTGATTCAGGAGCTGGGGGGGGGGCGAGGAAATGGCTCTTTCAAGCGATCTGTCCGGCTCGGAGGTGACAGCAGTGGGCCATAGAATTGCCTCTGGTGAGGTTGGTGGATTTTTTTTGGGCTTCCTACTGCCGGTACTGATTGATACATTGAACCCCCCTGTTCCCCTGTACCTCTTGGCACAATTATCCCTAGGCCAAGATGGACCAACCTTATGTCAGAGGGACAATAGAGGGTCAAATTTGGGAAAGCTTTTTAATTGATACAGGAGCCTCTGTTTCAGTAACAGGACACAAATTGCAGCTCCCCCCGGGCTGCCAGACACCACAACTTTAGTGGGATTTGAGGGCTCCTGTATACAGGCGAGGAGGAGTTGTCCAGTAAACCTGAGATTTCAGGACACGGAGACATCAAAGTGCAGAGGCATTCGGTGTGAACTTTGGATCAATCCGCAATTGAAGTACTCCATTATTGGGACAGATGTGTTGTCAGCCATGGGTATCATTGTTGATTTGTGTAATAAGGTCTTATGGCGTGACAAAGGAACTACTGTTTGTTCAGCTATTATGGATGCTGCAGAGTTGAGAATTTCACAGTCTTAAATTAACCGTTGCTAGTTTGTGCTCAGTTGATGATGATGACATGCCTGAGATAAATGTTGCAGACACTGCTTTGAAACATTGATTGGTGCAATCTCTTCCTCATTTATGGGTTTCAAAACGTACAGATTGCGGACTGATGCAAATTTTAATTAAGATTGACAGCGACCGTCTACCACCCTTTCAGCGCCAATACCGTATTCCTAAGGAAGCAATTCCTTACATAAGGATTGCTGTCAGTGAATTGGAACAACAGGGCGTGATTGTACGAGGCAACTCCCCGTGCAATAGCCCAATCCTGCCTGTAAAAAAAGAGGATGGTAGCTATCGCATGGTCATGGATTTAAGACTTGTAAACAAATACACCCCTCAGCAGCACATCTCGGTCCCTGAAGTGATGTCACAGCTGAGGAGTGAATGTCAGGTTTTTTTTGTCTTGTTTGAATATTGCAAATGGCTTTTTCTGCGTACCTATTACACCTGAGTCAGCTCTCCGTTTTGCATTTACCTTTGAAAATGTCCAATACCTGTTCACACGCTTGCCCCAAGGGTTTTATTCTAGTCCAATTTATTTCCATCAGGTGTTGGTACAGGTATTGGAACCCCTGGGGTGCGGAGACAAAAAGTCCTCCAATATGTCAATGATTTCTTGATTTAAAATGTATGGACTCAAATTGTTGATGAAACTGAACACAAAGAGATTTAGTTCAATATTTGTGATGCATTGTGCAACTTAATATTAAATGTGAGTCGGGACAGAGTACAGCTGAATGCAACCAGAGGTTAAATGTTTGAATGTGTCAGTTTCAAAAGAGGGGACATTCATTGAAGCTGTACCTGTGCCAAATCAATATCACAGAACTCAGAATGTTTCTAGGTCTTGTGAATTTTTCCAGAGAATTTATTAAGGATTTTGCTTGTCTTGCTAAACCTTTGTATGATCTCCTAAAAGGTATTGAAAATGAGTTTACCACGATCACAATAGAGGGAGACGCCCTGCAGGCTTTTGAAAATTTAAAACATGCACTTTAATTGGCTTTTCACCTTGATTCTGCAGAACCCCCATGTAACCTTAAAAACACTGCTTACAGGCAAAGCTTGGGGTGTGAATTCTCAAAGCCGTAGCCTTAAAGTCAACAGGAATTTCTTTTTTTGAGCTGATGACAGGAAGACAGATGCCTGTCTTGTTGCCTAGTGACATTGTGCTGCCCAGCCCGCAGCAAGCTGTAGTAAAAGTTGTGTAGAGCCTATACAAAAATTATATGAGTCCAAATTTGTTGTGGGAGCTTAGCTCATGGTTAAGAATGTTAGGGAAAAAAAGGACCATGGGATTCCAATTACAAAGGCCCGTTTGTTATCACACAGGTGATAGGCCCAACTGTTTTGGGAGTGCTAAGGATTAGCAAGCCAAGAGACAAAGGTGTTAAAATTGTTAAAATGGATCAATGTAAACTTGTTATATTGCCAGTTGAGAATCCTAGTGATGCTGGTGAGAACTGATACTGCGCTTTTATTTTATTTTTCAGGTCCCCTATTGGATCGGGATCCATGAATCCGCCTGTTTTCCTGGAGATGACATCTCACACCATCCAGTGGGACCCGGACAGTGTGATCGAGGGGGAAGACAGTGGAAGCTCCGAGGGAACAGAACAAGATCGAGAGCCACGGATCAAAGGACTCAGAGACTGTTATGGGACTTGGGACTCGGACACTTTATGTTTTTTCACTTCTGTGATGATTTTTTTGTTTTGTTGTGTTTTATGCTTCTTTTTAGGACTATTTGCCCACACCTGAACTGTGAATAGGACCTTAGGAGCCATGGAACAAAGAAAATTTTTGAATTTTTTGAAAGATTGTAATGGGACTCATTAATACTTAAGAACTCTTACGTTGGTGATATTTACTGTAGATTTTTTTGCTACTTTGTTTTTTTTTTTCTATATGTGTTTAATAGGTAGTAACCTAAAAGTTTAAAAGTTTTTCAAAAAGAATTTGGCTCATGTTGAGGAACTAAATAACTTTCAGGCCCGTGTAATAACACATAGTACCCCTTTAATCAGACCATACCGGAGATCTGGCGCAGGTAGGGTACCTACTCCCAGACCATGCTCACTTGTAGGTTGTACACCTACTGTTATGGCCCTTCTTACAAGGGTACCTTCAGTTCCTCCCAACACTCCTACTGACCAGGGAGTGTACGAAATTATGCATTCCCTCAATACCATATATGAGAATTAGGACTAGACTCATATGCCAATTTGTACTTCAGGGTAAATTATCAAATTACCATAAGTACAACAGAGGGATTTGTTAGACGGAGGCCATGGGTACCAAGGCCTCTGTCAGACATTTTGTCTTGTGTAAGAGTTTCAGTTTAAGAACTTTTGTTGTAGGTCTCAAGTAATAAGAAGAACTAGCTCTAGAAGAAGAACAGGCATGGAGCTAATTAGGTTTGGTCCGAGCATATACCAAGAGCTCATCATGATAACAGTTAACCAATTCTTTTTTTACAAGTATTTCTTAAATCTGAAGGATATTTTACGGTGTATTGTATCCCTCAAGGCTAATATGACGTTTCTTATAATCAAGAACAGAGCTAATTAATGTCAATAAGTTGTGATTTGTGCTTGGTCCCAAAAAGGCTATTATGAGATAATTTATATGGATAAGTTTAAGTGTAGTATGTAGTTAGTAATGAAATTAATGTGCTTCTTCATGTCAATATATGTTGTAAGTAATATGAATGGATCACTTATGACAGGATGACGTAACCATTTGTCCATAGAGAGTCATTGTACCAATGACTTTCTATGGGGAAAATTGGTATAAAGAAACCCCTGTCCATGAGACGGGGAGCCATTATTCTGAATCCATCCTGAGTGTGACACCTGTGGCTCCCGTGCCTGTCATTCTGAAACCTGCCTGTCATATTGCTTTTGCCGTATATCTCTGTATTTTTTCCTACCCGAATAAAACCCACTTTTGGTTCTGAAGACACAGTCTATGGAGTTTATCGAACAAAGGAAGAACTAACGAATAATTTCTTTCAACACACACACACACATACATACACACATACATACATATACATACACACATACATACACACATATATACACACACACATACACACATACATACATACACACATACATACATACATACACACATACACACACATACACACATACATACACACACATACATACACACATACATACACACACATACACACACATACATAAAACACACACACACATACATACACACATACATACATACACACACATACATACACACACATACATACACACATACAAACACATACATAAATACATACACACACATACATAACTATATGCACACACATACATACATACACACCCATCCATTCATGCACTCCTCCGGAGTGCAGGGGTTAAAAATAACAAAGCAGGTCATCCTCACCTATCCTCTGTTCTACAGGACCTGGCATGATGTCATAATCACATGACAGCCATTAACCAGTAACCGGCAGTGTAATTACTGCCGGTTACTAGGCAACCGGCTGTGATGTGAATATGACATCACGCCAGGTCCTAGCAGCACATCGCAGGAGACGCTTGGAGAGACCGGACACCCACCGGGAGCGTACGGGATGTGCAGGACAGGTGAGAAGAATGGAGGAGGAGGAGAGGGGGAGCAGAGGAGAGACACAGGGGAGCACATAGGAGGACGGGGGAGCAGAGGAGAGACACAGGGGAGCACATAGGAGGACGGGGGAGCAGAGGGGAACACTGCGAGGGGCATACAGTGAGGGGGGGGCCGCAAAACTGTGAGGGGGGCCTGTAGACCTACGATTGAGCCTGTATATATGCTGGGGGAGCCTGTATTACGGGATATGCACTGCATCCCCCCGCTGATGAACAGGAGGATGCAGTGCATATCATGAATAGCAAATGAGCGGCACCACGTGACCGGCCGCTCTGCCTGTATACCTACGGGGGAAGCCTGTCTATATGCTGGGGGAGTCGAATCGTTATCGAACATACCCTAGAACTTCCGAATTTGATGCAAATTGTTCGAGTTCGACGAATGACTCGAACACCGCCCAAAACAGGTCGAATCTGAGATTGGCGAACATTTCGAATCGAACATCGCTCATCTCTACAGGTCAGCTCTCCTAGCTGTTTACAGTTCTCTAGTGACTGCACACTCCAGTGTTTCTCCCTCCAGGACCTGTATTTATAGGGGGAACTGGCTTAAGGCCACCAGTGGAGCTCCCCCTACAGGTCTGGGGTGAAAGGTGTTGTAAGTAAGTGGAGTCTGCTTGCTGTGTACATCCCATCCATGTCCTAAGAGATCCTGTGGTACCCTAACCTGGGTGCCACAACAGCAGCATCCAGCAATGTCAGCATCATCTAAACGCGTGACAGATATCAATTTAGGTAATATTTTATTTTCAGACCCTTCATCCTCCCTACTTTAATTTTCTGAGATGTTGACCTTTGGGTTTTCATTGGAATTCAGGAGAAGGAAACTGTACTAACGTGTTTGATTTGGTCAGAAAGTCCACTTCAAAACTATTGAAGGGACTGGTCATTCCACTGTGTGTCAATGGCCTAGTGACAATACTTAACATGGTATTCTTCAACAGCTTGTCGCCCTTGGCAGAGGACTGTTAATTTACTTTCTACAAAAGCTACGCAGGCAGTGTCTTTATATTGGATCCCTCAGTCCTCAAAAAGTGAGTCGACTGGAGTAGGCAAAAAGCCCAAGCCTGAGGTTTATCCTGCAGCAGAGAGATAAAGAGACCTACACTCCGGTTCTCAGGACCAGACAAATATGGTCATAGCCTGAATAAGAGATGACAACTGCTTGCAAAAAAAGGTATGGCCCCTTAAAGAGAATCTCTTTTTTTTTGCAGGTTTTCACTACTTCATCTGAGAGCAGCATTCTGTAGGCTAAGGCTGCCTTCACATTAAGATTTCGGAGCTTCCAAGTGTATCTGTGTCAAATCGGAAACACTCGGATACTCACGGATGGCCTGAATATGGATGGCAATGGATGGCCACGGAACAAGTTTTCAATGGATGCCCGATAAAGATCTGTGAAAAAATAATTCTGATGGTATCCGCAGGCATCCGACCCGATACGTTTTAAATGTCACGCCCATCCAAACACTGGTTGTGTATATAGCAGCAGTGTGCCTCTACCTTCTTGGTCCATAATGGCGTTGTCCCATGCTAAGTTTTGCCGTCTGCTGGACATTAAATATGAGTATGCCCTGTTTTTGCCATAGCGTGTGATGCCATCCGTAGATGCCGAAGAAGGAGACCACGACGTTACTGGCCACGTCCGATCACCTTCCACAGAGACACCTGTGGTGTGTTCGTGCAGCTATATCCAGAGCTGCGAGCTGATCCCCAAAAGTTCCACAACTATATGCGGATGAGTGAGAGCAACTTTGATTTGTTGGTGGATCGACTCCGTGAAGTGATCACACGCCAGGACACCCGTTTCAAGCGAGCAATTACGACAGAAGAGCGATTGATGGTAACATTAAGGTATATCTATATGTGGGGTCTGACACTCGTGAAATGTTGAGCCCTTGGAAATATACTGTTAGAGTTGTGCTGTGTTTTTTTACTTGAAACACGCTGTGTGAAGGTAGACAACTTACTTGCTATGTCCCACTCATGTTCCCATCCTGATCTTCATCTTGTAGTATTGTGGCATGATGTTGCAAGTCTAATCCTAATTGCCCTTTCCTAGCCTTTTTGAGTGATGTTCCCATTATGAGGCCTTTATTACAGTGAGGTTCCCCATCCTGACCCCTTCAATGTGTTTTTTGGCTTATTTTGGCAATATGTGTTTTTTTCCTCTCTCTTGGAATGATGCATCAACACAAACGGTATCGTTTGTTGTATGACACTTCTCACAGTGTTGATGGTGGCAGGGCATCACTCATGTATAGTTCTCTTCCGTCTGTAGCCTACGGCCGTGTTAAGGCAGGGTTATCTGCTTACAAAAATTTAAAACACGTTTTCAACTCCACGGGTGTTGTGACATTGGTTGTACGTCATAACCACATTGTAGCATATGACATGTAGTCAGGACCAACAGAAAGTCAGTTCTTTGGGTATCATTGTGCTTGGCCCTGGAACAGAAATCAGTTGTTGGTTGTTGGATCTCCCAGCTGCATTGTGTGTGTGTGATATGTTTCCAACAATCTTGTTAGCAACTCATATGATTGAAGGTGCTATGCGACAGTCTCCAAACATTGCTGTTCAGCGGCTTTGTTGGTCTGTAGCACTAAATATCTGTTTGGCGTACAAATCACCATGGAACAATCCACAATGGCCCTTATGGTCTTGGTCATCATTCCACAAATTATATTTTTGTATTTATGTCCTACCTGGCTCACGCAATGATGTTGTATTGTCCTTGGTGCAACGTCAACAAACCGGTCAAGTAACAATGACTAGGATCAAAAGAGTGTACAACTACTGACTGACTAGGGCACGCAGAAAGGAAGAGTGTGCTTTTGGCATCTTAGCAGGAAAGTGGAGAGTGCTGTGCATAGCCATAAATCGTAAGATTGAAACCATTGATGACGTTGTGAAGTCATATGTGGTCCTCCACAACTTTATCCACAAGACCAGCAATCAACCCCGAGGAAATCATGGCCAGCCCTAAGGATGACTTTAGACATCCTTCTCTCCAATCTACAGTTGCGGTTGCCAAAATGCGTGATCGGCTGGCCGAGGATTTTATTTGTGATGCAGGCTGTGTGCCTTGGCCGGACCAAATTGTGGATGGCTAAATGTAAAGTAACATTTCGTGTTGTTTTTCTTCTTGCCCTAAGTTACCTTTTTGTCCTGGGTGGATACTTTTGTGTTATAAATACACCTTCTTATGTGTAATGAATGTGGTATTTTCGCCAACATTAAGGGTATGGACATACATCCATTAAACTTAGACGAGTGTACTGCGTGTATAAAACGCATTGCAGTCAGACCAATGTTAACTAATGTCCAAGAGCACATTTCCGAGTCTCGTACGCAATTTTTGCAACTGATTCTCGGATTGTGAGTCTGTCCCAACATTCTGTGATTCTATACGAGGACGAGACTCGCCAATGCAAGTCTATGGGTCCAACCATGAACAAGGAGCGCACTCGGACTGCAGTCGAACCATCCGAGTTTGATGCGAGTTAACACAGCTGAATCATTTTAAACCACAAACCAAGTGGTCTTAAGGAGGCCTCACAAGATATCTGAAGGAACATTGAAGTCTGCTTGACAGCTGTCAGACAGAAACTTCCTCCACCAACCCAAGCAGCATGGCGTCCTTCCTGAATGTCGACATGATGATTTACCTTGTCCAGGAGAAACTGGAGCTATGGGACCCTAGGAATTCTACATATGCGGACAGGTTAAAGAAGGAAGCCTCCTGGATCTACATCACAAGGCAGCTGTTCCCGTCTTATGATGAGAGCTCGGAGCACACCCACTCCCAGCTATGTAATGTTTTTGTGTTCTGTATTGTAACATGTAGCTACATACCATGTTTCCCCTAAAATAAGGTGGGAAGGTGGGTGTCACGCTGGGAGTGGGGAAGACACCCAGCGTAGGATAACGACGGGGGGGGGGGAATAAGGGGTCCCTACTGCTAAGGGCACAAGAAGGAGACGGTGACCCCTAGACTTACTAGGGCTGACCCTGTCTGCCCTAACGTCCCTGTACAGTCTCCTCAACTGTCGCCGACCACGAACCTCGTCCCTCTCTGATCCTAGCGCTATCTGAGCTAAGGATCAGATGGAGAGGTGCACTAGACCCCTCCACTAACAACTAAAGACAAACACCAGGGAAGACAGACATTTGGGGAAAAGAAACACTTATCTTTCAGCAGACCACAGCGAGCTCACAACCTCAGCTTCTGCTGGAGCAAGGATAAAGAGTCCACAAGGAAATATCACCTGCACTGAGGAAGGGTAATGAACCTCCTTATAAAGGTATAAGGAATCTGCTGGGTCCTAGAGACCTACCATACAGGTGGATACAACCAGACCGAGCACAAGACCTCCACAGCCGTCTCCCCAAAATAGAGAGATCTCATCACACCTTCTCTTCATCTACACAGAAGGTAAATGCCCCTGAAAGAGACGGACCATCCTCCACCATTATGGCTGGTGGGCCAAACGCTGAGATCGTCTGCGCGTGACCTCCACCCTGTCACCCGCGCCACCCGTGACAGTACCCCCCCTTCTACGAGTGGCCCCCGGACACTCAGGACCAGGCTTATCCGGATGGGAACGGTGAAAAGCGCGGACCAGCCTAGCGGCAGACACCTCCGACGCCGGCACCCACATCCGCTCCTCAGGACCGTACCCCCTCCAGTGCACCAAATACTGAAGAGAACGGCGCAACATGCGAGAATCAACCACCCTCGAGATCTCGAATTCCAAATTCCCCGCCACACAGATGGGCTCAGGAGGCAAAGGAGACGGGTCAGACGACGGCACATACGGCTTGAGGAGCGACCTATGAAACACATCGTGAATCTTAAGAGCAGGAGGCAACGCAAGACGAAACGCCACGGGATTGATCACGGCGGTTATCTTATAGGGGCCAATAAACCTGGGCCCCAACTTCCAAGAGGGCACCTTCAACTTCACATTCTTGGTAGACAACCACACGTAGTCATTCACACATAGGTCCGGACCTGGCGCACGCTTTCTGTCAGCCATACGTTTGTACCTGTCACCTAAGAGCTTCAAGCTACTCTGTACACCCCGCCAAACCGAGGAGAGGGACGAGGTAAAACGGTCCTCCTCCGGAACTCCGGAAGGACTCGTACCACTAAAAGTACCAAATTGAGGATGAAACCCATATGCACCGAAGAACGGTGACTTGCCAGTGGACTCCTGAAGACGATTATTAAGGGCAAATTCGGCCAAGGGCAAATAACTTGCCCAAGTCTCCTGATGGTCAGAGACAAAACACCTCAGGTAAGTCTCCAAATTCTGATTCACACGTTCGGTTTGACCATTAGACTGGGGATGAAAAGCAGAAGAAAAAGACAACGTAATCCCCAAACGTGTACAAAAGGCCTTCCAAAACTTGGAGACAAACTGAGTACCGCGATCAGAAACCACATCGGAGGGAACCCCATGAAGCTTCACAATCTCACTTACAAACACCTGTGCCAGAGTCCGAGCATTAGGAAGTGCGGGCAGTGCCACAAAGCGAACCATCTTACTGAACCTGTCTACTACTACCAGTACCACCGTCTTGCCCGCAGACGCCGGGAGATCGGTGATAAAATCCATTGACAAATGTGTCCAAGGCTTCTCAGGAATAGACAATGGCATGAGAGACCCAGACGGACGGGTATGCGGAACCTTAGCACGTGCACACACACTACAGGCGGATACGAATTCCGCTACGTCCCTCCTCAACCCCGGCCACCAAAAGCGTCGAGACAAGAGATCGAAGGTGGCCCTGCCGCCCGGATGCCCCGCCAGCACAGAGTCGTGATGCTCTGACAGCACCCTGAGACGCAAAGAGAACGGCACAAAAAGCCTCCCAGAAGGACAGGAGGCAGGGGCGCCCCCCTGAACCCTCAACACCTCCCCCTCTAGATCAGGACAAAGAGCAGAAACAACCACCCCCTCCTGCAAGATGGGAACGGGACACTCCTGAGTACTACCACCCGGAAAACTACGTGACAATGCATCCGCCTTCACATTCTGAACCCCCGGACGGTAGGTGACGGTAAAATTAAATCTCGTAAAAAACAAAGACCACCTGGCCTGCCGGGGATTGAGACGCCTGGCGGACTCAAGGTAAGACAGGTTCTTATGGTCGGTAATAACCGTGACAGGATGGACAGCCCCCTCCAGCCAGTGCCGCCATTCCTCAAAAGCCAACTTAATAGCCAATAGCTCCCTATTACCGACATCATAATTCCTCTCGGCCGACGACAACTTCTTGGAGAAGAACGCGCAGGGCACCCATCTTCCAGGCGAAGGGCCCTGCGACAACACAGCCCCCACCCCCACCTCAGACGCATCCACCTCTACAATAAAGGGCTGAGAAAGATCGGGCTGGCAAAGGACAGGCGCGGAAGCAAAACAACGCTTCAGGGAGGAGAAAGCCTGGCGAGCAGAATCAGACCATTCAGAAAAATCCGTCCCTTTCCTAGTCATGTCCGTAAGAGGCGTCACAAGTACCGAATAGTTCTTAATAAATTTACGGTAAAAATTGGTAAACCCCAAAAACCGTTGCAAAGCCCGTAGATTGTCCGGCTGTTCCCAGTCCAGCACCGCCCGGACCTTTTCCGGATCCATCCGGAAACCCATCGGCGACAAGAGGTACCCCAAAAAACGAACCTCCTGAACGGCGAAAACACATTTCTCGAGTTTTGCATACAGTTTGTTGTCCCGTAGGACCTGCAACACCTGTTTGACATGGGACTGATGCGTCTCCATATCGGGAGAATAGATCAAGATATCGTCCAAGTAAACAACTACGAATCTACCCACCAGATGATGGAAAATATCATTGACGAAATGTTGGAAGACCGCAGGGGCGTTAGTGAGCCCGAACGGCATCACGAGACTTTCAAAATGGCCGTCCGGGGTATTAAACGCAGTTTTCCATTCATCCCCCTCTCTGACCCTAATCAGGTTGTAGGCCCCCCTCAAATCCAACTTGGAGAACCATTTGGCACCCACAACCTGACTAAACAAATCAGGGATCAGAGGGAGGGGGTATGGATCACGGACAGTTATCCGATTCAATTCCCGGAAATCCAAACAAGGACGGAGGCCCCCATCCTTCTTTTTCACAAAAAAGAAACCAGCCGCCACCGGCGACGTGGAGGGCCTGATGTGACCTGTCTCTAGACTCTCGGAAATGAAGTCCTTCATTGCTTGTCTTTCAGGACCGGATATAGTAAACATTCTAGCTTTGGGCAGTTTAGCTCCGGGAACAAGGTTGATCGGGCAATCATATGCCCGATGAGGGGGCAAGTCTCGGCACTCCTTCTCCGAGAACACATCCTCATACTCCGATAGGAATGGGGGCAGGGATGCAGCAGACACCACCGACAAGGATGTAGCCAAACAATTCTCAGAACAAAAATCACTCCATTCCACAATGTCCCGGGACTGCCAATCTACTACGGGATTATGTTTAATCAACCAAGGCAAGCCCAGGACGATGGGAGCGGGGAGACCGTCCAGAACATAGCAAGATATCGTCTCCTGGTGTTGGGGTCCAACCGTCAACTTAATGTCATGTACGATATGCGTGAGACAACCCTGAGCAAGAGGTGCTGAGTCGATGGCATAGATACGGATGGGGCGAGACAATAAACAGCGGTTAAGCCCATGAGTGTGTACAAAGCGAGCATCCACCATGCTGACCCCCGCACCACTATCCACAAACACAGAAATGCCTTCCGTTTTGCGCTCTAGCGCCACCTCTGCACTCAGGAGAAAACGGGAAGTACAAACGGAGGATACACACACCTCCCGCTCGACTACCCCCACACCCCCCATAGTCACATGAGGTCCAGGCACCCCCGTCCGTTTAGGAGCGTAGGGACAGGCCCCGATAAAATGGTCTCCTTTCCCACAGAAAAAACAGACCCCCTTCCCCCTACCCCGGGAGGCACCGGAGGAGAGCCTCGAGGCCGCCGCCCCTCCAAGCTGCATAGGTTCCTCCCCCCTCGGGAGAAATGACTCACCCTCCGTGTGACCACCCGGCAACAAGGAACCACCACGAGAAGGGCTCCCAGTCGCTGGAGGTCTACCCCTCCGCTCCTGGAGGCGTCTATCCATACGAATAGCCAACGACATAGCCGCCTCCAGGGACGGAGGGGTCTCATACACTGCCAGGGCGTCCTTCAGCCTTTCTGAAAGACCCTGGCAAAAATGACTCCTGAGAGCCGGATCGTTCCACTTCGTGTCCATAGCCCACCTGCGGAACTCAGAACAATATGATTCCGCCGACCGAGTCCCCTGGTGGAGATGGCGCAATTTGGATTCAGCCAAAGAGACACGGTCAGGGTCATCATATATGAGGCCTAGGGCGTCAAAAAATCCATCCACAGACTGGAGACAAGTAGAGTCCTGTGGCAAAGAGAAAGCCCAGGATTGGGGATCCCCCTGCAGCAATGATATAATGATTCCTACACGCTGCTGCTCATCACCAGTGGAATACGGCCTGAGCCTAAAGTATAATTTACAAGCCTCTTTAAACACCGTAAATTTATCTCTGCCTCCTGAAAACCTGTCAGGGAGGGCAACCTTAGGTTCCGGTCTGGCCGGACCCACTGCTTGATTCCCCAAGACACCATTTTGCGGTTGTGGTCCCTGCAGCGCCGACCGAAGGTCCGCGACCTCCAAAGACAAGGTCTGCAGCTGCTGGGCCAAAGCCGACACAGGATCCATAAGGAAAGGAAGAAAAAAAATCGAATCCTCCCCTTTCCTTCACTTACAGTTACGGCAGGTGATAATGTCACGCTGGGAGTGGGGAAGACACCCAGCGTAGGATAACGACGGGGGGGGGGGAATAAGGGGTCCCTACTGCTAAGGGCACAAGAAGGAGACGGTGACCCCTAGACTTACTAGGGCTGACCCTGTCTGCCCTAACGTCCCTGTACAGTCTCCTCAACTGTCGCCGACCACGAACCTCGTCCCTCTCTGATCCTAGCGCTATCTGAGCTAAGGATCAGATGGAGAGGTGCACTAGACCCCTCCACTAACAACTAAAGACAAACACCAGGGAAGACAGACATTTGGGGAAAAGAAACACTTATCTTTCAGCAGACCACAGCGAGCTCACAACCTCAGCTTCTGCTGGAGCAAGGATAAAGAGTCCACAAGGAAATATCACCTGCACTGAGGAAGGGTAATGAACCTCCTTATAAAGGTATAAGGAATCTGCTGGGTCCTAGAGACCTACCATACAGGTGGATACAACCAGACCGAGCACAAGACCTCCACAGCCGTCTCCCCAAAATAGAGAGATCTCATCACACCTTCTCTTCATCTACACAGAAGGTAAATGCCCCTGAAAGAGACGGACCATCCTCCACCATTATGGCTGGTGGGCCAAACGCTGAGATCGTCTGCGCGTGACCTCCACCCTGTCACCCGCGCCACCCGTGACAGTGGGGGTCGGGGGAATCTTGGGTGGGAATATTGGGGCTTGCAAGGGTATGATGTGGATATTGTGTGCTTCATGGGAATCTAGGGGCTTGGACAGGAATAACTGTAAAATAACACATCCCCTGAAACCAACACATAGGCCTATTACACATCTATGTGTCCCCTGCACTTGGCTGCCATCCCTGCCCTGAGGTTGGGCAAATGCAAGTGCAGATACAGTTTGAGGCAGCTGCAGGCAAGCGCAGAGGCGGCTGGATGGCCTGCTCCTGTACTTGCCTGCGCTCGGTGCCCCCATTACCTGCTGTGACCGTCCACAGATGAGCGCAGGAGCCAACATCCCGGAAGCGCTAGTGAGAAGTGCGTCATGTCATAGCGTATGGGCTTAGTCAGACGCACCCGGAAACATAACATTCTGCATTTCGAGGTTCCTCTGCGCATTGACGTGAGGCAAGTGTCACTCGTGTTTCCGGGATGTTGCCTACTGCACTCGGCTGTGCATGCCCATACCTGGTAATGGGGCACCAAGCGCAGCCAAGTGCAGGAGCAGTGCATCCATATGCATGTACGCTTGCCTGCAGCTGCCTCAAACAGCACCTGCACTTGGATTTGTGCAAACGCAGGGCAGGCAAGTGCACAAGCACATTACATGTGAATAGGGCCTAATTCCTGATTGTATTTGGATATGTCTGCAGCCAGTCAAAAAAATGGCCAAGGTGCACGTCCCAATATGGATATCAGGAAAGCTGTATGGACACTTTCATTGGCCTTGAGGTGCCAATAACACAAAAAAAATTTCCCTCAAAGTTGCACACCACAGTTAGGTCATACAACCCCCCAGGCATGGTAATTGTTTTATTTGCCCTCTCCAATGTCAACCTCAAACAATATTTTAAGGCATGTGTGGCAGCTTTGAATAGGCATCCTTTTCAAGATACTGCTATTACCAAACACTTCACATGAGTGTCAAGGGAGCCAGAATGTAAACCACTGTTTTTTTTAATATGAAAAGCCATATTAATGTTAGCCGTCATGCTGCTTGTCTAAATAAGTTTACAGTGTCCCCGCAGGGAGGGATGGAACTGTAGCATTGTATCTGGATTCTGTGCTAAAATGTACGTATCTTTCCCATAAACTGTAAGTTTTGTTTTTGAAAATGTTTCACCTATCCGCAAACTCCAAGTGTGCCAACATGAAATCAGATCCAGTCACATAGCGGTCATGTCACCCATCAGCTTATGGGCTTGATACATACATTAACGCTTAGGTCATGTAAGCTTGGGAAGCTAAAGGCAGATGACTTTATTGCTGCTCCCTTCTAGTAGACAGACAGCTGTTTGTTAGAAATTATGTTACACATTGTCAACTTAACATGGAGTTAAGAACACGTTAGAATTGTGCTAAAAAACTCAGCTATTGTGTAACTGTTAGCCGCATGAGCGCTTCTCGGGCTACCATACACGTTGCTCTTTGTGGGTCTAGATCTGGCACATGCACACAGCAATTGTACCCTAATGTGACTTTTCAACTTTTTAGTTTGACAAATTGTGGCACATTTCAGTGTGTATTAGTAAAGCCCGCATCTGGCGTGTAAGGGGCGCACTTGAAAGACACTTGATGCAAGGCACATGCATTGTCTGTGGGTCTTGTGTTTTGGTGAGGCAACTGCGCTTTCCTTGCTTTTGGCAGATGTGGCACTTGGGGCCATGTCAAATAAGGTGGTCTGTTTAATCTTTTTGCTTTTGGGCACCCGCAATTGATGCATCTGCCACAAACCACAAAATCCGCACTGGTTGAAACTGGCCTCAAGGTCCATAACAATGCATGGGCCTTGCCGCTACTGATGCACAAGTGCAGCCCCTAGTCACCACAAGTGGCAGATGTGCCCAATGTGCCGAATCATGATCATTTGTTCCTTGTATTAATTGACCAAGGGGTTTGGGTTGCCATTCAAAGGATAGACCTTATAGTTTGTGGTGTGCATCTGAAACAAGGACATCACAAACATGCTGCCAAACATATTGTGAAGGTGGCCTAGCAAGAGCCATGATGGAACCCATTTTTTTTTTAATGGCTAAATCGGAACACAGTGTAGGCAAGGGTTTTGCTGTAATTTCCAAGCCCCAAATTGCATGCGTTTGTCGGATTGCACACGGATCGCACTCGGATTACTGTCATAGCATCCGACAGTGATGCGATTTTTGCCTGCTGTATTCTCCTCAGAAGCACTGAGCAGAGTTTTAGCAGCATCCGACACCACAAGAAACAGGAAGTAGGAACTGCACAATCCAGATGTCTGAGCAGCACACACAGGGCGACAATGAGCAGCTCCATCAATACTCAGAGGCTCATAGCCCTTGTGCAGGACCGCCCCCAGCTCTGGCAGCCAACACACCAGAGCTATGGTGATGGTAGCCAGTGGATGTCGGCATGGAGGGACATAGCGTGGAACCTCTTCCCTGTTTTTGACCACACTGGGCGGGACGGACAGCAGAACCTAGGTAATGTCTGTTTGATAAAAATGTATGCTAAACCTATAATGTGATATGCGTAGGGCCACACTGGGTTATGGACCAACATTTCCAAGCAGCAGCAAATACTGGCCAGCGTTCACAACAAACGCTGGTTTTAAACGTGAGTCAAGAACAACTCATTTATTACCTTAGTAGCAGCTGCACACAGAGCAGGTGGGTGTCTGCTTTTCAAGAGCGCACACAAAATGCTGCTTGCAGCGTTTTATTGAGCGCTCTGGGAAAGGACCCATCATGCATCTCTGTGTGCCACTGCTACTAAAGGTAAGGTATGGGTTGTTATGGACCCATGTTTCCAGCCAGCAGGTGTTGTTAAAGCTGATTGTTATCTGCTGCGGCATGCCAACGTGGCTCCATAACCCAGTGTGATCCTCGGCTTTGCCTATGTTCAGAGTAATGTTTGGAGAAGATGTCACTGCCATCCCCATACAACTTTGATGTTTACTCTGCAACCACATATGTTTAATGGTGTATGCTTAAGACTAACGTAGCCCCCTAGCCCCACATTTTTACCCTGGACAGTGCCAGAACACTGAGTTTAGCTGATGGTGTCTTTTTTGGAGCACACAGGAAAATCCTGCAAACAGGGTTGGCCTGTGTACGGTGGAAAAGCCGCCATCATGCACCTCTGTGTGCAGCTTTTGTCAGGGAAATAATGGGTGGCTATGGGCCGGCGTTTTTTCAAAGCACAGACTTTTAACGATATGTGCTGCAGCTGCTGAAAACAAATTTGTATGTGGATGCCACTTACATATGTCAGCAAAGTTACTGGTACCCTTGCCTAGGCCTAGGCTCACACATGGCAATCAATTTTATGATGTATGTTTGTTTTTCAAGGTTCTGATAGGTGTTTTTGGGACCCACAGCAATGCCTTTGTTTTTCTACATTATGATTTTAAGAATCATCGCAAAATGGATCCCGTAACAGATGGTGGGTATATGTACCAAGCGTTAAGGGATACGTTCCACAGAGGGCCACATGTTTCTAAACACGTGTGTAATTGTTCTGGCAATGTACAATGTGGTTTGCAGCATTGTTAGTATCTGTAGCCTAAACAAATACCAGTGCAGTAACACTTGAGCCCAGCATCTGTGGACAGCATTTTTAAATTTAAATTAGAACTAACAATTCAAGCAAATCGTGGCAATAATGGTTCCATGGCTCATGTGTGAGTCTAGCCTATGTTGATTTAAGGATTTGTTGCCTAACTAATTTCACATGTTAACAAATGTGGTTTTCACTTATGCAGTGGACCTGGTTATCAGAAGATGGCAGAGCTACCGCGATCAGTATAAGCGGGAGCATAATCGTCTGGCATGCAGGAGCCCCAAGCAGCGCCGGGATGGTCTATGTACACTACGCCAGACTGGGCTTCCTGGAATCTGTGTTGCGGCAGAGAAGGTATGTTTGGTCAACATTTTATTGGTCCATGTTATTCTCAAATTTGCAATTTCACATAAGTAAGGCTCAGCTCAGACTCGCTGTTTTTTGCAGCACCGCAAGCAACTTAGATTTTTTTGCCTTAAGCAGACACCGATACGGGTGTTCACTTTAGCCAAACGGTGACCCATATGAAGGCATTCATTACCTGCTGAGCGGACTCACACAGTACACTTCGACCCCAGCTTTTCTGGGTGGGCCAGGCAACGTTGCAGGAAACGTTTCCTGGGCACCCCTGAAAAGTGGCTGCCAAAAAGGCCTGTATACGTCCGCTCTGCAGGTAATGAATGGCTTCCTATGGGTCACCGTTCGGCTAAAGTGAACACCTGTATCAGTGTCTGCTTCAGATGAAAATATCTAAGTTGGTTGGGGTGCTGGCAAAAACGAGTGTGCCCCTTGCCGAACACCACCTTGGCAAATTTCTTGGGAATATAAAGACTGTTTACGGGCAGTTTATAATATGTTGTGTCAAAATGGATTTTTCAGAGGAGCATATTAGATAAGTCCAAATGTGCACTTTAACCTTGTATACCAAATGGATGCAGATGTGATTGTTTTAAACAGTAGCCAATAACTGACACTGTTGGTGTTGAGTGTCTTTACATTGGGAATCATTAACTATGGTTACACATGAGATGTCAAACTACCAAACTAGCCATGTCACTTAAAACTGTTGTGTTGGGAAACACATATGTGCCTAGAATATGTTTTATGACATTTCAGGTGTGGCAAGGCAAATGCCTCCTTTTCAAACTCCTTAGTCCCCAAATGAAAAATGTGGAAATATGGCAAGAATGTCCATGTGTCTGGTATGCCTTGACCAACATCTGAACCTGAAGTCTTGTTGGCCTTACGCCTTACGACGTGATCATATTAGACAATCTGAAACCACCACAATCCCAACTAGCATTCATGAACTGCTGTGGGTATCAGCAGAGCAGTCCCTTTTTTTTCTTACAGATGTTTTTTAACCAAATGCCATTGTCAGCTATTGTTTGCTTTACCATTGCTCCATTTTGGCAAGCCATACTATACGTACATATGTTGAAAAATCCTGGACATTTGACAGCAATTTATTAAATATATTTTGTGGTCAACAGTTATTGTGAGTCCTATATATGTAAAGCCATACTATGTGTACATAAGCGGACAAAAAAAAAACTATTAAACGCAAAAACAAGTCCAATGACTACATATTTTCAATTAGCCAAAAGAAAAACAACAATACTTGTAGTTCATACACCCCTTTTGAAAATATGTAACAAAAAACATGAAGCCAAATACATCTTCTTGCCATTCCTTCATCAGGCCTGACTCTAGTGTTCTTTATTCCAAACTAGATCTGTGTCCACCTGGAGGCGCCCTTTGCCGGTCCCACCCGAAGACCAAAGGGCCGCTGGAGGTGCTCCGGATGGCGACGCTGCTGAGGCCGGACCACCACAGCCTTCACCATTGGAGCCTGCCTGGGATTTGGACACTGAAGGCCAACCACCAGTGGCTGAAGACCTGCTGGCTGATCCCCACAGCCACTAGGGGAAGAGTCAGTGAGGAGCGCCGACGATTTGTCCATGGTCCCGATTCCCGTCCCCTCCATCTCGGTCCCTTGCCCCAGGCCTGTGAGCCATGTTGGTGCCACTACCACCTTGACACACAGAGAGATGAGGGTCTTCACAGACAATGCAAGGCCGGACATGGATGATGGGGAGGCTGCTTTTGCACACAGTCTGTTTGGATACCTGAGAGAGATCCCACGGGCACGGAGACTGTGTGCAAGGGCAGCCATCCAAATTGTGCTGGATGCCTTGATGCCCCCAAACAACCCCAGACAGGTCTTTCAAATGCTGGAGGGTTGACAGGATTCAGCGGAAAAGTTACTAGACAGGCCAACAGCAGCCAGTACAACCATCATCCATTCTGGCCTCGCAGAGTCTGGAGAGACCCCATTAGGATTTTACATTGTGGGCTCCCTACAAGGACCTTAGCAGTGGCCCCAATTTTGCAATGGGGAACACATGGATTCATCCACAGCTCCTAGGCCCCTGGAAGAGGAGGTCAACTGGGCACTCCAGCTTGTTAAGAACCCCGGTGCCCAGGGGCATGTGTACATGCAAGAAGCCAACAGTGATGTGCTTACATATACACACCTGTAGGCCACCAGCTGTGTGTTTCAATTGTTTTTTTGTTTCCAAATGTTAAACATGTGTAACTGTGCTGGCCATGTGTTCAACATTTTAATGTTGTGTTGACATTTGTGAATTTGTTTCAATTGCCACAAACCAAAAAAGAATAAAATACAGTTTCTGTTGTTTGACTAGAACTCTGTGGATGGTTTTCTGTATCAGAGGCTATACGCCACTATCTGTACCTCTTGGAAAAAACTCAATATTCCCAGACACTTCCTTATTCTCCTTTGTGCTGACATACCATGACAGCACACATAATATTGTTGTGATGGGCAAACAAAGATATGGAGCTAGTCCGGAAGCCATGATGCAGGCCACTGAGAGCAGCAAACTGGATGGCAGCGGGCTGTCCATGTTGTGCATGAACATTTTACATTTTGCCACATGTCACTAGCCATGACCCATTACAATTAGGGTGCTGTTGCCAGCCAACACCAGGTGCACATGGGGCAAAGTAGGTACACATGATGGCATCATCCAGACACCAGAAATCCACACAAGATGTTGTAAATGCAGAAGAGAGACAGGTATCTGTTGGAGGAGCACTCACAAACCTCCATACTGTATGTTTACCTATTCCAACATATACTGTTCTCAAAAATGCATGTAAACATTTATCTTAGCCCAGCCATACAGTTGGTTTTGGTTAGGCTAACTTTTGTATTTTAAGTATTCCAAAATATCCACAAAGAAAGTAATCGTCATGTTATTTGTCCAAACACATGGAGGGGCCCGTTTCCCAAAAAAAACAACAACCACAAGCATGTTTGACGCACACACACTATGGTTTAAAAAAAGCCAAAAAAACAGACCCCAGCAAATACGTGTTCAATCACATGGTATGTGGTGCATGGTTATGTGAACACAACTGCATGAGCAACAAATTAATGTGTTCAACAAACAATACATTAGGGTGCTTGAAGAATATCGGACTGCCAGAGGACTGAACCCTCGGGGCTCATAAAAAAATCTGCATACTGATCACGCACACGCAGTGTTGAGGGCTCCTGTCTGCGCCTAGGAAACTGTAGTGCAGGCAGAAAGTGCTGTGGCAGCTGGGGGCCAGATGTGGATTCCTCATTAGGGCCATCATGTAATAGTGTGAAAATATGCCAAACCACACAGGCTTTAATGACCGAATCCACATTTGTCTCACTCAGTTAAATGGGTGATATCAGTATGCCACATTTGGCTGTCAAAATGCCAAATGTGCGCTCTACCATTCTTTGTGCACGGGATAACTGAAAATGTAAAACACACCTAAGATATGGGTGCAACACTTCCCGCCTCAACTGAAATGCTTCATCAGCAAGTAACACAAAGGGAAGAGGGGTGCCAGCAGAGCCAGGGAGCGGGGTTGATGGAGGGACATGCAGATCCTGATTCATCTGGCGTTGGCCCAACACAGAGTGGCGGTAAATATTGGCGTCACCTGTTCAGCCATAAGACCCAACATCCACTGCAATTAACATGTAACTGCTGTGAACTAAACCCAAAAGAACAATAGAAAAATAATGTTTGTAATTAAAGAAAAGACTTTCTGAATTGAGTGGTTTCTTGATTCTAATGTGTTTCCCATCAAGGATAGTTTGGGAAGTTACATCTGGAATAAAAGCCATTTGCAACGTTGTACCAGGATTGTTCAGTCGGCTCAGGAAGGACAAGTGGCTTCAATCGCTCCCACATTTCCTCACATGTCTTACGGACAATTTGGCCAATGGTCGCTTTCCCCAGGAGAAACTCCAGATGTCAACCGGTAAAAGACAGACCCGTTGCCACAAACCTGCAAAATGTAAGGAAAAAAAAAGATGAGCAGACAAGTAGGGTAAGATATAAAGATCCAGAGGAAATGCATGGTAGACACACCTCATCCGGACAGGAGCACACACGCGTATGCCCCCAGGGAGACATCTGACGCCTTGTAGGAACCATGTGTGCCAAGTGTGGGGCACATTATCCCTGCACACAAACGCTCAAAGCCACTTCACCGACAGCACCCTTGAAGTAACATGCTGCTGAGATGTGCAGGAACCATGACACAGAACGCAGCAATGTAAACATTGGGCAAGGGTAAGGCAAAGTCAGTATAGACATTATATACATTGCAGACACTATACTTATATTGGCTTAGGCCGGCTTCACACCACTGTGAAATCCGATCCAGGGCTGGCAGGAGTGAACCTGACAGCCCCGGACCAGATCTGGACACAGAACTGTATGGCCAATTATGCCCTCCGGCCCGGTGTGCAGCCAGATGGCTCATTTGTAGCCTCAGCTGTGGATAATTCAAGATTCTGAACTGTCAGCAGCAGACAGCAGGTGGTGCTGAAGTTCAGGGCCTGCCGGCGCTGTGCTTCGGCACCTGTCGTCCGGCTCCCAGATGCGGCTCCGGTGCAATCCAGCGAAATAGACCCCATGTAAGGGGGCACCTGATCGCACTGGACCAGGAGGATCCAAGAGCATCCGGGAGGATCAGCTTTTTTCCCCCGGATACAAAAATGCTGCATGCAGCATTTTTGTGTCCGGGAGAAAAATCTGAATCCTCCAGGATTCTCCTGCACAAATGGAAATCGGATGGCAGCTATCCATTCAGCCCCAAGCATTGTATGGGGGGCCGAAATCCGGTCGGGGGCTGTCAGGTTCACCCAAACGCAGAATTAACTTGAGTGGGGAGCAAATAACGGATAGAGTTTGCCCAATAGGAAGTAACCCGGGTAGCAGAGCCCGCACCTGTGAGTTCTCTAAGTCTCATAGAAAATCCGTACAACAGGGATATTGCAAATACAGCCCTGACTCCCAAAGTTCCCACAAGAGGGAAGCCAGGAATAGCAGGGCGCTGCTGTCCAGACGGAAGGTTGAGCCGACGGGTACAAGGGAGGAGAAGAGAAGCAGAAGCAGCAGGAGGCCAGATTATCTACAGGAGATCAGTCTTCATAACACTGGGAACAAAAAAGAAGGAAAGGAACATAAAGGAGGGTTCCATCTTGAGCCAGAAATCCCAATTGCAGCCTTAGAGAATTCACCAGTTTACCATCTGACAAACCATTGAACTGTAAAGCTGAATGAGAGTGTTCAAGTAAAGTTACCTGGTGAAGTGAAGCTTTGACTCTGCTGCATCCTTTCAAATATAAACTGCTTTATTACAGCATTGCTGCCCCGGTGGTCCAGTCCCGCCTGCGGGGACTATTCCATCCAAGCCTCAATACCACCGACCACCGGACTCAGCAGGTGGCGTCACGAAGACAACAACTTGTAAATAATCCCCTGTAAATGCTTCCCCCCATTTCAGTTGACCCCCAGGGCCACGTCTTCGGGATGGCCACCCGTGACTTCCCGGACTGAGAGAGAGAGCCCGAAGGCCAAGTACCTGAGCCCTGGGTGCGCGTCAACTTCTGGCGGTCACAAACAGGATCCCATGCCTGGTACCACTGGGTACTGTGTGCTTTGAATTGGACTAAAATTGAATTTTATTGACTTTTCTGAATTTGCCCGGTGCCAAGATGGATTTCCGCCATTGCCACGTGGGGACCGAAGATGGCACCGACGCCATGCAGTAAACAACATGTGCAGGCCCGGGGGAGTGCCTCAGCCTCTAGAAGAAGGAGGGCCTAGCCAGAGGCGCAAAAAAGTGTGGCCGCCCCGATTGCAATCAGGGGGGCAGCCCACAGGAAGTTCCAGAGGAATGCCTGCCCATCGCTGTACAAAGCGAAAGAGAAAGACAGACGCCATCAGACTTCTTCGTACCCAGCAGCATGGCAGCACCCCGATGGAGAGACGTCATCCGCAAGCTGGAGGAGCAGACCTACGCCGAGCGAGGCGATCCAGCAGCTGCATCCCTACTCACGCTAGAGGGGGATGCAGACTACTGGCGGGAAACTTTCACTTGGCTCCGGCAGGAGATGGAGCAGACGATACCATGGGTGCGCCGGAGGTGGAGTGCGGAGAGGACGTACGAGCTGTCGGCTCGGAAGACGGCCCATGAGACGCGGGAAGCAGAAGTCGCCATCACAGCCGTAGAGGCGTACCAAGCCTCCCTTTCGCCACCAGCAGAGACCCAGGACATGGGGACGCGGATGGAGCCCCCAGCACCACCACCGTCCCAGGCCAGCAGCAGTATCCGGCTGGAGACTGCCTTTGTATCTGCACCAGAACGAATCCTGCTAGATGTGGACGTAGAAGAGCTCTACGAGGAGCCCGAGGAAAGTAATGACTACGATGACGACTACGAGGAATCGGCTGGAGCCTCAGTAAGAAGCACTCCGGAAGCGGCCTGGTGGACAACCTGGCAGCAACACCGCCAAGGACTCCCCACTATTGCAAGCGCTGCAGAGGTATGTGCAATCCCCAGACGCCATAGAAGCAGCCCCTCACCACCCCCATACCAGTCCCTGCACCCGGTCATCCCAGGAAGATAGGAGCCAGGTACAGGGAAAGGGAGGACTGGTACCAGAGGGAGCGCACTACTAAAAGACTCAGGGATGAAGCCCGCGCTTACCCCCCATTGCCAATAGAACTACACAAAACTTGCATGGTTGTGTCCGTATACCATAAAGATGGTTGGGGATTCTTTTTCTCCCGGCAGGATGTAGAATCATTCTTAAGAAAAGGACACCCCCGGCATGATTTGAACAGAGGAGAACAAGTGACTTATGAACGCTATCCTGCACCATTAGGATGGTTCGCCATTAGGATTTCTAAAACAGACTGATGATAATTGAAATAATGGACTCCCGATGAGAGACACTGCTTTCCCGTGTATATACCCCCTTCATCTTGCTTGAGAACCCTTTTAATAAAGATTATGTCCCTGGAGACCCTTGAGACCTTTTTTATTGAACATTTACCCCGTTATGTGTGATGATGAAGAAGAGAGGCCCAGCGGTGTTAATGCACACTGGACTGTGTAGGACTAGAGATTACCGCTGGGCCCGCATGCTGAAAGCGGTCCCGTTGGGCCAGAGTGAATAATGTGTGTACAGTTTTATATATGCAACGTTTAAGCCCTTCCCGACCTATCACGTAGGAGGACGTCATGGGCCGGTAATGGGTGTTTGATGTGAGCTCCGGCGTGGAGCTCACATCAAAGCCCCGACATCTCAGCTGATCTCATCAGCTGAGATGTCGGGGTAACAGCACTGATCGGATCCAGGATCCGATCGGCGCTGTTAACCCCTTGGATCCCGCCGTCAATCACTGACAGCGGGATCCAAGGTGGCTGCGGCGGGGAATGCGCTGTTCCCCGCCTGCTCAGGAGATCCTGCGATAGTAACGCAGGATCTCCGGCGCTCACATGACAGCCCGGGGTCCTGGCTAGACCCCGGATGCTGTCACAGAGCAGTTTCCTGCTGTGGTTGGCAGGCGCTGTCAACCACAGCAGGTCCGCGATTCTGGGAGATACAGATGAACTGCAGCTGATCTGTATCTCCCAGAAGCGATCGGACTGTGCAGCTAGGTGCCTCTTAAAGAGGCAGTGTAAAAATAAGAATGAGTAAAAAAAAAAAGTTTTTAAAAACCTGTAAAAAAAAATATATATAAAAGTTCAAATGACCCCCCTTTACCCCCAATCACAATAAAAGTATAAAAAAAAACAAAAAAAAAACACATGTTTGGTATCACCGCGTTCGGAATCCCCCGATCTATCATCCTATTAAATCCATTAATGAAAGCCGTGAACTCCGTAACGGAAAAAATGGTACAAACGCCAAAATTCTGTTTTTTTGGTCACCATGTTATTGCTATAAAATGCAATAACGGACGATCAAAACTGCGCTTCCGCCCAAAAATGGTATCATTAGAAACGTTAGCTCAAGATACAAAAAATAAGCCATCACACAGCCCCAGATTCCAAAAAATGAGAACGCTGTGGGTCACAGAACATGGCGCAAAAAGTCTGTTTTGTTTTTTTTTTTCAAACTTCTGAATTTTTTTTCACCACCTAAATGTCAGTAAACGTATACATGTTGGGTGTCTACGAACTCGTATCGAAGCGAGGCATCACCCCGTCATGTCGGTTTTACTATATAGTGAATATGGCGACTAAAATACCCAAAAAACAAATGCGTCATTGCACTATTTTTGCAATTTCGCTGCATTTAGAATTTATTTGCAATTTCCCTGTACACTATATGGTAAAATAAATTATTACATATGAAGTACAGCTCGTCCCACAAAAAACAAGCCATCATATGTCTATATTGACAGAAAAATAAAAAAGTTATGGCTCTTGGAAGCAGGGGAGCATAAAACGAAAATGAAAAACGAAAAATTCCCGGGTCTTGAAGGGGTTAAAGATATGCACTTCCCTGGACGGGGAAGAAAACCTAAATATTCATGATTGAATATAGTTTACCCATTGATATTAATGATTAAAAATATAAAAATGTTCTTTTCACTTCCCGAAGGGCGAATGTGATGCCCAGGGAAGAGCATATTCAATCAAGGGGGAGTGTTGGGCCCCACTACGTAGGTGCCACAAAAAGGGTACTGCCCCAGAAAAGCGGTGTAGTACTCCACTGCAATTGAGACTATGGTCACAAGATGGAGCACTAGAACTGACACCCACGCACCAGGACAGTAGGTGGGAGGGAACCCAGGGAGGATATATAGTGGCCTCTATGGTGAACTAAGGAGACTCTGGAGTCTGGTGAAATGTCACTCAAACAGATAAATTTAGTAATGTTTGTATGAACTGGAGAACAAGCAATAATTACAAGGACACAGCAAACAAGCTTTGTGTGATTTTGAACAGTGTGACCCAGCACTTTCACTTATAAAAATTGTGATACACATTGTTGGGAGGGTGTCGCACACAACGATGCAGCAGGCCACACAGACTACGCTTCATACATATGTGCACACCAAACAACATGTATGATGACATGTCAAGATATGCTGAGTACTCACCATGCAGTATGTTCAGCTTTACTACATGCAGTGTTGGCTGCAGGATGCTTGGAAAATGCTGGTTCAGGTCTGAGAATAAGGATGACAGGAGCTGCAGCATGTAAGGAGCACTGCAGCAAAGGGATCATGCTCCAACAAAACAACACACACCGAGATGGAGTCTGCAGAGAGGGTGGGAGGGACTCCAACAGCATTTTTAAGCATGTTCAGTGACAGAACTCGGATCCGATTTTTTAATGAATCTGAATTACATAGACTCCCATGTTATTTGATGTGGAACGCTACGGATCCGATACAGATCCGTGGTGTCCGATTTCTTTCACGGACACCAAAATCGCAGCAGGCTGCGATTTTGGCTCCGTGAAAGAAATTGGACAGTAACGGATGGTGCTAAACGCGGATGAGAATAGAGACACATCTGATCTGATCCGTGGCACATAGGAAAACATGGGAGGCAAAATTGGATCCGAGTGTATCAGATTTGACACAGATACACTCGTAGCTCAAAAATCATGATGTGAAGGCAGCCTAATGGCCGCTTTACACGTCCCAACATCGTTTCGATATTGTATACAACAGCACGGGAGCGTGCACTTTTTGGCCAGAAATCCAAGATCGCATAGGAGCTGTCACACAGGGAGATATCGGCAGGCAACAAAACTGTGATGTATACGCCCCCTTGTACGCGCGAACCTGAGAACGACCATTTAACATGGGAGTGAATAGGGGAAGTTGCTCTCCAAGTCGGTGTTGGGCTGTCACACAGCACGATCCTGCCAGATCGTCCATCCAATATCAGGCAGTTGGAGAGCCTGCACAGTTCTTCCCCGATATCATTTTGGCATCGTTCTTGCATCAAATTAGACATTTACACCATACAACGCACGGACGATATCGGGGCCAACGCACGAACCACGTGACTTTTTATCGAAGTTGGACGACGATATCGGGACGTGTAAAGTGGCCATAAGAGACTCTGAATCCATCAATGGATTTAATTTAGTTTAGATTATTGGCTGCAGTAGTTGTGAAACAATCAAGGCATTTAATTTTAGCCATGCAGCAGAGCTAGGAGAGCTACCCCAGCCAACACCAGATTCTCAATAGAGATTATACATTGACACTGAGGTGTCAATCAGAGAAGAGAGAGTGTCTGACTGTCATGTTTGTGACTATGCAGTCCAGTAATGGTAATTACCAGGTGATAAAGCCTTTTGTTTATGTAAACAATAGCACACAGACTGATAAGAGAAGGGAAAAAAATTCCAGACTGTAGTGGCGCTTATCACCTCAAGGAATCTCCAACGTTCACAAAACTGTTCCAATTCTATGGTATTTTTCAAAAATATTTATTTACAAAATACAGTACAACATATTTCGGCTATGTGGATGAATGTAGCCTACTTCAGGTACATAAAGAGCAGTGGAAAAATCATCTGACATACACTGTAAGCTTACTCATATAAAGCGCTTACTTACAATTACCCGATCTTGAGCCCAAACCCCATATAAGGCTGCTTTCACACTGTGTTTTTGTGCAATCCGTAGCTGTTCGTTGTAAAACGGTCAGCTATGGATCCGATTTGGCCCCCATGCATCCCTATGGGCCATGGATCACATCGGATTTGCCCTTAATAGCATCAGATTTTTGTCAGATCCGATTCTGTTCGATTTTTTCCTGCACCCAAAATCACAGACTGCTGCGATTTTGGGAGCATCGGACAGGATCTGACAGAATCGGATCCAACATGATCCGAGGCCTTTAATATGGGGGCCTATGGGGCGCGTCAGAGAAAACATCTGATGGTGCTTGATCAGTACACTTAAACTGCTCCTAACCGTCTAATTTCACTTCTTACAGACATTGCAGTGAAATTAAATAAATGCAAGGATTAAAAATAAAAAATCTCTATTCTCACCTGTCCATGAGTCCCCCGGCATCTCCAGCTATCTTCTGATTCTTAAAAGACCTGGTGTGATGTCACAACTTGGTCACATGACAACTTACCGCGATAACCGGTCATGTGACTGTGACGCAACCACAGGTCCTGTAAGGAACAGAAGATAGCTGGAGACACAGGGGGACTCGTGGACAGGTGAGAATAAAGATTTTTTAATTTGTAAGGTCAGGAGGAGAGGGGAGAAAGAGGGAGAGACTGAGGGAGCAGTGTTACGCTTGGGAGGTAAGGGAATCAGGTGACAGGTAGGTGAATTAGGCAAAAGGGGGTCAGGAGCGCCTAATCTGACCCTGATGCTGGGGTCCCGAGATCGCCCTGATCTCGGAGGTACCTCTGATGGTGAGGAGTTCCAAGCCACCACCCTGTACCCTAAAACTCCTGATTAGCCCTAGGCTGAGGGCTCCTACCTCCACCCACAGGTCAGAACTCACAGCTTCTTCCAAGGAAATACTTTAACCCAGCAGCTAAGCATCAGCACAGCACCAAGACCTAGAGCACATAGCTATCAGCAGCACCTGACAGAGGAGAGGATAGGCTATTTAAATCCAGGGGCAGGGGATTCCAGGTGAAGCTCGCACATGAACTCCTGAACCAGCAATTGAACATAATAGTGCCTTCAGTTCTGGAGCACACCACAGGAGGCAAGAAACCTCACAACCATCAACCATGCAGCTCTTAAAGACAAATCACATACACAGCAGCATCTAATAATGTCAGTGCCATCTAAGCGCGTGACAGTACCCCCCTCTTTTAAGAGAGGCCTCCGGACTCGAATACGGCAGATCCGAAAGAAGTCCACATCTCCTGAGAGACGAGATATGAAAGATATTACGGGTTGCCAAACCTGGAGGTAGGTCAAGGCGGTACAGCACAGGATTGCAAATGGCCGATGACTGCAAAGGTCCTACAACCCCGGAACCAGGAGCCCCAGTAGCATGCCTCCACCTGACGTGCTTGGACAACACCCACACATACTCATTCACACTCAGGTCTGGACCTGTACGTTTATTGCCACACATGCGTGCACACAAAGAGGGTACAGTCTTAGGCAGGAAAGCACCGGGCGCGTCTCTCAGGACCCCAGGACACCCTCCCTTGGGATGCACCTTAGACACAACCACCCTTCCCCTGCACGTCTTCTTAGGATGACACTCAGAGGCACCAGGAGTCGAGAATGTGGTGTGCACTCCACCTCCACCCCCAGGAAAACTCCTAACCTCCTTGAGCGAAGAAGCCGGTGAAGCCACCACCAGCATGGTGGAGATGGAAGTACCCCGGCAAGTCCCCTCACATGCAGTACCCCAGTGAACCACCTCCCAGGCCCGCCTGTCAATAACTGGGTTGTGTTTTCTCAGCCAAGGGAGACCCAAGACAATGAGGGTTGGCAAATTCTCCAAAATGTAACAAGAGAGCAACTCCTGGTGATGAGTTCCTATGCTCAAATTCACTTTATGCACCACTTGGGATAATACATTCTGGATGAGTGGAACTGAGTCAATAGCGGAGATAGGAATAGGTCTCGCTAAGGCCCTACAGACGAAGCCATGAGTCTGCGCAAAGCGTGAATCCATAAGAACAACTCCTGCTCCGCAATCAACTAATACCGGTATAGTCTCCGTTTTTCCATCTACCAGCACCTTGGCAGACAGTGTGAACGGAGACTTAGAAAAAGAGGAGATATAAACCCTCTAGTCGTCTCCTTCTGAACGACATGAAGTAGGCTGCATCTGAGACAACGTATGTGTCCCGAAGCAATGTGGACAAACTTTGATAAAATGATCAGCTTGTCCACAATAAAAACAATCTCTGCCCACTTGATGAACTGCAACTACAGGGGGTTTAACATGAGGGCCTACTGCCCCCAACTGCATAAGTTCATTGTGTGGAGCCTCCTCAACAGGGGTAGCCATAGGGAACAAAGTTGGTCTCGGTCTCTCCTTTAGACATCTGTCTACCCTGCTGGCTAGGGACATCGCAGCCTCCAGTGACTCAGGTGCGGCGTACTGAACCAGGCGTTGTGCGCCTTCGTATGCTAACATCTTTCTGGGATGGTGGGAGGAGACCCATGTATACAAGCTGGAGCAATACAAGAAGAATGTGTTGAAATGGTTCAGATATATCGATGATGTGCTCATTCTTTGGACAGGAACACAGGAAGACTGCCAGGAATCTATACATGATTTGAACATCAATCAGTGGAACATCAGGCTGACATCTGAGATATCCGAACACTCGGTGAGTTACCTGGATCTGAAATTAACAAAACACAACAAGAGGATTAAATCTACCATGTTCAGGAAATCTACAGCAACTAATATTATGCTGCATTTTGAAAGCTCACACCCAATACACCTCCGCAGGAGCATTCCAAAAGGACAGTTCTTGCGGTTACGTAGGTTTGTAGCATGCGGCTATCCTAAAAAGTTGGTAGCAGGAGCATTCCAACAGGTTAGAGACATCACGAGGGACAAGGCTTTAGGACCAAGACTCAGAGAGAGAAGAGAATTATTGAGTGTGATCACACCCTACCATAATCAATGGGAAGAAGTGAGGAAAATCTTGAACCACAATTGGGACATTCTCACAAGGGATGATAAATTAAAACCTATTTTATCTGATAGGGCGAGGATGACTGCAATGAGGAGTCCAAATTTGAAAGACGCCATCACTAGTAGCCACTACACTAAACCTACTACGAGAACAGGAAGAGGTAACAGACTAAAAGGGTCGTATGCATGCGGGGACTGTAACATCTGCCCATTCATTGAATGTGATCCAGTGATGAGACTATTGCCTCGGACTCTTTGACCTCAGCCTGGTTCTGGCTTCTACAAACACTGCAAATCTTTTTGTTTGACCTCCACGCTGATCTGACGGTGGACATCCTGGAGAGGAAGATAAAGGAAAACAAACCATAAAGAACTATATTTTGATTCTACAATTTAGACACAATAGGCTCCCTTGGCACTTGGCCTGATTTCATTGTTCTCTGAGGCAATAATTGTTTGGTCTTTCTGGTTGAGCGGGTGATTCATGGTGGCTGATGAGGGGTTGGCTTGACCTGGCTGTTAGGGGGTAGTTGGGGACTTGAAATTGTCTGTTGAGATATTTATTGGTAGTGACATTTGCCTCTTACTTTGTCTAGCTGATTGACATATGAGAATCTATAATATAAAACCCGAAGGCCACTTCCGGCCAATCCGGCCAACTTCCGTGATGGCCTCCGACCTGTGTAATCAGACCGGAACCGGAAGTGGGCGCTTTAGCGCCCACCAGATCCACGAGCCACCAGATCCGCGTAGCGCTCACCGCGAGCCGTTAAACTCCCACGACCCCTGTGTCCCGGCGCCTCCTCTCTCCTCCGGCCCAGTCCTCCCGCTCCTCTCCCCGCCGCTCCAGCCCCTTCCTCCCGCTCCTCCTCCCGCCGCTCGGTTCTCATCCTCCCCCCAATGTTGCAGCTCAGAGCGGAGGACATGCGGTTCTCCCGACGCCGCCCGCAGATGACCGGCATCAGCCGGTTCTCTCCCGCTTGCCACACATGCGGCTCCCCAGCTCCTGCGGCCCCCCCGCGGGTCCTCCTGCCCCCCCCGCGGCTCCTGCGGGCCCCCCGCAGCTACTCATGCCCCCCGCGGGTCGTCTTGCCCCCCCGCGGCTCCTGCGGCCCCCCGCAGCTACTCATGCCCCCCGCGGGTCGTCTTGCCCCCCCCGCGGGTCGTCCTGCCCCCCCGCGGCTCCTGCGGCCCCCCGCAGCTACTCATGCCCCCCCGCGGGTCGTCCTGCCCCCCCGCGGCTCCTGCGGGCCCCCCGCGGGTCGTCTTGCCCCCCCGCGGGTCGTCTTGCCCCCCCGCGGGTCGTCTTGCCCCCCCGCGGGTCGTCCTGCCCCCCCGCGGCTCCTGCGGCCCCCCGCAGCTACTCATGCCCCCCCGCGGGTCGTCCTGCCCCCCCGCGGCTCCTGCGGGCCCCCCGCGGGTCGTCTTGCCCCCCCGCGGGTCGTCTTGCCCCCCCGCGGGTCGTCTTGCCCCACCGCGGGTCGTCCTGCCCCCCCGCGGCTCCTGCGGCCCCCCGCAGCTACTCCTGCCCCCCCGCGGCTCCTGCTGCCCCCACCCTGCTTGCTTCTACTAAAAATAATAAATCCCTCATAGAGGATACTCACCCGTCCGCCGGCGCGCTCCATCTACGTCCTATAGCTCCATGGCTTGAGGACCTGTGGTTGCCTGGGAAACCGATCATCTGATCGGTTTCCCAGTCAACCACAGGTCCTGCGAGCCGCCACACGGGTGAGTATCCTCCCATCCATCCTGCCCCTACCCCCCACCGGCTCCAACCTGCCCCCCCCTGCTCCATAGCACACATCCCCCTCTGCTCCATCCTGCCCCCCCTCCATCCTGCCCGCCCCCCACCCGCTGCATCCAGCCCCCCCTCCACCGCCTCCATCCTGCCCCCCCGCCTCCAACCTACCCCCTGCCCCCGCCGACTCCATCCTGCCCCCCCCGCCCGCTCCATCCTTCATTCCCCCCCCCCCGCTGACTCCATCCTGCCCCCCCCACACCAGCTCCATCCTGCCCCCCCACCGGCTCCATCCTGCACCCCCCGCCCGCTCCATCCTACCCCCCCACTGCCTCCATCATGCCCCCCACCACACCAGCTCCATCCCGCCCCCGCCGGCTCCATCCTGCCCCCCCCCCCACAGCTCCATCCTGCCCCCCCCACCAGCTCCATCCTGCCCCCCCACCGACTTCATCATGCCCCCCCGCCAACTCCATCCTGCCCCCCCCACCAGCTCCATCCTGCCCCCCCCCGCCCGCTCCATCCTATCCATCCTACCCCCCCGCTGGCTCGATCCTGCCCCCCCCACACCGTCTCCATCCTGCCCCCACACCGTCTCCATCCTGCCCCCCACCGGCTCCATCCTGCCCCCCCACCGACTTCATCATGCCCCCCCGCCAACTCCATCCTGCCCCCCCACCAGCTCCATCCTGCCCCCCCCCGCCCGCTCCATCCTATCCATCCTACCCCCCCGCTGGCTCGATCCTGCCCCCCCCACACCGTCTCCATCCTGCCCCCACACCGTCTCCATCCTGCCCCCCCACCGGCTCCATCCTGCCCCCCCACCTGCTCCATCCTGCCCCCTTCCCACACCAGCTCCATCCTGCCCCCTCGCCCGCTCCATCCTCCACCCCCCGCCAGCTCCATTCCACCCCCCCCACCCGCTCCATCCTGTGCCCCCCCCCTCGGCTCCATCCTGCCCCCCCCCCCGCCGCTTCCATCCTGCCCCCCTGCCCGCTCCATCCTGCCCCCCCCCACACACCAGCTCTATTCTGCCCCCCCGCCACCTCCATCCTGCCCCCCCCCTGGCTCCATCCTGCCCCCCCCCCTGGCTCCATCCTGCCCCCCCTCCGGCTCCATCCTGCCCCCCCTCCGGCTCCATCCTGCCCCCCTCCGGCTCCAACTTACCCCCCCGCCGGCTCCATCCTGCCCCCAGCCGACTCCATCCTGCCCCCCCCCGGCTCCATCCTACCCCCCCGCCGGCTCCATCCTGCCCCCCATCCCCCCAAGTTCCATCCTGCTCCCCCCCCCGCCAGCTCCATCCTGACGCCCCCGCCAGCTCCATCCTGCCCCCCCGCCAGCTCCATCCTGCCCCCTCTCCTCTGCGTCCTCTGCCCCCTGTCCTCTGCGTCCTCTGCCCCTCTCCTCTGCCCCCTGTCCTCTGCGTCCTCTGCCCCCTCTGTGTCCTCTGCCCCCTGTCCTCTGCCCCCTGTCCTCTGCCCCCTGTCCTCTGCCCCCTGTCCTCTGCCCCCTGTCCTCTGTGTCCTCTGCCTCCTCTGCCTCCTCTGCCCCCTCTGTGTCCTCTGCCCCCTGTCCTCTGCCTCCTCTGCCCCCTGTCCTCTGCCCCCTGTCCTCTGCCTCCTCTGCCCCCTGTCCTCTGCCTCCTCTGCCCCCTGTCCTCTGCCTCCTCTGCCCCCTGTCCTCTGCCTCCTCTGCCCCCTGTCCTCTGCCCCCTGTCCTCTGCCCCCTGTCCTCTGCCCCCTGTCCTCTGCCTCCTTGCCCCCTGTCCTCTGCCCCCTGTCCTCTGCCTCCTCTGCCCCCTGTCCTCTGCCTCCTCTGCCCCCTGTCCTCTGCCTCCTCTGCCCCCTGTCCTCTGCCTCCTCTGCCCCCTGTCCTCTGCCTCCTCTGCCCCCTGTCCTCTGCGTCCTCTGCCCCCTGTCCTCTGCGTCCTCTGCCCCCTGTCCTCTGCGTCCTCTGCCCCCTGTCCTCTGCGTCCTCTGCCCCTGTCCTCTGCGTCCTCTGCCCCCTGTCCTCTGCCCCCTGTCCTCTGCGTCCTCTGCCCCCTGTCCTCTGCGTCCTCTGCCCCCTGTCCTCTGCGTCCTCTGCCCCCTGTCCTCTGCGTCCTCTGCCCCCTGTCCTCTGCGTCCTCTGCCCCCTGTCCTCTGCGTCCTCTGCCCCTGTCCTCTGCGTCCTCTGTGTCATCTGCGTCCTCTGTGTCCTCTGCCCCCTGTCCTCTGCGTCCCCCCCGGCTACAGTCACCGACACACGGAACGTTCCGATCTCGGAAGTTCCGTGTGCCCTCCTGCCACTCCCCTCCACCCTCTGCCCTCCAGCCAGTACCTACATACCGGGGGGGCAGGGGGGCCCATTGCCCGCCACCTCGGAGGGCCACACACACCCTGGGGGTACCCGTGCTCCCTGCCGTGTGCCTGGAGAGGAGGGAGGGCGGGACTTCCTCTCCTGCAGCTCTGCCCGCCCCTCCTCTCCTCCTACACCCGACGCCCGGCCACCGGTAAGTCTGCAGCCATACACGCTGCTCTGCCCTCCAGCCTGTGTGCCCCCTCTGCCCTCTGTCCTCTGCGTCCTCTGCCCCCTCTGTGTCCTCTGCCCCCTCTGTGTCCTCTGCCCCCTCTGTGTCCTCTGCCCCCTGTCCTCTGTGTCCTCTGCCCCCTGTCCTCTGCGTCCTCTGCCCCCTGTCCTCTGCGTCCTCTGCCCCCTGTCCTCTGCGTCCTCTGCCCCCTGTCCTCTGCCCCCTGTCCTCTGCCCCCTCTGTGTCCTCTGCCCCCTGTCCTCTGCCCCTGTCCTCTGCGTCCTCTGCCCCCTCTGTGTCCTCTGCCCCCTGTCCTCTGCCCCCTGTCCTCTGCCCCCTGTCCTCTGCCCCCTGTCCTCTGCGTCCTCTGCACGCAGAGGACAGGGGGAGAGGACGCAGAGGACAGGGGAAGAGGACGCAGAGGACAGGGGGAAGAGGACGCAGAGGACAGGGGAAAAGGACACAGAGGGGCAGAGGACAGGGGGCAGAGGACAGGGGGCAGAGGACGCAGAGGGGGCAGAGGACGCAGAGGGGGCAGAGGACAGGGGGCAGAGGACAGGGGGCAGAGGACAGGGGGCAGAGGACACAGAGGGGGCAGAGGACGCAGAGGACAGGGGGCAGAGGACAGGGGGCAGAGGACACAGAGGGGGCAGAGGACGCAGAGGACAGGGGGCAGAGGACGCAGAGGACAGGGGGCAGAGGACAGGGGGCAGAGGACGCAGAGGAGAGGGGGCAGAGGACGCAGAGGACAGGGGGCAGAGGACGCAGAGGACAGGGCGAAGAGGACGCAGAGGACAGGGCGAAGAGGACGCAGAGGACAGGGGGAAGAGGACACAGAGGGGGCAGAGGACGCAGAGGACAGGGGGCAGAGGACAGGGGGCAGAGGACAGGGGCAGAGGACACAGAGGGGGCAGAGGATGCAGAGGACAGGGGGCAGAGGACGCAGAGGACAGGGGGCAGAGGACGCAGAGGACAGGGGGCAGAGGACGCAGAGGACAGGGGGGAGAGGACGCAGAGGACAGGGGGCAGAGGACGCAGAGGACAGGGGGAAGAGGACACAGAGGGGGCAGAGGACGCAGAGGACAGGGGGCAGAGGACAGGGGGCAGAGGACAGGGGCAGAGGACAGGGGGCAGAGGACACAGAGGGGGCAGAGGACACAGAGGGGGCAGAGGACACAGAGGGGCTCTGCGTCCTCTGCCCCTGTCCTCTGCCCCTGTCCTCTGCCCCCTGTCCTCTGCCCCCTGTCCTCTGCCCCCTGTCATCTGCGTCCTCTGCCCCCTCTGTGTCCTCTGCCCCCTGTCCTCTGCGTCCTCTGCCCCCTCTGTGTCCTCTTCCCCCTGTCCTCTGCGTCCTCTCCCCCTGTCCTCTGCGTCCTCTCCCCCCTGTCCTCTGCGTCCTCTGCCCCCTGTCCTCTGCGTCCTCTGCCCCCTGTCCTCTGCGTCCTCTGCCCCCTCTGCGTCCTCTACCCCCTCTGCGTCCTCTGCCCCCTGTCCTCTGCCCCTGTCCTCTGTCCTCTGCCCCCTGTCCTCTGCCCCCTGCCCCCTCTGTGTCCTCTTCCCCCTGTCCTCTGCGTCCTCTTCCCCCTGTCCTCTGCGTCCTCTTCCCCCTGTCCTCTGCGTCCTCTTCCCCCTGTCCTCTGCGTCCTCTGCCCCCTGTCCTCTGCGTCCTCTGCCCCTGTCCTCTGCGTCCTCTGCCCCCTGTCCTCTGCCCCTGTCCTCTGCCCCTGTCCTCTGCCCCCTGTCCTCTGCCCCGCGTCCTCTGCCCCGCGTCCTCTGCCCCCTCTGCGTCCTCTGCCCCCTCTGCGTCCTCTGCGTCCTCTGCCCCCTGTCCTCTGCCCCCTGTCCTCTGCCCCCTGTCCTCTGCCCCCTCTGTGTCCTCTTCCCCCTGTCCTCTGCGTCCTCTTCCCCTGTCCTCTGCGTCCTCTGCCCCCTGTCCTCTGCGTCCTCTGCCCCGTCCTCTGCGTCCTCTCCCCCCTGTCCTCTGCGTCGTCTGCCCCCTGTCCTCTGCCCCCTGTCCTCTGCCCCCTGTCCTCTGCCCCCTGTCATCTGCGTCCTCTGCCCCCTCTGTGTCCTCTTCCCCCTGTCCTCTGCGTCCTCTCCCCCCTGTCCTCTGCGTCCTCTGCCCCCTGTCCTCTGCGTCCTCTGCCCCCTGTCCTCTGCGTCCTCTCCCCCTCTGTGTCCTCTGCCCCCTGTACTCTGCCCCCTGTCCTCTGCGTCCTCTGCCCCCTGTCCTCTGCGTCCTCTGCCCCCTGTCCTCTGCGTCCTCTGCCCCCTCTCCTCTGCGTCCTCTGCCCCCTGTCCTCTGCGTCCTCTGCCCCCTCTCCTCTGCCCCCTGTCCTCTGCGTCCTCTGCCCCCTCTGTGTCCTCTGCCCCCTGTCCTCTGTCTCCTCTGCCCCCTGTCTCCTCTGCCCCCTGTCCTCTGCCCCCTGTCCTCTGCCCCCTGTCCTCTGCCCCCTCTGCGTCCTCTGCCCCCTCTCCGTCCTCTGCCCCCTCTGCGTCCTCTGCCCCCTCTGCGTCCTCTGCCCCCTGTCCTCTGCCCCCTGTCCTCTGCCCCCTGTCCTCTGCCCCCTGTCCTCTGCGTCCTCTGCCCCCTGTCCTCTGCGTCCTCTGCCCCCTCTCCTCTGCGTCCTCTGCCCCCTGTCCTCTGCGTCCTCTGCCCCCTCTCCTCTGCCCCCTGTCCTCTGCGTCCTCTGCCCCCTCTGTGTCCTCTGCCCCCTGTCCTCTGCCCCTGTCCTCTGCCCCCTGTCCTCTGCCCCCTGTCCTCTGTGTCCTCTGCCTCCTCTGCCCCTCTGTGTCCTCTGCCCCCTGTCCTCTGCCTCCTCTGCCCCTGTCCTCTGCCTCCTCTGCCCCTGTCCTCTGCCTCCCTCTGCCCCTGTCCTCTGCCTCCTCTGCCCCCTGTCCTCTGCCTCCTCTGCCCCCTGTCCTCTGCCCCTGTCCTCTGCCTCCTCTGCCCCTGTCCTCTGCCTCCTCCCCCTGTCCTCTGCCCCCTGTCCTCTGCCCCTGTCCTCTGCCCCCTGTCCTCTGCCTCCTCTGCCCCCTGTCCTCTGCCTCCTCTGCCCCTGTCCTCTACTCCTCTGCCCCCTGTCCTCTACCTCCTCTGCCCCCTGCCTCCTCTGCCCCCTGTCCCTCTGCCTCCTCTGCCCCCTGTCCTCTGCGTCCTCTGCCCCCTGTCCTCTGCCCCCTGTCCTCTGCGTCCTCTGCCCCCTGTCCTCTGCGTCTTCTGCCCCCTGTCCTCTGCGTCTTCTGCCCCTGTCCTCTGCGTCCTCTGCCCCTGTCCTCTGCCCCCTGTCCTCTGCCCCCTGTCCTCTGCGTCCTCTGCCCCTGTCCTCTGCGTCCTCTGCCCCCTGTCCTCTGCGTCCTCTGCCCCCTGTCCTCTGCGTCCTCTGCCCCCTGTCCTCTGCGTCCTCTGCCCCCTGTCCTCTGCGTCCTCGCCCTGTCCTCTGCGTCCTCTGCCCCTGTCCTCTGGTCCTCTGCCCCTCTGCGTCCTCTGCCCCCTCTGCGTCCCTGCCCCTCTGGTCTCTGCCCCCTCTGCGTCCTCTGCCCCCTCTGCGTCCTCTGCCCCTCTGGTCCTCTGCCCCTCTGTGTCCTCTGGTCCTCTGTGTCCTCTGTGTCCTCTGCGTCCTCTGCCCCCTGTCCTCTGCGTCTTCTGCGTCCTCTGCCCCTGTCCTCTGCGTCTTCTGCCCCCTGTCCTCTGCGTCCTCTGCCCCCTGTCCTCTGCCCCCTCTGCCCCTGTCCTCTGCGTCCTCTGCCCCCTCTGTGTCCTCTGCCCCCTCTGTGTCCTCTGCCCCCTCTGTGTCCTCTGCCCCCTCTGTGTCCTCTGCCCCCTCTGTGTCCTCTGCCCCCTCTGTGTCCTCTGCCCCCTCTGTGTCCTCTGCGTCCTCTGTGTCCTCTGCGTCCTCTGTGTCCTCTGCGTCCTCTGCCCCCTGTCCTCTGCGTCCTCTGCCCCCTGTCCTCTGCGTCCTCTGCCCCCTGTCCTCTGCGTCCTCTGCCCCCTGTCCTCTGCGTCTTCTGCCCCCTGTCCTCTGCGTCTTCTGCCCCCTGTCCTCTGCGTCCTCTGCCCCTGTCCTCTGCCCCCTCTGCCCCCTGTCCTCTGCCCCCTCTGTGTCCTCTGCCCCCTGTCCTCTGCGTCCTCTGCCCCCTCTGTGTCCTCTGCCCCCTGTCCTCTGCGTCCTCTGCCCCCTGTCCTCTGCGTCCTCTGCCCCCTGTCCTCTGCCCAGCCGCCTCTGCCCCCTGTCATCTGCGCTGACCACTCTGCCCACGTCGCTGCGCTGACCAATCTCACCGCACTCACTGCTAACCACTGAGCCACCGCACTCACTGCTAACCACTGAGCCACCGCACTCACTGCTAACCACTGAGCCACCGCACTCACTGCTAACCACTGAGCCACCGTACACTGCTACCCACTGAGCCGCCTGTATACACACAATTCATTTCACCGCACTCCCGTAACTATTAGTAAATAAACTATATATGGATTCTAGACTACCCGATTCTTTAGAATCGGGCCGCCATCTAGTTAGATAATAATACTTGGTTGGGCTGGCTTTTGGAGAGCTATGGGTTTGTTATTATGTATGCTATTTTTAGCACTTTAACATAAGAATAAAATTCACAAGCAACTGACATCTGGTTTGACCTTTCATGGTTAATTTGGACACAATACTCATATTGAACTTTCTTCTATCTATTTTTATATTGTACTTTATAAAAGAAAAAACTTTTTCCTAACACCGATTTTTCACTTATTCGTTTTGGACTCTTGAAACAGTACCAAGGGAACATACAAGCTTAATTTCTGTAAGGTTTGATTCTTTGAGAAATTTCCTCCCCCTTTTTTTTTTTTCTCTCAAAATAATTCTCACACTGACAATAACTTTTATTATCTTATTTACCAGGATCCTGGAGGTTGAATGCAGGCAGGAATGCCGACATCAACCTTTATTACCTTTTCTTGTATTGTACAACTCAATGGTTCTTATTATGTGATGCTGTTAGCTGTAGGGTTTGTCTGTTTGTTACCAGTACAGCAACTTACGGTATTTACTATGAATCTTATTCTATATATAATCATAATGATATATACAAAGCTTTTTTTTGTTTCTTTTTTTGCCCCACTTTTCCCTTTTTCCCTCTTTCTGGCGCCCAATCTGCTTAGAATTCATTCCAAACCTTTATTCACTACTCAATCATCTATTTTAAACTTGAGGCAATCTTTATTACCGTATATCGTTTTATGTCCTCCCTGCAGCCTAAGTCTATCTCTGGCTGGAGCTGCTTTGCGCATGCTCCCGCCGCCATGTTTATGCTCCCATTGATGCCAGTTACTCCTCCTGCGCGTGCGCAGTTGTGCGCTGCGGTCTGACCCGGAAACCAGGCTCCTGGAAATCACTTCCAGTGACGCACATCCAGCGTTCGGACGCCGGAATGGCCTCAGCCGGGCCACAATGCTACTGGCACACAGATGTTCATGATCATAAGGTATTGTACCCTGTATATACTGTATAGCAGAGATGTATCACACACTCTGCACCCCTGACGAAGTCGCCCCTTGTGGTGACGAAACGCGTAGGGATCAGTTGGCACCCCAAACCAGTGACTCTGTAACTCTGATGTCGGGTTGCGATGGATCTTCTTTGGTCTGATTGACAGCGGGTCTGCTCTGCCTCAGGTCTTATATTGTCACAAAATTTTGGGAAGCAAGGTGTGTAACAGTCCGCGCTGCTGAGTCCACAGGAAACACAAGGAATGCAAGATATATCTTGTAGCAGTATTCTTCTTTATTTCCTACGCGTTTTCGTGCAGTTCCATGCACCTTCCTCAGGGATATTACATACAGTATCATAGCAGGGTTTTTATAGCCCTAGCCAGCAGTAATTAGGGGTGTGTTTTGTTTACAAAATGACATCATCACTGGGGAGGGGCTATGTTTTGCCTCCATTTCTATAAAAAATCTTAAATATGCACATATTTCACAACCAACTATATTCAAAACATTCATAAAAATCATAACAACAAAATGAAGAAAGAAACTTCTTGAAATTCAAAGCGAAACCGCTTATCTAATGATCTGACATTTGGCAGTGTAAAAAGAAAAAAATAATAAGATACTTTTCCTTTCTCACTCTGCTAGTATGGTAGTAGAACCCATGAACACCAGCATTCTATTCAGTGTTATCAGTGCTTTAGAGCTGTGTGCTACTGGTTTCTGATGTGTGTGTTTGATATTGTGTCCCTCTAAAAATCTGTAATAGAAATGGTGTATTTGGGCAAAAATGTGGGAATAAAAATTTAAAAAGAACTGCTAGAAATAAAAATGTATATCTATTATAAACGTTATTTAAATGATATGTAGTGGGGATTAAAAATATTTTTATTATTACGGTATTTCATTCATAAAATCAAAGATAAACTTCTCTCTTTCTCTAAAAGTTATTGGAACATATAAAGAATTGTTGTAACCAATTAAAAAATTTAAAAATGTTGTTGAGAATTGTCTCTCTTAAATAAAAGGTCAAAAATGGTCATACATGTGCATCTATGTGTTGCCGACTAGTGAATTTGTCAGGATTATGCCACTATGTTTTTATGTGTATTTCTCATCTCTCAACTACCAAACAATTGTGGCGTAACAACTAAGGCTGGTGTGTCATCATGCTCTTGTACCCGGGTTCTACTCCCCATGGAACTCTATTATACTGCATAGAAATTTAGATATGTTCAGAAAAGTCCAAAAAACAAAACACAAAACATGAAAGAAGCATCCATATATATATACATATTGTCTGAAATATGACCGAAAAAAACCCACATATAAATTGTGCTATTCTATTTGAAAGATGCAGTGTAGTGGGCGTTTTAAATGGCTCAAACCATAAAAAATTACTGCCATGTTTTAAAATGCTATATCTCTGTGGATATACTGTATTCCATATAAATTGGAGATAATGAGTGTATAAAGTGCAATTTCGTTGAAAAAATATGATAGTTGTCATAAAAAATATATAAAAGTATAGAATAGATGCTTTCATAGAAATGCCAATAGTGAAGTGTATTATTTGATATTATCCAGTGTTAACATTTTAAAGTGAACTAAGTGCTAAGTGTAGTCTATCAAAAAGGGATATATCATGAAAGGAAGTGAAATATCTATTAGTCTAAAATATATAAAAGTGTATGTATATATGGAAATATAAAAATATATATACCGTATATACTCGTGTATAAGCCGACCCGTGTATAAGCCGACCCTCCTACTTTTGCCCCCAAAAACTGGGAAAACCTATTGACTCGTGTATAAGCCAAGGGTGGACCCCAGCACAGGTATACAGGCCTCCCCATTGGTAGTATACAGCAGCCTCCGCAGTGGTAGTATACAGCAGTCTCCCCAGTGGTAGTATACAGCAGTCTCCCTAGTGGTAGTATACAGCAGTCTCCCCAGTAGTAGTATACAGCAGTCTCCCCCTGTGGTAGTATACAGCAGTCTCCCCCTGTGGTAGTATACAGCAGTCTCCCCCTGTGGTAGTATACAGCAGTCTTCCCCTGTGGTAGTATACAGCAGCCCTCCCCCCTGTGGTATATACAGGCCCCCTGTGGTAGTATACAGCAGCCATCCCCCCTGTGGTATATACAGGCCCCCTGTGGTAGTATACAGCAGCCCTCCCCCCTGTGGTATATACAGGCCCCCTGTGGTAGTATACAGCAGCCCTCCCCCCTGTGGTATATACAGGCCCCCTGTGGTAGTATACAGCAGCCCTCCCCCCTGTGGTATATACAGGCCCCCTGTGGTAGTATACAGCAGCCCTCCCCCTGTGGTATATACAGGCCCCCTGTGGTAGTATACAGCAGCCCTCCCCCTGTGGTATATACAGGCCCCTGTGGTAGTATACAGCAGCCCCCCCCCGTGCTATATACAGGCCCCCCGTTGCTGCTGCTGCACACCTGTAAAAGAAGAGCTTTCATACTTACCCTCCTGTGACCGCGCGCGCATCCCCCGCTCTCCTTCCTGCTTCTACCCGGCGTCCATCCACGTGACCGCGTGCCAGTAATGATGTCATTACCGGCGTGCGGTCATGTGGATGGGCGCCGGGTAGAAGCAGGAAGGAGAGCGGGGGATGCGCGCGCGGTCACAGGAGGGTAAGTATGAAAGCTCTTCTTTTACAGGTGTGCGGCGGCAGCAACGGGGGGGCCTGTATATAGCACGGGGGGGGGGGGCTCCTATATTATACCACAGGGGGGCCTGTATATAGAATAGGGGGGCGGGCTGCTGTATACTGACTCATGTATAAGCCGAGGGGGGCACTTTTCAGCACAATTTTTGTGCTGAAAAACTCGGCTTATGTACGAGTATATACGGTATCTCTCCTCTTATGAGGATTTGATTGTTTTTCTATTTGTACGGGTAATATGCTATCTTTCTAGAAAAAATGTGTAATAATACCATAGTTCTATATTAATTTGGAGACTATATTTAACCCCTTGGGTCTTATGGTGTCAAGTTTGTACATCCAATATTTCTCACGTTTCCTAAGCATTTCAAATCTGTTGGGTATATTGATGGGGATATGGTCTACTGGGGTGATTTTAATAGATGTAGGATCACAGTTGTGATGTGTCTTGTAGTGATACGACACCCCATGTGCTAGGTATCCTTTTCTTATATTGGAACGATGCTTATTCATTCTTTCATGCAGTGGCCTGATTGTTCTACCAATGTATTGTAATTCACATGGGCATTCAGGTAGCTAAATCACATATTCTGTTGCACAGTTCATGGCATATCTAATTGGAAAAGTCTCCTTTGTAGAAGTGGATGTGAAATCTATCCTTTGTTGGTTGGATATTTTGGCAACATAAACACTTGCTTTTCTTACATCTAGATGTCTTATTCTGTAGCATTTTCTTTTGATCTTTCTTAATATGCTGTTTCAGCCGACTTGGAGCTATATTCTTAATGTTGGGGGCCCTGCGGAATGTGATCCCAGGTTTGTCTGGTAAGATGGAACAAAGAATCGGGTCTCTTTTAAGTACATGCCAGTGTGTATGTAAACACTTTTTTATCATACCATGACACCTATTGTAGGTTGTTATGAAGTTCAATCTTTGTATCTTTCCTGTGTTCCTCTTTTTTGGTATTAAGAGGTCCTTCTGTGGGATTCTCCCACTATGTTTCTGTGTATCATATATTAATTTCTTGGGGTAACCCCTCTCTAGGAACCTCTGTCTGAGTATCTCTGCTTGAGATGAATAATCAGTATCAGACGTACAATTTTTCTTAATTCGCTTACATTGATTCGCGGGTATGTTGCGTAGCCATTTTGTGTAATGGCCACTCCTGAAGTCTATGTAAGAGTTTTTGTCAGTAGCCTTAAAAAATGTTTTTGTGTAAATTTTACCTTTCTCAATGAATATTGTTAGATCTAAGTAATTGATTGTTTGTGCATGTATTGTCGGCTCAAAATTTAAACCCCAATGGTTGTTTGATATCTCTTTGATGAAATCTTCAACATCCCCCTGGTTTGTGTCCCATATGAAGAATAAATCGTGTATATATCTTTTATAAACAATTATGCCATCTTTTAACTTGTTTTCATATATGTGCATGTTTTCAAAAAGGCCCATGAAGAGATTGGCGTAAGAGCACGCTGTTTTCGACCCCATAGCTGTACCATGTTTTTGGTGGTACATCTCCCCTTCAAATGTAAAAAAAGATATTATTTAATATGAATCTAAGCCCATCCAAAACAAAATCAATAATGTCAATATTCAACTGTAAATAAAAAGAAAAAAAAATGTTTCTTTCATGTTTTGTTTTTTGGACTTTTCTGAACATATCTAAATTTCTATGCAGTATAATAGAGTTCCATGGGGAGTAGAAACCGGGTACAAGAGCATGATGACACACCAGCCTTAGTTGTTACGCCACAATTGTTTGGTAGATGAGAGATGAGAAATACACATAAAAACATAGTGGCATAATCCTGACAAATTCACTAGTCGGCAACACATAGATGCACATATATGACCATTTTTGACCTTTTATTTAAGAGAGACAATTCTCAACAACATTTTTTAATTTTTTAATTGGTTACAACAATTCTTTATATGTTCCAATAACTTTTAGAGAAAGAGAGAATTTTATCTTTGATTTTATGAATGAAATAATAATAAAAATATTTTTAATCCCCACTACATATAATTTAAATAACTTTTATAATAAACAACAAGAAAAAAACTGCACAGCACTCAAAGACAAATGTGAACTGGTGCTAGCAAAGACGCAGGGTCATATAATGTGAAAAAATTCTTGCAGCACACAGCTACTACCAATGATGTACAAATGCTACAAGCTATATTTGTTTGAGGAAAAAGTTTAAAAACTTACGTTTTTTTCAAAAAACTCAAAAATTCTAATTTTTTATTTGTGAAGTTCTTGGTACATACATTGGCCAATGTCTGCTTGCTCATCAACTGCGACAAAGTGACTTCAGGTCTGATGAGTCCTACTCTGATATCCCTATCCTCCTTGTCCACCCCCCACTTCTCAGTGGGCAGACTCAATCTAGACCCTCGATCACCTGTAGGTTAATGAGGGTGCACATTGCAGCAAGGAGCCTGCAACTCCATATAGTAAACAACAAGAAAAAAACTGCACAGCACTCAAAGACAAATGTGAACTGGTGCTAGCAAAGACGCAGGGTCATATAATGTGAAAAAATTCTTGCAGCACACAGCTACTACCAATGATGTACAAATGCTACAAGCTATATTTGTTTGAGGAAAAAGTTTAAAAACTTACATTTTTTTCAAAAAACTCAAAAATTCTAATTTTTTATTTCTGAAGTTCTTGGTACATACATTGGCCAATGTCTGCTTGCTCATCAACAGCGACAAAGTGACTTCAGGTCTGATGAGTCCTACCCTGATATCCCTATCCTCCTTGTCCACCCCCCACTTCTCAGTGGGCAGACTCCATCTAGACCCTCGATCACCTGTAGGTTAATGAGGGTGCACATTGCAGCAAGGAGCCTGCAACTCCATATTATATGGAGTTGCAGGCTCCTTGCTGCAATGTGCACCCTCATTAACCTACAGGTGATCGAGGGTCTAGATGGAGTCTGCCCACTGAGAAGTGGGGGGTGGACAAGGAGGATAGGGATATCAGGGTAGGACTCATCAGACCTGAAGTCACTTTGTCGCAGTTGATGAGCAAGCAGACATTGGCCAATGTATGTACCAAGAACTTCAGAAATAAAAAATTAGAATTTTTGAGTTTTTTGAAAAAAACGTAAGTTTTTAAACTTTTTCCTTAAACAAATATAGCTTGTAGCATTTGTACATCATTGGTAGTAGCTGTGTGCTGCAAGAATTTTTTCACATTATAACTTTTATAATAGATATAAATTTTTACTTCTAGCAGTTCTTTTTACATTTTTATTCCCACATTTTTGCCCAAATACACCATTTCTATTACAGATCTTTAGAGGGACACAATATCAAACATACACATCAGAAACCAGTAGCACACAGCTCTAAAGCACTGATAAAACTGAATAGAATGCTGGTGTTCATGGGTTCTACTACCCTACTAGCAGAGTGAGAAAGGAAAAGGAAAAGTATTTTATTATTTTTTTCTTTTTACACTGCCAAATGTCAGATCATTAGATAAGAGGTTTCGCTTTGAATTTCAAGAAGTTTATTTCTTCATTTTGTTGTTGTGATTTTTATGAATGTTTTGAATATAGTTGGTTGTTAAATATGTGTATATTTAAGATTTTTTATAGAAATGGAGCCAAATCATAGCCCCTCCCCCAGTGATGATGTCATTTGTAAACAAAACACACCCCTAATTACTGCTGGCTAGGGCTATAAAAACTCTGCTATGATACTGTATGTAATATCCCTGAGAAAGGTGCATGGAACTGCACAGAAACGCGTAGGAAATAAAGAAGAATACTGCTACAAGATATATCTTGCATTCCTTGTGTTTCCTGTGGATTCAGCAGCGCGGACTGTTACACACCTTGCTTCCCAAAATTTTGTGACGGTTTTTCCACGTGCGAGTGGTCGGTGGAGGTCCTGCAGCAGCTGATATTACTTTCATGCCTTCAAACCAGTTGTGGGTTACACAACTGGAATAGGTGAGTGGAATCTATATACACTACCCATACTGTCAGTGTCACTTTTGATAGGGCACTATTGCGCCTCTTATTCCCCAGCATTTTTTTATTGATCAGGTCTTATATTACCTTTTACTACCGCAGGGAATCATTGGCAGGTTTTATACTGTTATGGCTGCTGGGTATTAGACTGTGGTTAAAGGGCTAGGACCTTTTCTAGCATTTTTGCATTGAAGGGCATTAGCCCACTTGCTTTATGTGAACTTACTTATGACAATTGCTGGCCTCCATTGTGTTTGGCTCCTTATTTGACGTGTGACCATTTCCCCATTCCTGGAGACTTAGATATTTTCTCACATTGGTCTGATCTATAGGATCAGAAAGCATTACAACGTAATTGGTATGTAGAATTTGGCACCGGAAAAATTTTGATTGGTTTGGGGAACCATTTCTTGATATTAGGCGTTTCCTATACCCCCTTGCTTTTAATTGGTTTTATTCTATGCAGATTTGTATGTGTTTTCTCTGAAAAAATAAAAATGTATAATCTTTGCACTTTATATTGGTGATCGCCTTTTTATGGTGTGCCGCTTTTTCTCAATATAGTGTACTGAACCAGGGTGTCTTGCAGTCTAGCTGACAAACCTAGACAGAACTGACTCCTGAGGGCAGGGTTGTTCCACAGGGTGTCAGTTGCCCATCTCCGAAACTCCGAACAGTACTCCTCCACTGCTCGCGACCCCCGCTTGAGCATACGGAAGTTTGACTGAGCAAGAGTCACCCTATCTGGTTCACCGTACACCTGAGCCAGAGCAGCAAAAAACCCGTCCACCGACGGCAGCGATGGTGAGTTGGTCGGGAGGGAGAAGGCCCAGATGAACAGGGCCGAAGCCTGAAATAAAGCTTACAGTCCTCTTTGAACACCAAGAATGTATCTCTTCCCCCAGAAAACCTATCTGTAAGAGATATCTTGGGTTCATGTATGGCCTGGGTGTGAGCCGAGGCCAGATACCCCACAATCTGCTGCAGCTGCTGCACCACCTGTGTCCGCAGACCAGTGACCTCAGCTGAGATGGTCTGTACAGTTGTGAGAAGGCATCTGCAGAGGATGTCTGAGACATAATGGCTCAGAGAAAAAAAAATGGTAATAGGCTGCTGATAATGTCACGCTTGGGAGGTAAGGGAATCAGGTAACAGGTAGGTGAATTGGGCAAAAGGGGGTCAGGAGAACCTAATCTGACCCTGATGCTGGGGTCCCTGGCTCGCCCTGAACTCGGAGGTACTTCTGATGGTGAGGAGTTCCGGGCCACCACCCTGTACCCTAAAATTCCTGATTAGCCCTAGGCTGAGGGCCCCTACCTCCACCAACATGTCAGGAATCACAGCTTCTCCCAAGGAAAGACTTTAATCCAGCAGCTAAGCATCAGCACAGCACCAAGACCTAGAGCACATAGCTATCAGCAGCACCTGACAGAGGAGAGGAAAGGCTATTTAAAGCCAGGGGGAGAGTTTCCAGGTGAGTCACACATTAACTGCTGAACAAGCAATTGAACATAATAGTGACTGCAGTTCTGGGTCACACCACTGGAGGCAAGGACCTTCACAATCATCAACTATGCAGCTCTTAAAGACAATCCACATACACAGCAGTATCCAATAATGTCAGCGCCATCTAAGCGTGTGACAAGCAGGGAGAGGAGGAGTGAAAGAGGTGATAGGAGGCAGAGAGGAGGGGGAGCAAGGTGACAGGAGGAGCGGGAGAGGATGAGAGAAAGGATCCAAACTGATCCTGCAAAATATCAGAATCGGATGCCTATTTGGCATCCGATTCCAGGCATCAGTTTGGATTCGTTGCTGTCCGAGGGGTCCTACAAAAAAAGGGATCCCCTCGGACAGCAAAATAACGCTTTGTGAAAGCAGCCTACGTATATGGGTTCCCGAACTTCAGTATTATAAAATGATGGCAGTAAGGGTAAGAGGGCAGTAAAAGAAAGCAAAATGGCAATTAAAGCAGGAGAATTATACTTACTAGCCTCCTGCTGTGGTCACACTTGCTTCCAGGTCTGCTCATGAAGTCTTATTTTAATTCACTGCATCCACTATCTCTGACAGAATCTGTGACAGCATCTGTGATTGGTTGTGTCAATCAGACTGCACCCCCACAATCTGTACTGGTGTGTGATTGGTCGTCATAAAAATGAGTGTATGGCAATTAAACTGCCTTCATATGTATGTACAAATTAATAAGTAATTGAAAAAAGATACTGAGGTTCCCAGTATATTAGCCCCCCCCCACCTCCAGGCTAAGAAAAGTAGCTTACAGCGATTCCAGAATTCGGTAAATCCAATAGATTCGCAAATCCTGGTACTTACCTGACTCTTCACGATTGCCCTTGTCCAGTGGCAATCAGGGTAATAGAAGAGGTTAATGACAGCTGAGAATTGACAGTTGTCATCAAGCCCTGGATTGATGATATTAAGGTCTCTATGGGACCTCCACATTAGCAATCTTGTCAGTAAATAGTTAAAAAACAAAGACATCGAGAAAAATCGTTTATTTGAAATAAAACACATATATACCCCCTTTTACCCTTTTAATCCAAAACATACCAACTCAGATAGTAAATCCACAACACAAGGTCCCTCAATGATGCTCCCAGTGCCATTAAAATGATCGCTCACCATAAACAATCTCACACTAACAGCACAAAGAGCTGTGAGAGCAGTGACATCACCTGAGGTCACAGCTGGGGTCACTGACATCCCTACTAGCACAGTCCAAGAGCAGTGCACATGGTGAGTGGTCACTTTTACGTCACTGCTCAACACGATGAACAGATTATTAAAATGATTTTAAAAAATGATAAAAAGTAGGAAAAATTATCAGGTGGCACCACAACACAATATAAGAATCAAAAGGAAAATACATAATATTGTCCTTTAAGAACCTATTTATTAATAAACTATATTACAACCTAAATACAATAGGAGACACACAAAAAATAGCCTGATATGGAATATTGTCACTGTTATTGAATGTTGTCACCTTTTCTAACTTGCCCATACAAAAGAAGGTTTTAACCCAGGTAGGGGCAGAAATTGAAGGTTAGGGACCCGGTCTAAGAGACACGCCTCGACGTGGCGACTGGGCGGTTTAATAATTTGGCCATATTTTTAAAGCTGATTGTCTCAATTTTTGTATTCTTGCTTAACTGAAATAATTTTGTATATTTTTATGGTCAGAGCAGAGTGCAGCTTCTCTTTTTTAGTGCTACAATTGTTGTTTGGCTTAGCACCTGTGCACACTGATAGAATACGTGTTGCAGTTTTTTTCTCTCTGATATGGAATATTGTATAAAAATTAATACTATTGATAGTATCAATTGATAAAATTAACAATAGCAGGCTGTTAAAGAGTATAGAGATGAAGGGGAAATGGCAGGAATTGTAAGGAGTAAGTATTACCCACTGCAAAGTGTGGTGCCAGGCCCCAATGTACATTTCGGCGTTAGTGCCTTCTCCCCATAGATTCTGTGTTTTTCTCATTGGATTCAGGCATACATACTGTATCTCAAACTTATTAATTAATACTTTTATTCTTTTTTCTAAAAACTGCATTCAAATTTACTACTTTACATTAATTCTATAATTATTGTATCTTGAACTGTAATGCTCTGTTACAGCTTCGTACTACATTTTTTAGTGTATTTAATACTTTGCTCTAGCAAGCAGATTTTTTTTAGCTTTATCTTACCCTTTAATTGATGTGGTATACTCCATCTTTCTCATTTGCAGTACATTTAGCAGAAGCGTGGTTGATTGGAACAATAATATGGTATATTGCTTGGTCAATTTGATTGTACAATAGTACAATATTTTCCATTTTCAAGAAATGTTTTCTATAATTAACTGGACAACATATTTAAAAAGCTTGTGATATTTCTATAAATTATAGAGTCTCTACCACATTACTCAAAAGAGTCCAACGCTTTTTCAATTTAAAACAGATTACCCTTTGAGTATTCAATTTAATAGTTTTTTCCACAAATAATGATGCAAATGAAAACTATTGTAAAAGTTTTCGATTTTCAAAAACAATATGTAACATTACACTAAGTTTGCACTTATTAGGATATAATTAGAGAATCAATCTGTTCATTGTGGTTTCTGTGAATTAAGATTTTCTTCTCAATAATGTATGAGAGCTAAAACCTCACAAAGCAATTACGTATTATGAGTACTGTAATGACAGGCTCCAATGTTTTTTCTTTTCTTTTTGTGAATATACAAAAACGTATAATATACAAACATGCAGTATTGATCTATACCTTGACTTTTATTGTAAGAGGTTTATGCTATAAACTTATTTAAAACTTACTTGCTAACTTACTTGTGTTTTCAATACATTTCTTAAATGAAATGAAAAAGGGTCATAATGTCTACCAGAATGATAACAGGATTCATCACATGTAAATCCAGGTTTGTTAGTCAATGCGTTTCGAAAGCAGTCTGCTTCTTCCTCAGGACCAACACATTACACTCACGTATACCCTTAACATTATATAGAAAATAAGAGTTCACTCAGTGGATTAAAAAACCCGCAATAACAATCATTCATCAAACTTACTCAAAATGAACATGAGAACACATTATAATGTAGAAGAAGATATCATATTAGTAGTGATGAGGGAGTGTAATCTTTACTATTTGCTACTCGCACTAATATTACAGTATTTGTGATACTCGTTACTTGGCGAGTAACACTATTGCTCGTGAGTGATGTGTCGATTTTCATCGATCTGATACATATTGCCAGCTCTCTTCAGTACACAAAGAGAGTCATCACCCTTGTGAGTGCAGATTAATTGGTAGGCTCTCGGTGGGGGGCACAGCAAGGTGTTTTATGCATTGAAACTGAAAAAAAGCCCTACCCCCACCCTGTCTGGGAAATTCTCATTTTATGGCCGGATGTGTGTGTGTGCGGAGCCTATCGCTGACTGACTAACATTGCACTCGCTATTCAGACGAGTACTCGAGTATTACAAGGTACTCGTTATGAGTATAGCGATTACAAATATTTTGCTACTTGCTCATCACATCACTACTATCAGAATTAGGACTTATATGAATTTAAAACAAGAAAAGTGACAAAGAAATTATGTATACCTATATAAATAAATGCCATTAAAATTAACATAATATTTCCTTTGTAGGACTGAACACTGAATGGAACGAGGAGGCAGCAGAGCTTCAGACCTCTCAACTACTCAGGAGACGGAATTGAAGAAAATATATGTCTGAGCTTGTTTTGACATCAGCATTTTTGCTGATTTGCGAAACATCCGGCAGATTTACCGCATCTGCCGCGTAACTGATGACTTATGGCAAGAATGCAGCAAGCCCCCATTCATTCTCTATGAGACTTTTGGCAGGTACGGCAAATCCAGCAGTTGCAGCAGGTCAAAAAACCACAGCTAGCAGCGTATTTTTTCATGCGCCACAAGTGCTGGATCCGTCCAACCGCACTTGCCGCACCTAACCGCAAGCCCCACAGAAAATGAATGGGGCTTGCCGCAAGTGTGCCACAATTGCAGCCATTATGCGGCTGATGCGGTAAATCTGCCGGATCTGCCACAAATTTAAAAAAGTGTTGATGTGAAAAGGGTCTAAGAATGACTATGAAATATTTTTATATTCTTTGTTGTTTAAAGAGAACCGGTCACCTCCTAAACGCCACCTAACCTATCAAAACATGTCCCTGCACCTTCCTATTACCATTATAACTATCCCTCCCTCTGCTAAATGCTTGTTTTCTATGTTGTAAAAAACATTTTTATACTTACTCATTAGGATGGTAATGAAGCTGGGGCTATATGCAATAGTCCCCCTGGGCGTGTTGGTTTGCTGCCTCCATGAGCATTTATCACGCCCTGATGGGCGTGATATTGCAATAAGATTCATCTCTGGCCCAGCCTCCCTGTGCTGCTTCTGCTGTGCTGGCTTTGCCCTCCTCCTCTCTGTCACTCACAACATGCAAATCATTTGTCCTGACATCAGCTCCAGAGTCCTGCCCTGACAAAGCATAAACATCACAGCAGAAGCAACAAAGAGAGGCAGTGGGGGATGGAGTTCAAGTGGGGCTATGAGCCTCCTCCGATCCCAAGCTTTATAGCTCTGGACTGTGGGAGAGATTATCTCCTCACCCTGTTGACAATTGATTTCATTATAAGTGTGGCGCCCCGCAACGAGTGTGTCACAGGAGGGTATTGCAGCCATAAATGCAGCCGCAATATTCTCCGACCCAGCAGTCATATGGTTAACTTAGAGATCCAAAAACCCTGCATTCATCACTTAACTTAGAGGGTCAATCCAAGGTCCTGGTGGGCGGAGTGCAAGGGTAGTGTAGGAGAAGTACAGACACTTAGACTAGAGAGTCTGAAGAGGGTCTGGGAGAGTCTAGACGAGACAAGACACAGACTTGAACTTGGAGTAGGAGCGGGGGCTCTGCACCTCATGCAGCCACCGGGCCGTCACCGGTCGGGTGTTAGCACCTGAGGCCTCAACAACCGGGATCGGGCATCACCAACCACGGGTTCCAAAATACCCCCGTGCCCAACTCACAGCCGGTTCACTGGTACCGAAGCTGGCAGCAGTTCACCTCTGCTACGCGAACCAGAAGCGTGGAGGAGCAGCTTTACAGGAGCACCCCACCACCAGCCAACTTCCAGTTGTCTAACCAGCGGTGTACCCACCGAGGGACCCAAGGTTCACCAAAACATCCATAACGTACATCTTGGATAGGGATTGAAGCAGCCTCCCCGTACCCGACCTGGTATTCCTGGGCGACAATGGCAAAAGACTTAGCTAGAATGGAGGAACACTATGGATCTCTGAGGGACACCTATCACTGCTGAGTCCACCCGGTCTACTACCCGTTAACTGTATGCCATGTACTGCCTGCTGGTTACAGTAAAGACCCGTTACAGAGACTTTCAGTGTCCGTGCTTCCTTATGATTGTATCCGTCTGCACACAAGGTAACCGCAGCTGCCGCACAACATCTTGAGCAGCTCCAGCCTCCGGGGATCACCGCTCAGCCTGTGGGGAGCTTTCCATCTTGCTGCTATCCATCCCCCGGAGGTTCCGCAGCGTCAGTAACGATTTCCGAACTACTCATAGGTGGCGTCACGAATAAATTAACCCCCTTAATCTGTTCCTACAAGACGTCTTCAACTTTTGATCTGCACTCAACCAGGCCCCACTACCGGCAGGCGCGGCCCACCCGTGACAAGGAGGAAAGAGCTACAGCCTGTCTAAACCGGAGTCCACGGGCCTGCGGTGAGTCATAAGTATAGGAAAAGTCTGTATTTTCTTCTCTATTATATTATTTTAAGGTTTTTTTTTTGTTTTTGTTTTTTAAATTAACTCTTTGGAATCTCTTTAAATCCTGTGCTCTCTTATTGGAATACATTGGGGAACTCTGAAGCTCTTAAACGGATAGTGCCTGATTTTTTGGAAACTCAGTTTTTTGGGGAATGTAGCTTAATTTTAATTATATATTCTTTAGGGACCTTGCTGCTCTTAAAAGGGATAGTTCCCAATCTATAAAGTAACTTCATCTCTTTAAAAAGTACATTACACTACAAAGTACATTTGTAGGCATTGTCCTGTAACTTGGTGAAAAATATTTTTCTATCTTCCCCTCTTTTTCTTTGCTCTCACCCTCCTATACTACTCCCTCCTAGCTTCAACTACTGATGCTATTTTAACTGTGTATCTAGGGATATTGTCACAATAATTAGCCCTATTTGGGTTTATTAGGATTTGGACATTTCATCATGCCAGTTTTGGGGCCTTTGATCACCAGTTAATTAACAGCAAACCCCTAGACTCTTACTATATTTAGCTCTCCAGATACCGGAGTGTTAACCAAATTTTTTATTTTTTTTTAAAAAGCAACTCAAGTCATCTACTGAAATCTTTGAATAGTGAGACTCAGCTGGTTTGTCAAGTTGACCTAATTCCTAAACAAACAGAATAAGTGTGCCTCAACAGGTCTACATAACCCTGGTGTGCATATTTGTTGTCTAGTACAACTATTTTTATATAAACTTTATCTTTATATCAAACTTCTTTCTGCATTTCTTTGATTATTTTTGCAATTTTATTGCTTTTACACTCTACTACTTAGCTTGTCTTGTGTTCACTACATTGACCTAAATATCAGAGGCGGACCGTCACCCCCGGGGGCCCTGGTGCAGGAGAGGACCGGGGGGGGCGGGGCTACTGGCCGTCGGCGCGGCCCGGGGGGGAGGGGTTCCGCTGCCCGTCGGCGATCCCGGAAAGGGGGGGGGGGAGGGTGCCGCTGGGGGCCGCACTGAGCCGCACTGAGCCGCAGGCGCGATGCTCTCCTACCTGGGAGCCGCGCGGAAGTGTTCTAGGAGCCGGAGGAGCAGAGGAGAGGAGGGGCGGGATCAGGCAGAGGAAGCAGGAAGCTCTCTGCTTCCCTTGCCTGACCCTCCTCTCCTCTGGCGGCGGCTTGCGGGGGTCGGCTGGGGGCCCCCCTCCAGGCTTGAAGGGGCCCCCAGCCGGTCGGGGCCCTGGTGCAGCTGCACCAGCTGGACCAGAGTAGTTCCGCCCCTGCTAAATATTATCTTACTGTGGTGAAATATTGGCATTCTTAGAGTATAATTTGTGTTTGACACATCTGTACATCTTACACTGGGGTTGTTTGGGTGGAGACAGTAAGAGGTGAGGTTGAGGTCTTGAATCTTTTCACACTAGCTGGGATTTACCCATATTCCTTCCTCCCCTATACATTTATACAGGGCTGCCACTAGGAATTTCGGGGCCCCCTAAGGGGCAAAATTTTGGGGCCCCTCTGAGACTCCACCCAATCTCCGCCACCACCAATCTCCACCCAGGCCCCGCCTCCATCCAGGCCCCGCCTCCACCCCTCAAACCTTCCATTATTTCACCGCCCACTATTGGAAAAACTCCCCTTCTGCACCACGTCCTCCCCAGTCACACATTAATCTCTTTCTATACATTGCTCTTTATGTGAGCTGAGGAGGGATGTGAACCATAAATGCCACATGAGGCAGAATAATACTGGTGGTGTTATTTATTACCCTGTACAGGGGTGGCGGACATATGGAAATTCCTACCATCATTCAGGGGCTGCACATCACCATAAAAATTACACGGCTACATTTAATTAATTAATTACCTCACCTAATTTGATGGCTGCAGCTGCTTGTCTGTGTCCTGCGATGTTCGGTGATATCTGATCTTCCAGGTTTCGTTGGTCTGGAGCGCAGTCGACTCTGTGACAATAACCTTTGTAAATCAAATACATTCAATAGGAAACTGCTATATATACATCATATAGGAGAAACTGAGGGCATATACAGCACTGTAGAGGGCTAGAGGCACACAGATTGGGCTTGAGCTGAGCTCTGCAGTAGCCACAGGGATATATGATCTCTCCCCGGGCCCCCACTCATTGAGGGGGTGAGGTGAGCTCTGGAGGCAGGGGCCACAAGCTTCCAGAAAATGGCCGCGGATCTTGTTCTGCACATGCACAGCCTCCGCGGCCATTTTCTGGAAGTCTGGACAATAGAGGCCGAGTCACAGCTTGGCAATGCCCCTCTCTGTGCATGTCTCTCCCCCATGTGTGCAGTCTCTCCCCTCTCTGTACCTGTCACCCCCTTTGCGCAGTCTCTGTCCCTCCTGTTTGCTGTCTCTCCCCTGTGCCTGTCTCCAACCTGTGCACTGTGTCCCACCTGTCTGCTGTGTCTCTCTCCTGCTCCTGTCTCCCCCCTGTGCCCTGTCTGTCCCCACTGCACCTGTCTCCTGCCTGTGTGCTGTGTCCCCATGACAGATTACAGACACACACATGCAGCACATGGATGACAGACACACATACAGTACACAGATGACTGACACACATACAGCAAACTGATGACAGACACACATACAGCAAAAGGATGACAGAGACACATACAGCACACGGATGACAGAGACACATACAGCACACAGATGACAGAGACACATATAGCACACGGATGACAGAGACACATACAGCACACGGATGACAGAGACACAGCACACGGATGACAGAGACACAGCACACGGACGACAGAGACACAGCACGCGGACGACAGAGACGCAGCACGCGGACGACAGAGACACAACACGCGGACGACAGAGACAGCACACGGACGACAGAGACAGCACACGGACGACAGGGACAGCACACGGACGACAGGGACAGCACACGGACGACAGAGACACACAGCACACGGACGACAGAGACACACAGCACACGGACGACAGAGACACACAGCACACAGACGACAGAGACACACAGCACACGGACGACAGAGACACACAGCACACGGACGACACAGAGACACACAGCACACGGACGACACAGAGACACAGCACACAGATGACACAGAGACACAGCACACAGACGACACAGAGACACACAGCACACAGACGACACAGACGACACAGAGACACACATCACACAGACGACACAGAGACACACAGCACACAGATGACACAGAGACACACAGCACACAGATGACACAGAGACACACAGCACACAGATGACACAGAGACACACAGCACACAGATGACACAGAGACACACAGCACACAGATGAGACACACACACAGCACACGGATGACAGACACACACACAGCACACGTATGACAGACACACACATACAGCACATGGATGACAGACAAACACACACATACAGCACACGGATGACAGACACACACAGCACATGACACACACATCACACTCATACATGATATCTATATCACACACACATATATATACTCACTCTCTTCTTCATGATCGTGTACCCAATGAGGGAAGCCTGTAGTGGGAATGGGCAGATGATGTCTGTACACACATTCTGGAGGCTCCTGTCAGCCACCTTCTCTCCCCCTCCCCTACTCCCGACTGCTGAGCTGGTGGTGACATTATAGGAGGAGGAGGGGTGTTCCTGTGGCTGCTCACTTCACTCCTCTCTCCTCATGCTTTCTGCAAGCTCTTGTCGTCCCCCCACTTGGCTCCGCCTACCCAATTGATGCTGTGCAGGATAGATGAGGCGGAAGAGGAGACCAGAGGAGCAGCTGAGGAGGTGCCTTTCTGTTCAACAAGGAGGTGCTCAGTGACGTGCACTTCCTGGTCGGGAAGGGAGTGGCCAGCTAGTAGATCCCCGCACACAGGTACTCATCAGTAAGGGGAGCGATCACGCAGCTCAGGGGGCCCTCTGGCAGAGAAGGGGGGCGGGCCTCCTTGCTCCCAATAGCCACGCCCCCGCCAGCATGGCCGGGCCCCTCCCAGTCTAATGGCCACACCCCCTGCAGTCAGGCCCTGGGCCCCTCACTGCAGTACGGGCTGTAACCCCCTAGTGGCGGCCCTGCACAGGAGTATCACTGGATTATCTGTGGAGTTACATGGGACGAGCAGGTCCAATACATTATCATCTTAGTGGGAGTCCACCAAAAGCAGGGTGCTGCTGTCAGAGATAGTTGGTCCTGTATGCATTATCAGAGGGATTTTGAGGATTGACAGTCGCGCGAGTGCTTTCCGTATGGTCATGTGACTGTGGTACGAGTGTGATGTGAATTATGCATTTTTTTTATTAGCTACCATCAGTGTGACATCCACGTGACCTATACCTCTATACTATCCCACTGCCCTGCAGAGCGTCTCACCTACACCTCTATACTATTCCCTTGTATTACATGACATCTCACCTATACATCTATACTATCCCACTGCCCTGCAGAGCATGTTTTTTTGCCTTCCTCTGAATCAACATGTTAGGCTATGGGTTGAACTAGATGGACTTACAGTCTTCCTTCAACCTATACTGGTCCCAGTTCTGCAGAGCATCTCACCTACACCTCTACACTATCCCCCTGCCCTGCAGAGCATCTCACCTATAATTCTTTATTATCCTACCCTGTAAAGCATCTCGCCTACAATTCTATGTTATTCTCCTGCCCTGCAGAGCATCTCACCTACACCTCTTTACCATCCTCATCTTGCATCCTCATCTTGCAGAGCATCTCACCTACACCTCTATACTATCCCCCAGTTCTGCAGAGCATCTCACCTGCACCTTTATACCATCCCCCATGTTGCAGAGCATCTCATCTACACCTCTATACTATCCCACAGTTCTGCAGAGCATCTCACCTACACCTCTATACCATCCCCCGTCTTGCAGAGCATCTTACCTACACCTTTATACCATCCCCGTATTGCAGAGCATCTCACCTACACCTCTATACCATCCCCGTCTTGCAGAGCATCTCACCTACACCTCTATACCATCCCTGTCTTGCAGAGCATATCACCTACACCTCTATACCATCCCCGTATCCCCATATTGCAGAGCATCTCACCTACACCTCTATACCATCCCCTGTCTTGCAGAGCATCTCACCTGCACCTCTATACCATCCGCAGCCCTGCAAAGCATCTCACTTACACCTCTATACCATTCCTCGTCTTGCAGAGCATATAACCTAAAATTCTATATTATTCACCAGCCCTGTTTTCCTGTTGGCATTCATGTCTGTGGGCATTTTTCACATATCAGGTGAACATCCTCACCTTGCACCTCAAATATCAGAGATCTGAAACTTTGTAATACTGCAATTAGCAATTTTCTGTGTGGGCAATTTTCCATGTGGGCAAATTTCTGTGTGGGCAAATTTCCGTGTGGGCAATTTTCCATGTGGGCAATTTTCGATGTGGGCAATTTTCCGTGTGGGCAATTTTCCGTGTGGGCAATTTTCCGTGTGGGCAATTTTCCGTGTGGGCATTTTTCCATGTGGGCATTTTTCCTGTGGGCATTTTTAATGTGGGCAATATTCCTGTGGGCATTTTTCCTGTGGGCATTTTTCTGGAAACCCATGAAACTAATGCCTAACTTTAGAACGTTTAGGTGCATCATCATCATAAATATGATGTAAAAAAATTATGGTTTTGTGGCATCATGAACCACGGTCACACTGATTATATGATGGTGGCGGATGAGGAGAAGGAGGAGCAGTACAGCAAGTAGCCAAACACATGAAGTCTGTACCGATGTGTGGGTGTGCGGAGGTGCATGGGAATCTACCGACACAAAATTTAAATTCCGCTATCATTTGGTGGTGGTGTGGTGAAGTCAGGCCCAATCCAACCCTTGTTCATCTTGATCAAAGTCAGACTGTCAGCATTTTCAGTTGATGCGGCACGAAAAACACACTCTGACAAAACGCTAGCGACAGGGCAGGCCAGGACTTCCAAGGCGTAGAGAGACAATTCTTGCCACGTGTCCAGCTTGGATACCCAATAATTATAAGGCACAGAGGAGTCTAGGAGCACTTTAGTACGATCGGCAAGGTACTCCCTCAGCATCTTTGCAAACTTTGCATTCCTTGTGACACTACCCCGCACCTTAGTGCCTGTGGTACGGAAGGTGATGAGAAAAGTGTCCCAGATCTTTGAGAGTGTTCCCCTACCTCTGCTGGATTGGACTTGTGCCTCTCTCAGCCGGACGCCTTGGTTGTCCACTGACCTCTGCCACAAGCATTTTCAGAAGGGAATTTTTTCAATAATTCCGCCACTATGGCCTTCTGGTACTGCAGCATTTTTGTAGACCTCTCCGCTTCGGGAATAAGAGAAATAAAGTTCTCTTTGTAGAGTGAGTCTAAAAGTGTCACCAACCAGTAATGAGTGTCCGCCAAGATCTTGATAACTCAAGGGTCACGACACAGGCAGTGTAACATAAAGTTAGCCATGTGCGCCAGACTGTTAACAGTCAAGACTTCAGGGTCCTCACCAACAGCATGACTGGCCATGCTGACCTCCTCCTCCTCTCCCCTGTCCTCTGGCCATCCACGCTCAACCGACGGTCTGACGGTAGTGCATGTATTACCGTCAATTCCGAATTAAAGTAGCTCCATTTCTTCATCCTCCTCGTCATAGTCCTCCAATGCACGTTGGGATGAGATGAGGCTGGGCTGTGTGTAATCACCCAGTATGGTTTCTTTCTGCAACTCATCCTGCTCCGCCTGCAATGCATCATCTTTGATTTTAAGCAGAGAGTGTTTTAGAAGACAGAGAAGAGGGATGGTGACGCTAATGATGGCGTTATCGCCTTTCACCATCTTGGTGGAGTCCTCAAAATTTTGGAGGAAAGTACATATGTCGGACATCCATGTCCACTCATGAGGTCCTATGTGTGGAGTTTGAACCTGTATACCGACGGCCTAGTTGATGCTGGTACTCAACAACTGCCCACTTCTGCTCACAAATCCTGACTAACATGTGCAGTGTGGAATTGCAATGCGTGGGGACATCACACACCAGTCTGTGAGCTGGAAGTTGCAAACGCCGCTGAAAGCTGGCAAGGCTGGCAGAAGCAGTAGGTGACTTTCTGAAATGGGCACACAGGTGGCGTACTTTGACGAGCAGATCAGAAAGCTCCAGGTAGGATTTAATAAACCGCTGAACCACGAGGCTGAGCACATGGGCCATGCATGGAACATGTGTCAGCTCGTTTCGCCTCAGAGCCGCCACAAGGTTCCGGCCATTGTCACACACGACCATGCCTGGCTGTAGGTTCAGCGCTGTGAGCCAGTGATCTGCCTGCTGTCCACAACTCTTCAGCGTTGTGGGGTTTGCCACCATATTAGCTTCAGCACAGCCTGTTGCCGCTTAGCCGAGGCAGTGCTGCAGTGCTTCCAGCTTGGGACTGGTGTGGAGGGTGAAGTGGAGGAAGAGGAGGAGGAGGAGAAGGATGACATGCCAGAGCTGTACACTGTGGGTGAAACCCTGACTGAGTTAGGGCCTGTAATCCTCAGTGTCGGAAGGACGTGTTCCGTCCCAAGGTCATACTGGGTCCCGGCTTCCAGAATATTAACCCAGTGTGCCGTCAGTGAGATGTACCGGCCCTGCCCGCAAGCACTTGTCCACGTGTCCGTGGTTAGGTGGACTTTGCTGGAAACTGCGCTGCTAAGGGCACGTATGATGTTTTGTGACACGTGCTTATGTAATGCGGGGACGGCACACTAGGAAAAACAGTGTCGGCTGGGGACCGAGTAACATGGGACAGCCGCCGCCATCAGGTTGCGGAATGCTTCCGTCTCCACCAGCCTAAAAGGCAACATTTCCAGTGCAAGCAGTCGCGAAATGTGTGCATTTAGAACTGTGGCATGTGGGGCGTTGGCAGCGTATTTGCGCCTGCGTTCCAAAGATTGGGGTATGGATAACTGAAGGCTGCGCTGGGACAAGCACGTGGCTGATGATGGTGCTACTTCTGCTTGTGCAAGTATAGGTGAAGGACAGGAGGCATCTTCGCCTGCAGTATGGACAGGGGATTGGCTTGCACGCACAACAGTGGAAGACGCAACTGTGTCACCCGCAGACAATGCTCCTGTACTCTGCTGTACATCCCACAAAGTTTGGTGCTTTGATGCCATGTGCCTGATTATGCTGGTGGTGGTCAGGCTGCTAGTTTTGCTACCCCTGCTGATGCTGATATGGTGGGTGTTGCAAATGGCCTTTTTTGAATTATCTGCAGACACCTTAAAAAACAGCCAGACTCGGGAAGACCTAGCAGTTGTACTGGGAACATCACTCGTGTTGTTGTTCCGGGGAACGGTTGCCTGCCTTCTGCCCGCGGACACCACCCTGCTTCTTCCGGTCTGTTGTGAAGCTACGCCTAACTCCCCCTGTGCACTGCTGTCCTCACTCTGCATGTCCTCCTGCCAGGTTGGATCAGTTACTGGATCATCCACCACGTCATCTTCCACTTCCGCACCCTGGTCCTCCTCCTGACTTTCTGGCAGTTGTGTCTCATCATCGTCCACCTCTTGTTGAAACACGTTCCCACCGTTGCCTTCGTGAGACCATGGCTGCTCAAATATTTGGGCATTGGTACATACGATCTCCTCATGACCCACTTCAACTGGAGCTGGCGAGAGGCCATAATCTACGAATGGATAAGTGAACAGCTCTTCAGAGTGTCCAAGTGTGGGATCAGTTATGTCCGGGGCCGGGCACTAGGCATCGTTGGAGGAAGGAGGATCAGGGTGTGGAATGTGCGGTCCAGTCTCACGGCTATTGACACTTGACCGTGTGGAAGACAGGGTATTTGTGGTGGTGCCAAACTGACTGGAAGCATTATCCGCTATCCAACTAACAACCTGTTGACACTGGTCTTGGTTTAATAGTGGAGTACTGCTGTGTTCACCTAGAAATTGGGATAAGAAAGTCGAGCGAGATGAGGTGGGCGTTTGTCGTGGCACAATTCGAGCTTGCACACGGGCTCGCCCTCTGCCTGCACCACCATCATGTCCAGTTCCTTGACCCTTGCCACCGGACTTGCGCATGGTGCTGACTGTATACAGCTAAATTAGTGCAGAAAGAGTTGGTTTTTAGCACAAGGCTTTTGGTGTACCCTAAGTTACGCTGCAACCTACAGTAGCAGCACTTAGATGCTAAATTAGTGCAGACAAGAGCTGGTTTTTAGCACGAGGCTTTTGGTGTACCCTAATTTACGCTGCAACCTACAGTAGCAGCACTTAGATGATAAATTAGTGCAGACAAGAGTTGGTTTTTAGCACGAGGCTTTTGGTGTACCCTAATTTACGCTGCAACCTTCAGTAGCAGCACTTAGATAATAAATTAGTGCAGACAAGAGTTGGTTTTTAGCACAACACTAAGTTTTGAAATTAAGGCCCTGCAGGTGGACTAGTCAGACACAAATGCTGACTACAATAGTGAGTCTTTTGGCGTATCCTAATTTACGCTGCAACCTACAGTAGCAGCACTTAGATGATAAATTAGTGCAGACAAGAGTTGGTTTTTAGCACGAGGCTTTTGGTGTACCCTAATTTACGCTGCAACCTTCAGTAGCAGCACTTAGATAATAAATTAGTGCAGACAAGAGTTGGTTTTTAGCACAACACTAAGTTTTGAAATTAAGGCCCTGCAGGTGGACTAGTCAGACACAAATGCTGACTACAATAGCGAGTCTTTTGGCGTATCCTAATTTACGCTGCAACCTACAGTAGCAGCACTTTGATCATAAATTAGTGCAGACAAGAGTTGGTGTTTAGCATGACCCTAAGTTTTGAAATTAAGGCCCTGCAGGTGGACTAGTCAGACACAAACGCTGACTACAATAGCGAGTCTTTTGGCGTATCCTAATTTACACTGCAACCTACAGTACCAGCACTTAGATGATAAATTAGTGCAGACAAGAGTTGGTTTTTAGCACGACCATAAGTTTTGAAATTAAGGCCCTGCAAGTGGACTAGTCAGACACAAACGCTGACTACAATAGCGAGTCTTTTGGCGTATCCTAATTTACGCTGCAAACTACAGTAGCAGAACTTTGATGATAAATTAGTGCAGACAAAAGTTGGTTTTCAGCACGACCCTAAGTTTTGAAATTAAGGCCCTGCAGGTGGACTAGTCAGACACAAACGCTGACTACAATAGCGAGTCTTTTGGTGTACCCTAATTTACGCTGCAACCTACAGTAGCAGCACTTAGATGCTAAATTAGTGCAGCCAAGAGTTGGGTTTCAGCACGAGGCTTTTGGTGTACCCTAATTTACGCTGCAACCAACAGTAGCAGCACTTAGATGATAAATTAGTCCAGACAAGAGTTGGTTTTTAGCACCACCCTAAGTATTGAAATTAAGGCCCTGCAGGTGGACTAGTCAGACACAAACGCTGACTACAATAGCGAGTCTTTTGGCGCATCCTAATTTACGCTGCAACCTATAGTAGCAGCATTTAGATGATAAATTAGTGCAGACAAGAGTTGGTTTTTAGCATGAGGCTTTTGGTGCACCCTAATTTACGCTGCAACCTACAGTAGCAGCACTTAGATGCTAAATTAGTGCAGACAAGAGTTGGTTTTTAGCACGAGGCTTTCGTTGTACCCTTATTTACGCTGCAACCTACAGTAGCAGCACTTAGATGATAAATTAATGCAGACAAGAGTTGGTTTTTAGCACGACCCTAAGTTTTGAAATTACGGCCCTGCAAGTGGACTAGTCAGACACCAACGCTGACTACAATAGCAAGTCTTTTGGCATATCCTAATTTACGCTGCAACCTACAGTAGCAGCACTTAGATGATAAATTAGTGCAGACAAGAGTTGGTTTTTAGCACGAGGCTTTTGGTGTACCCTAATTTACGCTGCATCCTACAGTAGCAGCACTTAGATGATAAATTAGTGCAGACAAGAGTTGGTTTTTAGCACGAGGCTTTTGGTGTACCCTAATTTACGCTGCAACCTACAGTAGCAGCACTAAGATGCTAAATTAGTGCAGACAAGAGTTGGTTTTTAGCACGAAGCTTTTGGTGTATCCTAATTTGAGCTAAAACCTACTCCTACCTATAGTGAGCTAAATTAATCCCTAAAAGCACTGTTTTGGGATGGATGAGCCTGGAAACCAGACCCAGATGCGATACAGGCTGGTATACTGGCACAGCGAAGTTTGGTATATACCCTTCCTCCCTGCCTGCCTGTATACAGGTCTATTAGGCCTCAGAAGGACAGCTGTGGTAATTAGACTGGCAGCCCTGTGCCTACACTAGCTGGAAGGCCACAAATCTGTTCCTCAATCAGCAGCAGCTCTGCCTACACTGACTGTCTAATGGCGCAGAGTAACGAGCACAGCGCGGTCAGGTCTTATAAAGACCTGATGACGCTGTGCGGCCAGCCAATCACTGTAATGCCACAACCAACATGACTGTGTCATTACAGTGTATGTCAGCCAATCCCTGCATGCGGGCTGGCTCTGAAAAGAGCGCCAACATGCAGGAAGGTGGACACCGAGCATAGCAAGAGTATCGCGAGATTACTCAGTACTCGCCGAGTACCCCAAGTACCGAGATATTTCTGCGAGTACCGAGTAGTGAGAAGCATATTTGCTCATCTCTAGTGTTAACCCCTTATTGCCCAGTGTACCAACACCAACAGGGCCGCTGGAAGAGCCTGGTAAAGTGCCTGGAAATGGTGCTATGATGAATTTGACATTTTTTAGGGGCGGCTGTGGGATGCTATTCTTTAGCGTGGGGGGACCCTAACACAATGGGCTCTCACGCTGCTGAGAATACCAGCCCTCAGCTGCATAATTTTACATTGGCTGGCAATTAAAAATAGGGTGGAGCCCACTCATTTTTTTGCCAGCTAAGGTAAAATTATGCAGCTGAGGTTGGCAGGTCGCAACTGTCCGCTTTCACTGGGCTAGACTTAAAAATGCTGTACAACCCCACGCGTTTTTTTTTTAATTATTAATTTATTTAACAACCTATGATGGCAGGTTGGTTGCCATACACTAATGTGTATGCCAATTAAGCACATTCACCGTCCAGATTGTGGAAATGTACTCTGACTGCAATAGCCAATCACTGACAGTGCAGTAAATATGCAAGAAGCTTAAGGCGGCCCCGGAAGTTATTCAGCAGGAGACTGAATAACCTGGGAGCAGCAGCAGGAGTCTGGTAAGTCTGATGTACCTGCTCTATCTATTAGAGATGAGCGATGTTCGATTCGAATAGTTCGCCAATCTCAAATTCGAGTTGTTTTTGGCGCTATTCGAGTCACATGACCAGAGTTCCGCGAGAACGTGACGTCATCACGGTCCTGTAAGCACCGGACCTTGCCGGAAAGCTTAAAATAGATATTTTTATGTTTCGGACCCTTTCTTTAAGTAACTTTTACTTAAAGAAAGGGTCCGAATCATAAAAATATCTATTTTAAGCTTTCCGGCAAGGTCCGGTGCTTTCAGGACCTGTGGTGACGTCAGTTCTCGCGGGAACTCCGGTCACGTGAGCGGAGTTCCCGCGAGAACGTGACGTCACCACAGGTCCTGGAAGCAATAGGACCTTGCCGGAAAGCGTAAAATAGATATTTTTGTGATTCGGACCCTTTCTTTTACTTAAAGAAAGGGTCCGAATCATAAAAATATCTATTTTACGCTTTCCGGCAAGGTCCTATTGCTTCCAGGACCTGTGGTGACGTCACGTTCTCGCGGGAACTCCGGTCACGTGACCGGAGTTCCCGCGAGAACTGACGTCACCACAGGTCCTGTAAGCACCGGACCTTGCCGGAAAGCTTAAAATAGAAATTTTTTATGATTCGGACCCTTTCTTTAAGTAAAAGTTACTTAAAGAAAGGGTCCGAAACATAAAAATATCTTATTTAAGCTTTCCGGCAAGGTCCGGTGCTTACAGGACCTGTGGTGACGTCACGTTCTCGCGGAACTCCGGTCATGTGACCGGAGTTCCCGCGAGAACTGACGTCACCACAGGTCCTGGAAGACACAGGACCATACCGGAGGCTTCGGTGGACCGCGGACAGGTGAGCATACATGATTTTTTTATTTTTAACACTTTATTTTGCTTTATTTCACTTCCACAATGTATGTATATACATTGTGGAAGTGAAATAGCCCCACAAGCCCGGTGTTTTCGTGTTCCGGGATGTTCGACGGTGTTCGTCGAGCATTCGACGAACATTCGTCGAATACCCCGTCGATTCGGCGAATTGAATCGAACACGTACACCGGGGTGGCGGCTCATCTCTACTATCTATCTTTACTAGGTTCTGTCACAGCTGTATGGCAGAACAGTATGCAGATTGTCTACTCTACATCATGTTTGTATAATGTTCCTAACCAGTTTGAGCATGATCTCAGCCATCTCTGCCTTTTTACAGCCCCCTCCCCGCCAGACCTCATTGCCATTTGGTTTGCGCATCTTATTTTTCTTTGGTTATACTGTGCCTGTCAATCACAGTATGCCCATTATCATAGATACTATGACTGGCAAGCAATCCCAGCATGTTTATTGACTGAAAATCAGCCAGGAAACATGCATTTCAGCTCACTCGAATATCACGAGAAAATCCAAAAAACTCGCCGAATAACGAGTATCCCGAATACTGTACTATCCGGGCAAATAGCTAATAGTAACAAGTATACTCGCTCATCACTAGTCACTAGTCACAACCAAAACAGCAGGTAAATTAACCTGGTATGTGCTTTGTTGCAGGCAGTAGAACATGTTTGGACGACTGCTTTGTGGAGGGCACTAAATGCCTTTTTAAGTGGACTAGTGTGGACAGCAGAAGGCAGGCTTTGAGCACAAAAACAACGGGTAAAATACACTGGTACTTTAAAAAAAGGCAGCACTAAATGCTAGTACTTTGTGTGCTGGAAAAGTAGAACTTTGCCTCTAACAAGAGCTGTTTTAAGAATGACACTGGAAGGACACTTTACCTTCTCTCTACCTAATACACAATTTCTCTCTCCCTGTACTCTGTTGTGTGTCTTCAGCACTCAAAAGAGCTATTTTTTTGGTGATATTATGGAGCTGGTGAGCGGCTCCTTTAAATTGTCCCAGCTCGCTAATCTCTCCCACCCTGTTCTCTGACTTTGTTGTGTGTCTTCAGCTCTCAAAAGAGCTATTGTTTTAGTGTTATTATGGAGCTAGTGAACAGCTCCTTTAAACTGTCCCCGCTCAAGTATCTCTCCCTCTCTACTCTACACTGAACAAGTTTACACTGTTGACAGCCCTCAAAAGGGTTTTGGTGTTATGAAGAGGCCTAAACACTCTCCCTAGCAGCTCAGCGATCTCTCACTGTGCTTCTAAAATGCAGGCTCCAGATGTAGTGTGCACAAAATGGCAGCGGCAGGACTTAAATAGTCCCTATGATGCTGGACATCCAGCAAATCACAGTAATGCCACAACCAAGATGTCTATGGAGTTACTGTGATTTGTTAAGACATCCAGCATGTTTAGTGGCTGCAATGGAGACACCAAAACTGCAGGCGGGAGATCCGAATATAGCGAGACGAGTACACCAATACTTGCAGAATAACAAGTAACCCAAATACCGTACTATCTGTGCGAATAGTAATGAATACACTTGCTCATCACTAAATATTAGTGACTAGATGGTGGCCCGATTCTAAAGCATCGGGTAGTCTATAATATGTATATAGTTTATTTATGAAGATTTAACAATAATGCAAGTCATACACAATATCTATCTATCAATCACCTACCTATGTATCTATTGTCTATGTATTTTTAGGATATTTTATCTTCATAAACTAAGGTTCTTGGTACACATATTGGCCAATACCTGTTTGCCCATCAACCAGCTTCTAAGTGATTTTAGATCTGATGGGTCCCTGTTCTACCTTGTATCTTTTTCCTTTGGCTCAGGTAAGCCTCAATTTTTACTAATTGTCAGAGAGAGGACTCACTTAAATCAAAGAACTTTTCTAAAAAAAAAATCAATTTTTGGATTTTTTGGAACAATCTGATCTTTAAAAAATAATAGTTCATAGTACACATATTGACAAATACCTGTTTGCCCATCAACCAGCGTGATGGTGACCTTAGATCTGATGGGTCCCTATTTTACCTTATCACTATTTCCTTACGCTCAGCTAAGCCTCCATTTTTTGTATCTATCTATCTATCTATCTATCTATCTGTCTATCTATCTAGCTATCTATCTGTACAGACCACACCTTGCGATGGAGATGTGGTGAACAGCCATCCCATCCATCTCTTTAGCTGTTCAAAAAACCCAGCCCTATTAAAGATAAGTTAAAGTTCTCAGTATCTACAATACTGGAACATTACATGACATCTGGATTCATATCACCAAATTTAACATTTTGATGATACACATCTCTCATCTTATACTTAATTGTGTGATCACCTTACTATATAAAATAATCTAATAGTTTATCACACCAATCTATTTATGTATACCTATAAATACCTATATCCTATCTCTTATCTCACTTTTAATTATCTATGTATTTTAAATGTATTCATTTGTGCATCTATCCATCTATTTTTTTTTTAAATGTATATCTATATGATAGATAGAGATCTTCTGTATAATCTCTTTATCTATCTATCTATCTATCTATCTATCTATCTATCTATCTATCTATCTAACTATGTATTATCTATAGATTTAGATCTATCCTTTTTTTCCCTTTCTATCTATACATTTACCTATATATCTATGTGTAAATCAACCTACCATATTTTTATAGACCACATTTTTGGTGAAAACGTTTGGACTATCTTTCACCAAGTGTCCTTGTAAAAGGGTGTCAATAACTGGCACCTTCACATTGGATCTCATTTTCACCCGAAAAAATGTAACATATAGTTGTCCATGACCAAACACTGGCTCTGGTAGATGAATCCCAACACGATGTAGAGTTTGGCCTTGTGACTTGTTGATAGTCATGGCAAAAGCTGGTTTGACTGGAAATTGCCGACGTCGAAGCCTAAAGGGATGACCTGTGTCTGAAGGACATAAGTCTAAGCATGGAATGAACACGTCATCTCCTTTTGCTGATCCACTGATGACTCTTGCTTGAATAACATGGGGATAAAGTCCAGTAACAATAAGGCGAGTTCCATTACATAGACCACTCTATGTATTGAGATTGCGAAGCAACATCACAATTGTCCCAACTTTAAGTTGAAGTCTGTGGGATGGCATTCCTGATGGTGTAACACTATTTAAAAATTCAACCGGATAATGCTCTTGTTCTTCTTCATTATCCACATCCACTGAATCATCACTTGGGTATAGCTTATACTCTCCATGCATTCTATCCATCACACGGGCCTTTAGCAGAGCCACATCATCGTTCTTCGGACAGAGAATTGCATGGGCAGAGGCTCTGTCAACACTGCTTTGGTCATTCACATCAATCTCAATACGTTGTCCAAAAACATCAGTTACAATGCAGGCAGTACACAGCATGTCTTCTGGTATTTCAATAATATCTTCTCCAAGATTGTATTCGTTGGTAAGATCACCATTACCAAGCTTGAGAAGCCAATTGCTATACTCTGGGTCTGAAGATCGCATGTTGTTAGTGAGTTGGAGTTTAGTAAACTGTTGCCAGAGATCAGCCATTTTTAAGCTGGACTCAATGACATCTGTTCTTGTTCCATTTGTTATAACAGGAAGACATTGCCTAAAATCTCCACCGATGACAAAAACTTTACCTCCAAATGGAATGTCATTCTTTTCTGCAATATTTGTAGTCATAACTTCACGCAGAAGTCTGTCAATTACAGTCAAAGCATATTTGCGTGCCATAGTACACTCATCAAGTATCAACAGATGTGCATTCTGTAACTGTTTGCCAGCAAATGTATCTTGTTTGATTCTGGAAACAGATATTTCATTGACAGGAACTGGTATCCCAAACAGGGAATGCATAGTACGACCTCCTTGTAACAGATTTGCTGCAATACCTGTTGTAGCTGATGGCAAAACAACTTTTCCCAACCCTCTAACACGATGCATCAAAACTTCATATAAGTAGGTTTTACCACTCCCTCCTGGACCATCAATGAAGAAACATTTTGCCCTTCCATCTGCTTGATTTTGTATGGCACTCACAATTGTATCATATGCAACATGTTGTTGTTCATTTAAGGAATTGACTTTCTATGCTTCCAACAATAATTCATATGCTTCATCATACTCTTGAAGTTGTAGAACATGAGGAGAAGGCTTTGGCAAATTAAAGTCTGAAAATGTTTTTTCATGCAGTAACAACACATTTTGGACATCACGCATAGCATAAGATGGCAATTTTGACAATCTCCACTTTTATTATGAAGACGTAAGCAATAATCCTCAATTAGATGTTCCTCAAAATTTTTCCAAAGTTGAGCGGAATTTGTAGGTGGTCCAAATACACATATGTAAGCAAACAATTGGCGAAGTTGATAAGGCATATGTAAGGAAACTGCATCTTCTAAAGTTAGGGTCCAAACACTATCATCCAATAAAAGTCCTAAAGCCAAAGCTGCAGCTTTAAATGTATCATGCAATACTCCATTAACTGTTTTCAAAAACTCAAAACTCGTAGCTCCTTTCACATGCAACAGTAACAGACGAAGGCAATATTTTTCTTGATCTTTCACACTAACAGTGTACATACGTCCAATAATTTTACTAACGCCTCGTTTTCTTGGCTTCCAACCTTTATTCCAAACGTAATGCTCTGGAATCTCACGATACAAATACTGCCTTGCATTGTTGTCATGTTGGTTCAGCAAAAACCATTCCATTAATGTTGATGTCGAGCTTAAACTTTTTGACACATCTTCAACTGCAGAATTTTCATGAAAATAAATCTGATGTTGATTTGGTAAATGGATAGCTAAACGTATAATAGCATGGGATTGAGTATGCATAGGAAATGCAAATATCCTCCATGCAGCTTCTGGAGCACTCAAATATCTTGAGTCAAGAAAAGTTGATGACTCATCATGACTCACTGTTGTCTGCTGTGTTTCAACATTAGCTCTGTCATGGCCCTTATAGATATACTTAAAAAGATATTTGACACTTTTTATTGATGCATAGATTTCCACATTGATGTGACAGTTGTAGCGTTTTAATAAATAACTAGATGGCAGCCCGATTCTAAAGAATCGGGTAGTCTAGAATCCATATATAGTTTATTTAGTAATAGTTAGGGGAGTGCGGTGAAATTAATTGTGTGTATAGAGGTGGCTCAGTGGTTAGCACTGCGCGGTGGCTCAGTGGTTAGCACTGCGCGGTGGCTCAGTGGTTAGTACTGCGTGCGGTGGCTCAGTGGTTAGCAGTGAGTGCCCTGGCTCAGTGGTTAGCAGTGAGTGCGCTGGCTCAGTGGTTAGCAGTGAGTGCGCTGGCTCAGTGGTTAGCAGTGAGTGCGGTGGCTCAGTGGTTAGCAGTGAGTGCGGTGGCTCAATGGTTAGCAGTGAGTGCGGTGGCTCAGTGGTTAGCAGTGAGTGCGGTGGCTCAGTGGTTAGCAGTGAGTGCGGTGGCTCAGTGGTTAGCAGTGAGTGCGGTGAGATTGGTCAGCGCAGCGGTGTGGGCAGAGTGGTCAGTGCAGCGCCGTGGGCAGAGTGGTCGGTGCAGCGCCGTGGGCAGAGTGGTCAGTGCAGCGCCGTGGGCAGAGTGGTCAGTGCAGCGCCGTGGGCAGAGTGGTCAGTGCAGCGCAGTGGGCAGAGTGGTCAGCGCAGCACCGTGGGCAGAGTGGTCAGCGCAGCGCCGTGGGCAGAGTGGTAAGCACACACATACACTCCGCTATACTTACCACCGACCCTGCGTCTTCCCCGCCGCCTGGATCCTGAGTCGACATGTCGCCGCCCCCGGACGACTGGATCCAATATGTTGTCCGGGTAGTTTTTCAAGACATCTTGGACGCTATATTGGATCCAGTAGTTTGGGGGCAGCGACATGTCGACTGAGGATCCAGGCAGCGGACGCAGGGCCGGTGGTAAGTATAGCGGAGTGTGTGTGTATGTGTGTGTGTGTACAAAGTTGAGGGAAGTGTGGACAAAGTGACGGAAGTGCGTACATACACACATATACACACATAGTGTACATTGCATATGGAGGGGTGAGGAGAGCGGAGGCTGGAGGGCAGAGGACAGGGAGAGGAGAGCGGAGGCTGGAGGGCAGAGGAGGGCGGAGGCTGGAGGGCAGAGGACAGGGAGAGTAGAGCGGAGGCTGGAGGGCAGAGGACAGGGAGAAGCGAGTGGAGGCTGGAGGGCGGAGGAGAGGGAGAGGAGAGCGGAAGGTGGAGGGTAGAGGAGAGGGAGAGGAGAGCGGAAGGTGGAGGGTAGAGGAGAGGGAGAGGAGAGCGGAAGCTGGAGGGCAGAGGACAGGGAGAGGAGAGCGGAGGCTGTAGGGCAGAGGAGAGCAGAGGCTGGAGGGCAGAGGACAGGGAGAGGAGAGCGGAGGCTGGAGGGCAGAGAAGAGCGGAGGCTGGAGGGTGGAGGCTGGAGGGCAGAGGACAGGGAGAGGAGAGTGGAGGCTGGAGGGCAGAGGACAGGGAGAGGAGAGCGGAGGCTGGAGGGCAGAGGAGGGCGGATGCTGGAGGGCAGAGGACAGGAAGAGGAGAGCAGAGGCTGGAGGGCAGAGGACAGGGAGAGGAGAGCAGAGGCTGGAGGGCAGAGTAGGGCGGATGCTGGAGGGCAGAGGACAGGAAGAGGAGAGCTGAGGCTGGAGGGCAGAGGACAGGGAGAGGAGAGCAGAGGCTGGAGGGCACAGAGGACAGGGAGAGGAGAGCGGAGGCTGGAGGGCAGAGGACAGGGAGAGGAGAGCGAAGGCTGGAAGGCAGAGGACAGGGAGAGGGGAGCGGAGGCTGGAGGGCAGAGGACAGGGAGAGCAGAGCGGAGGCTGGAGGGCAGAGGACAGGCAGAGGAGAGTGGAGGCTGGAGGGCAGAGGAGAGCGGAGGCTGGAGGGCAGAGGACAGGGAGAGGAGAGCAGAGGCTGGAGGGCAGAGGAGGGCGGAGGCTGGAGGGCAGAGGACAGGGAGAGGAGAGCGGAGGCTGGAGGGCAGAGGACAGGGAGGAAAGCGGAGGGTGGAGGGCAGAGGACAGGGAGAGGAGAGCGGAGGCTGGAGGACAGGGAGAGGAGAGCAGAGGCTGGGGTCAGAGGAGAGCGGAGGCTGGAGGGCAGAGGACAGGGAGAGCAGAGCGGAGGCTGGAGGGTGGAGGCTGGAGGGCAGAGGACAGGGAGAGGAGAGCAGAGGCTGGAGGGCAGAGGACAGGGAGAGGAGAGAGGAGGGTGGAGGGCAGAGGACAGGGAGAGGAGAGTGGAGGCTGGAGGGCAGAGGACAGGGAGAGGAGAGTGGAGGCTGGAGGGCAGAGGAGAGCAGAGGCTGGAGGGCAGAGGACAGGTAGAGGAGAGCGGAGGCTGGAGGGCAGAGGAGGTCGGAGGCAGGAGGGCGGAGGCTGGAGGGCAAAGGATAGGGAGAGGAGAGCGGAGGCTGGAGGGCAGAGGACAGGGAGAGGAGAGCGGAGGCTGGAGGGCAGAGGACAGGAAGAGGAGAGAGGAGGGTGGAGGGCAGAGGACAGGGAGAGGAGAGCGGAGGCTGGAGGGCAGAGGACAGGGAGAGGAGAGCGGAGGCTGGAGGGCAGAGGACAGGGAGAGGAGAGCGAAGGCTGGAAGGCAGAGGACAGGGAGAGGGGAGCGGAGGCTGGAGGGCAGAGGACAGGGAGAGCAGAGCGGAGGCTGGAGGGTGGAGGCTGGAGGGCAGAGGACAGGGAGAGGAGAGTGGAGGCCGGAGGGCAGAGGCAGGGAGAGGAGGTTGGAGGCTGGAGGGCAGAGGAGGGCGGAGGCTGGAGGGCAGAGGACAGGGAGAGTAGAGCGGAGGCTGGAGGGCAGAGGCCAGGGCAGAGGAGGCTGGAGGGCAGAGGCCAGGGCAGAGGAGGCTGGAGGGCAGAGGCCAGGGCAGAGGAGGCTGGAGGGCAGAGGCCAGGGCAGAGGAGGCTGGAGGGCAGAGGCCTGGGCAGAGGAGGCTGGAGGGCAGAGGCCAGGGCAGAGGAGGCTGGAGGGCAGAGGCCAGGGCAGAGGAGGCTGGAGGGCAGAGGCCAGGGCAGAGGAGGCTGGAGGGCAGAGGCCAGGGCAGAGGAGGCTGGAGGGCAGAGGCCAGGCAGAGAGGCAGAAGGGCAGAGGAGGCAGAAGGGCAGAGGAGGCTGGAGGGCAGAGGCCAGGGCAGAGGCCAGGGCAGAGGAGGCTGGAGGGCAGAGGCCAGGGCAGAGGAGGCTGGAGGGCAGAGGCCAGGGCAGAGGAGGCTGGAGGGCAGGGCCAGGGCAGAGGAGGCTGGAGGGCAGGGGCCAGGGCAGAGGAGGCTGGAGGGCAGAGGCCAGAGCAGAGGAGGCTGGAGGGCAGAGGCCAGGGCAGAGGAGGCTGGAGGGCAGAGGCCAGGGCAGAGGAGGCTGGAGGGAAGAGGCCAGGGCAGAGGAGGCTGGAGGGCAGGGGCCAGGGCAGAGGAGGCTGGAGGGCAGAGGCCAGAGCAGAGGAGGCTGGAGGGCAGAGGCCAGGGCAGAGGAGGCTGAAGGGCAGAGGCCAGGGCAGAGGAGGCTGGAGGGCAGAGGCCAGGGCAGAGGAGGCTGGAGGGCAGAGGAGGCTGGAGGGCAGAGGCCAGGGCAGAGGAGGCTGGAGGGCAGAGGCCAGGGCAGAGGAGGCTGGAGGGCAGAGGCAGGGCAGAGGAGGCTGGAGGGCAGAGGCCAGGGCAGAGGAGGCTGGAGGGCAGAGGCGGCTGGAGGGCAGAGGCCAGGGCAGAGGAGGCTGTAGGGCAGAGGCCAGGGCAGAGGAGGCTGGAGGGCAGAGGCCAGGGCAGAGGAGGCTGGAGGGCAGAGGAGGCTGGAGGGCAGAGGGCAGGGCAGAGGAGGCTGGAGGGCAGAGGCCAGGGCGAGGAGGCTGGAGGCAGAGGAGGCTGGAGGGCAGAGGCCAGGGCAGAGGAGGCTGGAGGGCAGAGGCCAGGGCAGAGGAGGCTGGAGGGGAGAGGCGGCTGGAGGGCAGAGGCCAGGGCAGAGGAGGCTGTAGGGCAGGGGCCAGGGCAGAGGAGGCTGGAGGGCAGAGGCCAGGGCAGAGGAGGCTGGAGGGCAGAGGAGGCTGGAGGGCAGAGGCAGGGCAGAGGAGGCTGAGGGCAGAGGCCAGGGCAGAGGAGGCTGGAGGGCAGAGGAGGCTGGAGGGCAGAGGCCAGGGCAGAGGAGGCTGGAGGGCAGAGGCCAGGGCAGAGGAGGCTGGAGGGCAGAGGCCAGGGCAGAGGAGGCTGGAGGGCAGAGGGCAGGGCAGAGGAGGCTGTAGGGCAGAGGTCAGGGCAGAGGAGGCTGTAGGGCAGAGGCCAGGGCAGAGGAGGCTGTAGGGCAGAGGAGGCTGGAGGGCAGAGGCCAGGGCAGAGAGAGGCTGGAGGGCAGAGGAGGCTGTAGGGGAGAGGCCAGGGCAGAGGAGGCTGGAGGGCAGAGGCCAGGGCAGAGGAGGCTGGAGGGCAGAGGAGGCTGGAGGGCAGAGGCCAGGGCAGAGGAGGCTGGAGGGCAGAGGCCAGGGCAGAGGAGGCTGGAGGGCAGAGGCCAGGGCAGAGGAGGCTGGAGGGCAGAGGCCAGGGCAGAGGAGGCTGGAGGGCAGAGGCCAGGGCAGAGGAGGCTGGAGGGCAGAGGCCAGGGCAGAGGAGGCTGGAGGGCAGAGGCAGCTGGAGCCGGTAGGGCAGAGGCTGCTGGAGCCGGCAGGGCAGACTCACCGCGGGCCGCCATCAGGTGTACTGTAGCAGGAGAGGAGGGGCGGGCAGAGCTGCAGGAGAGGAAGTCCCGCCCTCCCTCCTCTGTAGGCAGACAGCAGGGAGCACGGGTATCCCCAGGGTGTGTGTGGGCCCCCGAGGTGGCGGGCAATGGGCCCCCCCTGCCCCCCGGTATGTAGCTACTGGCTGGAGGGCAGAGGGTGGAGGGGAGTGACTGGAGGGCACACGGAACTTCCGAGATCGGAACGTTCCGTGTGGCGGTGCCTGTAGCCGGGGGGCAGCCCGGCTACAGTGCACTGGATGAGCCTGGGCGAAGACCATCACGGAAGTGGGCGTGGCCTTTTCTGGAAGTGGCCTTCGGGTTTTATATATAAGATGGTTGTATGGGACTATCCATGAGTTGTTTATAATTTTTTTCTTGTGCACAATGTTCTCAATGTGTGTTTGCCGATATGAAGGATACCCATCCAAATCTTTCACAGTGTGCTCTTGTAACTGTTTTGGAAATCCTTTAGTACACTTGCCATTTTCCATGCATGAACTTTTTGGATTTGCCTCACCACATGGACCATGAACCATATGATTGATGACAATATCATGCAGTTCAGGGAATTTTTATTGATCTGGAATTTCAGCCCACACTATAAACTATAAACTTAGACTCATCACCTAAGATAATAAGTATATGTGCATGTGAGAGACCTCGTTTCTGAAACTCAATGACGTGTACCATTGCTACAACTGTCCCAAAAAGGCAATTTTTCAGATCTTTCAAAAGGCTGCTGAGTTTCAATTGAAATATGCGTGCCACTAAGTCTGGCCTGTGTTCCACTTACTGCCAGGGTTCTAGATTTTCTGTAATTTCTGGCCATTTAAGATTACAGGTCATTGTAACAAAAATATCAGGTCTTCCAAACTTTGTCACTATTGCCATTGCGTCTTGGTAACGTTGCTGCAAGGGGCTACCTTCAAAGGACGATGGCAGAATAACTGTTTTCCCCAATGGGAATTCCTTTTTCAATGGATTTCTTTACTAAATGTTCTTGAAGAATACAGTAATCCTCCACTTTCAGATGTTTTAGGTTCATACGTATAAAATTGAGGCGATTACCTTCAATTTTAACATATGCATCAACAAAGTACTGCTGAGTAAGTTTACCACCGTTTAAAATAGGGTTAAACTCATGTCACACAGACAAAAGGTAACTGTAATACTGCATTTGTGTAATTCGTCTTACAGTGCCTTGCTGCTGTAGATTTTCATGCCACCCTTGATCACCTCTTGGAAAAAATAATGGATACAGAAGAGCATCAAGATTGCTGTGCAAAGTGCTGATGCACTGTGTTTTAGGAAGTAGAGGGTGTGAGACAGTGCGGGGGATCATATGCGAGGGGCGCTATGTCTCCCCCAGAATGCGCACTGTCACGTATTGAGCCCGGTATAGGGTGTGAGAGAAAGGGACGGTCCGCTCCCTCCGCTCCGGGTCTTGCAAGGTCCCGGAAGTAGACACGGAGTTAAAAGCCTGGTCAGGAGGCAGGGCGGGGTTCCCTGTACACAGATTTGTGCCTTGGCTGCAGCAGCAGCAGATATACAGAAAGGAGAGGTCTAGAGTTCCAGGAGGCCGTGTGCTAGACTAACACGGCCTAGCCCAGGAGGGCTGGGGAACTCGGGGTGGCCCATAACCGAGGCCTTTGGCCTGAAGGACCCGGGGTACGTTATATGAACTGTGTCTTGTGTACCCGGCTGCGACCCGGATTCCGGCAGACTGTGCCATCGCTGTGTGTACCAGCAATAAACACCGGGTCCTGTTTGAACCACTACCGGGCTCCACGTGTTTCCTGACTTGCAATCCAGGCGCTGCCCCACATATGGTGGAGAATGCGGGCAAGCAGGCCAGCCCGGTGAAAGTGACTGTTTCATGAGGCCAATGAGCGGCGACTAAAGTGAGAGGAGCAGCAGTCAGAATAGCCGACAGTCTTGCGGGGTGCCCGGCACTGTATGTCCATACTTAAGCCGGCCACGCTACAGTTCAGGCCTGCCGCTGATATGGAGGAAATCCTAAGGCAGCTGGTACTTACCCAGCAGCGGCAGCAGGAACAGCAGCAGCGACATGAAGAGCAGCAGCTCCGACAGCAGGAGCAGCACCAGCGACAGCAGGAGCAGCAGCAGTTGCTACAACAGGAGCAGTTACGACAACAGCAGGAGCAGCAGCAGCGACAGCAGGAGCAGCACCAGCGACAGCAGGAGCAGCAGCTCCGACAGCAGGAGCAGCACCAGCGCCAGCAGGAGCAGCAGCAGCTGTTACAACAGGAGCAGTTTCTACAACAGCAGAAAATGAATGAACTGCTCCTGCAGCAAATTGCAGCCTTACGAGACCCGCCAACAGCGCCTCCCCCGGAGCGGCGTGAGGCCCGGGACCGGGTCCGATCGGCCCTGCGGAAGCTGAGTCCAGAGGACGACGTAGAAGCCTTCCTCACCGTCTACGAGCGCACCGCAGAACGAGAAGGCCTCCCTTCCGCTCAGTGGGCTGAAGTGGTGGCGCCATTCCTGATGGGCGATGCCCAAAAGGCCTACACGGACCTCAGTTGGGAGGAAGCACAGGACTACGCCAGACTCAAAGGTGAGATCCTTGCTAGACTGGGGGTCAATACTTATGTCCGAGCCCAACGGGTGTTTTCCTGGTCCTATGTGGAGTCCAAGCCGGCTCGCTCCCAGGCGTATGACTTATTGCAGTTGGTGAAACGGTGGCTCCAGCCTGAGAGCTTAACTCCGGGACAGATGGTGGAAAGGGTGGTGGTCGACCGGCTGGTTCGGACTCTGCCGGTTGCGATACAGCGTTGGGTGGGGCAAGGGGACCCGGGTACCTTGGACCAGGTGGTTAGCTTGATAGAGCGATATACAGCCACCGAGGAGTTCATACGGGACTCTGCCCCACTGCGGCAGTTACGCCGGCCTCCGGAGCCGGGTAGAGGTATGCGTTCATCTACAGGGGACTCTCTTAAAAACGTACCCGCTGAGAGGATACCCCAGAACGGGGCTGGCAAGAAACCAGGCTCCCCAAGAAGGAGCTTCCGACCCGGCGCTGGCACCGCTACGTGGTGCTGGCGGTGCAAAGGGCCGGGACATGTGGCTACCTATTGCCCACTAACAGCGGACCCCATGGACTGTGGGTTCACACGCCGGCTCTCGATGTATGCCAGCCCCGTGTTCACCGCAGATGTAGTGGTTCCCCTAACGGCACCACCTCTGTGTCCGGTGCGCGTCAATGGACACAGAGCAGAAGCTCTCTTGGACTCTGGCAGTTGGGTGACGCTGGTTCGTGCGTCCTTAATCCCCGGGTTGCAACTCACTGGGGGATTGGTCGGGTCCGGTGTATTCACGGGGACCTACGCGAGTATCCGACCACGGAAGTGACTCTATCCACTCCCTGTGGAGAGGTGACTCACGTGGTCGGAGTGGTAAAGGCTCTACCCTACGGGACGGTGCTGGGAAGAGACTTACCGTTGTTTTGGTCCTTATGGGAAAGGAGGAGTAGCCCTGTCCTGAAGCCAGGGAACCCGGGTGCTGAGCCCGACGACCCTGAGACCGGGACACCTGCCGTAGGGGTCGCCAACATAGGGCTAGAGTGTCACCCCGATAGGTTCCCGCTAGACGTCTTGGCAGGGGAGGTCGAGGAGACCCCACCGCTTCCAGAATTGGAAGTATCCCGGGGAGCGTTTGGGACAGCCCAGCTACAGGATCCCACACTGACCCGGGCCCGAGAAAGGGTAACTGAAATAAATGGGGTAGCTCAGCATCCGGGGGCAGAGAACGTATTTCCACGCATGGTGCTTAACCAAGAGTTACTCTATAGGGTGGACAAAATCCGGGATGAGGTTGTGGACCAACTGGTAGTACCGCAGCCACACCGCCGGGCGGTCCTAGAGATGGCCCACTCCCACCTGCTAGGGGGCCACCTTGGGGCTAAAAAAACGCAAGAACGCATCTTGCGAAGGTTCTTTTGGCCGGGCGTGTATGCGGATGTCCAGAGGTACTGTGACTCCTGCCCGGAATGTCAGCTGACCACACCCATTGCCACCTTCCGTAGTCCATTGGTACCTCTACCAGTTATAGAGGAACCTTTTGAACGGATCGCAATGGATTTGGTGGGGCCTATAGTGAAATCAGCACGAGGCCACCAACACATACTCGTGGTTGTCGACTACGCCACCCGGTACCCGGAGGCGATCCCGTTACGCCACCCCACGGCGAAAATAATTGCCCGGGAGCTGTTTGCCATGTTCTGTCGCCTAGGACTACCTAAGGAAATCCTCACAGATCAGGGGACTCCTTTTATGTCCAAAGTGACCCGGGAACTGTGTAAATTGCTCAACATCAAACAGCTGCGCACCTCGGTGTACCATCCCCAGACCGACGGGTTAGTCGAGCGGTTTAACAAAACCCTGAAGTCCATGCTGAAAAAGGTGGTGGCCAAGGATGGAAAGGATTGGGATATGCTATTACCATATCTAATGTTCGCCATCCGGGAGGTGCCACAGTCGTCTACGGGGTTTTCCCCCTTTGAACTGTTGTACGGCCGACATCCTAGAGGGCTCTTGGATGTCGCCAAGGAGACGTGGGAACAGGAACCCACTCCCTATAGGAGCGTCATAGACCACGTGGCGAAAATGCAGGACCGGATCATGGCGGTCCGGCCTATTGTGACAGAGCACCTGATGGATGCTCAAGGAGCTCAAAGCCGCACGTATAATACACGGGCCACCGTTAGGACCTTTGAGGTGGGAGACCGGGTATTGGTCTTAGTGCCCACTACGGAAAGCAAGTTATTGGCCAAATGGCAAGGGCCATATGAAATCCGGGAAAAAGTAGGGGAGGTGAATTACAAGGTATACCAGCCCGGGAAAAGGAAACCCGTGCAGCTATACCACGTTAACCTGCTCAAGGCGTGGAAAGACCGGGAGTGCATGCTCATGGAGGCATCCGATGCACCCGGGGTCCCTTCCCCTTCGGCCCCCAGGGATACCGAAGGCGTACGAATAAGTGACACCCTCACTAAGGCCCAACGACGGGAAGCTCACAAATTGGTACAGCAGAATCCCGATGTGTTTTCTGACCTGCCCGGGCGGACTTCGGTCATTCAACATGACATTGTCACTGAGCCCCGGGTAAAAGTGCGGGTGAAACCGTACCGGGTACCCGAGGCCCGACGGCAAGCCATCGCGGCCGAAGTGAAACACATGCTTAAGTTAGGGGTGATAGAAGAATCCCGGAGCGAGTGGGCTAGTCCCATCGTGCTCATTCCAAAACCGGACGGATCGCTGCGGTTTTGCAACGATTTCCGGAAGCTGAATGAAGTATCTAAGTTTGATTTATATCCCATGCCCCGGGTGGACGAGCTGATCGAAAGACTGGGGCAAGCCCAGTACTTCACGACGCTCGATCTGACAAAAGGCTACTGGCAAGTGCCGCTGACAAAATCGGCTAAGGAAAAAACCGCCTTTGTTACTCCGGAAGGCCTCTATCACTATGTTGTGTTGCCTTTTGGGTTGCATGGAGCCCCGGCCACATTCCAGCGGCTCATGGACATAGTGTTAGAACCCCATCGGAAGTACGCGTCCGCTTACCTGGATGATATCATCATCTTTAGTCCTGATTGGCATACCCACTTATCCCAGGTACAGGCCGTGGTAGATTCGCTCAGGGCCGCCGGCCTGACGGCGAATCCAAAAAAATGTGCCATGGGGCTCGAGGAGGCCCGTACCTGGGGTATGTGATTGGGCGAGGGGTTATCAAACCCCAAATAAACAAAATCGAGGCCATTCAAAATTGGCCCCGACCAGTGTCTACCAAACAGGTGAGGGCGTTTCTCGGCATTGTTGGGTATTACCGACGTTTCATACCCAACTTTGCTGGACGAACGGCGGCCCTATCCGACCTGTTGAAAGGGAAGAAAACTGCGTTGGTGCGGTGGAATCCCCAAGCAGAGGCAGCCTTTCAGTCCATGAAGTTGGCCTTGTGCGGACAGCCCGTCCTCATCAGTCCTGACTTCAAACGCGCCTTCGTTGTACAAACAGACGCCTCGGAGGTGGGGCTGGGGGCTGTGCTGTCGCAGGAAGTGGACGGAATCGAGCATCCGGTCACTTACTTGAGCCGGAAATTGTCCCCGGCGGAAAAGAATTATAGCGTAGTGGAGAAGGAGTGCTTGGCCGTTAAATGGGCCTTGGAGTCCCTACGTTATTATTTGCTCGGGCGACAGTTCCGGTTAGTTACGGATCACGCTCCCTTGGTCTGGATGCGAAATGCCAAGGAACGGAACGCTCGGGTCACCCGGTGGTTCCTGTCCCTCCAAAACTTCAATTTTACGGTGGAGCATCGGGCTGGCAAGTTGCAGGGTAATGCGGATGCCCTGTCCCGGGCACCCTGTTTGATGGCTGGGGTTCAACCCCACAAGTTTGAACCGAGGGGGGGGGTGTGTGAGACAGTGCGGGGGATCATATGCGAGGGGCGCTATGTCTCCCCCAGAATGCGCACTGTCACGTATTGAGCCCGGTATAGGGTGTGAGAGAAAGGGACGGTCCGCTCCCTCCGCTCCGGGTCTTGCAAGGTCCCGGAAGTAGACACGGAGTTAAAAGCCTGGTCAGGAGGCAGGGCGGGGTTCCCTGTACATAGATTTGTGCCTTGGCTGCAGCAGCAGCAGATATACAGAAAGGAGAGGTCTAGAGTTCCAGGAGGCCGTGTGCTAGACTAACACGGCCTAGCCCAGGAGGGCTGGGGAACTCGGGGTGGCCCATAACCAAGGCCTTTGGCCTGAAGGACCCGGGGTACGTTATATGAACTGTGTCTTGTGTACCCGGCTGCGACCCGGATTCCGGCAGACTGTGCCATCGCTGTGTGTACCAGCAATAAACACCGGGTCCTGTTTGAACCACTACCGGGCTCCACGTGTTTCCTGACTTGCAATCCAGGCGCTGCCCCACATGGGTTGTACAGATCTGACTTAAGATGGATTAATATATCTCTTTGAAAAGGAGGCTCTCCATCATCATTTTGAAAAACAACGGCAACCTCACTTACATGTGGTTTATTGTAATGTCGAGAATCTTGCGTATGTTCTTGTTTAATTGCCATAACAATGGAAGGCATTTCAGTCCCATTTTGTATAGCTCTCTGTTGCTCCTCAGCTTCAACATCCTTAAGCATGCGATATGCAGCAGCAAATGGATTGATGTCTTGCAAATGTACAGCAATGAGATTCATGAGTGCCACAATACACTTTTCGTTTTCTTTCACATTCATCCTTTATTCTGTAGCCTCATTTGCCTCAAGGATGTATAATTGAGCATTGGTGGTTCTCCTACTTCTGGGTACAGTGTTCCAGTACGATGATAGATCTGGTCATGAATTTTGAAACAATACGGTCCAAGTCCAGGTGGTGGTGCAATGTTGGCACCAAATGAAGCAAACGCATGTGAACTGTTGATGCTTCTGATATTATCCATAAAATTTCTACTATGTTTATGCTGTCCTTTCATCAATTCCTCAAACAGATCTGAGTATTGAGATCTCGGTAACATTACTTTCCCTTTTTGGCAGCATTGACTAAACTGATTGTCAGATGGTTTTTCATCGATGAAATTCAAAGGGTTGCATTTAGAGCAAACGGCATCCATTTTCGCACAGTAGTGTTGAATAATTGTTGTTTCATTATTTGTAACATATCGTGCAAGTTTTTGAATATTCTGCTGGGCTTCCCATACTTTTCGTTTTGTATGAATGGTGCAAACATATTCTTTGTCTGCCTTAGCTGATGACGATTCATTCAGCCAACAGTCTCTATGACATACGGCATCTTGTGTTTGTCTGCCAGCAGTTTCTTGTGGTGTCTCCTGTTGCCGATAACATCTGTGATATTATGCATCCTGGGCTTGTCTCACAGCACTTTGTTCTGGTGTCTCTTGGTCTCGATGTTGTCGTCGCTTTGCTGCTGCTGCAGCTTTTCTTTCATCATCATTGATGTATTTGCGCTTACGACCGACTAAACCCATTTAATAAACGTGAACGAAATAGTTCAGACTGTGACTGACAGACACTGTGAAGTTAATGTGACTGAAGGATGTTACACTATAACTGACAACCTTGTTAACAGAAGTGAAGTTAACCTTGTTAACAGAAGTGAAGTTCTTCACACTATGACTGACAGCCTTGTAGACAGAAGTGAATTGCGTCACACTATCACTGACAGCCTTGTAGACAGGAGTGAACTGCGTCACACTATGAGTGACAGACTTTAAGACAGGAGTGAACTGCATCACACTATGACTGACAGCCTTATAGACAGGAGTGAAGTGAGTCACACTATGACTGACAGCCTAGTAGACAAGAGTGAAATTCGTCACACTATCACTGACAGCCTTGTAGATAGGAGTGAAGGACGTCACAATGACTGACAGCCTTGTAGACATGAGCAAAGTTCATCACATTATGACTGACAACCTTGTAGACAGAGAAATGATGGGAGTGCTGGTGTCTCACGGTCCGCGCTGCTCCAGGGTTAAATAAACTCACCAAAGAGCCAGTTAGATTTCCATCCTTTTTATTCCTCCTTTCTCCTACGCGTTTCAGCGCCACACCCGGCGCCTTCCTCAGGAATAAAAAGGATGGAAATCTAACTGGCTCTTTGGTGAGTTTATTTAACCCTTGAGCAGCGCGGACCGTGAGACACCAGCACTCCCATCATTTCTTTGATTCATACCACTATCCAGTGGTCGGTGGAGGTCCTGCAGCAGCTGGAACATTGTTTCCTAAACGCCTTCAAACCAGTTGTGGGGATCACAACTGGATCAGGTGAGCGGCTTCACAGCACCACCATTTTATACCAGTGTCACTAGTGATAGGGCACTATTGCGCCTCTTGTCCCCCTCCCTATTTTATTTTTACAGAACCTTGTAGACAGGACTGAAGGACGACACACTGACTGACAGTCCTACTGGATAGGAGTAAAGTTCATCACACTATGACTGACATCCTTGTAAACAGGAGTAAAGTTCGTCACACTGACTGACATACCTTGTAAACAGCAGTGAAGGACGTCACACTGACTAGCAGCCTTGTAGAAAGCAGTGAAGGACGTTCCACTGACTGACAGCCTTGTAGACAGAAGTGAAGGACATCACAGTGATTGACAGACCTAGTGGGTAGGAGTAAAGTTCATCACACTATGACTGACAGACCTTGTAGACAGGAGTAAAGTTCATTACACTGACTGACATACCTTGTAAACAACAGTGAAGGACGTCACACTGACTAACAGCCTTGTAGACAGCAGTGAAGGATGTTCCACTGACTGACAGCCTTGTAGACAGGAGTGAAGGACGTCACAGTGATTGACAGACCTAGTGGATAGGAGTTAAGTTCATCACACTGTGACTGACAAACCTTGTAGACAGGAGTAAAGTTTGTCACACTGACTGACATACCTTTTAAACAGCAGTGAAGGACGTCACACTGACTGACAGCCTTATAGACAGGAGTGAAGGACGTCCCACTGACTGACAGCCTTGTAGACACGAGTCAAGTTCGTCACACTGACTGATGTTGTAGACAGGAGTAAAGTTTGTCACAGTATGACTGACAGCCTTGTACACAAGAGTGAAGGACGTCACACTGACTGACAGACCTAGTAGACAGGAGTGAGGTTTATCACACTATGACTGACAGCCTTGTAGACAGAAGTAAAGGACATCACACTGACTGACAGCCTTGTAGAAAGGAATGAAGTTTATCACATTGACTAACAGCCTTGTAAACAGGAGTGAAGAACGTTCCACTGACTGACAGCCTTGTAGACAGCAGTAAACTGCGTCACACTGACTGACAGCCTTATAGACAGGAGTAAACTGTGTCACACTGACTGACAGACCTTGTAAACAGGAGTGAACTGTGTCACACTATGAGCGGCAGTTCAAATTGCGCGCCAATATCGCAATTTGAATGCCGCGACGCTCATTGGTGTCCACGGCTGTCGGCAACCAATAAGAGACTTGGCACGCAGTTTGAATGCTGCGTCTCAGAGAAGCGGCATTCAAACCGCATACATTGTACTCAGTGTATTTGAAATATGGCGCCATGGTGAGCACCGCTATTCTGATGGGCCACCGCGTTCAGCGCCGATCAATCAGAATAGCGGCGTGCGCCATGGCACCATATTTCAAATACAATGTGCAGCATGGTGGGTGCCGCTACTCTGATTGGTCAGCGCTGAAAGCGGCTACCAATGAGAGAAGCGGCGCGCGGTTTGAATGCCGCTCCTCTGATTGGTCGCCGAGTTCAGCGCCGACCAATCAGAATAGCGGCGCGCGCCATATTTCAAATACAATATGGCGCCATGGCACGAGCCGCTCCTCTGACTATTTGCATAGTCTGCACTCAATGAGCGGCCACCAATGAGCGGCCTCTGTCTGGCGCGCGATTTCCGTGACAGACAGAGAACATTAGACAATTATATAGTAGATAAGAGAACAATTCATGCCTCATAATCTGCTCCAGAAAATTTTATTGATATAGTCTATATGGTGTTTTTATGAAGTCTGTGTGCTTGTAAAGTCTACAAACAGAGAAAATAGATTTATATTAATTAGTTCAGTTGATATTCCATGTTTAGACCCTTTGGGTGCAGAGTCTGCAACTTCACAATCAAGAAGAGGCTGTAGTATTAAAGGGATCCTGTCACCCCCAAAACACCTGTAAACCAAACCTGTCCCTAGAGCATATTAACACTATCCCTACACTCTTTTTACCTCCTAAATGCAGTAAGTGACATTGAATAAAAACGTTTTATAAGTACCTGATTAGTGATGATAATGAGTGACTATCTATTCATAGTCACTCATCAAGACTGCCCCTCTGCTTCATATCACGCCTATTCAGGCGTGATCGTCAGCCTAGATTCAAATTGCCGCCTCCCTGCCGTGCCCTGTCTCGTCCGAGGCTGCAGTGTGGCTGGTGACGCGATCTGCGTCATTCCCGGCGCCTGGTGACGTATTTAGACTGGCGCCGCGCTGTTAGCTTCAAAATGCGCAGTGCGCATGCCCAATGCGCATGCGCAGTGCGCATTTTGAAGCTAACAGCGCGGCGCCGGTCTAAATACGTTAACAGGCGCCGGGAATGACGCGGATCGCGTCACCAGCCACACTGCAGCCTCGGACGAGACAGGGCACGGCAGGGAGGCGGCAATTTGAATCTAGGCTGACGATCACGCCTGAATAGGCGTGATATGAAGCAGAGGGGCAGTCTTGATGAGTGACTATGAATAGATAGTCACTCATTATCATCATTAATCAGGTACTTATAAAACGTTTTTATTCAATGTCACTTACTGCATTTAGGAGGTAAAAAGAGTGTAGGGATAGTGTTAATATGCTCTAGGGACAGGTTTTAATAGGTTTACAGGTGTTTTGGGGGTGACAGGATCCCTTTAAAAAAAGCTTCTCCATGGAGAGAATGAATACATATTGTGATCACCATACTTCATATTTTCACTGATGTTGAAAGCTCAAAGTAGAGCTGAAACATCCAGAGGTGAATAGCAGAAATAAAATGGATTGAAAATATACATATACATACTGTATATTCAAATGCTTGGTTCTCTTCTTCTGATTCTAACCTATAAGAATTGGTCTGTCTCTTCTCTGTCTCTCTCAATTGTATATATTTTATTGATTTATGCACTTTCATATATTTGCTCCCCAGATATTTCATACTCTATTGTTTTTTCATACGTTCACATAATTATACACATTATTATACGCAAATACTTTGTCACTATAGCTGAAATAGCTGTGATAATACTTCTTGCACATCTTCGCCATCTTGTGGACATTTAGAAATATACACCGCTCCTTAATAGTATGCTGTCTGTCTTGTATTTTTGCACTGTGTGTGGTGGTGGGGTGGTGGGCTGAATCAGAGGTGTATTTAGGTTTTCAGGCATGTGGGGCAAGAATTCAGTTTGGCTCCCCCACCCCCCAAAAACGGTCTGAGTAGTCGTCATGTGACCAATCATTCATATGAGATTTGTATCACGTACCGATGAGCTGTTCTACCTAATTCTCTCAATGTTCAGTGAAAAACAAAGTACATTGCAAGCTGTTAGGATTGGGCTACAATGCTTAATGGTAATGCTAATAGAAAGATTAGACGGTTATGTGAGTAAAAGTAGGCAATTTATATACTTCTGGCCACATTCTGACTAGAAGTTTTCAGCTCACATAATTCATTTTCATTCATCGAGGTCGCGCATGTCTAGTCAGCACGTGACTGCATATATGTAAATCACATACAGGGGCTGGCTGGAGCCTCTGGCCCTGGGTGGCAGGTCCGGCCATCCAGCCCTGAGTTGAGGACCGGGGAAGGGGTGCTATCGGAAATTTTTGATCACTCACCATGTCAGCCGCCGTCTGCATCGCCGCGCCGGCCGCAAGTCACGGCCGCTGGCCGGCCCGTTCCTGTGGGGGGGCGGCCCTACATGTGGGAAATATCACCAGCCCAGGGGGCACTTGCCCCCCTGCCACCTGGGCCAGTCCACCCCTTATCACATACTTATGGTTTCATGACCTTCCACTCTTATTGCAGGCACCAGAGAATCCTGACAGCGTGGAGTGTGCATACGGGGAGAATTCAGAAGTCTGCAGTCACGTAGAGTTAGGGTATGTGCACACGGGGGCGGGTTAGTGGCGGCGGCGGCTGGGCGGGACCCGACAGGAAGCTCCGGAGCCGTCCACCGGCTTCCTGTTGGGTCCGTGCTGCGGGAGACGGGCGGGTGTGCGGCGGTGCACAGCGGGTTAGCGCCGGCGATTCTGCAGCGGCTGGAAGCAGCACATGATTCTGCTTGCAGCCGCTGCAGAACCGGCCGGATTATAGAACATGCTCATTCTTTGCTAACCCGCTGGGAACCCAGCGGGTTAGCAACGGATGAGCATGTGTAAACCGCCGCTGTGTGCACAGCGGGTGTCGGTTTACATAGGTTTCTATGTTAATCCAAACACCGGTTTGGATTAACATAAATTTGCATGAAATTTATGTAAACCGACCGGCGGTTTACACACCTAATCCGGCCCTAACCCGACCAGTGCGCACATACCCTTACACGTAGAAGGACTGCAGACTCATCACAAACTTTGGAAAACTCCTTTAATGTTCCTAACAAATAAAAACATAGAACCCCTAAATTGTCAGACGGCACAACACTTTATTAATGAAGCCATGTATCACGTAATCTTACAGGTTATAGATTGTTACATGCACAAAACTACATCACCAGAACCCCCATCAGTACAGGAATACATCCATATAACTCCCATCACTATAGAAATACAGCATCACAATCCTCATCAGTGCAGAAATTCATCATCAGAACCAACATCAGTGCATGGTAAAACAACTGTAATGTCAGATCAAACCAATACACATTTGTTCTGCATGAACCTATAACTCCTACTACATCCTTAACAATGGTAAGTAGTAGTGGGAGTTGTTGTTACCAGACATCATCAGATCATACAGGAACTACAGTACTGATGAGACTTAGTCAAAGTTCTCCTGAGCACAAATACCTGCCCTACACTGTGCCCCTGAAAAAATAATTGCTCCTCCTCACCGTGCCCTTCAAAAAATATAATTTACACACTGCCATCTTCTCGTACATGCCCTCCACACTGCCCACTCATCACACTGCCCTCTCCTTTCCATACTGGGACACTTTTTCACACTGTCTTCTACACTCTCTCCCCCCTATACAGCCCACTGATTATACTGTTCTCCCTCATCACACTCCCCATCTTCGACATACTGTCCACTTCCATACTGTCCACGCTTGCTGCCTCCTGTCCATACACCTCCATACTACTCTCTCTCTCTTCTGTGCCCCCTTACATTTTTCTCACCCCCTAACTCCACATACTGTGCTGCAGCCATCCCCATCACTCCTCATACTGTGCCCACGCTGTTCCCCCCTCACTCCACATGTCGTACTGCAGCCATCCCCCCTCACTCCACATACTGTGCTGCAGCCATCCCCCTTACTCCTCATACTGTGCCCACGCTGTTTCCCCCACACTCCACATATTGTACCACAGCCATCCCCCCTCACTCCACATACTGTGCCACAGCCACCCCCTTTCACTTCACATACTGTGCCGCATCCCCTCTCACTCCACATACGGTGTCCACACCAATCTCCTCCTCACTTCACATACTGTGTCGGCAGCCATCCCCCTCACTACTCATATTGTGTCCACACTCTTCTCACTCCACATATTGTACCGTAGTCATCCACCTCTCTCTCCACATACTGTGTTGCAGCCATCTGCTTCATGCCTCATACTGTTTCCACACTAATCCCACCTCATGCTTTTATACTGGATCCTCAAATTTAACCCGTTGGTTCACATATACTCCCCCCCCCCCCCGTCCCCCCAGTTTGGCTCACATATACTTATACTCTCCCCCACCCTCTCACCCCAGTTTAGCTCACATATATTCCCCTCACCCTCTCTCCCCAGTTTGGTTCACATATACTCCCCCACCCTCTATCCCCAGTTTGGCTTACATATACCCCCTCAACCCTTTACTCCTCAGTTTGATTCACATATACTTCCCCCACCCCGTCCCCCCAGTTTGGCTCACACATACTTATACTCTCCCCCACCCTCTCACCCCAGTTTAGCTCACATATACTCCCCTCACCCTCTTTCCCCAGTTTGGCTCACATATTCTCCCCCTACCCTCTCCCCCCAGTTTGGTTCATGCATACCCCGCCAACCCTCTCCCCCCCAGCTTGACTCGTATTCTCCTCCACAATTTGGGTTACATATACTCCCCCACCCTCTCCCACCCAGTTTGACTCACATATACTTCCCCCACCCTCTATTCCCAGTTTGGCTCTCATATACTCCCCCCACCCTCTATCCCCAGACCCCAGTTTGGGTCACATATTCACATATACTCCTCCCACCCTCGATCTCTCGTTTGGCTCACATATACTCCCCTCACCCTCTATCCCCAGTTTTGCTCACATATTCTCCCCTGCAGTTTGGCTCACATATACTTCCCCCACCCTCCCCCCCAGTTTGGTTCACATATACTTCCCCCACCCTCTATCCCAAGTTTGGCTCACATATTCTCCCTCCACCCCCTCCCCCCAGTTTGGTTCACATATACTCTGCCCACCCTCTCCCCCCAGCTTGACTCATATATTCTCCTCCCCAGTTTGGCTTACACATACTCCCCCACCCTCTTCCCCCCCAGTTTGGCTCACATATACTACTCCATCCTCTATCCCCAGTTTGCCTCACATATTCTACCCCACTATTTGACTCACATATACTCCCCCACCCTCTCCTCTGCAGTTTGGTTCACATATACTCCCCCACCCTCCCTCCCCAGTTTGGCTCACATACTCTCTCCCCCAGTATGACCTACATACACTCCCCTACACCCTCTCCACCCCAGTTTGGCTGACATATACTCACCCCCACCCAGTTTGGCTCAGATATTCTCCCCTCACTCTCTATCCCAAGTTTGACTCACATATTCTCCTCTCCTGTTTGGCTCACATATACTCCCCTACACCTCTCCTGCCAGTTTTGCTCACATATTTTCCCCCACCCTCTATACCCAGTTTGCCTCAAATATTCTACCCCACTATTTGACTCACATATACTCCCCCACCCTCTCCCCCCAGTTTGACTCACATATTCTTCCCACCAGTATGGCCTAATTCTACTCCCCCACACCATCATCCTTCTGTTTGGCTCACATATACTCGCTGCCACCTTCCCCCCCCCCCAGTTTGGCTGAGATATTCTCCCCCCACTCTCTATACCCAGTTTGGCTCACACATTATCACCTGCAGTTTGGCTCAGATATACTACCACCCATGCTCCTGTCGAGCCCCAGGCCCTGGGGTACTCAGGTATCAGGCTCGGTGGTTGTTTCACGAGGATGTCATGGGTGGCAGCGCCTGAGCCCGTGGCTTGGGTGACACTTTAATAAGGGGTTATGTACAGGAGATAAGAGTTTGAGGTTGTCACGTGACACCACCTGTAGTACCTGGTGATGGGTCACCAGCACCACCACAGTCCTCCGGAGGACGATGGTATGGCGGCAAGGGTAGTAAAGCTCTCTACAGGTGGAGCTGGACCTCCAGGACAGCGTAGAGTAAAGGGGCAGCTTGGAGTGGGACGTGTGGCCAGGGTAAGAAGCAGTAAGGCAGTCTATAGGGAGGCTGGGGACGGAGAGGAATAACGCACACACTGAAGCAAGTCTCTTTTACCCTTTACGTTGTGCCGGCGTTTTCTGCAGTCCTAAAGTGTTCCTGCAGGTGCGCATCTCCGAAGTCCTGTACGTCTTGGGTGAACCTCCACTTGTTCCTCGCTCCCTTGGCTCTGCTCCTTGCCTTCTGTCCCCACTCCTAGGCTTGGCTCAGCGTAGAAGGGCCACTCTGGGTCATTGGTTCGGACCTAACCGCGGCACCGATCACTAGGACGTCTTCGCAGCTCTCCTAGTGTCTGCACACTCTAACTAACTTCTTCCCCAGCAGCCAGTATTTATAGGGGATCTCACCTAAAGTCAGTGAGGCTAACTCCCCCTACTGTGCCGGGGGGAAGGTATTGCATGTAGTAGGTACCTGCTGTGGAAACCCAGCTGTGCAGTAGGGAAGGCTGTGGCTACCTGCGTGAGCAGGGCGCCACATACCCCCCTAGTTAACATCAGTACTCCTGGACTGAGCATTTTTGTGTTTTCAAACAAAGAATAACAATAATCAATAATAACAGGTAACATATTTACAAAGTCTCAAAATATAAACATTTACAAAAAACACTGAAAAAAGATGGTAAAACTTAAAACAGGTAAGTCCATATGGTGCAAGTCTATTCACCGCAGGCTTTGAAAAAGAAAAAAGAAGTTTGTTGTCACACCAGTCCTGTGAACATGGTTCTTTTTAATTGTAATCCGGGGAACAGTCCAAAGAGGAAGGTTCAGTTCACAAGAGTCTATACAGTAAAGTCTCTGTACGCTCTGGGTAAGAAAAAGGGAAAAAGTCTTTCAAAAGTCAATAAACACATTTCCTTATGGGTGTCTCGGCTTAGGAGACCTGGTACCTCCCCACCCCAGGCACTTTCTGTTCTTAACTTAGTGTACATGGGGCTGGGCCCAGTTCCTCCACTCTTCTGTACACAACTATGTACACTGCTATCTACATGTTACTGCTGCCGTTTATTCTACCTCTGACCTTTTTACTGTGCCCACTCTCCATACCTAGACGGGGGTTGACCTTGTGTGCTCCTCTGTGACTTTCGCACTACAGGTATCTCTGTCTCAGGTGAGGTTTCTAGTGAAGGGTGTGGTGCAGGTATGTTAGGTAAGCATCTGCGTGGCCTTATGGCCCCTTTACACGCAGCTACAGGTGACAGGTTTTCCACAGGTAACTTACTGGTTGCAGTGAAATCATGGAGACATAGTTCTATATTGCTGCTGTGTACAAATGGAACTATGTCTCCATGATTTCACTGCAGCCAGTAAGTTACCTGTCACCTATAGCTGCGTGTAAAGGGGCCATTAGTCTCACTACAGGGCTAGCAGGTGTACCAATTGCAGCATCTTCAGATTCTCTAGCAACAGGTATTTCTTCCTGATTCCTTGGTACCACTTCTTGGGGCTGGTAGAAATTCAGTAAGGGTACCTTCTCACGTCACAACCAGCGGAGACATTTTTCTCTCTGGAATTATCGCTGCCAAATTGCCTCCTTATTGCGGCGTGTATTTCAGGAATTTGGCGGCGATAAAACCAATGTCGCCTGGTTTCAATTTTGCAGCACTGCTCTAAAATAAAACCAGATGACATTGGTTTTATCGCCGATGCCAAATTCCCGAAATACACGCCGCAAAAAGGAGGCAATTTGGCGGTGATAATTCCAGAGAGAAGTATCGCCTCCAAAAATGTCTCCGCTGGTTGTGGCGTGAGAAGGTGCCCTAATGGCACTAAGATGGCTCCATCTTGCTTAGGCCAATCTTCTGGGAAATCTAGGATTGTTGAGACTACCTTCTCTTCTAAGTTTTCACATGGACTGGGTTCTTTTTCAGGTTCTTCTTGTTCTTTTGGCGATGTTGGAGGATTCTGGTTTTCCCATTCAGTTGGACACTTTTTGATATGGTTTCTTGACACTGTGTGAGTGGTTTTTCCACCATTCTTGCTGATGAGACACACTTTGCCATTGTCATATCCAGAATCTAGCAAGACATAGGGTTCTTGTTCCCATTGGTCGTCCAATTTATGCTGTGTTCTTTTTCTCTTTAAGACAATACTTCCTGGTACAATAGGTTCTACTGGAGAATGTTTGTTATAGTCCCTTTCTTGTTTTTCACAGGCTTTTTCCAGGTTGTCTTCGACACAGGCTTGAACCATTTTGTATTGTTCGAGGCGGTTTTCATTCCAGTTGGGTATTGAGTCATCTGCTTTGGGATCAACTACTGCGAGTTCCAAGTCTACGGGTAAATATCCTGTACGGGCTCTCATCAGGTAAGCTGGTGTACAGTTTGTAGAACTTACTGGAATGTGGTTGTACATGTCAACCAAGTCTGGTAGTTTCTCCGGCCATTGGTTCCTTTCTTCCAAGGGTAGGATCTTCAACATGTCAATTATGATATTGTTCATTTTCTCACATAATCTGTTGGTTTGGGGATGATATGGGGTAGTCTTGCACCAATACAGGTGGCAGAACTCTTGGAAGAGCTCTGCTTCAAAAGCTGAACTTTGGTCTGTTAGGACTTGTTCTGGATAACCTAATGGTCTGCAGAATATATTTTGGAATGTTCTGGCAGTGGTGGCAGCTGTCAAATCTTTCACGGGGGCAACCATCATAAATCTCGAATAATGGTTTACCATGGTCAATGCGTATGTGTAGCCAGATTTACTTTGAGTCAGTTTTACGTGGTCCAGGACTACAATTTCCAGAGGCTGTTTCGTCACGATGGGCTGGAGCGGTGCTTTCTGACTCTGTAAGTCCTTTCTTCTAAGGCTGCAGGGTCCACAGTTCTTACACGACCTCTCAATGGATCCATGCATGCCGACCCAAAAGAACCTATCTTTCAGTAGCATTTCCAACTTCTTCCACCTAAAATTATCAGTCTGGTTATGCTAGGCGTTCAACACCATCTGTTCTTCCGACTTTGACATGATGATTTGCCAGACCATCTCGTCTGTCCTCAGGTTGATGTGCCTCCTGCAGAGCTTCTCCTGGTAAATGAATAGCTTACTCCACTTGCTCCACTGATGTTTGACTTCTGGCTGCGGATTTTCTGGCAGCTTTGCTGACGCCTGGGTTATCAGCTGCTTTACCAAACTGACAGCCGGGTCATTGTCTTGCACTTCCATCCAACCGAAGTGGGTCAACGGGTTCACCATCCTTGCAGGAAGGTCCTTATGGGTTTGCTGGCACTGAGTTACTCTTAATTGATGGAAGGCAAGTAACTCCACTTCTTCCAGCTCGTCTTCATCCACGTCCTCATCTGACAGTTGAGGCATTCTGGATAAGGCATCCGCGTTTCCATTCTGGTGCCCAGCCTGGTATTTGATGGTAAACTGGTAGTTGGACAGTTTGGCCATCTATCTCTGCTCCATGGCTCCCAACTTTGCAGTTTCCAGGTGGGTCAGCGGATTGTTATCCGTGTAGGCTATGAACTTGTTAAATGCCAGGTAGTGCTTAAATCTCTCTGACGGCCCAGACCAAGACCAGGAATTTCAGCTTGAAGGAACTGTAGTTCTCTGGGTTCCTCTATGTGGGGCGCAGCTTCCTACTGGCATAGGCGATCACTCTTTCTTTGCCCTCTTGCCTTTGAGAAAGGACGGCTCCTAGTCCCACATTGCTGGCATCCAGGAATGGCAGGTTGTAGTCCGGGTAAACAAGGATTTCTTCTCCTGTCAGGGCTTCCTTCATCATCTGGAATGATTCTTCTTGTTCCTTGCCCCGCTCCAATGGAGAATCCTTAGACTTTCCCCTCTAGGGCTGGCCTACTAAGAGGTTTTGCAGGGGAGCAGCCTTCTTCGTGTACTCCTTTATGAACCTCCTATAGTAGCCCACCAGTCCCAGGAATTGACGTACTTCCTTCAGGGTCTTGGGTTCTGGACACTCTTTGATAGCTCTCACCTTGTCTGGATCAGTGGCCACGCCTTCGGCACTAACTATGTGTCCCAGGTACTGTATTCTTGGCTTTAACAGGTGGCATTTGGATGGTTTCAGCTTCATCCCGTATTTGGCCAGAGCTTCAAACACCTCTGCTAGATGGGTTATGTGTTTCTCATAGGTCTTAGAGTACACGATCATGTTATCCAGGTAGAACAATACCGTCGCGAAGATCTTATGTCCCAGGCAACTCTCCAATCTCTGGAAGGTTCCGGGTGCATTACATAGTCCAAATGGCATGCTGTTAAATTCACACAGGCACATAAGTGTTGTGAATGCCGTCTTCTCGTGGTCTTCCTCGGCTATGGACACCTGCCAATATCCACTAGTGAGACCTAAGGTGAAAAAGTAATTGGCAGACTTCAACGCAGCTAAGGATTCCTGTATGCGAGGTAACGGGTAAGCATCCTTGTGTGTTATGCGGTTTATTTGCCACAGTCTACACACATTCCCATCCTTTTTCCTGACTAGGACTAATGGGGCTGCCCAGGGACTACAGCCAGCTCGTATAACCCCTACGTCCTTCATGTCCTGTAACATTTCTTTGACTTTTTGGTAATGTGCAGGTGGGATAGGCCTGTACCGCTCCTTGATTGGTGGATGTGTACCTGTGGGGATATGATGTTGCACCACTTTTATCCTACCAAAGTCAAGTGAATGCTTACTAAAGACTTGTTCGAATTCTTTAACTACCCGGTAACCACCTTGATTTTCATACACAGGAGTGGTGTCAGTTCCGACATGGAGTTGCTGGCACCAGTCCTCCAGTGGCCCTGTTGTATTATCAGGTTTTACCCCTTTGACATGGGGTAAGGGTCTCACTGCTTGGATCTCGTTGTTGTTTACTCTGTACAGTTTAGCAATGGTGGCATACCTGGGTAACTTAACCTCTTCACTGCCACAGTTTAAGATGCAAACTAGTACACTCCCATTGTGTACATCAACCACTCCCCGGCTGTGTGTAGGTCTGTGCTCTGTGCTGATGGGCTCCACTACTGCCTGGTAGTCCTGCCCTCTCAGACCTATAGCTGCTTGACAACAAATCATCATTTCACTCATTGGGGAAATCACAATAGGAAACGGGTCTGTCACCCGTGCAGTACCAATTTCACCACCTGTAATTGTTACCTGTTGATGGTGCAGGAGGGCTCTTATTTCACTCTGAAGGACCTTCCTCTGACCAGGTCTGGCAGTGTCTGCAATCTGTTGAAGCAAAGACAAAATGTCGACCATGCAATTGCTAACAACATTAGTACCAAGTTTTATATACGGGTCATTTGCTTTACTTGCTTCTGCTACTACTAGGACCCCTTGATTTTGCATTTCCACCCTCCCCACCTTTATTGGTACTTCTCTAACCTCCATTACAGTAATCGGTTCACCATTAGATGCTTTGAGGGTAAAGTCTTTGGCAGGCTCTTTCAGTCCTGCATCAGCCCAGTACTTTTTATAAAGGATATAGGGGATGGTGGTCACCTGTGACCCGGTGTCCAGCAGAGCAGGTGTCGGGATGCCATCTAGTACAATTGACAAGAACGGCCTCTGTCCGATGAAGGTCTTGTACCAGGTGGCTTGGCCCTGTTGAGGTACTCCTGAGGTTTGCCCTGGCCCACAGGGTCTGCCCATTTAAAGGACAGCTCCTGGCGATGTGGCCGGTTTGTTTACAACGGCGGCAGATGGGCTACCCAGTGGAGCTGTAGCGGTCGGTGGTTCTCCCTCGGTACGCCGTGGCTTGCTTTGCTCTCATCCAGGGTACATCCTCTGGACTGTCAGCAAGTTGAATCAGCGGTTGAGGTCGGGGCTGGGGTCTTGGCGCTGGCTGGTGGCTCTGCTACGGCTGTAGAGCTTCCATCACCTTGGTTATATTTTTGCTCATTTGGCGCATTTTAGCACGCATCTCAGCACGCAGAGAGTCATATTTGTCAGGCTGAGCAGATTGTACATTGTGTGTGACTGCAGACATGAGTACTGATTTCGGGTTAGCCTGCGCCTCCCCACTGCACCACAGTTTGATGGCAGCTTCATGGGTCTCTACCGGCCTTTTTAACAGTCACTCAATACAGTTGAAATCACGGCACACAGTACCCGGTAATACCGGGCACGAGATCCTGTTCGTGACACCAGAAATATATGTTGAGCCCTAGGCCCTGGGGTACTCGGGTATCAGGATCGCTGGGTGTTTCACGGGGATGTCATGAGGGGCAGCGCCTGAGCCCGTGGCCTGGGTGACACTTCAATAAGGGGTTATGTACAGGGGATAAGTGTCTGTTGTTGTCACGTGACGCCACCTGTAGTACCTGGTGATGGGTTACCAGCGCTGCCACAGTCCTCTGGAGGGCGATGGTACTGCAGCAAGGGTAGTAACGCTCCCTACAGGTGGAGCTGGACCTCTGGGGCAGCGTAGAGTATAGGGGCAGCTTGGAGTGGGACGTGTGGCAAGGGTAAGAAGCAGTAAGGCAGTCTATAGGGAGGCTGGGGACGGAGAGGAATAATGCACACACTGAAGCAAGTCTCTTTAACCTTTTACTGATGGTATCCACAGGTAAAGATATCCAGAGCACTGTCGGGTGACCAGGTGCTCAGTGAGTCTCCACAGCAAGTGGGTATAAGGCTTCCTCAGGTTCCCTGCTGTCTCTGAAGCCCTGTCTGTATGCAACATGACTGGCCTCCTCACTTTCTCTGGTCTTTACTCTCTCCTCCTGCGTAGTCCACGGGTTACCCTCTCTGATCACTGCGGTGCTACTCCACACTACGGTGTCTGGCTCCCTCTTTCTGGGTACTCAGGGGGACTGGGTGACTGAAGTCTCCACGTTGTGTCAGGGTTTTCTGCAGTCCTAAAGTGTTCCTGCAGGTGCGGATCTCCGAAGTCCTGTACGTCTTGGGTGAACCTCCACCTGTTCCTCGCTCCCTTGGCTCTGCTCCTTGCCTTCTGTCCCCACTCCTAGGCTTGGCTCAGCGTAGAAGGGCCACTCTGGGTCACTGGTTTGGACCTAACCGCAGCACCGATCACGAGGGCGTCTTCACAGCTCTCCTAGCGTCTGCAAAAGTGGCGCCCTGCTCACGCAGGTAGCCACAGACTTCTCTAATGCACAGCTAGGTTTCCACAGCAGGTACCTACTACGTGCAACACCTTCCACCCTGGCACAGTAGGGGGAGCTCTACTCACTGCCTTTAGGTGAGTTCCCCTATAAATACTGCTGCTGGGGGAGGAGTTAGTCAGAGCGTGCAGACGCTAGGAGAGCTGCGAAGATGTCCTGGTCGTCGGCGCCACGGTTAGGCGCGAGCCAGTGACCCGGAGTGGCCCTTCTATATCCCGCAAGCCTAAGTGGGGACAGAAGGCAAGGAGCAGTTAGCCAAGAGGGAGTGAGGAACTTGGAGAGTTTCGCTCAAAGAAGTACCGAATATTGGGATCCGCACCTGTGGGATACTTCAGGACCACAGAAAACCCTTGTCACACCGTGGAGGCCTCGGCCACCCGGTTATCCCCTGTGGGTGAAGAGAGGGAGCCAGACACAGCAGTGCAACACTGCAGTGATCAACGAGGGTAACCCGGAGACCGGAGAGGAGGAGAGACAGACACCAAAGTCAGAGAGGATGCAAGTCTAGCTGCAAGCAGGCTGTGCTTCAACCATTACACAGGAACAGAAGAAACCTTATACCCACTTGCTGTGGGGACCCACTGTGCAACCTGTCCACCTGTCAGGGCCCTGGACGTCTTTACCTGCTAAACATCAGTAAAAGGTAAAAGAAACTTTGCAGCATGCGTGTGTCATTCCTCTTTGTTCCCGGCCCCTCTCATAGACTGTTCCAACACTCCCCAGTCCAGCCACAGCTCCAAGCCAAGCTGCCCCTTCTTATTATGCTGCCCCGGAGGTCCAGCCATACCTGTGGAGGACTTTACCACACTAGCCGCAATACCATCTACCTCCGGCGGACTGTGGTGGTGCTGGTGGCATCTCAGCAGATACTACAGGTGGCGTCACGACAAAGTTTGTACATAGTCCCCTGTAAATATCAACCCCCTTTTTTTGAAAGACAGGCCCAGGACACGGGGTAAGGCGCGGCCGCCATTCCCCGTGACAATGCTTAAGTCCTCGGAGCCTGACACCCGTCACCCCACTGCCTGCGCGCAACATATCTTTTTCTGGTGTCACGAACAGGATCCCATGCCCTGTGTTAACGGGTACTGGGTGCCGTGTTATTGACTGTATTGAGTGACTGTTTAAACTAAGCCGCCATTACTGCAAGAGAGTGGGTCATCGTCAAAAGTGGTGCGGGACGTGATGGCGCATGACAGTGAGGTCATGCACCAGTGACCTATGCACTTACATCAGCTGTCAGGTTCTGATTGGCTGATGGCTTTTAACTATTCCAGGGCCTGCAGGAAACAATGCATTTCGGCTGAACGCACATTTGCACGCTCAGCTGAATACAGAATCTTTACCCTGGGGCACTAGGAGCAGAGGCATAAAAGGAAGGACCATTCCAGGCTCACAGAGCCCCATACACCACCCTGCCTGCAGGCACAAGGGTACCTGAAAATATTAATATGCTGGAAGTAATCTCCACTGCTCTCCTCTCCAGCAGATGCAGGGGACCTGGCTGCTGCTGGGTCTAATTATTACCTCATTTGCTGGTGAACATTTTGTGATGTGGAGATGAGCTGGTCACATGCATGGATCCTTCTGCCTATATAGCACAGGCAGGCAATAGGGGCATGGCTGGTACACAGTTGGGGCGTGGCCATAACACAGAGGACGTTGCTTGTAGCAAAAGAGGCAATTGAAAGCATCTTGAGAGTATGTGGCTAGAATAGATGGCAACATACAAAGGGAGACCTCCCCATGATAGGCAATCACAACCAACTATATGAGGTATATACTTTTATTTTTTACAATCCTTCTTAATACAACCTTTTAGTCTATTTTTCTTCTTGATACTATTCCAACCTGTTCTCCTTCTTCTGTTTTTCTTTCTTTCCTTTTCTGTAATTACACACCACCTGAATTACACTTTTTCATGTCACTTTACCCCCATCACTTGCACAAGAGAATTACCCCTCACGCCATCATCACCACGAACACGCACAGACCTTATATCACCCGGCCTTGAACCAATGAATGTATTATATACCAAAATAATGGTTGAATTTTTTGTTTATTTTTGATTTATATCTGTACAGAATCACTTGATGAAGGCTCATGTTGGGCCGAAACGTCTGATTTTCTCATGAACTATATATATAAAAAAATAAAAAATTCTAGAAAGAAACTAATTGCTCTTTTCTCACCTCTAAGTGTGCCAAGGTTTTCTTGTATTTGAGTTATATCCCTGTTTCCCTTGAGCACCTCTCTAAGAAACAGTAGAGCCAGCCTCTATCCATAAATTGTCACTATAATTTTTTGGCAAGGCTCCTGTACATTTTTTCAGACTATATGGCATCTTTTGGTCTATTTTCGTACAGTGAAGACCAAACAAATGAAATTCTGTCATCTGTCCGAGAGACAGACAATTTCCTCAGCATTTCTAATAAAGAGATCAAATCTCGTGATCTTGAAAAAGAACTCAAAAAACTTTCCTCATTCGAATTACATGCTTATACTCTAGCCCAGTATACTAAGGCTAAGAGGATTCCCCGCGGGTTACGAGTGGCACTACGACCCACCCTTTTCAGTGACAAAGAGGACTATTGCCAACTCTTTGAAAACATTTTAAACAAATGTTCACTAGATCTAATGGTCTTGACTATTAAATATATCCAAGAAGAAATTGTTCAGATTAATGAACAATTAACAGCAATAGAAACTCAATTGAGTAATACTCTATCCTCTGCCGACCTCGCTAGTCTGAAAACCAGAGTTGAGAAAACGGTATTAGATTTCACTAACGACCTGAAAGCCAGAAAACGTGCTAAATTCCTGAGAGACCAGGACGATTACGACAAGAACCAGGTGTACCGATGGCGGTATACCACTTTACCAGAAAGACCACGCAACCGTTAGGCTATGTGCACACGGGGGCGGGTTAGGGGCGGCGGCGGCTGGGCGGGACCCGACAGGAAGCTCCGGAGCCGTCCACCGGCTTCCTGTCGGGTCCGTCCTGCGGAAGACGGGCGGGTGTGCGGCGGTGCACAGCGGGTTAGTGGCGTCGGTTCTGCAGCGGCTGGAAGCAGCACATGATTCTGCTTGCAGCCGCTGCAGAACCGGCCGGTTTATAGAACATGATCATTCTTTGCTAACCCGCTGGGAACCCAGCGGGTTAGCAACGGATGAGCATGTGGAAACCGCCGGTGTGTGCACACCGGGTGTCGGTTTCCATAGGTTTCTATGTTAATCCAAAAGCCGCTTTTGGATTAACATAAATTTGCATAAACCTGATGGAAACCGACCGGCGGTTTCCGCTGCTAAAACGGCCCTAAACCTCCCTGTGTGCACATACCCTTATGGTTCATCAGGATCTTCCGGATCGGAAGGTGGAAAGGGACGAGGACAGGGAGGTCATGGGAGAGCACGCCGACCTTTTTTCGGGACCAAACCACCTCCATCGAGACCACCAATATCAGCGAAAGACCACAACGAAGAAGACGGCGACGAGGAGGAAGGGGGCATGGACGAAGAACCTCATCAGGACAGTCGAATACAGACTCGTTCTCAGGTGAGACAAACCTTGTCTTCAACATCTCCTCCTATCTCCTTTCCCCAGCTGAGACACGGGTTCTACAGAGAGGACTTTCTTTTTGCCCAACCCCAGCCTTCGACTCGTTCAGGATACAACAAGAACTGAACCGTTTCTATCGCTCTATCAGACTGAAAGTTCACTTTAATCGTGATGGAGGACTTCCTTTTAACACTGCTAATGCTACAGAGAGTAATACATTAGAAACACTACATCTTAAAGATCTAGGATTACGTATTCCGAGTAATTTCCAACCTCCGAAAACCTCACACCCTGCAGAAACCTACATTTCATTGGTGTCTGACTCTGTGAAAAAATGTATCAAAAACATTGAGAAGGGTGATTTCCACATCAGACATAATCTTTCAAAGGACGAAACAATGGCACTTGACAGCCTTAAGAAAAACAAAAAAAAATAATAAAACCGGCCGATAAAGGCGGTGCCATAGTAGTCCTAGACAAAGAATATTATCTGAGTGAAATCAACCGACAACTAAATGACCCAGACACGTACACACCTATCCGCCAAGACCCTACCAACCAGATAAAAAAGAAGATCGAGAATCTCACTAATAAATTCCTACAAAATGGTACAATAGACAAGAAAATAGCAGAATACATGTACAATCAGAACCCGATTACCACTGTAATCTATATCCTACCTAAAATCCACAAGAATCTTGAAAGACCACCTGGCCGACCAATTGTGGCCTCAACTGATTCTATCCTCTCACCACTCTCAATTACACTCGAGAAAATCTTAACACCATTGATACCACAGGTAAAATCGTATCTTAAAGACACCAACGACTTTTTGAGCCACATACGCCGGTTAAACGAGATCCCAACAGATAGTATTTTAGTCACACTTGATGTCAATAGCCTATATACCAGTATCGACCATCAAAAGGGCATTACAGCTGTTGACTGGTTTTTAAGAACTCAAAATAAGGTTGACGTACGGATTACGGAATTCTGCATAGAAACCCTGGAACTTGTTCTCACAAATAACTTCTTTTTGTTTGAGGATAAATTTTTCCTCCAAAAACGGGGAACCGCGATGGGAGCGAACGTTGCGCCACCGTACGCAAACATTTTTATGTCAAAATTTGAACACGACTATATCTATCCTGATGACTTATTCAAAAAACATGCGATCAAGTGGCTGAGATTTATTGATGACATCTTTTGCATTTGGACGGGCAATAGAACATCATTAGAAACTTTTTTTACGAACTTGAATCACAAGGATAATGAGATCACTTTCACTTTACATACAGACCATAGTAGAATAAATTTCCTCGATACAGTGGTCATTAAAAATCACACGGAAACACTAAGTAGTGACATTTTTACCAAACCAACAGATAGAAATAGCCTACTACACTGGACTAGTTGCCACCCAAAACATGTGAAAAGGTCCCTCCCCTCCTCACAACACCATCGTGTCAACCGTATAGTAAGTGACGAGCCAACCAGAAAAAAACGTCACGAAGAAATGAGCAATAAGTTTAAAAAACGAGGCTATCCTGATGACATTTGTGCCCCAAAAATTTCACATTTACTTGCACCAAGGGAACCAGTTACTGACAGATTAAAATTTGTTAATACCTATCACCCATTCTCTCCACTGATTAAGAATATCATCTTACAACACTGGCCCCTACTTGGTACTGCTTTCCCTGACATAGTGGAATTAAAAAAACCACCACTAATATGCCATAAAAAGGCTAGAAACTTGAAAAACCATCTTGTAAGAGCTGACATTGGCTCAAACACTATAACCTGGAAACAGAAAACTCTTGGTACCACTAGGAGAGGGACTTACCCATGTCTTAATTGTGTCCAGTGCACTAATGTCACGAAAGGTGAGAGCTTCACACATCCCTGGTCTGGTAAAAGATACAGTATCAATGGTTTCTTCACATGTGATTCTTCTTTCGTCGTGTACTTAATCAAATGCCCGTGCGGTCTCGGGTATGTTGGTGAAACCACCCAGCATATCCGGGACCGCATAAGTAAGCACAAATCAACCATCCGTTGCAAGAATACCCTTTTACCTATCCCAGCCCATTTCATAGAAAAAGGTCACACCGTCAGCCAACTCAGATTCCAGATAATCGAACATGTCCCTGTGTCAAGAAGAGGGGGGAATCGAATTCAAAAATTAAAAGAAAGAGAATCCTTCTGGATCTACCACCTAGATACCCTCCATCCGAGGGGCATGAACCGTGAATTTGAGTTGCATTACTAATCTTGAATTGTGTAACACTATATGGGCTTGATGTTTAATTTCTGTTTTTTCTCATTGCAGTGTATTGACAGGAGTGTGGGAGAAGGATTTCTCCTTTCCTAATTTAATGTCCGTATTAATCTTTCTTGATCATTGATTGTGATCATAAAGATTGTTCTGAACTTTTTATTGTTCTTGAAACTCATTTTAGGTTGTTCTAACTTCTCCTTTTTCTCCTTTCCAGAAAGGAACCTGATTCTGGGCACCTCCACCAAAACACAGCACAAGACCGCTTTGCACAACTTCTCCGCATGCTTATAGAATGTTTATTGCACCTTACTCTAGATATACATCCTCTCACCACCTATATCCATCATCACACGGGCTGTGACGCTCACAACATCTCCACTGCGGGATACACACACACAGGGACGCTCACTGCGTCTCCTTGGTGAGACGCCATGTCACTTCCGGTCCGCGCGGTCCGCGCATGCGCTATACTCCAAGTGGCTTCATCCCTGTACTAAGATGGCGGCTCCGTCCGCGCATGCACACCAGCGCACCAACGCGTGACGCACGTCCTGACACCCACACGCCCCGCATTAGCCGATCGCTATATTAAGCGATCGGTTGGAACACATGACTGCTCCTGGGTCCGTTCCATATGCTTGTGCCACAATGCAGCCCACTCCACAACTATAAGGTAACATGCTCTTATATCCCTTTCTAGTAACTGTGCTGTGCCTGTACACTGCTCTTCTGCTTTCACTATAAGCAGCTTCCTTTTCCCTACAGGACAGGAGACATTGTACTGAATCCCCACTGTGGTATGTTCTCTTCTGATACTGCCTTTCTTATTTCTACTCTTGATCCCCCTATGAGTTGAATAGGGTGATCCTCCCCTTTTACATGAGTCTCAGGCTTTTTACAGATTTGTTCATCAGAGTATACAGACACAATATGGATTATATGTCTGACATTCACTATGCCAGTGGAGTCCTGTCTCACTCTTATAGTTATCACAATAAGCTTTAATGCAAACACATATTTTCTTTATAAATACTCAATTTTCAACTAACTGGTTGCAGGATCAGCCTGTATGACAACATACAAAGGGAGACCTCCCCATGATAGGCAATCACAACCAACTATATGAGGTATATACTTTTATTTTTTACAATCCTTCTTAATACAACCTTTTAGTCTATTTTTCTTCTTGATACTATTCCAACCTGTTCTCCTTCTTCTGTTTTTCTTTCTTTCCTTTTCTGTAATTACACACCACCTGAATTACACTTTTTCATGTCACTTTACCCCCATCACTTGCACAAGAGAATTACCCCTCACGCCATCATCACCACGAACACGCACAGACCTTATATCACCCGGCCTTGAACCAATGAATGTATTATATACCAAAATAATGGTTGAATTTTTTGTTTTATTTTGATTTATATCTGTACAGAATCACTTGATGAAGGCTCATGTTGGGCCGAAACGTCTGATTTTCTCATGAACTATATATATAAAAAAATAAAAAATTCTAGAAAGAAACTAATTGCTCTTTTCTCACCTCTGAGTGTGCCAGGTTTTCTTGTATTTGAGCTAGAATAGATGGGGCATGGCCAGCATTGTGTGGGGGCGTGGCCACCACTGAGCAGGACATTTAAGCATGCAGAGGGTATGTTGCCAGCATCAAGAGGGGCATGGCCTGCATCAAGAGGTGGTGCGGTGGCTGCTTCTCACTGCAGTGCGGGAAACTTAAGCTTCCAACCAGGACAGCGGGACAGAGTCACAAAAGTGGAACTGTCCCGCTGGACCTGGAATGGTTGGGAGCCATGCTTTTCCCCATCCTGGTGCCTCTGCACTGTAGGGCCATCGAGTGACATCAGCAGTGTGATTAGCTGACTTGATCACATTACTGATGTCCCCCTGAACCGGAAATGTTGGGAATCAGGGTGTGCTCCATTGTACAGACCATCTGATAGATGCTCTGTACAATGGAATGCAGGAACCGACGATCTGCTGATCCTCTGCTCCCCTTGTCAGCTGATAACGGGAATGGAGAATAGACGGCTCACACTACGGAGAGGTGGAATATGCAGCCAATGGCGAGACACCTCAGGTGCTGTATCGGGAGACCTGAAGGTGCCCCCCTGCCTGCTGTGCTTGGGCAAATGCTCTGCCAGCCCCCATAGATATGCCACTGGGCTGTATAGACTCCACCCTGGTGCTCTCCTTCACCGGTATCTTTGCACTCATGTAATGTACTTAGTCCTGTGACGCAGGGGCCTTGTACATTTTACTAAGCGCTATCAAGCTTTATGCTCTACATATTCCTACTTTATTGCATTTATGGCTACACATATCTTATTAATCTCAAATTTCTGGATTGTCTTGTATATATTTTTTACAAATTGCATTGCACCTGCACTTCATTTAGGGACTCAAATTTGAGTCTTATTCCTGCCATTTGTACATGCAACCTGTTTTTGGCATTGCATAACCCTCTTATTCACTTTCTCTCTGTTGACATTCCCACCATCATCATGGGTGACATCAACATCCCCATTGATACCAACCAGTCAACAGCCTCCAAACTCCTGTCACTTGCTTCATCCTTTGGCCTCTCTCAATGGTCCTCCACAGCCACCCACACAGACGGACATACACTAGACCTCATCTTTACCCGCCTCTGCTCTCTAACAAACCCCACAACCTTCCCTGTCCCCCTATCTGACCACCATCTACTTACCTTCACATCCTTGTCCTCCTCACCTGCCACCCATGTCTACCATCTCGCATACCCTCGCAGAAACCTCACACATGCTGACACTCACATACTCTCTGACACTATTCTACCACTATCCTCCATGTCCTCATTCCATGACACAGATAATGCCCCAGCTTTCTACAACTCTACACTCACAGCAGCGATTGATGCAGTTGCCCCTCTCATTCACGGCAGAACACGACGAATAAACAAACAACCCTGGCACACAGACACCACTAAAAAGCTGCGGTGAGAGTCTAGGGTTGCTGAGCAGTGCTGGAGAAAAACACAGTCGCAAGAAGACTACAACGCATTCAAACAAGCACTTCTCAAATTCAAGTCAGCACTCACTACCACTAAACAGAATTACTTCATTACCCTCACATCCACTTTATCCCACAACTCCAGGCAGTTATTCAACACATCTAACTCTCTCCTTCGCCCCCCACTGCCCCGCCCTATTTCTCATATCTCTGCAGAAGATTTCGCAACACACTTCACCAACAAGATCGATCAGATCAGACAAGTCTTTGCTACCCAATCATCACAACCCTATGTATATCAGACCACTCCCCTCCCCCACTAACCGTCCTCCCCTCCATCACTGAGAGAGAGTTTGCACACCTCTTCTCCAAATTGCACCTCACCACTTGTGCATCGGGCCCTATCCCATTCTACTTCCTCCCCAACCTCACCACCATGCTTATCCCATCCCTAACCCACCTCTTCAATCCATCACTAACCTTCTGTGGCACCCTGGCACCTGTTGGGCACCACAGAAATCCTTAGGTACAAATGGAGTAAGTAACAGCACAGCAAAAACCCACAACACAAACAACACTTAGAACACCTGGTTTCACCTCTAGGGGGAGCTACACTGGTGACTTTGAGCCAGTTCCCCCTATAAAAAGAGTCTTGGAGGGAGAAACTCCAGAGTGTGGTAGACGCTACAAGAGCTGCCAGCCTGTGTGAAACCTCCACCCTATGAGGAACACACTAGGCCCAATCAGCCTGTTAGCCAGTGGAGATCCCTGCAATTGGGACAAGAGGACGAAGGAGATCATCTCTCAGGAGTACAGAGTGATTCTAACTCTCTCCTTAAACACCGGTTACTGGAACCGAAGCTGTGAGAGCCACAGAGCCATCACAGAAGAACCAGCATATTACACAGGGAGTCTAGCCCCCTGTTCACCTGTCGCACCTACCAGTGAGAGCCCAGGGAAGAAGGTAGAATTAGCATCACCCTTTTACAGTGCCCTCAGTGCCCTCAGTGCTGACAACCAGGTGAAATCCGTTCTATTGAACAAACTGCCCGGTCCGGCTGGATTCCATATCCACCCGACCTTAGCACCAGAAGTAGAGAAAGGAAGCCTAACACTGCTTGCTGTGAAACTCCATAAGTGCCAACTTCACTATTCCGGTCCGAGTGTACCTGACTACCAACCAGTAAAGGTACCTAAAAGAGACTTTGTGTGGTTGTCCATTACTCCTGGGTTCAGAGCGCAGCATCCCGCAGCTGCCTCACCACATCTTGCGCAGCTCCCGGCTCCGGGGATTCCCGCTCATCCTGTGGGGAGCGTTCCATCTCGCTGTATAACATCCCCCGGAGACCTGAACAGCGCTGGTAAAGTTACCAGAACACCCGCAGGTGGCGTCACGAAGACAAATCACCCCCACTGTTCCGCCATTCCCCTATTGATCTGGACCACCGGGCCTACACTACCGCAGGCGCGGTTCCGTGACAGAGGAGAAGCAACGCCCGCTACGAGTACCCCCGGCTACGGTGAGTCAGAATTTGGCGTCATGAACAGGATACGAGCAGGCCCGTTATCACGGGTATTGTGTGCTATTTATTGACTGTAAATATCGAACTGTACATTTGGTCCGCCATTGCTGCGCGAAAAGGCGGGAAAAGAAGGGGCGTGACTGTGCAGAGGGCGCGAAGATTGGCCCCGCCCCCACGCTCTGACGACTTCCTCCATACGCAGCAGGAACCGGAAACTCCCGTGGTGCCTCACTCCTCACCGCGAGGCCGACACTTCCGTTTGCAACCGAGGGAAAGGCTACGCTTAACTAAGGGGGAGCGACCATGAGTAACCCGGCTCCCGATCACGCGGTACCCCCGCTAGACCAAGCGGCACCTCAAAATATACCTTTTGATGGACAGCAACCAGTCGGCGGTATGCTACCGCAACCCGCTCCGATTATGCCGATGTCTCTACCCTACGTTCCTAGTGCGACCTGGTTACCCAAGTACAGCGGTGTACCCAGCACCTTGGAGAACTTCCAGAGGAAGATATGCCAGGCCCTGGACATGTACCCGATGACCGGTAAGCAAAGAGCTTCAGTTATTATGGGACAATTAACCGGTGCAGCCGAACTGCAGAGCCGCAGCTGGCCTGTAGAAGTTCAAGAATCTGTGGAGCAGATATTCGCTAGATTAACTCGGGTCTTTGAGTGCCATACCGAAGCTGGATTAAGACTGTCATTCTATCGTTGTAACCAAGGGGCACAAGAAAGTGTCCTTGATTATTCACTGCGCTTGCAAGAAGCATACAGACTGTTAAAACAAGTTGATCCCGATAGTGCTCGAGATGAGAACAAAGCGTTAATTGGACAATTTATTGTGGGCCTTAAACTGTCTGAGGATAGAAAGCAAGCAATGAAGGTTTAGGAGCTGTCCTATCTCAACGTCAGCAGGGCAAGGAGAAGGTGATAGCCTACGCCAGCAGAAAGCTCCGTCCCACAGAAAGGAACCCGGAAAACTACAGCTCCTTCAAGCTGGAGTTCCTGGCCCTGGTCTGGGCGATCACAGAGCGTTTCAAGCATTACCTGGCATCCGCCCCGTTCACAGCTTTCACAGACAACAATCCTCTAACACACTTAGAGACTGCAAAGCTGGGAGCCCTAGAACAGCGTTGGGTAGCAAGACTCGCTAACTACGACTTCACTGTAAAGTACCGGGCAGGTCACAAGAACGGCAATGCTGATGCCCTGTCCCGAATGCCCCATCTTCCTGAAGAGGGAGAAGACATAGATGACCTAGAAGAGATTGAACTACCTGCTTTCCACCTTTCAGGTACAGCAACATGTCACCAGAGAAACCAGACACGTGTAGAGAGGACCGTGAACCCGTTACCTCACCATGACTGGAAGGAGGCTCAAGCCAACGATCCAGATGTCAGCCTGGTAAGGGATCTCATCACTCAAGAACACGCCAACATGGACTCTGATGCCTCACCAAATGCTAAACGCCTGTGGAAGGAGAAAGGAAGGTTGTTCGTCTACCAAGGTAAACTATGCAGAAGATACCTCAACCCGAGAACCCATGAACTCATCTGGCAGATTGTAGTTCCCAAGACTGAAGTCCAAATGATCCTTGAAGCATACCATGATGATGCCGGACACTTTGGATGGAAGAAGCTGGAGAGACTCCTGAAGGATCGGTTCTACTGGGTCGGGATGCGAGGCTCCATTGACAAATGGTGTAAAAATTGTGGACCATGTCACCTTCGAAGAAAAGACCATCTAACTCAGAAAGCTCCGTTGCAACCAATTGTTACCACCAAACCTCTTGAAATAGTTGCTCTCGACCATGTGAAGCTTACCCCAAGTCGAACCGGGTACACCTACGCTCTCACCATCGTCGATCACTACTCAAGATTCCTGGTAGTAGTTCCAGTTAAGGATTTAACTGCTGAGGTAGCAGCAAAAGCGTTTCAGAGTTACTTCTGTCGCCCCCATGGGTATCCAGACCAGGTCTTAACTGACCAAGGGCCAGCCTTCGAATCAGCTCTTTTCCAAGAATTCTTAGGGCTGTATGGGTGTAAGAAGATCCGCACAACACCTCATCATCCTCAGACGAACGGTTTATGTGAGAAGATGAACCACATAGTCATTGACATGCTCAAGACCTTACCAGTTGAAGAGAGGAATCAATGGCCAGAGAAACTTCCAGATCTCGTGGACATCTACAACCACATACCCGTCAGTTCGACAAATTACACACCTGCTTACTTGATGAGAGCAAGACCAGGTAAACTGCCTATTGATTTGCAGATGGGAACCGTTGAACCCACAGAAGATTCTTCTGATGAAGACTGGGTCAGCCAACTCCAAGAAAAGTACAGGAAAGTACAAGAGAGCGTGGAAAGAAACCTGGAAATCAGTAGAACCAAACAAGAAAAAGACTTCAACAAGCACGCCTCAGCTGAACCACTAGCTATAGGTGATGTAGTGCTGAAAAGAAAGCGAAAAAACCAACAAATTGGATAACAGTTGGGAATCTGTACCCTACACCGTTATGCCGTCACACTATGATAACTCTAAAACTTGTGTTATTAGCAAGGACAATGGGAATACTATTGCGACTGTCTCAAGGGATCATTTAAAAAAATGTCCGCCACAGTTAATCCCACAAGCAACCAGTTACCCTGCTGTAACTACAGATGAAGAAACAAAAGAAAATCTAGTCCTTACAGAAATTGGATACTTACCAGCTGATTGGCCACAAATAGGTGAAGCATTCCTCATACCAGTTATGCATTTCTACCAACCTGTTGAAGATCAGCCAAAACCTAATCCAATTCCGCAAGTCCAACAAGAAGAAGTCCAAGTGCAAGAATTGCAGCCTGTTATCATGGAACCTGAGATTCCTGTAATCGGTCAACCTGCTAGTCCCACAGTAAAGGGGGTGTCACACGCGTCAATGTCGTCAGCGAGATGATCGCTGACGACATTGACGGCTGATTGCTGGTGAGCTATCACACAGAGAGACTCACCAGCGATCAATTGACCAGTGACATCATGGAAACGATTTAAATATCGTTTCCACGATGTCCTGCTCCCGCTGCCAGCCTGCTGGAAGCGGGAGCAGCCTGGTCTCCAAGGTACACGTCGGGTAACTAGGCAGCGCACGCTGCCTAGATACCCGACGTGTACCTTAGTTACCAGCCTCCTCCGCTCACCCGGTGAGCGGAGGAGGCTGGTAACTAAGGTACACAGTCGGGTATCTAGGCAGCGCGCGCTGCCTAGTTACCCGCAGTGTACCTTGGAGACCAGCTCCCAGCGCTTGTGAGAGGCGCTGGGAGCTGGAATATCGCTAGTCCCGGTGTCACACGCAGCGATGCTGCGTGTCCACCGGGCGACAATCGCCAGGTTTCAGAGCTGGTTCTGAAACCTGGCGATCATCAACCAGCGATTTATCGCTGGTTGATGCAGTATGTCACACGCGTCAATATCGCTGCAACGTCACATGCAGCCGATATCGTGCAGGCGATATTGACGCGTGTGACACCCCCTTAAGAGAAGTCATTCCTAATCAACTACCTACAGAGGTCAGTCCAGTTGATAGACTCCGCACTTACTATGGTCTTACACAAAGCAGACATAGAGAAGTACAAACCACTTCGTACACTACACAAACAGCTTTGGAAACACCCACACTACGCAGATCCACACGTAGTACATTAGGTCAACCCCCACACAAACTTGGAGAATGGGTTTAAAATGTAGTGGAAAATGTAACTTGTAAGTGTTGTAAATATTAACCAGTTTTCAAAAACCTGTAAAAAGTAGTGTACAGAAGGGTGGAGGAACTGGGCTCTGTCCCAAGTATACTAAGTTGGGGACAGAAAGCGCCTGGTAAGGTATAGAAGGTTAGTACCGGCCTCCCAAGCAGAGACACCCGTAGGGAATGTATAAAGTTTACCGTGTATCCCTGGACTTTACCTTTTTCCTTTTCAAAAACTTTGAACAATTGTCACAGGACTTGTGTGGCCACTAACTTTACTTTTTTTTCCAGCCTGCGGCAGATGGACTAGTGCCGTACGGACTGCCTTTCACCTTTTCCACATTTTTCACTCCTTTTCAGTGATTTTTGTGTTTTCTTTAAGACTTTGTAAATTGAATGTTATAAAATGCTTAGTGGTAAGTTGTAAAAATAACCTTTTTGCTCAGCCAGGAGAACTGAGGTTAACTAAGGGGGAATGTGGCACCCTGGCACCTGTTGGGCACCACAGAAATCCTTAGGTACAAATGGAGTAAGTAACAGCACAGCAAAAACCCACAACACAAACAACACTTAGAACACCTGGTTTCACCCCGAGCCTCTAGGGGGAGCTACACTGGTGACTTTGAGCCAGTTCCCCCTATAAAAAGAGTCTTGGAGGGAAACTCCAGAGTGTGGTAGACGCTACAAGAGCTGCCAGCCTGTGTGAAACCTCCACCCTATGAGGAACACACTAGGCCCAATCAGCCTGTTAGCCAGTGGAGATCCCTGCAATTGGGACAAGAGGACGAAGGAGATCACCTCTCAGGAGTACAGAGTGATTCTAACTCTCTCCTTAAACACCGGTTACTGGAACCGAAGCTGTGAGAGCCACAGAGCCATCACAGAAGAACCAGCATATTACACAGGGAGTCTAGCCCCCTGTTCACCTGTCGCACCTACCAGCGAGAGCCCAGGGAAGAAGGTAGAATTATCATCACCCTTTTACAGTGCCCTCAGTGCTGACAACCAGGTGAAATCCGTTCTATTGAACAAACTGCCCGGTCCGGCTGGATTCCATATCCACCCGACCTTAGCACCAGAAGTAGAGAAAGGAAGCCTAACACTGCTTGCTGTGAAACTCCATAAGTGCCAACTTCACTATTCCGGTCCGAGTGTACCTGACTACCAACCAGTAAAGGTACCTAAAAGAGACTTTGTGTGGTTGTCCATTACTCCTGGGTTCAGCGCGCAGCATCCCGCAGCTGCCTCACCACATCTTGCGCAGCTCCCGGCTCCGGGGATTCCCGCTCATCCTGTGGGGAGCGTTCCATCTCGCTGTATAACATCCCCGGAGACATGAACAGCGCTGGTAAAGTTACCAGAACACCCGCAGGTGGCGTCACGAAGACAAATCACCCCCACTGTTCCGCCATTCCCCTATTGATCTGGACCACCGGGCCTACACTACCGCAGGCGCGGTTCCGTGACAGAGGAGAAGCAACGCCCGCTACGTGTACCCCCGGCTACGGTGAGTCACTTCCGCTTTCAAACATGCAACAATTACACCTGTCTTGAAGAAGCCACCTCTCGACCCAACCTCCACATCCAGCTACCTCCCCATATTGCTGCTCTGTTCACCTCCAAACTTCTTGAAAAGCATGTCCACACTGTACTCTCATCCCACTTCTCTACCAACTCTCTCTTTGACAACCTTCAATCCGGCTTCCGACCCCATCACTACGCCGAAACCGCCTTAACCAAAATTACTAACGACCTACTTACCGCCAAAGCTAACAAACACTTCATCCTCCTCCTTCTTGACCTGTCCGTTGCATTCGACACAGTCACCCACTGCCTCCTATTACAGATCCTCTCATCCATTGGTATCACTGACCTTGCCCTCTGCTGGATCCCACTCCAACACTACCTCCTCACTCCATCCCCTCTCTGTTGGGGTCCCTCAAGGCTCTTTCCTGGGACCCCGTCTTTTTTCCCTCTATACCGCTGGACTGGGACAACTCATAAGGTCCCATGTATTCCAGTACCACCTGTATGCTGATGACACACAGATCTACCTCTCTGGCACAGACATCACCTCTCTGCTGTTCAGAATCCCAGAGTGTCTATCAGCCATATCCTCCTTCTTCTCCTCTTGGTTCCTTAAACTAAATGTGGACAAAACTGAACTCATCATCTTTCACCCATCTCATGCACCTCCCTTACCTGATCTATCTATCACAATACCGTGTTTCCCCGAAAGTAAGACCCTGTCTTATATTTTTTTGGGGGCCAAGAGTGGCCCCCTGTCTTACTTTCGGGGGGGGGGTCTTATATTGGCAGCCCCAGCCACTCCAGCCTCCCATCCACACACACCCACCCACCCATACACTTACAAACACATACACACACACGCACACACTTACAAACATACACACACACATACACACACGCACACACTGACAAACACACACACATACACACACACTTACAAATATACACACAAACATACACTTACAAACACACACATACACATACATTTACACACAAACATACACTTACAAACACACACATACACATACACTTACACACAAACATACACTTACAAACACACACATACACATACACTTACACACAAACATACACTTACAAACACACACATACATATACACTTACACACAAACATACACTTACAAACACACACATACACACTGCTTCTTACCAGCTCCCCTGGCCTTCAGTGTGGCTCCTTGCTGTCCCCCAGAGTGTCCAGGCTCCTCCAGTGTCCTTGCAGCTGCAGCCGCGCTGGTGCAGATAGGGTTAGTCACAGATTAACATGCTGTGTGCCCTTGCTGAATTCTGCCCAGCCTGACATCACAACAGCCCGGCTCGAGCTCTGATTGGCTCCCAGGAACCAGTGGGCGTGGCTAGATGACGAGCCCACGACGTCATCTGGCCGCACCCACTGCTTCCTAGGAGCCAATCAGAGCTGGAGCCGGGCTGCTGTGACTTAAGGCTGGGCACACAGCATGTTCGGCTGTGATTAACCCTATCTGCACCAGCGCGGCTGCAGCTGCAAGGACACTGGAGGAGCCTGGACACACAGGGGGACAGGTACTGGCCTTATATTCCCCAGCGCCCCCCCCCCGGCGGCCTTACTTTCGGGGGGGCCTTATATTAACAGACCCCCCCCGTTCCCCCTACCCTGCCTTACTTTCGGGGGCGTCTTAGTTTCAGGGAAACACGGTAAGTTATATCAAGCTTTGCCCTGTACCTGAAGTCTGCTGCCTCGTAGTGATCCTTGACTCTGCCTTATCCTTCAGACTACACACCACCACTTTCACTGTTTCTTGACTGGCAGCTGCGACCATTGATGAGTGAGATCCCGGCATTCATAAAAGATACAAATTAATTTCTAGAAGCCTTAAATGGAATACAATGGCAGGAGGGATTCCAGTTGGCTTCCATTGATGTGGAAAGTCAGTACACGAGGATCCCTCAGGACCAAGCAGTCAAGGTGATAAGAGAGGTCCTGAGGTCTTCAAATTTGTCGGATACCAAGACAGATCTTATTACAGAAGCTTTGAGTTTTGTATTAGGCCTTAATGCGTTTAAGTTCCTGGATCAGTGGTACATACAATGTGACAGGACCACAATGGGTACACCACGGCTTGTGCGCTAGCAAATATTTTTTTTAGGCATTTTTAGAACAGGTTTGTATACACCCTAGTAATCTCTTCCTGAAGAACATCAAGCATTATCATCATTATGTAGATTATGTATTTGTGCTATGGGATGGCATTAGTGAAGAATTTGAAACCTTCATAGATTATCTAAACAAAGAAAACAATATTAATATGACGTTGACTTTTGTAATAGAAGGAAAAACACTTGACTTTTTGGATATAAAGGTGACAGTGGAGAATGATAAATTTTGTACAGAAACCTTCAGAAAACCAACCTCCACAAATTCACTCTTGCACTATGAAAGCAACCTACATCTCCTGCCCACTTTACCACTGCCTACCCATCTGTGAACATCAGCCCACACACATATATATCCCAATTCCAGGGCAAAACCCAGCATTGCACAGGCTGATACCCAAACCTGGTCACTCGACAGCCCTGGCCCCCATGTACAATACGTCTCCCTTGTCAAATGCAACACATCATGAGGCTAAGGCCGGATATGTGGCCATAATGTTCATGTGTGAACACAAGGCATGGGCCTACACGTATTTCATATTAATTACATATTTTTTCTTAACCTCCCTGGCGGTCTGTTTAGTTCTGGAAATTGTTGCTAAAAGCGGGCTACCCGCGTTCGCGGTAGATGCGGTTAAAAAACCGCATCTGCCGCACTTGCCGCATAGCTGCCGCACTTGTGCCGCACTTGCGGCGCTGTTGCGGCGCGGTTGCGGTAATCTGCATAGGAACCAACCACCTCTGATGACCCTCATACATTGTTAATATGTGCCCCTGCACCCTAGTAAACCATTAGCAGCACTGTTGTTGTGTGCTAAGTGGCTGCAGTACAAGTGCGATAATGATTTGAGAAACTTACATGCCAGCGTACATGAGGCCGTCTCCCTGTGTGTTGCTGGGACTTGTTGTGCTGTCCTCGTCATGTCTGCTCGCCCCCTCCCTTATGCACGCCCCCTCTCAGCCTGCTATAGTGCTGTGAGGCTGATTGCGTCATAAAGGGGCGGGGCTACCGTTATGCCGCGATTTAGCCCCGCCCCTTTATGACGAGATCAGCCTCACATCACTATAGCAGGCTGAGAGGGGGCGTGCATAAGGGAGGGGAGAGCAGACATGATGAGCACAGCCCACAAGTCCCAGCACACACAGGGAGACGGCCTCATGTACGCTGGCATGTAAGTTTCTCAAATCATTATCGCACTTGTACTGCAGCCACTTAGCACACAACAACAGTGCTGCTAATGGTTTACTAGGGTGCAGGGGAACATATTAACAATGTATGAGGGTCATCAGAGGTGGTTGGTTCCTATGCAGATTACCGCAACAGCGCCGCAAGTGCGGCACAAGTGCGGCACAAGTGCGGCACAAGTGCGGCACAAGTGCGGCACAAGTGCGGCACATGCGGTTTTCTCACCGCATCTGCCGCGAACGCGGGTAAGCCCGAGCCTGACTCGGGGTTAACGCTTCTGGTACTGAATGTTAACCCGAGTCAGGCTCGGGAATAACGCTAGGAAGGTTAACGCATCTACCCAATTTCATTATACACGTACCCCAGCCTTTGTGTCTCATGCTCAAAATATCACCCCATGAAGCAGACTATTGAATACTCATCATGTCCAATAGATTTCCCTGATGTGTTGTGAATGCAGGATGTCCAGAGTCTGACATTCCCAGATGCCACACGCCCCACTCCACATCTTTTTTGGACGTAGACGTCCTATTGTGTGTGGTCCATGACAGTGCTATGTGTCCTCAATTCAGATGCTCCCCGCAACTAAAGACAAACGCATCCTTCAAACATGATCCTGAATGGCAAAGGTAAAATGGGTCTTCAATGCGGATACGGTTTGGTTTGGGAAAACACTCATACATCCATTTGTCATCCCACAATAATATATATGGTCCCAAAAAACATGAGTAACTACTGTTACGGGGTGTAAGGCAGAGCAAGAAGGGACATCAGGCCTAGGGACGATCCAACAGATTTATTAACAAGAACGCTGGAACAACACACGCAGGTAGATCTACAGAGTCCACAATTAGTCCAACGGAAGCAGATTCGGGGGCACCTCCCGATAATCCTTGTGCCAGATAACAAAGCAATAGTCCACACGAGTCCAATGGATTCCACACAATCCCACGGACGACGAGATCTGGCCTCAGCTCAGGTCTCGCTCCTGTCCCGTCCACAGTCAACTCTCATTTTCTCTTAAAAAATAAGAATGGATTGTCTTGTGCCTGTGGATCCACCCCTAGATGGAGAAGGGTTCACACCCTCCCATTCAATGGTTTGGTCCATCCGAAGAGTCTTGGATAATAGGCTCCGGTGTGTCTGCGAGGATGTGTATTGGAAGTAATCCCCTTCTTAGGAGAACAATGGGGAATTCCCTAGCTGTGTTGACACAAGCCTAAATTACATTATGGTTCAGGGCTGCAAGTATTGGGGAAAAGAGACAGTTAAGTTGCACCTAATAGAAACCAGAGAACAGTTACATACATCACATGGCATTATTATACAAATACAGGACAGGGAAAACTACATATCTTGACAATCCCTTCCCCCCGCAATTTGTGTACATACTAGGGAACTCTACAGGTCGCTTGTTAAGTACACAGTCATAGTGGGTCTTACACTGGGCTTCATGCAGCCACAAATTGGCATTGTAGCTGCCCCACATCATTGCCCAGAATGACATCTGCCGGAAGGCCGCTCATCACACCAACCACACATCGTCTGACCCCAAAGCCAAAGTTCAGATCCACAGTGGCTTTGGGAATAGTCCTCCATTGTCCACCAGCCAGTTCAATGACAATCCCAGGTCCTCTATGGATTGCCTCAGGCCGAACCACTCGGGGATCAGCCAGCGTGAGGAAAGCCCCCGAGTCACAAAATCCAACAAGTCTCTGTCCATCCAGCACGACCTCCTGCAAGTGCTTACCTCGATGAGCAGGAGTCTTTGTTGCTGCGGGCCGCACCCCATAAACTCCTGGTAGGGGAGCCAGGATATCAGAGTCACTCGGCAAGTCCTCAGGGACTGAATCCAGCTCTTCTCCTGATGAGGGTGCCTGTAGATAATGAACAGGCAAAGGTGGTCTGTACCTGTTCTGCCTCCGAACACCTGGACATTGGGCTTGCAAATGCCCAGACTGCCCACACCCATAACATCTGTGCTCTGGGATCCTTCCACTTCCAAAGCTCCCTCTTGGGCGGGGTGTAAGGGGACCTGGCAGTCGGCTCCCACCTGAAGGTGCTGTAGGAGTTTGAGGATGACTCCTCCATTGGATGGCTGGGCATGAGGCCTGCAGATGCCCGGGATGCCCACAACCATAACACCTGCGCTCTGCTGCTTTCTCTCCTTGTCGTGTTCCAAAAGAAGCTGTAGGAGCAACTGGAGGCACAGTCTCATGGGCATCAAAATGAGGTGGTGGCTTAGGGGAACGATGAACAATGGGAATAGCAGGGCAAGGGGTCACTGGTGTTGTGGAGCTGGTGGGCCTCTCTCCATCCTCCAGCAGATACCTCCACTGAGGCTTGATGGTGAGAGCCTCATCAGCTAGAGCTGCAGCTTGCTCCACAGTGGCTGGTCTCCTCTCACGCACCCATTCCCGGATCTCAGCAGGGCACTTAAAGTAAAACTGCTCTTTTAGAATAACCTGGAGGAAGGTCTCCCAGGTTAAGGCCTCCTCTCCCTCCAGCCAGCGATGGCATATTTGTTTGAGTCTGTGAGCGAACATCTGGAAAGACACTTCCCCATCACAGGCTAAGGTACGAAACTGAGTCCTGTAAGTGTCTGGCGTCACAGCATAATGTTCTAGAATAGTCTGTTTAATCTCCGCGTACTCACAGTTCCACTGAGGGTCCATAGCTCTATAAGCTTCCGCAGCTCCACCCTCTAAGAGCCCCACCAGATGTCGGACTCGCTCCCTTTCCGGGACTTCCATTAATCGACACTGATGCTCAAAGTCCTGGAAGGAGCCCTCAATGTCGCCTGCAGCCTCATTAAACTGCTTGAAGTCTTTGCGGGACAGTCTGGGGAGTTCCTTCATGGTGGGTGCTGGGGATACAGTCTGTCTGGAGCTTCTAGCTGCTTCCAAAGCGATCTGCCTCTCCAGCAATGCCATCTCCTGAGCTCTGTGAGTGGCCTCCCTCTCCTGAGCTCTGTGAATGGCCTCCCTCTCCTGAGCTCTGTGAATGGCCTCCATCTTATATTCTATGGAGAACTCATCCCCCAGCAAGGCCATCTCCTCCTCGTACCACACAACCCACTGACTTTTCCGGGTATTTACCTCCGGCTGCAGTGTTTCCTCCATTTGCTGTGGGGATGCTTCCTCAGCATCATCTTGCAGGCAAGCTCCTTCTAAAGCCTCAATCAGCTGCTCCTTGGAGAGTCCTTTGAAACGGACTCCTACTTCACGGGCCTTTGTTTGCAGGCTCGCCACAGTCCAGTTCTTGTACCCTGAAGTCCTGGTTCCAGATGTAGATGGGCCGTTGTCCTCCATTCCTTCTGCTCTGATCCCAGCGCTGCCAACCAGTTTGTTACGGGGTATAAGGCAGAGCAAGAAGGGACAACAGGCCTAGGGACGATCCAACAGATTTATTAACAAGAACGCTGGAACAACACATGCAGGTAGATCTACAGAGTCCACAATTAGTCCAACGGAAGCAGATTCGGGGGCACCTCCCGATAATCCTTGTGCCAGATAACAAAGCAATAGTCCACACGAGTCCAATGGATTCCACACAATCCCACGGACGACGAGATCTGGCCTCAGCTCAGGTCTCGCTCCTGTCCCGTCCACAGTCAACTCTCATTTTCTCTTAAAAAATAAGAATGGATTGTCTTGTGCCTGTGGATCCACCCCTAGATGGAGAAGGGTTCACACCCTCCCATTCAATGGTTTGGTCCATCCGAAGAGTCTTGGATAATAGGCTCCGGTGTGTCTGCGAGGATGTGTATTGGAAGTAATCCCCTTCTTAGGAGAACAAAGGGGAATTCCCTAGCTGTGTTGACACAAGCCTAAATTACATTATGGTTCAGGGCTGCAAGTATTGGGGAAAAGAGACAGTTAAGTTGCACCTAATAGAAACCAGAGAACAGTTACATACATCACATGGCATTATTATACAAATACAGGACAGGGAAAACTACATATCATGACAACTACATATCCCACCACTTGGGCGTCACCTAAACTACACAATAGCGACCCCAAATGGTAAGGGCCGGTAGACGGAACACACGGACTGATGGCGGCTTGGATGGGGAGATCACCGGTGGTCGGGATCCCGGTTCCGTGCCCTGGTTATCATTTGTTAGATGGTAGGGGAAGGAGTATTTACAAAGGAATGTGATGCCACCTGTGGATCCCGGTAAGATAAGTACCGGCGCTGCTAGCCGGCCACTGAGGTGATGGTGGGTGCAGCAGAGAGTGGTACAGCTCCCCACACGAGGAGCTTTTACCTCAGGGCAGCGGTGATGGATGAAGATGAGGGGAGTTGTAGTCGTGGGTCTTCCCCCTCTGGTGAGCTGCTGGTGATACTCTTGAAGCCCTCCGGGCACCGGCAGGAAACACAATGGAGACCAGTTCAAGTTTTACTCCATTACTGACAATGATAAAACGGAACACGGTACGGTTTGGTTTACCGGGTGGATGTTGCCATCTCATGGAGTCTCTAGGTGTTCTCTCTTTGTCTTTCAGGGTTAACTTCTCTCTTCCCAGTCTCTACCACCCTCGCAGAGCTCTCTCGCCAGTCCCACGGACTGTAGCTACTAGGCAAGGTCTGTGCCCTACCGGTCCGAACAGGGGGCCCAAGTAAGCAAAGCCTTCCGCCACCGGAATTCTGGCCCTTCTCCTCTAGTGTCCTGAACCGGTTTCTTAGTCCTGAGGGCCGAGGTACCTTGTGGCGCCTTCAGCAACCCGGTTTCTATGGGCCTGCAGCTCGTCGGTCTGCGGTCAGAGATGAACTTCTGGCTGCCTCGGCTTCCCGCGTTGCCGGTGTTTCCCTCAACGTGACCAGCTGGCTCCAACCAGTCCTGGCCCGTTGCCTTTTGTCCTGGGCCCCCCACTTAATGATGGGAATCCCTCCTGTCAGAGCACTGTCAGGCACGTCCTTCCCGACTGCCTTCCCAGCACTGTCTGATCTGAAACTGTCACTCTCTCACTACCTCTACCCTAGGCTCCACCCCTTTTTGGGACCTACTAAATTACCGCTCCCCCTATTCTAAGTGGCCTAGTCCTAAGTGTGTGTAAGGACAGACTCCACAGGTTAAACCCTGAACTGACAACTTACAGGAATAACACATTTGTTGACACAGTGTAGTACTTACCTGCGCGCGTAGCCAGAGGGACGCCACACAAGCATCCCCATCCTCTGGAATTCTGCACTCCAACATGTCCAACTATCCCCTACACTTGGAACCTTCAAGCGGAATCTGAAAACCCAACCCTTCAGAACAGCCTACAGCCTGCAATGACCACAGTGCCACCCCACCACCACTGGACCCAGCGCTCCACCACCATTGGACCCGACGATCCACCACCACCTGAGCAGACCCAACCTACTGTTTCCCTTCCCATTGCCCTGTAAAATGTAAGCCCACAAGGGCAGGGTCCTCTCTCCCTCTGTACCAGTCTGTCACTGTTAGTTTGTTCATTGTATTTTTAACTTGTTTGTACATAACCCCTTCTCATGTACAGCACCATGGATTAAAATGGTACTCTATAAATAAATAATAATAATTTCCCCTTTATCATTTCTCCACTGTCCTTCATTGCCCCCTGCATTATGTCTCCACTCTCCATCATTGCCCCCAGTATCATCTCTCCCACTGTCCTCCATTTCCCCTGTATCATGTCTCCACTGTCCTCCATTGTCTCCTGTATCATTTCTCCACTGTCCTCCATTTTCCCCTGCATCATTTCTCCACTGTCTTCCATTGCCCCCTGTATCATGTCTCCCACTATTCTCCATTGTCTCCTGTATCATGTCTCTCACTGTCCTCCATTGCCCCCTGTATTAATGTCTCCTACTGTCATTCATTGTCTCCTGTATCATTCTCCACTGTCCTCCATTGCCCCTGTACCATGTCATATGTGCCACAATATTAAGCTTGGAAGCAAGGGAAGGCACCCACCTCAGGTGAATTACACACACGCGCACAACACATTCCCAACTCCAGGCCAAAAGGGGGAGCTCTACACACGAGTTCTGGGCAGGTCCCCTATAAATTCTGGTCTGGGGGCAGGGTCAGGCAGTTCAGTTCCTAGGAGGACTGTGGAAGACATCCTATGGTCGGGTGCCATCCTAGGCCCATCTGAGAATACTGACTAGCCAGTGTGAATGAGCCACAGGTGAGGATCTGAGGGAAGTGGAGAGAAGGTGTGAGAAGTGGAGCAGCGCCAGCTCGCCCCAGCACACTGGAGTCCGAGGTCTCCAGGGACTTTATGCCCAGCAACCAACACCGGAGGGCAGTTGATTATAAGTTGCTCACCCACCAGAAAGGCTAGGAGACACAGCTGCACCACAGAGCTCAGGAGACACAGTGAAAGGGGAAGTAGCACAGAAAGGGCTCGAGCCGCCTGTCACACGGCCAAGACAGAGAGGAGAGGGTCACAGCAGAGCTTAAAGCAGCCAGGGCTCACAGAGAACAGCACAGCAGGAGGCCTCAGCACTTGCCATGTGTGGAAAGCCCCAACTTGCTTCCAAGCTGTGGACCCCTAACATGGCTTGTGAACTGTGCTCTGGATGAACCAACTACTTGTAACAGTAAAGGTAAAGGAGACTGTAACCTCTGTGTCTGTCAGTTCTTCCGTACACTGAACCCTGCACCCCCAACAAGCCCTGCATATCTATAGACTATATGGTTGCCCTGGGGACGTGCTCTTCCCACGGGGAGCTGAATCATCCTTGCTGCTACTGCTATCATCCCCAGAGGTCCCAACTGCAGCATTGGCTATACCGGGTGCAGTTCACGGGTGGTGTCACGTTACTCTTTTATTTTTGCTTTATTTTATTTTTAGCCATTTTTCCAATTCCCCTTTTTAACTGCTCGCCTGATGAGGGGATCACAGACTGGGTTACTCTACTGTGACATCCCGCAGCCCCAGACGACGACGAGAGGGTCCGGCTCTGAGTACCCCAAGGTCCCTGCCAGGGGCGAGACACACGTCTCCCACTGTCCTACATTGCCCCCTGTATCCTGTCTCCCACAGCCCTCCATTTCCACTGTATCATGTCTCCCACTGTCTTCCATTTCTCCTGTATCATGTCTCCCACTGTCCTCCATTTCCCCTGTATCATGTCTCCCACTGTCCTCCATTGCCCCCTGTATCATGTCTCCTACTGTCCTCTATTGTCTCTTGTATCATTTCTCCACTGTCCTCCATTGCCCCCTGTATCATGTCTCCACTGTCCTCCATTGCCCCCTGTATCATGTCTCCCACTGTCCTCTGTTGTCTCTTGTATCATTTCTCCACTGTCCTCCATTGCCCCCTGTATCATGTCTCCTACTGTCCTCTATTGTCTCTCGTATCATTTCTCCACTGTCCTCCATTGCCCCCTGTATCATGTCTCCATTGTCCTCCATTGCCCCTTGTATCATGTCTCCACTGTCCTCCATTGCCCCCTGTATCATGTCTCCCACTGTCCTCTATTGTCTCTTGTATCATTTCTCCACTGTCCTCCATTGCCCCCTGTATCATGTCTCCACTGTCCTCCATTTGCCCTGTATCATGTCTCCCATTGTCCTCCATTTGCCCTGTATCATGTCTCCCACTGTCCTCCATTTGCCCTGTATCATGTCTCCCACTGTCCTCCATTGCCCCCTGTATCATTTCTCCACTGTCCTCCATTGTCCCCTACATAATTTCTCCACTGTCTTCCATTGCCCCAGTATATCATGTCTCCCACTGTTCTCCATTGTCTCCTGTATTATGTCTCCTACTGTCCTTCATTGTCTCCTGTATCTGTGGCACCCGTGCAGGGGATTGCCACAGGTTCCATCGGTGCAAGGAAGGACTTACACCTTGGTTAACACAGCACACCACTTTCCACCCCAGACCTAAAAGGGGAACTCTACTGGCTGCATTAAGTCAGTTCCCCTTTAAAAACACTCAGGGGAGGAGGCAGTTAGTCCCAGGAGTTAGTTTCAGTTCAGTGCAGTTCGTGTGAGGAGAAGGAAGAGAGAGGAGACAGAGCTGCTGGTTGCTGGAGAGAGATTCAGGCCCAGGACCAGGGACGACTGACCGCTGTGCACACCCCAGGCAAGGGGCTGGAGGCAAGTGGAGAAAACAGGGACCTGAAGAAAGGGAATCTTGTTCTCAGCCCTTTAGCACACACGGAGACTGGAGTCCGACGCTGCCAGCTTGCAGAGCTGCAGCAAAAAGCCCAGAAGACTCAGGAGGAGTGCAGCCCTGAGGAAATAAGGCAAGATACACTAAACTGACCAAGAATAGCACCAGGGGCCACAAGAGAAACAGGGACCCCGCAGAAAGGCCCCATTGTGAGCTTAGGACTAAGATCAGAGAAGAAGAAGTGGTGGGTTCAGGCTCAGGCAGGACTCATCCCACACTGCAGAGCACAGGCACAAAGGAGGCCTCATAACTTTCTAAGGTGGAAGTTCCAAATTGCAACGGGGACCTGGTTACTACTCTGGACTGTACCTGTTACGTTATCACCAGTAAAAGGTACTAAAACAACAATCCCAGTGTGTCTGTGTGCCTGTCTAACTGTCGCAATTCACCACTGTGTCAAAAAAGACTTGACTACTACTCCCCTCATCCATCCCCGCTGCCCTGAGGTAAAGCTCCACCTGTGAGGAGCTGTTCCACACTCTGCTGCACCCACCATCACCTCAGCGGCCGGCTGCAGCGCTGGTATACCTGTTACCAGGTACCATAGGTGGCGTCACGTTAATAACCCCCTTACCCCCCCACCGTTCCCCGCCATTGAGGGTCCAGGGTACGGGACCGGTAATCGACCAGCCGTGATCCCCCCATCAAAGCCGCCATCAGCCCCGGTACCTGAGTACCCCATACCCTGTCGACTGCCTCAATCCTGTCATCATGAACAGGATCCCGTGCCCGGTAAAACCGGGTACTGTGTGCCAAGAACTGAACTTTATTAACTGTTTCTGAACTGTATAACCGGTCGCCATTACAGAAATTGAGCTGCGTCACAGCACGGGTAGAAAAGAGCGGGACAATAAGCCCCACCCTTTCACTCTGCCGGAGATTCACGAGGCGCAGCTCCCTGCTCCGGAAATTCCCGAAGTGCTCTGCTCCCTCTGCAGAGCCGCCGACGACCGGAAAAGTCTGTGTTTATCTCACCGGTTGGCAGCAATTAACTAGGGGGGCCCCATCATGAGTGATATGGATGATGTGCGGGTCCCTGATGGGGAAGATACCCAGAACACAGTACCCAGAGCAGCAGCCCAAATAATGCCAATAACCCTGCCGTATGCACCGGGTGCCAAATGGTTACCCACATATGAAGGCAAACCCGGTACGTTAGCAACCTTTAAGCAAAAGATGTGTGCAATACTGGACATGTATACGATGACACAGAAGCAGCGAGCCACCGTTGTGCTGGGACAATTAACAGGCAAAACGGAGCTGGAGGCTGAGTCCTGGAGTGATGCTGAAAGGGACTCTGCTGCCAAAGTGTTTGATGAGCTAAAAACTGTCTTTGAAAAACGCACACAGTCTGAGTTGAGGATGCTGTTCTACCAGTGTAAACAGAGACCGCAGGATACCATCAGAGACTATGCCCTCCGTTTACATGGGGTCCCCCGGTTCTTAAAACAGGTAGACCCGGCAAGTGTGTTGGAAGAGGATAAAATGCTTGCAGAACAGTTTACAGAGGGATTGAGGTCACACTACCACCGCCAGCAGGTACATATGTGGGTATTGGATCACCCAACAGTGAACTTTAGTGACTTAAAAGATCATGCTATAACTGTGTTAAGAGACCCAGCGCCTGCAGAACCTGCAATCCAATCCTGGCAGGATAATACCTCTCCCATAGACTTAGACGTGAAACCTGTTTCTATAGAACCTGCAAAAGCAGAAAGTCAAACTGTGGCAAGTGATGACATGCGTAACCAGGTTCTGCAGTTGACCAAAAACATACACTATGTACTAAAACTCTTGCAAACTATGCCTGGAGCATCACCACCAAGCAAAATCCAACTAGCTGATAGTCCTGAGGATGCCCCATGGATACGGAGGAAGACCAAGTCACCCGTGCAGGGGACCAACGCACCATTCCAACGTAGATTCATGTCGCCGGTGGAGGGGACCAACAAGTCGCCCGTTCAGGGGACCGACGCACCATTCGAACGCAGAGCCAGGGACTACACGGATTCTTCAGGACAACCCATTTGTCTGCGACGCAACAAACCGGGCCACTTCGCAAGAGGATGTCCTTTAAGCATGAGATTCCTGGGCCCGAGGGCCAGCACCCAGGAGTAGAGCAGCTGGGCCCAAAGGACTGGTGTAAGCGGTATGTGGGAGGCCGTCCGTACCTCAACATTACACTAGAAGGAATCCCCATGTCGGCCCTACTCGACACCGGGTCGCAGGTCACTACAATCCCACATATCCTTTACAAACAATATTGGTCTGGTGACGATCTTGAACCCCCAAATTTTTATATAATTGCAGCTAATGGCCAACCACAAAAACAGGTGGGGTACAGAGCAGCTACAATAAAGTTGGGGAGGGAGGAATTAAAAGACCAAGGGTTATTGTGGTTGAAGATAATCCTAATGAAAAATGCCCCTACATGGTAATTGGTACAAATGTTATTGAAAACTGCTTTGGAGAAGTGTTGTTTTTACTCTGACAGACTTCTCAGACTGCTGGTTATGGGCGGACAAGAGTCTTCCAACGAGAGATCCGTGCCCTCATCCACAAGCAACAGGTAAATCTGTCTGGGGGAGAAATTGGCAGTGTGCGGGTAACAGACCCGGTTCCCATTGTACTACCACCAAAAAACGAGATGATGATATGGTGTCGAGCAGCGATAGGTTGTAGAGGACAGGAATATCAGGCGGTTGTAGAGCCGGTATTTTCAGAGCACAGACCTACGCTACTGGCAGCCAGAGGGGTGGTGGATGTACGCAAGGGACGAGTACCAATCCGTGTGTTGAATTGTGGGGAAGAGGAAGCAAAGCTACCCCGGTATGTTACTGTAGCAAAGCTGTATACTGTTTGTAACAACAACATACAGGCAGTGGGACCTGTTTCCTCATCTAGCCAGGCGGAGGATAACAACTCCAAAGGACAGGTGGAGGAGTGGTGTCAGCAGTTGCATGCAGGAACTGATGCCACCCTTCTCACCAGAAGCACAGAGTTTACCGGGCAGCGCAGGAGTTCAAGCAAATATTTAGTAAGCATCCATTAGATTTTGGGAGGTTTAAAGGGGTACACCATCGCATTCCCACAGTAGATCATCCCCCAATCAAGTTGAGACACTGACCCATTCCACCAGGTCACTACCAACATGCCAAAGAGATGCTGAGGGACATGAAGGAGGCCGGGGTTATAAGAGATAGCAGTAGTCCCTGGGCAGCCCCTTTAGTCCTAGTCAGAAGGAAAGATGGCACGATGAGGATGTGTGTGGATTATAGGGAGGTCAACAAGATCACTCACAAAGATGCTTACCCGTTACCCCGAATAGAAGAGTATCTTGCTGCATTAAAGACTGCTAATTATTTCTCCACATTAGATCTCACTAGTGGGTACTGGTAGGTCTCCGTTGCAGAAGAAGACCGAGAGAAGACTGCATTCACAACGCCAATGGGACTATGTGAATTCAACAGCATGCCATTCGGGTTATGCAATGCACCAGGAACGTTTCAAAGAATCATGGAAAGTTGCCTGGGACACCGGAATTTCGAGACAGTACTTTTATACCTGGACAACGTCATTGTGTTTTCCAAAACCTACCAAGAACACCTGGAACACCTGGAAGAGGTATTTGAGGCTTTAGCAAAGTACGGGATGAAGCTCAAACCATCTAAATGTCACCTGGTGAAACCTAAAGTCCAATACCTGTGACACCTGGTCAGCGCACATTGAGTAGCACCAGACCCGAAAAAGGTAACAGCAAGAGACAGAAACCAACCACCGTCACCAAGGTACGTCAGTTCTTAGGTTTGGTTGGGTACTACAGAAGATTTATTAAGGGCTACACAAAGATGGCAGCGCCTCTACAAGATCTTTTGATTGGCCAATCTAAGAAGAGAAGATCTTCAGAGCCACCATTGGAATGGGGAGTAGAACAAGAAAACTCCTTCCAACAGATGAAGCAGGCTCTGACCGGTGAGGAAATCTTGGCTTACCCCGATTACAACCTACCATTCTTCCTTTACACCGACGCAAGCAATGTAGGCTTGGGAGCAGTCCTTTCCCAGATTCAAGATGGTAAAGAGCGAGTAATTGCCTACGCCAGCCGAAAACTCCGACCCACTGAGATGAACCCGGAAAACTACAGTTCCTTCAAGTTGAAGTTCTTGGCCTTGGTCTGGGCCATAACAGAAAGATTCAAGCATTACCTCGCAGCTTCGAAATTCACTGTCTTCACGGATAATAACCCGTTAACACATCTGGATACCGCGAAGCTTGGAGCACTGGAGCAACGCTGGATGGCTCGACTATCGAACTATGACTTTACTATCAAATATCGAGCAGGTCGCAACAACGCAAATGCTGATGCCCTCTCCAGAAACCCTCAAGTACATCTACAAGGAATTGAAGAAGAGGATGACTTAGAGGAAATAGAACTCCCAGTTTTCCATAAAAGTAGAAAATGGCAAATCGCTGAAAATCGCGTCTACCAGAACCATCAGACTGTTGAACTAAACCCGTTGCCTCACTATGGATGGAAGGAGACTCAAGACAGTGATACGGCAGTGAGCCTTGTGAAGAAGTTGATAACCCAACCGGATTCCAAACTTGAAAAGAATGATCCACTAGAAGCCCGACACCTGTGGAAAGAAAGAAGCAGGTTATTCATCTATCAAGGTCAATTGTGCAGGCGGTAAATCAACCCAAGAACACATGAAATGGTATGGCAAGTTGTGGTTCCAAAGAGAGATGTCCAAATGGTATTGGAAGTGTACCACGATGGATCAGGACACTTTGGATAGAGTAAACTGGAAATACTGTTACGGGAAAGATTCTATTGGATCAGCATGAGGTCTTCCATAGAGAGATGGTGTAAAAATTGTGGACCATGCTCATTAAGAAGAAGAGACCGTAACAGCCAGAAAGCACCACTGAAGCCTATCATCACCAAACAACCATTAGAACTAGTAGCCTTAAATCATGTCAAACTCGCACCCAGCAAATCAGGCTACACCTATGCTCTTACCATGGTAGACCACTATTCCAGATTCCTTGTGGTAGCTCCGGTAAAAGACTTAACAGCTGAGAGAGCAGCAAGAACATTACAAGCTTATTTCTGCAGACCCCATGGTTACCCAGAACAGGTATTGACAGACCAAGGACCTGCCTTTGAAGCTGAAATATTTCAAGAGTTATGTCGCCTATACGGATGGAAGAAAATTCGCACCACGTCTTACCATCCTCAAACTAATGGAATGTGTGAAAAGATGAATCATGTGGTAATTGAAATGCTGAAAACTCTGCCCTTAGAAGAACAAAACCAATGGCCAGAGAAGTTACCAGATCTAGTTGATATCTACAACAACATCCCAGTAAATTCAACAAATTGCACTCCTGCATAGCTCATGAGAGCAAGACCAGGAAAATTGACAGTAGACTTTGAAATAGGCATAGTAGTTCCTGATACAGATACTACAGATACAGATTGGGATACTCGTAGGAAAGAACAATACCAGAAAATCCAAGAATGCGTTGAGAGAAGTATGGAAAAATCTAGAGGAAGACAAGAAACTAACTTCAACAAAAGTGTGCAAGGAACACCCTTAACACCAGGTGAATTGGTTTTGAAGAGAAAAAGAAGAATGCACAAACTAGATGATCAATGGGAAAAAGAACCATACACTGTGTTACCATCCAATTTTGATAACCAGAAAACCTGTTTAATCAGCAAAGATCATGGTGAAACAACTTCAACAGTGTCCAGAGATCATTTGAAGAAGTGCCCTCAACAACTTCAACCACGAGAAAATGTACCTTGTCCAAAGCCAAAAGAGAAAGAGAAGCCAAAGACAGTCCAGACAATCATTGGAGAGTTACTAGCAGATTGGCCTCAAATAGAAGGTACGTACCTAATCTCAACATTAATGTTTCCACCAGCAGTAGAAATGCCAAGAGTACAAGAACCACCTGTTGTACCAGAACCAGAGATCCCTGCAATCGGTGTACCTGCCATTCCTACTGTGAGATCAGGTAGTCGTAGACTGCTACCTAGTTTACCAGTTACACGTAGACCCACTCTCACAGACCCTACACCAGAACCACGTAGGTCAGCACGTGTCAATCTAGAACACCCACCACTCAGGTTCAGAGAATATGTTGTAAAATGTGTGAAAATTTAAATATACGCAGAATGTAAATATGTTATTAATGGTAGTGTACAGAAGGGTGGAGGAACTGGATTAGCCCCATGCACATCAAGTTAGGAAAAGAAAGTGCCTGGGGGTGGTATGTGAAGCCAGGCCTCCTAAGCAGAGACACCCATATTGTAAATAGTTATGTTTTTGAACTTTAAGAGACTTAACCTGTTGGACTTTTGAATTTCCTTTTCTTACTTTTTCAAAAATGAACCATAGCCACAGGACTGGTAGTGGCAAAAACCCCTGTTTCAACACCCCCTAAAACAGCCTGCAGCGGATGGACTAGCGCTGTATGGACTGGTTACCTATTTTCTTAGTTATCCCTGTTTTTTTTGTAAATTTTTCATTTTTAAGAATCTGTACAATAATCAAATATAAATAGTTATGTTATGTTGTGTTTTGGAAAAATGTTTTTCAGTCCCGGAGGACTGTATTTAACTAGGGGTGAATGTGGCACCCCTGTGGGAGATTGCCACAGGTTCCATCGGTGCAAGGAAGGACTTACACCTTGGTTAACACAGCACACACCACCTTCCACCCCAGACCTGAAGGGGGAGCTCTACTGGCTGCATTAAGTCAGTTCCTCTTTAAGAACACTCAGGCTGGAGGGGAGGAGGCAGTTAGTCCCAGGAGTTAGTTTCAGTTCAGTGCAGTTCGTGTGAGAAGGCAGAGAGAGGAGACAGAGCTGCTGGTCGCTGGGGAGAGATTCAGGTCCAGGACCAGGGACGACTGACCGCTGTGCACACCCCAGGGAAGGGGGTGGAGGCAAGTGGAGGAAACAGGGAACTGAAGAAAGGGAATTTTGTTCTCAGGCCTTTAGTACACATGGACACTGGAGTCCGACGCTGCCAGCCTGCAGAACTGCAGCAGAAAGCCCAGAAGACTCAGGAGTACAGCCCTGAGGAAATAAGGCAAGAGACACTAAACTGACCAAGCATAGGACCAGGGGCCACAAGAGAAACAGGGACCCCACAGAAGGGCCTCATTGTCAACTTAGGACTAAGATCAGAGAAGAAGAAGTGGTGGGTTCAGGCTCAGGCAGGACTCATCCCACACTGCAGAGCACAGACAAAAAGGAGGCCTCATAACTTTCTAAGGTGGAAGTCCCAAATTGCACCGGGGACCTGGTTACTACTCTGGACTGTACCTGTAACGTTATCACCAGTCAAAGGTACTGAAACAACAATCCCAGTGTGTCTGTCTAACTGTCGCAATTCACCAGTGTGTCAAAAAAGACTTGACTACTACTCTCCTCATCAATCCCCGCCACCCTGAGGTAAAGCTCCGTCTGTGGGGAGCTGTTACACACTCTGCTGCACCCACCATCACCTCAGCGGCCGTCTGCAGCGCTGGTATACTTGTTACCAGGTACCATAGGTGGGGTCACGTTAATAACCCCCTTACCCCCCCACCGTTCCCCGCCATTGAGGGTCCAAGGCACGGAACCAGGGATCGACCAGCCGTGATCCCCCCATCAAAGCCGCCATGAGCCCCGGTACCCGAGTACCCCATACCCTGTCGACTGCCTCATATCATGTCTCCACTGTCCTCTATTGCCCCCTGTATCATTTCTCCACTGTGCTCCATTGTCTCCTGTATCATTTCTCCACTGCCCTCCATTGTCCCCTGCATCATTTACCACTGTCCTCCATTGCCCCTGTATCATGTCTCCCACTGTCCTCCATTGTCTCCTGTATTATTTCTCCACTGTCCTCCATTGCCCCCTGTATCATGTCTCCCACTGTGCTCTACTGACCCGCTTCATGTCTCCTTTGTCCTCTATTGCCCCCTGTATCTTGTCTCCCACTGTCCTCCATTGCCCCTGTATCATGTCTCCCACTGTCCTCAATTTCCCGCTGTATCCTGTCTCCCATTGTCCTCCATTTCCGCTGTATCCTGTCTCCCATTGTCCTCCATTTCCGCTGTATCATGTCTCCACTGTCCTCCATTGTCTCTTTTATCATTTCCCCACTGTCCTCCATTGTCTCTGTTTATAGGGCGTTGATCCAGGGAACTAGTCTGATTGCCGTATCTGGAGTCAGGAAGGAATTTTTTCCCCCAATGTGGAGCTTAAGGTACCTTTACACGCCGCCACTGCAGGATGGATACAACCCGCTACAGGCTACAAATGTAGCTTGTCGCGCCAATATCGCCCGTAGTAGCGGCGTGTGAAGACGGAACGACACAGCCGGCTACAGATACATCTGTATCCGTGCACTGCTCAAAAACAGATGGCTACAAAACCGATTGTAGCGAGCTTTATCGGCGTGTAAAGAAGGAACAGAAGGGTTGTTTCTACACCATGCTATGTAGCTGGGGCGTGACACAGGGTCCGGGTTTCCGCGCCCCCTTCAGCGATCATTGGAGGAAGCTCCTGCGTTGCGATTGGTTGTCGCCGCACAGGGCGGCATATTTAAGGAGCTGACGAGTCACACTACACAATTGCTCGAGCGTCAAGTATTAATCTGCCTCCTGCAATGCCTGTCCAATCATGGTATTTTTGCTTTCTCCTATCAGCGTACGGACGTCTCGTAATCCACAATTGGAGCACGCCTATGTGCTGTCCCTGCTGCACCAGGTACGCCCATAGTAGCTGGTTGTAGCGGTGTGTAAATGAGCTACAGATGGCTACTTGAGACACCCGGCGATGTATCTAGCTGTAGATGTAGCGTAGCGTAGCGCACCTTGTGGCGGCGTGTAAAGAGGGTGCGTTTCCCGTTTGTAACCGTTTGGGCGTGCTCGTGCACGTGAAGTAGAGGTTGGTATCCATCCTGTTGTGGCGGCGTGTAAAGGTACCATTAGTGTTACCACATAGATTTTTTTTGCCTTCCTCTGGATCAACATGTTAAGCTATGGGTTGAACTAGATGGACTTAAAGTCTTCCTTCAACCTAAAAACTATGTTACTATGGTATGTTACACTTCTCCACTGTCCTCCATTGCACCCTGTATCATATCTTCCACTGTCCTCCATTGCCCCCTGTATTCTGTCTCCCATTGTCCTCCATTTCCATTATCATGTCTCCCACTGTCCTCCATTTCCCCTGTATAGTTTCTCCACTGTCCTCCATTGTCCCCTGTATCATGTTTCCACTGTCCTCCACTGTCTCTTGTATAATTTCTCCACTGTTCTCCATTGCCCCCTGTATCATGTCTCAACTGTCCTCCATTGTCTCTTGTATCATTTCTCCCACTGTCCCCATTGCCCCCTGTAACATGTCAACACTGTCCTCCGTTTACTCTGAATCACGTCTCCCACTGTCCTCCATTTCTCCTGTATCATGTCTCCCACTGTCCTCCATTGCCCCCTGTTTTATATCTCCGCTGTCCTCCATTGCCCCCTGTATCATGTCTCCCACTGTTCTCTATTGCACCCTGTATCTTGTCTCCACTGTCCTCTATTGCCCCTGTATCATGTCTCCCACTGTCCTCCATTGCCCCCTGTATCATGTCTCCCACTGTCCTCCATTGCCCCCTGTATCATTTCTCCACTGTCCTCCATCGCCCCCTGTATTGTCTCCCGCCATCCTCCATTGCCCCTTGTATCATGTCTCCACTGTCCCCATTGTCTCTTGTATCATGTCTCCACTGTCCTCCATTGCCCCCTGTATCATGACTCCACTGTCCTCCATTGCCCCCTGTATCATGTCTCCCACTGTCCTCCATTGCCCCCTGTATCATGTCTCCCACTGTCCTCCATTGCCCCCTGTATCATGTCTCCCACTGTCCTCCATTGCCCCCTGTATCATTTCTCCACTGTCCTCCATTGCCCCCTGTATCATGTCTCCCACTGTCCTCCATTGCCCCCTGTATCATTTCTCCACTGTCCTCCATTGCCCCCTGTATCATGTCTCCACTGTCCTCCATTGCCCCCTGTATCATGTCTCCACTGTCCTCCATTGCCCCCTGTATCATGTCTCCCACTGTCCTCCATTGCCCTCTGTATCATTTCTCCACTGTCCTCCATTGCCCCCTGTATCATGTCTCCACTGTCCTCCATTGCCCCCTGTATCATGTCTCCACTGTCCTCCATTGCCCCCTGTATCATTTCTCCACTGTCCTCCATTGCCCCCTGTATCATGTCTCCACTGTCCTCCATTGCCCCTGTATCATGTCTCCACTGTCCTCCATTGCCCCCTGTATCATTTCTCCACTGTCCTCCATTGCCCCCTGTATCATGTCTCCACTGTCCTCCATTGCCCCCTGTATCATGTCTCCCACTGTCCTCCATTGCCCCCTGTATCATGTCTCCACTGTCCTCCATTGCCCCCTGTATCATGTCTCCACTGTCCTCCATTGCCCCCTGTATCATGTCTCCCACTGTCCTCCATTGCCCCCTGTATCATGTCTCCCACTGTCCTCCATTGCCCCCTGTATCATTTCTCCACTGTCCTCCATTGCCCCCTGTATCATGTCTCCACTGTCCTCCATTGCCCCCTGTATCATGTCTCCCACTGTCCTCCATTGCCCCCTGTATCATTTCTCCACTGTCCTCCATTGCCCCCTGTATCATGTCTCCACTGTCCTCCATTGCCCCTGTATCATGTCTCCCACTGTCCTCCATTGCCCCCTGTATCATGTCTCCCACTGTCCTCCATTGCCCCCTGTATCACTTCTCCACTGTCCTCCATTGCCCCCTGTATCATGTCTCCCACTGTCCTCCATTGCCCCCTGTATCATTTCTCCACTGTCCTCCATTTGCCCCCTGTATCATGTCTCCCACTGTCCTCCATTGCCCCCTGTATCATTTCTCCACTGTCCTCCATTGCCCCCTGTATCATGTCTCCACTGTCCTCCATTGCCCCCTGTATCATGTCTCCACTGTCCTCCATTGCCCCCTGTATCATGTCTCCACTGTCCTCCATTGCCCCCTGTATCATGTCTCCACTGTCCTCCATTGTCTCCTGTATCATTTCTCCACTGTCCTCCATTGCCCCTGTATCATTTCTCCACTGTCCTCCATTGCCCCCTGTATCATGTCTCCCACTGTCCTCCATTGCCCCCTGTATCATTTCTCCACTGTCCTCCATTGCCCCCTGTATCATGTCTCCACTGTCCTCCATTGCCCCCTGTATCATGTCTCCCACTGTCCTACATTGCCCCCTGTATCATTTCTCCACTGTCCTCCATTGCCCCTGTATCATGTCTCCCACTGTCCTCCATTGCCCCCTGTATCATGTCTCCACTGTCCTCCATTGCCCCCTGTATCATGTCTCCCACTGTCCTCCATTGCCCCCTGTATCATGTCTCCACTGTCCTCCATTGCCCCCTGTATCATGTCTCCACTGTCCTCCATTGCCCCCTGTATCATGTCTCCCACTGTCCTCCATTGCCCCCTGTATCATTTCTCCACTGTCCTCCATTGCCCCCTGTATCATGTCTCCACTGTCCTCCATTGCCCCCTGTATCATGTCTCCACTGTCCTCCATTGCCCCCTGTATCATGTCTCCCACTGTCCTCCATTGCCCCTGTATCATTTCTCCACTGTCCTCCATTGCCCCCTGTATCATGTCTCCACTGTCCTCCATTGCCCCCTGTATCATGTCTCCCACTGTCCTCCATTGCCCCCTGTATCATGTCTCCCACTGTCCTCCATTGCCCCCTGTATCATTTCTCCACTGTCCTCCATTGCCACCTGTATCATGTCTCCACTGTCCTCCATTGCCCCTGTATCATGTCTCCACTGTCCTCCATTGCCCCCTGTATCACTTCTCCACTGTCCTCCATTGCCCCCTGTATCATGTCTCCCCTGTCCTCCATTGCCCCCTGTATCATGTCTCCACTGTCCTCCATTGCCCCCTGTATCATGTCTCCCACTGTCCTCCATTGCCCCCTGTATCATGTCTCCACTGTCCTCCATTGCCCCTGTATCATGTCTCCACTGTCCTCCATTGCCCCTGTATCATGTCTCCACTGTCCTCCATTGCCCCCTGTATCATTTCTCCCACTGTCCTCCATTGCCCCCTGTATCATGTCTCCACTGTCCTCCATTGCCCCCTGTATCATGTCTCCACTGTCCTCCATTGCCCACTGTATCATTCTCCACTGTCCTCCATTGCCCCCTGTATCATGTCTCCACTGTCCTCCATTGCCCCCTGTATCATGTCTCCCACTGTCCTCCATTGCCCCCTGTATCATTTCTCCACTGTCCTCCATTGCCCCCTGTATCATGTCTCCACTGTCCTCCATTGCCCCCTGTATCATGTCTCCCACTGTCCTCCATTGCCCGTGTATCATTTCTCCACTGTCCTCCATTGCCCCCTGTATCATGTCTCCACTGTCCTCCATTGCCCCTGTATCATGTCTCCCACTGTCCTCCATTGCCCCCTGTATCATTTCTCCACTGTCCTCCATTGCCCCCTGTATCATGTCTCCACTGTCCTCCATTGCCCCTGTATCATGTCTCCCACTGTCCTCCATTGCCCCCTGTATCATTTCTCCACTGTCCTCCATTGCCCCCTGTATCATGTCTCCACTGTCCTCCATTGCCCCCTGTATCATGTCTCCCACTGTCCTCCATTGCCCCCTGTATCATGTCTCCACTGTCCTCCATTGCCCCCTGTATCATGTCTCCACTGTCCTCCATTGCCCCCTGTATCATGTCTCCCACTGTCCTCCATTGCCCCCTGTATCATGTCTCCCACTGTCCTCCATTGCCCCCTGTATCATTTCTCCACTGTCCTCCATTGCCCCCTGTATCATGTCTCCACTGTCCTCCATTGCCCCCTGTATCATGTCTCCACTGTCCTCCATTGCCCCCTGTATCATGTCTCCACTGTCCTCCATTGCCCCTGTATCATGTCTCCACTGTCCTCCATTGCCCCCTGTATCATGTCTCCACTGTCCTCCATTGCCCCCTGTATCATGTCTCCACTGTCCTCCATTGCCCCCTGTATCATTTCTCCACTGTCCTCCATTGCCCCTATATCATGTCTCTCACTGTCCTCCATTGCCCCCTGTATCATGTCTCCACTGTCCTCCATTGCCCCCTGTATCATGTCTCCACTGTCCTCCATTGCCCCCTGTATCATGTCTCTCACTGTCCTCCATTGCCCCCTGTATCATGTCTCCCACTGTCCTCCATTGCCCCCTGTATCATGTCTCCACTGTCCTCCATTGCCCCTGTATCATGTCTCCCACTGTCCTCCATTGCCCCCTGTATCATTTCTCCACTGTCCTCCATTGCCCCTATATCATGTCTCTCACTGTCCTCCATTGCCCCCTGTATCATGTCTCCCACTGTCCTCCATTGCCCCCTGTATCATGTCTCCCACTGTCCTCCATTGCCCCCTGTATCATGTCTCTCACTGTCCTCCATTGCCCCCTGTATCATGTGTCTCCACTCTCCCCTAGTCTTGTACACAGAATCTCCCCCATTACTACACGGACTAGAATGGGACACACAGAGGCACGTGACATTACCCTGTCACATGATTTGGTGACATCAGCACATCTACCCAATGTAGAAGATGAATTTGTGATGAGAACGAGGCTTGGAGCGCTGATGCTTCTGGTCCATTGGAGTGTGATCTCACCACGCCCCATAGCGACCGGCCGGGTTGTTCCTGCGCGTCATTGGCCTTGGATACCGACTGATCCGTCCGCTCCTGAGCGCCCATTACTACCGGCCGCAATGAAGCTGACTCGGAAGCAGGTGCTGTCCCGGGCGAAGGCGGCAGAGCTGGAGAGTGTGAGGAAGCTGAACTGCTGGTGAGTGACCGGAGTGTGCCCGCCACAGGGGCCAAAGCGTGCCCACCGCAGGGGCCAAAGTGTGCCCGCCACAGGGGCCAAAGCATGCCCACCGCAGGGATGAAACGTGCCCGCCGCAGGGGCCAAAGCGTGCCCACCGCAGGGGCCAAAGCGTGCCCGCCGCAGGGATGAAACGTGCCCGCCGCAGGGGCCAAAGCGTGCCCACCACAGGGGCCAAAGCATGCCCACCGCAGGGATGAAACGTGCCCGCCGCAGGGGCCAAAGCGTGCCCACCGCAGGGGCCAAAGCGTGCCCACCGCAGGGGCCAAAGCGTGCCCGCCGCAGGGGCCAAAGCGTGCCCGCCGCAGGGGCCAAAGCGTGCCCGCCGCAGGGGCCAAAGCGTGCCCACCACAGGGGCCAAAGCGTGCCCGCCGCAGGGATGAAACGTGCCCGCCGGGGTCGGAGCGTGCCTGCGGCAGGGTGCACTCCGCAGGGGACGAATATGCCTGCCGCAGGGGCCAGAGAGTGCCCGCTGCAGGTGCTGACGCGCCCCAGGGCCATGGGGCAGTCGGGACCGGGCTTTGGCGCTTTCGGGGGAGTCACAGGGGTCGATACCCGTGACTCTGAGGGTCAATCTTTAAAGGTTCAAGGGGATAGGATTTGGGGGATAGGTGTTGTGTCGCCCCCTGTAGTATTGGACTATTGAGGCCGGTGCTGCGGTGCAGGACCTCTGGGGATGATGGGAGTGCAGCAGTGATGATATCACTCCCCATGAGTGGAGCTGTTCCCTGGGATAATCAGTAAAGTCTATGGCGGTCCTAGGCCGTTCGGGTGCAGGATGGAGGGCGCAGAATAAATGACAGACACGCAGGTGTAGTTCCCTTTACCTGTACTGTAGCTGTAGGAAGAAGCCAGGGTACACTCCACAGATGGTTTGAATCCGGGTGGCCTGGGAGCAAGTTGGGGATCTCACCCAATGAGTTCTGAGACCTCCCTGCTGCGCTCCTCTTTGCTGGTCCTGGCTACCTGTAGCTAACATGCAACTTTTTACTCCTGCTGGAAAGTCTATCACCAGTATGGCAGGCAGCTCGAGCCCTTCCCGGGTATCTCTTCTCTGGCCACTGTCCCTGAGCTCTTCACGCTGCTGTGCCTCCAGGTGCCTTGGTGTGGCCAGGTTACGTGGAGTCTCCCATCCTCTGGTTTTGGCTGCTGGGCTTTGAGCGCCCTTGCAACCTCGGACTCCAGTGTCCTGTTCTGGCGCTCTCCTCTGGGGTGAACCGGGCAACTGGCTACATTCCCAGGCCTACTCCTCTCCTCAGACCCTCTCCTATGGGTCCCTAACACTGGCTAGTGGTTATCCTGGGACAAGCCTGACACTACTCCAGTCCGAAGGATGTCCTCATAGTTTTCCCAGGAACTAAACTGACTAACCCAGCTCCCAGGCCAAAATGTATAGGGGAGTTCTCCTGAACTCGGAGCTCCCCCTTAAGGTCTGAAGTCAGGAAGATGTTGTGTGCTGTGGGCTTACCTGGTGTGGATACCATATCTTGCTTCCAAGCATGACCCTACCCCCTGAGGGAGGCAAGGCCATCATGGCATCTGCACTGGGATGCCACAGGGTCCAGAGCGTGCGCGCCACATGGTCAGAAGCGTACCCGCTGCAGGGGCCGGAGTTTGCCTGTCGCAGGGGCCGCAGTGTACCCACCACAGAGGCTGGAGTGTGTCCGGAGTGTTTCCACCACCGGGGCCGGAGTGTGTCCACCTCAGGGGCCGGGGTTTGCCCAGTGTGTGTCCGCCTCAGGGGCCGGGGTTTGCCCGGCGTGTTTCCGCCTCAGGGGCCGGGGTTTGCCCGGCGTGTGTCCGCCTCAGGGGCCGGGGTTTGCCCGGCGTGTCTCCGCCTCAGGGGCCGAGGTTTGCCCGGCGCGTGTCCGCCTCAGGGGCCGGGGTTTGCCCGGCGCGTGTCCGCCTCAGGGGCCGGGGTTTGCCCGGCGCGTGTCCGCCTCAGGGGCCGGGGTTTGCCCGGCGCGTGTCCGCCTCAGGGGCCGGGGTTTGCCCGGCGCGTGTCCGCCTCAGGGGCCGGGGTTTGCCCGGCGCGTGTCCGCCTCAGGGGCCGGGGTTTGCCCGGCGCGTGTCCGCCTCAGGGGCCGGGGTTTGCCCGGCGCGTGTCCGCCTCAGGGGCCGGGGTTTGCCCGGCGCGTGTCCGCCTCAGGGGCCGGGGTTTGCCCGGCGCGTGTCCGCCTCAGGGGCCGGGGTTTGCCCGGCGCGTGTCCGCCTCAGGGGCCGGGGTTTACCCGGCGCGTGTCCGCCTCAGGGGCCGGGGTTTGCCCGGCGCGTGTCCGCCTCAGGGGCCGGGGTTTGCCCGGCGCGTGTCCGCCTCAGGGGCCGGGGTTTGCCCGGCGCGTGTCCGCCTCAGGGGCCGGGGTTTGCCCGGCGCGTGTCCGCCTCAGGGGCCGGGGTTTGCCCGGCGTGTGTCCGCCTCAGGGGCCGGGGTTTGCCCGGCGGTGTGTCCGCCTCAGGGGCCGGGGTTTGCCCGGCATGTGTCCGCCTCAGGATCCAGAATGTTCTCACTGTAGGTGCTGGTATCCGACACCAGTATCTAGGGGGTTAAACACTCACAATTGGTGCACAATTGGTGCTAGGGCCATGTTCACACACAGCAAGGTTCCGTGCAGCCAAACCTGCTCTATCAATGGGTTTTTCTGCAATATTGCGACATTTTTCTGCACATTGCATTGTGGTTTGTCTACAGTACAAGTTTGATAAAGTGTTGCGGCTAAACCTGTTTACTGCATTTTTTGTACCTTTTCCTTTATCTAATATAATACCTTTCGGCATCTGTCCTCAACTTCCGTCTGGATATGGCCATATCATAGAAGGCATCGTGCTGCCGGAAGCATGCCAAAAACCATATTAGGACACCCAAGTGATGGGCGTCCTAATATGACCACTTGCGGTACCACAAGCGAAGCACACACACTACAAACCCTGCCAAACGCCCAGCTGCTGCCTGCCCGTACACCTGCCGCAAATTGCAAAGAGCAATACCGGGAGCTTGAGACTCTGTAGAAAGACCTGTTGTTATGTCACGGTCTTGTGATCAGTCACATGATCATGACATCTCCACAGTTTTTGTAGTACAGCACTGACACTGACTGCGGCCAGTGGGTGCAGAGAGAGTGCGGGGGGGACGAAGACAGAGAATGGGCAGCAAGAGTGCGAGGCGGGAGAGAGTGCAGAGATTGCACAGGGGGGCCAGAGAGTGCAAGGGGAGAGGGGATGGCAGAGCGCACAGAGGTGCAGAAAGAGTGCAGGGGGAGCTAGAGAGTGCAGAGAAGGGGCAGAGAGAGAGTGGAGGGGGGCCAGAGATGGTGGAGAGAGAGACCACAGGGGGGGGCAGAGAGAGTGCATGGTGGGAGAGAAACTGCATTTGGGGGGGAGCAAAGTGACTGCACAGAGAAAGAAAGTGCACGATGGGATACGGAGCCCACAGAGAAAGAGAGAGCGCAAAAGACGGAGAGAGTGCAAAGTGGGAAAGAGAATGCAAGGAAGGGCAGAGTGCACACGATGGGTGAGGGTGCGCAAGGGGGGACAGAGAGAGCGTATGGTGGGAGAGAGCACAAAGGGGCAAAGAGAGCGCATGGGGCAGAGAGTGCACAAGGTAGAGAGAGCGCAAGAGGGAAGAGAGTGAACAGTGGAATTGAGCACGCACGGTGAGAGTGAATGCACACAGTGGGAGAAAGAGCGTGCTGCAGAGAGCACACAGTGGGAGAGAGAGCACACAGGAAGGCAGACACAGCTCATGGTGAGAGAGCACATGGGGAAGACAGAGCACACAGGGAGAGGGGCAAGTGCACGTGGAGGAGACAGCTCAAAGGGGAGAGCACAGGGGGGAAAAGACAGCAGAAGGGGGAGAGAACACAGAGGGATGACCTCTCTAAGGATAGAGTATATGAGGGAAGAAGACAGCACAGAGGGGAGAGAGACCGCACACAGTTGTCAGAAAACAGCTCAAAGGAAAGAGCACACAGGGGAAGGAAGACAACATGGGGGGAGAGCAAATGAGGGGAGAAAGACAGTGCATGGGAAAGGCAGATCAAAGGAGAGAGCACAGAGAAATGTCAGCATAGGGTGGAGAGAGAGCACGGTGAGAGTGAACACACACAGCGGGAGAGAGAGCGTGCGGCTGAGCGCACATAGTGGGAGAGAGAGCATACAGGAGGGCAGACACAGCGCATGGTGAGAGAGACAGCTCAAGGGGAAGAGCGAGTGCATGGGGAAGACAGAGCACACAGGGGGAGGGGCAAGTGCCCGTGGGGGAGACAGCTCAAAGGAGAGAGCACAGGGGGAATAGACAGCAGAAAGGGGAGAGCACACAGGGTAATGACCTCCTCTAAGGAGAGAGCATATGAGGGAAGAAGACAGCACAGAGGGGAGAGAGACCGCACACAGTTGTCAGAAGACAGCTCAAATGAGAGAGCACACAGGGAAAAGAATACAACATAGGGGGAGAGCAAATGAGGAGAGAAAGACAGTGCATGGGGGAGGCAGGTCAAAGGAGAGAGCACAGAGAAATGTCAGCATAGGGTGGAGAGAGAGCACAGTGAGAGTGAATGCACACAGCGGGAGAGAAAGCATGCGGCAGAGAGCACACAGTGGGAGAGAGCACACAGGAGAGCAGACACAGTTCATGGTGAGACCGCACACAGTTGTCAGAAGACAGCTCATAGGAGAGAGCACACAGGGGAAGGAAACCAGCAATGGGGGAGAGCAAATGAGGGGAGAAAGACAGTGCATGGGGGAGGCAGGTCAATGGAGAGAGCACAGAGAAATGTCATCATAAGGTGGAGAGAGAGCTGACAGGAGGAAGAGCGCACGGTGGGGGGGGTTGGGGGGGGAGTGGAGACAAATGCCGCTCCCAGCACCACATAGACTGTCCCTATCGTCATATCTCCGACCTCCAGATAGCATCGGGTCCACATCTAGTTCTAGCATATAAGCTTAGTCCTTGGTCGGCTCTTCATATTATGTTGTGTGTTTCAGAGTAAGAGCTCGCTTGTACGAATAATTGATCCGCTGTGTGTTAGGGCCACTAACCACACACAGTACATGGACTTATTCCCTGTATGTTTGACTGATTTTCTATGTAGATTGAAGGTCTGCATGAAATAATTACAACATACATTATGTACGTTGGTCCTATTTACATACCAGAGAAGTTCATAAAATATACCGGGCAGCTCCGATATCTGTCCATAAAGCCTAAGAGAAAACAGAGTTCGTCTCATCCGCAGTTGGCCAACACTTGCTTTTTCATGCGGTCATCTCAACACCCACCTAAAACTCATATGATTGCAGTAACTCAAACCAACACAAGGCTCATCTGAGTTCTCACTAAACATAGTTCGCTAAGGCTGGCTTCACACCATAAAGTAACTAAACTGTGGCAACACTATAGCTATACTGTAGCCCCTCTGGTGCACTGTTGGTCATTGGGGTTATGGATCCTGCGGTCATATTGATCCCTGATACCCCACGTCAGATGCCTTTTGCACATACCTGAGGGCACATAGTGGTGTACATCCCCACTGTCTGAGTCTGTATAGACTGTGTGTGCTTTGCCATTATCTGGTCGGTCTGTGGGGTCTCAATATGTGCAGAAATGATGCAATCTCCAGAATGAATTCCACTGCAGATTTTTTACACTATGAGTGAATGTAGTATTAACAAAGCTAGGAAAATGGTGGGCACCACCAATATGGAATAGGTAGAAAAGGGATCACTAGACAACCCAACCATGGGTCTGTGCTTGAATTCCCTATATGATTGAACTGTTTCAGGGCTAGCTAGCCTTGAATTTATACCGATATCCACCCTAGATCTTTGATGTATTGATAACGTGAGATCGACAGGTTCGTAAGTCGTTTACCAAAATAATATTGTTGTAAGAGTTGTAACTGCTTATACTCACCTTTCCAGGTTGTTAATTGCTTCTGCTCCCAAAAGAGCTGACCTATTGTTTTTACTTCCCAGGATTTTTGTTCAAATTGATTATGGTTTTTATATTATGTTGAAATTGAGCGGTTGCTCTGGCCCTTCTTGAGGAGGTTATTTTCCAGTATATCTGTATTGATTACTGTACTTGGTTATGTTTGCCAATTTGTAATTGTTGTTATCCCTGTGATGTGTTTTTGTGTTGTCTAAAGTGTTATATTGGTAAGTGATACAACTTATTGACACTCTTTTCCTCCTTCCCTTTGGATGTAGTCTAACTGTCTGTCTGTCCTGTAGAAAAGATAAAGTGGGCTCAGGTGTTTAGCAGGCCCCTAAGGTCTGTAGACTTCAATCTACTTCTGGTTACAAGAGGATTAAAGCAGTCTCATGTTTTATGTTCTATAATCTAATGTAAACTGTAAGAAATAAAGTGCTTTCTTTTTTTCAGAATCGTCCATTTCTATGACTTTTTTTTCTTTATTTCAGGGGAAGCCGTCTTACTGATGTAAGTATTCAGTTCGTGGCTCAGGCTTCTTATCTCTGATTGTGCTGGAACTATGAGTGCTACATGAATTCTTCTCTGCTCATTCAAGGTTAAAGAAATCAAAGTAAGAGGCCGTGTACAGCACTTTAGACATTCGAGAACTGGGCCGGTCTATTCCCAAGGTTGCCATTTTTTAGATCAATAAGTTGAGCCATTACCATAAGTGCTCCCGCATGGCCGATCGAAGTAGAAGACATCTTTCTGGTTTCTTAATTAAATCCTTTCTGCCAGGCACAAAATAACAGTTTATAAAGGATTTTGTTTAGTTAATGTTGCTTGTTAGAACAGTATTGTTGTTGTGTTAAGGCCCCTTTCACATCAGCGTTATTTTACATTTTGCGGCAGATTTACCACATCTGCCGCTTAATGGCCGCACTTGCAGCAAGCTCCATGCATTGTCTATGGGGCTTGCGGCAGGTGCAGCAAGTGCGGTATAGTTGCGATTGCGACACTTGTGGCAGTTGCGGCTGTGAAAAAAAACGCTGCTGACCGCGTTTTTTTTTTTGCGGCCGCAAGTGCCAGAAACGCGGCTATACCGCACTTGGCGCACCTGCCGCAAGCCCCATAGACAATGCATGGAGCTTGCTGCAAGTGCGGCCATTAAGCGGCAGATGTGGTAAATCTGCCGCAAAAGGTAAAAAACGCTGATGTGAAAGCAGCCTAATTCAAGTTTATTTAGGAGCATTCAGTGTAGCATCACAAAAGCCAAAAATTCTCATCAAGTGATGCAAATTTGCACTTCAGTAAGGAAGTGGAAGAACTCCAGAGCCACCTTTAAGTAGCTCCTTAAAGTCATAATCTCTTTCCAACAAGCTTTTTAATATGACTAGGCATTTGTGCCAGATCAGAACCCCATTTCAGGGTAACTGCCCTTATCAGTGCAGTGTGTGGAATATTCTGATCTGGCTGTGTGAGTGGGCTAAGACGAGGTCTGGGAACTTGCTATCTACCTTATGGAGAGGAGTTTTCCTGCAACCACATGAAGACAGTTAAGTAGGTAAGTAGATTTAAAGCCACATCCCTCCTCTAGGAAATATGCTACTTAAAGGTGGCACTTGAGTTCTTCCACTTCCTTACTGAAGTGCAAATTTGCATATTTCCTAGAGGAGGGATGTGGCTGTAAATCTCCTTACCTACTTAACTGTCTTCTTGTGGTTGCAGGAAAACTCATCTCCATAAGGTAGATAGCAAGTTCCCAGACCTCATCAAGTGATGTATATTTGTGTAATGTTGAGGGATTGGGCCTATGAATATAACAACTCTTTATCAAGATGTGCAGAATAAATATGCAGCTTGTTCTTCTCAGGCAAAATGGGTTCACAAAAAGAGAATCGCTAAATCGCTTTTTTCTTGGTTTGGCCGTTGCCAAATCATGAAGATGAATATACTGCCCAGGGTACTATACCTCCTATCAGAATGCCCCCTGAGTATTTCAAAACATTTCATCCATACAACATAAATTTATTTGGGCTGGCCAATCCGCCAGACTGGGTAGGACTATCCTTGCTAGAGCAAAGGTGAGGGGTGGTATTGGTCTTCCTGATTTTAAAAGGTACTATACTTCCACTCATCTAGCCAGAATGGTAGACAGGTGCAGAAATGGCGGCCACAAAGCTTGGGTTCATATAGAATAAAATTTCTGCCCGATCCCGCTTGACAAACTTCCCTGGGTAATGACTTCAGCTCCCTCGCATCTGCTATCACATCCCACAGTAGGTGCCACACTTAAGTACTGCAATGTTTTACACCTGTACCCCTCAATTATTTTGCCCTGCTCCCCATTTACACATATTTTAAGTCACCCCAATTTTCCCATTGCTAGAGTGGATAAAACTTTTGTAGCTTGGATAGTGGCGGGGAGGGATAGAGGTGAGAATTTGGTGGGAGCAGGAGATCTACTGTGAGGTTTTGGAGGGACCCGACCCCTCTAGGTTGGTGGAGATGTTTGCAATTAAGATACTTCCTGTGTTTGCTGCCCCTGAGGGCCTTCTTCCAGCGCCCTAAGACACAATTTGAGACCCTCTATGTAGGTTTGAGGATAATTAGACACACTCTGTCCTTGATTTACTCTATGCTGAGTCACCCCCTGGACCAACTGCCACCACCTTTCTTGGCTCATTGGGAGTCTGAACTGGGAGTCACTTTTATAGAAGAACAAGCATCTAAAATTTTCTACTCGCTCAAAGCACCTTCAGTAGCTCTTAATTACAAGAAGCCAACTACAAAATTCTATCCAGCTGGTATAGAGTCCTGGTTAAGGTTCAAGCAATTTACCCTGGGGCCGATGGTGGTTGCTGGAGATTTAGAGACGGACCTGGCACTTTTGTTCATGTTTTCTGAGACTGCGACAGGCTTAGACTGTTCTGGGAGGTGGCGGAGAAGGTGATATGCCGCGTCTCCAAAGTCAATGTGTCTCTGTCACCGGCTCTGGTGCTGTTACATCACTGTGAGGTCCCTCTCGTGCTCTACCGGACCTTGCTGCTTAAGTTTCTGATCATGGCTGCTACATCTTGTATCCTAGCTCTATGGAAACAGTCCACACCGCCCACTTTGGCACAATGGATCAGCAGGGTCAACAACCTCATGTACATGGAGAACTTGACTTCTTCTCTGTGAGAGTTTCAGACTAAGCTTTGGGTGACATTGGTGAACTGGAGGGATTTTCAGCAAACAGAGTGCTATCATCGACTGCTTGATGGATGATGGGTGTGTGTATCGGCCCTTGCTTAATCGCAGTATGTTCAAGATGGATTCTGGTTCCATTGGGCAGCCTCCCTCCCTGCTCAGTATACATCTAGATAAATTCCTTGGGGATCTAAATTCCAAAATTGAGTCACTTGTGAGGGATTTCTATTGTTTAGGTCAGAGGTCCCCAACTCCAGGCCTCGAGGGCCGCCAACAGTGCAGGTTTTCAGGATTTCCTTAGTATTGCACAGGTGTTAATGTGATCAAGTGCGCAGGTAATGAATGATGCGTGTCTCTGTGTGTGTGTCTGTCTGTGTCTGTCTGTGTGTCTCTTCACAGCACTATACTGTATATACAGGTCCACACTATATCCATAGAGTGTATAAACACTAATACAGCATTTAGTGTGAACCTGTATATACAGTATATTGCTGTGTATACAAGATATACAGCTGACAATCTCTAATGTGCATATGGCCAGCAGTCTCTAATGTGTATCCAGCCATCAGTTTCTAAAGTGCATACAGTCAGCAGTCTCTAATGTACATACTGCTTGCAGTCTCTAATGTGTATACAGCTGGCATTCTCTAATGTGCATATGGCTGGCAGTCTCTAAAGTATATACATCCCGCAGCAGTCTCCATTGTGTATACAGCCAGAAGTTCTCTATTGTGTATTTTCTACAGCCAGCAGCAGTCTCTATTGTGTATTTTCTATTGTGTATACAGCCAGCAACAGTCTCTATTGTTTTATTCTCTTTTGTGTATATAGCCCGAAGCAGTCTCTATTGTGTATTTTTTATTGTGTATATAGCCAGCAGCAGTGTCTATTGTGTATTTTCTATTGTGTACAGTCAGCAGCAGTTTCTATTGTGTGTTTCTTTTATGTATACAGCCAGCAGCGGTTTCTATTATGTATTGTATTGTGTATAAAGCTATTGTGTATTCAGCCCACAGCAGTCTCAATTGTGTGTGTATGTACTGTATATACAGTGCCTACAAGTAGTATTCAACCCCCTGCAGATTTAGCTGGTTTGATAAGATGTCAATAAGTTAGATTTATTAAATCTAATTTATTAACAGAAGCATAAATCTTACAAACCAAAAAGTTATGTTGCTCAGTTGAATTTTTATAAATTTTAAACATAAAAGTGTGGCTCAATTATTATTCAACCCCTACGTTTAATATTTTGTGGAATAACCCTTGTTTGTAATTACAGCTAATAATCGTCTTTTATAAGACCTGATCAGGCCTGCACAGGTCTCTGGAGTTATCTTGGCCCACTCCGCCATGCAGATCTTCTCCAAGTTATCTAGGTTCTTTGGGTGTCTCATGTGGACTTTAATCTTGAGCTCCTTCCACAAGTTTTCAATTGGGTTAAGGTCAGGAGACTGACTAGGCCACTCCATCACCTTGATTTTTTCCCTCTTGAACCAGGCCTTGGTTTTCTTGGCTGTGTGCTTTGGGTCGTTGTCTTGTTGGAAGATGAAATTACGACCCATCTTAAGATCCTTGATGGAGGAGCGGAGGTTCTTGGCCAAAATCTCCAGGTAGGCCGTGCTATCCATTTTCCCATGGATGCGGACCAGATGGCCAGGCCCCTTGGCTGAGAAACAGCCCCACAGCATGATGCTGCCACCACCATGCTTGACTGTAGGGATGGTATTCTTGGGGTCGTATGCAGTGCCATCCAGTCTCCAAACGTCACGTGTGTGGTTGGCACCAAAGATCTCGATCTTGGTCTCATCAGACCATAGAACCTTGAACCAGTCTGTCTCAGAGTCCTCCAAGTGATCATGAGCAAACTGTAGACGAGCCTTGACATGACGCTTTGAAAGTAAAGGAACCTTACGGGCTCGTCTGGAACAGAGACCATTACGGTGGAGTACGTTACTTATGGTATTGACTGAAACCAATGTCCCCACTGCCATGAGATCTTCCCGGAGCTCCTTCCTTGTTGTCCTTGGGTTAGCCTTGACTCTTCGGACAAGCCTGGCCTCGGCACAGGAGGAAACTTTCAAAGGCTGTCCAGGCCGTGGAAGGCTAACAGTAGTTCCATAAGCCTTCCACTTCCGGATGATGCTCCCAACAGTGGAGACAGGTAGGCCCAACTCCTTGGAAAGGGTTTTGTACCCCTTGCCAGCCTTGTGACCCTCCACGATCTTGTCTCTGATGGCCTTGGAATGCTCCTTTGTCTTTCCCATGTTGACCATGTATGAGTGCTGTTCACAAGTTTGGGGAGGGTCTTAAATAGTCAGAAAAGGCTGTCAAAAGAGATAATTAATCCACACATGTGAAGCTCATTGTTCTTTGTGCCTGAACTACTTCTTAATACTTTAGGGGGACCAAACAGAATTCTGGTGGTTTGAGGGGTTGAATAATAAATGACCCTCTGAATTAACTTTTAATGCTTTAAAAAAAAAAAAAAAATCTTTTTGGCTGCAGTGCATTTCCCACTTCCAGGCTGATCTACAGTCCAAATGTCACAATGCCAAGTTAATTCCGCATGTGTCACCCAGCTAAATCTGCAGGGGGTTGAATACTACTTGTAGGCACTGTATGTATATCATTTATATGTATATCATATATGTATGAGCAAGGCCCACAAATAATATGAAAAACATAATAAATATAGTTGAGAAATTGCTTGAGAATCCTGGTGCATTTAGGTTGAAAAATTTCCCCATTTGATTTTATTGCAACATATGAGACAAGCCCAATATTATGCTCCCCATCTTTACTGAATCGTCTGTTGTTCCTATTCTTTAGCACTGTGTATATGACACTTTGTTCTTTATATTAACACTCTAATGAATATTGTTTCAGATCTCAATATGTCACGAGCTGCCAAACATTGAAGTTATGACATTAAGGTGAGAGGTTGTCTGAAATTCCCCCCATCACAAATGAACAGGTGGTGATATTATCCAAGGCATTCTAATTCCAATACCAATGATAGAAGAAGCAAGGAAACCAATTTAAAGCTTATACTGATATGAAGCAAAATTATTCATAATATCCATAACTTTTAATAGCAGATAAGGCTCATGTACCAAATAATTAATCTGTTACAGAGGTTGACCATTATTTGGCAACCCCTTCCCATTCTCTGTTTGGCCCCTTTTAAATGAAAAAGCTTAAACTCCCCTCCCGTGCCGGCGCTATTCTAACAGTGCCAGTGCTCACATTTCTATGGCTTATGTGAGGTTGTGACATTACACGAGACCTATGCCCAATCACCGCCAGCTTCTCTCCCCCCGCCTTTGGACAGATGATTAAGCAACAGGAAATGAGAGCTGTGGCTGGCCACTCCCTTCCTGTTCATCAATCATGCATCCGAAGGTGGGGGGAGAGAAGCTGGTGGTGATTGGGCATTGGCCTCGCATGATGTCACAACCTTACATAAGCTATGGGAATGCGAGCGCTGGCCCTGTTAGGGAGTATAAGTTTCTTTATTTTAATGGGCAAAACATGGAGAAGGAGTTATCCTAGTCATGGACATTTTCTTTTTGATCAAAACATACGAAAAACTCATAATCTGCAAATTAAGGTAAGTCATGAAAGGTTCAGCAAGTAACCTACTGTATCTATCACTCTCACCAGAAACAGAGAAGTAACGATCTGTCTGTCGTTGCCATACGATGCTGTCAGAGAGTACTGGTAATATAGATGATTCACACAATAAGGGAGAAGGGAATTGGAATGTAATGCCTCACTGGAATGTTATAGAGAACTGGTGCCTGGAAGGAGTGGTTGGCTTCCACTTTGTTGAACATATAGCAAGGAGGAAATCATCCAGCATCGGGTGTCTTCATAAAAGAATTCAACTTTACTGGATTACTTCATATCTTCATAAAAGCATGTGCAGAAAAGTAGGCATCAAAGCTCTCCCGTCTGACGTGTTTCAAACTTGTAGTTCTTGCTCATAGGCATACAGGTATTAAAAGCAATAAGTATTTTATATCCTGGAACAACCTGGTTTCCATGTGATATTAATTACAATTAGTGAATCTACCAAATTTAACCTGAAGAAACCTCCCCGTGAAAGCTGCGAATAACAAACATCTCGTGCAAGACTCTTAACATCACCTTGGCAAGACTTCTTTATGTCTTCACAACACGCATATTTTTACACATTCTATATACAGTATATACTTTTAAAAAGTATTTAAAGGGAACCTGACCCTTCCAAATCGGTCCCCAGCCTCTAAAAACCTGTCCTGCACCCTCCTATAAGGTTTCAAGCTATCCCTCTCTTTCCCTTTAGAGATTTTGTAAAGTGCCATAATCACATTCATTACCTGGCAAATCTGCGGCTTCTGCTGCCTTGAGGAGTCACAGTGGGTGTTCCCTCTGGCTCCTTATACATTGGGTGTATATATGGACCTCACTGTGCATTGCGCATGCGCGAGGTGTTATTTACAACTCGCGCAATGTGCAGCGTGAGGTGTATCGACGTCACAGCGCTGGAAATTAAGCGATTTGCATCATTGCGGCTAAGCCCGCCCAGCGATCCGACACTGGATCATCAACATTCATTTTCATGCCCATTGGGGCGTGATAATCAACAGTGGAGGCGGCGATAAGGAGCCAGAGGGAAGACTCACTGTGACTCCTCTGGGATTCAGAAGCCGCAGGTTTGCCAAGTGATAAATGTGATTATTCCACATTACAGAATCTCTAAAGGGAAAGAGAGGGATAGCTTGAAACTTTATACGAAGATGCAGGGACAGATTTTTAGAGGCTGGGGACCAATTTGGAGGGGTCAGGTTCCCTTTAATATTATAGGAGATAAATTATGTTTTTTATTTATTTTTAATAAATTCTACATATAATTTTTTAAAAAGAAAAAAAAATAGTGTTGCGCCACCTGTGGATCTCTCCTGCCTTAAAAGCGGTTGTATTAAGAATAAACTAACCTTTAAAGGTTGTGCCAGATCCGCACAACCAGATTGTGAGCGTAGTTTGTGGCTCAGGCTGCCAGCCTTGGATCTGTAGTGCTCCTGTATCCTCAATCACCTCTGCTCCTGGCCTCGTGCTGTGCACACTCTCACTGCAGGGTTGGGTTAGGAAACTCCAGGTTGATCCATTAACCCTATCCTGCCTGCAGCTCTGTCACCGCTTTCCACAAGGGAATTTGTATGATAGAATTCAGATAGAACATGCGGTTCAATAGTAGAGCGCAGGGATAATACGGGATACTTTAATCTTAATCTCCGTAACTTTATTCATAAAAAGTTCCAGACCACAACGCGTTTCGACGTACAGACGTCTTCCTCAAGCGGATCTTCCGCTTGAGGAAGACGTCTGTACGTCGAAACGCATTGTGGTCTGGAGCTTTTTATGAATAAAGTTACGGAGATTAAGACTAAAGTATCCCGTATTATCCCTGCGCTCTACTATTGAACCGCATGTTCTATCTGAATTCTATCATACATATAATTTTTTGACATGCATAAATGGATGCTCTAATGAAAGAGCATATTATCCATTCATGTATTTTTTGGATTAGAATATATTAATGTTATATCATTTTTTAATTAAATTATGTGTATAAATAAACTTAGGAAACAACAATAGCATAATAATAAAATACATGTCCTGTACTACGGGAAAAACCAATGCAAAAACCGTATAAGAATCACCCAAAAGGCGCTCTGCTGTAAAAATAAATAGCCAGTGCCGTGACAAAAACAGGGCCTTTTTTTTTATACGTTTTTGCAAAAAAACGTACAATGAGCTGTCTCACCCACTTCACGGTAGGCCCTGGTAGAGACAGTCCTAACTCTGTCCCTAGATGCTACATTAAAAACCTGCCAGTGTGTACATACCTCTGGACAGGGTGCGGGAGAGCACAGGACAATCTCACCTTGTAAGGCTGTGTGGATGGCAGCTCTGTGTGCAGACTTCATAAGGGAGGGGCAGGTGCCTCCAATTTCTGCTGTTACCAGCAGGGGTGAACATGAAGGCAAAAAATATGAGTCTGCACACATTGGAAGCAGCAGTGTGAACTGCGACCAATCCCCACCAAAAACATGAAAAACCAATGCAAAAACCGTATAAGAGCTGCCATCCACACAGCCTTACAAGGTGAGATTGTCCTGTGCTCTCCCGCACCCTGTCCAGAGGTATGTACACACTGGCAGGTTTTTAATGTAGCATCTAGGGACAGAGTTAGGACTGTCTCTACCAGGGCCTACCGTGGAGTGGGTGAGACAGCTCATTGTACTTTTTTTGCAAAAACGTATAAACCAAAAGGCCCTGTTTTTGTTACGGCACTTGCTATTTATAATTTTTACAGCAGAGCGCCTTTTGTGTGATTCTTATACGGTTTTTGCATTGGTTTTTCATGTTTTTGGTGGGGATTGGTCGCAGTTCACACTGCTGCTTCCAATGTGTGCAGACTCATATATTTTTTGCCTTCATGTCCTGTACTATGTCTTACATTTTCCGACCCCATTTCAATACGTGCTGAAAAGACGCAGAGCTTTGTCATTTACATATATTGGATACAAAATCTGTAGATATATAAACATGAATCGGTAACCATGTTCTCAAAACATAGTTCTATATATGGAATCACAAATTCAATAGAAATAACATAAATCATGTCTAAAATTGAGACCCTCCGGAAATCGTGCATTCGAAGTAAAGATCCAGAAGGCTGCTCGCCAATTATCCTCATGCTCCCAGTCTCCGCTACGTTTTGACTTGAAACCGCTTTCATTACCTTTAAGTGTTATGTAGTTAGTATACCAGCAGGTTCCTCAAGAAAATGTTTGGTCAAGCTCAGGATGTTGCGAGTGCGTTCAGATTATGCCGGATTTGAGGCAGAAATGTGTTTGTTCATTCTCTTTGTAAAGGTACCTTTACACGCCGCGACGGCAGGCTGGATACATCCCGCTACTTCACGTGCACGAGCACACTCAAACGGTTACAAACGGTCAACGCACCCTCTTTACACGCCGCCACAAGGTGCGCTACGCCACGCTACATCTATAGCTAGCTACATCGCCGGGTGTCTCAAGTAGCCAGCTGTAGCTCATTTACACACCGCTATAACCAGCTACTATGGGCGGACCTGGTGCAGCAGGGCCAGCACATAGGCTTGCCACAATTGTTGATTACGAGCCGTCCGTACGCTGATAGGACAAAGCAATAACATCCTGATTGGGCAGGCAACGCAGGAGGCTGAGTAATACAGCACGCTCGAGCGATTGTGTAGTGTGACTCGTCAGCTCCTTAAATATGCCTCCCTATGCAGCGACTACCAATCGTCATGCAGCAGCTTCCACCAATGATCGCACATGGGGCGCGGTAACACGGAGCCAGGGTCACGCCTTAGCTACATTGCAGGCTGTCCCGAGTTCCCTTCCGGTGCTTCTTTACACGCCGATACAGCTCGCTACAATCGGCGATGTAGCCATCAGTTTTCGAGCAGAGCTAGGAAACAGATGTATCTGTTGCCGGCTGTATCGTCACGTCTTCAGACGCCGCTACGACGGGCTACATTGGCGCTACAAGCTACATTTGTAGCCTGTAGCGGGATGTATCCAGCCTGCCGTCGCGGCGTGTAAAGGGCCCTTTAGAGATTTTATGGTGCAGTGTATGTAATACTTATTACTAGTAGAACAGGTGGCCATATATACTACATGTGACATATTACAATTCATATATGCTTTAAAGGGAACCAACCACCCCCAATGACCCCCCCAGGCTATGAATATGCTTCCATACACCTAGCACATACATGTGCTGAACGGTTTTTAGCTAAAAAAACGGGTTTTTCTAAGTAAAGATATTGCTATATAAACTTTACATTGAAACGACGGTTGGGCGTTACCTACAAGCAGTACAAGACGAGATTGATCCGTCAGTCTTGTCCCTGTGCACGTAGCTGCAGTAAAGCACAGCCCTCTGTTCCTCCTCCCAGGCTGGTGCACGGGCTCTCATGCCCGTGCACACGTCAGCAGCTGGAGGCGGGTCCCGAGCGCGCGCTCTCTCACTTCCTGGAATCAGCTGTTCATTCCACCGGGCTGCGGCGATAGGACAGTATGTTTTGTATTTACTGCAGCCGGCCATTGTTGTTATGTTGCAGGGGGCACATACAGGCCATAGTATGTGCTGCAAGGGAGATGTGTAATGGCTATCAGTGTTTACTGCTGGGCATTTTAGGACATGTTTACTGCAGTGTCTGGGCTGACATTTTTGGCATTGTATTGCATGTGTTGTGCAGTGCCTTGGCGGACATGCTGTGCATTATAGTACATGTATTGTTCTGTGGCAGGGTGGACATGCTGGGCATAAAAGTACATGTATTGTGGAGTGGCAGGGTGGACATGCTGGGCATAGTGGTACATGTATTGTTCTGTGGCAGGGTGGACCTGCTGGGCACACTAGTACATGTATTGTGTATGTGGCAGAGTGGACCTGCTGGGCATAAAAGTACATGTATTGTGGAGTGGCAGGGTGGACATGCTGGGCATAGTGGTACATGTAATGTGGAGTGTCAGGGTGGACATGCTGGGCATAGTGGTACATGTAATGTGGAGTGTCAGGGTGGACATGCTGGGCATAGTGGTACATGTAATGTGGAGTGTCAGGGTGGACATGCTGGGCATAGTGGTACATGTAATGTGGAGTGGCAGGGTGGACATGCTGGGCATAGTGGTACATGTAATGTGGAGTGTCAGGGTGGACATGCTGGGCATAGTGGTACATGTAATGTGGAGTGTCAGGGTGGACATGCTGGGCATAGTGGTACATGTATTGTGTAGTGGCAGGGTGGACATGCTGGGCATAGTGGTACATGTATTGTTCTGTGGCAGGGTGGACCTGCTGGGCACACTAGTACATGTATTGTGTAGTGGCAGGGTGGACATGCTGGGCACACTAGTACATGTATTGTGGAGTGGCAGGGTGGACCTGCTGGGCACACTAGTACATGTATTGTGTAGTGGCAGGGTGGACATGCTGGGCACACTAGTACATGTATTGTTCTGTGGCAGGGTGGACCTGCTGGGCACACTAGTACATGTATTGTGTAGTGGCAGGGTGGACCTGCTGGGCAAACTGGTACATGTATTGTGTAGTGGCAGGGTGGACATGCTGGGCATAGTGGTACATGTATTGTGGAGTGGCAGGGTGGACATGCTGGGCATAGTGTTACATGTATTGTGGAGTGGCAGGGTGGACCTGCTGGGCAAACTGGTACATGTATTGTGTAGTGGCAGGGTGGACATGCTGGGCATAGTGGTACATGTATTGTTCTGTGGCAGGGTGGACCTGCTGGGCACACTAGTACATGTATTGTGTAGTGGCAGAGTGGACCTGCTGGGCATAAAAGTACATGTATTGTGGAGTGGCAGGGTGGACATGCTGGGCATAGTGGTACATGTAATGTGGAGTGTCAGGGTGGACATGCTGGGCATAGTGGTACATGTAATGTGGAGTGGCAGGGTGGACATGCTGGGCATAGTGGTACATGTATTGTGGAGTGGCAGGGTGGACATGCTGGGCGTAATAGTACATGTATTGTTCTGTGGCAGGGTGGACCTGCTGGGCACACTAGTACATGTATTGTGTAGTGGCAGGGTGGACATGCTGGGCATAAAAGTACATGTATTGTGGAGTGGCAGGGTGGACATGCTGGGCATAGTGGTACATGTAATGTGGAGTGTCAGGGTGGACATGCTGGGCATAGTGGTACATGTAATGTGGAGTGGCAGGGTGGACATGCTGGGCATAGTGGTACATGTAATGTGGAGTGTCAGGGTGGACATGCTGGGCATAGTGGTACATGTATTGTGTAGTGGCAGGGTGGACATGCTGGGCGTAATAGTACATGTATTGTGGAGTGGCAGGGTGGACATGCTGGGCATAGTGGTACATGTATTGTTCTGTGGCAGGGTGGACCTGCTGGGCACACTAGTACATTTATTGTGTAGTGGCAGAGTGGACCTGCTGGGCATAAAAGTACATGTATTGTGGAGTGGCAGGGTGGACATGCTGGGCATAGTGGTACATGTAATGTGGAGTGTCAGGGTGGACATGCTGGGCATAGTGGTACATGTAATGTGTAGTGGCAGGGTGGACATGCTGGGCATAGTGGTACATGTATTGTGTAGTGGCAGGGTGGACATGCTGGGCATAGTGGTACATGTATTGTGTAGTGGCAGGGTGGACATGCTGGGCAAACTAGTACATGTATTGTGGAGTGGCAGGGTGGACATGCTGGGCATAGTGGTACATGTATTGTGGAGTGGCAGGGTGGACATGCTGGGCATAGTGGTACATGTATTGTGGAGTGGCAGGGTGGACATGCTGGGCATAGTGGTACATGTATTGTTCTGTGGCAGGGTGGACTGCTGGGCAACTAGTACATGTATTGTGTGAGTGGCAGGTGGACATGCTGGGCATAGTGGTACATGTATTGTGGAGTGGCAGGGTGGACATGCTGGGCATAATGTACATGTATTGTGTAGTGGCAGGGTGGACATGCTGGGCAAATGGTACATGTATTGTGGAGTGGCAGGTGGACATGCTGGGCATAGTGGTACATGTATTGTGGAGTGGCAGGGTGGACATGCTGGGCCACTAGTACATGTATTGTGTAGTGGCAGGGTGGACATGCTGGGCACACTAGTACATGTATTGTGTAGTGGCAGGGTGGACATGCTGGGCATAGAATAGTACATGTATTGTGGAGTGGCAGGGTGGACATGCTGGGCATAGTGGTACATGTATTGTGTAGTGGCAGGGTGGACATGCTGGGCACTAGTTACATGTATGTGGAGTGGCAGGGTGGACATGCTGGGCATAATAGTACATGTATTGTGGAGTGGCAGGGTGGACATGCTGGGCAATGGTACATGTATTGTTCGTGGCAGGGTGGACCATGCTGGGCACATAGTACATGTATTGTGTAGTGGCAGGGTGGACTGCTGGGCATAAGTGTACATGTATTGTGGAGTGGCAGGGTGGACATGCTGGGCATAGTGGTACATGTATTGTGAGTGCAGGGTGGACATGCTGGGCATACTGGTACATGTATTGTGTAGTGGCAGGGTGGACATGCTGGGCATAGTGGTACATGTATTGTGTAGTGGCAGGGTGGACATGCTGGGCATAGTGGTACATGTATTGTGTAGTGGCAGGGTGACATGCTTGGCAAAAGTACATGTATTGTTAGTGGCAGGGTGGACATGCTGGGGAATATGGTACATGTATTGTGGATTGGCAGGGTGGACATGCTGGGCATAGTACATGTATTGTTTAGTGGCAGGGTGGACTGCTGGGCAATAGTACATGTATTGTGTGAGTGGCAGGGTGGACATGCTGGGCACACTAGTACATGTATTGTGAGTGGCAGGGTGGACATGCTGGGCACACTAGTACATGTATTGTGTAGTGGCAGGGTGGACATGCTGGGCATAGTGGTACATGTATTGGAGTGGCAGGGTGGACATGCTGGGCATAGTGGTACATGTATTGTGGAGTGGCAGGGTGGACATGCTGGGCGTAATAGTACATGTATTGTTTGTGGCAGGGTGGACCTGCTGGGCAAACTAGTACATGTATTGTGTAGTGGCAGGGTGGACATGCTGGGCATAGTGGTACATGTATTGTGGAGTGGCAGGGTGGACATGCTGGGCAAACTGGTACATGTATTGTGTAGTGGCAGGGTGGACATGCTGGGCATAGTGGTACATGTATTGTGGAGTGTCAGGGTGGACATGCTGGGCATAGTGGTACATGTATTGTGGAGTGGCAGGGTGGACATGCTGGGCACTAGTACATGTATTGTGTAGTGGCAGGGTGGACCTGCTGGGCAAATGGTACATGTATTGTGTAGTGGCAGGGTGGACATGCTGGGCATAGTGGTACATGTATTGTGGAGTGGCAGGGTGGACATGCTGGGCATAATAGTACATGTATTGTGTGAGTGGCAGGGTGGACATGCTGGGTATAGTAGTACATGTATATTGCGCTACTCATTTATTACTACTTGAGAGCTGTGTGAAGGCTATCATGCTGGGCATTGAAGTGCTACACTTGATGTGAGACTGTGTCGAGAATGCTGTAAATTATAGTGTCAAACTAACTTTCTGTGAGTGTCCTTACTGATGGGGCCGGTAGTCACCCTATAGTCGGTTTCCCTTCTGTTTTGGTAAACAACAACACGACACAAATGAAACATATGGTCTAATTTCCAATTAAATTGACTAAACCGAAAAAAAAATTGTATTTCACCAACAAAAATTAAGTGAGGAGAAATTAAAAGTAGTAAATAACCTTTTACATTTAACAGATGTCAGTTTTAACCAGTGAGTAGCGGTGTTTCCACTCAGCGCTGCATTATGCCGGCCCAAACACCCCCATCCTAACTACTTCTGCCCCAGGTATTGAGAGCACCGCGATCAAAAGCGGATTTGTCTCTATGAGTCACGCTGTTGCGTAAGTTCGCCATTAAGGATCAACGTGCTCGGGTGTAAGTACTGTTCCGTGAAAGGCGAAACTGATGTCAGTTTGCTTAATTAGACGGAAGATGCCTTCACATTATATATCTATTTTGTATGTGTCTCCCAAAAACAAATTTTTAGTTACAGTATTATATCTATCACGGAAAAATGCTCTCTCAAACTATATCGCTAATGGTAACTTTACACTCACTTATAGGTTACAGGTTTGTCTAAGTTAAATTAATGGTTATATTTTAATCATAGATAAATATTTCCATTTGTCCACATCAACAACATATAACCATGTCTTCATGATCTAACTGCAGCCAGTATGTTACGTCTTGTAAAGCGGTTACCTGTAGCTGTGTGTAAAAATAACAAAAGTGACACTAATAGCAGCGATCATTCACTTGCTGAAATGTGGTTGATCGTTGATGAAGCATTATGAAAAGTTTTACTTTCAAAGTCACCAAGTGGGTCATGATTTTATGAGGAATCTAATAAGGGTGTCCAGGGATCGGCTAGACAAGACATGTCAAAGCGCCTCACATCAGTGCTTTGCAAAGTTTGGCATGGTTACATTGCGTCTATAAGCATGTACCGGCGCTTACAGAAAAAATATTTACTTGGATAAGTTCAGGAACTAACATTGAAGGTTGCAGTGAGCGTGCTGATGGCAGTATCCACTTGACACTACTGGGTGTGTAAGCACCGGACTCTGCTTACAGACCCGCTTATTAATTATACCGAACAGCATGCTAACGCTACACGGCTCCGTTGATCGTGAGGACATTAGCAGCAGCGTTCGTGCAGGTTGTTGATCGCTTAAGAGATATGGCAGTGTGACATCTATCACTAGCAATGTGCAAAACAACACACCACGTTACCTTTTACGCCACTTCATTATAGGGTTTGCATATGCAATTGTTAGTTTAGAACCCTGATTGATAGTAATAAATATTTTAAAACACAAAACAAGAAATGTAATTGATTGATACACCACAAAAAAAATGTCAACATAACATTTTATTAAAAAAATAAATTAGGTAATTAGTCTTATTAAAAGTAATATGTATAACCAAAAAATATAAAAAAAAACATAACCAAATATATAACTTAATTAAAATATATGTTATGGCTGTTCTTGCTATGTACGTTTTTTATTCAATACTCTATACACGTAATAATGAACTGTGAAATTAAAATAATTCTCCTATTCATATATCATGAATTCAGCTGGAAGGTCTCGGGTTAACTTGAATCCTGTATATTGTTCGTCTGGATCGGGATACATGTTCCGAATTCTTGAAACAACACATGAAGGCACAGGTCGACGATTTCCTTTGCCAAGATACCCGTGAACCCAACCGGTGAAGGTACGGTAAGCCGCTCTTCTGATCTCTCTTTGGAGTAATAAGTAATAAGTAATAACATAGGTTTGTGTTAATGTGAGGGAGTCATAGCCAAAATACATTTTAATTCACGGTAATCACATTATTATTACCGTGTCCGCAGTGCGAGCATATCCATGCTCCATTTTAACTTTGAGGTTACTATTGCATTACATGAAATAACGCTTTTTAGTCTTGGAGTACATTTGTCCTGTCTTTACTGTATTTTTTTTTTTTTCAATAACATATTTTTAACCATAACAATCAAAAAGGTTTTGTTCATGTAGTGATAATCAGAATTATAATGAAAAATCATTATTTAGAATATTTTTATGTTACAACTGAGTGATAAATAAAATGATTTAATAGAATTTACGTGTAATTTTGATAAAATTTTTGGATTAGGAAATATTTACATTTACTAATTTATATTTTACAGAATATACCGAATTAAAACATGCCTTGTTGTATAATTACAAACTGCCCTGACAGCACAACAGTACCGGGAGTTCCGAAAACCGTTATTCTACATTGTTTTCCGAAAAATCTAGAGCGCATAAAACTTTGGCTCAAACAAACAGGGCAACAATTTGTGGACATTGACACCATTGCAGCAAAGATTTTTGAAGATAAGCAGAGTAATAAGTATCGTCTTTGTTCTAAACATTTTACAGACGATTCTTACTTTCCACACGATGGTCAAAAAAAACTTAGAAAAGACGCTTTACCAACAATTTTCCTGCCGATCAAAGACGGTGAGTTTTATATTAATGAGTCATTTAAAAGAAGACGCAGACTTAAAAAAACCATTGATTATGGTGAGTCTACCAGTTACGCGTCTCAAAGTTTTTCAACACAACAATCAGACATTTCGGAGACAACAGAGGCTTCAGTAATGTTCAAGAATGCAGAAACACAAACCTATTTTGATCTAACCAATTCTGAAATTATTACGAGGCAAGAGGTCAGAATCCATCTATCAGATAATACAGAAGGTCAACGTTTAACAGATGAATCGGAGTATGCTCAATTAAATCCTCAAAGCATTAATCCACTGTTGACATCTACACCGACACAACATGCTTCGCAACATACAGATGATTTACCATTTAAAAAAAGACGCCGCCTATCAAGCAGTGTAATGAACGTAGAAAAATCTCCAGTACCATTTTTAATTGGAGGTGTAAAGCCAATGTCACCTATACAAGAAGTTTGTGATGCAGTAATTGATGTAGCACAATCGGGAACCTCTTCTCAAAGTGATAGTATTCCAGAGGCAATGGATAAAGACTACATACCAGTGGAGACAAGCTGTAATATTAGTGACCTTGTGGATATGGCATCTGTTATCTATGATGAACCACAGCAAAGAAAATATGATACAGATAAAAGTGAAAAAGATCTTATAAAAGAGAAAAAATTTTTGGTTTTTGAGCGCTGTATTGATATTTTACTGTATAAAGTTAGGTGTTTAAAATATGATAATTGCAACGAAAAAATCAAGAATATCAACAAAACAATGTCCGGCTCTGCATGTACAATTACAGCCCAGTGTTTTAATGGACATAATTTTGAAGTAATGCAAACCCAACCTAAGGTGGGTGCTTATTATTGTGGCAACATATTGCTCGCATCTGGGATTTTATGCAGCGGTCTAAATTTTCGAAAAATTGATGAATTTATGAATATAACTGGAGTGGTTGGTATAGCAGAAACGACATATTTCAGATTTCAACATGCTTTCCTCTTTCCTGCAATTGATTTAGCTTGGCAATTTGAAAAAACCAACCAGTTAATTAAAAGAACAGCTACACCACTTTGCATTATAGGAGACGGACAATGTGATAGTCCCGGCCATAGTGCTAAATATTGCATTTACACCGTGATGGACATGTTGACCGATGAAATATTAGATTTTGAGGTTGTACATCGATCACAGTGTAATTCTTCGGTTGGTATGGAAAAATTTGGTTTCTCGCTCTGCATGGATCGGCTCTTGTCAGAAGGCTTAAATGTCAAAATTTTTGCCTCTGATCGGCATGTCGGCATTAGAAAAAAAATGCGCATTGATTACAAAACCATCCTCCATCAATTTGATGTATGGCATTATGCCAAATCTATTAAAAAAAAACTAACACTGGAAAGTAATACAAGGCTCAGTCGTACAATAAAACCGTGGATTGGCCAAATTGCAAATCATTTTTGGTGGAGTATAAAAACCTGCAATAAAGATCGTGACATCTTGGAGGCAAAATGGTTGTCATTACTACATCACATTGTGAATGAACATGAATGGGAGGGTGAGATATGTAACCGATGTAGTCATGATGATCTAAGTGTGGAAAGAGATGACACTGATGTGATGTGGTTGAAAAAGGATACACTGCCATATAAAAAAATTGAAAAAGTTGTGACGAGTCAGGTCATGCTCAATGACCTAAAATTTTTAACTCACAATTGCCACACTGGAGCATTAGAAAGCTTTCATAGCCTTGCACTTAAGTACAGGACCAAGCGGATCCACTTTGGAATAGATGCGATGGAAGCGCGCACTAAACTAGCGATTTTGACTCACAACAATAATGTGGACAAGAGACAGGCCACTGTTCAACGCGAACGTTCTAATACAGAGTCACTGGGAACAGTAAGAACCAAACTTTTTGTCCCTAAAGGAAAAAAAAAAATGGCTTGTACGCAATGTGTACGAAAACATGAAAATAGACTATATTGATGACATTATTGTCGATGTCTTTAAACTGGTGAAAGGAAATGCATGGAGTGGTTGGGAATCGAGAGCACCAAGCTTACCTAAGAATGTTGCGGAATTAGAAAGGCCTTTAAAAGACGATGTTAAGAAAACCAAATTCGAAAGACTTAGAATGGCTAAACCATAAACACAGTTTTTACGTTAAATTAAACTTACTTATGTTTGATCAAATGTTATTTCATAATAAAAACTTTTTCTGACTGTAATAATAAGTAATGGTCGCTTTTGCTATACATTAACCATTCTGAATAAACGTTTATTAACTTCATTTTTTTTGTTATGTAATCAATGAAATCTGTAGTAAAGTCATGAGGAGTGTAGTAGTTCTGAAACTTTCATCAATGCACTACGCTACCAAATTGAGAAATGATAGTAGAGCAACATTTAAAGTTAATTTGGTCATAGGCTGTAGTATTCTAGATTTTACATTTAATAAAAATAAAAATTAAAATTATATCATAAAATAGCGATTGTATTCAGATAAAATGTGAAAACCTGTCCATGAAGCCTAGTAAGAACTTTTCAAACCTCAGTTTATTTCTTCTAAATCCATAATATAAGTTCATTTAATAGTTTATAAATTTTATGTCGTTCGAAGGAAAGGTCGTTTCATCAAAAACAGATGTTCGAGACGAGGCAATGCTATTGAGTCGCGATGAAGCACCTAGTGAATGGCAACCATGGCAACATGAACGTTACTATGATTGTTAATGACTGTTCACTCATAAAATGTTGCGTGCTCGACCGTCTACCTCGCGTACTTCATCATGCGTGGACGCATAATGTTTCTGCCTTGCGCCAATGACAATGCAGCAACGATTAATTTAAAGTCAATGAGGATGATCGGGCACGCTACAGTTAATGCATGACCGCGCTTTCATAATCATAGTGACGTTGATGTTGGAGTGCTTCTAAGTGACTGTGAGGTAAAGCGAGACTCAATAGTATTGTATCCTCTACCACAAACATATTGTAAGAAACGCATAGCCGTCCCAGCTCCAGGAAGTGTATAAACGATTATCTTTACATATATTAGGCATTGAGAATCAACCAATCGGATGGCTGTAACGGTGGTACACCGGTTGAGGTTCATGTTTTAACACTATATCCAAATAGATTTATGTACTTTTTTAAAGGTAATACCTTCTTATCCCTAAATCAAAAATTTTTCGACTTGATTATTTTTATAATAAAGATATTACATGATGTATTTTAGCTTGACTAAATTCTACCACATCTAAAAAATCCATAATGGTCCTTTTTTTTTTTTTTTTTTGTGTTTTGGGCTCTACCTGTTATATAACAATTTTAAAAAATCTATTAAATATTATATATACAAATTGGTGTAAAAATATTAAATGTTTTACATTTGGACCTTTGCGTCTATCGTAAATTTATGTAAGTTGTAACTAGTAAAAAGATTTATCAACACCACCACTACCCCACCACCTCCCCGATTTTTTTTTTGTTGTAAATTTTTACCTGTTTTTTTTCTCTGGCTGACGGTTCTTCAAATATAATCGAAGTCGTAATTATGTTGAAAACATCACTACGTTCAAAAATAGTGAAGAATAGTTCGTGCTGAGTAATACATCCTTCCTGAGTCCAAGGTACTGCATTTTCTATTTCTTTACAGCAAATACTTTCAATATCTGTGTCCATGTTAGTACAATAAAGACATGAACACCAATCTGTTGTTCCTGATCGTGTTGGCAGTAGTGGATATTCAAAATCAATGTATTGATGGTTCTCAGAAATTAGAGGATTGTTAGGAAAACTTCCGATATCAGATCCCAATGGATTAAATCGGGCATCTATTTGGCGGTTTAGTATTTCCATCTGTGAATCATAACACAACATAATTCATACCATCATTGTAATTGGATTTACAAAGATGATCAACTGTAATAGAAGTAGAAATATTAACGGAATAAACCCGAACATAATTTTGCGTAAATCGTTCAACAACATTGAAAATTTGTAATTCTTTATTGGTGAACGCTTGAGCCAAAAATACATGAATTCGCAAAATGGATGATGAAAGGGACATCCGGAAATGCACCTATTGTTAACCTGATGCAAAAACAACAAACTCTAAAAGGTTAAAATAATTAAAAAATATGCTTTCCTAAAATTTATATACTACAAAAAAGCGCTATAGTCAGACCGTGTGGCGCTTGAATTGGGATGCTGTTTTGTATTAATATTTTTAAATATAGTATATGTAAACATTGCATGTTCTATCACGTAATTAACTCAAAGTATTGAAATTTTTTAATTGGGTATGATGTAATCATTACAATGTATACTTACGTCATCAGCAGTGTCAGCAGGTATATTACCGGTAGTGGTAGTGTGTAAAAGAAGGTCCTCATCGGGTTCTATCGTATCTTCCTGTAAATCATATAAATAAAATGATTGAGCTAAACTGAAAACACCACATTTATTATTTCATTAAATTTGTAATATTATTGAAAAAAATTTCACTAACCTGCTCTTCAACAATAACTAAATATTCATCATCGTGCAAACAAAATTGCACGTTGTTATTATCCACTGTAAATGAATGTTCACTGATGGGTATCAGTGTCCAGCTGGGGATGTCCTCAGATTCTTGTGTCGAACTTACGGGTAATTCAGACTAAATGTGAAATGCAATGCTTGTTATATTTTTCTGACCCCAAAAAATAGGGTGATTACAATGTTAAAGATACAAAAATTAGCACTTACTTGTTCATTCGACATATTTGAAGTGATCTCTCAGAAGTAATAGGTGAAATAAAGTGTAGTTCTCTGAAAATCTAGCTTAAAAATAGGAATTCAAAAAAGAAAACAACAAAAAGAGGTTAAAAAATGTTCCGTTTTCATTCAAAAAAATGGTTTTTAGAACAAAATGAAGCGCTTAAAATGTAACTATTATGTCATACTACAGACCAGTAGTAAAATAGAAGCATCGATGTGATGGATTGCTGTAGTAAACATACAAAAACTCCAGCCAACATGTATGAGGAGAGTTCTGTAAAATCATTTGTGCATGTATGGTTCTGTCTGTGTGTTGTGTGTGTCCATTTGGTTTGTATGTGTCCATGTGTGTTGAATTTTGTTTGGTGTGTATCTGTGTTGTGTGTGTGTCTTTTTTTTATTGTGTCCCTGTGGGGTGAGTGCATGTGTTTCTAGAGTTTGGGTTTGTCTGTCTCCAGCTGTGTGTTGCTCTTTGTGGTGTGTGTGTTAGTGTGATGTGTGTCTCATTTTGCTGTATGTGTGTGTCGAAGTGTGCTTACTTAATGTGTCTCAATAGCGTTTTTTCCGTGTCCCCATGGTGGTGCGGATGTCTCTTTTTGTGTTATTTGAGTTTTTGATAGGGTGGGCGGCGAGTATCTACTCTTTTGGCTGCACCTTATTGACTATACACTTTTTATTACTCTTTGTGTGCGTGTATTGTATGTAGATGTCCCTATGCGTGATGAAAATATGATGTTGTGGCCCCACCTTTGTGAGAATATGATGTTATTTGCTGATAGTGTTTTGCGTTCTGATTAAGGACCTCTCATTCACAAATGAAAATTAATTTAGTTGACATTATGTAAAAGTATGTAAAATTATTTTGTAAATTGTAACACGCATCTCTAAAATTTCGCATCACAATACCGACTAAGACGGTCGGCTGGTCAAAAGCTGTATTTTTTGCCTTAAATTTTGTGACTATCTTAGCGAGGGTGTACATGCCACTCGAAGATATACACTCACTCACACACGCACATACACATTCTGCTTTACATGTTACTAAAATTATAATGTAGTTATATTTTTAATCATATAAATGGTTGTGATTTATGTATACACACACAAACATTGTATATATGTTAGAGTGTTTATAGATGTATGTGTAATAATTTGTGGGAATATGTGTGTGTGTATTTGTGTGGATGTGTGTGTGTGTGTTTGTGTATAGAGACAGATTTAAACATATATATATATTTATATATGTGCACAGGAGTATAGCGATATGTGTAATCATCAATTTTTCATTTTTCCACGTCCATTGTTTTGTTGGTCATACGGGATTGCCAGCGTGTGCACTTATATGGTTTGCGCAAACTATGTACGCAAGCCATGTTTACGGTACACAGGCACCTCGAGCGGTGTGAATTAAACGGCAAACGTGAACCACAATGTAACATTTTTCACAGTTTGGAAACTGTGTTGTCTTGCACACAGCTAAACACGTGTGTTACGCGTTGATCTTCTCTTCCCGTAGTTGATGGTGTTGAAAAGTGATCTCCCAGTGTGATGCGCAGTGCAGTCTTCTACCACTCTTCTTCTATGGACGTTATGTGTTATAACGTATAAAACATGTTATATCCTTTCCTAATCAGGCTACAGGCATTAGTTTAGTAGATTACAAGTCCTAGCCTCAGGTTACAGTCACAGGAGCTGCCATGTTACTTTGACTTTACGCGAGTTAATTGACACTGCATATGAACATAGGGCATTTACGCAAATCGATCATGGACAGATGATCCGGAGATAGTTCAATTTAAAAGCCTACGTGGCAAAAAAGATGATGGGAACCGGGGCTCACCGCGTTTTGCATTCGGTTTATATTAGGCATGGACGGGGGTACACAACATGGTAGAGAATGATGAATAGCATGTGTAGCACTGTGGACCACAAGCATAATTGCCACGTGTTAGTATTGTCCCAGCATCAAAATTTTAAATTCTTTGTCTTGTACCAGCTGAAGTGTCCTCTGTGTTTTACTTACCAGCGCCACTGTCACCTTTAAATATTCTTCCAGCAGATTATTCACTAGTGTGTATATTACCACTATCAGCCTTCTACACCGTGTGTAATTTACATGTAGCATTCAACTGTGTGTATTGTTCAAGAAGGATTGTAAAATTTGTATCAAGTAGCAACAGCATCCGTATAACATGGTTGTATTTTATCTGCATCACTGTCACATATGTGTATTTTTTCAGCAGAAGCACTGTCACATGTCTCTATTGTAGTGGTACCCACATAGCTGACTTGAAATACTATTGTACACACATAGGTTTGATAACACTACGCCACACACCGAGAAGCCTGCAAACATTTAGTTACACAAGCAGACGACATTAAACATCCGTACCCACGTATCCACCGGTATACTCTTCTATCCACATAGCAGCAGGTAGATAATAAGCCAACCCGACAACCACAAGTATACTCTACTATTCAAAATGCTGCATGTGTATGCAATGCTTCCCACTTAGCTACATGAAAAGTGTGGGACTTATAGATCTGCCTGTATATCCTCTCATTCCCACTGAGCCACCATATACAGTGCTAACCACTGAGCCACCATATACAGTGCTAACCACTGAGCCACCATATACAGTGCTAACCACTGAGCCACCATATACAGCTAACCACTGAGCCACCATATCAGTGCAACGATGAGCACCATACATGCAACCACTGAGCCACATATACAGTGTAAACACCTGCAAACCACTGAGCCACCATATACAGACGCTGGCATACATGTACCATAGAGTATACGGCACATAATACATGTGGTATGCACCACTGGAGTGCAATCATGCATATGTTTAGGCCCATTATATATTTTTTTTTATGCAGATGCATTCAATTAAATATGGTTTAGTACTTGTGTGCACCTCGGATT